>OU862870.1:59918765-61168765 GCA_917880715.2 Matsumyia berberina
ACCGGTGGTTCCAAAAAGGATTGTACAACTGGACCCAATCACTAAATCTCGATACCAATGGGAACATGTCATTAAATAAAGTATGTCCAAGGATCAAATTGCATAAGAGTACTAAAGGTGCTATTCCGGTTCCAAATGCACTAAACACATTTCACTTCAATTTCATAGATTCAAAGGTGGCGACGTCTTACAATCCCTTGTTCTACACATAGAAGATTTCAACTTTTATGGTGTTAAGGGAAGTGCGATTTTGGGGCAGCTAGACAGGCTACTGCTTTCACGGGGACTGGAAAAATTTTCCGGATTAAGGCAATCCAAATGATTCAGGCTTATCAGCGCGGTATTCTTACTATCGCGAACTCTTCAAAAGTATGGATTTCCTTTTCCAGTCACTTTCTCTCAGGCCACACCTGCTTAAGTAACCATGTCAACAAATTGAGCTTGACAGTGTATCGACTCTGTTTAGACGAAGAGAACACATCGAGTGAGTGACTGGTAATCGTTTAGAATAGGCGCGCTTCCCTCTTCATAAAGAAGTTCTCTGCTCCGATGACTCTAGAGAAAGGCCAGCATTCTGGTGACAACTTGGTTCTTTTAACTGAGATATTCTCGTCGTTGCAAAAGTGTGTTTCAAGGGTTTTATCTTGTCTGAAGGGTGATTTCACATTCACTCGGTGTTTCACTTTTTTCGAACTACATGCAACCACATCTTGAATCTTGCTACGATAACAATATTCGCGGTTGTATCTCCGCTGCACGATCTTCTATTGGCGAATGACTTCTGGTCTTGATCTGACCATCAGCTCGTTTGTTTTCTGTTTCATCTAAGTGGAAACCTGTCATAATGTGACGCAGTCAAATGGTGGATTACTAGGTCAAGTGATCATTCGAATTTGCGAAAAGTTTATCGCTCGGACACTTTCCGTAGTTTTAAGCTGGGCATCGACGATCACTCAGAAAAGACATTTTGGGCATGAGTGTGAAATTAAACAATTTTTGAACCCCTACGTGCATGAATGCGCACTCTGATACGCACCCCCATCCACCGGCTTTCATGAATGCGCTCATGCTTGAAATGATATTCATGAGTGATCGTGGTTGCCCAGCTTAGGGCTCCTTTACGCGGGCTTAGGTGCTTATTTCAAAACTCAGATATTGACACTTAGCCAGCTGCCTCTAGTTTCGCACGCCAAGTTGGTTAAGGTCCCCTTCCACTTGCTTGCGCAACCTGAGTCGCGGCCTTGCTCTACTGTGCCATCCCTCGGGTTGGTTGGTGCCCATCCGCCCTTCATGACCCAGCCACCTTAGTCGTTAGAGCCTCACTCTTCTGGCTAAGTCGAAGCCGCTGTACAGCCCGTACAGTTCGTCATTGTTTCTCCTCCTCCATTCACCGTCTATGCAGATGGGACCGAAAATCACCAGAAGAATTTTCCTCTCGAAACAGCCGACAGCAACCTTATCCGCTTTTGACAGAGTCCATGCCTTTTGAGCCGTAGAGCAGGACTGGGACGATTAAGGTCTTATAAAAGGTCACTTTAGTTGTTCGAGAGAGGCCAAAAGTTGTTCTTCGTTTAATCTCAGAGCTGGTGTCGTTCTCTGAATTTATAGCGGAGCCTAGGTAGACAAAGTTCTTAACTATCTCGAAGTTATATCTGTCTATTGTGACGTTCTTTCCAAGACGTCGGTGTTGGTTATCCTTTCTTGTTGACAGCATAAACTTGGTCTTGCCCTCCTTGATACTCAACTCACGAACGAACCAGTGACATCTCGCTGTGTTCTTCCGAATATGTCAATATCGTCTGCGTATCCGAGTAATTGGACGGACTTTTGAAAGATTGTGCCTCCGGTGTTGGCGCGTAAGTTTTGCGCAACTCTTTCAAGGACGATGTGGAAGAAGTCACATGACAGCGCGACTCTTTGCAAAAAGCCTTTTTTGACATCAAAGGTCTCGGTGAGGTCTTGACCGACCTTGAGGGAGCAGTGTGCATTCTCCATCGTTATCCAAAGCAAAGATGGACGAGTTTGGCAGGGATGCCAAAACTAGACATGGCTCTGTATAGCTCGTCTCTATAGATGCTATCATACGCGGCCTTAAAATCGATGAAAAGGTGGTGGGTATCGATTTTAAGTTCCTGGGTTTTCTCCAAGATCTGACACAGTGTGAATATTTGGTCGTGGACTTTCCTGGCTTGAAGCCAAACTGATATGGACCAATCAGGTTGTTGACGAATGGCTTCAGGCGCTCACATAACACGGCAGATAAGATCTTGTACGCGATGTTAAGAAGACTGATACCTCTGTAGGTGGCGCAGTTCAGAGGGTCTCCTTTCTTGAGGATCGGGCAAACTTAGGTATTGAGCGTTGAGATTTTATATGCAGCGGTTAGTGCATCAAATTGTAGAGTATGAAGTAATTCACTTTCAACGAGTGCGTCTCTGTTAGAAGAGACGTTGTCGGTAATTTTGTAACGAACCTAGGGATGACTTTTGCCGCGATAACGTGGATTTACTCCGTGGAGTGGTTTCTGAATCCGAAGGGAGATGATGGTTCCAGTCTAAGTTATCCTTTGAATGGAGCACTTGAATTGTGGTTTAAACAGGAGCAACCGTTTGTATAGTACCACCGTACTCTGTCAACCTTACAGATCCTTGCACTTCAAACAACACATCTGTTTCAAGAACACGTCACATTCCGTCTATTTATAAACTTCCCTTCATGTGGAATGCTCCAGGTCCTCATTCTCGACCTCCTATTCCAGCCAAATCACAATTCTACAAATAGAACGAATCCACTTCTCACCAAACTTTCCAGGCTCATTTGATTATATAGCACCAACAAGCCCGCCTTTAATCTCCTCATAATCCCATTCAAAACCATACGGAACCTTCCTGTGCAAGTCAAGACCGGGAAAAAAAACTAGTTTAATCCAATAAAATGGTAAAAAAGGCGCACACTACTCCGCACTAATTAACTAAATTGTATCTACCCATGAGCACTAAATAAACAAAAAAGGTCCTTCTGCGCCAACCATCTAAGGGTTTATGATTATTTGCATGCACACTCTTAACCACTTTTGCTTTTCACCACACACCTCGAGGATACCGTACTTAACCTCTGAACTTTAAGCACCTTACAATCAACATTTGCCAACTAAACTCATTGAGGGATGGATGGGGTTTTTTCTCCCAACTTTTTTTTCTTTTCGTTGGCCTCAAATTTGCTAAGGGAATAGCGGACTCAGACCCTCGGAGGCTCAAACCACCAAGAGCAGAATAATGTATTATGTAAGGATACGAAATAATTTTTTTTTCTGTTTTGCGTTGTTTTCCCTTTTTTTTGTTGTTGTATTAGAAAGACTTGTACTGTTCAGCATTCAAATGAAGGTCGTAGCTTTGTTCCCGTTTTGTTTTGGATCTTTTGTGGCAAAAGGCCATGAAGGAAGACACCAAAGGACTCCACATCTCATGTAAGGTTATTCAACAAGTTGTGTGTGTTGTTATGTGTCTGACGTTTTCTCGAGGGGGGGAAAGCACCTTTTTTTTTCTTTTTTCAATATCCAGAGGATTTTCTCCGGCTCAGTTTGTGTGTCTAATTCTTGTGTGAGACAATTTTCTCTTTTTTTTTCTGCGGAAATTTTGTTCAAAAAGGAAAAGCGGGAAATTTATCACAGGGAAAATGAATTTATTTGTTGTTCGAGGAATTTCTGTGTGTGTGTGTTCACTTAGCGTTGAACAGTATCAAAGGACATTCATCCATATTGATTTAGTGTATCCTTTTGGCAGAGCTCCGTTTCTGTTCTGCATACGTGTTCACTTGAAGAGAGGCATTTGGTTTTGTTGTTGTGTGCAAATCGAAATTGGTTATGGAATTTACAATGAGATTCGTTTGAACAAAATGGAGAGTTTAGATGTGCCTTATTGCCTGAGCTTCTACCCGGAAGATTGTGACAATAATTTAGTTCTATCGAGTGGTGCATAGTTTGGGAAATGCGTGTTTACCTTCTTAGGTCAGACAATCCGAGAAGATCAACATTTTGTGACTTCCGTTGAACGGTTCTCGCACACTTTCATGTCACTATAATGCACTGCCTGAATCAAGTACAGATCGTAACTGATCGTCGGTCGAAAATTTGTCCAAGAAATTAAACTGCGAAGATCGTAGCTATACGAAAAGCAGACGCATCGTGGACCAGTAGTGCATTCTAGAGCAGAACCGCTTAAGAGGGCTTTAAATTCCAATTGGCTTTTAAAATCAATAGCTGACGCGATAAAGCTTAAGCAACAGGCCTGGTCGGTTTTTTGTTTTCAATCGAATTGATTATTTTGTAATAAGTAGCCGTTTGCGAAATAATCTGCCGGACGTTCAGAACAGACAAAAAGCCGCTGTAGAGACGATCTGGCTTCATAGTGGATCCATGGATTCTTCCAGATCGTAAAGAAATTAACATGCGTTATCCAATTTTTCTCTGTGCTGGTCATAAAAAAATGGCTGGCGCGACAGCTCGGGATGAGCCAAGGTCTAGCCTCTCGCAATCGTTCATGTTTTGCGTGTTACATTTTTCGCACGAAAGGGAGGGACATACAACTTATTGCCGACTCCGAACGGCGAATTGAGAAGCTTTTCCATGACAAATTATACTCCCGGAGGTTTTTCATTTCCCGATGAGAGTGGGTGCTGCGAAAAATGTTCGGCTGACATGGCTTGGGCTTGAACCTAAACCGCTCGCCCAGCAGTCCAACGCACTAAACACTGAGCCATGGCGACCACCGGTGCCATGCAGATGAAAGGTGGGTATTTTATTTTTGTGTATGCTTGACTGCTGTAGTCTCTGGTTTGAAAGGGCATCCTTAAGTTAATTATGGGTCAGTGGCCTGTTCTCCCTTGATTCTGCAAGAAAGTCGTTAAGAGCTCTTCAATCCACAAACTCTTTCATTTCTTATGACCTATGACTCATGTCATGGTACTTTAAAACTCGCGGCTTATCCAAGGTACTTCTTAACATACTTCTTTACGTTGTTCAGTCAACTTAGATGTTTTGGTTGTCGCATGAATATACTCTCATTTTGGACATGTCAGTGTAGATAGTTGTGGTTCTATTGAATTTATAGGCGAATCCGATCTTTCCGTAAATTCAGTTTCGAAATAATTTTGTCGTTTTTCTTTTTTGCGAAGTTTCTTAGTATTCGTTGCATTAAATACGTTGCCCTGACCTTATATTCAGTATTGAGATTCTTGAAGTCTTCTTGTGTTTAGGGGTCGGATAGGTGGCAGATGCAGTAGCACATTGAATGCTTTCGTGGGTCATGATCCTGTGACAATAGCCCTACTTCACTTATTTTCTTACTTAAGGTAGTGCTAGAGTCCGGTGTGGACCTGGGCCTCAATCAACAAGCGTCTCCAGCGAGCTCGATCTTTAGCCAGCTGCCTCTAGTTTCGCACGCCAAGTTGGTTAAGGTCTCCTTCCACTTGCGTGCGTAACCTGTGTCGCGGTCTTCCTCTACTGCGCCGTCCCTCGGGTGTGGATTCGACGATTCGGGAGCATTGGTGTCCATCCGCTTTAGATGACACAGCCACCAGAGCCGTTGGAGCTTTACTCTTCTGGCTAGGTCGACGTTGCTGTACCGCCCATACAGTTCGTCATTGTATCTCCTCCTCAATTCACCATCTATGCCGACGGGGCCGAAAATCACCTGCAGAATTTTCCTCTCGAAAAGCCGACAGCAACCTCATCCGCTTTTGACAGACGCCGTTCCTCTGCGCCGTAGAGCAGAACTGGGATGATTAAGGTCTTCTGCAGGGTCACTGTAGTCGTTCGAGAAAGGCAAGAGTTATTCTTTGTTTGATCTCAGCGCTGGTTTCGTTGTCTGAATTTATAGCGGGGCCTAGCTAGACAAAGTCTTTAAGCCTCGGTGAGGTCTTGACCGACCTTGATGGAGCATTCTCCATCGTTATCCTGCACAAGCGGACGAGTTTGGATCCCAAAACTAGACATGGCTCTGTCTCTCACTAGACGCTGTGATACGCGGCCTTAAAGTTGGTTAAATGTTGGTGGGTATCGATTTGAAGTTCCTGTGTTTTCTCCAAGATCTGCCGCCGGCTGCCGGTTCCATTCATCCGGCATACTTTCTTCCGACCATATTTCACAGATGAGTTGGTTCATGCTCCTTACCAAGTCATCGCCTGCCGCCTTGAACAGCTCGGCAGCTAGGCCGTTAGCAGCAGCAGCTTTGTTGGACTTTAGCCTAGATATGGCTGTTTTCACTTCGTCCAGGTCGGGTGGACGGAATTGTTGGTCTTCGTCGTCCAGGTTGAATGGTTCATTCTGCCTGACAGCGGGATTTGATTCGTCGTCGCCGAAGCAACAACGGGCCTGGGATACCGACGGATTTACTGATGACAACCCATGCAAACGTATTAAGCCCTTCTTAACATGGTCATAAATTTTGAAAGGTTACTTAATTGCACTGGTTTCTGATTTTTGTGTTATGACTCGATTTATCCGACAAATTTCCATCTTACTACGCATTTGTGTACGTATTTCAGCTTAAAAATTAGCTCATCCTCACTTCATAGCTTATCTGCGTTCAAAAAAATGTGTGACTGTCCTGAATCCTCGCGGTAGTTGTTTCATCAATGCCACTCACAATGTCCACAATCCTCGAGGTAATATTCCTTTATTATCCAGTTGTTAGTTGTCCCTCAACCGCAATTCAATTACTTTCCACCCCTCCTAAACCATCGTCAGTGTCCTTCATTCTAAGTTTTATTCCCTTCATCAAACTTAAAAAGGAAACTTGTCCCTAAGGACCCACTAAGTACAACCTACTTAATGATTAATTACGAAATACGACAAAAAAAAAAAAAAAAAATAAATAAAAACTCCCGACGAAGCCTCTCATCACTTCTCACAGCTTTTTCACTTTCATTAGCTACACAAAAAAGCAAACAAAAACGCAAAAAAAACGAAGAAAAACATTTGCAAGGAAGAAGAAAATCGTCGAGAAGAAGCAGAAAGAAAAACTGAAACACTGATTACACGGAGTTTTGAGAATTTCCAATTAGCCCCGAGAAGGACGAGAACACAAAAACAAAAAAAAAATGCGAATAAAACGAGACGCACCAACACACAACACACACAAGTTAACATTACTTCTCCCTAGGCGTAATGTCGTCCGTTTTGTCTTTTTTTCTCCTCCGCTTAGATGCAGGAAAGGACGAAAGATTGTTCCCAGCAGCAGTAGCAGCACTCTCGAGAGTGTAATTTCCCCCGTGTAATTTTTGCTTCGTCTCGTCTTCTGGTGATGTGCTTATGTTTCAACAAGGATAAACATATTAATGAGTGGAATAAAGTATCGGAGGTGGATATTTAATGAGAACAATGTGTCTAGAGAGGACGACGAAACTCGGAGAGGCAGATATACTTAAGCTTAGGCCTTTTTCAATTGTGAAATCATTGTTTGTTCCTGTTATTAGATGTCAAAGGTTAAACCGGCATCCGCTTCGGCAGGACTTTAATTATTGTGGAAAAAATATTAAATTGTGTTATTCTAAATCAGAAAACAACACAAAAGCGATGTGGAACGAGGATTGAAGCTCTCAAATATCACGGGTCAAGGATGACAATTTATGAAAATGCCAAAAATATTTAGTGTACATATGTATGTACATAGTCATATTTAACGACGGCTATGGTTTTGGGATAAAAATTTAATTGGGCTTTCATTGCAGTTTGGAGAAGGGAGGATTTAATATTTCTCCTTAAGCCCAATGAAGAGTGCTAAACTTTGCTCATAACACTTCGCCTGAAGAAAATTTGGCAAGTTTACCCCAAAGCATTTAAACATGATAATGCTTCATTGTATTAGTTCGCCGGAAAGAAGACGTGTCTAAGACGATAGATACTACTATTCTTCCTTAAATCCACAGGTCTCAACCAACAAATCGGTAAGGAAAACTGTGGGAACCAATTAATGCAATTTAAGCAGTAATACAGAAAACAGAAGCTGTATTAGAATCCCTAAATGCGCATTGCGACCTATGTGGTCTATTGTGGTGGCCCAGAGGTTATATTGACGCTTTTGACAAACCTCAGTATAGCCTTAGGTTTAATTTTACGAATTTCCGCTGGCTTAACCAAGGCCCGCTTCATGTGGAGTAGTCTTTTCCTTGCGGCTCCTGGACATACGCACAGCATATGTTCATCCGTCTCTCTGTTCTCCACAGAGCTGGCAAATATCGGTATCTGATACTTTTATTTTATGCAGATATTATCTGAGTGGACAATGTCCTGTTAGATAGCCCGTTAAGATTCTTAACTCGTCTTTGGTGAGATCAAATAAAGTCTTGGCCTTGTAAAGGTTGGAGTTGATAAACTTTTTCGCTTGTCTAAGGCCCCGGAGGTTGGCCCAGTAGTCGACGTGTCTGTTGATCTCTCATTGTAATATCTTGGCGGCTTTCTACAAACGTATTTGACTAGTCGATTGCCTCTCCGTCAATTGCGATAACGTGAACAGCAGAGCTATTGGATGTTTCTGGTAAACATTGTATTTCTCCTTTTTTTTTAATCGCTTGAACGCGGGTCGTTTTCCAGAGAGAAGCGAAAGCCTTTTTTCGTGTAGGACATATGTAAGTAGAGAAAGAACATTAAAGGGAAGTGTTGATAGGTCTGGGCACAATTTTTGAGGACTTGTGGTATTCCGTCTGGTTGCGTTTGCCTTTTTACAGTCAAGTTATTGGATTCTTATCCACCGAATGCTTCCGTCTTCGTTGTTGCCCTTCGTCGCTATTAAACAGTCTGTTAAATTACATAGGTTTTCCAATTATCCCCATCGACAGTGAGTTGCGTTAAAGTTGTGAATTGTGACTAACAAATCCAAATAGTTTTGTAAGTCAGAACAACCTTCTTGGAGTTTATATTGTTTTTTAAAAAAATTTCTTTGTCCGCAATGAACATTGGAGCAGCGCAGTTAAACATAAATTGGTAAGAACAACAAGGCGCCTGAAATCATTACAAACATTTGCCACTCTACCGCCATCTAGTTCTAAATGCATTCTTACGCGTGAAATTCAGCATTTTTGGCAGCACTATTGCAACAGATCAAGATCAATCCTGTTGGCTAGAGAGAAATTTGGAGAAGGTCTCCAAAGGTTCTCTTTCTTATAACAGATTGACAGAAGTGATATTTTTTCAGTGGGTCTGGGTGTTTAATTTTACCTATCAGTTTCAATAAATTTCAAAAATTCAAATGATTGTAATAAATGTGTGCTAAAATTATTGTAAATTCAATTTCTTTTACTTTATCTGTGTAATTTGTGAATTTTTAAGCTAAAATGTGTGACGTTAAAAAGGGATAAACTTCGCCGTCATCGTCTTCAATTGTCATCCACGGACAAAATGAAAAGCTCAAAAAGCAGATAAGTGAAATGCATAAGTTTAATCACGACTTCCGATTCTCGCTTAGAATAGAGCACTTGCTTGTCTCTAAAATTTTATTCCAAAAGCAAGCGAGGACATGTTTGTAAAGTCTCATTTCTGTTTTGAATTGTTCAACTATTGTCAACTTGCGCAGACTTGAGCTGTGTAACTCATTGCTCACAACATTACCGCGTTTCAATAAAATTAATTATTATACTTCTGCGTATGTTTTCCAAAAAAATTGTGTTTTGGAATTGATTGAATTGCATTATTTAGTGAAATCTGTTGAAGGCCATCATAGTCTCATTTCAAATAAACTAAGAGTCTGAATTTACCCCGAAATTTCTGGTCGAAAGTCTAAAAGTAGTCAGTGAGTACCTTTTGGACTGGGTTTATCACTTTTTTCCCCCCTTTCCTTAAGTCTAGTCCGACGAAGACGTGCACCTCAGCCAACCAAGCTTTCTTAGCCTTAGTTTTGCACATCAAGTTGTGGTTCAACTGGACCCATCACCTATGTAATGTGACCCATTTGGCAAAGAGGCCCATTTTGGCGAATACTACCATTACCACTAGTCTCTCGTAAAAACCCTGATCCAGTCTTAAGAAACGTTACAAACTTTAGCTTCGAATATGTTCATGTATTTCGAATTGGCCTATGTAAATTATTCACTTTTTGGTTTGATCCACCTGAAATTATAGACACGACCGTCTAATTCATCTACATAGCGGCTGCATGGATACGAAGACGAGTGGGCATGTCTTCCGCATACCTTGAAAAGACGAGGCCGTTGAAATACAAACTTTGGTCAAGATACTAGACACCTGAGGTGCATCAGCTTCATGTGAGAGGATGAACTGGTATCAAGGTTAGGTATGGTTTGCGGGCCTATACTATCCCTAATGACAATTACAAAAATTTTCTGTCGTGACCGCGAAGTTGTGTGTTAAAAACTCCAAGTTCTTCGCAAAATTCGAAGTAGTCTGCGTAGCGGCTAATGTTCTTATAACCGCCTGACAGTCAATAAATATCGTGATGGACTCTCGACATATTGTGAGCATTGACGCTAATTGGACGGCTCTTGTCACTGTTAGAATCTCAAGCTGGAAAACGCTTTTGTTGTCAGGGAGTCTTATTGACCTTGAGTAGTCCCAGCTCATCAGAGAAGAAGCAGGGTGGTATGCCTTTGTCAATTTTTGGCTCATTGGTGTCATGGACTTAAACTAATATAGGGTTTCGATGTTTTCCCACTGTTTTGTGCTTCAAATACCGTACGAGAAAGGCTTGACAAAGTTCAGATACGGAATCGTATAGTCAGAGTCAGAATTTTTGGCCCAGATATTTTCTCAATATTCAAGCGTGGTCCAGTGGTAAAAGAGTGGAAATTGTTTCCAAGTCTCAGTGTCCCTGTTGATGCAATGCGTGCAAGTCTTTGTATTTTAGTTATAGTTCTGAGGTTAGTGGTCCTGGCATGAATAACGATCGCAGAGTACAACCGTAGGAAATATCAACTTGCTAAGTGCTTGTATGTTCTTTATCCCCAGCGACCAATGTATTCAAGTTTCAGTTCCCACGCATTTCATACTATCAGACAGTTTGAGGGGAAGACTCCCTTAATGATTGGTAATGGTTTTTGTTTGTGAAAAGCACTAAATCTTTTTTCTGTGGGGTTTCCACCAGGCCGCATTGCTTTGTTCAAGCATTTAGCTTGTTTGATGCTTCTTGTATTAATTCCCTGATAGTGGTTAATTTCTGGAAAGCAACACCACATCGTGTGCATAGGCTGTTACTTTAAACCCGCCTGACAGTGCAAGGATTTCTCAATCCTGCTGACAACGTTATGCATGTCTGCTTCTGTCTTTTTGCCTTTTTTTTATAGGCAAGACCTGAATTTAAATGAAGACCATTTATTCAGCAAAAGGTGATGGTACCAACAAACGTCCATTTTTATTTATTTTCTCCTGCAAAGTGGAATAATTTTAAACCTTTTCTTGTATATTCCTTGAAAGATTCCTACGTGTTGACAAGCGTATTAGTATCCAATTTGCATATGCTCCTTGTTTGGTAAACAAAACATCCTTAGTTATTAAGTTCACGTTGTTAGACCTTTACCAAGCCAAGCATATCATTCGAAAAAGTTCAACATATCCCAGTTATCGATTTCATTTCTCTTCAACTCCTTTTTTTTCTTTTCGTGGGAACTTGTAAATAAAAAGGATTCATTTCAATTGACCTTGTAATTGACTCATTGATTTACAATTATGTATGTCATGCCCTGATGGAACACTGCCAGCTGTCAGCTGTCCGACAAAACGTCAATCAAGTGAAAAAAAACCCCTCCAATGACCTCTGGCCTGTTTTCCATAACAAATTTATTACAAAACTCTGATTTCCCTTCAATCTCGTCCTTTAAACTCGACATGCTACCTCTTCCATCAAAATTATACAAAATAATCAACCGCACGTCGTGAATTTGAATCAAGTCCAACAAAATTATCTTTTCCTGCAATCTCAACCTCAGAGGCAAGAAATTCATATACAACAGTGTTTCCAGTTTCCACGGGACAAAAAACAAAAAAAAAAAAAAATCACCAAAGCAATCCCACATCCTTGGCACGTACACAAAGGATATACTTTCCGAAAAGAAAGTACAAAATTTGCCGCAGTTTTTTTTTTTTCTTGGCTCTCCATTCATTTTGTTCTCCTTTTATGTAAAGTTGATTATGCAACATAAGCAGTTTTTTTTTTGTTGGTGTACAGCTGCTGCCACCTATATTGAATGATATTATAATGAGAAAAACACAAAATAAAAATGGAAACGAAGAGAAGGGGAGGAGAATCCTGGAAAGTTGAAAGAAATGTATCTCCTTGCCCTGTGTTAATTTTTTAGGCGGGCAGGTGGAGGCTTTTTTTTTTTTACAATGCCACCGAAACTTTTAGGGCAACGATTCAGGTGTTGTTAAATGGTAATATATTACGGAATTCTATATGACAAAAATTTGGACCACAAACTCCCGAGACAAGGGAGTGAGAGAAGGTAAAGGGCATGAGGTTGTCGTATGTAGTTGCTCACTTCAAGTGGCTTAAAGCAAATCAGCACTAGTGGCATATGAATCAGGTCAGCTTAGCTACGCGAACGATTTAATTTTTCAATTGACATGAACACAACCTTAGACGCGTTTCTGTTTGAATGGTTCCTTCTTTACGGCTCAAGTATTTCTGGGGAGTAGTTTGAAAAAAAAAAAATTTGATTCGCAGCTTCAGAAAGTAAAAAGACTCGAGGGACATTCTGCCACAAAGCTAAAAACGGTTCAGATGATGAACTAAAACCAAGCCTCTCAAAATCGCGGAAACAGTTTTCTATTACCGGAGTGAATTTGTTAATAACACACTGTCAAATTATCTTCTCTCCAAGATGGCACTTGTAAGGTAGGACTCCACGCCCTTTACGAAGGAGTAGAAAGTGGCTCTGGACAGAGCCAAATAAAACTGAGACAAATTCGCAGGATTCAATGGTTCTCTGTTTGCCCTTCCTCTTCCTGACCTCTGATCCTTAAATTATTACAATGCCAGACATTTTCTGGTTGGATTATATTCAGAAATAATGTCTGGCAACATATTCGCCATAAGCATTCGCCTGCTGAAAGGAATTATATGTACACATAGGTGATTAAAGGGTTTGACACAGAGACGTACCCAAAATGGACAAAGCAAAACAACGGCCTACGACCCAAAACAAATAAAGAAAATTTTAAAAACAAATTGTAGATAGGGGAAGACTAGTAAGGAACTCTTCTTGCTCTTTATGCCTGGGAGGCATAGTCCTTGAATATACTGTAGTTGCACCGCGTACATCAGAAAGAAGAGAAGATTTGAGGTATTTTTTTTCTGCTGTGGTTCGACTTACAAACGAATCTGTTGGTCAGAGATATTCCAAGACTTCCAACACCACTCATTTTAATGGAAGCGGGAAGTGTTTGATTGTTCCAACAGCTGACTGGCTGAAAGCGTTTCTTGCTAGTATGTACATGCATAGTACTAGGCAACATTTTGCACCCGATTACCAGGAAAAGCTAACTATCTTCTGATCTTCTGAGCAGCATCAGGGAAAAGACCACGGACTACTTAGGTACTCGCATGTTGCGCTTAATAATTTTTTTGCAATTTACTGTTGAATAGCGAGTTGAGAACCTTTTTCACGACAAACTATACTCCAGACGAGAGGCGGCATCGTGAAAATTAAATTGTTTGGCGGTAACGGTTGCTGCCGTAAGAGCTCTTGGAACAGTTTAACGCAATTAACACTGAACCACGGTGACCACTATGATTTTGAATAATGTGCGGATAAAACTAAGCTTCAAATCGCCGGTTAGACATGAGCGACGGCGGAGTGTTAACCTCCCCTCTGAGACTGAGGATTTGCATACAAATTTCCAAGCTGCTGTTGGCAATTTGAATGCTGTCTGTTTGAAAATTGGATTTAGGAACTGTCGCCAATGGCTCATTATAAATCCGATCAAGTTGGTCACCGCTACTAGTTCAGTTTCTGCTACAGCTGCCTAAGCAGTCGCAGTCATTGACACTTTGAAGGAGGAATTTGAAGATGGTGATATGGGTTTCTGTCTCTTCGAGTGACGACAACAGTTGGGCTTATAAATAAATAGCTGGCGCGGCAGCTCGGGATAAGCCAAGGCCTAGCTTCTCGCAACCATTTATGTTATGCATGTTAATTTTTTTTTCACACGAATGGAAGGGACCTACAATTTATTGCCGACTCCGAACGGCGAATTGAGAAGCTTTTTCCTGACAGATTATACTCCCGAATGTTCGGTTGACATGGCTGAGGCTTGTACTTACGCCGCTCGCTCAGCAGTCCAACACAGCACTAACCACTGAGCCACGGTGAATTGGTACTAATCTAAAATAACGTAAACTGGGTTTAGGTTAGGATGTCAGCTTGCACACTTGGACCAATGCATATTTTGAATTTTCCTCTAGCTACTCGTTGAACCAAGTGAAGCTTCTGATAAGGTGTAGAAATTTTCTAACATCTGCATTTGTCAGATCGTCTAGATCGTTGTAGAAAAAGGCACCAAAGTGAAGTTTTTTTTTTTATTGGGAGAGAACTGGACAGGTGCATAGAAGGCGGGGAATCGAAACAGCTTCTTCAGAAATAATTTGATTTGGTACATGCTTGCCTATTGGACGGTGTGTAGTGATGACATGTTGTTCAAAAAAACATACATATGTAAGTGTGAGCAAAATTTTAAACTAATCCGAGGGCCATGAAACATAGTTAGTGGAGCCAAACGAAGAAAGGTCAGAAACACGTCAAGGATAAAAAGTAGAACGATTGGAAATTGCTGAGTAAGTATTACATTCCCACCGAGCTTCGTCCAATTTAGACTGTATTGTTGGTGTAAATCTGACGTTGTTATCATTTGTTTCAAGCTGTTGGCAACCTCTTCTTCTTTGGAAATTCTCCTACGATAGACTTTAAATTCTTGATCAAAATTTCAGAATTCCTAAACTATTTCAAACCCCATACCTACCCCTTGGGGAAACAAAAAGAGAAAAGGATAACCAGGGCTAACAGAATTTCCATCAACATCGTCAACGGACACTTAAATTTCGTATTTCTCACCGACCTTTAACTTTTGTATTTTGTTTTCTCTCTTTCGTCCTTTCGCGACCAAGTCCATGTAATTTTATTTTTGTTTCTGTTCTTTTGAAAGAAATGTAAATTTATATTCTCGTTCTCGTTTTGTGTGTACGTAAGGACTATGGTTCATTTCGTAAACTGTAAAATGGTGGTAGATTGGCAGACTGTTGGTTTTTTTTTTTTCATCGTTTATTCTGTTTACTAAGATTCGTGGAATAGAAATTAGGTGAAGAAGGAGAAGAATTAGGTGGTTCCACAGAGGTTTTTTCCTTTGAAACCACTTTAATCTGATTACGAATTGATTTTTTTTTTTTTTTTCATTTTTTAACTGAATGGTTACATACTTCTTCTGAGGAATTGAATTCGCAGAGTTCTTGTGCGTTTATGCTTGTGAATTTGATTGAAAGACGAAGGGAAAAAAGCTTTCTGGATGCTTATTTTAAACTACGGTTTGTCAAGTCAAGAATCAATGTGATGCAAATCCTTCTTGACAGTTTTATGCCTGGGAAATCGAAATAAGTATAACCTAGAGCAGAGGTTAATTAGGGGTAGGAAACATTTCCAAGAAACACAGGGAGCCTGCAAAGGCACCAAAACCTAAGCCTTAATTTCTCGATAGGTCGCTCATTAGCACCGTTATTGGTCCTCTCACTGGCCATTGTCCCATAGGCCTTCATGCCAGAAGGATGGGCCTCTTTTCAAATGACTTTTGCAGGAGCGAAGAGGAGGAGGAAACGATCCTCCATTTTCTCTCCACTTGTCCTACCCTATCCTAAAGAAGGAAGCTCTATCTGAGAGCCTATCACTTCGACAACTTGGGCGAAATATCACATATTGACGTCAAAAGTATCCTCAGCTTCATCAAGAGCTCTAAATGGTTTCAATAAAGTGCCTGGCGCGGTTCAGAGTATCGATCCATGTGGTACCACAAAGGGCCTACTAGGACTAGCCACCCCACCACCTTCCTACCTTCCTCCTCTTCTAAACAGAACAGACAAACTTATCTTTAGCCAATAACTTCTTTTAAACTTTTAACTCACCATCTTTTCCTCAGTGATCTCCTCTTCCTTCTCAGCTTTTTGTATGTGAAACTTTGCGGTGAGATTGTGTAGTCCTCATCGAAATCCATTTCGATTTGTATTAAATTTTGTAAATTTAGTTGACAGTCCTGGAAGACGCAAAGGAAATCCTTATTACACTCCACTTTCTTCCCACCAGTACAATCATCAACTCACCTCTAGTGTCCTAAAATGCCACCGTGTATCCGATGGTTGTGTATCGTCCTTGCATATTCGCAATTTAGGCCAACATTGGCAGCGTTTATTTGTTATTTCACATCCTGGCTCTAATAGTATTGTCTGATCATTTGTACAATTAAGATATGTTGAGGTTGAAAATGGAAGTTCTGCAATGAAAAAAGCGGAAACAAAAATAAAATTCCACTAAAGCAATAAGTCTCAGTTAATAAAAACGATGAGCATCAGCATCATTTTGAACACCGTATCCTTGACACAAGTCCTCTCGCATGACATTTCATTATATCCATCCATCTAAATTCTTTTCATACGATATTGTATTCGTTTATCCGTCATTCACTTGGTCGGTCGTCTGCTGTTATTAATTTAATTTGTTACTGTCATTGAAGGAATGTGTACACATCAAGGACAATACCCGGCGGAAACACAATCCTTAACAAAAACGAAACTTATATAATGTAACACACATATAGAAAACAATCAAGAAAAAAAGTCACTTATTTAAGGACGACAATACGTGTTATTGTTGTCTCGTCTATTTTATTTGTTTTGTCCTTTTTATTTTGTGGAGGCGTGACTATGTGGTTACGGCCAGGACATATATTTAAAAAAACATTCACGTATATCAAGCGGATATTGGACCCATGAGAATAATAAAGATGAATAGGAAATTGTTTTCTGCTACACCTACGCTCATTTGAAAGATCCGACCGGCTTTGGGGAATTTGTTTAAGGCGTTCGTAAACGGTAGTTGATGGGAATGGAGTAAATGTTGCTGTGGGCTGGAAATCGGAATCATTTTAAATTCAGTTTGCCTAAGAAGTTTTTGTGTCTCCGGAGCCTTTCAGAATGCCTGGGGATGTACAGTAATTCTTTGGTCTAGCCTTTTTTTGGGTTAATTTGATTGCGGTTGCTGAAAATGGGACATTGTGTCTTAAAGAGATTTTTCGTTTAAGGAAATTTTGTATTCCAAGTGGAGCTTCACCGCCCTGATATCTCCCTCGAGTGCAGTTTTGACCAAATCACACTTTGTCATAGTTCGTTGTTGACTCACCTTAAGGATAAGGAAGCTACTAGTTTTCGGTTTATGCATCTCTGATGCGGCATTGTTCGATTTTTTTATTCACCATTTAGATTTCTAGAGTCTTTTCTGACAAAAACAAGCAACTCTTGGTCTGCCAAATTTTTATTTTTTTAAAGGTACGGATAGATCTTGGTAACCTACATTTGTTTTGGACCTCGGAAATTTTAAATCTTTCAGCACTGGTTTTTACACCTTGACTTCACATGAAAGTGCTTGTTTGGTCTCACATTTTGCCTCAGTCGCCTGTAAGGGAGATGCACATGGTGTAGATGCAAAGTTGACGGTTGCAGTAGCACTGTGGCCTTGTAGATTTTTTGTGCTTCCTTATTTGGCCGTTAGTCGATGTAATGCTCGAGTTAGAAGACCTCTTCCAGCTTAACTGCATTCATGAATCGAAATATTTTGTGTGGATTCAACGAAGGTAGAATATGCTCTGATAAAGTGTGACCTCAGGTTTCTTTTATGAACTAAAAAGGTGCTCCTTGAGCCTACAGTGACCCGTTAACATCAAGATGAGAAGCTGGCTGACTGCGCATTGTCTTTCAGGCCGAAATCACAGCCATCATTGAGGCCTCGGAAACTGTCCGCGTGAAGGTTATCACCGCAAGGACAATCGTGATCAATATCGACAGCCAGGCAGCCGTTAAGGGTCTGGAGTCCGAGACAACTAGATCGAGGCTTGTAAGAATCTGCAAAAACATCTAGATGAGGTATCGATAGCCAGTACGGTGACCCTATGTTAGGTACCAGGCCATATGGATATCGCAGGTAACGAAAGGGCTGACTCTGCTAGAAAGCGCTGCATGCTTCACAGGCTCTCCCCTTTGCTAGATGGGCACAATGGACCCTTTTGCTGGTCTAAGTGAGCAGTAACGAACGTCACAAGGCACCCATTTACCTAACCTTGGGTATATTTACCCAAAAGTTCACTGACCTGCCCCAAATGGGTTTTTTTTTTCTCAATGCCCGGTCCATTTGTTCGTTTCCTCTTTCCTTAGCTCTTTCGGTATTTTTTGTGATTTTAATCCACATAATGGAGCCCTTCCTTGTTGATGCGCCAGTTGCAATACTATTGGTTTGGGTTCATTTCTTCCTTTTGGTTAGGCATTCCAATACTAGTTTCGACATGCTTTCAGGCAGAGTAGTTATGTCTTTTCCACCATAGTTCCTGTCAAGGTTGAGCGCACATTTTGTTCGCGTGGAGCTCTATTAAGACTATTTGGAGGAATGTTTCCAGAGATTCCAAATACTTATTACTGGATCCGTAAACGCTTAGCCCTGTTTCTGTTTGCATTTTAGACCAGCCGTATACCAGTCGCTTGTGTGTTGTTTAAGTTTGTATTCGTTGCTCCATTTTCTCTTGTCTTACAATTTCCTCTCAAAGGAGTATTTCTTGACTCATTTCTGCTGGAGTCGAAAATTGGCACCGATTTTGATAGGATTTCTCGCCCTATAAGTGCTATGCATTTAACTCTCTCAAGACGTTCTTTGATGATTGTGAATGTGGTCTCCTTGGAAATGCTCTCGAGTACTAATGTATAGAGGTACCTCCTACGATCATCTCTAGTAGAGCTGTGGGACATAGTTCGTGTTATAGAGAAATGGGCCGATAATACCACCAATAACCTAGACTATATTAGATTTGTTGATAAGAAGGAGTCGGGAGTGGTAGACAGAACCGATCTCTCAAACTGGCAGTGGCTTAAACTGACTATTGATTGTTTAAAAGAAGGAGCCTTCTCAAAGTGCTGAAATAGACCAAATACCATTAACCCACTTTGTATAAACAATTGGCATAATACTGGAGTAGATTATAGGCCATGAGTTGGACACAGCTGTTGACAGGAGCACCAATACGTCTGCCGTAACCCAGTGTTTGGTGCCTTAAACTGCTTCACAGCTAGCACTAGCTGCGTAGATAGAGCCCCAGCAATATTACGTAAATACTCGCGGCACAACCGTTTGTGGGGAATAATATGGCTTCGCCATTCTCCTCATGAGAAAGAATAGGACTTTTCGTCCAGATTGCATTGCTTTTTACCTCATCTCATAAAAAAAGAGGAAACATAAGTAGTGAAAGCAAGAAAGGTAATTTGGACTTTGTGTTCGGCTGTCGCCTCAAAGATTATGACTATATTAGCAAACGTCGTTACAGAATCAATTTCATATCCGTCGCTGCAGTCTCTAGAGTAGCTGTTGCAGGGTAGCCCAAGCCGCTCATCGTGAATTCCTATCGCGGAGTGCCTAGCAAAGTTTTATGAGATTATGCGACTGTGATTCGGGGCCTACCCAGGGGACGCCTACCTGATGGCTCGGATTCCATGGCACGTGTTGGAAGCCGAGTTGGGGGGATGCGTTTAACGTACCCAAACCATCAAAATATGGACCTTTCCGCTCGAAGAAGCAGCTGCTCGACATTGAATGCCTCACGTATTTTGGTGTTCCTGACCCGATTTCGGCGAGTCACCTCAGCAATACAACGAAGAAATTTCGGTCATTACCCGATTCAAAGTTCAGCCCTCCTATAATAGATTGACCAAGCTGTCTTAAAATTGCTCTATCTTGACCAATCCTGCAGGATAACTCAGTATTACGCCTTCCACCACTTATGAATAGCACCCCGAGGCACATAAACATGCCCACTTGTTTAAATGGGACTTCACTAAAATTTGAATGGTTTGAATGGGACTCCATAACATTGGGCAGGCGTTCGGGAAATGACTATTGCTTCTGATTTGTTCAGGCTTATTCGCATTCCAGCTTCAACACAGGCGGCTACGAACCTGTCAAGTGCGCGCCGAAGTTGGACCCCAGGATGATCAAGTCAACAACGATAAGCTGATGGCCTATCCTTAAGTCTGCCAATTCAACCCGTCCCTCGCCACGGCTGCGTTATAACATTCACATATTTACTGAAAAGGAGAGATGACAAAACGCAGACGAGTTTGCCAGCCGCTAGGTGTTTTACCGCATTCCCGGCCACTTTAGTGAGACGAGAGAGCCATTTCACTCCCTTTTCCCTTAAGGCCTTAAGCATTTCTAGCCGGATTTCATCCACAGCAGCAGGTTTGCCGACTTTTACCGTCGTTGTTAAACTCAACTTCGGGTGCAGTGGTGTCTTGTATTCAAATCAGTACTCAATAATTGTCTCAAGCGTACAGTACAGTGGTCTTTTGCCCTTTCATTGGCAACATACTCTCTGGACCACGTGATCAATGCAATATGTGTTGACAAAGAATTCGCGGCTTTAGGATTAGAAAACCTGGAAAAAATGGAAGAGGCCATGGGTTTTAGAGAAGTCCCGGAGAATAAACCAACAGCGATGAAATAAAAACAAAAAAAAACTGCCACAGTTTCAATAGAAATATAAGTATTTATTCGAAGGATCTTTTTGTCTCAAACGTCTTTAACAATGCCCTTCCGCTGGCTTATCTTCACTGTAACCAGCCTTATCGACCTGAGTAAGCTACCGACTGGTTTCAAAAAGCTATTAAGTGTCTCCGAGACCGGCAGTAGGACATCCCGTACCGATGACAGTATATTATGAATAAATATCAACGCAGGTTGTAAAAATCCATTGAACACCACCGTTAACACAGGCTTCACACCATAGTCGGATGTCATTTGCAAAAATCCCACCACAACCGACTTCACCACACTGTACAACACAAATCGATAGGTTTGCAGGAAAAATGTCAAAAAGAATGCCACTGCAATGTGAAGACTGCCAAAGAACTCTGCCCAAAATCTCGTCGCATAATCCGTCGCCCTTTGCGCCAGCAGCTCGGACACGATTTGTGGAGCAAAATCTGTAGTTTTCAAATATTCCGCGCAACCATGATCAAAGGGATAGATGTCAATTCGTGAATCTTTAGCTGGAATGCTTGTCGTCTTCCCCGGGCTTGTGACTTCAGCTTTCTTTTGTTTCTTTATTTTAGAAATTGATTTCTTAAGTTTACCTACAAGTGACACATCTAATGGGGCAGGAGGTCCTTTTTTTGATTTGACATCTTCACTTTTACTTTCACTTTCGATGAGACGCTTTATCGAGCTGTGAGAGACTTTTGGCCGAATGTGTTTATTAACTCCAAGCTTTTGATGCAATCTTCTTTGCTTGCGGTATAGAAGGAATTCTATCTTAGATGGTGTTACTTTCTGTAAGCCACCTTCATCGATCGCCTTGAGTTGGTAGAGGGTTTTTGAATTCTCCGAGGTGGATGCGGCGTTTTTTTCTGATTGCGTTGAGGTGTTTTCGTTCAGGAATTTCTTATATGTACTATTCAGCAGGGTACAGTCGGTGTCTGTTGAACTACTTTGAAAGGCCGTCGATAGACGGTAGAGGGGCGAGGCTAGTTTGGCAGTGACACCGACATTTACCATCTCTTTTAAGGGAGATTCTCCTTCGATTGGCATTTTGTTTGTGATGAGCGTAAAATATATGTTTTGCTTTATTTTTGAAAATAAATTAATAAATTAAATTCTGATTGAGCTCTGAAAAAAGCTTACTTATGCGAGTGAGACAATTATTATGAATCTGGCAAGTAAGATCATATGAGGCACTTATGTATATCGACTGAGAAAGACTCTGGCGATCTCTTGCGATTATAGCCCTTCGACGACAAACTTCCTCAAAGTATTTCCTTCTCTTTTCGAATATTTACGGTGTTTCCTTGTTTGGGGTGTTTGCAACCATTCCAAGGTAGAGGTTCGAGTTAATGCTCCCCATTGGGAACGTTTGGGCATCCATTTGTCCGCTACAATGTGTTAGGTACAACAAGGTGGCGGTTTGAGTCAATGCTCGTCACTGTGTGATCGTTCGCAGTATAACCGTGTACCAGCTTCGAATTTCGACGCACCTCAAACTCGATTTACCTTAATCCGATATGGCAGTGGTATCTTGTAGGCTATACTTTCTGACACTACTATCCTGAGTAAAACCATCAAATTTCTGATTTATTTATGTTTTTTTAATTAGGTTGACGTAGTTTTTAAAGCAGGTGGCACGGCGTCCTATAAGATCTATAGTGACGAGAGCCGGTAAGACAAAGAGAGGCTCAATATTTCTAATGAAGGTGAGGATATCGCCCGTTGAAACGTTTCTAATGTCCGCAGTGTCCAGGGTGTCCTTGGGGAAAACTCGCTTTCTTATGTGACACACCCATATAGCATGCATATGTTCTGTTGTTTCACATTCCTCTAGAGTCTAGACAGAATCGACATTCGGTTACCTGGACAATTCCAACCTTGTGTAGGTGATATCTCAGAGTGCGGTCTTAATAAAGGAAGCTAGTGAGTCTTCGAAGGGTTCAGCAGCTATGTACCTTTCGTTAGATCCCATTCTGGCTAATTGGTCAGCGATTTCATTGCCTTCAATGCATCTGTTTTCCCGGTACCCACCAGAGTTTGATTTTATTTAGCTAAAATAAGTGGTGAAGAGCATTGAAACAGCCATTGACGGGTTCGGGCTATAGTCGTGAGGGGCCAGTGATGGTTGCACCTTGGCCCGAAAGACACTGAAATGCATTCCAAGTGCATTCGAAACTCGCCAAATATACCTGCCCTAACATCAGAGTCCATTTTCGTTAACACACTAGTCCTTTGACATTCCGCAGAAAATCGCCGGTTTCCCAGGCCAAGCAAATTAGAGCGTTTTGTGCATGGAGTCTGATACCATGCAGATCATTTCTAACTCGAGAAAATTGGGCGAAATCGCCACGTGACCTGACCCAGCAGTCTGTTTCCGATCGAGTGTTAAAGGTTTAATTCATTGCGTGCTGTCACTTTTTTGACTAAGATGTGCAGAGGAGTAAGTCCAACTTGTGCCGCTAATGCTTCAGTAGGGCATGATCGCATAACTCCGATGATCCCGAGGCATCTAACCTTTCGTCGTTTCATCTTAGAGCTCGTTGTTTTCTTTTCGACTTTTGTCCACGTCCACGAATACACGTCTGCTCCCTATGACTTAAATTTGGACTCATTTCCCACTGAACTCCTGGAAGGACGAAGAAGTGGTAGAAGTGCCATTCCTGAGCACATATGCTCGAAAATCCCCATTCAGCACGGCGACAATGATGCCAAGTCTCGTCAAGATATTAAATCGACACCACACACTCGTAATAAGCAACAAACCATGAAAGGTCCTTGAATAGCGTTTCAACCCCATTTCCTGTTCTATTTTTTCACAAAAAAATTATATCCTTTTACAATAGTGTACTTACACCGGTGATGTATGTAAGTGGTGTGTTCATTGAAATTAATTCAAAATTTTCGTGTTCCTTTCAAGGATACCAAAGCCAAAAACCCACACTCCAGTGAATGGAGCATGTACACAATTTTTTTTTTCTCTCAACAGAATTAACGGTATAATTAACTAAAATCAAGGATAATTGACTAAAGGGGTTCTCTTGTGCGCACGAAATTTCCCAAGTGGGTCGAAAGGTTATTCCAGAACCAACCGTCACGGTTTTGACACTTTCCTTTTTAATCCTTCTCCACTCCAGTGGCACTTGGAGCCCATATATATGTACCTACACATTTCCTTTTTGGCGGATGCATGAGAAGGATTATTATTTAAAAAAAAAGAAAAATTGAGATCGAGTGGGTTTTAATTGGGCCGACAAAAAAAAACGAGGATATGCCTGGAGTCAAACATGAAAAAGGATCGATTCGGTAAACAGAAGTTAGGAGCGGAAAGGGCGACTTTTAATTGCATGCCAAGGGAGCGATTAATTTATTTTTTTTTTTTTGTGGCCAAAGTCCAACTTATTTCCTTTTTTTTTTTTTGGTAAAATTTTGAAAATGTCAACCGAACACGTTAGTGGGCGAAAGGATAATTATTTTGACCCGATGAATTTGTAAAAGGATGACATGACTGATTGGTGTGACAAATATTTCTAACAAAACCATTCACCTCTGGTATTGTGTCACACGTGCGACGGTGTTTATCTCTGGGAATTCCATGGAACCCAGAACGAAGTCCTTTTCTCACGAACAAAACTTTTCGGAAATTCCTAAGAAATTCATAAAATTAAACGAAAACTCCCTCAATGGATCCTTGTAGCCCATTGGGGCAATATCAATTACCCACACCAACTAGGAGAGAAATTCATTGGAAAACTCATTTCTCACAGTCACCTAGGAAGGGACATCTCTTTCAAAGTGACAAAGCGATATGTCCTTCATTCCATTTTTGTCACATCAATTTGCAAATTTACAAAAACGACTATGACAGATATGATATGTATCTGTCGGGTCCATATCAATTTCGTGGAGAAGGATTGCACCTACATAAGTGGGGGCCATATCCCTTTTCAAAAGGATTGCCATACTCTTCCCAAGGAATTTTCAAATAGTATCACATTTTATCTGTCAAGTAGGGGTGTGCGAGTAAACCATACATGATATCCTGGGAGTTTTGCCCTCACAATGCTAAAGCGTGCTCTTATTACACCAAATACTTGTGTAGGTGGGTTCTCCTTAACAGTTAGTTATTTTCTATATTAATCACTCGAGTTCGATCGGTAGTTAATCGTTTGCTGCTTGGCAGAGTATGGGCTTGTATCCTGCTGTTGGTGATGTCAAGGACTTTATCAAGAATTCATAAGCCAATTTAGCTATAATGTTGTTAAGGTTCTTATGGGGCGTAACATCCTTGTCGTCGACAATCATGAATTATTAGAAAAAGCAGGGACATAAAAAAAAACTGAACTGAAGTGTGAGTGACAGAGAATGTCGGTAGGATGTTGGTGGTAGAACACAGAGGGAAACAAAAAAAAAAAAAAAATTAGAAAAGACTCGTGTAAGTAATTTATTTATTTTTAGTCTCATTATGTGTCCTACCGTTGCCGTTGTTTCGATGAAGAGCAGCGTGTTGTTGACGTCGAGGGTCATTGCATATTCTTTTAGGTAGGTGGGATGGCATATTGACTTTTTTTTTCTTTTGGATTTTATTGTCAGGTGATGCTGGGGTTTTTTAATTATGATTAAGTAAGGATTCATCTGAGGGGACTGTAACTTTCTTAATATGTATCTCAAGAGTTCCCCGAACTTTTGTCTTCTGGGGAAAACAATGAGCAACTTTGATTCGATGTCAGGTTTTGTTTGTTTTGTTCTTAATAAAGGCGTCTAGCGTGTAGACAATAGGTGACTCTTTATGACGATATTAATGACTGATACCATCTGTGCTTTGGTCTTTTTTGCTGTTCTTTACGAGTCTTCAATTACTGACTTTGTCGACTTGCAGTAATTCATCTGCCAAAGTACACAGGCCTGCAAATAATTGGGTTATGTCAGTTGTTGGTAAGCTGAGGGTCATTTCCGAAGTAAATTTTTGCGTAGAATTCGGATCCGGTTTCAGAATTGTTCTATCACGTCAGTATTTTGAGATATTTGAGGTTAATAAAATAAAAAATAAATAGCTGGCGCGACAGCTCGGGATGAGCCAAGGCCTAGCTTCTCGCAACCATTCATGCTGTGCGTGTTACATTTTTCGCATGAATGGAAGGGACCTACAATTTATTGCCGATTCCGAACGGCGAGATGAGAAGCTTTTTCATGACAAATTATACTCCCGGAGGCTTGTCATTCCCCGACGAGAGGTGATGCCGCGGAAAATGTTTGGTGTTTTCCTGGCTGGGGCTTGAACCCACGCCGCTCGATCAGCAGTCCAACGCACTAACCACTGAGCCACGGCGATATTTGAGGTTATGCACCCAAAAAATGACGTTTTTGACTAACTTTGAGGTTATTATTATTATTATTATTAGTGGGGAGCGGTTTGTCCACTCTAGCACTGCGGTCTCATACAGAGGCCTATTGTGCTTTCCCGAGAGTTTAGAGCAGTTTGTCTACTCCAGAGGATGTCAGGAAGCTAAACAGCCTCTCTGGGTGGAGCGTGGCAAGCGCCGTTGGTGAAACGAGTTCACTGCCTAGGGTCCGTTTTCTCACATGGATAAGGGCGGGACATTCTGTGACGATGTGGAGAGAGCTTTCATCGCTCTCCAGGCACAGTCTGCAGGTAGGGTCCGGTGACAGGCCAAGCTTGTGAAGATGCCGTTTTAAACGGCAGTGGCCACTTAGGATGCCGGTTAGAATTCTAAGGTGGTTCCTGCTTAGCTTTAAAATAAACTTTTATTTCTTTTGCGATACTATGGGAAAGAAGTATTTGGTACATTTCTGTCCTATACTTTCCATCCAGATCGCGTTGGATTTGAGCAGGGATTGCTCTCTCATGAAGTTTTTAAAAATGGTTTTGTTTACTCCACAGGCTGGTTCAGGACCAGTGAGGGGGGTGGTCGCACCTATCTTGGCCAGTGAATCCGCTGTTTCATTGCCGGCGTAGCCTTTGTGAGCAGGGATCCAATGTAGTATGACCAAGTTGTTTTTTCCCAATTCTAGAAGCAATTTGACTGTCTCTAGAACTAGTTTTGATTTTATCGTGGCTGAATTCAGTGCTTTCAGGGCAGCTTGACTGTCAGAGAAGATAGAAATGGTTTTGCCACGTGGGTTAGAGAGCAAGCTTAAACTTGCGCACTGGTTTATGGCAAATATTTCTGCCTGGAAGATCGATGAGTACGTGCCTAGACTGACCGATAGGTTAGTGCTAAGTGACTCTCCGAATATTCCAGCCCCAGATCCACTGTCCATTTTAGAGCCGTCTGTATACCATACCTGGTCATGCTCTGAGGGACGGGGTTTGAATTTTTCCCAGTCGTCACTGGGGGGTATGACTACTGAGGAATTTCGTTTGAAGCAATACCTTGGGAGAAAGTCATCCAATGGCATGCTGAACTCTCTGCTTTGGAGCAGGGAGTAAAGCATGTTAAGGTGGCCATCAGGGGGATGTTCGGAACTGATAATGTTTAGATGGAAGAGCCTGTGCAGGCTAAGTTTAGCCTGGGTTTGGATATGGACTCGAACTGGTGGTAGACCGACAATGGCGTTAAGCGAGGCGGTGGGGGTGGAGCGCAGGCAGCCGGTCATGCAGACTTCAGCTAGGCGCTGCACCCGTTCCAATTTCTTAGCTGTGGCGGCCTCATTTGTCTTTGTCCACCACACCAGGGTGGGTCTAACGACCAAGGTGTAAATTTGGAGCATGATTTTTGGACTTAATCCCCAATTGTTGCCACAGATGCGGCGACAGGTCCACAGTGCTCGTGTGGCTTTTCCAACAGTCCGGTCAATTTGGGGGTTCCAGGACAATTTGCTGTCCAGGATAACCCCAAGGTACTTTACTTCTTGTGAAAATTGAATGGTTTCGCCATAGATAGAGGGGCAAATCAGGAGATTTAGGTTTCTTCTTCTGGTAAAAGGAACTATATGTGTCTTTTTGGGGTTTACAGAGAGGCCTTCTTTTGTGCACCATTTCTGTATCTCAGATTGAGACTTTGAACTTTGAGGTTAGGTACAGGGTGCGCAAATTAATTTTCGTCTCTAACTCCAGTTACATCATTTAGTACTACTCTTACTCTTCAATTTAAGAGTTTTAGAGATCGATTTAAATTTTTTTTCTTTAAGTTACGGCACAGTTCAGTGTCTTACTTTCAGTACCCAAGCCGCAGATGGTGCCGTATACATGCATAAGCATGCATCACTAGCTCCGATAAAAGTTGTGCTTTGTCTCAGTAGTTCTTCTATGATTGTAGTTTGCATTGTGTTTTCCTTTCTACGTGTCTTTAAGCCGTCTATCAACCACTGTGTCTAAACATCAAGTGACCAGTTTGGTGTTATGTTACGGCCGCCTGGCCTGATCATGACCACAAATGTACATAGCTGTACATAGCTGACTTGCTATGTTTTCGTCTTCTTCTTGAATTTTTGGATAAACACATACAAACATTCCAATTGCCTTGAACTTTCTTCAGGCCTAACCATAGTGGCAATATGATTCGTTAGGAATCTGCAGTCTAAGCATGCCCTCACACATTATATTCTACGAGAAAGGTCCGAGTACATAAGGCATTCTTGAGTGCTTTGAGCATCAGTGTCGTATAACAGAAAACCCTTCTCAAAGTATCTTAACATGAAAAGACCCCATGCTACTATCAATGCTCTGCAGGACTGTATCCTCAGTTTTCAGGGTTGAAGACATTTTTGAAGCCAACAACTCTCAATTTTTTTCTTTGGGTCGCTTCTTTCTTAGCTGAAGTGACTTTTTCACTGCCCACTGTTGAGCGAGTTTTTTGGAGCACATATGGTTGGTTTGACAATCATATCGGCAATTGTCATGTAGTGGTTTGGATACTAGCACAAGGGATCTTCTATGATCTTAATTTTTGGTTAAAAACTGAGGGCTAACAGCGTAGGGTCCAGATACCTTATTATCGAGTCGCAGGCGAGGGTGGTCTGGTTTTAATGATTCTATTGGCACTTTACTGTGGGTTTATACCATCTGCCTGTGCAGTTCCTAAATGTTACTTTGATCGTTCCTTTGGGTAGTTTAAGTCGCTAAAATTTACCTTTTACCGATTCTGCGAGTTCTGTTGAGCCGGAATAACATTTTCACTCTATTGCTCCTGGTGCTGCATAGTCTGTAATTCAGATTCCATTTCATCAGTACAAACTTTAGGGATTGATGGCTGCAAGTGACCGTTTGATTGTACTGATAAAAACAGGAGCCTTTCTACATATAAACTACCCAGTGGTTGAGGTGCCTTGCTTAGCGGTGACGTGAAAAGCTATCTAATTGCTAACACCGTTACGGTTGCCCACCTTCGTTGTACTTATGCTACATATTCTGGTTCCCTGGTGCCGGTAAGCCGGTTTTCTTCATCCTTGTATTACAACGAGCCAATCTGGTCTAGGGCCTTGAAATAGAGAGTCTTCTTATTTACATGTCTAGGGTGTTATCTAGAGCTTTTTGTAGGACTGTGGGATCACTCATGAAGGAAGGCCTTCCAAAGGTACTCGTCTACTTCACTTCCTTGCGGAAACAACAGCTGAACGATTTCCTCTTCTTATTCTTTTTCTTATGCCTTTTACGTAAAACTATGAATTTCTAAAATTTCCTAGTGAATAAGCACAGGCTATTAGTTAAAGAGCAAGTCCGACCTCAAGTGTTTAGCATTACGGAGAGCCCTCCAGTCCTCCCTTATAATTCTCATTTGTTCGCTGCAAGAAATTTATTCGAATTACCACAAGCCTCCCAGTCCCATTCCTATTCAATGAGCCTCCACTGCCCTCGCTGCCCTCTACGAAATAAACAAAACCGATATCGTTAAATAGGAAAAAGGATTCCCAGTCAACCGTAACCCTATTGTTAACTTAAGACGCCCATATCGACTTGCCCAAGAAATCAACAATGCATGCAAGCTTTCATTCCATTCAATCCACAGTTTGATTTTACTCCTTCTCTTATTGATTATCTATGCGTGTGTGTGTGTGTGTAAGTGTGCATGGGATTTCCTGTCCGTTGTCTTTAACTAAATATCTTTGTGTGTGTTTATATCTCATCCGCTTTTCGTCCGCATAGGTCATTGATTAATTTAACATCGCTTCACTCTGTTGTGTTTCACATTACTCGTGCCTTGTGCCTTCGGTCCGACAAATACATTCGTTCGGCTTAATGTCCTTATCAGTTTGTATTTGTCTGGATATCTCTGGGATATCCTTCTTCTTTTAATATCATGCTGGAAGTAATGGGCTTTTCATTTTCCCTTTTGGGGGCTCTGTGTGTAGAAAATCCTTTAATACAAGGACACAATTAAAGTCGCTTTAAGGCACTTTTGCCTGCTTATTGCCGCTTGGCGTAATGGTTATCGATCCCCGATGGATTTAAGTGAGTGAATATTTATATATATAAACATCTACTTATCCTTGAATAATACATTTTTCGAATCATTAAACCGAATTGGTTTTTAACTATAATTTGTTAGAATGAGTATTTTGAAGGATAATAATCGCTTTGATGTTGTGTTGTGAAACTTTTGTGTCCGTTGGCATTTAATTTTCCAGAGAAAGACAAATCGGAGAAGATTTTTCATTTGCGAAACGAGAAAAGGATTTTCCAGAAAATTTCCACCTAATGAGAGTTGGAAGGAGTGCACTTTTCTTGTGATTTTTCTTCCCATTTGTACTGGGGTTAGAGTGGTAAAATGCACAGCACGTGCTTCACAATATTTCGTTCGTCATACTGTTTTAGAAGAAGAAAACGAAAAATGCTTTCAACTACTACCTAGGAGGTAAAAGAGTTTAAGACTTTTCCTCATTTAGTGGTGAGCAGAGTCCTAGGAAGTGAATAATTCAACAAAGTCCCCCAGTGGAGAACACTTTGTTTGAATACCGAAGGTAAATCCTCTTTTCACATCTCATTAGTCACAGTGTGGAGGATAAGAAAGGTATTTGATTGGAAGGATTAATTTGAAAGTCATGAAGTTTGAGGAATTAATTTAGTTTTGTTGTTCAAGCTGAAGCTAGACTTTGTAGTCCATACCAGTATCTAACTGGGTTGGTTGGTTTAGTGGGTGTCCTAAAGATTTACTTAGACCTCAAGCGGGTCTATTGTACCCATAAAAAGTATATTCATGGGAGTCAAAACAAGTGATAGGGTTGGCTAATCCGGAAACCACCCAGAAAGGGATAAAAATCTCAGAAGTTTCCTGAAATCAGCGGTATTAGGGTCCTCCGGCCCATGGAAGAAGCTACATACTACCAAGAGTACGCAATCTTCTGGCGGACATTCGCATGGCAGGTGCTGGACTGACCCTATTTCCTCTTCGTCCCTGCAGCTTCTGCAATATTCGTTGTAAGGCAATCCAAGAAGTTCCGCATGGATTCCTATTCCGCAGTGTCCTATGAGGACACCGCAGACGATTCGTATTTTCCTTCGACTAAGTTGTACGAGATTTTTGAAATTCTTGTTGTCGAGGACTGGCCATAGTGATCTGGCTATTGCACATATGTCTATGTGGCACCATCGCATATTAGCCCCGATCATGTTTTCCTTATCTATGTATGTTCCCGTAAAAAGTGTTAATGGGTGTCTTTGCCACCGGATGTACCCTATATGCATATGCTAGTTCTCCACCCCTCCTGGCAAGTTCATCCGACCTCTCATTAACTGACATATCCCTGTGGCCCGGTACGCAGCATAGGGCAGCATAAGCACTTACACTTAACTATGCAAATACATACATACTATGTTCATTCCGTAAACCAGAAAGAAGATTCTAAATCTCTCTTTTGGATGAAAGCCGTATCTAGAATCCAAGTTTAAGAAACAGTCTTACCAAATGGACCTCAGCTCTATGGGCATGATGTAATAATTATACTCTGGACTTAACTCACACTTATAGTCGCACTTGTATGGTGGAAAAAAAAACTAAAGTACTCCTTGTATTTGCCATTCAATCCTGTCATCGTTGAGCCTACCAAATCTGCTTATTTTGATCCACACACAATCAGTGCGGTCCATCCAAAAACAGCTATTGGAACCACTGCTGGCATCCTTGACCCTAACTTCAAACGAGCACTTCCCCTCGGCTGTTCCTCATTTGTTTTCCAAGCAGAGGTATATCGTATATGCAATGAGATTGAGCGCCAAAAAATGTGCATGTGTCTTTAGCAATGCATAACATAAAATTAATGGGCTCATTAGGTACTTAGCCAAACGGAAATTGCCCAGAAGACTTTCCTTTGCCGGGCAAAAGTCAGGGATTTGAGTATGAAATGCTTGGGTGCTTGTAGAGATAGCATTTCTGGCAAAAATCTACTAACAACTGATGACCAAAAACACCCATTACCATCCTTCTTAGAAAGAACCCAACTTCTCCATGTCTGTGACTAATCCAGGTCTCAATATTCGCTATGAGACAGTATGGTCATAGACCTTTGGATGAAAGGTTCTATCTTTGCTACCTTTCTCTTATGCTTATAGTTAACTCTACCATCTACATTCTGAAGATCTTTTCAAAATCAGAACTGGCTCTGGCAGGCATTTGAGCCAGGCTTGGTTGGTTTAAGTGACTGTAGTAACATAATTTTTTTTATTTCTGGTAGGTCATACTCGGATCTTTCCAGATATTGCTATTGTTTTGACATGTAAATCAAGGATCAATGCTGTAACTTTCGTTCATAACTGGCAATCAGACTTTTGATCCTTAGACAAGAATAGGCCGTATCACGGTCACAGTGCGCAATTCTTGAAAAAGGTGCTGTTACAGGCAAAGAGGGCTGATGAGTTTTGGATCGAGGAGGGTACACACTGGCTGCTAATGCGGAACTTCACCCATTTAATCATGGTAGAGTAAAGCTAGGAAAGGAGGTAATTAAATTTTTTACTAATTGTGCTGAATTCTTCACTCAATCTTTCAATATATTTCGAGAAAGTTATTCTTTGCTTAATCCAGTCAAAAGACTACTCCCTAAGTCCTGCTTGGGTGTTAGGTTTATGAAATTGGAAAAACTATTTGCGAAGAACTTGCTAGACACGATTTAGAAGCCCTGCGATCTCTCAGAGATGCCTGTTGGGCTAGAGTAGTTTCTCTATTCCAGAGGGAAGTTTGTCAGCATTTCAGGGGGTGAAGTGTGCCGAATGCAGTCGGTGAGAGAAGTTCACTACTCAGAGTTCGTTGTCTCAGGTCTATGACAGTTCATCAACTCTCTGATTTTTATTAACAATCCACAGGCAGGCCTATGAAACTACATATACCATTTTGGAGGTAGTGTTTTAATTTCGAGTGTCGTGGTAATTATGTCTGTTGTGTTATGTCTCAATTTACTTTGAGGGGTCCAAAATGAAGCGGCCACAGCCAGAATTGATGACCATTCGGGCCCGATTTATGGCATTTTCCATCACTTTTGCCAGAACTTCCAGCGATAGGTCCTCGCATTCTTGATGGATATTCTCTTTGAGGGCTTCAAGAGCCTGAGGCTTGTTGACATAGACTCGTGACTTAAAAAAACCCAACAAAAAGAGGTCTGAAATGGTTAAATCAAGCGATCTTGCCGGAGAGTGGAAATCACTAAAAAAAGATATTAGGTGACCCGGAAATTCAGCCCTCAGAATTTCGGTTGTGACTCGTGCAGTATGCACGTTGTTCCATCCTGTTGGAACCACATCTCCTCCAGTCGCAATTCATCAATTTGTGTATCGTCTGGTCGAAGTTTACGACTCATCCGCGACATCTTCAACCACAGCGGCGATATTCTCGTTTCTCGATTTGTCTAAAAAGAATTGACAAGCGTGCAGCAAAAATATAGAGTTCTGACAACTGGGATTGAAAAAGACCGTCGTCCTTTCTTTTTCCTCTGAAATAAGTTCTAATTTGGAGGGTTTAAAATGTTAAGTGCCTATGAAAGCATTTGTATTAGAGTTTACCAGCATTTTATGTTGTACTATGTACACAGATGAATATCTAGAGATGGAAAGAGTATAGCCAGTCATGGACATAACTCTAGGACACTGGTTTAGATTTGTTATTGTATGGTCTTAACCGACAATAAACTCCTCATAAACATTTTGTTTTTCAATAAAAATTCCCATCAACATTGTTGATTCAAGTACCAAAACAAGAGTCTTGCCCAAGGAGAGTCCACACACACGTCCCGTAAAAACCCGCATTTATATGCATGACGCATTCGGGATCCATGTCATTCCATTCAATTGACCATATAACTGGAAATGATACTATGTGTCGTCTCGTTGCACATCTATTTCGAGATTAAATCCTCTTTTTCACTCTCCGTTAAGGCCTTCACATGTATTTCTCCCCTTAGTTGCATTTTTGCTTTGTGATATCTGAGTCTCCAACTCCCCCTTTTGCCAATATCCCAGTTGTCAATGCACAAAAGGGCGGCGAAACGTTAAGTGACTTTTTATCACATGACACTTCAGTTGGCAACAAAAAAAATATGGGGAAAATAAAATTCTCACGTAGGCTGCAGTCACGCATACATCTTTGAATTTATATGGGAATCGGAGACATAGGAGGAACACGTATGTAAGTAAGGGCTGCAATTGCACTTTATGGCAAGTGGGTGATGGGATCCTTTCTCTTTAATTTCTTTTCACCCCCCACTCGATTTTATCCTCTCTATGTGTTTCAGGACTTTATTGACAAAATGTATTCCAATGTGTTCCTATTGCTTATTCAACACAGTGCCAATACACTCACCTGAGAGAAGTAGGTATTCCCTCTGGAAAGTCTATATATTCCACTTCCTTTATATCTCCAGAGATTCTTTGCATTAAAAGTACAAAGTTGTGAAAGGAACTCTCTATCGTCCCTTTTTCTAAAGGAAATAGGGAATCTCTCCCCTTTTTTGTTACACCTCTCACAGATATGTATCTCTTTCCATTCGCAAAAAAGGACCCTCTAGGATAAAATATAAAATGATGTATAGAGTGCAATTTTATTGCTTCTTCCTTTTGAAAATCCCTTTAGCTCAATTCTAGATACATTTTCGAATAGGAAGCATGGATACAACACAACATAGTGTTTGTGCTCAGAGAAAGATTTATTGTGTAGCCTTTGAAAGAAGTTTGGCATGTGTGTGTATTTGTGGACAAACCTTTTGTGAGGATTATTCATTTGTTAGTGAGAGCTTATTGTTAATCTTTTATGTCTGAAGGAAAGGTTGTCGATTCGTTTTTATTTGTTGTTGTTGGGTCAAGTTGATAGAGCTTTTGTCAAGAACTGAGGTCTAAGGTGACTTTAGTTGTTAGATGGCAAACACTTACCAATCCTTTGATGTATTGCTAAAAGTTTACCGGAAGCCAGTTCCCATTTGAATTTGAGTTCCTCAAACTTTTTTTTACATTCGGAACTCAGTTGAAATTCTGTCCCATCAAGTGGGTACCAAACGTTTTCTAAATCATATCCGTGAGAGATGACTTTTTCCTTCACTGCAAAGTAGATGAGTTCCAATTGGTGTTAAAAAAAAAAACTTGCCGCATGCCTTTCATGATTCTGGTTAAGAACCTGTGTGCTTTTGATGTAATTTTCGGTTACATTTGACAAAATCTTATTAATTTTACTTCCCATGGCGATGTTGGGATTAACCAACGAGTCTCTCCAGCCAGCTCTATGCTTAGCTAGTTGCACCAGAAAGTTTAGGTCCTACTCTCGCGAGCCATTGTAGGTACATACTTGGTACATACTTCTGCGTTGGTTTTGAAGACTCTATAGCGTTGCCGCTGTCCTATGAGTTCCAAGGGTATGCCGCTTTGTTATTTTTCGTGTTCTGACAGCAAAATTCGTGTAATTTTTGCATATTCGGGTAATTTTTGCTTCAACCTGATTTGGGTGTAAATTATTGACGAATACCCCGTTCAATACCGAAGCAAAATGCCCGTTCCATTAGTTGAGTTGTTCCTTAACAGAAAATAGCAAAGAGCCGATAAGGGCATTCACATAAGACATTTTAAAATAAAAAAAATAGCTGGCGCGACAGCTCGGAATGAACTAGCTTCTCGCAACCATTCATGTTGTGGGTGTAACGTTCTTCGTACGAGTAGAAGGAACCTACAATTTGTTGCCGACTCCGAACGAGCGAATTGAGAAGCTTTTTCATTACAAAGTATACTCCCGGAGGTTTGTTATTCCCCAACAAGAGGTGGTGTCGCGAGAAAAAAGATTCTCCTGTCGCATCTAATTGCTGCTTCTTCTGCTCTAGTGTCTAGCGCTGAATGTAGCTGCGCTTGTTTCTCGCATCTCCACGCAACATAGGAGCTCTAGCCCGCTATTTTCTACTGCAGTTCTTTCTAGATCTTTCTCCGGATGCATATCTTTTTAAACCACGCGGTTCCTGGGGTTGGCTCACAATTCTCATGACCCCAGATATAAAAATATTTTGTTTCGGTTTCGGTGATGGGCAGTTTGCTTCTGCTTAAGCGGCATCAAGTGTGTTTACACTCCCTACGAAAGGTGGTCTCCACATTTCTAATCTTAGTCCTGGCACAATAGTCTTCAACGTGTTACCAATCCTTGTCCGAGTCGTAATGTCTCTTTCATTAGCTAACATTTTTCGGAATGCTAATTCTCGAAGCGCATGTATAAGGAAAGACCACCACGAATGAATAAAGGAAGCACTTGGGTAAGGACTATTGGCTCGAACCAATCTCAGTCCGGATATCCAATTTTCTGCACCAAGTTTTCAAGAGTACTCTCCAATATGTAGCTTCCTTGAGCCATAGAGGGTACAATAGTCTCCCAAGAATCACTAAAGCAATTCAGCTTTCAAAACGACACTGTTGAAAGTGGCTCCATTACTAAAACAGATTTTCTATGTTAAATATGATGAACTATCGGGATCTACAGTAGTCTGTTAGTTCCTTGGTATTGTGTGTTGAATTGCTGTGGATGATACTAAACTTTCACTAAGGCAATGTTTTCTTAAACAGGCTCATGGGTTTCTTAGTGCACTCCTTCCTGGCTTAAGCCTTATTTTCTTGATTGTTTTGCCTAAGCGACAGCAGATAAGTACTTTCGTTGGAGTCCTTATAGGATACGGTCCAATAGGCCTATACACTAATTCTTGTCTTTGAAAAAGTTTCTACACCTACGGTCAATGACATACACATATATTTGAACAACTAACATGTGTAATACGGTCCGATAGACCTATATGTTTTTTTGGTTATGTCCCTTTTTCGAGTTGACATGAAAAACAAGCCGAAATGACATGATTAACAACGGTATCAGACTATATGACATTTGTCGCACATGTACAATTCTTCTCATTTCAAACGTTGAATTGTTCACCAGAGCCCTGCGTTACCAGTCTATCTCAGTCAATGTTCAAGTCCCACACACTCGAACTTATTGGACCCTCCATTCCCATTCCATGCATGACTTCACTACATCATTACTCCACTGTTCTTGAGCACCCACGCTGATTTCCAACCACTCATATCTCAGTTCCATTTTCCCCAAAAAGGATCTGATCCCCCTTCGTTCACCAACACAAATCCACTATCATCGTCAACTCAATAAGAGTTGCTTTGCAATAAAGTGGTCAGTCATAAAAGAAAGAATCAAATTATCATTCCGTCCAAACGGAAAGGCAAACAGGAAAAAAAAATAAAAGGAAGAAAAAATTGCCAGTAAAATTCTTTCTTTGTTCAAACTTAATGTTCTGATGTCCTGATATCATCACTGTTCAGCCAGAATCCATACATTTTTCTGCACAGCAACGCAGAACAAAAGATATCTCCACTCGGTTGCGTCGTTTCCTTGGCAATCAACAATCGATACTGCAATTTGAAAGATAATTAAAGTTTTTTTTTTCGCTTTGTTTTGTTGCACTCCCGCTGTCTGTGTGTATTTGATCCTTTTTATCCGTTCTCGGTGGCTCTTTTCTGCTCCTCATGGTGCATCTGCAACTTGTGAAACATTAGCTGGAAAGCTTATTATCTTGTCGTCATCCTGGTGGCGGTTGTCGTTGGCATCTGTGTCAACGCTGTCGTCGTCGCTGCTCTCAATGGAAGTTCTAATTAATTTTCGATTTTAGATCCAATATCCTCTTTTTTTTTTGGTGTGTCCTTTCCCGCAAGGATTTATCGGATTTTACTCTGCATGTAGCTGTGTGTGTGTGTGTATGTTTTATGCAGCATTTTGCTATGCGCTTTTCATGACAAGGATTCTAAATTAGTCTGCAACTTAATTGAATTATCAGTTCATTAATGAGGATTTTATTTTATGTCCTTGCGGGAATAGAGGGTTACCAGTCGCTTAGGTATGTGTGTGCTTTTGAAATGCTGGATAAGTTTCTGATTGTCAAATTGACTAATTGGTGTGACAGTTTAGTGGTGATTAGCAAACTTATAGAATGGAAGCGTGGATATGGGAAATGGAAATAAACGAGGAGGAGATGTCATCAGCAACTAAGATGTTGAATGAACAGCCAGAGGTAAAATGATTTCGTTTTTGTAGGGCATTAGTGACGTTATTTTCTAATTAGCACTAAATGACAGACTTGGACAACTAGCTGGTCGAAAGTAGGCCATGGATTGAAAAAAAGTTGAGAAGTTGCCGGAAAGACTACACTGGAAAACAAGGATTCGCGACATGACTACATGTCGGTATGACAAACAAGTAGAACTACACCAACTATGTGAACGATTGGTGACCACAGGCGATAGACCTCCTGACTGTTTGATTCCTTTAACGACATAGTAGCTGGTGCCCTGATTTTCCTTTTTTCCATGAAAACACAAGCTCGTAGTATCTGAATTGAGAGCTTTATAGACTCTGAAGTATTGGACAACGAGGACCAAATAAAATACAACAAATCCTCATTAAAGAACCCATTCTTTGCAGATTTTTGCAAGGGTGAAGAAATTTGGCTTAACCACATCCATATGTACAGTACATATGCACTATATGGCTTGGTAGTGCATGAAGTACTCCAATGTGTTCCAACACAAACAATAGGTATTCTAACCACCTCCTTTAACGATGCAGAGCAATGCCTTCCGACCCCATAGGCCAATAGGATCCAGTTTACGATCCTTCGCTTCTAATAGGTCCTTCTGCATCCTCAGAGACGGCATATTGTGAGGTTGCGAGGTTGGCTCATCCCAAGCTATCGCACCAGATATTTATTTATTTATTTACTTAACCCATAAGTTAGTTACATATGTACATATACATTATGTTACGCGGTGAAAAAAGAAAGGGGTATGAGAACAAAGCCTGAGAATCTTTTCAGCTCAGATGCCCTAGTTCGTCAAAAAGGTGACTGTTTAGGGTCGTTAGTGAAGCACATAGCAGTTGATTAATGTAGTGAAATGTCACCCTTACAATCGGCGAAATCAAAATCTACTCACTCTACTCAACTGGCTTAGGTTAGGTCAGCGGGCCGATGAAGATGATGAGACCCTCCTTATTCTACTTAGGTCTATGTAGACCCGTTGTGGTACCCATGTATTTTACCAGCTACTTCCTACTGCGTGATTTTATAAACCTGATGACAGCCACTTGGCTGTCCTTGGAAATTTGAGCAGATCCGACAGTAAACCATCTAATAGCTCCTCGATGTTATCGAAGAGGTGTCTGCTCAATGAATTGCTTAGGCTTGGCAATGACAGAGAAAATGGGTTGTGTCCTCATGCACCTTCTCGTTCCCGCATCCTCTGCATAGGTCGTCCTCGGTCAGGTGCAGCTTTTTTGCATGATACCTCAGCATTTTGTGGCCCGTAATTAATCTTACCAGTAATGACAGACATTTCTGGCCTTTATTTAGGAGCTTGGTCGTTATTTTTATTTTTTATTTTTTATAGCTGGCGCGACAGCTCGGGATAAGCCAAGGCCTAGCTTCTCCTAACCGTTCATGTTGTGCGTGTTACATTTTTCGCACCTACAATTTACTCCGAACGGCGAATTGAGAAGCTCTTTCATGACAAATTATACTCCCGGAGGCTTGTCATTCCCCGATGAGAGGTGGTGCCGCGAAAAATGTTCGGTAGGTATGGCCAGCGCTTGAACTCACGCCGCTCGGTCAGCAGTCCAACGCACTAACCACTAAGCTACGGCTTGGTCGTTTCGCATTTGTTATATTCTGGCCATAGCCTTCTGGAAATTTCGCAGGTCGTTGGTGTTTTCCACCGGTTATTTGACTCAGTTAAGGATCTAAGTCTTATTATTTCTTTCAGATGACGAAGTGCAGGTTTAATTGTACCTCCCGCTGGCTCTGATTCTAGGGCTGATCCCTTCCTTGCCAGTTCGTCAGCAGTCTCGTTTTCTGCCACACCACTGTAGCCGGGGACCCAGCAGAGTTTTACATTATCCAGCCTGTCAGGAACCATCAGCTCTTCGCGGCAGTAGCAGCTAGTGCTTTTATAGCCGTCTGGCTGTCTATGAAGATCGTGATATCTTCCCATGAGCATTGACGCCCATTGGGCAGCTCTGGTCACTGCTATAAATTCCGCTTAGAAGACAATACTGATGTCAGAGAGTCTTATTGAGCTGCTGACTCCTAGCTTCTCAGAAAAGGCACCCGCACCCGTGCCTATGTCTATTTTGGAGTGATCCATGTAGATGGACTTTGTCTCGTTAAGATTTCCTTTGTTCTCCCACTGTTTTCTGCTTGCGAAGATGACGAGAAGAGTTTGACGAAGTCCAGATACGGAATCATGTAATCGGATGCCATACTTATGCCCGGATATCTGTTCAATATCTGGGCGTATCCATATGAGCTCGCTTTCCAGAGTATAGAGCCCTCTTTGCTGCAGATTCATGCATGTAGAAATCAAGGGGTATCAGATTGAGAATTGTCTCCAACCCTGCTGTCGCGTATATGGCTAACAAACCACTATCGTAGTTGAAACGTATGGAAATGTTAATAAAAGCACAGAGATAGGAGGTCCTTACAAGGTCCTTAGAGGGCCCTTGCAATCGCTTACGCATCCAAATGAATTGGACTAACTTCTCACAAAGAAAAGCGCTACGATTTCACTACTTCCTGCAAGTTCATCAGGTGTTTTGTTGCGCGAACATCACGGTGCACTAGTAGGTTCTCACCATGGTGTTGCTCCATTCGTTATTGATATCTCAGCCGCAATGTTATTTCCGCTTTGATTTTAATATTCCCGGCTTAAGTCACATATGTATATACTTGCTTTGATAGTTTTCATTGCCGAAATAATAACTACATATGTCCTCAACTTAGAATGCATTCCAAGCTACATATTTTTACTTAAAGGAATCAGCCTCCATGTCGATCTTCGTCTTGAAACCATTGTTTCGTATGAAATTTCATTGCTAAAGAAGTTAAGCTATAGTTTGCTAGGCTGTCTAGACATTGTTATCAGAAAATCGAATGAACACTAACTTGTTGGAGGCTAAGCTCATCAATAGACAGGTAGTTGTCGCCATCTTTCTATGTCAAAACCAAAAAAATTGTTACCCAACTTTTCTAAGCATTTTATTCTTCACCTAGTCGGCATAAATAAAGGGATTTTGCATTCCACTTATAAAGTGTAAAACAAGGGCGCTAAGTTTTAGCTTTTTGCAAGTTTCCTGAAACTTTAGCTTATGGGTTAGGAAAAAGCTTAAACTGATCTGAGGTTTCATAAGCCCGACAATAAATTTATTTGAAAAGCCGCACTCACCCATACAAACACCCAATCCACTTGTAATGGGTAATTTTGCTACACACTGCAATGGTGGTTCACATGTCCCTGAGAAGCCTCCTGGTCCACCACATGTTTCTCCCAAAGTTTTCGCACACATTCTGCAACATCTAGGAGTATATAAAAAAAACTTGTTTTTTCCAAACCATTAAAAAACAACACCAATTTGTTTTAAACTTACTTGCATGGATCCCATAGTACCATACCCTTGCCTGGGCAATCCAGTGATCTGATGACATCACATTCTTTCGGATTACAATAGCATTTCAATCCGTTCACTACTCTACTACCCGCGGCAACCATTATAAGCAAATAACAGCACAGATATATCAAATAAGTTCGAAAATTCAGCAAACAAAAGTAACCCGTTGCTGACATTGTTTTTTTGCGGGTGAGCGCTTTTTTTTTTGGGAGACAACGTTTAAGTGTTTACATCGGAAATGGTTATATTTTTTGTGGTGTAACTTCGTTGTGATAAGAGGCCGGAAATGGCGTTTGAATCCGTTTTGACATCCTTTTTTCAATGAGGTATTCTGAAATAAAGGAAAGAAACGAAATGATGTAGCTAAAAAGCTTTAAAAACGGTGGCAGATGATTGGAAGCTAGTCTCAGGTAAAATGCCTTATCTACGGCTACTTTTGGGTAATCATCTAGCTAACCTATCAATTCCTCTAGGAAATATTTATATTTAATTCCATTTGCTCTCATCTTTCAATCCAACAACAGAAGAACAAACTTAGCTCAATTACGCTCAGGCTGGTGTCGTCCTCTTAACAGATACCGTAAACATCTAGACAAGGGAAGCACATGGGCCGCAAGTTGTGGACTCGGTGTAAACCCAAGCAAAACTGAACTGGTGCTATTTACTTTCAAAACCAAAATACCTGATTTCACCCAACCCCACATACCATTCTCCAGAGCTATGCACCTGGGTTTCATGATTGACCCAATACATTAAACACAGAGTAAGGAAGAGCCTTCTGAAGCCTTCTATATCTGTAGCAAAACCTTTGGAAAGAAGTTGGGACTTCAGCCAAAGATGACCTTGTGGATGGCCCGCTTGGGCAAGCGGTTCAGGGTCACACTGCTCTGGGTTCTAGTGCATGAACGTGCAGGCGGGCTCAACTCTACTCGCGGGAAGGGTCTACATCCCGCTAGTAGTAGTTAAATGACAAATCCACTCACACTTCCTGCAGAAGGCCAAGCTCCAATAGGGGGGACTAACCACCTGTGGCATATCAAGGAAGATATACATAGCTGACCTGCGATAAAATTATAACAAAAGACTTGCTAAGCAGAACCCGCCCAGATATCGCCAGAATAATGGGGATAGGTTAGGTTAGGTGGCTGTCCCCGCTCAGGCAGAGACACACTTGGGCCATTATGATACCACGGCGAAGAAAACCAGCCTACCGGCACTAGGGAACCAGAATGTGCAGCATAAGTACAACGAAGGTGGCCAACCTTAGCGGTGTTAACCGTAAGATTTGAGCCATTTCGTCCCAGAGATGGAGTTCCTTATCTTCTGGATGTCGAGTTCAGCTAGATCGTTAAGATCATCATATAAGTATTCACCGAGGGTTCTTCTTCTTAGCGTCGCAAGGGCAGGACCTGTACACAGTAGGTGGGTAGTAGTTTCCTCTTCCTCCTCGTCCTCGTCCCTTTCTGTAGAAGCTACAGAAATTATTGGAGGGGACCCCAAGTCTAAGTGCATGTCTGCCTATCAAGCAATGTCCGGTAAGGACCCCTATCAGTTAACCTAGATTTTTCCGGCTTGCGGATAAAAGTTTCTCCGTCTTCTTTAAATGTCAGGTTAGGCCAGATTTGTTTGACAGGAGAGAGTAGCTGATGTTGTTCCACCTATGGCGTGCCAGTTTCTTGGCATCTGTGTCAAGAAGGAACTTGGTTGATTCGATAGGCACAGGGAGTTCCACCGGGTTTTCGGGGAGATGCAGTCCTGCACCCTCTTTTGCCAGCTCGTCCGCTCTGCAGTTGCCTGGAACATCCCTGTGTCCTGGGACCCAGCACAGGGTTACTCCGCACCTATCTGCACCCATCTATCTGTCGCACCAATGGCGATAACCACTGGACGCTTCCAATTAAAGACCATGCGGTTAAACTAAGAATCCCATATACATACATAACTCTCACTGCCGCTGCAGAAACCAAAACGAGAGGGAAACTTTCTCCCACTTCATCTGCAAATGTATGGCACTAGCAAGAGCCAGACTGCGTGCACTAAAGCAACCATTTTTTGGCGACCTCAACGACACCTCGGGTAAACGGATTCGAGATCTAATCCGTTTTCTTTACTCCACAGGCTGGGTCTAGGCACTCCTGGCTGTCTCACCCACCTTCAACAACACCACCAGGTCACACGAGTCGTGGTAACAAAAAGGCACATCTAAGTGATAATTGGATTCTGGTGAACCGCCACCTCTACCTACCTACCTTAAGCATTCCAATCCAAGTGCAAAGGACGAAGAAAAAATTGACTGTTGAAATGGTTCACATAGCACATAACGCCTCTTTCACTGCCCATTCAAACTAAGGAGAAAGATTATTGTTTTCGATTTATATGGACTGCGTCCTTACGAAGGGGTAAGAGGGTTATGTTCGGTGGAAAAGTGGTACATGTGCAACATTTTTCTACACGTGAAAGAGTGGGTTCGTGATACTGAATGCCTTGGATCTAGAAGTTCTCTGATCTTCTTCCACGGTTTGCCTTTTGTCGTTAGACGAAACCCAGATTCGCTTGACAATAGTTAAATGTTGAAGAGCAGCTTTTGAAAAATTTGTTTCCATATTATTGCCATAAACACTTAAGATGCTAAAGCTAATGGTTATGTTTACAGCATAACTACAACCCTTAGATATATAAAGCTCACAAACTGAAAGGCAGTATCTGTGTTAGCTACTAAAAAACCTCAGATATCTGAGGCTACTTGTATAAATTACTTTCTTGCGCCAAGGACTTCCGCGAAATTTAATTTTAAAGGCATAATCGTACTCCTTCCCCTGCTCAAACAATAATTTATCTCATTCGCTCGGTTATCTAACCAAAAAGACTTTCGGCGAACCTTCAAATTGAAATGAAGAGAAAAAACGTAAATAGAAAAAATTTAATTACCAAAACATTGCGAAACAGATGAAAAACTCTTCTGTGTGAGTGTTCCTCGCCCTCCTCCTTTTACTTTTCTTTTGATGAAAAATAAACAGCGAAAAAAAAAATTCCTCAAGTACATCCTTTGGCTGGATATTTCAGGTACAAAAAAGAAATATCCCACTTCAATGGAATAGTACTTGGGAACAATTTTTATTTTATGTTTTGTTTTTGCCTTTACCCCCCAACAACAATGAAGCACACTTTGGAGTGTGTGTACTGTGTATACCCTCCACAAGACCTACCGCCGAACCAGCCAAAGGCATGAAAACAAAGTGAACAGGATTCTTTCATCTTTTATTCTCTCTATTTTTTTGCATCAATTTTTCGCTGTCTTTGCAAGGATTTTGTTATTTCTCTTTTTTTTTTTTTGTGGTGATGGAAGGAATGCAAATTTTATTTTTAATAAATTAACAATGAAGGAGGAATGTGTAGCACAAACTTAAGGTAGATGCAGTAGCGATGGTGAGAGATGTTAAATTAAATTAATTGAAAGGACCACACCGGATCGGATTGTGTGCACAAAAATCTGATGTATGTACAGTACATACATCAACCTTATTAAGGAAGCGACTATAGAACTTGGGAAATTGGAGATAAGATAGAAGTAGAAGAACAAGGACTAAGAGGAACGCTATAATTAGAATTCGTCTAAAAATAATTTAGGTATTTTAGGCTGACTTGAAGGAAAGTCGATCCGATTTTATTGAATAGATTTCTATTTTTAGATAGACACACAAGAGTGTGGGAGACTCTTTGAATTCAGTATAGTTCCAGTACTTTTCCAAGAAAGTTCCGATTTGATTTTCAGTGGCAGATACGGGAAGCATCCCCAGCTGTGACAATGATAGTGATGGCACGTGAGCTATAAAAAGATGACAAGAAGTGTAAGAAATATTAAAGCACTAACTGCGCGAGAGAATAACACTGATATGTACGTTTGATAGTCAAAGCCGATTAAACGATTACGATGAGCGATCGGGATGAGCCAAGGCCTAGCTTCTCACAACCATTCATGTTGTGCGTGTTACATTTTTCGCACGAAGAGAAGGGACCTTCAATTTATTCCCGACTCCGAACGGCGAATTGAGAAGCTCTTTCATGACAAATTACACTCCCGGAGGCTTGTTATTCTCCGACGAGAGGTGGTGCCGCGAAAAATGTTTGGTGGACATGGCTGGGGTTTGAACCCGCTCGGTCAGCAGTCCAATGCACTAACCATTGAGCCACGGCGATCTGCTAATGATGCAATGTGGCCATCGATGTGATGTTCTCATAACAAATTGTGTTTTTATTAGTCTTGTGGAAGGATACTACGCACTACGCTTCGAAAGGTTTGTTCCCTCGTAAGAGTTCCCCTATAAATCTTTTAGCCTTCGCTAGAATATTCTACCTGAGGGCACATTGAGGAATCTGAGGATGAGAAACAGGTCTATGGTTGATAAATACTTACATATGTACATATGTATCATATATTCTTGTCTGATATTTGGAAATTAGATATTTTAATCTTTTGTGGGAAAGTGCTCCACAAGACTCTTGAATGTGTGTTTTGTAAAAGCAAAATCTACATAAGTCTTCTTGTACTAAGATTCGTTTGCTCAACAATCCTTCGGGTCTACAGTGCCCCGTTAGGAATCCTGTTAGGCTCTGTAGGTTGTTCTTACTTAAGCTGATGCACGGTTTGAAGCTTTTCCGATAATAGTTTCTTAGTTAGGAGTTTCTAAGTTTGCCTCCGACTTTGAAGATTATTTCAGGCTCTGGTTCTGCCTTCTTTCTCTACTATTCTGAACCACTCCGCACAATGGTTTATAGCCAAAGGATGGTACAACTGCTCACTGCCGTGCAATGCCGTCTTCTGCTTCGTAATCCTCCTCGGTATACCATTGTATCCATAAGAGTGTAACTCCGTTGTCTCTGATGACTTTGTTGAGATTCTGTAGGCATTCCCAAACAAGCCTGTGCTTAATGACATCGGCCTTAAGTACTTTAATAGGTGCTTGACTGTCTGACATTACTGCTGTCACAGTTTTTATTTCTCCTGTCAAGATTGATTTAAACGCATCTGTTTATAGCATGCATTTGAACTCCTGCACCAGAGTCTTTCTTAGTTCTTGATCCATCTGTGTATGTGTACCATTTAACCTTACATTGCTCATTCTACAGATTTTGGCTTCGATGCCACAGTCCTTCTTGTTGCCTCAAGAAGAAATTCTTAACAAAAATGAATTTGCTGATAATGTCATCGCTGATATTGCTTTCAATGTCCTATTTTTCCATCCTTTGGATCGTTCTGTTCACGCTGATTTTCACCACAAGAGTCAGATACAAAAGCACTTCCATTGCAGATGCATGCCAATCTTTTTGGCTGATTGTGATAAGAAAGGACCTGGTTAGAATTGTCCTTTTTGCCCACGGTATTGTTTTATATGATATCTATCCATCTCTTGATTCTTGGCCTGCAGTCCCAAGATTTACCTGCCAGGTGTCTGCCTATCAAGAGTGTATGGGTGGCCGTGCTGGAAATATCTTCTGAGTGTGCTTTTAAGACGATATAACCTTTCCCATTCATACCTAGCGGCTGACTTCTCACAGCCTCAAACAATTGTCTGTCTCGTCTACTTGGCACTTTCCCAAGTATGCTGTGATAAACCACTTGACATTTATTTATTCAACATACATATGTATGTATATTCAGAGAACTTCCAGGGCAATCTTGATAAACACTCCTTGCGGTTCATATTAGATGCAACAATTGAATGGTCATGGCCAATCAAAGAGTGAGGTGCTTTAATATGTATTTATATGAAGTAGTGATTGCCAGAACTTGCAGTGGAGTTCTGATGACCTGGAGCAATGATCAGTCTTCAACTTTTGTCTTCTTGATATGTCGTCTGATGGAATGACATCATGCTGTCCAAAAATAAATCTGACTTTCCTCTGATCACAACGGACCTATCATTGTTTCAAGTATTTTGACAGCCACCTTAACCTTACCTTCACCTTTCTCGTCTGCGTTTGGCCAGAGTCAAAACCTGTGAATGAGTGTTGTCGTATTTTTACGAAACGTTCCGAAGTAGATAAATTCTGTATATTCGTGGCAAACATGAATCTGTCTCCCAATCGGGTGTATAGGACTTCTTTAGAAGTTCGAGAATAAATCAGAGGAGCAGATGAGCTTTTCAGACAAGACTCGGAAGGGTCAGGACTTGAGATTGGATTTGCCAAAGTCCACGGTTCGGACTTCCCATTGATGCTTGTATTTCTAGTCCACGAATATATAGAAACCAAGTGACTTGTTTAAAAAATACACTGCACTCTTTATCTCTCAGTAAAAATATTGCAGGCAATTTACAGGCGTTCTCATGAGTCCCAGTGCATCTGAGTGTACTAGGATCAAGTGGCTGGACGCTGCATGAAGTATGCCAATATGACCCCAAGTCATTTTGCCTACCGTTCTGAGAGATGAAACGACGCCTTCCCGGCACCCAGAATGACGAAACGAATCAATAAGATCAACCTGCAATCTGGCGCCAAAGAGCCAACACTTTATGATTTTAACCCTCTTACTACAGAAGATTTCCACCTTTTATAGGAATTGGGTTGTGGGATCGAGGTAGATGGGTATAGAGCCGTCGTTAGTATCACCGCTCGTTGGGCTATGACGCTGCTCTCGAAAGGTACCCGGTTTAATTCCTGCGCCCACCACGGGGCGGAATATTGTGCGGTGAAGTAGGTCAACGTATACCCAAACACTAGGCAAAGCTAGACAAAGGTACAGAACAATGCCCTCTGGATCAAGTTTACGATTGTTCTACTAGGCCCTTCTGCAGCTTCAGACACATCTACAGGCTTAGAGCAGCCACCTGAAAAAACATAATCGTTTCCACTGATTGCAGATTCCCCGAGACTTCTTTCAACTCTGCAATGATACGCAGTAATCCATTTACAGAAATTCACCAAGAGCTTACTCGTTTAAAAATTTAAAATCTACGAATTAGTAGCAGTTTTCACGGATTTGCTTCTCTCTACGCACGACAAGATGTCCCTCAGGCCCCACTGATGCCTCTTCTACACCATCGTTACCAACATTTTCAATTTTCTCCTCTCAGACCAGCATTCGCAACAAATAGTCCATCCACCCATGAAGTAAAAAAAAAAGCTCAAATGATTCAAAACAATAAGGATAATTGAAAAGGGAGGTACGGTTGTAGGTTTCATCCCTTACGTCTATGTCGCTCTCCTCCTCAACGTACATGTGCAAATGTCATTATGTAAATTTTTATTAAACTCAATTTAGTGTGCGCTAAAAACAAAAAAAAGAGGAGTCCTCGCCTTACACAGTTCCACCAGGATATGCTTGGATGGTTCGTTGACTTGGTGTAAAGTGGTAGGTTCGAGGGTATGTCTCTCACGATTCGGTGGAAGTGTACACTCCGCCCTCGGCAAGGGTGATGATAATTTTTCTTGATGTTGCGGATGATTTTACGCAAAAATGGGACAAAAATATAAAACAAGGGTTAGACATTCTTCCAACCGCGTCGTCGTCGTGCCTGTGTTGACTTTTGTTTTCGGTTTATTTTTTTTTTTTACTGCGGCCGCAATTCCCCTCCAATTCGATTGAGGTCTTAGGTACGTTTGATTATAATTTCTCCTTGTGTTGATGTGATGTCAATGATGGTTATTGTTGTGGGTGCGATATGACCCAGATGCGGAGGCATTTATTACACGCGACAAGGGGTTTGAGAAATTATGCAACAATACGAGTATTCATAATTACAGGATAATAAAATACTTTGTAACTTTGCGAGGAGAACGGCGAATTTTAATTAACATGAAGGGTGTATTTTATGCGGGATTATGTGGCGGATTAAAGGGGATATTCTCTTTGACATGAGTTATTTTAAATGACGACAACCAAGTGCATGCTAGTAATTAGGCCAGCAGTATGTTACGTCGTTGATCAGGATTGAATAGTGCTGTACCGAGCCGGATTTGTGGTGTATTTTTTTTTACTGTCGAGGTAATTTGTACACAATGATGGCCTTGGTATGTAAAACAGCAAAAATTGATTTGTCACGCGGCTTATATCGATTCGTTGGTAGTAAAAAATTTGAAATGAAAATATGCCCGGTGAAAGAGAATTTGGCATCATTTGAATCCCTGCATTTAATTAAACTTCTACCGGACGCAGTCTGCCATAGATTGCAGGTGTTTATCAGCAGCCCAACTGTCGGGTTTCGAGCCCAAAGTGGTTTGCGACGGTAACAAATCTCTTCAAAGAAGAAGAAGTCCAGGCTAGATGTGGACATTTGTGGTGTTTGTCATTGTTATAATTCACGGGAATTTTTTCGAATCTCCTGGTGTCATTATCATGGTCAGCTTAATTAACTCTTCAAACCATGACACCCTACTGCCATTGTTATGCCTTCGCGGTAGAGTCGACATCAGCTTTTCATAGCTGATCGATTTTTATTTTTTTATTTTTTTAAGAAATAAATGTTATCCGACATAAGAAGTTGAACGTAACAAGTGATGATGCTAACCACTGCACTTTGGCCGCCCCTTTGATTAAGACAGGGCTGTGAAGGACGACGTTGTAAGACTACCCATCCATATTTTCGCGGCATATGGTACTTGACAACTTTACAATCTGACGCCGACACTTGCACTTTAGAACAGATTCTGTACAAGAAGTGGATCTGATTGAATTGTTATAAACAGAGAAGAGCTAGCCGTATTCAGAACATATGTTCGAACTTCGACTGGAATTTTTTGAGAATTCCCAGGTCTAATCTGCTCGTATAGAATTGTCTAAAAATGTAGACTTTAACAAGATGCGAACCAGGAATCAGGAATCTTCGAAGGTACTGGAGTTACCAATAGCTACCTCAAGACTAGTGATACGAGCAGAAAAGAATTTGGAAACCCTTCAGCAAAGAGGACTTTTCTCAGATTGAATTCAGTTGTAGAGTTGCGATAATGCTTCGAGCGAACTTACTGGACTTTCTGCCTGGTATTCACGTGACGTTGCCCGATGTTCCCCACAATGACTTTTGTAGAGGGCACAGGGATGACGAAGAAACTGATCTGTTCCGCAGCTGCTCTAATTTGTATCTTTATCTTATAGTTTCAATCAAGCGGCTTCTCTTTCTTATTTTTAATTAGGCACAATAGGTCTAGCTAATGGTCTACGTAAGCATTCAACTGCTTATTTGACTTTACCGAACCTATTCCAACTGTTCGTTATCAATGTGGTTTTGCACCAGAACTATCCACTGTTAATCCAATATTCTCCCTGAGGCATACATATTTGAAATCAATATTTACGAGACAAGCTTTATAGAGCAACGTCCCTCGGCAATCATCAACACTCTCATCGTTGAAACTTTACGAAAACCAAAAACACCAATTTAGGTTGGGTTACGTTGCCTTAGGTAAGTGGGCACCTTGTGACTGAAATCGCTGCTACTGTGGACCACGATTTAGATCCATTTTCTATTCTGAGAAGTCGGTTGAATAAATTGCATTTACTGACAATAAAGTTGGAAGCAAAATGTTAGTGTTCAGAGTCGATAAGTTGACATCTATATTATTTTAAGCACAAGTTCGCTGGCCATAGGAGACATCGCCTTTCATCCCAATTTCAAGTAACCACTCGGCATAAGATCCTGCTTACTGAACACAGCAGCGAATGCTGTGAGAAATATAACAACGGATGGGCTAATCAAGGTTTCGTTGCAACAAAATTTCCTCTGAGAATGTCATGAGAATACTCGTATGTAGACAACCTCAACCACCTAGGCAAGATAGAAAACGTTAGTTTGTAGTCGGTGGCAGTACATGTTGCTGTATGTGGCAACATGTGCTGCGCTCCTTGTTCACTCCTCGTCGGAAAAGGAGCGAAGAAGGATAGATGGTTCGTGGAACCAAAAGCTTTCTGGGAGACTGGTGTACCTGACTGGTGGATTTAAAAAAAGTAAGGGAAAGAGGTGAATTTTTTAAAAACTTCTACGAAACTACAATCAATGATCGAGTTAGTAGATGGTGTACTTAAAGTTGTGGTTTTCTAGTTTGACCACCACACACTCCTTTCTATGTTGCTGTGGCTAGGAACCCAGATAAGATTGAACATAGACAGCCCAAACGAATAAGCTCGCTTTGATATTTTTCCTGTAATTAAGAAGACGAGAAAGAAAGAAGAACCTTAGTAGAGGCTTGATTAAAGTTAGTTGTGCCCTATTTCCTCTTGTGAGTCTTAGGGCCCTGCCACGCAATAAGCGGCAAGCGACAAAATTTAAACGAATGAAATCGTATGGTTGTGTGTGGCCACGCAGTCGTTGAGCGCGTTGTCGCTCTTCCGCTTTGTCGCTTGCCACTCATTGCGTGGCAGGGGCCTTACGGCCTCCAAAATGCTTACGCGCCGTCGCATTAGGTTTCTGGAAAAATGTTGCAGCTCTGTCCAACTTTATCCTAGCTGCCGTGACTCGTCTTTGACTGCACTTTGCCATGTATGTCTTGATCGACCCGTTCTTCTACTTTAGCGAATTCGATTCCATGGCTTGACTTGTAGTGTCCAGTTCACTGCCGTCTCAGTCTTTGAACTGTGATGTCTATGGGATTCTGTCCCGGTCTTTTACGCAGCCCGGCATTGATTTAAGAACGTTTACTGGGATATGGGTAATGACTTATCATTAGGCTAGATATGAGGGTTAATAAGGATTCAGATATCAGATTCTGTCCATCTCACCTAGGTCTGTAGAGCCGTTGTGAAGCCCAAATGGGAGAATGAATTTTATGATTTTTGACTGCGACTTCTCTTCGATGTCATTGAGAAGGTTTCTGCCTTTTTATTTATTTTATGACAGAGGTTCGATTTGTAAGAAAGCAATGAGGTTGTGTCCTCAAGAATTTTATCGTCAGCGTATTATCTGCACAGGTCATCACAATTTAGATGCAATGTCTGCCTATCAACACAGACAGGATTTTGCCCTGGTTCTGTCTCTTACCAGCATAATCAGTATATAGGCAGGACTCCACCAGTCTATAAAAGGAATAGCCTTCGTATTAAAGGTTGACTGGTTTTTGAGTTATGCGCGAGTAGAACCAACAAAGAGTGACAACAGTTCTGCATGGAGCCCCATCAACTTCAATCGACATTCTAAATTAAAGCCTAAATCATTAAATATTAATGAGTTTATTAATGTCAGCAAACCCATATCATTATTCCTCCTTCAAAAATAACCAACAGATACAAACCGCACGCACCGCACAATCACAAGTGTATTTAATGAAATTTGCCTCAAAATATTCGACGAATTTGGATACAATTCACGTGCCTAGTGTCGTACTGTCATCGGGGGGAATTTGAACTTTTTGGAAGGATGGGTTGGCACGCGTTGACAAAACCGGAGACTTCTTAATTAATTATTTCAAAGTTTCAATAAAATGGTAGTCTAATGAAAATAATTAACCGTAACACGTGTATTGTAGGACAACCAGGATGGTCGTCGTATTTCACAGAGAACATCGGGTTGGGAAGTATACATAGTATCGGCCTGTGGGTGTGAATCGCGTTTGAAAGCCAGTTAGGATTCATCGATGTGGAATGAAAGTAAAGCCTCCGGGGATGAATTTGTCTCATTGAGATTATTGAAACGGAAATGCTTTCGGGTTGTTTGTGATGGGCGATGAGAGGTGGTGACCTGGAAAAGGAGTAAATATTCCCTTTGTGGAGGGAAAAATATTTTTTAGGCAAACGTTGGATAGTCGTCGAGGTGGTATTTCAAAGGAACGTGATGTTGGTGGAAGGATTTAGAGATTCGATTGAACAAAGAAGATAAGCCCACACATTGTCGTCATTGATTAGGGAAACTTAGCAAAGTGTGGATTTGGATATTAATCTGACTACAGGCTAGTGATATTAATTATTGCTTCGACGAATTCGATTAAATGACTGACGGGCAAAACTAGAACACATAGATTGAAAACCATTGCCTAGGGGGTAGATTTAGTCTGATTTTGTAGAGGCATTCAACATGATAACTTGTTTTCATAGAACAGCGTCGAACATTGAATGTTTTCCTAGGCAGCCTCCTGGAACAGTCAGGGTTTGAACTTCCCCAGGGTCCTTTTTCAACTATGATCATAGTAACGTTCACCATTAGGTTTTCGGAAGTACTTAGATTCAAAAAGCAAACGATGGACCATTGAAGAGCCCCATCGCGGACAAATTTAACCTTAAAGGTCTCTCATCACATAACACTGTCACTTGAACAAATACCCTGGTCTCTAAAACATTCGATAGGCGATAACTTCAACATAATTTGGGGTCTTCCTTGTCTAACAGGCTGTCAGCACAATAGATTTTACAGGTCAGAAGTGCCGCCTTCTTTAGAAGCTGAGCCAACCTTATTAAAAAGGCAGAGGACTTTCCTTCAACGTCTAACTGCTGACAAACCTCCAAGAGTATAATTTGTTATAAAAAAATCCTCTTAAATCGCCGTTTGGAATCAGCAATGAATAGTAAGTCTCTCCATGGCAGCCGCGCCTGCCAGGAAGGGTGCAGAACTGGCTTATGCATACACCCTTCCAGTTGCAAGAACAGCCATTAGCACTCTTTACAGGAAAGTTGACGAAGAAAGCATGATCAGGGCTAATACGCAATGGTGTCACTAGAAATCCATGCGGAGCGTCTTGGATGACCCTACAACGACCACTGCAGAAGCTTCTGGAATGAAGAGAAAATAGAATACATCCAGCACCTGCTATGCGAATGTCCTGCACTAGCCACAAGAAGATTCCGTACTCTTGGAAGCTTCTTCTTCCATGGGCTGCAGGACCTTCATATCGTTGATTTTAGGAAACTCCTGAGAATATTATTTTGGTTTCCAGATTAGGTAAACCTGCCTCTTGGTTAGACTTCTTTGTTATACTTTTCAAGGGTACAATGGACTCACTTGAGGTCTAAGTAAGTCTTTAGGACACCCACAAAACCAACCAACCAACCCAGTATCTCCTATCGTGCATTAATGTAACCACCACGGGCTGTCGCATTAGAAAATTTTTTTTTTAATTTTTAGCCCTAAAATCTTGGCTTTACTGAAAGTTCTTGCCACATAGCAAAAAGTAAGATTCTGTGGGGTACCGGGATACCAAGGAATAATTTAAAATGAAAAATCTGATGAAGCAACATGTGATGACCCGACACAAGGAAAGCAAATACGCGGGTAAAATTCCATGTATCACGGAAAGCTTAGCCTTGCTACGATAAAAACAAGACACAAAGGGTTCTACATAGAACATCGTTTTCCACTCTAGTGGGGCTTCTGATCGGACATAATTTGTTGAATAACAATCTGGTGCTAAGACCGCTAAGACTTGCTAAGACTTTTCAACCACGATCTATGTACTGACTTCAGTAATGACAAAGCCCAGGGGGACTCAACCGCCTTCCCTTGGCACTGTCTGATCAAGAACTCTATGAAAGCATTTCTTCCTCGAAACCGCTGTGGATAAGATTTTTAGCCTCATAAAGGACCCGAAATGGTTCATACAACAACATACCTATTTTCATTTCATTTCTGTTCTGCGATTCGAATCCACCATATGATTATACTCACGACATTCTTGATAAGTACCAAATAGGACGAATTTCCTAAACTAACCTCCAGTTAAAATATTTTATTTCTCTTCCGCTGTTGCTTGATTCAGTGTAAGAAGTAAAAAGTACGATACTTTTAGGTAAGTACCGCTTTCACTAGATGGAGAAACTTTCTCCAAAACTGCTAGTATTTCGAGTCCTTGAAACACTGTCTCTTAAAATTAACATACAAAGCTTATTTCCGTCGTTAAAACGAAAACTATTACATTTATTTCCTCTCCCGACTAGAGTGAGTTTAAAAAAAAAACGTCGTAAAAGCTATAAACTTGCGCCAAGTAAACCCTAGCTATCTGCATCTCATTGTTGAGTAACAAAACACTGTAAAACTTTGTCATATCTCTTATCCCCAAAATGCTAATCAGAAGAAGTGTAACTTTCTCGCAATCCTCACATGCAACACAAGTTTTAAATAAATCACACAACTGCGCAAAGAACCGCCAGCCCCCAGCCCGACACACCCAGACAAACTATGAAGGATATAACTTTACTTGTGTCCTCTCGTCAAAGAAAGTTTCAATTATTTTAATGACTTTTTGTAAGCGCGCTAGCTACAGCGCGAGGACTTGTCACAGTAACATTGCAAGTCTTGCAAACTTTTTCTTTCTTCATCTGCTTCCAAGAAGACAACAAGAGACGGGCCATTATCCTCGTCCTCATTGCCTCCATTTAAGTAGAAATTTCACCCAAAGACAAATAAACCTTGAAACCGTTTGTAGCTTTCAAACAACAAGCTACCCAATAACCATGTCACTGTCTCAGTCCCTCTCACTTTGCTTACATTTCAATGAACAGAGTTAGAACAAGAAAAAGAAAAAAAGGGTCGATGTCCTTTATTCGTTTTACTTTTTGCCGGTTAAGTTAAACATGGATTGTAGTATACATCCTCTGTTCTTCAATATTAAATTCTACTTAACAAGCAAAATCGAAAAGTAGCAACCTAGATCCTTTCTCTTGCCACAGCACGGACAAGGCGACACACACTAATTCCTTCGCATTGTATTTGAACAAAATGGATAAAGGATACTAAGAAATTCCCTTAGAGAGAGAGGGAGGGAAAGCTGTGTGTGCATGTTGGGGGAGAGAAAATTTCAATTTGATTAGTTGGGATTGGAAAATTATTAATTCCCATTGACATGAATGAATGCATGTGTGCATGCATACATATGCATGACGTGTACCTTGAAGATGTCCTTTTCAGAATAGTTGACTTGTAAACTGACAATTGATTTGCAATTCGACTTAATTAACTCAGAGACTGAAGTTTGTCAAGGATGAGTGCGTTTTTGGAACTTGACAGAAAGGTTGTGATAATATTGTTAAAGGGTACATAGTGAAGCATATGGCATGCAGAGTAGAGGATGCATTATGCCACTTTTAAGGGGCCACACTGCTTCTTTAGCAATATTCATGGATGAAGGACTAGGGTTTTATTAAGTGGAATCTTTGATGAGTTGATCTTCTTCGGACAGACATTTTCTTGAGGAACCCTTGACGGAATATTTTTACCTCAAACAATAATTTAAATGTAAGGAGTCTTACTCCCCTCTACTACTAATACGATTTGTTGTGCAATGTTGGTTAAAAAATCACTTAACGGACATGCTATTGTACTTGCACGCACGCAAGTAAAGTAAATGAAGACACGTCAGTAAAACAAGGAAAATATTGACTTTAATTGGAGTAGTTAACAAGAATTCATTATGATGTAGACTTGTTGGTTGAGACTCATCTGTCCTCCACGGGCTTTAGTGGCATTTCGAGCAAGAAGACTAGGAAAAAAAAACTCATATTGTCCAAAAAGAAAGAAGCACTTAAAATCAAGTCTTCAAGAGGTTTTCTGTCACATAATCATCTTGAGAATCATATAGAGAAATGCATCGAGAATAGATCTCCACTCTATTTTCTAAATGGCTTCTGAAGAAATGAATCAATAAGTGATGTGAATAGGAACTGAGGGAACACTCTGGGCAAAACCTCTTAAGGAAAGCGTTTTCTGAAACTTGATGAAATTCTTTTTTATTCAATTTAAATTGAGTGTTTTTTTCAAAAAGTTGAGTGAACACTCTGCTTCAGTTTTTATTCATACCACCCAATGCATCGCGAGATTTGATAAACTTCAGAACGCTGACAATTTAAGTGATGCCAAATATTAAAAAGAAAAACCTACAAAAGTTTTAAACGCTACATAGTGGAAAATTGTTAGAGGACTTTTTAAATTCGAAGCCGAGTACCACATGATTACGGTTTTTCACCAGAGTTGTTCGTAGTGACCATCAATAATTTAGTTTGACCAACACTAAAGCGAAGGAATAAAACAAGCAATGACGTTAATCTATGTTTGCTTCCTCTAAAATAGTGGATAATAAATTTGTACGAAATTATCCACAGCTCGTAAATTGAAGCAAAAATATTGAAGCTGAGAATCACAGCAACTGGACAGTGGCTTAAGAACCTACTCAAACTTGTTCATATACTAACACTAGGTATTAGAAGGGATTTTGCCCACCATCAAAGGTGCCGAGCAACCCAGAACAATGAAACCGATTAAGAAGATGAAGTTTTCGATCATCTGCTTCTACTAGGCCCTTTCCAAGCCTCAGGAGAGAGTATATTGTGCAACTAAGTTCGTGAAGTAGGCAAATGTATTCCTACGATATTTTGCCAACATCACCAAAGATGTATAGTAACGCCTTCCTGCCGCCTAGAATGACAAACGAATTTAGTTACAACCTAGCGTCAAAGAGCCAACACTTATGACTCCACATATCCCAATATACAGAAGATTTCTAGATTTTGTCGAAATTCGACTGTGGGACGGAGCTGGGTAGATCTAACGCATTCGTTAGCATCATCTCTCATCAGGAAACTTCCGCGACAAACCAACTTAGAAATTATTGTAGACATAGTCTGAACAAAATGTTTCGAAATGAACAGGGCTTGACATTACTATACACTAGAAATCGTTTGCACCCATTTGGAAATGATGTGTGTGTGTGTGTATGTGATCATATCTTTCGCCTTCGATACCTTGAGAACGAAACAACGCACGATCATGCGATTTTCTTTTGTTTTATTTGTCTGCGTGAAACTTAGAAGCTGATTAGATTTTTAGCATAATCGGTGCAGCGGATGCTGAGGAAATTGATGAAATGTGTTCTATAAAGTTCGCGCAACAACTCTTTGTGGAACAATTAAACAGTGTGTATTCAAATCATACGCCTTCGATGAATGTTTTCTTTAATTATTAAATAAATAATAATATTACTGTTTTTGATACAACAGAATACATAATTTTCGCTTCGACAGCCTCAGAGATGGAATATTGTATGGCTGGTCAGTGTCTAAAGTGGCCCGATGAGTATGTATACTATAGATATGTTCCAAGGTATTTTGTCCACCTGATTATTCTTAGTCGTAGGGATGTACGAACCATTTCAGGCTTTTGTATGAATTATAGACACCCACTTTGCCAAAGTCCTGCGTTTTGGAAAGCATTTTTTTGCCATTTCTGTCCATATCCGGATTGCTTCCTTCTTGAATCTCAAAAAAGCAATTAATTGGCACAATGAACTCAAATTTTGATCAGCATGCGCATTGATAGCAGGGCAAACACTTATTTAGTCGAACCAAGTTTGCTTTTGATGTTGACCCTGCTGCATGACATTGCAGACGAGCTGAAATGTCAATAGAATTATCGGCGTTTTTCAGGACAAGTCACTCCTATACGACAGGCCTTCGCATGGCTGACGATAAGCACATATCATATCGTGCCTTGATGTTGTGATTTGACAGTCAAGCTGCGATCAGAACCCTTGTATCCAGCACAATAAAATCTTGGGCAGTGAGCGACTGTTGAGTTTCTCCGAACGAGATCGCTAGACAGTATAACATCACATTCTGCTGTATTCTTGCCCATATGGACATTCCGGAAAACCGTGCTGCCGAAGAAATATTCAAACAAGGTTCTCTAGGTACCAGTAGGTCTCCTGATCAATTCAAAGCACCTGACCTACATCAAAGCTCTGTCAGAAGCAAATCATAGATTTGTAGTTACATTTTGATTATTGCAATAATGTCAATCGAATTTGGTGCATTGGCTTGGATTGCAATGCGTGCTGTATTATCCATTAAACATTTTTCGTGGCACCCCAATACGTGTGGTAGTAAGAGGCTTATCCTCGGCCCAACCTGCGCTAGCTACTGGCTGTCCTACTCATCGAAAGCTGTCGTTTGATATTTTAAGCTGCGATAAGTCTTGGGTTTAATGTAGTCTTTTCAATCACAGCTCTTCATCTTTCCTTGCAGTTTAGGTTTAATTTGTGTAGCACAAGTAGACAGTTTTAGCTATCGGTTCTTACAGTGGCGATGAGACTACTGCGGCAAAGGTCGGTCACAAGCATTACAACATTCTGAGCGGTTACATGTATTCCCTTGGTAACAATTCAGCTGACTTTCAAAGTCAGCCACGCTACGCAGGTTTATGAGTTATAATGCTTTTAATGTGCAAATCAAACCACCAATTTCTTATACAAAAGGTCATAGGATTAAAAGACTAAAAAAAAACTAAATTGGATAATATTCCCTAGGTTAAGTAAAGTTTAAGTGGCTGCCGGCTAGAGCCAACGTAGACCAATGATAAGTACATTTTGATCCCAGGCGGATCTTAGAAATGTCCTTAACTACTCGTCGAACGAATTGTATCTTTTCTTATAACACATAAGAAGCTTCTAACAATCCAGTTTCTAAAATTCATGGATTATGAATCTATACTGGCTTTTGAATCTCAAGTCTCTGGCATGGCGTCTCTTAAATAAATAAAAAATTTGAATAAAGGCTTGCATGAACGTGAATCAAAGGGGCCTAGAGTTGTAATAAAATGAGATATTCGGCAAGAACGCCCTACCATCCTATTTTTCTTATTTTTAGTTTAGTTCTTCTCTCCTTGAGTCCTCAGACGTGTACAAGTGTTAAGAGTAATTTTCGTTTATTTGTGAAACTGTTACCACAGGATCTTTTCTCACTATTAAAAGTCACCTTTTAATCGCCAACGTGATGTACATAGTTCGTGAGTACCTAACTACTTTACATAGTCTTATTGTCTATTCAGTGCAACAGCATAAGACCTACATACATTTTACTCTCCTGATTCTGTTCAACAAATTCGCAAAACTTGCTTAACTCTAATTTCAACTTTTAAAACCGAGCCATTGTTACGTCGAAGGTATGTCTGTTGGTTTCAATCCTAAACTTTCACCTCAAACTAGTAGCAGGTTCTGGAATTCAATACTTCAATTAAATTACAAGAAAATCCTTCAGAAACAACTTCTTCAAAGAATCCACCCCTAAACAACTTGAAAAACTTTAATTGGTTTCGCAAAACCCCCCTTTAAACCATTTGATGCCGAGAATATACGATCCAAATGGACCTTTAATTACATTCCAACCATTTGAAACCAGAAAAACCACTCAATCCAGGTCATCACCGCGCCGCCGACACAGTGAAAGGGAAACAATTTTCCATCGTAAAGTTCCCACCAGATAAAGCCTAAGTATCCTGTCATGAATTATTGATTAGATGCAAATACATACCTGGGCTTTAAGTCGCCCGGATTAAGTGACACTTTGGCGAAAACGCTAACGGGAATACTAAATTTTATTACGATTCTTATGCTTTGTTTATAGGCATCCAGGCATCTCCCTCGCCCACTGTTGCCATGAAAAGTGTTAATTTGAAAAGGCAAGCATCATCGACGAATCCTCGATGCCCTTGAGGGGCACATACAAAGCAACGACTATGGAAGTAAAAACTCAATTTTCATCTTAGAATTTATTATCAAGTTCGACAGAAACAAACACGAAAAAAAGAGGACGAACGATCACAAGGAATAAAGCAGGAAAAAAAAACACAAGAATTCCTGTGTATCCTGAAAATATAATCATAATCAACATCATGTCGTTACATACATATGTGCCACACACCTACATGTGTGTGCTTATATCTGAAACATCCTTTCAGGTGAGGGTGATGTATACCTTTTTTCAGTAATTTGTTTTTGAATCTCCCTTAAGTAACTTATATCCTTATCCTTACTGAAGATGCACACAAACAAAGATGTATTGGGAGATTATTCCAAGGGTACGAGAGGCAGTAAATACACTTTGGTATCGCTTATATGATTTACACTTAACATATTTCACACTCTATTGCCTATTTGAACACCGTCGCGCTACCATAACCGTGGGCAATTCTACTCGTTACGCGATTTATTTCAAATTGAAAGGAAAGACCGACGAACAGAAGGACATTTACATAACACTTGGGTAAAACATCGATTTAACTTAGCTTTTGAGATTTTCAAATTAATTTTTTTTTTTTGTAAGGACATGCAGTAGTAGTCCTTGCTCTGACCAATCGCACTTTTACAGGATATAATGAAAAATTGGAAAAACCACTAAATCGAGCTTCCGGGGGACAGGTTCGTTTTCGCAACCGATTCGTTCTGTCGACTAAGAAATACTGGAGACTCACATTGAAGGCATTTCACCTTTATCCTTCTGTGTGAAATCGTTTTGTAGTGAAAATAACATTTCCCAGTATAAAATTTGTGATGCCCTATTGCCATGCGTGGAAAATATCCCTTCTTGTGGAGACTGGAAAGTGTAAGGGAAAGTCTTTCCTCTGCATTTTGGTAGCGGCAAATAGATCAGGAATGCAGTCATCTAGGACATATCGAAACGAATTGGTTTGTCGTAAGCACAGTCTAAGACAGTATCCTAGTTGCAAATTTGGTTAGGGCAATGTAGAGAGTTTTCTTTTTCACTTTTGTGTAAGAATATTGAAGACCAACGTTATATTGTCAGCTGTGCCGAGTACGTAGCTTAGATCCAGATAGGGTGTAAATTAAACCGACGACAGGAAAAGAGGCGGCGAAGGTAGTGGAAAGAACCATTCGACTCAGGCCTAGAAAGTATGCCATTTGGGTTTTGGTGTCATAGCAGGCTTTAAATTCGGCTGCCTTTTAAACCACGTCACTTGCAATGGTTCATAGGAGATGACTTAGAAGATACTTCCGTCTGTTCATTTTTGAGGGCAGTAGCTTCATCTTGTATACTAGAGGTTACGAAAAATTAGTTCTGCTCTTTAGGGATACATCTAGGTGGTTTATCTCATGTTTCACCCGATGAGGAGCCTACATCATTAAGAACGATGTTAAGCATGTGGGAAAAAGGCGCAACATGTTCAAGAAACAATAGGCGAATGAACCATAATCTTGGAGAAAAAAACTTATGTTTCCAGCAACAACCTTGTGACCACCCTCCAGTCCACCGCTATCGAGCTTTAGATCTCGTTTCTCTATGGCTGCCAATTTTCTCCTTTAACTGATCGTTGGCTGTACGATCATAAGGAGTAGAATTTATTGACCAGTCTGTTTGCAAGAAGATGTTATTTCCACTTTAGGTGCTTTGGCTTCGCTGTTTTGCTTGCAAAGGTGCATAAGCTGTGATTGTACATATAAACGCATGGTGACGATGTTTGCTATAAACACCGATCGTTGGACAAATAAAAATGTATGCGTCTCTAGTATTATGACCAAAGACAACGAGAAGTCTGTTCTAAAATGACTAGAGTCATACGCCCTCTTTTAGGGATACTTTCAACACTCTTTGCTACTGGTGGGCTAAACTGTTCAGAACAAGACATTGAACGGAGTCTTGAACAAAAGACCTGACATTTCTGGATGGAACTCTACTTCGTCCAAACAATGTCTCCTGTAATCATGATGAGTATCGACAATTTGTTCACGCAGCTTTTAAAGCAGTCCAACACACTAACCACTAACGCACGGCGATTGATTTTGGCCAAGTTGGCGACTGTAATTTTTTGCTATTCTATCCGGACTATCTTCCCGAGTTCGGAACTAACCCTTGCCGCTCTACAGGTTCCACATCGAATCTAATGTCTCTTATGTATCTGATTCGTTTTTATTCGTCCACTTTGGTCTTCATCCCCCTGTTCTTTATTGTCCTTTCGTTATACGCTGTCATCATTCTCATGACAGTTTCTGGAATGAGTTTCTTGTCTTCGATTCCATTTTGCTTCTTGCTGCCAACAAGCTACGATTGAAGATATGTTGGTTAGCGTCATCCTCTAGTTTGTCTTGCCATATCAACAGGCCAAGCTCTCCACTTTTCTTGTCTAGTGAAACACATATGTATGTACGCCTAGCTTTTTCTTCGTTTATTGAACAATGTCACCGATCCGTCCCGTCCACCTTCATCTTGTTTCTGATCTCTATTGGTTAGTGCTACTTGGTTGGCTCCTTTACCTCAATAAGCCACATTATCACTCTTATTTCTGCCTTATGTTTAAAAGCTTTGCTGCTTCAATTCGGCGGTTCCCATCGACGCCCGGATCCGTCACCGTTCGGTAAGAGGTTGCTACTTGAAAGGCGCTACGTTTGTGTACTTTTCCATACTTTTTTGCCTAAGTGTATTGGTCTAGATCTCACAACTATACAGGAGAATGGCGTGCGATATCAACATGAAAGTCTTCACCTATTTGCTGTAGAGTCGTCTACTTAAGCCATATGTCTGCTTGGTAATTTCATTTGGTTCTAGAGCCATTCCCATGTACTTCACTGCATTTTTGCTGACTATCACCTCTGAGCTTACTTGAAAATCGACAGTAATCGGATACTGTCTTATAGTCAATGGTACTGTCTCTGTCCTTCCTCCTTGGGCGCCGTGGCTCAGTGGTTAGTGCGTTGGACTGCTGACCGAGCGGCGTGGGTTCAAGCCCCAGCCAGGAAAACACGAAACATTTTTCGCGGCACCACCTCTCGTCGGGGAATGACAAGCCTCCGGGAGTATAATTTGTCATGAAAGAGCTTCGGCAATAAATTGTAGGTCCCTTCCATTCATGCGAAAAATGTAACACGCACAGCATGAATGGTTGCGAGAAGCTAGGCCTTGGCTCATCCCGAGCTGTCGCGCCAGCTATTTATTTATTTTTACTGTCTCTGTCTCCCCTGCTGCTAGGGGAAAATCATGGAATTCCATTTATCTCTTAACTTGGCTTAGTATTTCCATTGTGTTCAGTGTTTTTGCGATACTCACTGTCTGTGGGCATCTCCATACTGCTATGCCTCTCACTTGAGAGGGATGGTCTTCCTTAACATTTTGCAAAACCATCCATCGTCTTCTGAGAGAAGAGTATTGCAAAATTTCTTCTCAAAGTATCGAGGAATGACTAAACATATGCTGAATACAAGACACAATACTTATGGCCATTATATGCCCAAAATACAAATCAATACAAGTCGCGATAGTGACTAAATTCAATCTCTTCCGCTTGTCGAAATTTTGCTGAAATCTGACTAGGCGTTTATTTTTGCCGCGAAGCAGTTGACGATTATCGTGTTTAAATGCTTGGTCTGAACTTATCGCAACCACTGGCCCATGGCTTTCAAATTCGTCACTTCCTCGGATATGATAACTTGTTAAGATTTTAACTGGCTTGACGCCGATTCGTTGCATGTCGACACGCTTCTTGCAGGTCTCAGCCTTGCATCAGCCTTGGGTTGTCCTTATCAAAAATTTCACTCCAAATTGGCCCTTGACCTTATAAATTCGAAAATCACACGAAAATCTTCCGGCAATTTTGTACGCGCAGCACGTTGAAAGTAAACCCAAGATCACCTGGTGCATGTAGAAGAAACACAATTAAACATTTACATTGACTGCCAACCGGCTTTCTCTTTAAAGGTCAATCTGGTTTAAGCCGAAGCTACAAGAAATGAGCCTACGAGTCATCGCTTCTTTTCGATTAGAATGTTCCCCCTTATTCCCAAGGCCAGAAGCCATAAATAAGTTAAACGTTTCTCCGATAAAACTCGAATTGCCTTGACGTAACATTTGCATGGCTAAGTATGTACAACGTTCGATAAAAATAATCTTGACATTTCCCAAGGACAGCTGTAATCAATCGTTTGCTATTTGAACTCTATCTCGTTACCCCTTTTCGTGACCACTTCCCTTGCGGACATAAATCAATAAGTGATGAGACTCAGCGTGTACATAATTAAACAGTCGATTCCTCACCCAGCAGCAGAGACTAGGAACTCGTATCAATGTTCCGACGACAGCTATACGCGTGTAGTTTTAATTGAACAATAATTAATTAACATTGATGGACGACCTCCCCGAGGCGATTCACTTATGCGACGATTGGCCGCCTTTGAAGGATTTCGCACCAGGAGTTCAGTGACCATGTAAATTCTCCTCTCCTCCACTATTCGTTATCTGTCTGATGACTATCTATGATCTTATGGTTGGTTTCCCAGACTCACGACACAAAACTAAAACAATGGGAACATAATTCACCCTTCATTTGTGTTGACATATATAGATACAGTTCGAGTATCACCCACAACAGCACACCGCGCACGATAGTAATGGATGTGGTGAGATATGCTCGACGCGGCCACCATCTAAATCAGACGTCCGGGCAGTTTCCACTTTTTTATATACATATATGTATTTCTCGTTTTGCTTCCTCAATACACTTTGTATCGGTGTGTTGAAAGTCCAGACAGCAACAGCTCGATGGCGGCTCGACGACGACTGGACCGCTTGACCAGCTACACATGCACTCGGTTCACCGTGCCGATTTAATGAGACAGTCGGGTGTCGGTGGCATTTTTATGTTACTGTCGGACAGCGTGTACTAAATCACCATGCCGGAGATATCTTTATGCACTTTGGTGATGACCTTTTTCCTTCCTATTATCCGTTCCACTGCGGACGACAGTCTGAACTTGCCGACACACGATCATCAAGTCCAGCGGCGCGGCGGTGGCCAATTTTTCCATTAAGCTAATGTCATCCGCTTGTGCGAAATTTTACGCTGATAACTTAATCAACGCTTTAGATGTCAGTCGGTCGGGGTATTTGTTTTTTTTTTTTTTTTTTTTCTCTCTGCCGGTTCGGCTTAGGTCTGCAGTCTAGAAATGTATACCAATCGAGCTGAAACAGGTATTGTGGTCGGATGTGGGCGCTTAACATGGAAACAGTGTGTGGCAATCAGTGGGGGTGACAGTCGTAGTATGACTAAATTAAGAGAATATGTCTCTGGAGGGGATGTGCAGTTCTGATGTGAGATTGGAAACAATTGTTCAGTCGAAGACAGAGATTCATGACCAGACCACCACCGAAAAATCAGACGAGACTGTAATTATCGAGACATGACATGGTAGAAAGAAAAACATTTCGCACTTTGAGCACACTGACTATCAATGCAGACTTGGCAGTACGCTTATCTATGGTGCCAAATTCACAAGCTTGGAAAGTCATCAACTATCTTTCTAGCCGAGGTTCACCCAATTAAACTACATATGTATGTGCACGGGAATGTATGCGGAACAAAAATTTGGAATAGGGCACAATCGGAAGTCGACGGCTCCGCTGAACAATTGCACAAGTTTAAAGGGCCCGAAAGAATTCATTAAACCCAACAGAAACGGAAGAAAATGTATGAACTCGGCAAAGAAAATTTAAGGACCTTAACGGGCTACTTCCACTCAGGACCATCTCCATAAAATGCAGCAGAAATAATCAAATTGAGATGGCAAAATATAATCTCTTTGTGTGCCCAGAGGGACTTGCTTGAAACTTGGAACATAGACGTGTCTTAATCTTCATCAAGACCTTTAACTTAACCACGTAGTCAGCACAAAAGATCTTACGAGTCGCAGTGTATATGCTTTTGTATCGTATTAATGGAAACTTGGTTACAGAATATAATTTGTTTTGCAGCTACGGACAGAACCTAGCCACCACATGGCTTGAGAAAGAAAAAATCTTTTTTTTTTTAATCTTTGTTCTTCTGGCGAACGAAATCTTTGACGGCAGATCCCGACAAGCATGTTCGTATGCCAACCCTGCAAGTTTTGCCATGGATTGTTGTGACATATGCGGTCTGGTATAGTCATACGAAAGGTTAAGTAGACGTCTATTGACGAGTTAAAAATAAATAGCTGGCGCGACAACTCAGGATGAGCCAAAGCCTAGTTTCTCGCAACCATTCATGTTGTGCATGTTTAATTTTTTTTCGCAGGAATGGAAGGGACCTACAATTTGTTGCCGACGAATTGAGAAGCTCTTATATGACAGATTATATCTATTGACGAATGCCGGCTGTAATTTGTATAATCACAGTTTTTCTGAATAAGAAGTCTGCTCTCATGGTTTCACCAGTCTTGAGGAAAGAATAGTAAAGTACCCCTACGCTAGTTCACTATACGTTGACCATAAACTTTTTCGGATGAGTTGATTGTTTTCCATGATGATACAGAATCTACTTTTCGTTACACGCAACAATCCGGTTCAAAAATGGCTCAATTCTGTTGCGATTGACTAAGTTACTAGTAACCTGCAGTTTTCGCAATTGATTGGCTTCAGCCAGTTCGTGGGGTATCCATCAAGTTTTTTGACTTGAAAAGCGAGCGCCTTATGCACGGCCCATTGCTGTCTTTGTTGTTACCCTTGTCACGTCTGGATCAGAGCACTTAATCAGCTGAGCAAAGTGTAGTGTTGCGTACTAGGTCCTTTCAGTTCTTAGAAAACATTATTTCTGTTCAAAAATATTACCAAACCTCTTCCTTCTATGTACATCTCCTTCGGAGCTTATAAACTCTAATCTTACTAGGAAAATCCTCTTTTCGATTGATTTCTCTGGGCAAAGGTGGATTCTGAGTATTCTGACGTCTGTCATTTTTGTTTACTTGCACTGGTACCAGTGTCAACCACACCGTTGCCATCAAAGTGTGGTCTGTCGAAGATACAAATATTTCTTGAGCACTCTTGTCTTGTCCAGAATCTAGGTCAATCGATTGCTTGACTTTTAATCATATTACACTGCACTTTTCCAAAAACTCATATTTGTAATGGACTTCCTTTCACAGAAGAGTAAGGAATACTCCAAAAGGGACGCTATGAAACAAAAGACTTGAGTCAACATTCACTGCTAGTTGATGATGTAGTTCTATCGCCGTTCGTTCAACTCCCTTCAAAGGTTTCTTTCATTCTTTTCTTCTCCATTTGAATACCCTGGGTGTTGAAGGACTCACTTTCGCTTTACGAGATTGATTTTGTTCTATCCCCTCCCCCTCCTTCCATCCGCCGACTCAATCTCGCACTCGCCATTCATAATCATTATCCAGGTGTTAAGGATTTCAGTTGAATGGAAATCCCAAACAATAGATTGGAATTCTTTGTAAATTAATCTCCTTAGAAGGATTTGTTTTAAGAAAATCACTCTGCCATGGCGGATGAGAATTGAAGGACAGCGACACGAATAGAAAATCCTTGAGAGCTTTTATTTAAATTTACAAAAACATAAAGCACTCATCGCACTGACATAGTGGGCATATTCATGAGCCTCTCCACTGACTTATTTGAGGGCGTTTGCAGATCCTTGAAGAATCCTCTCGCGCCATGCATAGTAAATGAGACAGAAATTGTGTTTCGGTGTGATTTAGTGGTGAGTGAATTATCCTTCCAGTAAGTGGCATACATGTGTGTCGCCGTGACTCAGTGGTTAGTGCGGTGCGTGCGAGCTGCGTGAATGCAAGCCCCATCGATGCCCACCAAACAAATTAAACAGGCTTCGGCTCATCCTGAGCTGTCACGCGAGCTATTTATTTATTTTAAGTGTCATACATTAGTTCATTCACTTAGGGACTGAGTACACAGTCTTTAAATCCAATTGGCTGTGTCCTTGCATTTTCCATTCCTTTTTTACCATTAAGTGTGTCCTTGCTACAATTGTCATCTTCAATTGTACGACGGTTAAGGCGTTGTGTTTGTGCATTGACTGACAAATGAATGCAGTCGTAGACATAAACGAAGTGGATAACCTCTACACTCTATTTTCGTTGCAAGGAATATGCCCCGTGCAGCACACATGTGAATGGTGTAAGAACAACATACGACTGTGGAGTGTAGTTGCACAAGTTAAGCTCAACATAATGTCGTTTGGTGACTCTTGGTTCGCTTTGCTGCTTGCTGCTTGTTTGTTCTGTCTCGTGGGGAAGCTGCTTTATTTCTTGTTCTCGCTCGTGGTTGGGGGTCATTGTGTGTGTTTCTCCTTTTTTTTTTTTCCTTCCTTCCGTCCTGCCTTTCTGCGCGACACATCCTTTTCTCTTGCAGAACATAGTTTCGTATGTGATAGTGATGCACATCAGCCATGGTCTTCTGGTGGCAATGGCATTTCTGCTTCATGCCAATGAATTATAATTGATGATGGAATTTTCATGAGAGTTGAAAAGGATAATAATGGGGTGGAACTTGTGAGTGCGCACTTGAATGTGAAATTATATCCTTGGATGAACGACTTTATTGTTGGAAGGTTAAGTGCTGGCATTCGCGTGAAGTGAAGGGGGATTACTGCGACGCGGAGTTTGAAAAATTGCAACCGCACGTTTCCTCTCAAGCTTATGCGTTGAGTGCACCAATAGAAAATGAGCCAGGCATGACGATCAATTTGAAGTTTACTTGAAAAAACTATGAAAACGGTCTCAAGAATCGAGAAGCTAAAGTGCTGCTTATGTTCTAAGCTCAGATCAATACGAGAACAGTTTGAACGCATCCTGGGATCGGGTGCCTATCAGCTGTTGGGTATTCGAAGAGGGGACGAAACATATAAAACATGACCGAGATTCAACGCGACAAGACTCAACGAAGTGCTGCTCACATTAGTGATAGCAAGAAGTCTACTGTTCCCTCAGTAAAAAGAACTACTTAAGGATCGACAATCAATCCATAAGCAGGAGGAAAAGCATTCGATGTAATCGGACACATATTTGGGACGAGCACAAGATCAAATTTGACGTCATAGGTAACAAAGAATCGTTAGATAAAGGTTCCTTCATTAAGCGCTTCCTTTAAATTTAAATAAAACAAAGTGTGTGTGAGATATCGAAATTTTCTATTCGTTTGAAAGGCCTATCGATGCCATTATGTATGGAATATAACATCGTTCAAATGTTCGCAGCATCTTCTCTGGGTGGCGCGCATCCGAAATGTCAAATTTTCCATGGCATGGGTTATTTTGGCTTTGAGGGCTGCTGTGATTTGTGGCTTATTCGCATAGATCTTCGACTTCAGAAAAGCCCACAAGAAAAAGTCTAACGGGGTCAAATCGCACGATCTCGGTGGCCAGTTCACATCATTTCCACGTGAGATGACCATGCCCTCGAATCGCTCGTGCAGAATTTGCAATGTGACGTGAGGTGTGTGGCACGTAGCGCCGTCCTGTTCAAACCACATGTCGTTGGTGTTCATATCATCTAATTCAGGCCAAAAGAAGTCGCCGTTGACGGTGATGGCCTGTCCAACGTCATTCTCAAAGAAGTATGGACCGATGACGCCCCCAGCCCAAAATCCACAACAGACTTTTTCGGGATGCATTGGAGGCTCTTGGATCTCATGTGGATTGGTATCGTCCCAAATCGACAATTTTGTTGGTTGACGTACCCATTCATCCAGAAATGGACCTCATCGCTGAAGATGATTTTTCGATGAAAATTAGGGTCAGTTTCCAACTGCTCCAGAACTCATTCAGCAAACACACGTAGTTGTCTCTGGTCGTTTACCTTCAGCTCCTGGGTCAGTTGAATTTTGTACGGGTGCGGGCCCATGTCACGATGCAAAATTCGCCAAGTTGTGGTCTGCCAAAAGCCGAGTTCTTGTGAGCAACCCGAAATCGACTGCCTCGGATTCTCCTCTTGGGTTTCATTGACGTATGAGTGTTGGTTGATCGTTTATTGAACCATTGGACTCAAATTCATCCACCACACTGCGAATAGTCCTCTCGGAAGGACGATTATGGCGACCGTAAAATGGGCGAAGCGCGCGGAACGTTGTCCGCTTTTGATAAAGCAATTTTATTATTTGCAGGTGTTGTTGAACGCTTTATCCATCCATAGTGATTTGGCAAAATAGACTGAATAAATGACAGCCAATATGCCCGCTATCAACTGTCAAAGTTCAGAAGCCCCATTGGAAGACCCTTTACAAATATAAACTAGGACATGACAGATCCTGTAAAAAATCCGAAATCAAGGCACAAAGCACAATTCGTTGCTCTTCAAGAGGTCACTGTTCTATCTCAACCGCCGTCTACAATCCTTTCCCGACATTCCCTTCCCTAACCACTTAAAGGTCTCACTAACAGTAATGACTGTCAAGAGTGTCATAAAGAACTAAATTATTAACTAAAGTTCAATCAATCAAACACCACTTCACAGCCCTCTGCTGTGTAAACTATAAACCACCCCGTTCTCGCCCCTCAACCGCATCAATAAGTCTCTCCAATTATCCTTAGCGTCAGAACGACGTCGAATGAACGGCAATATATACTCTTCGATCTCCAACCTAAACAAATAGCTTGAGCTATTTCGTCCTCATCGAGGTCGTTGTCGTCGTCGCCTGGCATTTTGCAAATCCTTCACTCCCTCTTCCTCCCCAACCCTCCCATTCGATTGGCCATTTCCAATTTCCTCGCCCCTTTCCGCTTTGACTTTCCAATTAATTTCAACTTTAAATGGATGGAATTCTCGACACCCTGCGCGCCGTGGCTCACACCCCCGAAGAAGGTCAGAGAACTGCTAAAAAAGTTACTTCCACTCCTTCTGCTACTGTGTTTAGCTTCAAGGGATTTAATGAGTTTCTTTTTTCTACTTCGACGTGTCCTGGTTTTATGCATGTGTATGTGTGTGTGTACATTTGTTATGACCCGGCACAGTGGAAATTTCTTTTCCAAATTGGCCGTTTATTCCATCAAAAAATTGAGAAACTTAAACGGGGAAACTCTACACCCTCAGCCTCTGTATTAGAGACAATCAAATTGGAAGGGAATTACTGTCAGAGTCCTTGCTACCGTGGTGGTGGATGGATGGAATATCCTTGGATAAACTGAAGCCATTATACTGACAGAATGGCTCATTCCCATGTATTTTCATGGCAAATTCTTGGGGTAGCACAGCGCCAAAATACAATCTGTCCAATTGGCAGAAGGATGCGTAGTATATATATTTTGGATACTCTAGGATATCTGCTGCTGTTTCAGATCTTTTTATGTAAATTTTCTCCAGCGAAAACCAATTGTGTTCGGTTAATGGCTTTATTTTGAATATCGCGCCTAAAATTTTTACCCGCATTTTATTTTTTGACAGACCTTGTGGGTGTTGTTGCTGTCGAAATTGAAATGGAATTGTCAAAGTTTGCAGTATTTTCTCTGTATCTGTGAGGATACTTTCACTTCTAGGTAGAAACGCGAATGACTTGGAAAATTGTCTACCAATCCATTGAATTGGAATTTAATCGTTTCCCCCTTCGTTTTCGAATACAAATGGACACAATTACCGGGCTGTTGCTGGAGAATTTTGGATTCGTGTTGTTGCCGGCGGATGGTTGGGTGTCGGAAGAACTTTTTTGACAGCTATAACCGTTATCGTGTTCACTTAGGAGTTTGGTTTTTCGGTGAAGGATGAGCGATGTTAAATAGCAGACAGCTTGTTGTGTTTTTTTTTTTTCGTATCTAATCCGGAATACGAAAGCAAAGCAATTGAAAGGGCACACGATGGGGATGATAATGTAATTAGGATAATTGCAGAGGAAATTTCGGGTATTTTTCTTGGGTTAAAGCGGCTTTTTGAGGGGATTTTCGTGGTAAATTGGTTTTTCGGTTGAGTTAAACAGATTAGAGGCGAAGGTCAAAGATCAATTGGTTGTTGCGGGTGGATTAGATGGAATATTCATTGCATGGATTGGATTTTTCCTCGACAAGCGAAGATTATGGGTTCACGAAATAAGTCATTTGCTGAGGTTTAGTCGAGTTTTCTGTGGAGCACTAATTTTTTTTTATAAGCCATCGCGTTAAGGGTTTTAGTGACCTTAGCTCAAAAAAAACTGGGCGTTGGAGTAATGAATGAATGCTCTCCCGTCGACCTTAACGATGTTTTTCAACTTATGGACATTGGTTTTTGTAGGAGTAATTTTACCACTTTGCACGCTGAGTAATTTGCTAACTTATCTTGGAAGTTCCTTGGCATCCCCCGCAGTGCTGCACGGTGATGTTTATTGAGTGTAGCTTAGAATTGGTCAGCGAAAATGTCACATATTTCGAGAGCTACGGTACTCTTGCTGTTGCGAATAGCCCACCGGAACATCTGTGCTTGTTTATATGAATGCAATCGTGTCTGTATGTGAAATATGCGCACAAGGACCATATGGTCTAGACTAGACAACAACTGTTGCATATGTGCGCGTTGTTTTTACTTAATATGTCAGCGCATTTCCGACTGGACGCGACATTGTGATTTTAGATTTAAATGACCTTTTCTGCCCTCTGTTGTTCTCCTCCTACATTCTTAGGCGGAGTAAAGAAAAATTAAGCATTCACTTCTGTCGGTTCAAAATACTTGTTTACAGCCAAAGGCATTTGAACACAAAGCTTCTACTGAATCCTGTTGTAACACAATGTCCCTTCGATGGTGGGCGCATCACTGTAGTTCTGTTTGCAGTCAGCCGTCTAAAGCTGGTGTATCCGTTCGCAAGTTTCAAGTGTTGGCTCCATTTGCTTCATATAGACATTTAGTTTAAGACCATTGTCCTATGGCTCGGTCTTTTAACAAAATTGTCTGGACTATTCGTTAGTGGAACTTCAACAAGGTTCTTCTACTAACTCAAAATGGCGCTACAGTCGGGTGTGGAAGTATTGACCTGAGCATGTCAAGCTGGTTTAGATTCCTTTCCATTTCCGTGCGCCCCCTGAGTCTCTCGTTCTCTAAATATTTGGTAGCATTTGGATTTCGTCATACACCAAACAAGCGTTAGAAATTTTCTGTAACATTGCTTCCATATCCTGTTAGCTCCTGTAGTTTCATCTACGGCCATCGTGGAATGTCCTCTCAGTATACCTACAAATAGGATGCTCACCATTTAGACTACAATCGGGGCCATTGTCCCTTTTTCCTACGAAAATATAGGACTATATTGGATTTAGGAGGTGTAGTCAGAAGGATGTGAGTTCAGTTATGGAGTTGGCACTAGTGTGATCAGATAATCGATTTCTTTGTGTTTAAAATGCTTTAGATATGATGTCTACATAGAAGCCGTTATCTTTTGTTGTGATCTGGCAAAAGGCTATCCAATGGGGAACCACTGATTTCTTATTATTTCTTCGTTCAATATTGGCAAATAAGGAGGTGTTGCTGTAAGATGTATCTTAAGGTATATTTTCCTCTTTAATGTACCGATAGGACTGTCTATTGATGTCTGAATGCATTTTGTGCCCTTGTCAAACTTAAGTTTGTTAAAACTTTTCCCTCCAACCCTAGGGAGAAGTACAGGGTTTTGCAATAAGAGCGCTACAAAAGTTTTTTTAAATAAAACAAAAACGGTTTTGGATATCAATTAAATTCTTTATTCCTGTGAAAGTACGTTCGATGCCATTATGAATGGAACTCGATTTCTTTTGCATGGCCACCACGGGCACGCTTGCAGAAGTCCAGACGCTGAACCCAATTTTCGACGGTTTTCAAGCATAAATCGGCCGATACTGCTGCAATTTCACGTTCGATATTCGTACGAAGTTCATCAATCGTCGCTGGCTTGTTGGCATAGACCATAGACTTGACTTAGCCCCACAGGAAATAGTCTAACGGCGTCAAATCGCACGACCGAAGCGACCAAGCGACTGGACCATTTCGTGAGATAACACGTTCTCCAAACTTGGTTTCCAATAAATTGATTGTGGCATTCGCTGTGTGGCTTGTGGCGCCGTTCTGTTGGAACCACATGTCCTCCAAGTCCATATCATCCAATTGGGGCCAAAAATATTCGGTTATCATTGAACGGTAGCGATCCCCATTCACAGTTACGTGCCGGTCTTGATCATCACGGAAGAAGTACGGCCCAATGACGCCGCCGGCCCATAAACCACACCAAACCGTAATTTTTTCGGGATGCAATGATGACTCATGGAGTACGTGTGGATTGCTGCCTGACCAATACCGCATATTTTGTTTATTGACGAAGCCATCCAGCCAGAAATGAGCCTCATCGCTGAAGATGATTTTTCGATGAAAATCCGAATCATTTTCAAGTTGTTGCTCAGCCCAATTCACGAACATACGACGCTTCTGGTGGTCAAGCGGCTTCAGTTCTTGCGTCAATTTAATCTTGTAAGGATGTAGGCCAAGATCTTTTCTCAAAATTCGCCACAACGACGTCACAGAGATGCCCAACGCTTGAGAACGACGTGTGAGAGACACATTTGGGCTTTCTGCAACTGAAGCCTCAGCGGCAGCAATATTCTCGACAATACGGGCACTTCTTTGTCTCACTGGCACGGGAACATTTTGTACTGTGCCTGTGGATTCAAATTTTTCCACTAGACGCTCAATTGTTGATCTGCTAGGACGATTATGACGACCATAAATTGGACGTAGCGCTCTTAACGTTGAGGCCACTGACTCCGAATTTCGGTAGTAAATTTTAATAATTTCGACTCGTTGTTGGCTCGTATATCTTTCCATTATGAAATGGCAAACCTTACTAAAGAGAAATGTCAAAAAACCGCAAGAAAAATATGGCGTCGTTTGCTGTCCCTGTCGCTCTACTTTTGTAGCGTCCCTATTGCAAAACCCTTTATAACTAGTTCTGCAAGTGGCGATGTCACTCAATCATAGGACAAGAAATGTGGATTGATCCCTAAAATGGGACGGTCAGCGGAATTATCAAAAGAGATCAAGGGAGTTAAAATAGCAGAAGATGCTTAAGTACGAGACTCGCATCGACTAAAGATCATTCACAGATCGCGGTTTTTCTTTAAAGTCGCCTGAGTAAGCGTCTAGTTTCATAGATTTTTTTAAAACCTGTGCCTCTACCGTTTAGAGTATGTCGTACGAATTTTCCTTTCCAAATGCGTACTTAACCTTCGGCTTTATTTTGCTGCGATCACGCTTCAGTTACTCCCCTTGACGTATCCGTATATCTTAATGACAAATCTATGAGCAGTGTGCTTAAAACAATTAAAAACTAATTATGCTGTTTGTTTACCACAAAACAAATGCTTAAGTTGCATAAATTTCCGCCCATTTGGCCCTCAGTTTCAATTGAAATGACGACCGGGTCCAAATGGTCGTTCGTGACCCTTCTAACTTTAGTCGCCATAACAACTGCTTTGGTAATTCGAATTTCTTTTACTTCTCCTGGCGAATAATCTATAACAATTCTCTCAACAGCGAACCTACAGCCTAATCATGAAAGATGTCAAGTGTAACCGAAACCCCAACTACATTCTAAACTCTTCATGTACAATTGTGAAATTTCCCGAAGGTCCTCGAATTAATTTCGAGGCACAAATGCAAAAGAAAGTGAAAGACATACGTATAGACTTATCGGTTGATTTAATTCGTCAGAAGGACTCCATGTCAGTGTTTAAAGTGACAAATTTAGACGGATGTGGGATAATGAATAAAAACGTGACATCGCCATTTTTGAAAATTTTAATTGATATCCTGTTAAAGTATGGAGAATGGCCAAGAAGTTGCCCTGTTTCATCAGTGAGTTGTGGGAAACATTTTTTTTTGTCAAATATTATATTTAATTTTCTGTTTAAGGACTTTCACTTTAATTATCAACACATAGTCCTGGATCCGGAATATTTTCCTTCATTTGTACCGGAAGCTGGTTTTAAGGTTATCCTAACTCTTAATGATAAGAAAATAAAGTTTTTTCATACAATTTTTAATGGAAAGATCGCACATAGGAAGAAAAATAAAGTGAACAATACTTTTTAGAAATTAATTGTGGCGAAATGACTTTCAATTCTGGAAGCGTTAGAAAGGTGTTTTGATTATTTAAAGTGACTTTCGTGGGTATGTTTAGTAAGTATCGTAGAATATAATACTTCAGAACAGCAAGATAGAGAAGAAGAAATTGGTTGCGAAAATTCAGTTCGAAATGAAATTAAAGTCTCCCCCGAAAAGTCTTTGCAAAGGTGTTGGAAGCGCGTTTAAGAGCTGTGGTCAAGTCCAGGTTGGGCGATGAGCAGTGCGGCTTTCGTCCAGGTAGAAGCACAACCGACCAGCTGTTCACTCTCAGAATGGTACTTGAGAAGGCCTGAGAGTATGCCAAACCTATCTACAGCTGTTTTGTTGATTTAGAGATTGAATCCCTTGAGGTAAACTCTGGAGTGTATTGCAGGAGTACGGGATTGACGGTTCTCTTTTGAGGGCCATTCAATCTCTGTACACTAACTGAAAGAGCTGTGTTCGGGTGAACGGCGTTAGGTTGACACTTTTCACTGTGGGCGTTGGACTTCGCCAGGGGTGCGTTCTGTCACCTCCCCTTTTCATAGTGTATATGGATTGGATGTTACAGCGCAGCCTTGGTGAGGAACGGTTCGAATTGGGAGACTTAATGATAAGTCATCTGCTTATTGCTGATGACTTGGTCATCCTGACGTCCACCCAGACCGAAGTTCAGACCGTCTGTGTTGAAGCTGGGATAAGGGTAAACGTGAACAAATGTAATGGTAATTTCCAGAACACCAGTTCAATGCACTCTGCATGTTAGTGGAGACCCTTTGAAACAGGTGGAGAAGTTTAAGTATCTCGAGGTCCTATTCACGAGTGATGGTAGGAGCAATACTGAGTTATCCTGTAGGATTGGTCAGGCTGGAGAAATTTTGAGACAGCTTGGTCAATCTGTTATCAGGAGGGCCGAACTTGGCATCGAAGTTAAGTTGTCGGTCTTTAATTCAGTATTTGTTCCGACCCTCACCTATGGCCATGAGGTTTGGGTAATGACCGAAAGAATAAGATCGCGGATAATAGCTGCCGAAATGAGATTTCTTCGTTGTATTGCTGGGGTGACTCGCCGAGATCGGGTAAGGAACAACAGAATACGCGAGGCACTCAATGTCGAGCATCTACTTCTTCGAACGAAGAGGTCCATACTTCGATGGTTTGGGCACGTTCAACACATGTCCCCAACTCTGTTTTCAAGACGTTCCATGAAATTCGTGCCATCGGGCAGACGTCCTCTGGACAGGCCTAGGATGAGATGGCTGGACCAATTCCGAAATCTCACCTCTACCCGTATGGGGATAGCCCCTGATGAGTTAGAGTCGATGGCGGAAGATCGGCAAATGTGGAGAGTCCACTTAAGCTCCCTAAACCCGCGACCCTCATAGTGGATAAGCGGGCCATTGGAAGATAAAGATGATGACCATTGTCCCCTGATAGTAACACGGGTGTAATGTTCGTTATTGGAATTTGAGTCGCCCAAGATTCTGTTTAAATTCACACCTAACGCCTATCTGAATTATCTTAGTCGTTCTCTTAGAGAACGCGGTGGTTCTTGAAAAAATAACTTCTTTTTGTTACTTGTTACCATCCAAGTCGTAGATGGCGCCCGGGTTATCGATAAGTATTCCACGGGCCGAGTTATGGTTGGTAGCTAACGATGCTAGTATGCCTAAGCTGTGTGTTGTTCAGAGTTGCTGACACTCTTTGGCTAACGATTCCCGTTCTACTGCGCCCAACTAGATGTTTTTTTATTTGAGCACCATTTACGAGGCCTTAAAATCGATGAAAAGGTGGTGCGTATCGATTTGATGAACTTCAAATCCACCGCTTTGCCTTGCTGCTAATAAGCTGCAGTGTGAGTTTTCAGCTCTTTTCGATCGTTAATCCGTTTTCAGGTAGTCTTTCAAAAGCATGCGCTGTCTTTCTTACAATCAATCGACAATGCTTTCTTCACTTCAAAATGGAAGCGTTCTTCAAAGCATACCGATGGTTTTGAATAATGACGGGCGTATAGCTGCTGATTGCTTCCACAGATTGCGAAATGTGGTCCCTGAATTGAGGACTTCTTTAGTCGATTGATGTTTTGTCAAACCGTGGCAGTCCGCAGGGATCTGTCCCAAACCTAAAGCAGGTAAAATTGTCAATTTGGTTGAAAGTTGCTTGCCTGTCAATTGACACCCAGATGGCTTTGTGGCAGGTCTTGTACTCAAACTCTGTGTGTAACCTACATATAACAAGGCGATTGACGTTGCAGAAATCCACTAGTCATTCGCCAATGTAAATGTACGGTTGCCTCGAGCGTGCTTTCTTGGAATTCACATTTATTCGCATTTGAATTTCTTTTCTTTTTAACTTACTATGCTTTGTACTACTATGCCTTGTAATACATACTATGCTTTGTACCTTTATTTGTGATTTGTAATTTTTTTTTATCTTTTTAGGTGAGTGCAACGTGTTATATTGAAGAAGATCGGAGAAATAGTTGTGAGTGTATTTTGTATTTCCAATTTGTATTATTACCATGTGATACTCTGGGTCTGTTTTATTTGGGTTTTGGGTTTGAAAAATGTCGACTAAGTACACCTTGCCCGAGTGCCCCACTACAACTCAGACATCTCGATATAAGCGTTAATAGAGAAATGGGTCTGATTTGGATCACAAACAAAACTTAACATAACCTCACATCTGCACTGTTCAAGTAAAACATTTCATTTGGTCGCCTGTATAAAGGTCATGCACGCGTCCTTTATTTTCATGTCCCAATTATTCTAGTCCAACTCAGCCTTTGACCATGAAAACATCGATCGACCACAGGGCATATTATGTTCAAATGTCCCGACATTGGCAGCCCAAAAAAAGGTCTTAGCCGAGACCATTTACCGCGTTTTGAAATCTTGGAAACTTATACATACTTAAAAGAAGGTGTTAGGGTTGTAGCAAACCGATCAGTATAAAAAGAGGTCAGTTCCAGAAATCTCGAGAAAGGGCAAAGTTTTGTTTTAGCAATAAACCTTTAGCTGTGTTAAGTAAGGTAAGGTTTAAACGATGTGCAATGGATCGCGATTACACTTCACTTCAACGAGTCTACAGCACAATAGGCTTCTATGTGGGACCGCAGTGCTAGAGCGGACTAACTGCTTCCCACTAACAACAAAACTCTCGAAAACCAGTTGCTACTTTAAATAAGTCTTGCGTTACCGAGGAAGTGTCGTTTCGCTTCTAGACACCTTCCGTTTATATCACAATACGGTCTTCTAATCGGTTGCATTACGGAATGTATCTGGTTCATAACAAAGTTTGACTGTGTGATATCTGATGGTGATCAGTGTAAGCAGCGTGCCCCCTTTTCGATTGCCAGAATTCCGCCTTGGAAGGTACTTCATGCATCAGGTAGCCTGAAGAATTAATTTATGAAGAACTTCAGTAATTTTTACAACTTCCATGCAAACCTTGGTGCAAACGACCATTCAAATAGCTTGTGGACTTGTCGCCCATTATTATGGTTTTTTTTTCGAAAGGTGCGAATATTGTAAAGACGAAACTGAGTTCAGTGACAGTGTAGGACTTTTACCAACTCCACCCCTAATCCTCACCTTATATCATAGGCTTGCTTACATTCTGATTCTGTTACTGCTCTACTCTCTATTTCTCTTCTTAACACTGCTTCTTCATTATTCTAACTGCAGTTTCGCTAGTTGCATGCTCAATTTCCTGAGACCTCGGGGGTTATATCCTTTCCAAAATTCTCCGCCAGTTGATGTCTTTCGGTTCTGTAGTGTGGCCAGTGAAATTTAACATGCTCGACGTCTTCAACGGTTTCTGTGTAGCTTTAACAAAAGGCTGTTCATGAACTTGTGCAAATATGCTCTGAAACACTCATGGCCTGGTAACGTCTAAATTATGTACGAGTAGAAGTTTAGCTCCCCCTGTTTTCGGTTCGGATTTTATGTGTCCATTTTCCTTTGTCCGAGTAAATTCCGTCTTCGTTGCCATTCAAATAGAGTGGCCATGGTTGGTTGTGGCCGGATGATACTATCTGGTGATTGTGTTACTATACTTTTGGTTTTGAACTCCTCCTGGGCTTCCTTAGCTAAAATGACAAATGGCACCATGACGGCTGCAACACAATCGCATCCTACGACGTTATCCAAAAGGCGCTGATTGTTTTTACTGCGTTGGTGCTGTAAACCGTTTCCGTCTTCTTATAGGTTTTGACTGCCATGACATACGCCCAGATTAGAAATTATTGATGCCGCCACTCTTACCAGAAGCAATCTTCTTCCATATTTTGTCCCGCCCATGTTTGGCATTACTACTGTCCTTCATCGCCTTATCTGTTGCATATCGTAGGGGGTTGGTGAAAAGTTAGGTTGACAGGTTTTACTGGGGTAAAACCAAATTCCCGAATAGGGCCACAGGTTCGAAATGTGTATCCACATTTCCCCACAGTTATCACGTCTGAAGTTCAGTTTCAGTGACCAAGGAGGACCTAGCCAACATTCGGCATACTAGACATAGATGTAATTGTCTAGATCGACAGCAGAAAGTGTTTTGGCTAGACCTTGACCTGTTACACTCTATGAATTGTGTGATTAAAGTCAGCTAACAAAGAAACCATTGCAGATGATAGCATGCTCAGGCAAAGAATCACCCGCTAACAGACCAGTGAATTTTCAAGATTATTTCGTCATTTCGGATTTATTGGTGCGATAATTAAATGACTTTGACTGACAACTAGACCTGGCGTTGCAATAATGCATCACCGTTCTTCAAAAAACGAATCATAAGCCCTACGACCCTGTACCAAGGATTTCAATTTACGTCATTTTTAAGGAAAAAAAAAAAACCATTTGCCTCTCATCCATTCATGTTATCCTGCCTCCCATACCATCCACAACAACTACTCACCTAACCACTGCAAAACCTTGGCCACGACAACAGACATATGTGTGTATGTGCCAACTAAGCACAGTTTAGCCTCTTTGTCGTCCGTTTTTTCATCGTCAAATTCCTATTTATGTCATGGTAATGGTACATGTTCACTCATAGAGTTCGCTTTCATTGAAAAACTAAGCAACCAACCTGATGGAATGTGTGCCAGGATGCCATCGTCATGGATTCTCGTAAGGATATGCTTCTCCTCCTTTTTTTTTTTGTTGCTGCTGCTGTTTGCTATGGCCTCCTGTCTAAATTTGCAGGCATAAATCCTAACACGTATCCCTGGCTGACATGAAGACTAATGAGGACATATGGCTCTGAGTTTTGTGTACCTTGGCACGAGAGATGAAAGCCTGTGTTGGATCATACACTCAATGCTGTTGGAGCCTGTCGTTTGGGATGTTGTTGGTGGTGTTGTTGTTGGCTTTTGTTGTTGCAATCGAATATTCTCGTAGCCAATTTGTTCAACATTCAACGTGATGCACATCGAAATGTGTTTGCAGTTTCGCTTTGTTTGTGTATGCGGTGGTATATGGCATTGGATGGTGTGACACACGATACGTGGTAGAGGATAACATGATGTCCTTGAATTCCCGTTTTCGTGTTGTTTTGCGAAAATGATTACGGAACAATGAGTAAGCATATCGTGCCGTATGCGAAGTTTTGTGATATTAAATAGCAGGAGGTGTTCAGTTTGACATTCTGAAGCCGGGGTAGAGTGCCATGTTGTAAATCGTGCAGTGGTGGCTTAAGACAATTTTTCATTATCGTACCGATGTCACACCGGCTAAGCGGACTTTGAAACTTGAGCAAACAACAAAAAAAAAAGGATTTCGGAAGTCATCCCTATTCGAATCAGAGTGGATGAAAAAAAGGAGATAAATTTGTGACAACGCACAGAGGACAATTTGCCTCATCAGCCAGCCACAACTGACACCTGCCATTGTGATTTCCTTCCGGAATAGCCTACGTGACTAAAAAAGCTTATCCAGCACTTTCTCCTACATACATTTCCAACCCACAAATAGCAAAGGACATTAGATGCTCGGCTTTTTACCGTCGTAGTACAGTTTTGTTATCGTCGTCGATGTCGTCGTTGTGGTCGTCGAAATGGAAAAAGTTTTCGGTTCTTTTTTTCGCGTGTCAATGACGGTTAATGGACAACATCAGGACATCGAAAGGACCTCTTGTTGTTTTTTTTTTTTTTTTTTCTGTGCGTTGGAAAGTTTTGTCTGTGTCGGTGTCGCTTCTTTAAAGTTTCCATCCCACAACACGAATCGAAGGTGATTTGGCCAAACGAGTGGAAGGCAAAATAAACGCTAATAGGCAATTTCGTGCCATAAATGATGTCCTTAATTTCCATGCAACACTCGGTGCTAATCATGCTTTCAGTGGGAAGGCTGGGTGTGTTCCAGGCGCTGTGGAAATGCTTATCCGACTAGATGATTAGTTCTTTATGCTTATGGATTTTTCATCAAATTATTTCATTCAATAAAACAGGCTGTTGGAATGGATAAAGCCGCGTCGAAAGTTTTTCAATTAACAAGGACTTTAGGAGTATTTATTATTTGCATCTGTTATGGAAAAATGATGAAACAGGGATGCTATGGCAATAAGAAATGGCGGGTGCATTAATTAATTTCTTGGTAAACGTATGGTTCATTTGAACTTGATTGGGGTTAATTAGAGTTTCGATAGTTTACGATTCGCATGTTGTTAGGCAAAGTTTATCCTAGAGATCATCAGCACGTGCAACTAATCGTCCTGAACGTAACACAAGGACCAACTAAATTCTTAACTTACTTAGGCGACACTACAGTTTGGAGTGAACCTGAGCTTCAATCAACAAGTCTCTCCAGTTAGCAAATTGCCTCCAGTTGCGCACGCAAGGTTTGGCTGAGGATCCCTTCTACTTATGCGAGGATTTTCTCTACTGCGTTGTCCATCCGGGTTAGGTGAATGAGTGCCTTGTGACATTCTTCACTGCTAACGTAGAACAGCAATAGGGTCCATTGTGCAGGGAACCAGTAAGGGAGCCGCTGATTCAAAACAACCCAGATAAAGATATGAATCTCAGGATGTTCTCTAGCTCGATGTTAAGGAAGTCCTTAACTTCCGTGAAGAAGTAATTGCCAAGAGTCCTCATTCTTCGCGAGGGCGGGACATTCACACTGCAGGTGACGAACAAATTCGATTTCTGCCCTGTCCCTACAACTTTGGCATTAATAATGATGGCGAAGATTATCCTTGCTTCACGCCGACTTAATCTGACCAGAGACAGAGATCTCTTCTTATTATAACCCGCCCATAAGTTCCTAACCGTTGCACATGTGTCTAGCTGGATCTCCCGGGTATTGGCTTGACTTATGGCCTCGTCATCGATATACCTTTAAAACGAGCTTTTTGAAATTCTCGCAAAATGGAGAGCCTGTGAGCCATGCAGCGCTTCTCTCCTTCGTGCAATATTATCAGCCCATTCGTTACCTGGGATGTCTATATACCAGAGCTGGATTCGAAGATTCAGCATGCCAGTGCATTGATGTTTTTTCGCTTTACATGTCCTAGCCATCTGAATTTCATCCTCCAAAGCCTGTCAATGCAATCGGGTTTAAATATCTTACGAAGATTGTTTTGCTTGAATTGACCGAGGATATCTTCATCCATTTTCAAGAGAGTCCACTCTTCGGTGTTATAAAGTAGGACTGTTTCGGTTAGGGCCTTACTACGCTGATAGCCTCTTAGCCCGACGTAACAGCGATTGGCAAGAGTTATTCTTCGTTTGACTTCCGATGAGATTCCATTGTCATATGCAATCGAATCACAGAGCCGAGGTAGATAAAGTCCCTTACTTCCTCAACGCTCTTTCTTCCGATGCGTCAATAATTTTTCCCTCGTTGACCAATTAACCCATTTAGGGCACCTCTGTCCCTATACCCGTGAATTGTAAGTTACAAATCCAAATAAAATCCCAAGTCGACCTTGAAATTGTTTGGTGAAAGTTTGTCAGCAGGCAAATAAAATACTATTTCTCGTTTAGAAGTTGTCTTTTTACGAAGATAAATTTCCCCAAATAAAACCATGAATTGGTTAGAAGTCGCCTCAAGTCAATACAAAAATTTACCACCTTACCGCCAACTAGTTTTAAACTTATTTCTACGAGCAACATTTTAAATTTGGCATCACTGTTGCAATTGATCCATGTTGGCTAAAAAAGAAAGTGGAGAACTTTGGAGAAGGTCTCCAAACCTTCTCTTTATTATGACAGATGGGATATTTTTCAGTGCACGTTCAAAAATTCAAGTGAATGTGGTAAATGTTTGGTAAAATTATTGTGAATTCATTTTCTTATACTTTATCTGTGTAAATTGTGGGCTTTCAAGCTAAAATATGTGAAAACCCTCACCGCCATTCTATCCAATTGTCGTCCTTGGGCGAAGTGAAACATAAAACGCAAAGTTCCAGTAACAGGTGAGTGAAATGCATGAGTTCAATCCATGTTGTCTGAGGTATACTTCTTTTTGAATTTTTTTTCCCCTCTTTTTATTTCGTTTCTCTCATGAATGTTCCAAATATTGTGATAGACAGCATCAATACTCATTGTTACTTGCGCGTATTTGTTCTAAATTCTCGCACCGAAGAACTCTTTTTATTCAGTACTACTTGTGTGGGACTCGAGTTGTGCGATTCATTATACACAACATTCAACTGAGTGAACCTTGTTTCAATAAAAAATTGATTTTCTCGCGGATGCTTTCTAATTAACATGCATTTTGCAATTGATTGCATTGCACGTCTATGGTTTGATGATGCGTGGCAGGGACTGGGTTCATGTCTCAGTTTTAATGAAACAGTTCGGGGTGGACGTGAACCTCAACCAACGAGCGTTTCCAGCCAGGTCCCTTTTCAATTACGCGCCACCCGAGTCGCACTCTTCCTCTGCTACGTCGTTCTTTCAGGGTGGATTTCAAGATTCTCCGAGTCGGAGCGCAGGCTTGTCTTTAGCAGTTATGGCAGAACTAGATGTTGCTCTGTGGATGTGGCTCGTCTCTATAAATGCTGTACAACAGAGCCTCAAAATCGATTAAAAATTTGATGGGTAGCGATTTGGAATTGCTGGGTTTTCTCCGTGATCTATTATGGTCTAAATATTTGATCTGTGGTGAACTTTTCTGGCCTGAAGTCATGCTGATATTGACAAAAAGCTTAAGGCATCCACCTCATACGAGTACAGCAGATAAGATATTATAGACAATTTTGAGGAGGGCGCTACCTCTGCGGTTAGCGCAGTTGATGGGGCCTCATTTTTTGTGGATCGGCAGAAGGCCATCAAGTCCTCAAGTATCATCAAGTATTTCTATTCGCACTTAATTTTAATCAGGTAAACGGAAACTCGTGGACGAAGTTGGATGGTTCATTCTGACTGCGGGATGTTGTTATTTTTTTTTTTTTGTTGCCGTTTTACAGTCTGCAGAAGTAGTTTATTTCAAATTTTCTGCAGACTCTACTAGAAGATTTCCTTCTAAAATTTCTATGCGGCCAATTTTCAACTCGATCATCGGGAATCAGCTGTGGTTGGTTGTCAATGACTACAACCATACGAGTAGCTTATTCGTTAATGAAATCCTGCCCTACTATGGTTGCGAAAGTAATGGTCAGACTCAGAATTCTCACTTTATTGTGAAAGAGTCAATACTGGTACTAAAGAGAGCGGAGATTTTATTAGAGAGACAAGCAGCGCATAACCGCCAACACACTTAGACCAGTAGGTCCCTTGGGATTTCTCGGTAACAAGGAGGAATGCCCTGTTCTAATCGTTGAACCAATCGGAGCTTTTGGTAAAGCGAACTAGGTTCCCAACATTTTGTTGTGCTAGGTCGCCAGGATTGTCAAAAATATAAGGCATTAAGACGGTTTCGTAGTACGAGAGAGTACTAGACATTAACGTGGTCGCCACTGCTGACCGAGTGGCGTGGGTTGAAGCCCCAGCCATGTCCACCGAACATTTTTCGCGGCACCACTTCTCATCGGTGAATGAAAAACCTCCGAGAGTACAATCTATCATGAAAGGGCATCTCAATTCGCCGTTCGTAGTCGGCAATAAATTGTAGGTCCCTTCCATTCGTGCAAAAAATGTAACACGCACCACACGAATGGTTGTGAGAAGCTAGGCCTTAGCTCAACTCGATCCAATCATCCGCGAGCCAAGGTTACCCTCACTGCATCGCTGACCACTTTCGCACCTTAAAGCCCATCCTCATGTCAGTTTTGTTGAAAAGGAAATTTCACTTTCCCCGAATAGCACTCAACCCATATGCCACCTGTAAAAGCAAATCCTTTTTGATGACATCATCATCAGGATTATGGCACTTGTGTGTAACCAGCAATCTCAGGTCAAAGACACAGATCCCTAGATAAGGTAAATATCGTTCAGTAAAGGAAACTCAATTTGCATAAACCACTTATGAGTTGTGGGCTTCTTACTGGAATCCATCATCTCTGTATCCTTGATGATGTTTATCTGGTTGTGCAACTTCCTGACGACGAAATTAAATATATGCGACACTAGTAAGAGAAATGACGCTTCCCATGCTACTATCTTGTTTGTCTCTTCCTTTGACCCTTTTTCCTTTGCCATGAATTGACATCTGATCTGAGGGCGGTGCACTTCGAGAGTAATGCTTCGTTAAACCAGGAGCCAGAGACAGAAAATTCTAATAGATACCTCAATTTAGTTGATTTACGCCAACACTTTGTGTTATGGCGAATGTGGGTAAAATGTTGATTTGCAGGCTGAGGAAGATTAATTGCTGGACTTGATTTATGTATCCTTTTGCTGGCAGAAAACTCTCCCTATGTGTGTAGAGCCTAGTAGACGATTTTGTTTTTTTTTTTGTTGTCGTTGTCAAAGGAGGGTAAATACAAATTATTGGACATTAAATAGTGGAAAGTGGACACGCACACATGTGTGTGAGCTGAAAGGATTGTTCACCAACGGAACCACATGCAATCACTGGCATGAAACCGAAACCATTTGTCATCATCATAGGCAGACTGTTGAATGGGTGGACATGTGTCAGAGATGCCTTTTCTTAAGCGAGGATGAGGGATTATTGCCAGGATTATTGCATTGTTAAATACTTTGGAAATACTTGGTTACATTATTTTGAAAAGCTTTCGAATTTTTATTCCTTTATCTCTTTTGCATCATTTGCAGAGTCTAAATCTCGAAAAATTCCACCTTTGTCATCTTCTCACGCTACAAGTAGCTGCTTACAGTCCTGACTTCCCTTCCAACCACGAACTCCACCATTTCCGCCCTGTAATCCCAATCAGAGCCAAAGTGGAATTCAAAGCAAAAACCTGACTCCAAAGTGTCACTTTTTATGTGCACAGATATCTGCAATCAATGTCAATCTCGAACATCCTCGAGCATTGAATGCGCTATCATTGGAAAAGTTCCACGCGACACCGTTCCACTCTATGGAAACTAGAGGCAACATCTTCACTTGTGGCCGGTCAGGACACTTTCCTTTGTCAACCGTACTGGAGTTTTTATTAGAAAAGTTTCCTGTCGATTGGGATGTTTTTTTTCCATTTTTTTTCTTTGTTAGTCTTCCCATGAATACGATGAGATTTCAGTGCAACAGTGAATGCTCTTTAGACTGTGAGTGTGCACTATGTTGACCTTTAGAGTTGAAAAGTTTTTGAAAATTTGTCGGTAGATGGGAAGTTATTCCACCAGGAAATGGTCGACGTCGAAGAAGAATAAGTTTTTAGTGAAAACAGCTGAAACTGTTATGCTTGTCGATTTGCGTTTATTTTCAAATCCGCAAGTGAACAAAACAGTGTAAGTAAAGTTTTTTTTCTTTTGTTTTTGTTTAAGAGCAATATTGGACAGTTTGGTCAGTGGGCAGTAACTGATGCAGAGTTGAAAACATAAGTAAAATCCCTTCAAGCTTACATTGGTACAGAATGTGTGATTCGTGTGTATTCAAAGAGCCCTGCTTTTGTTTCATTAAACAAAGCTATATTTGAACAAAGCTATATACGTATATATCTTTCTCATACTTGGAATATTGGCATTTTCATAGACAGCTAGACAGCTAAAGTCAATCAAAATAAAAGATGTCTTTACAGGACACTGCCTTATAGGTAGACATACCATTCGCCTGTACCTTTCTCTAAGGATGAAGAAGAGGAAAAAAACAGTCCTTCAGTTTCTCTGTTATAACAAAAATCAAAAAGCTGGCGCGGCAGCTCGGGATAAGCCAAGGCTTAGCTTCTCGCAACCATTCATGTTGTGCGTGTTACATTTTTCGTACGAATGGAAGGAATCTACAATTTATTGCCGACTCCGAACGGTGAATACAGAAGCTCTTTCATGACAGATTATACTCCCGGAGGGTTGCCATTCCCCGACGAGAAGTGGTGCCGCGAAAAATGTTCCGTGGATATGGCTGGGGCTTTACCCACGCCGCTCGGTCAGCAGTCCAACGCACTAACCACTAATCCAGTGGTTGCCGCACTGTGTTCACCTCTGTGGAAAACTGTCGGAGATGAAATGGGGTAAGAGAGGATATTTATTTATGTTCGGAGGTAGAAAATCAGATATCGTTCACCAATCCAGGAAATATCCTGTATGTTCAGCGAAATCCAGGAACTTAAGTGCCAGAGGATATCTGGCACAGGTCTCCTCCTCCTCACATTCCGGGCAAGAACTATACAACACCAGTCGCAGTCTGTATGTATGTTTTCTCCTGTTGATCTGTCCGGTGTATAGAACGACTTTCAGTCTTAGTTATCTCCCGCCAAGATTAAGCGTAGCTCTTGCTAGGACGGGGTTTCATATTTTTATTCGCTTTGAAGGATTGAAAACTTTTCCAAGCTATCGCATGGTTTTGCGGCAAGCTGCGCCTGGCACCTGCTTGGCATCTGCATCTATCATCCTCTCCTGGACTGTCCTAAGCTCAGCTAGGATAAAATCGAAACTACGTAGTTTTGGTAGTAGTCCTTCAAGAAGAAGCAGAGAAGCACTTTAAAGCTAAATGCTTGCTCTACCTCCTCGTGGTGATCACCGGCAAAGATGTACTTACTTACTTATTAAGCTAACGACCCTTAGATGTCCAGAAATGGTCAGAATGGCTGCCTTCCATCCTTCACGGTCTTTGTTATCGTCCAGCTTTTGGCTCTGGTTGTGTCGACAACTCATAGTACCAGCTTAGGGTTATTCTTGGTCGAATTGTGTACTTAACATTCGGTCCGAGGTGGGTGAACTCTTTTACTACCTCAAAATTATACCTGCCGATGGTTGCATTTTGCCCAATGATTTGTGTATGATGGACTGGTTTCTGGTCAGCGGCATGTACATACATATTTGGTTTTACTCTCATTTATCTGAAGACCAACTCCTCTAGCCTTTTCTTTGATTCCCGTAAAAGCCCCAATAATAGTTCATTGGGGTCGGGCGATGATATAAATATCGTGTGCGTATATCCCATAGCTGGATGGACGTTAAAAAAGAAAGTGCCTTCCGTGTTGATACCTATCTGTTTCATCACAATCTTGAAGGAATCGCACAACAGCGCATCCCCTTCCAAAATCCGGTAAATGTTTAAAAATCCACACAACCGAATACATTTTTTTCGAAACCACGAAATCAGCCATCGCGTTGTATAGCTCGCTGAGATGAATGCTGTCGTATGTGGCTTTAAAATCGATAAAGAGATGGTGGGTGTTGACTTGGAACTCGTTGGTCTTTTCCCACAGAGTGCCGCGCCGGAAGTCCGGAAGATAATGGCCAATTTGTCTGGCGCAAAATGGCTTTAGAAGTTGACATAGTACAAGAAATATTATAGACATAGGATCGCCTTTCTAGATGGGGCAGATAGAACAGATATTCCAGTCGTCATGCATATTTCCGTCCTCCAAAACTATGCAAATGATCTGGTGCAAGATTTCGAAGTACCTGCAGCGAGGCTTTTGTCTTTTTTATAAAAATTTCGTGAAACTTTTTTTTTCCATTACTCTTGGATATTATTGAGTTGGAATGCTGCGCAGGTTATTTTCTTTCCAAGGAGCGCCTTTTTCTGCTCCCTAATTCCGCGCTGGTTTTCCATTTGAGCGCTCTCCGATATGGCTCGTCATCGGTCGGCGTCTTGTTCTGTATGAACTTCTCATCATATCACGGGTTCCCTTTCGGAGGTGGCTGGTAGCCTTATACATGCAGGATCAAATCTGCAAGAACGAACGGTGTAGAGCTTTTGGAATAGGTAAGGTAGAGCAACACTGCCACAGAGCTTCTGCACCAACTCGTAGAGACGTCTTTAGAGGATTCGATAAGGCTGCATCCTTTCTTGCGGTGATGTTACTAGTGCTGCTGTTCCATAGTGCTCAGTAGTCCCTTCTACACTACTTTCATTATTTTGCTGCTGTTCGCAGAGGAACATCTTATTCAAGTATTGGTACATGCCTTCAAATAAAAGCCTTCGTTGCAACATAAATTGAAACTTTCTCCTTGATCACAGATCCTTCTTAAATCCTTTAAACAGATTTATGTTGCTTTTGTTCTTTTCCACCATTTTGTACAACGCGCAGTATTTTCTTTCCAAGGGTATCCATTGATTTATTGAAAGATTGACGGCACCCTTCATAAATTTCCCAAGACTGCGAACACATCCTGTGTCTCACAAAAAAAAAGAAAAAAAAACTTCACTGGTGTACCGCGAGCTATAAATATCACAAAAGAATCCTTTCAGCAAACAAAAGCATATTTGAAACGACTAGCGGACGTCTTTGCCACCATATACACCGTCAAAGATGGCAACAGGATATTTTGGCAAAACATTTTATTTTATTTATCATCGAAACATAAATCCTTCTTTCAGAGTTTTTATCGCCTGCTTGATGGGCGCATACGGGAATGTCTTTAATTTTTATGAAAGGATAATGCATTCTGACAGGATTTTTGATTCCATCACCTGATACCGGGCTTTGTGTCGGCGCGTTATGTGCGATACACACGCTAACAATATCACTTTCTGACATGCGAGTCCTGTTTTATTGAATCAGCATCCAGGCACATTGTGTTGAACAGGAAATTTCCCTAGAATACTAAGTGGGCACACAAAGCACATGCAACAAAGTTAATAGTTTAGGCATTCTCTGAGTGGGCATCCGTCGGATGTTCCTTGGGATACACGTGTTCCAAAACGGAACTCAGGTCGTTTTGGGTTCGTCGATGTAAAGTGAATGTCATAACATGACCCAAAAAGGACATAAGGGTTCGCTTTTTCGCTCTTCGGAAACTTAGTATCGTTCCTTGAATGTGTATCTATGTACACGTGTCCTGTTGACATTAAAATTCCAACCATCCAAGAGGGAAATTGTACACCAGTGGGGAAAGGGCGTCCTTGCCGAAAAGAATTTTCATCCACATGGCTAGTTTCACACTCCATGTGGATGGGTTATTTATGCGTGCATACAAATGGGATATTAATGCCAACTGGACGATGCAAAGTGATTTTTTTTTCTCTTCTTTTTTGACATCCTGTAGTGTCCTTCCGTGTGCTGAAGGGAGAACCGTGTTGTAGAATAAGGTCTCCAGTAAGTGAGTACCATCAATCATGGGGAATATTTGTGGGAACTTTGTGGAACATAAGGAGCGTGTCCTTGTGAAATAAATGACTTTCTTGTGAAAATCCAATCAACATCTCTTGTCCCTTCGCCTAATTGCAATCAACTATCCCATCTGGCAGCCCCAACGAACTATTAAATTCGTCTCGTTCAGGGTGAATGAACTGTTATTTCATTGTCCTTGCTAAAATAATAACATTTTAAGGACTCTCTAACCGTTCTACCGAGAAGGAATGACTCCATTTGTCCTTAGTACCGAAAAAATATCGGTTCACACGATGATAGCAAAGACGCGAGACGGCAAACTAATTTGAAAATAATTTCCCCAAAAATCCTCGCCTTCTCTCGTTCTTGTTGCCTGCACAAGTCCTCCTCGGAACGAACAAGGACCCTGAAGATAACCAAGCTCATCGCCATCATTTTGGCTCCACCTTCGCACAGATGTACTGTGAAGATTAGAAAACGTGAAAATTCAATAAAGATGCGGCAATTTTAATTTAATCACTCGTTGACAATCAGCACGGAGAGCAGAGTGTTCATTTTCTTCAGGCACTCCTGACAGAGGGGGCTTTAGGACCGACAGCCGTGGCTTTCTTCTGATTGTTTGCAAAAGAGAACAACGAGAAAAAAAAAAAAGAATTAAATTTTGGGAACTTTATTTGGAATATCTTGATGACGATGCGGATTGTGTCTCCGTTATTCTTGGCCCGAAAAATATATTCCCACCCACCGGCTGGAGGGGGCTGATGCCAGTTGTGTTGGAATGTTAAAATTTGTTTTATTGCGACGGCTGTTGTGGTTTATTTTTTTTTTTTTCGCCCTCAGATCCTTTATGGAAGTCTCTTAGGGGATTAGGAACGATAAGTATACCGAACCGACAGTCATCGAGTTTTTGTGTGTATGTATTGCGTTTTGTGAAGTACGTCTGAACTGCCAGGATAAATAGAGAAATGCAAATTTAATTTGTTCGAAGCGTACCTGCTTTGGAGGTATTTTTTGCTTCCTACCGACTGACTCTGTGCGAGAGAGTGGTTTGGGGTTAACTTTTGTAATTTATGTGAATTTAGATTATATTCGTTGGGTTCCTGGGCAAAGAAGTCGCAAACAGAAACAGGATGACTGGTGTGGAAAAACATGTGAGTGTATGCCTAAATCTTTTCGTTTTTCCTTTTGAAACAACAGATGTCTACTCGGGTTGAGGTTGGTGTATGCAATTAGATATTTGAAAAGGAATTTGTTTCTGTCAGTTTGCAGGATGTGGGAGAAATTAATTCAAATGGCATTTTGAAAGGAAAAACAAAACGAATTGAGTTGAGAATATGAAAATTTTTGTGAATAAACGATGCGAGAGGATGTGAGGTAATTGGAATTTAAATGGAAAAAAATAGAAGAAAATTGTTACACATACGACACCGTTGACGACGGAGTGGATCGTCGTGTTTGAAATAATTGCTGTTGAATGGGGAAATTACTTAGAGTCAATCGTGTTTTAATGGATATGAGTAGGAGTGGGAGAAGTGCTAGGGATACAGAATGTCTACTCGTACGAAAGCAAACTGAGGAGTTGTTATCCATACACAATCAGCATTGAAAATTTAAGGAAACAATTTCTGCACCCATTGTGCTATCAGACAGTCTGAGCGTGTTATTCTGGATGGAAACTTTAGACGGCCGTAATGAAACTTAATTGTTCAAACTGAAGATTGCAATCTTGGCACCATTTTCTCAATTCACACCCAAGCCTCACATCCATGTGACTGAAATCGGGACAACTTGTGCAACATAAATAGACACGAAAGAATGTTCATTGTGCTAATAACGTGTAGGAAAGATTACAAGTATAGCGTATATAGAGTCAGTCCTGGCAGAAGCAAAGAACTACCAAGTAGACAAAAGTAAATAGCCACAAACGCTAGAAGTTGAACTGCTATAACTCATGACAGGCGACTGGTCTCATGCAAGAAATGATAAAAGCGATGCATGATTGATGCCGCAAGGATCAGGAACTGCCAATCGATCACCAGTATATGGTCATAGTGATTCGAAGGTTAAATTGCGTGCAGCGTACCACTGCTTTGGGTCTTCGCTAGATGGATGTCACAAAAGAAAAGTAGACCGCCGATCAGGTGGCACGCGCAGTTGGAAAAGGACTGCAACCAACTTGACGTACAACATTCGAAGTAGAAATTCAACGATCAAATTTGCTGGCGAGGACGTTGATTGTTGAGGCTCAGATCCAGCTCGGAATGCAGCGCTGTAATTAGAAAGTAAATGCCTCCGTGCAAGACAATTGTTCAAGTGGTCTAGGTATCATTGCAACCATAGAGAACTCCATGAGTAGTTTGTAGACCCAAGAAGAAATCGAAAGAATGCATTTAGAGGAAATGCAATGAAGCTTGCCATAACATAACATCCATCACATTCTTCGAAAACGTGGTCGCAGTACGCCTTTCGAAACCCCATGGAAATTATTCAAAAATGCAACCGATTTCCCTCGTCAACCTTTTCAGAAAAATCCCTGCGACAAAAGAAAAATATTTATAAGCAATGCAACGCCTAACAAGCGCAGTGAGGCAAAACAAGAGTATCGAGCCAAAAGATTAGAAGCAAGAATAAATCGTTGCGTAGGAAGACCAGGTCAAGGATACCAAAGAGTTCCACGAACACAATAAGATCCACAGATCTTAGAAGAAATCCCAGGAACTGGCAAATATGTAAGTCTCTCAAAAGAAATAAAATCCCAAAGTTTCCGCCCATCGAGTGGTAATGAATTCGTAAAAGAAAGTATTTCCCAGAAAATCCTTTCCTCTCCTTCGGTACTCATTCATTCGCAAAGTATCCTTAAAGTGTATTCAAATTTGTTTTTTCTTACATTCCACAAATATGTTTCTTACAAATTCCTTCAACTCGCATATTTAATTCATCGCTAGTCCATAGAAAGAGTCCTTGGCAAACAAACTACACGCCACGGCAACAGGAGCAACTGAAACTGAGCAAATATGATATACTACTTCTGTTGCAGGACTTGACTTTTATGCATTTTTTTTTTCGCTTATTCTCCCTTTGACCTGTTTACTTCATATCTTAGGTTTTTTTTCATTCCCACCGATGCGATGTAGATGCCAATGACTAAATGTCGGACAAATGGATGAATGGGCGAATAAACCAAGCATAGACTGAAGAGGCAAAAGGATGAAAAAACAGAGAGGAAAAAAAACCCATCCATTGGAATGTTGAGCAGAAGAAAAGGGACTCTTCCACACACTTGACATGCACAATTTGAAACTTTTTCTGACTTTTGCTCTTAATTCCTGTTTACGAATATTTTTTTCGTGTTTCCTCCCCCCCTTTTTTTGCTTATGTTAAAGATCGTATGGCGAAACAGCAGTTTAACTTGATTCTAAGTTGAATTTGCCAGCAGAAGTACCAGTTACTAGGATCTCTAGTGAGCTGATGTTTAGAGAAAGTTTTGACTCCACATATGTTTGTGTATAAGGGAAAAGTACTTCTACATAGTCCTTGGGAATGTTTTCTTTTCATGTCACCATACGTTAGAGCATCCTGCTTCTGATGTGAACGCATAACTGGGGGAAGTTGTAAACAGGGGTTTATGAAGATGGCATTGATGTCAAGGGGATACATCACATATCCATTGCATTGCGAAAGGAGGAAATATTAAGCTCAACAGATGATCTTTGACGTACAAAATTGTTTCCGTGGAAACATAAGGGGAAAACGTACAAGGATACGAAGGTCCTATAGGTCCTATAGTTTTCCTTTAGTTAGGCAACGAAAAACATATTAGTGTCAATGGGGAACTGATGTGGACACAGTCTTACGTAATAAAAGTGGACTGTGCAGACAAGAATTCAAGTTTGACCTCGCCTAGAAGTAGGCAGTCAATTTATGTCAACATGTGCCAGGGGACATTTGATTTAACTGAGGGAGTGCACACAGTTGTGCCCCAAGTTGTCACCTCGTATTAAGGCCAGGCGCATCAAGTGAAACCGGTTAATTAGTGTATAGCAAGGACATACTAACCGGGATGATAAACAGTTAAAGAGTTCAAATATGTGCAACAGGTTCGCTAAAAAGGTCTTTGACCATATATCTCATTTAAGCTGACTCAACTATCACCCTGGGTGTTATTCTTCAGACCGATTTCCCTGACTCTGCACACCTCGATCTGTTTTCCTTCTCCTTTTCTTGTCCTTTTTTTCACAAAAGTAGGCAAAAATTTTTCCTAAAATAATGAAGACAAATTGTGAACATCAGATCAGTTATATGGTCGCCATGGATGAGGGGTTTATATATTAGACTGCTAAGAGACCTGTAATAGGTGCGAGTCCAGCAAGATCAGCCAACATTTTCTCGGCACTACCTTTCTAATTTGTTGTGAAAGTTTCACCCTTTGGAGTCAGCAATTAATACTGAAGCTCAATTCCATGAACACACAATACGAAGAAGCTTAGTTAAGCTCTGTCCCTCAAGGTATTTTTTTTTTTTTTAATTGTTTATCACGTCCACTTTTTAATTTAGGTAAAATCACACTAAACAAGCTTCTGTTTGCATAACCACGTGATAAATCCACAATTACAGCCCTGCACATCTCGCTTTTCCTAAGTGCAAAAAATAAATCGCACTTGTTATTGACCTTTTCAGTAGAAGCCATATTTCTGCCAAGCCACCCTGGTCATCCACAACAGAGTTCAGAGTTGGCAATCTGCTCCTAAATAAAATCAATATCAGCGCTCCAAGATAAGTTTACGCAGATGACCTAATCAGTGATGAAAAAATCAGTGATGAGTACTTCATCACCAACCTGAGGCAAGAGTCTTTCAATGGCAATGGTGATGTTTATGGGCATAAAACAATCCCTTGAAAGAAAAGCATCAATATATTTTCCAAACAAATCTGTAAGCAACACGTTAAATTAGGTAAGAATGACAGGCTATGTTAGATGTAGACACAATTGGTCCATTGTGTCCATCGGGCTTGCTATCAAGCGCTGGGGATCATTTATGCTCACGACAGCCGGTAGACTAGTCCTTGTTGCCCGTATAGCTTTTGCAAAAATCATGTGAGATGATAGACAAGCCGACCCCTGTTGTAACTCGAGATTGTTCTCCCAGTCTTGTCTAGAATGAAAAGCTTTTGCCAAACAGGATTCGTGGTAATTTGTAGTCGGTATCTCGCGGATACCATGCGCCATGGCTCAGTGGTTAGTGCATTGGACTGCTGACCGAGCGGCGTGGGTTCAAGCCCCAGCCAGGAAAACACCAAACATTTTTCGCGGCACCACCTCTCGTCGGGGAATGACAAGCCTCCGGGAGTATAATCTGTCATGAAAGAGCTTCTCACTTCGCCGTTCGGAGTCGGCAATAAAATGTAGGTCCCTTCCATTCGTGCAAACAATACAACACGCGCAACATGAATAGTTGCGAGAAGCTAGGCCTTGGCTCATTCCGAGCTGTCGCGCCAGCTATTTATTTTATTTTTATCTCGCGGAAAGAAATCTAGATCATTGAGAAAGGTGCACAGTTTGTATTATTCCATATGTATTATACTACTGAAGCGTATAGCAAACGAAATACCTTACTCAAAGGAAGTCTACAGATCACACTGGAACACTGATCTTGATAAAAATCATTTATAAGTTACAGCTTAGCTTATTCAATCCTTTAGGCATGGTCAATATTATTTAGAGAAAATATAGCTTCAAATCAAATATGGTCTACTGAATCAATCTCACAACGGTAGTTCCGAACACAAGAAAAGCATCATTCCTGTAGTACGAAAGTGTTGGGCTAACCTACTTGTAGCATGATCTACGGTGAATTGCATGTTTTGGCATCACGAACATGGCATGGAACTCCTGTCCAACCGCAGCTCTAATAAAATTTCCTCCTCTGCTTACAACAATTAAAGTAAACACCGCTAAGAGCACAACAAAGCTCGCCCCCATTTCTAACACAAAACTGGGTGGCATCACAGGGATTCTAAATATGTTTTATTTTTTCTGCTGTGGCATTTAGGGGTATGGTCTTTATGTCCCTTAAAACGGGAACACCAATTTTGCTCTTAAAAAAAAATTATTTGGGGATTAATCAATTCAAAAGACTAATCAACACTTTTACCTTTGAGGTGACCTTGAGTGGTGACCATGGTCCAGTAGTTAACATCATCGCTTGTCACGCTGAAAGTCCGGGTTCAGCTCCTGATGTCGGAAAAGCTTTTATTTCTTAAATAAATAAAAATCGATCAATTGTGAAAGCTATTGGCGACTCTACTGAGAAAGCATAACACTGGCAGTAGAGTGTCATGGCTTCAATCAAGAGTTGATTGACCTGACATTGATTATGACATCAGGAGATTCGAAAAAATTCCTGTGAATTATAGAAATGATAAACACTACGTGGCTAGCCTGGCCACCACCCTTGGAATGAAACCTAACATTACCTGAGTTTCAAACCACTGCTCCTCGCTCTCGGAGTCTGTAAAACAAGAGTATTCATATCCCTTGATCCGCGTGTGGATTAAAAAAAAAAAGGGAAATCGTAGACCTAAACAAGGAAATTTTTAGAAAACGTGTAGCATCCTTACGGATTATTGCGTCCTGCGATATCATTCTAAGAAGTTAAAACTGTGTATAGATACAAAGTGGCGGTTCTGTCTGGAAGAGTAGGAAACTTTGAGGATATGCGCGGGACTAAGTATACTGAAAAAAAAGGCGAAATGAGCAGGGTTTATAATCAAAGGTGTCTCAATATGGCATGAAGGTTTGTATAAGACCAATTCTGTAACAATTCATCAGCTCCACTGACTTGTAATGTCATGTTCTGCCATCATGATGCTTCTGTCATAAGGGCTTAAAAACTTCCATATCCTCATTAGATTTACATAAGACAAGCCCCAAATCAAATTGACATTTTAAAACCGAGTCGGGATTGAAAGGCTCACAGAGCCTCTTTTCACATGAGTTACACTGTGTTCCCTATATCAAGTTCCACCTCAATCCTTCCCTCAAAACAATTAACGATTTTCTATGACGATTCTCCGGATTCAAAGGCACACGCTCAACATGTGTCTCTTTTGTGTTCCACCCTCAACATGGCGCATTAATGTTCAGCAAATAGTAGAACATTAGCATATGTCGAACCCGTTTTGCCACTCGAAATCTACCTTGCGTTGTGGAATTCAATGACGCGTCGCGTAGGCATCTTAACCTGTTAACCCCACTTGGCATACATACATATATGGCACATGTGTACCATTGGGTCGTGTTGACACGGTGTTCGGTCATGTGTGGAGCGTTTAAGTTGCATTAATTTATCTGAAGCACGACAGCGAGAGCAATGTCGGGCGCTCGCTTTTGGTTTTGAAATTTTCATTTGACTTGCAGAACGACTTGGTTGGCGTTTGTGGAATAGTTCTGGCGGTATTGATGGTGGTGGTTGCGGTGATTTATTTATTGACAGATGGTTGTATCCTTGAGCTTTGTGTCTATGTTACGCTCTGTTATTCTCTATGTGCACAACATGCTGGTATATTTTACGATTGCAATGATTGATGTTCGGCAAGACAATGTGCTGTTCACTCGTATGTGGCTGAATGTGTCAAATAGGACAGACATGATTAATGGCAAATCCATAGAAAATCATGTGGCTTAACATGAAATTTGATCCAAAGAATTAATATTCTGCTCCATAAAAAATGTTAAAGGGAGTGGTACTGTCGATTGGGAATTAAAATAAATACCAATGGGGCAGGCATTGGAATTAGTGGAACGTGGATTATTGTGAATGGTATTTGGTGAACTCTAGAATTGAAAAGGCTTGTTCTGTTACACACAGACATTGATAGTCAAATGACAATTTTCGACAGATAACCCAGCTGAAAGCAGAACCTCAAGCTTTTGCTGGGAAAATTGTGTAAAAAAAAACCGGTCACTTCTTAGTCTGTGAGATGTAGATTCTAGGCACGATTCTACTAGACCCTGAGGCTGTCACCAGAGAACATACAAGAAACGTCATTTTGTCCAGTGTAGACGCCACTGTTTCAATGGGATCATAATTCCATAACCCTTCTGCAAAATTCTTGCACATGTCTAAATAGAAGATAGGATACTGTTCTCAAACACTATTTCCAGTCATCGTCCTTTACACCTAACATTCATTGCTGTCATCAGAAATTTTTAATTAAAAGCCTTCATTACCGTCGTCGTCACATTCCTTGTGATCTGATCACATTGTTTTCTCAACCAAACTCATCGATGCAAATGCATTCACTAATTGAACCCGTAGAGAAGGAATTGTAAGGCTCACATGGTTTCAAAAAAAAAAAAAATGAAAAGCCAACCCACAGAATCAAATCCTCACATTCAATTTAGTCGAAAGCCAAAACACAGGCAAACTTCTCTCCTTTCGCAGAACATTCTGTTCGATTTCATTGCATGTTTCATGTCCCTTCAGTGCATGATGCAGTTCTAATTACCATTCGGTAGTGTGGCCATACGTACAGCTGTTCCAATTGGCTGTAGGAATACTTCGGCACAGAGGGAATTCCATGCAAACCGACAAATTTGAGAGTTCTGCATTCGCCGGAACATAAGGACTTCTAAACGGTGAAAAATCCCTAGCGGTAGAAAATTTACCAAATTGATTACACTGTGATACGCCTTCGTATCGAATAGGTGTGTGGCTGGTGGGTAGTTTCAAGCCCTTTCATTGTTACAGCAGGACATTTCTGTTTGCTGTTTTGCCATTCAACCAAATTTGGGCCAAATCCAAATCGAATGCGAAACTTTGGTATGCTACGAGGAGTCCATACGCCTGGATAAGGATTAAATGTACCTCGTGAGAGGTAGAACTCTGTAAATTTGAGCGTAGTAGCTGCTGAATGGATGTGGAGATTTTCTATGCAAAATCAATTCACTTCATGAATATCCTTCGTGTGTGCTTGCTGGGTGCACTGCAGAAAGTCATTGAATTGATGGTGGTTGGATTTCGGACATATTGCAATCGGAATCCTGTATTTAGGGTGGGTGGGGTCGGTCTCTAATGATGGGTTTGCAATCATTTAAACATTTCATTGATCCTGATTCGGTAACCATTTGAGCATATGGTGCAAACAGTAGGTGTACTTTAAGGACTACGTATGAGTACGTACTGGTCAAATTAGGTTTATAAGGGTGCGATGTGACTGAGTTAATATTTTGATGAAAGGGATTTAAGGATGGAAATGGGCATACACTTGTATTCGGAAATGAAAATAAACACAGTAATGAGGAGTGATTCTGAGTTGGAAATGAATAACATAATCCTCATAGAAGTGGTCTTGTATGCGCTGAGAATGTTTTGCATCCATTAGCAAGCACTACTTTAGGTTTGTCCGTTATGGTGTTTAAGGACTTCCGCAAGAATTGTGAAAAGGAACGAGGATCGGAAGAGTGTCGAACTTTAACACATTTGGACTAAGTCAAGTAAGGAGACTCAAAACCAGAGAATATCTACTATTGACTGAGAAAAAAAACATCTTGCTCTATTCCGAAAATTTAGCCAATCGTGTAATATCCTACATTGTCCTTCTAACGGTAGTGTGCCTTGTGGCATTGTGACGCGCTAGGTACTTTATTTGTCGATCCGCGGCGGCAGAAGATTTGTCCGTAGAGCAACCGAGATGAAGAAACTGGCAGTTCTTTGCCCTTAATATTTTCAGTGAAGTCTTCTTGTCTCGAGCCTTCCATCGAACTAAGGCGCAATGGTGTATACAGCCAGCGCACCATTGTCGGCTTCAGATCTCCTCTTTTCCTAGCCACCATGAATGAGTACGTTTGGGCCCTGTTTCCCTGCCTATTACATTAAATTCCATCCAGTATTGGTTACAGATTTATCTTTGTCTGTGCCTGGCTGTGGCCGGAGATTTTTGTAGTACAATCGCCTGAATGCTGTGCGATGCAGAAAGTCATACGGTTCACAGTACATAACATCTTCAAGTGGACAAGGTCCTCTATTCCTATCCTTTATCCCTAAAGGATAGGAATAGAGGACTGCTAAAGATCTCTTCCATCACAGAACGAAATCAGGGTTACCAACACCTTTTAATTCGTTTTAGCTCAAGTACCATCACTCTTCCTTGCCCTGAATTGCAGATAAAAGTGAGACATAAGAAACGCAAATACAAAGTTGTCACCCAATGTTCTTTGGCTGTAATTTTTTTTTGTGAATAAAAAACTTGTTCTGCTTTTGGGTTATGTTTATTTGATGTCTTAAATTTTTTTTGCGTTAAGTCGAGACAATGATATCGGCTAAGTGGCCGCACTCTTGTCAGAATTTTCGATAGGTCCTCGCATTCTCGACGGATATTCTGTTTGAGGGCTTCAAGCGTCTGAGGTTTGTTGACATAGACTCGTGACTTCAAAAAACCCCACAAAAAGAAGTCTGAACCGGTTAAATCAGGCAATCTTGCCGGCCAGTATAAATCGCCAAAACGAAACATAAGGCCCGAAACATAAGACCCGGAAACGTATCCTTTAAAATGTCCATTGTCGGCCGAGCTGTGTATGCGGTTGCACCGTCCTGTTGGAACCACATGTTCTCCAGTCCCAATTTATCCAATTGATAAATAGGAAAATCGTTGAGCATGGCTCTGTAGCGCTCCGGGATCCTCTGCGACATCTTCAGCCATAGCTGCGATATTCTCAGCAGAATGACTGCTCCGGCTACTCTTCTAGGCGAGCTTCTAATAGTCGTAGTCTTTGGCCAGTTGGTGTCGGACGACCGGAAAATCTGCGCCGAAATTCACGCCGCCCCAACACCACCGACGAATTCTTCCGCAAAAAAATCGAAAGAATTATTCCGCGTTCTTTGGGAGAATAGCGATTTATGTCTTGTTGGCTTGTATTTTGTATCTGTTTACTTCACAAATGTCACTGACAACTGACATTCGCCGCCATATAGCATCTTCCGATAGGGTGATGAGTTTTGCGTCACCTTGTACATAAATGCAATGACTGCGACCGCATCACACCGATGCAATAGTGAAACCTTTTCAAGTTTTACGAAGCAGCTGGCCGGTCTTCCAAATGTAACTCAGGGCCGATTCTGACCAAATAAAGTTCCTGACTAAGACAACGATTCATTGTCGATTTTACCTGGGAATCATACTTACTAACTTAAGGTGGCGCTACTGTCCGGGGTGAACCTGGGCCTCAACCAACAAGCTTCTCCAGCCAGCCCGATCTTTAGCCAGCTGCCTCCAATTTCGCACGCTAAGATGGTTAAGGTCCCCTTCCACTTCCGTGCGCCACCTGAGTCGTGGTCTTCTTCTACTGCGCCGTCCCTCGGGTGTGGAAGGTGAAGAGGAACTTCTTGGCTGTGGAAATTCCTTATAAAAACAATGCCCTTGGAAGAAAGTGCATTAATATTGCCACTGTCATTTAATTGTGGTCGTTGAGGTGGTATTCTCCGGAAATTTGTTCGAGGCCTTCATCTTATACTGACAGCGATGAGTTTATCAGGCTTCATATTATAACTTTTTCTTAGACCATTGAGTTAGAATAAATCAAACCACCATGATCCAAACCACCTTTTAGACAAACACAATTCTCTCACCCATTAGTCACGCACGCTCCCAAATGGTACGTCCCAGATCCTCTTCCCCAATGAACTCAATGCACGTATGCCCCCAAAACTCTTCCACTATTTTGCACCATCAAGTCAATAGTAGCCCACTCAAAGAATGTGCGTTAACGCTCGGTAACATGCTGCAAACAATTACCATTAAAACAGAATTTCCACCGCAAAGGCTTGTGCATCTTAAGGACTCATACATATGTCCTTTACCCATTACCATAAACATATTCTTCATTATATTACCCCGGAGGAAAAGAGAAAAACAAATTCAAGCGACTAAAGGATGTAAATCTAGGCTAAGTGATGATGGCGTGCACTCTCCTGTTGAGTCAATTAGCATGCGTGCCTTAGGGTTACTTTTACATTTTAAGTGAACCAACATCTTGACTTGTCCCACTAGATTAAATACTAACGCGTAGAATGCTGGAGAAAGAATAATGAAAGCGCTGGAGGAGCGACATAATTTTTCGATAAAAAATTAGGTTACCGCAGCAGAGCAGGAGACGTCAGGCACTGGTTAGGAGAGAAAAATCCAATAAACCTAATCACCAGCGAATTCCATTCCAGAATTTTTATACCTACTCATCACTCCCCCCTCGTGCATTCTCAAAACCAAATAAGCAAAATAGCTTGCGGGGAACGGAATTTTGCACCACGCCACCCCGTTTCCATTTCATAACAACGTCCTTGGGAATTCATTCGCTCACCCCTTTTTGCTAAGGAATTTAATCGAATGAAAACTAGCTACTTCCACGATCGAGTGCGGAAATGCGATTCCCATCAGCCCGTCTCTCCGGGGAACTGGTGGTGGTGATGGTGGTTTCAACAAAGGGTTTCAATGCCCGAAACACCACCACCACCAAATCATTTTCTCAATTTTCTTCCCTGCTTCACTCCGTATACACTTCCTCGCTGATTTCCTGGAAACCATATCATATCCAACCCTTTTCATGTCATTGAACATAAGCTTTTTATCCGAGAAACTGGGAACGATCAAAGGACACAAACTCGGGAATGGGGAAAATGTATGAAAAAGAGGGACGAACGGCAAAAAATCGATAAGGATATTTAGTTTTCGTTTTTTTTTTTTTTCGCTCTCTCAGCAGACACCTTGGTGTTGAAACCTATTCAATGTCGTTCTCCCTGCCACTCAAGTCACCCGTAACACCCAACTGTTCCGAGCCACTCGAAAATTACCCCGGTAACCCGCCGTGTACTTCAAAGGATATGCGATACGATTTTTCGTGGAACTTTAAGCTGGGCCCTGAGGCGGCATATCTTTCTGCAATTTTCCACCATCAAAAGTGGTTCCTTTTTCGGGATACAAAGCGGAACTGCTATTTTAACCTTTTCAGCGCGTGCTTGCTTGCATATTGTTTCACTCCGACAGCAGTACGACATCCATAGGCAGGCCGAAGGAGCACTCCTTTGCCTTTGCGTTTTTTTTTTCTTCCTTTTTGCCCTTTTTTTGTGTGTTTTTCCTGTGAAACATTCTGCGGCTCATTGAAATATTTTTGCATATCCTGGTTTCGTTATCATTTTGTTCGCCTCGTTTAAATTGTAGTCCCTAGGGATTCCAACGAAGAGGAGACTGTGGGTGTAAGGAACCTTGATGGGGCGTACAGACTTTCCGCAGGGCAATAACAATTATTAATAAAATACTTCGTTTTTCTTTTTTCGTGTGCGCATTTTTCCCCTTGGAATATCCTTTTCAAGGATAAGCGCAGAGACTTTGAAATTTCAGGTGGAATGTGGTGCGGCGGAGGGAAGTGATGCGAATTGGCCTTTTTGTAGGTTGGGAGTTTTTTTTATTTTCCTTTGAATATGATGGAGTGAGTACCTGTCCTTACTCGTGCTGAGATTTCCTTGAAATCCAGAGAAAAAGGGAATTTAATTCAATCGATTGGCGGGCAAGGAGTCTGGGAATGGAAGATTTAATTCCATAAATATCGCGATTTGGCATGTTTATCTTAAACACACAAGTGGTGCAGTGGATTTGTAGCAACGAGGGTGATGGGGCCAGGGATGGTTTTGCTGTTATGGTATTTGGTTACAACTTGAGATGGGATTAGAGCACTTTTTAATCGTAAGGACTGTAAAGAGGATTCACGGGAGCATTATCGTGTGGGACTTTATGGTTATTTTGCTGAAGACTCTACGAAGATAAACACAACGTTGCCGGAGTTCGTTGTGGGTGTCATAAATCAACTTTACATCAATTACATGTTGCAAGACGTGAATTGGATTTCGACAAAAGAGCGTCCAGAAACTGTGCAAGACATCCAAGCCCATAAAGAAGTTGAGTGCGAAGTGAAGCGGCTCGGTGTGGCGGATGGTGGGGAGAAAACAACTGCGTGGTGCAAAATACCCAAAGTTCAAGAAGGGATCATAAAGAAGAGAAATCCTTCCAGGTGAGGATACACTTGGGAGGCTCAGCTTCTCGAAACCGGTACATGGAGTCGCGAAGAACTTGCAAGCTGTTTGTTAAAGCAGGAAGGAATTCGGTGAGAAATTGAACCATGATCACAGATCTGCAACCAAGGTGTTCTGCCAGACCATCCACCGCCTTAGACGAAAGAAGTTTAATATCATCGAAGGAGATAAATCTAAAGATGGTGTTCTTCTTTCCGAAGAGAAGGACATCTTGTGCAGATGGGGCAAGCACTTTTCGGAGCTGCTCAATCCCGAATAGGGCACTGAGGATGGCAGACTCATGGTTTTGAGTAGGGCTGAGTATAGTCCCACCGTAGAGGAGGTGACTTTCGCGATTAAAGTTCTAAAGATCAGCAAATCTGTTGGTGTGGATGCAAGTCTCCTCGAAAAAGTCTTTGCAAAGGTTTTGGAGCGCGTTCCACAGCTGTGGTCGAGTCCATGTTGGACGAAGAGTTGTGGGGCTTTCGTCCAGGTAAAAGCACAACCGACTAGCTAAATGATACTTGAGAAGGCCTGGGAGTATGCCAAACCTATCTACAGTTGTTTCGTGGATTGGGAGAATGCATATGATCAGGTCCCTCGAGGTAAACTCTGAAGTGTTTTAACAGGAGTAAAGGATTGACGATGCTCTTCTGAGGGCCATTCAATCTCCATACACAAAGCGTTAATTCGGCACCTTTCACTGTGGGCATGTGATCTCCCAGGGGTGGGTTTTGTCGCCTTTTCATTTTTTGTATGGATTGGATGTTACAGCACAGCCGTGGCGTATAACGATTCCAATTCGGAGACTTAAGGATAAGTCATCTGCTGTTCCCTGCTGACCTGGTCATCCTTGCACCCACCCAGATCGAACTTCAGCGCACACTTGACATCTTCACCCTTGACGAGCAAATCAGAAGTAATGGTAATCTCCCAAATGCCTATTCAATGCTCTCTGGATGTTAGTGGAATTCACGAGTAATGAAAGGCACAATACTGAATTATCCTGTAAAATTGGTTAGGATGTAGCAATTTTGAGACAGCTTGCTCAGGAGGGATAGCCCCTGATGATTTAGAGTCGATTTCGGGAGATCCACTTGAGCACCCTATGCCCGCGACCCTCATAGTGGATAAGCGGGTCTTTGGAAACTGATTGAGTGAATGAAATGATGAATGAATTCCTTCTAATAGCTAGTCAGTGATAAAGATTTCTGAAACTATTTCACCCTCAGCCTCATTTCATTTAATTTATTAATAATAAAGTTTTAACATCAGCTTGTCTGAAACTTTCTAATAATTTACTGTACCTAACTGCCTCCAAAAACTTACTGGCTACTTATAAATAGAAGTGTCAATGAACTCACTTGATTGCCTGCATCAAAGCTGTCCAACCCGCGGCTCGCGGGCCGCATGCGGCCCAAGGCAGGTATCAATGCGGCCCGAAAATATTTAAGGTTACTGAATCATGTCCAATTTACTGAGGAATGTTGTGCGCTTTTGTGCTACAGGTGGCAAGAAACGTCTTTTTAACGCTCGTCAGCTATGGTGTTATACTTGTGGCCCAAAACACCACGTCTTCTTCCAATGTGGCCCAGAGAATCAAAAAGGTTGGGCACCCTTGGCCTACATGTTTCAATAGCTTATTGTGTTGTACACATTTCTCGCTAAAAAATTGAGAAAATCTCTATTTACTCCAAATGCGACAAAGTCATCTATTGCCATAGACAAAAGCCACTTGTCATCGTCATTATACCCAGTAAATTATCAAACACTCATGTCGGGGAAAAACCTGCTTGTGACTTGGCTTAGCCTGCCTTTTGAATAAAAGACAAACAACGTGCCACATAGTGAGAACGAAAATGCTGAACTATTCGCTGACCTACAACGGTCATGCACCTTGTTAATCATCTCTGCTCAATTATCCGTTCAATATTTGTTTAACCTGACCATATGGACCTTAATCAACACACATGGAACGCCATAACTTTGAATACCTTTTCAACCACCTTCATCGTTCAACAAATTGGTGGATTCAAAGAAAAAAGAAAAATCCTTTCCACACACTCTTACCTCTCCTCTCGCTGAAGTGAGCCAGCTCCTTGCAAACCACTCTCGAAAAAAAAAATGCTTCCATTCTTCGTCCTGAATGTAAAATTGAGCAGTTCAAATACACCTGTTCGACGCCATCCATTATCCATGCAGATTCCTTTCTTCCGCCCTCCCACAACTCTGTTCAAGAATAATGTGCGACCCTTCACATTTCCGTATGTTGGTCTCACATCCCTTGCTAAATTTCGTTCTCCCACTGCACAAACAAGGAGAATCGGTGGTGGAGCCATGAAAACTGAACAAGGATCTGCGCTGCATGGTGCACCTGTAGCCGTTAAAGTATTCATATCTACATGCGATGTACGAAGAAAATTGCAAAATAGATTTGCCAAATACAACAAAGAATAGATAATATGCCAAAGAACCAGCACAGAGAATGGCAGCGTGAGGAGCAAAACAAAAAGGCAAGGGCAACCGAGAAGAGAGGAGAAACAAAATTCAATTGATCCGGATTACGTTTGATATAAGGCACATTAGGCGAACATGCTACTCCTGGCATCTAGTGAATTTTTGAAAATCCTCACTATTTTGTGTTGGCAGAATCGAGAGGGATTGAATTCGAATTTTGTATGTATCTCCACTTCAAGTTAAAATGAGGGCGTACGGCGGAGCTAGGGACGATGATGAAGAATTGATTTTATTTTGCATTCGAATGGGATAGTTTATTTTGGATTGTTGGGATTGAGAGAGTCAATTGAAATAGGGATGTACGGAGCAGATGAGAGGTTTTAAAAGTTTCCTGATAAATGGTTTAGAAACTTTTCTTAAATGACAAATATATGGATATTCTTACGGGAGTGCTGCAATACCATTCAGAATAGGTACAAGAATAAATGGAGGGAAAGGTTGCTTCCATCTGTCTTTAATCTCTTAAAACGTTGTCCAGTCATTCGACGTATCATCATCATCATCATTTTCAATGACTGGCTTATACACTATGATGGTCACGGCGTTAGGTTCCTTAAGTGGACTCTGTACTTCTCCCGATCTTCCGCCATCGACTCTAAGTCTTCAGGAACTATCCTCATACGAGTAGAGAAGAGATTTCGGACTTGGTACATCCATCTCATCCTAGGCATACCCAGGGGACGCCTACCGGATGGCACTGATTCCTGATTCCGAGTTGGAGACAATTCGAACCGTTCCTCACCATGACTGCGCTATAACATCCAATCCATAAACACTATGAAAGGGAGAGGTGACAGAACGCATCCCTGGCGAAGTCAAACGCCCACGACAAAAGAGGTGTAGGGCGATTGACATCGATTTTTGTCACTCCAAACTTCAGACCTCATAGACCTCTGCACAATTTTTTGAACAACTCAATCAAAAAATGAGTATGGAGCTTGTTGACATCGATATAAAGAGGACAAAACATGTCAATGGATAGAATCCACCCACTGGTCGCCCTTATACAACGTGATGCAAAAGAGTTTCGGAACAATTGAGGTATTAAAGGATGAACTAGAAACAGATGAAATGTATTCCATACTTCCGAACAGGATTGGGTTACAGACGCTCTAAGTCCCTTAAGAAATTACACAACTTAGCTCATTCCAAAAACTTGGTATCTGATGAGTTTAAAACCAGAAAAAAGTAACTCCTGCCAGGAAGTGATGCTTTACTTCAAATTACGCTTCCAGTCCGTTATGGATAACAGCCTCACCTCCAGCCAACTCGATCGCTAGCTAGCTGCATCCAGTTTCGATCGCCGATTTGGTTGAGGTCGAATGCATCATCTTAGATAGAGTCTTTTTCTGCTACGTGACCTGTCTGGGCTGTATTTAAAGACTCGACGGATCGGTACGCCGAAGTCCATGGCTTCTACGTGTCCCAGCTATATCAGATGGTGCACTCGCAGGTCTACGTTGCTCTATACAAGATGGACTAAATATCACGCGACGAATCTTACTTTCAAAACAACCGAGGGAATTGTGTACCATTCAGCAGGGCAGGGATGATTAGGGTCTTATATAGTGTTTCTTTGATCATTTGAGAGGGCTTTACTGCTTAAATGCGATTGATAAGTGTAATTCTTCGCTTGATATCTATGCTGGTGTCATTTCACGAGATAACCGCGGAGCACAAGCAGACAAAATCTTTTGGAAAGTCACCGACGCTTTCGTTAACCCATATTCGCCGACTCCATTTCTAGGCCAACACACCCCTGACAGCTCGCACGTTTTTTTTTAAGTCAATATCTTCCGCATATGCAAATGATTGAATGGATTTTTGAATGATTGAACCTCTGACGATAGCGCGCCACCTCGTTTTAAATCTTTTCCGACATCGAAGGTCTCCGTAGTGTTCTTGTTGATGGAGCAGTGAGATTTCTCCATTGTCATCCTTGCTAGGGATACCGAGAGAAGACATGGCTTTATACATAAGCACGATAGTGGATGTCGATTTTAAATTCGTGGATTTTTTTCTAAGGTGGTCGATGAAAGATGATAGACTTTTTTGGCCTAAAACCACACTGACATTAGGTTGCTGACAAACGATCTTAAGCGTTCACACAATACGGTCGGGCATATCTTATATGCGCCCCATTTTAAGAAGACTGTCCCTCGGTTGTTGGCGGATTTTAGTGTTGTAGATAGGACACACAATGCTGGGGTTCTATTCGTCGGGCATATTTTCATCTGCCCGAATTTAAGAGATGAGTTGGTAAATGATCCTCAGTCGGCAGGTTATCCTCCCCAACAGTAAAGGATACTTTCATCTGTTTTGGGCAGTTCAAAATGGTTGCTTCATAATGCAGGGCTGACACGAATTTGATTTAGCATACGTAGGTCGAAAGGTCTTTTTCCTGTTTCCTTCGATCTGTAGGATGTGCCAAAAAAATGCATTAAAGGCCGGTACTCTTCACAATTCTTTCAAACTAATTTGTTTCTTTCACTTCCTTGGCCGATTTAATTTGTCGTCAGTCACTTCTGTCTTTCCCACATCTCAACCTTTTATTTCCCATTTTATGGTCAGTTTTATTATTTAAAGTACAACAACAAGGAAAAAGTTTAAAAATTACTTGCCACAACTAACCTCATTCCAAGTGTTCTTTCATGAATCACCTCGTTATCTTTAACGTCAACAATAAACAAAGCCACCTCACCCACCGCCTTTTCCAGAAAGTCTTTTTACATAAATCCTTGTTCCTTGCCTTCCTTCCGCAGCATCCTCATCTTTTCCATTCCGCCCCCATATCGTTGCGAACAACTCACAATTTTCCAGCGTGGATACAAAAGTCAGAAACAATGTTTCACCACTCGCGATAAGCAAGAAAGGGAGGCAAACGGTCAAGACGTTTCTCCACTCCCCGGACTACCGAATTTATACAACGGATATAATTACATCTTAGCACACCGCAGAACTTCACCCCTATTGGTGGTATCCTTCATTGTCTCTGCTTAAGACAGCGTTAACATTTATGCGACGAGAACAATGGTGGAACCTAAAAATTGAGATAAAAAAATCCATCTTTGGTGGGGTTGCGGTTTGTTTTATTGTGAACTTGACTTTGGGGGTATAAATAAGGATGTATGCGTTCCCCAGCCTCGGCCTTTGAAGAACCTCTTTGTGCTCTCACAAGTTCCATTGACTGTGATATTTAGGAGGTGACTGCCGGCCTCGTACATGCCAACGCGAACGGAAAACTTTGTTTCTGGCACATAGTTCGGGAAGCTCTCAGGATCTATCCTCAATCCGCGGATACTTATAGTTGTTCCCTGGAAATCACTTCGAAAGATGAAAAACACCATTAACCTTTCGAAATCACTTGAACTTACCCTACTCACAGGACATTTTTTGGGAAACGTGGAAGACTTCGCGAACTCGTTGCGAATGATTTGCACCAAAGGAAATGGTGAGGTGTTCTCCAGAAATGAACATCCATCCAATTGAGTCATGTTGAAAAGAACCAGGTCCTGACGATTTCTGGGCAGCATGACTGCTAGATCATATGTCAAATTTGCAAGGTCACGAGCCAGAAGGACATCCATTGAGATCGTTGGCACAGAATCCAGCTCGTCCACCGAACAGTTGAAGACACTGATGGACTTTGGATTCGCAGCACATAGGATGCTTTTGAAGTGAAATGCAAATGGCCGCTAATATTAAACAAATGGCGGACGTGAGTTATTGTGGAACATGTGGATTTTCTTACCCGGCTATTAGCGATGCGAGTCAAGCTACAGACGACAAGTAACGTCAAAACTTCGGCTTTCATGGCGACTATGTGTTTCAAGTTCAACTGGACATGGGTTCTTCATGTGTGCTTCATCAACTTGTTTATCGATTCTCGTGGAGATGCTCATTTAAATGGAAAAATAATTGTAGGCGCATGTGGTTACGTTTGACAGAACTTCTAAATCTCATATGCATGACAGCCCAAATGGGCTTTCGGCTACTGCTCGTTCATCGGAACATTGGCAATTACTAGGTCAAATTGCTTCTAAACAACTAAATCAGGCAAAGAGTAACGTGTCGGACTTTATTTACAACGTCAACTTAATCAATGCCAAACTTTTGCCCTGCACATGAAGGAATTAAATGTTCACCGATTCATTATGGTAGACTGTCTAAACGGTGCTGAGTACTATGATTTGGTCGCTGTAGAGATACGAATCCGACATGGTGCGGTGATGATGCCTAAAAGGCTGAAAGTCGATGATGCTATCAACCAAAAATAATGTTTTAATTATACACGTTCGTGAGCAGACGAAATTTGCCCAACAAATTAGCGAAGGAGTCGTTGAATTTCTAGGATCGATGTGATCAGAGGACCGGGTCTATACATTTAGATTGTAACTCTCGTCTGGCGAATTTATTCTGAATCTCGTTTTCTTCGATATTGTTGCTTGAAAATGCACTCCGTGTTTCATCAAAGTCGGCAACGAACTCAATGAGACTTTTAGTCTCAAAAAAGTATTTGGACCAGGGAAAAACTGAGTAGGACGAATCGAACAAAACCTCACAGTCACATTACACGGGACTTTGCCTACTTTGTACCACTTCTGACAGCGGCATCTCATCAGAAATAAAAGAAAGAGTAAGTTGAGTTGTGTCTCTTTGGAATTAGAAAGCAGTTTAGTAATAAGACGTTACTCTGAAGTTCTAGTGATATTCTATATAAGACCATAATAGACAGTGTGGTGTGTACGAAGGGTCGTATTGACTGAAAAATTATTCGTGAAATGTTCGGTCTGTTTGCATTGACGGACTTTGGCTCTTAGTGATCTTAGATTGATCCGGATGTTTGAAAAGGTTTGACCATGTAGAGCGAGTAGACGACACCAACCAGCGCTTCGGCCCGCAAAGCTTTCAACGCAGTGGAAGAAGGTCGCACAAGAAAAAAAGAGACCTCACTCAACTTGGAGTGCATGGTTGGCTAAGGACAGGGATAGTTAAGGTTAAAATAGGTGACTGCCCACGTTAAAGCAGGGACACACTTAGACCATTTTGGTCCATTGTGATACCACGATAGATACGAGCTTACCAGCACCAGAGACCAAGAGTGCGCTGAGATGAGTGACCGTATCGGTAGTAACCTTATGTATTGAACCACTTTGACCCGGAGATAAAGTTCCTTAACTTTTGAGTGTCGAGTGCATCCGAAATCGACCATTTAGATCGTTTAGATCATCATAGAAGTATTCCCCCGAGGGTTTTCCTTGTTAATGTTGCAGGGCAGGAAAAGTGCACATTAGGTGGGTAGTGGTTTCCTCTTCCTCTTCACTTTCTACAGAAATCATTGAAAAGGACCTCCAATCTGAGTGGATGCCTATCAACCAGTGTCCGGTGAGGACTCCTATTAGTGAGTAAGTTTTTCCGATTAGTGGATAAAAGTCACTCCGTCTTTTTCAAATCCGGCTTGCGCCAGATTTGTTTGCCAGTTTCCTGGCTCGCTCGCTCGCGCTTTGTGAATGACATCTTGAAGCGCGAGTGGATTATAAAAAAAAAATCAAGAAGCAATTTGATCGGTTCGATAGGGGCAGAACATCCTCCTAGGTTATCGGGGAGATGCCGTCCTGGTCCTTCTTATGTCAGCTCTTCCGCCCTGCAGTTGCCTGGAACATCCCTATGTCCTGGGGCCAGTACAGAGTTACGTCTCCTCTGCCTGCAATCTCGTTAAGAGATCTGCGGCATTGCTTTACCAACCTTGATCGTTATGCCTGCGATTCCAAGGCTTTAATAGCTACCTCTCTATCTGTGTATAGTACAATAGTGCTACAATCTATCGAGTTAATTGAAACCCAAACCTCATCTTCGCCTTCTACCTTAATCTCAATTTGAAACACACTGCAGTGATCCGCCAGTCGTCTACCAATGGCAATGTCAGGTGTGTTGGAGAAAACCTTCCGCTCCCGTACCACACGCTGCCTTGGATCCGTCTGTGAATATTTCTATTGCGGAGTCGCTTAAAACTGCAACGGAATCCCAAGCGCTTGTGCTAGGAGTCCGAGTTCTGTATCTGACGTTAAACTCAATATGAGGGACAGGGATAACTGGAGAAGATTATAATTTGGGACCCAAGAGTACAGAAAGTCTCTCGCTTTAAGACATGCCGTTTGCTACACCTATCAGGGACATCTCGTTGGTTATATGTGTAAGACTTTGCATTTGAATGGAACATTAGAAGCTTTACATTTCAGCCGGATTGTATACCATACTTAATCTATTTGGATGTATGCATCCAGTGAATTAGAATTAAAGCTCTTCATTCATTGCGTAGAATATCAGTCAGAACATCAGAACATAAAAAGCTCTCCGGTCTGAAAGGTATTTTAGAATTTCTTTCTTCTTAGACTGAACACCCATAATTAGGCTCTGTGGGGCCTCATGCCTAACTGGCGAATGCATTACGCCCTGAAGAGCTTAGAATCTACGAAGTAAAGAAAGTTTTTGTCATAGATAGAACTCGGTAGTGATCTCAACCAACTATGTGAAACTGAAGCGAGTTAGCTTAAGATACAAAGATCGGACGAGAAGCCACCTTAGTTGTCACCTTAGAAAGAAGACTCTTTCTAATGACCTACTAGACAACAAGAGAATGAGAACTCATTTTTTATAAAGGGTTTTCCAATAGGGACGGGTAGATGTTAAAATTGAATAAAACAAGTTGTGTGTGAGATATCAACGAATTTTTTTATTTTACTTGAAAGGCCTATCAATGACATTATGTGAGGAATATGACATCTGTCAAATGGCCGCCGCGCATCTGATACCTCCAATTCTCGATGACTCTGAGGCATAGATCAGGCTTAACTTGAGCGATAGCACGCGTTATGTTGACTTTGAGGGCACTGGTCATTTGCGGCTTAATGGCATAGACCTGCTTATGGAAACTCCACAAGGAAAAGTCAATCGGGGTCAAATCGCACGATCTCGGTGGCGAGTTCACGTCGCCTCTGCGTGAGATAATCGCTCGTGCAGAATGTCCATTGTGACACGTTGCGTCCTGTTGGAACCGCTTATCGTTCACATCCAAATCATCCAATTTGGGCCAGAATAAATTGGTTATCATCGATCGGTAGCGCTCTTTGTTGATAGTGATGGCAATGCCATCGTCATTTTCGAAGAAGTACGGACCGATGAAGGCGCCGGTCCAAAATCCACACCAAACACTGACTTTCTGCGGATGCATTACCACTTGGTGGACCTCGTGTGGATTGGTAACGTTCCAAGCAATTTTGTTTGTTGACGTACCCATTCCAAAAATGAATGCTGAAGATGATTTTTTTACTGAAATCGGGGTCCACTTCCAACTGCTCCAGTTTTATTATTTGCTCGGATTACTAAACGCTGGATCTTGCCATGGTGAATTGTCTTTAGTGTCTGAAAAAAAAAAATTGGGAAATCTTACAACAGATAAAACAACATGGCCGTCATAAACTGGTAAAATCACCCCTCCCTATTGGAAAACCCTTTATATCAAACCGCTTTAGTCCTCATACTCCTTTCTTTTCAATAAGAACTCATCCCTCAGAATCTCCACAAAAGAGTTTCCCTAAGAACTCATTCCCATTTTGCTTAAGTACACCACTTCACCATCATTGTCCTCCTTCATTGCAATATCATCAGTGTCCTTGAACATAAATGCATTTTTAACATCATTTGCCAGTAAACCGTTTATTTTTATAACAATCGCCATTCTAAATGATTGGCTTTCCTGATTGACCACAGTAACCGTTATCGATGCAATAGAAGTCGTTTGCAGTCTCCCTTTTACCGTTCATCCATCCGAACCAATTCACTTCCACTCTAACTAAATCGATAAGGATTCTCTTAAATATCACTTTTCAAACCAGTAGGATATCAGAACTCAATAGGGACTTTGTCTGTTACTCCCTCAATGTCTCTCTCTCTCTCTCACCCATTCCAACTGCAGCGCACACTCTTACGCCGGCATAGCGTAACCAAAACGTATTCAAATGGAAATTCATGATTGCATTTCACAATTGTCTCTCCTTGATTCTTTTTCTTTGCTTTGTTTTGTTTATAAATTTACTTTACATCCTGTGTCCTTCTTTGCGTCATCGCTGGATGAAAATTGAAATCATCATTTATAAAATTGAAGAGTGCGCAAGGAATTCCATCGGCAGCACACAAAGAGAAAGGATAAAGGATATCTGAGGAATTATTCTTGTTTCCTCTGTTACCGGATACAATGTGCTTGAAGATACAATGAAGGATATGTCCTAAGTGCAGGTGCAAAGATGTGTGAGACGGTACCAGAGGTTTGGATTTCTACTTGAATACGTTTCTCATGTTATTGACTATACAAGTGTTACAACTACAAGTTTTGCTTGGATGAGGTGCGACGATAAGGAGAAACGTTATGTTCCTGTCAATTTCCTTTCAAAGTGGTGAATTGGATGAACTGGGGTCTTATTGTTGTGTGTGGATAGAATGTGAGTGATGGATATCTATTTGCTATCGAATTGTAGACAATGTTCTGTTTGCCATAACGAGGGGTTTTGGTCCTTGAAGAAATGAATGAAAACGAGTGCCATAACGAAGGAAGACTGAAGGGGTACCCATTCGTTGGTGTGAACTATGTTTATTTGAAATAGGAGTGTGTTCCATTAAGAAATTAGAAGCGTGTCATTGTTATGTTTCATTTGATTTGCAGGATGTCGACCACTCTGTATGACTACAGTCGGCTTGCAATGTGTCTAAAAGGAGCTCTGAGCTGAGTGGAATTTTAATAGAGGGTTACAGAACCAGTCAATGACTTCGCGATGGTGTCTTCAGGGAGACATTATTGCGAGAGCAAGGATTTGTACTATACTATTTGCCATGAAGGATATTGTGAAGAACAAATGGTCTGAAGGAACAGACTTAAACCTAAGGCCTTACATATCAAGAAGTTGTTGTGGACTGTTAAATGTCTCCCAGTTCATATAAGGTATCGACGGCAAGAAGATACAACCGCCCGGCTATGGCGAAGTAAAGGCAGCGATACACAAAAACACGGTATAATTCTCCAGGAAGCCGACGGACCACGTGAACCCTTTCTTATAATTTAAGAACGCTTGCTGCTGCGGCTCACTTACTTACTTACTTAAGGTGGCGCTACAGTCCGTCTCCAGCCAACTCGATTTTTAGCCAGTTGCCTCCAGTTTGACACCAAAAGTTGGTTAAAATCCCCTTCAACTTGCGTGCGCCACCTGAGTCGCGATCTTCCGGGCCGGAGCATTGGTGTTTATCCGCTCTACATGACCCAGCCACCACGGACGATGGACCTTCACTCTTCTGGCTAAGTCGATGACGCTGTACAGCCCGTACAGTTCGTCGTTGTATCTCCATCTCCACTCACCGTCTATGCAGACGGGACCGAAAATCACCCGAAGAATTTTCCTCCCGAAACAGCTGAAAGCAACCTTATCCTTTTTGAAAAAGAGTCCATGCATCTGCGCCGTGAAGCAGGACTGTGACGATTAACGTCTTATAAAGGATCACCTTAGTTGTTCGAGAGAGTTCTTTGCTACTCAATTGCAACAATTGCTACAAAATAGTTATTCTTCGTTTTATCTCAGCGCTGGTATCGTTGTCTGAATTTATAGCGGAGCCTAGGCAGACAAAGTCCTTAACTACCTCAAAGTTATATATTGCACAACTCTTTCAAGAACGATGTTGAAGAAGTTCCATGACAGCGCGTCGCCTTTGACATCCTTTTTCGACATTAAAGGATTCGGTGAGGTCTTGACCGTGAGCAAATGGCAAATGGAAGAAGGACGTATGTGACATTGCCCACGTTTTGACATAATCGCAGTATTGGTTTAACTACTGGTACTGCATTGACTGCACATAGGACCTCTGTAATTTCCTATCTATTTGCTAGATAGGAGTCAATCCATAGTCTTTTGTTTCCACTTCCTTCTTAAATTCTTATTTTTTCTTTCATTCATGAACAGATTTATTCAACGTTTCATCAACCTGTATCCTATGACAAGAGAATACCATCTGTGACCAGTTTCAACTATTCGAAATCCGTATCAGTTCTTTTATTACCACTAACAAATTTTTAAATTAATCTTTTACATGACTTATTAACGAATCCTGGCAAAAGTTTGATTGAGTTTAAACGAATTTTTATGACTGTAACCTATTCTTTTTTGGAAATAATCTAAAGATGTACTTTCTTTTAACAGGTTCAGCAGGAGTTGAAAAAAACCATAGAAATCCACTGAAAACTTCATAAAACGCAAGGCATGACACCAAATTCAACAACCATCTCTGATATTTGAGAATGGAGAAGATTTAACCAATTCGTGGCTGGACAGTGACGTTGACCTTATCAGAAAGAAACAACGTATACAACGATTAAAATGACTATGCCATGTAGAGTTGATAAACACCAATCGTTGAGCCTTTGACTTTACCCACCAGACGAAGACGATCACATCTTTGACGACGTGCGCAAGAATTGGTTGACTTCAAGCACCTGGAGACAGCTTGCTGGAGAAGTTTATTGATTGGTTGTTGGTCCCAGTTCATCCCGCACAGTAGCGCCGTCATAAGTAAGCAAGTAAGTACATACGTTGGAAATTTGAAAGTCTCAAAATGTCTCCAAAATATGTACATATCCATTCACCTTCCTAAAAGTTAAGTTTACGCAGTGTTCTCTTTCACACTTTAGGATCGGAGTTCATAAATTGCATTCGTTTGAGATCAGGTTGGTGCCAAATTGTGTTTCAAGATATCAGATCCTATGATATAATTTCTGTTTGCCCTCGTCAATTCCAATAGACCATTTCACCAAACACACACACACACAAATTCAAGTGAAAATCACTGCCTTCTCCTCCAGCTAATAACTCCATTCGACGATATCATCACCAAAGCAAACTTCCACAGGATAATCACTTATGCTTCATGTGATTATCTGATGTCTCCCATCTTAGTGTATATGTACGTACTTCCTGTGTGTGGCATTTCCGCTTTATATTGCATGTCAGTTGGTTAAGTTTAACATACACCCCAAGTGCACAAGCTAGCTAATAGACACACATGTCGTATCCTTTTGTGAAACGATAAGGAATCTTTGTTGATAGTCTCTAAGGATTCCAAAGCGAGTATGACACCCAGCCCGTAGCTAATTCTATGAGAACTCACGAAGTCGGTTATTATGTAAAATTTAGAAGGCAACAGCGACGTTGACTAGGAGGGGGGTATGTGGGATAAATTCGATTATCCTGGCAGCATGTGGAGAATTTAGATTGCTTTCTTATTTTTCGTTGCTGCGGGATATGATAAGTGGAGATGGGGTCGGGGGTGAGTTAACTAATTGATGTCATTAATTTGCGACGAGATTAGGCCATTATGATGATAATTTGATTTGCATGACAGCACAGGCAAGAGCACATTCATGATCTTTATTGCCATGAATGTCAAAGACAGGAAATTACAAGTCAAACCTTCCTTTATGGATATGATGACTAAAAGGAGAGATAATGGTGGTTAAGGTGGTGGTTGGGCCTTTTGGTGGTGACATGGAGGATAGACTCTGATTTGATCACAGGTTTGATGAGCAAATTATAACAGCATGAGGTCGAATTTCCTGGTGACCTGTGATAGCTATATCCTTGAAATCAGCCTTGGTTGCGCATCGAAAAGTAAGATCTCAGACCTGTCACCGTCGATTTGCAGAAAGCGTTGAAGTCAAATGATTTCCTTATGTCGACTCCTGTTCCAAATAAGGTAAGGATAAATAGAATACAGAATGCAGCATATTTGTAAGTCCTTAGAAGTCTTCACAGGACGTAAGATAAATAAACTTGATTCAATATTTTCCTCACTTTATCGCTCGTTTTCCAAAGATCTTGGCATTGAATCTAAGACTGCTTCGGTTGATCTTTTCACCGAAGAACAAAGACGGCAGATCCCTAACATACTGCGACAACGATAAGCAGATGATGGTGATTGCCGACATTTAAGTTTTTTGGTAACCAAAAATGCAAACACTGACAAGGATGTGTTCACATCAGCGTTACATCGGGACACAGAAAATAACTCAAACACCGAAGAGGACTTCAACGTTTTACATGTTTATGCTAAAGCTTCAGGCGATCACAAACGACATGTAATCTTCCAACTGATAGTAAGTTGCGGAAAAGGAAGAAAACTGGCAAAAGGTTAGGTTAGGTTAGGTTATGCAGCCATTGCTTGCATAAGAAACTAGGCACCAAAGAGTGGACCCATCGCGATCTCTGTGAAACCAAAAAGGCAAAATCTAAACCATTTCCTGAAAGCACTTGATTTCCCTTCAGAGTTTTAGACCTCCTCTAGATTACTAAAGAAATAGTTGCCGAGACGTTTCATGCGAGTCCTGGCAATTCCCTGACATTCACATATTATGTGTGTTATGTCCTGAGCGCCTGTGACTGAGAGTCCTTATCTTTCAGCATGCTTCCTGAGAAAACAGTGACCGGACAGGATGTCAGTGACAAATTGTAGTTGTGCCTTGCTTAAGTTGAGAATATCTCTTGTTTTCCTGTGATCCAAAGCAGGCTATAGAGCCTTGGATAATTGGCAAAAACTTAAGAAGTTTTTTTACAACAGGTGTTTAACAAAGTTATTTCAGACAATTCTAAGGTTCGAGCTGCAACACTGAGCCCAAAGGTTTTATTGCATGTTACCGACCAATGGTCATACGCAAACAGTAAGATGGATTTACACAACCATATGGAACTCCCCGTTATCACTGTGGTCTTTCATTTACAGGTCAAGTCAATCGATTGGGAACTGAAGGAGAATCTTGAGAATAAATTGGCAACGCCCGAACTGAAAATCCACCGAGTTTAGATTGAAAATTGATTTACAACCACGGGTTTGTTGCAACTGTCTCATGGATCATATTGGTGATACCAAACATCCGATGTTGGACGATATCTACGGTGGACCCGATTCGTACTCTGTGATCGATAAATGGTGCATGGATTTCATCGAACCAATCAGTAATCTATGCCAAATTTGGAGCTCGAGGATCTGGCTTGAAAGGGTATAAATTACTGCGATTTCAGATAACTGATCATATTGAAGTAACGAGGTTTGTTAAGGTTCTGCACACACACACATTTGATGATAAAAGAAGAAGAGGTGTCTCATTGTCGATTTTTGCAGCAAAAGTTGTGTTACTTCAATGCCAATCGCACTAGATTCTGAGGAGGGAGTTACGATGGCGATGTTGCTGCATTGGTTCTGGCTACCTATCAATCTGGATCATTCAAATGAACAACGTCAAGAGCATCCGTCACCGATTGAAGCTACTATCGTTAGACCAGTTAAACATCGGTTTTTTCATCAAAACTTAACCTTGTCATCACAACAGATTCGATACACACAAAATCATTCAAGGAAGAACCAGAAGACACCCCTCAAGTTTATGCCAATGCGTGCGAAGTTCAATGGTAAGAATTTCTTGCTAGTCCATCTAACTCTAGATGATAATGTACACAACCAGCAGGCAAAACAGATTGTAAGTATTACATTTTTTGTTAATTTCACTCAGGCCGGTCCGTCATTAACGTCCTTCAATTCCTTAAAGAGTTATCCCGCTAAAGACTACTGTTTGATCACTGTTCACCCACATCTCTTCTATTCTTCGGACAATTCTTCGGAGAATGATTCAATCTGAAATGACTGAAATGTGGTAGCCCCTCGTCGTCGTCTAATTAACAAAGTTACTATCATCGCGATGGCAAAGGCAGAGTTAAAAGCGTCAATTGAATAAGATCACCACTTTATGTCGAATGCGTAAAATATTTATCTGAAACTGCACGCAAACTGTGTAAATCATTCAACAAATGCGCAATGCATCAGAAGTTACCAGCTCAAACTCAAGAAACTTCATCAAATACTTCTACTGCGCGCTCACACTCCTTCACTTATCCCCCTTAATCCTGGAGTTCTAGACTTAAGAAAAATCTACAAAAGTTATAGCCAAAATCATACACAATAAAAGTATTTACAAAAAAAAAGAAAATCACTGTTTTTTTATTTCACTTTTCAACTTAAAGAGGGTCGGGGCTGAAAAATTTGGGAGGCAATTTTGTAGAGCGACCTTAAAAATACAAAATTGCATCCCAACTTTTTCAGCCCCGGCCCTCCTTATGCGTCTTTTGGGCGTTTGAAATTTTGATGTCTCGTCGCATAACGGTACATGCTATGAAATTTCTGAAGACGCCATCTTGTAGAGCGACCTTGGGTGCACAAAACAGCATCTCAGTTTTTTCAGCCCCGGCCTTCCTTAGGAACTTTTGAGGCGTTTCTGTGAAAATTGGAGTCAGGAAAATGGATTCATGAGTGCATTATTTTCCCACCCCGAAGACACTGGACTGGTATTTTTCAAATATTTTATCAGGTTTTGACATGTTTACCCTATAACGGTATATGGTACAACGCACAAAACTGCATCCCTATTTTTTCAGCCCCGGCCTTCCTTATGCTACTTTGGATGTTTGAAAAAAAATTTACATGGCTGGGATTGGTCAAAAACTTGCCATATTTTGATGTCTCGCCGGATAACGGTACATGTTATGGAAATTCAGGGGACGCCATTTTGTAGAGCGACCTTGGGCGCACAAAACTGCATCCCAATTTTTCCAGCCCCGGCCCTCCTTCAGGCTTTTTAAGGCTTTTCTGCGAAAATTGGCGCGAAACTATAGGCGGTATACCTACTACTTTCTCTCGGCGCCTAGTACCCCAGAAAAATTTTAGTATGAAAACTCGGAAATTCCACCAGCATGACCTACGTCACAGCATGAGTGATTTTTTTTTTTACCCCGACACTGCAGGGCTGGTTTTTTGCATACGTTCTTGCACATTTTGGCGTATTGCCAAATAACGGTACATTCGATGAAAATTCCAGGGACCTCACTTTGTAGAGCGAGCTTGGGCGCACTAGACTGCATCCCAATTTTTTCAGCCCCGGCCTTCCTTATGCATCTTTTGGGCGTTTGAAAAAAAAATTGACACGTCTGGAATTGGTCAAGAACTTTGCAGGTTTTGATGTCTCGCCGGATAACGGTACATTTTATGAAATTTCTGAGGACGCCATCTTGTAGAGCGACCTTGGGCTGCATCCCAGCTTTGTCAGCCCCGGCCTTCCTTAATCACTTTTGAGGCGTTTCCGAACAATTTGGAGCGAAAAAAAATTGATGCGATACTTACTTCTTTTTCTGAGCGCCTAGTAGGAACCTGTAACAAGCGTCAAAGAATGGAGCGGAGTGCCAAGATTTTGGAAATAATAAGACTCTCATTTTATATGTGTATTTATATATTTTTATTCGTTATGTTAGAAGGTATGTACAATTTTGTGGTAACAAAGGCATAAAGACTTGGGCTTCTAGAGATGGTTTACAGGACGCACATACCTGGAACTGCGATGAAAGTGTTGTCAGATGATGTAGCATGATGCGAAGATGAAACTATGTAGATGTCGCATGTTATGTGTGATGTGTGGCCAGTTGATATCAGTTGCTGATCTTGTTTCAGGTTTAAGAGGTGAATAAGACTACAGCTTGAAGAATGCATGTTCTCTGATGTTTCTAGACATGATTTGAAGGATGCTCATAGCTGGATTTGTGATGAGAATGTTGCTACATGATCCGAATACAGAACTAGATGTTTACGGTTGGTCAAGGGCTCTGACTTTTCGGTCTAGGATCAGATGGTTTTTTGTACTGACGTTCACTCCATTTCCTGCCGTTGGCATTGACGACTGCACTATCATTGTACACGATCAAGCTTTTGTCGCACAAAACTTGAATAGTGTTGGAAGAGGTCTGTTGACGGAGCTGATGGAGATGTTGTAATGATATGAAGTGGGATTGTCGATGTAAGCACCTGTAACGAGAAATAAAGTTAAAGAAGTTAAAGAGAGCTTCTACTGTATTATAGTTGTTTAACTTGTTATAGCAACACCATGTATCCAAGTAAGATAGTTCGTTCCATGATAAATTACCCTGCTTCCCATGTGAACAGGTCCTTCTCCCCCTTCATTCGTGTCTATTTCAGAAAAGGATTTTCCACTTCACTCTCTGTCAAATTAAAGCTTCATAAAGAAAATCCCTTCCAACACCCTAGCATCTGCTGTACTTAACCTGTTACATTTGCATCGTGTCTTCCTCTAATTCTGCTGGAAGAAAATTTAATAGTCGAAACCAAAATTGACGGAAAAGGATTACGTAATTCACTTCACATAAATTGCAAAGATCCTTCCCTTCATTTAGGAACCCTTCACTCGTGTAAAATTCACCAAAAGATGAATTTCCTTCACTCAGGGGAAAATGTGTTGCCAGAGCATAGAAAAAGAAAGTGGAACATCGCTATCGTGTGGAAAAATTACAAATCATATTCCCTGCACGTATTCCAGGCGAAATGAAGTACCATAAGTCCTTCCGCGAGGGTGTCTCAGTTGTTGGATAATGTGCAGAAGTTTCTTAGAACTTAGTAGGTTGCCTTTGCTATAAATATCTAACTACGCCAAGGGATGAGGGTGTTGGAGGGAGGGGGATGGTAAGCTGATTCTACCCTTTGCACGCCATTTTACTAAATCCACTAAATCCACCGCAAATGAACATAATTGATTCATGGTGTGTCGTTAAAGCTAATTGCTTATGTCGCCTTTCGTCCTTGAAAGAGTGATGCCAACGAGTTGACATCATTGTACCCGATGCTGGTACGGACGCGGATGACTTCCGATTGTGTGTTGTGTGTTTAAAGGATTTGTGTGGATATGATTGCGTCTACCATGTGTTGTCATCTCATCCTTTTGGATAATAATGACAGTCATCATGACGTGGGACATGCTGTGTGGCACTGAGTGAAAGCAGTAACAGATGGGTGAACATGGACTGTGTGGCATTCGGTCTTATTGCTTGCGGTTTCACAGTGAACCGGGAGTGGGAGCTGAAAACGTTTTAATTTTATGAAGAGAAATGTGATTTTTATGAGGGGAGAGACGTGTTTAAATAGGAATTTTGAATAACTTGGGTAATCACGAGCAGCTGTACTGAAACAAGTTTGTACATACATACATTCGTCTTAATTGTTACAGGCTCTTGCGATGGGAATGTATTTCGTCCTTTTGTACACTACTTACGATATGTAAGGATTAGATCAAGGTCTTGAGCGGAACATGTAGCAGACAAATTTGGCTCTTTTTGGTCAAATGAAGCACCTCTATCAGTGTTCCCCCTTGCATATTTCCAGATTTAAGTCGTCTGGCGCAACGATCAAGATTGCGAGCCTCCGCTTTCATTAGAACCCTTGCTGCCAGCACAATACAATTTATTGCAGTGAAGGACTGCTGCGTGTTTCTTAATAACATCGCAAAACAGAGATAATCGGTCGCAAGTTAAAAAGCAATCCTGTGCTCTCTATTTACTGATAGGTATCTCAATCGCGTCAAAACGTCTATGTCATACATCATTGCTCTGTCGAAAACAAATCATAGATAGTTACATCTTGAGTTCTACAATATTGCCTGACTCATCTGACCTGTCCTTGGTACTAATAGGTCGAACGTGTTAATTCGATCGTGTCAGTAAAGGACACCACATCCTAGGCAAATATGCTCAGCGACTGTAATGCTTTAAAGAGAGTACTGCCCCTGCACTTGCGGCTGATTTTTAAAAGCCACCTGAGGAAAATACCTCTTCAATGATCGAAAAGATGAAATGAACATTGCTCCCTGTAGCTGATCTGAACTGTTCTTACGTAAGGAAATCTAAATTTTTTCAGGAGTAGACATGGGGTGAAATTAGCATGACTGGTCTATCAGTGGTTGGAATGGCAGGGAAAGACTGTCATCTCAGAGGATGAGATTGCGGTTTTCACGGATGGTTCAAAATCCGGGTTCCGGGATTTACTCCCAAGAGGCAGACCTCAAAGTACCCATAAAACTCCCGGATACTTCTAGCGTATTCCAAACAGAGGTTCTGACTGTGCTTATAACTGCGGAATCACCAGGGATGAAATCGATATCTGAAGGGATATCGCCATTTACATTGATAGTCAGGCCGCACTTAAACCGCTAGAATCAAATGTCTCGAAATGTCGCGTAATGCTGAATGCATTGTGCGCACAGAATCAAGTAAGACTTTATTGGGTGCCGTATCATTGTGACATTTATGGCAACGAAAGGGCCGACGAATTGGCCAGGCTAGGTGAAGAGTAACACACGGAGGGGGGAACCCTTGTGGATCGTTCTTTTTGTGTGGCTAAAACAGAGATCCTAAGAATAACTGTGAGTAAGGCAAATCAGATATGGTACAGCATAAGTGGACATAGGGTATCCAAGGCTCTATGGCCTGCTCTCATCACAGGAAAACAAGAGATATTGTCAATTAAAGCAGGGCACAAGTACAATTAGTCACTGGCATCCTGTCCGGCCACTGTCTTCTCAGGAAGCACGCTAAAAGGGCTCTCAGCTACGGATGTCTGCAGGTACTGCAATGGGGGCCTACGTCCCGCTGAGGACATAACACATATATTATGCGAATGTCAGGGAATTGCCAGGACTCGCATGAAACTTCTCGGCAAGTATTTCTTTAGTAATCTAGAGAAGCTAGGTTATGTCAGCTATAGGAAATGGTTTAGGTTTTGCCTTTTTGGTTTCACAGGAATCGCGATGGGTCCACTATGATGCCTAGTGTCTTATGCAAGCGCTGGCTGCATAACCCTACTCTACCTAACCTAACCTATCCATGGTTGAAATACCAGAGCATCTGGCAGAACGAAAGTCGAGGCGTGAGGAACTCTGGTCCATGAAATGGATCTGCGAACGAATTAGAGACTACCGCCTTCATTCTTCGGTTTTTTTCCGTTTCAGGACACGTGACGGATACCTTTTTAAACACAACATTGAACAAGCTTCCTGGAATTGAATACAATGCCTTTCTTCTCCACTTTTTCGGTTAAACTCTTCGTCACAAGAGGTCACAGCGTACAGCCAATTCCTCAAAGAAGAAAAACAAACACAGTCTTAAAGCATTGCTAAGAAATAATTTTCAGTTTTTTGCCGGAAATGGAAGAGAACCCATTACGCCTTTGTTAACTTTCAATATTACAAAGTCAGCGGCCCAGCCTTTTGACAAAATGCGCCCTCTCATCTGAGTCCTTTTTTTTTGTTTCCGCTGTCCGCTTTCGTTCCTTCCGTTTGATCCCTTTCACAATCTGATTTCCTCACTTTTTGTCATTCACCGATAATGGCATTGTCACTTAGTGTTTATTTTTTTCCTCCTCCTTCTTCTCGCCTTTCTCTTCCTTCCTCTGCTTGTATCCTTTATTGGCTTACAAGTGAAATTATGCACTATTATTTCCATTTCCTTTCTGGCTCGACAGGATTGGGTCTTTCTCGCTCGGTGGAAATAATAAGAAAATACGCGCAATGAAAAAAACAAATTCCTTTCCGCTGTGTGATTTTCTTTAAGAAAAAAAAAATGAAAATGTATCCTTATCGCAAAAGATACAATAGAAGCATTTTAGATTCTTATTGCTCGCCATCGGTGTTTGTCTCTTTTATCCCTCCAACGAGAATGACACTGGATTCCTTTTTTCCCCGCTTCATAATGATAACACAGTTAAGACGAAGGACGGATACAAGAAATGGGGTAAACTCCGAAAGGATAATACTGGCCTTAGCCGTGTACCGGGTGGGGGATAAGCCCATGGGGTGAAAACCCACCTAAAAGAGTCGACTTAAGCCGGCTGAGGCAAAAGCAAAAGGTTAAATATAAATATTCTACGGAGAAGCAAAAAAAAAAAAAAAATGCGTCCTTTGTCCTTGTTTTGCCTGCTGCCGCCGTAATGATGAGTGGTATAAAAACATGGTAATAAGGGTAGAATGGTTGTTTTTTTCTTTTTTTTTCGGTGGGCTTTTCCAGGTGAGATGTTTGCCATTATTACTGTTTGCTGGAAATCAGTGTCCTGGTTTTGTAAATGGAAGTTAGGTGATTACCGTTCGTTGTCACTTTTGATGGGTACCAGAAGGCACAATGGGGGAATGGGCGAATGGTTGAAGGTGGGCGAGAACATCATTTATACGGGACAAGCACAGCTGTTTTGTGGGTATGGGTTTTGGATGATGTCAAGCTTTGACGAAGGTTCATTATAATGAGGGATCGTTAATAGCTGGCTATGATGTACAGTGTGACAAGGGTTGCATTCACCTAAGATGACATTCCGACAGAGTCGCCCGGGAAAATAAGCTGTCAAAAGAATTTGTAAAGACATTTTTGATGTGTAAGTCGGTGAATTTGATGGGATAATATAGAAAAAGTTTTCAAAGAGTAAGATACAAGTTTGGAAACTAGTAGCAATTGGCTTGTCGATGTAAACAGGACGCAATGTGTTGCGGCGTTGAATAGGTTTTCTTTCTATATTTTGTAAGCTTAAGATTGCTTTAAGTAGTCAATGTCATCAATTTATTGGAAGCTGAGCATGTTAGAAGAAAGACACATTAACGTAGATTAAGGAGGAATCTTAGGTTTCGGTCTAAGAAAATCTAAAATCACTTTACCATTCGCTATGCATCCTGATTTTCAATATAACATGCGTAGATGATGTTCAGCTAAAAAGAAACTCTTCCTAAATTCTAGTGCTAAGGTAGAAGAAGCATTTAAGCCAGTATTGTTGGAATGTCTAGCAGTGCAAAAACATAGGGCTTGCACCGGATAAAAAGCTAAGTTCTACATTAAACATTATGGAGCCTATAAAAGTATTTAACGTATGCAGTGCAATATAAGGAAATACCACCAAATCATGCCAAGGATGTAAACTGCAATCGTGAAATCTTTAGTACCTATAGTCGCTGGGGTTGTATAGGGAAATGTTGAATGGTTCTGCCATGTTTACAACGAGAAGTGTCATTTCAAATTGAATGCCTTTGTTTAACTGTCAACATACTACTATCATCGCAATGACTTTTGATGTAAAAACTTGAAGGTTATTAAATATGGATCGATACACACTCACACAACGTGTTGAAATAGTGAAAATTCACTACAAAAACGGTGAAACTATCGCGAAAAAGTTTCGTAAAGCTCGTACTGCTTTTGGTCATCATCGAGCGCCTTCTCGCACAGCTATAGTAAACTTAAACGATACATTTGAAGGTCTCGGTTAGTGATGTGAAAACTCCAAGTCGTGTTCGTCCGACGAGGGCAGATGAAAATTATCGCCGCCGTAGCTGAGAGTGTGACGGAAAACGCAGATGTTGGGTCTATCCGCAACCACTTTGCACCGCATTTTGCATGAAGTTTTTGGTCTACATGCTTAAAAGGTACAGTTGACACATGAATCGGAGCCAGCAGATCACGCACAACGCAGTGCTTTCGCTGGTTGGGTGCTGGAAGTGAATGATCGCCAGCAGTATACCTATAGACAAATGGAGAATTGTAGATGATGTATCTCTATCACTTTCAACTTAAGGTCAACTTATTGATCAAGCGGTGGCGTATATGTAACATTTTTATATCGAATGTTACCATTTCGTCATTCGATACAGCGGCGCATATACTGTGCCAATGTTCAGCTTTGGCTTGCAGAAGGTGTGGAATTTTGAGCTGTTGAATGGAAACTTGCACAATAGGTAAAATTTCAAGACACGAGGAATCGAGATTAGGGAGAATCTGGGAAGATATTCGGAAGTTATCCTGGAGTAAGATTCCGAGTGGAAGAGAGGCGAAGACGAGCAATGGCCTGGTTCGATATCTTTCTAAAAAAAAAAAAAATGGGTGGCTTTTGGAGTCCCTGGACATGTTCCTGGATGAAAAGTCGGGCCCTTTGTGTTCTTCTCTGTCAATTGTCAGAACTGTTCGAATGTGGGGCAAATATTGCAAATGCTGGGCGTGAGACAATACAAAATGGACACAAAAAACACATCCTGCAATAGCATTCAAGGAAAACTAAAAAACAGACAGACCTCAAACGAGAAGAAAACGCGACATCCAGGCAACAACCTAGTTGAAAATTGGATTCAATGTGCACAAAACTGACAATTTTGGAAGGCTTTGGAAGCAGCTTGTAATAACTAATGTACGTCAAATGGCTAAAGACGAGGAAGACATGCAATCACGTTGCGGGTAGTTCTAGCATCTGTGGATCGAACACTAAGGTTTTGATAGAAAAGTAAGGTGGCTGCACAGACGCACATAGGCCGAAGTAGACCTTTTGTGAATCCAAAGTCTAGAATTATCATTCATTTATCTGAGACACAGGGAGTGTGCCCCAGAATTTTCTGAGTTAAAATTCATGTCATCGCGATATACACCAGGATCAACTCTGATGTCACTCGAATCTTTTTAAATAGTTAAGCAGCACTAGAAATATTATATTCTCGTTCTATCAGGGATGGTTATGTGTTCTTAAGACGTCTTAACCTTTCCAAAATGTAAAGTGTGGTTGGTGAGTGTAGGTAGCTGCAGACGTCTTAGCCAGGACTGGGTCAGATACCGCTTTCTTGATCCCAGAGGTTTTCTATGACCTCAACTGGTCAACAACTGATCACAACCCCATATAATAAATGGGAGTAAAACCAGCATCTGTGAAAACGTTGTGCACTCAGACAATTCGACAATTACTCCTACTATAGGAAATGGACAAGGAGGATATCAGAAGACTTGTAGAATTTTCCTGATATCTACTCAACAAATTAAACCTCTTAAGTGGGGCAGTGTGTGGATTCTATCAGAAAACGGATAAAACTGCCAACTATATTGTCTGTACGTATTCGGTTCCGATTTGCATTTCTTCACAAAGTAGAACTCTATCTCGAAGACATACCACATGCTGCAACAGATCTTTCAGGTAACAATGTCAGCCAGTTGAAAGAAAAATGAAAATCACGTACACAGCTCCAAGTGACACGTTCAGTTAACATTTCACTCACAAGTATCAACATTAATTCCCTAAACATCGATAAGGATCATGCACACTTCTCCTTTGAAGAAACAGAGGCAACTGCAGAATAAGTGCTTCACCCCATAATCGTTAACCCTAATGACTTTGGCATTACAAGCCAAAACGACTAATTCCATGACTTGCTTTCATCACATCCACTTCCATCTCCCAAAATGTCCTTTTAAATATTTCCTCGAAGTCAACATTGTAAATAGAATATCCTTCAACAAATATCAGGTATCACAAAACAAATAGCAGAAGGATACAAAAACACAAGGTCTTGTCAAAGTGGGTGGATAATAGATAGGATTACACCCGGCAAATACCACTTTTGTAGGCCTTAAGCAGATCTTGGCCAGTTACACATCAAGTGTGCTCTGCGTGCTGTGTGTTCTGAATGGACGTGTAACACGTTAAGTTGCTCCAAGGACTTACTTCATCATTCGCAATAAGGATACGATTGTTAAATTGGTAATTTCCTCGGCAAACAACCGCAGAACTAAGGAATATCGTGTGTGTGTGTGTGTGTGTGTGCGAATTATAAGCAATCTGACCTCGAATGATGTATCCCACACCAGAGCCCGAACGGAATTTGGATTCATGGCACGAATGCTCGGTGAAGTGCTTATAGCATATTGCCAGGATTTCGATGGGATTCGGGTAATTGAATATGGAAGATGGGATGAAATAATTCAGGAGTAGACAGGCTGCGAAAAAAGAGTGAAGAAGATTTTCAATGATTTTCAGCCGTGTTGGTTCGCAAAAGCAGGATTGAGGGATTCTTGATCTTTTAATTGACGCCTCCGAGTTCATCAATCACCATAAACCAACCCAGCAACTTCAACAGATGGAAAAAGTTCATCTCACTCCAGGGTAAAGGCCACTTCGTTAAAAGTCTCCAAGCCAAAATCAAATCCTTTTCCACGTCGTCTCTAATCCTTTTATATCCAACCACCACCACCAAGGCGATGAAGCAAATCCGATGAATCTTTCCTTTAAACTATGTCACCCGAGAGAAAGATATTGCTCACCCCTCACTTGGCCAAAAACACCTTCTACTGGCTGTTTTGGAATTATGACTGCTTTTCACCATCACCAGTGGTAGTAAACTTCTCCAGAGTCAGCTCGTGTGGAGCAACAAAGCATTTAATGTCTCCACAGAGGAAGCGTATGGGTAACATCAACCCCGGCAATGACTAGCCAGCAAAAAGGACATCATCTTGAAAATACCGAAAAATATACTAAGGGAGTACTCCCGTGTCTCTCTCTGTGTGTGTGTGCAATTTATCCCGAGAAACTGTCACATGGGAATTAAGGAGCGAAACTATGAGAGATTGCATTGAAGTCTTAGTACTTCATTCGGTTTGAGACAACGCTCCCTCTGCCACTCGATGGGAAATGACTTTTTGGGAATACAACACAATGGCTCGCAGCAAAGCAATAGAGATAATAAGAAAGGACGAAAGTGTAAGTGGCTGATTCGACTACTTCTCTCTTCGTCTTTCATCTGGCTTAAACGGGGATCTACCGATGGTTGAAAGCCATTGCTGACACGAAGGACATACGCCAGTAAAAATGATCGAAAGTATGAGAGCGACAACCGTGTTAAGGATGTTCCGTTGTTATTACCATCCAGATGGATAACAATCTGGATATATTCCCGTATCCCTCCGATGAGAGAAAATGAGTAACCGAAAGATACATTTTTAGAAGTACCACCAACGTCCATGTCTCTGGAATGTTCGATCTCTCTTGAGTGCAGTAAAAGTCAACTCTGATAGAGTGTGTTCGTTGCTTTTGTAAGGGTGGTCACACTCGGTTTCATCATAATGATAATACCAATGACTATGCTGAGCGTTTTATTTCTCTGATTACAGATAGCCGTAATGGTATACTTTCGTTTAACGACCTTTGTGTGTGCTTTAGATACATTCTCGATGTGTGTGTGTGTTCAGATGCCGTGCGTGTGAGTGCTGCTCCTGAAGGAAAATATCCAGGACTTAATAATTGACGAAATTATCGGATGGGAAAATCAACTAAGTGGATGTGCATGTGTATTTGGTTGACCTCGGAAGAGAAGAGAAGATTTCGTTAGTCTATTGGATGAGGTTTTGATTGTGCGATAGAGGAAGAGTACACTCGACGATGAACTCCCTGGCAATGAGTTCCGAGTAAATAGGAGAGACGATTGTGCTGAAGATTGTACAATATTCCACTTGGTTGTGGGGTTTCTACAGATGTGGTTGCTTTCTCACTGCACTATAGATGCTAAAAGAAATGACTTGGAGTAGAATGCATATTTCGGGTATTCAGTTCTGCTTCCATTAACTTTTCCTGAACTGAGTCTCCAATTTATTTCGTTGATATAAGATTGTAATAATCCTCGCGTCAATCTTGTGGTAGGATCTATGTTTCCATTTTAGTAGGGAAACAAAAAATGCCGTGAAAAGTAAAGGCCTAATGAAAAAGATTAGATAGTCGATCAGAAAATCATAACTTTATTGGTTTAGGCTCCGTGTCAAATCCAGGGATTTATACAATAAAAACTGCATCAAATTACGTGATGACACAATCGTTATCTACTGTTTATTCCATTGACGGCGCTGCTGTCTTTTGCGTCAATATAAGCATGCGTCAATTGTGGTCAACATCATAATCTCTAAAGAGTTTCTTAACTAATATAGACAGTCATCTGTTTGCTGTTGCGAGAAACTTAAGGTTATAGTCCCGCAGAACAAGTTAAGGCTCACCTGGATACGCAGTCTTAATAGTGTTGCCAGAAATGAAAAAGGCTGACGAACTGTGCTTAGCACTTGATTGGGGGCAAGCTGACCGATAGATAGTTCCGTCGCACTATGGCAGTTAACTTGAGACTCTAACGAGGCGTAAAATAGACAGAACAAAGGTAGTCGCTTTTGCGGATGACGTAGGGATTTTTGAATCAGGAATGTTTTGGAAGGCTCATGTCAAGAAAAAACGACAGGAGCTCGATATCAGATATAGAAGGATTTACTGACTTATAGGAAGGCATTCCAGCCTATCAATTTCTAACAAACTCCTGCTCTATAGACAAGTAATTAAACCCATATGGACATATGGGGTTTAACTCTAGGGTTGTACTAAACAAATCAACATTGACATCATCCAAAGATTCCAAAGCAAAGTAGTGAGAAATATCGTCAATGCACCTTGGTACGTGCGGAATGAGGACATCCACATAGACTTGGGTATGGAACTAGTAAAAAATGAAGTCAAAAGACATGCTAAGAAATATGGAGAGCGGCTCCGATATCATACGAATCCTGAGGCCCTCCAGCTTCTGGACCAAGCAATCCTAGTAAGGAGATTACGAACACGAAAACCCTTCGAACTAGCGCAGCACTGAAAACAGAGGAATTAGAAAATGCACATCCATACAAGCGTTATAGAACGACAACAACGAGCGTAGGGACGCTCGTAGTGAATTCTATCCCCCAACGTCCTGAGAGGTCTAAATCCCACTTATGTTCCACTCGCCTAGTGATGAATGTGCATAACTGCTTTGTGTTCGTGAGCTCATCAGAGACGCCAGTGGGTGCAACTCCTATTTTATACACACGTACACTAAAATAAAAGTGAAAGATGAATTGCTTATTAGTCCCAGTGACTAGATTGCAGTAGCATGGTAGGATCTCTGTACACAGGCGTAGAACTTTGCCTATGCACCAGCCAAGCACAATCCCTGGGCACCGTCACCTCGGATTTGTTATCTTTGGTACGTGCGGATCCGTAGTTTAGGGTGCTCAATAAATCTCAACCTAATCATCAGGAGCTATCCCCATACTGGTTGAGGTGAGATTTCGGACTAAGTCAAACCATCTCATCCTGGCGCTACAAAGGGGACGCCTATCTGGTGTCACGGATTCCATGGCACGTTTTGTAAGCCGAGTTGGGCGCATGCGTTTAAAGTAACCAAACTATCGAAGTATGGACTTTTCCTATTGGAGAAGTAGCTGCCAGACATTGAATGTTTCGCGTATTCTGGTGTTCCTAACTCGATCTCGACCAGATACCCCCAGCAACTGCTGTGTGCATTGAACAGGTGTTCGGGAAAGGACTATTACTTCTGATTTGTTCACGTTTATTCTCATACCGGCCTGAACACAGCTTCAACATAGTTGGAGTCTAGGATGACCAAGTCATCCGCGAAAAGCCGAAGAAAAAGAGAGATGAAATAACGCACCCCCGGCGAAGTCCAACGTCCACAGAGAAAAGTTTCGATTTAACGCAGATCACACGAACACAGCTCTTACAGTTTGAATATAGAGACCGAATTGCCTCCAGAAGAAAATCGTCAATCCCATACCCCTGCAACACACTCCAGGGTTAACTGCGAGGGACCCGATCGTACGTTTTCTCCAAGTCGACCAAACGACTATAGATAGGTTTGACATACTGTTGATAGATTTGACATTCTGAGAGTGAATAGATGGTCGGTTGTGCTAACTGGACGAGAGCCGCACTGCTTATCGCCCAACCTCCGTATTGCAAAAAATTTCCCCACGATGTCCACCCAAGGGGTGTGCTAAATCGTAGTAGGAATTCATAACACACGCCTGGCTATCAGAAAATATTACAACGTTTTGTCTAAGTATTCGCCTGACATCTAAATATTGGTTTCTGACCTTTATTTTCTCTTACACACAGCGAAATCTCTAAAAATTCAGCAAACTATCGGAGAAATCCCTAACATACGAGTACTACTTTTACTTAAATCCACAGTTTGAAATAAAACGGTCCAATCGGCTTATTGAGAATCGGGGATGATTTTTGCCTGCCACTCTTACGTATGCCTTCGCATAGTAAAAGCGGAGGATAGTAAACTTGATCCTATTGCCCAGTTTCGTTGTTTTTGGTTGGCCAGAAGGCTTTGCTTTGTTTATCTCAGACTGATTTATCCGAAACTACAAATGGAAGTAGGACAATCTTCAAAGAGAGACAATATCTCTTGAAACACAGATGCCAAAACAGGTCAATGCATTCTGGTTCATAGACTTTTCATTTCCTGTAATGACTTTCGTTAAAACTATTGGGGCAGTAACCACAGTCCTCTACAAACTCAGTTTGTATATACTGCTTGCATTAAGCCGACTTCATCTAACACAGTTCACATGAGTTCAAAATTGTGTGCCATTCCAGGACCCTCTATCGAATTCATATGTGCAAACCCCTCGTATTGACTAGAGAAAATTATTTTCGCCTCGCTAACTCTGGTTAGCAAATACTCAAAATTACTTTACTTTTGAATACAAATAGCGAAACTTATTTTGGGAAGGCAGAAGGGACTGACAACACGAAGCCCATGTTTATGAGTGCGCGCACACAGAGAAGACAGAGAGAGGGATAAAGTTTTCGAAATGCAAATTGCTTTTTATTCAAACGCACCCCGGGCTATACCAATGCAAACATCTGTCACTATTTAGGAACACACGGATAGACAGTCATGTATGGGCTTCATCCCTCTGGTTCATCTTTTTCCAACATGTATGTACATATTTTTGATTTGCATATTTGAAAAACCATTTTCGGAAAAAACTGTAGCCAGAACGCTTGCATGGATGCATAAGGATTATTCTATTTTCGTACGAAGCAGAGGTAGAAAAGAGTTCATAAAGGTTCTGTGCAATTAACTTGTCCTAGTTAGTCGGGAGTTTTTCAGCAAAGGCTGTCAATTTGGAAACACAGAACCGAATTTCTCTCAAGGACCTATCCTTGCAAATACACAAGACATTCGTTGTTGATTTTGCGTCGATAACACTTTGTTGACGAAATGAAAGTAAATCGTGTCTGAATTTCACTATAAATGTCCTTTCCTTCCCACCCACACTGTTGTTGTCTGAGAGAATGTTGTTTACCAATGCGTATGTCCATTTCCTGGAAATGAAATAATTCTAATTCCTTACACAATAGAGAATTTCTTAGGGACATTTCAAAGAAAATATCGATGAACATTATTTATTTTTCTTCCATCACCATGCGTCTAAAGGACGTTAAGAGACTTCTCACATATCCCCACACTCGACGTCTATAGACATTTCGATATTAACGTTGAATGAATAGTCATATTTTATATATGCCCATGAACCATTCAATATCGATCTGGAGAGAGTCAAGGACCTCCGGGAGGAATAGGTAAATAATTCAAGACATCTACGTAACTCAGACAGGATGAATATAAATTGTATATACCTAGGGCATGCCGACTTTACCACTTTGTGGAGGTGTGGGGACTTATAAATGAATAACATTTGAGGGCGACCCACTGTGGGTGGAACGGGGAATATTCTATTAAGGGATGTTTTGGCTCAGACATTTGTTGTCGACTATGATTTCGGTTTCAGTTGTGAGAAAATGTGTTCTATTATTATCAAACATCGATTCGTGGAGGATGTTGACAGAGATGTCGACTCAATTGCAAATGAACACGATGAGTTCAAAATTGAGATGCAATTTTGTTGCCCTACGGCCGTTACTGAATGAAAAGAGAACCAAAAGTCTACTAGCATTGCAGAAAAAAGAAGCTAATATTCTAATAGATGTACTGACGAGTCAATGTGCGATAGGCACGATGGCCGCTAGACTAGGTATAAATTCACCGGACTACTGCAGGACCTGCCAGGCTACAGAGGAGATAGAAAATATCAATCATCTACTTTGCGAATGCCCAAATCTTCAAATGCGTCGCCTCCGTTATATGGGAAACTTGAGGATCTTGCGCAAGTACCAATAATGAACATGATACGTTTCGTCAAGAGCTCAAGTTGGTTCAAGAACAGTGGTTAAGAGAGTGAGCAACGGCACCACGTGTTTCAAGTAAAGGGGAATACAATGGACCAAATAGCCTCCGTGCAAGCACTGATAACGTGCACTTCCCCCCTAACCTAACCTAACGGCCTCGGTTATTTGGATGCGGTTTTAGTGACAAATTAAGAATTTAGCAAAAGAGTTTAGTTTCTCTCAATCAAAGGAGCTCATCGAAGCCCAATTCTATAATATCAGTCTCATTTGTGCTCACACTCCACAGAGGAGAAAGACGATGCCATTAAGGATTGTTTCAACGAGGATCTCGCAAGAATCAAAGAAGAATGCCAGCAATATGACATTCCTTGGAGATTTAAACGTTGGGCTGCAGGTCCGTTGGGCGACATAACCTTCGCGACACGCCCACCTGAAATTGACTCAGGTTCATCTACGAGCAGAGCAATACATAGTAGTGAGTAGCAAGAAATACCCACGTCTCAACACTCACAACAGTTTGAAAATCATCTGACCAAACTACCGCCAATCAAATACGTTATGTTGCCCTCGACGGGAGACACACCCACAATTGAGTGTTCCAACATTCCAAGCTACAAACATTGGCTTAGTTCATTGCCTGGTTGCAACAAAGATACGAATGCCAATATCTAGCCATGTCGTCACCAGAACTGCAGCGGTAAAGAAGCTCATCGTTGAAAGATTGCAATTAATGCCTTTGCCTTTAATTCATTTTCTCTCTCTCGACAAGTTCTCCAGGAGCAACAATGAGTGAAGCACTACCACCAAGCTATCAGGAATGCCGCGACTGACATGCTAGGTTTCACACCTCCACATGAGAGAGATTGCTGGTTTCATGTTCTGCCAAAAAACTCGTCACTTGTACGAGCAGAACACGGGAGGCGAAAAATGTGGGAGTAGGACAAAACGTAGGATGAATATGCAAAGATGTTATGACAGGAAAGATGTTCGAAATTTCTGTAAAAGAGTCAAGAGAGCAATCCAAGGTTTTGCTACCCAAGCCGTAGTCTGGTAGGACAAAACCAAAATCTTTTCAATTAATAAATGTTGAAGGAGCCATAGCTAGACTCAAATCATACAAGGCCGCAGGCATTAATAGCCTAGAACCTGTGCTGTGGTTTAGGTATCAACTCATCCATAAGATATGGTCTGATGAAAGAATACATGATAAATGGAACCTCAAAAATCCAGAAATTTCTCGATCTTAACGCCGCGTATGGCAAAATGTATAGAGATGAACTATACAGAGCCTGGTACAGTTTTGACATCTCTGTCCACCTTGTTCAACTGTGCAGGATGACGATTAAAAACGCACGCTATTTCATCGAGATCGGTAAAGAACTCGTCTCAAGGTTTGTTCTTGAAACAATTAGTAGACTCAAACGCCAACACCATGTGCAAAACGTCCTCGAAACTACTTTCACACGCCGACAATATTGATCTCTTGCATGAGTATGCAAATAGAACCGGCTTACTTACATTCAATGAAGACAAAACACAAATATGACTGACAGTACGTCATTATTTGAGGACACTATCCACAATACCAACTCTGAGATCAAAAAAAGAATAACCCTAGTGAATCACGGTTGAGTGGCTAACCCTTACCTATGAGTAATTAAAGTGACTGCACCAGACATTACCATAGTTCTGCTCCATTCCGAAAAACCGTATTTGCAAGGCATGGATGAACGATCTTATGGTTTTGAAATAAACATTTTTGGGGTAATCTTTGGTTTTGTCTGCACAGAAAGTGAATTAAGAATGTGAGTTACAAAACTCGCCAAGATCATACCGAACACTGGCAGTCCGATTCATAACATCTGGTCTCTACCTGAGCTGTACTTAATCTTTAATCCGCTGATTAAACACGTCTTATTTAAACAATGCCCGCGAGCAATACAAAATTACACAGTTTTGGTCTGCAGTCTTCCCCCACTGCTATGAGTGAAAAAGAATAAAGAAAAAGATGAACTGACGGACGAATAAAGTTCTGGCTATCAGAAGCTCAATATGTACAAGCAATTGCTTCATAGACCCGCTCACTTAAAAACCGGCTAAGCGACAAAAAACTTTCGGCCAGTTCTAGATCTGGAAAGAACAGCGATCCTACTGCTTCTCGGAAGAAGATTTATCCACAAACGCTGTTTGGTGTTAAAACCTCGCCATAAGATTTGAAAGTGGAGCACGTTGAGCGTCTGCAGAAGCTTTATGGACGAAAAAGAAACAAATTCTGTTGAAAACTTTCTATCACACTGTTTATTTTACACAAAAAGACCACTCACCTGTTTGGGTGTCGGGATATTTTGGCGCCTTCGCGTGAAATAGCCACTTCAACCGCCTAAGCAACTCCATTTTTGACTTATCCCCAAGAAAGCCAGTTCAAGAATCATCCTTCAGAACCGTTTAATTAAATTTTCCCAATTTTCTCATTAATTCAACACGAGCTCCGAGCGGCATAATCACATCTAATTATATACTTTTTTGCGACGAATATGAACGTGTTTCGAAAGGAGTATGCCGAGAGTATACCCTTTGTAATCCTCTAGAGCATTCGATATAAATTCAAATTATGCAGGAAATCCCTGACCAAAAAAAAAAAATGTTCTACCCCACGCCGTTATCCCTTCACTACAGAAGTAAAATTAGGTAATGTACGTCAGAAAGGATTTAAATTGCTGCCACAAGCATTAGGAACCAACAAAAACAGGACAACGACCGAGAACACAGCAAAAATTAAGTAGAATTTCCCCCGCCATTGTTCGAAAGACATAAACCAGTAAAGTTTGCACATAAAAAAACACAAATGATTCCAAGTACTTATGACAGTTTCAAAGAAAATAACAAGGCAATAAATTATTATCCTTTAGCCAGGATTAACTTCAAGAAGGTAATTTCGAAAATAAAACCAAAAAAAAAAAAGGAAAATATTCTACAGATGAGGATAAGGCTTCATACTGAGACTGGGTGGCGCATTGTAACATATTGCGCTGTGGGAAGTTGTGTTGTTCCCAAGGATACCAACAAAAGGATGGCCGGGTAAAATTTCGGTTTTATTATCATCATCATCATACTGCTTTTGGAGGGGTGACGACAACGAAGCAGTCGCTCCCACCGCCGCCTTGCTTCGTGCGAAACAAAAGGATCCTCATCATCATTATTTAAGTTAATACAACGTCTGCGGCGAAGCATAATATGATGGTTGGCTGTGAAATGCTTGCCTGGCAGATGCCGATGATAAATATTTTTTTTTTCTGCGTTTTTTTTTTTTTTTTTTTTGTGCTTAGAAAGGACAGAAAGCGTGCTACGGGAACGCGAGAGAGCTGGGTGCCTTTATTGTGGCGTGTAGTTTATACTTTTATTTTGACTTTTTCAACGGACCGGGCAATAAATTTCACGTTTATCCGTATTCAAATACAAATTAATGAAAGTTAATTAGCTGAATAAGCAAGAGCACCGTGCAACAGTAGACCTCCCCGCACCATAAAACAATGAACGAGGACACTTGAAAAGAGAGTGAACAGGAGAAGGAGAAGGGCGTATCCTCGTGCCGGGCCGGAGTTAAAAGGCAAGTTAATTAGGATTCAAATGTAGCTGTGTGGTTTATTGCAAATCCGAAACCCGCATTACAGTATCCTGTTATCTAAAAGTCACGTAACTTAATTAAGTGCCTTTTGTCGGAGGCAGGCTCAACTGGGTGGATGAGGTGAGCGAATTTTTGATCGTCGAATTGGAATACACAAAAACTTATCTTATTTGACTCGGAAGGAATGTGTTTTGGCTTCTGGATGTGAGGCGCACACGAGTTTTATTTCTGCCGTAAATCGTTGAATGGCAAATCCTCGTAGAATGATGACTTGTGCTATCTCACAGGATTGTGTATAGTTTATCCACACCACTGAACACATTTCTGCGAAAATTGCGAACAAGGAAGAACAGATGTTGAGCTTGTTTCGTTTTGTTTTTGCCCACCTCCTGCCGAATCGGCTTTGTGATGTCGAAAAATTCTTTGACCGGAGGGTGAGTCTACATACTGAATCCCTGTGATCGGTTCCCAGAGCAGCATTGGAAGCCATGTTAAACCTCATCCCTCTGAACATACATTGTAGCAGAAGACCTGTCTAGACTACAATTAGAGTGGGGTAAAAGGTTTTTCGGCCAACGCATCTATCCTGTCGCGATGGAAGGTCTAATCAACTTGACAGCGACTCTTGACTTTTTTTAGCGCAGTGTACGATTTCCACCCACTTGAATTACCACCCAAATTTCTTTCCGCATTAATTGATAGTCAAATATAAGAGATCGCTAACCAGTATAACGTCACACTATGTTGAGTCCCTTGTCACTGCGACATTCAAGGGAATTGTGTGGCTGACAAATTAGCTAGACTAGGCTCTCAATGTACAGACGGGAGGAAACTGGATCACGTCAAAGCCATTATGTCATTTGTTAAACACCTGAATTAGACCGACACTCTGTCGAAAGCAATGCCAGGCTGATCTGGCATGTTCTGCATCCGGAAAGATCAAAAGCATTAATATAACTTAAAAGAGACCAACTTTCAAAAATAATCAGTGTTCTCATGGGGCATAGCATCCTAGGCAGGCATACTCAACGCCTGGGTATAGCATGTAACGATTTCTGCAGGAGCTGCAGAGACGAAGAGGAGGAAGAGTCCACTGTGCACTTCCACTGCATGTGTTTCGCCCTTGTCCACATCAGGAAAGCCACCTTAGGCCAATACTTCTTTAACGATCTGAACTCCGCCGGAACGGCCGATCTCAAGACCTTCGTAAGGAAATCTAAATGGTTTCAGAAGTAAGCAGGGGTCAAACCCCAGTACTCAGTTGTATCACAATGGACCTACTTTTCTGATCTAAATGTACTTCTTCTTGGAGGGCAACTCTGACTAACTGGCTGATCTTCGTTTAGGGTACCCTTCACAATTGCTCAGACCATTCACTTGAGATTCGAGCAGATAGGCCATTCGGCTTTTCATATCCAATGATAGCAGTTGAAATCTTTTTAGAACCCTTCACGTAAAAAGTCCTCTGAACGCTAGCGCTTTAATATTTTTCGACCAAGTAAATAGAACCAATGCCCATTAACGCCTACAAACAACATTCCCAAAACACAGCCACATCTTTCGCAAAAAAAAAAAAAATTCAAAAACTGCTTCCGACTATAACCCATTCCCAGGAAAAATACTAAAACAAGAACCATCTACCATCATCCCACCTCAATACCGGCCATAATGTTGCAAATTTCCCTAAGCATCATCGCTGTTACAACACTCCTCGACACACATACGCATATCACTGATAAGTGTAATACTACTTGGCACGAAACAACTTTTCTCTCTCTCATCCTATACGAATGCTAACGCTCAAGGATAATCCACTACCAGACATCCCATCCAATAAGAAGAACGGGGGCTGAGTTACTTTGCTTAGCTTATCCTCGTTAACCTCGTTCAACGATGTTGAAACATTCTCTGAAGTTTACGAAGGAAATTACTTCGGTACTTAGGTCGACCGGGAGGGGAAGGGGAGTGGTGTAAATGATAAAAACCACATTTAATGGAACTTTTGAATAATACAATCCTGCGGTTTATGGTTTATTTTGTTGCCATGAGAAAGGAAATGTAAACTTGCGGTTTTTGTGGTCAGAAATGAAAGATTGCCTTGAGATCGACATCAAGCAGAGTGGCGATACAGAGCTTATGGTGGTGTGATGCTGTGAAGCGTAGGTGGGTTGAATGTTTTAATTCAGTAGATTAGTGCATAAGTGGCTAAACAGAGGTTACGTTTAGAAATAGTGGATGGGACTTTTGATACGTTGGATGAATTACGTCATGCGAACGTTAATAATAGGTGACTTTAACAGCATGGTAGCAGTTAAAACCTGGTTGGTGAGCCAGCAGCGAACGTCGTTCGAAGTTATGAGGTCGATTTGGGTGCATAGCCAAGCGCAAAGGCAAGGTTGAGTTTCACTAGGTCGACTGATGTATCAATTCTTAACCCAATACTAGACAGATGAGGTTGAAGTGGCTGGCAGTTCAAGCCAGCGCACTTAGACCCGTAAGGGGTCTTTTGTGATACCACATAGATCTAGGAAAGGTCTCTGCCTACTCATTGAAATTATTTGAGCTTTTTATGAAGCGTGAGAGGGTACTAACACTAACTAACGGTCACCAAAGTTGGTGCAGAAGAATGCTCCTAAGTGAGGTTTTCATTTGCGGGAGAGGGATGAACTGGACAGGACTCTAGATGCAACATTGAGAAGACTGAAGCACTTTGATGCAAACTTTAGTTGGCTTCGCGATGCCTTCGCGAGCAAAATTAATGGAAATAATACGATAAGGAATAGGTCCTGACGATACTAGTTTATAAACTAAATTTTAAAAACACATGGCTTTAATTCAAAACATGACTTACCCCAATTAAATTAAACCAGCAACAATCCAAGGCTTCTTCCAACGATTTAGATGGACCAAGAGCGAGCCTGAGCAAAGCAGTTTCCTGAAAAAAAAGTTGAAAAATAGTAAGATAAGTATGAAAAGCAATTTTAAGGAGAGAGATTCGAAATGCGCTTTGGGGTCTTAACCCACGTGTTCATGAATAAGAAGATCTTCATACATACACTCTTCAACAATATGGCCTACGTCGGCGCATTGTTTATCCGACCATCACATGTATTAAATAATTGACTTTCTAAAGCGTTTTGAAACCGTACTGAATCTAAATCAATGGTAGAGGTATAAAAATTCGCAGAAATGAAACCGTTCAGCTTTTTCTGCAGCTGTACAAGACCAAAAATCTGTAAAGTCTCCGCACAAATCTGGCCTTTAATAGATCAGAACCGATCCACTAGTTTGGTACTGCTTAAACGATTGCATTGCTATCGGTGTCAACAGAAACTAAGCGACAGTAGGTATGCGATTGCTCCTGTTCTCTGATTAAAATAAATAGCTGGCGCGACAGCTCGTAATTAGCCTAGGTTCTCTGATTACTACATAAAACTTTGACAAGCCAATACTCGGTTATAGCTCAGCTCAAGTTAGTTGGTTGACGTCGGGAGAAATGGGGTAAATGATACCCAATCGAGGATAAACGACCTCTCACAATAGAAAAACAGCTTTTAATGACAAAAATTCTGCTAATAGTGTTTTATTCTGGATTTCTCGTTAAACGATGCAAGGTGGGATTTTAGCCGACGTGTCAGCATAAAAGGATTCCATTTCCACTGTGCTAACTACAGAGATATCAGTCCCCTCAGCATCATCTACAAGATCTTATCTACAATGCTATGTAAACGTCTGAATCCTATCGTCAACAACCTAATTGGCTCCATTTAGTTCGGTTTTAGGCCAGGAAAGTCCACAATCGACCAAATTTTCACACTTCAGCAGATCCTGGAGAAAATCCAAGAAGTCCAAATCGATACACAGCATTTATTTTGACGAGCTATGCAGAGCCATGTTCAATTTCGGCATTTAGCATGGATAACAATAGAGAATGCTCGCTACTCCATTAAGGTCGGTTAGAAGGATTTAGACAAGGTGACTTCTTTAACATCATACTTTAACGAATCTTGCGAAACTCTCAAGCCAACACAAGGGGGATAATTTTCCTCAAATGTGTTCATTTATATACTCGCACCGACGATATTGAAATTTTCGAAAGAACGCAGCGTGAAGGTAAAAACTTATTCGTGAATATTGAAACAGAAACCGCCTAGATGGGTTACACGAAATCCAACGAGAGCGAAACAAATTTATGCTGTCTATAAAGAGAAGGACAACTAACACTGACGTCTCGGACAGAACATCTCCCTTGACAGATATAACTTCAAGGTGGTTAGTGACTTTGGCTATCTGAGCTCAGACAGTGACACCAGGCTGAGATCAAAAGAATCGCTGTTTCTTTGGGCAAAGAAAGCAGTTGCGTAACAAAGCCCTTTCACAAACAACTAAGGTGGTCCTATACAAAATCATTATTATCCCAGCCCTGCTCTAGGGTGCAGAGGCGTGTACTTTAGAAAGAGTGGATGAGATCGCCCTTGGTTGATTCAAGAGAAAAGCTCTTCGGGTGCTCGTTAGTCCCGTCTGCAAAACCGGTGAGTGGAGGGGATGATACAACGACGAAGTGTATAGGCTGTACAGGCACATCGACTTAGTAAGAAGACTACATATGCAATGACTAAGATGGCTGAGAGGAAACGTGACGAGTGCAAATGTCAAGGCACTGCAAGCAACTTGATCGAGCTGGCTGGAGACGCTTGTTGGTTGAGGCTCATGTCCATACCGGATTTTTTTTTAATTAAAATCAAAACAATGGACATACACGTACAATGCAATCAATTTCCAAACACAATTTCCATTTCAATAACATTCGCAGGATTATCATAATTTGTTTTTACTAAAACGTGATTCACTCAATGTTGTGCATAATGAATTGCACAGCTCGAGTCCACACAAGTCCTACTGATTGCAAATAGTCCTTTGGTGCGGGAATTAAGAACAAATGTTGTGTATACACAATTACGAGTATTAATAGTTTATCACAATATTTGGCAAATTCAAAACGTAAATAGAACTTTGAGAATCCCCTCGGTTGTGTTTAAAAAAGAACTGAAAGGCGTTTGCTATCTTTAAAGACATCGAAGGATTTGAGACCAAACTCGGCGTTTATAAGGCGAACTTCGTGATTTATTTTTTAACAAGTATACGTCACACAAAGTCGTAATTGAATTCATGCATTTAACTCACATTTTACTTGGACTTTTCATTTTTTTTTATTATTTCCTTTAGACTAGATGACAATTGAAGACAGTGACGACAAGGCTTACCACATTTTAAACTTACATATTTTAGCTCGAAAATTCACAAAATACACAGATAAAGTGAAGAAAAACTTTATTAACAATAATTTTAGCACACATTTATTTGAATTTTCGAAACTTATTTAAAATGACATTCAAAACTTAACGCGCACTGAAAAAAGATCACTTCTGTCATAACAAAGAGAAGTTTTGGAGACTTTCTCCAAAGGTCTCCACTTTTTGTCTAACGAGATTGATCAATAGCAATAGTGCTGCCAAAGCTAGAAGTTCGCTCGTAGAAACACATTTAGAACTAGATGGCGGTAGGATGGCAAACTTCTGTAATGACTTTAGACAACTAATTTTTGTGGAGGGATTGATCATTTTTCAACACAATTCTCCTCCTGAAAAGAGTACTCCATATGGAACGATCACACTTGAGCTAGAGGGAAGTAAATGATAACGGAATCTAAAGCTATGCTCAAGTTTATTAAGAATTTTAAACTAACTTTCAGTTTCACAGTGGTCTCGTAAGTCATATTTCTTATGGGAATTCAGGCAATGGAAAGAAATGATTCGAAAGTCATTCTGGAACTCTTGGATATGATTCAATTTGGAAGCACCCATATGTAAGTAGATATTAGTGAAATGTAAGGGTAAACCAACTGATCAATTTATATTGCTTGGTCCTGGACTCTGTAATGTACTCCGCAAGAAGAATGTGTTGGGGCCTATGAAAAAGTAAGGAAGCACATTGAGAACGATTTCCAACCCTGCTATACACCAGGGTAATGGTGTCCTTATTGCATGTCGACCCTTGCCAATTTGTGTCGCACAACAAATTTGCACAAGGACTCAACTTTAATCGATGGTCTTTGGCATCTTCATTTGCATTAGGTTCCCAATTTCCTATTCAAAAAAAAGGTCCTTAAAACTTTGCCTGATCGTCTCACGAGCGCAAAAACATTTTTTTCAACAAACTCGTGCACAATTTTAAATTAAATTTCCGCAAAAACTTTTCGATGTAAAGGCAAACCCACTCCAACATTTCATTTACTACGCTTGATCAGGATATTCATGACCACCATCGCGCAACGCTGCCTCCGTTTTCGACTGAAACATAAAAGCGTATGCGCCTCCGTAGAACATCCATTAAAATTCGAACACACTTCCATTATGAATAAATGAAATGAAAATCCTATCTGGAGGGGACACACATCCACTGTCGTGTACATCGCCCTCGAGCTTTATCAACTTCGACGCATGTGGACAGCCAGGCAAGCGCTTCAGTACATACACTCTTCCAGACAGAACACGTTTGGGTGAAGAGCTGTATATTACTTTTGTAATCCTTTTGCATTATTTTGGTTGAAATCCTTATTTGAGTGGGCCACCAGGTGTTGCGAGAACTTTCTGGGGAATTGCATGCGCGACATGATTTGCCAAAATGAAGACTAGGCTGAGTGTCTGGGCTGAAGGACATGTAAGATGAGAAGGATAATCAAGTCACGCAAAATTATGCCATAAATTTTGATCTAATTACACACGAAGGAGTACAGCACCGCCACCAGTCGATATTCTCGTGTATCGTGGCAACAGATTGATGTTGGGCTATGACTGGGAACACCATGTGTGGTTAGGTCTTGCGGGAACATGTAGCCACAAGCGCGTTGCAACAACATACTTAGGTGGTCGTGCCGAAGTGAATACTAATTTATGGCGCCGATTGCGTGTACAACGGTTTCAGATAACGAGGTTCATTATTTAAGTCAGTGGCTGGCAATTAAATGGATCCAAGGGGTGTAACATTCGGTCAAAATTGAAATACAATCAGATAGGAGATTTACAGGGTGTTGACTAAGCACAAACCTCTGTACCCATGGGTTAGGGTGGGGAGTGTGTTTGGCATATGATCACGTTTGACGACGCTAAGTGATTGATACATGGATGAACTCGAAGATTGCAGAAGGGTGGGGATGAACTTTTCGTGGCCTAGGATGTCTTTTTTGACTTAAAGCCCATTAAAACAACAGTTAACTCTCAAAGAGGTCACACAACTTTCTTGACTTGGATTCTTAACTTCATTCTATTTGAAGTACAAATGTAGGAGCTTTAAAATCTTCAATGGTATTGTTGGTTCCACTCAAACACACGGCATTCACGTAAGTATGGCTGTGGATGGTCATAAACCTATGATTAGGTCAAACTGATTCTGGTTCAACGTACTTCAAGCTAAAACTTTAAATCAAGTTGCCTACAACGAGAGGATTCGTCACATCCTAAAATCGTCCTTAAATTCCATATTTATTATCAATGTCACAGCCAAAGAAGCACAGACGTGTAACAACCTTCTCGTGGAAGGTATTCACTTTGCATAATGGTCACCCTTTACATCCTTAATATCCTCATAATGGCATGCATCACTCATGAAATTGCATGTCTCCGCCATCTAGGCCATTTGCCATGGGCTATTATTTGATTCGTCAATATTTGACAAATTGATGACAGTTGATATATGACAGACTCCCCGCTTCCACATGCGGTGACTCTGGCTAATTACAAACCAATTCATGGTAATTTATGGCGATTTGCAGTGAAGTGGTACCGGTGACATTAGTCCATATCCTCGTGAGAGTCTTTCACTTTATGGCATCACGTGTATGTGGCTAAGTTAGTGTCTGTAATTATTGGTTTGCTTATGGGACAATTAAATTGAATTTATTACATGTTATGCGATGGTTTATTGTACTCGTTGAATTAACGATAGTGACACATGACCCGACGAGCAAAAAGCGAACAGGTATTTAGAAGGTGGACACGTCGGAAATACATGCGAGATACCTGACAATGATTTTGATTTAGAGCACATGAACCATGCATGGTTTGAGGTGAAATTAATTTAACTCTAACACGGGGTAGGGTTTCAGATGGCAAGATTAATAGTAGGTGAATGTACTGAACTATTTAATCCCAAAGCAAAATATTACGTATACGCCTCAGATTTCCATCAAATTTCCTATTTTTTATCAATGTCATTGCCCAAGGAGTATAGGTCTCGTAGAGATAGACACATGTGATGTTGGTTCGATTAATAGCAAAAAAAACAGAGCTTCTACAACTGTACATACATCTTGCTTCTTCAGCAGTAAGCCCTATTTTATGCATCGTTGTGGCACTATCTGGGAATTTCTTCGGAACACACAAAGTTGAAGAGGACTAAATGGAACAATGGAACTCCGGAAACGAAAACGCCTACGATAAAGACTTATAACTTGTTGACTATCTTTGGCTATCGACCGCAGACAACAAATGGATTCTATGACAAAAAGACTCTTCTCGACTTGTTGGGTGAAAATTCCCGAAAAGCTAGATTTCTTAAACTCAAGCGAAAGCTGTTAGACGTTACAAAATGAACGGTCTGGGGCTTAGTGAAATAAGAAAGCTGGAAGCTAGAGAGAACCACACACCAATCAATAGCACTGCCTCTAGAAAATAAGTCAAAAGCAAATGTAAATCCTGAGAAGGATGAATGCAAACTTTTGGGACCAATCAGCAGCTCCATGTCTTGGAAACTCGCAGCGACGGGCTGTTTATGCCAAGATATAAGTAATATATGAAAAATCAGGGTCAATTAGTGCTATGCACCGAACAAAGGCGCGACTGAAGACGAATGGGACAACTTTCTCTACTTAATACATGCCGTCTAAAATTCGACATCTAAAGGGGACCCCTATGTTGTAAAAGGAGATTTCAATGCGAAGGAAGGAAATGACAACTTCGGGCCCAACCACTTGATGAAAGTTCACAACCTTAGAGACAGCAAAGACGATGGCAATCAGTTTGGGGCTTCTGCGTTGTCAACCCTCCCTGTCTATTCGGCTGTCAGCACAAAATATCGTAGAGGTCGCAACCACAAAAAAAAAAGAGCATAAATTTGACGTCCGAAACAAGTGCTGGTAGCTCTTATTCGTCTCCGTACTTTGCCCGTCAGTAGCATCACGCAAACATGGTAATACATATCATCCAGACAGGTTGCTCATACTGCTCATTTTACCTTGAGAAACAAAAGAATCTAAAGCGCTGTGCTAACAAATGTGGATGAACACTGGAACACTGTGACTGGGCCATAAAAGATAGAGAGGTAACCCATGGCTATCCATCGGCCCCTAAAGACAGATCGATAAGCGCGTTTCTTCTGAATTTCAGTAGGAAGGAAGAAGGTCAACACATTGTATTGAACAGAAGCCAAACATTTACCAAATAGTTGTGAAAGTAACATCGTCCGCAACACTTTACCAAACACCTAACAGATGGACCCAGCTCCAAACAACGACCGGTCAAGAGTCCAGATGGGCCGCTTCTTATGTCGGAAGAGGATTACCTCAGTAGATGAAAAGCGGACTTTACATTAGTTCCAAACTATTTTAACGAATGTGTAAGGTGTCTAAATTCGAATGAGTCTTTTGGCGAAATAAATTCTAGAATACAAAGCACACACAAAGCAGCAAAGCAGTGGATTTTAATGACATCTCTGCTGAGCTCCACCAGACAGTGCCAAATAAGTCAGCAGAGTTACTAAATTAACTCAAAAGGAGTGCATGTGAAACTGAAGAGTGGAACAGTGGATTGATCAGGGCTGATGATGGCTTCAATCTGGATGTGGACAGCAGAACCAGCAAAAGCTGTCTAAGGAATGCTTTTCAAAATGTACTTGAGTATTGTTTTCAGCACCAGCACAAAACTGAGACTGTTTCGTTAAAACGTTGAATTAGTAATTGCCGACTGACGTAATATTTGTAATGTAACCACAAGGGAGCTAAAGATGTCATCTAATCGCATCTATAACTAACAGCCCTGTAAAAGAACGGGTCAGAAACTAATTACAATACAGAAAAATAAGGGAGAGTGGTATGCAATTGAATTCACTTACCCAGTCGGGCAGAAGTGTGGGTCGCCCTAAGCAAACAATTCAGGTCACTGGCATTCATCTGAAGGGGGCTGAAAAACTTCACAAAAGTTTGGTAGGCATTGAAGACATTGTCCCTCTCCTATGCCTCATAAAGAATCGAACAAAGGAATAAGGACTAAGTAGGTACTTTATACCTAGGACTCGATAACTCTTAACGGGTGGGAAAAATACTGATGCTGGTTGTTGCAAATTATGCGAATTGTGCACATCATCGATGTTTGTAGACGTCAATCATATTCGTCCTTGCAAAATCCCATTTATTTTAAATTTGGTCCTCTCAACAATGACCACAACAGAATAAATTCCCGACCACTTCTCACGGCAAACAGGCACCTCACGAATCCCAAAAGAAAAAAAACAAACAATTCGAAGAAAAAACTTATTAACAATCCTGCTGCTGGCAGCTTTCTAAACTGACCCAAAACATATGTACATATGTACACAGGACACTTTTAATTGAAATGTCAGATGAATTAAGTGACACTTTTCTTTCATTAAGGCTATACGAGTGTGCTGTGGCTGGCCTGCTGACAAAGAAAGATTTTGAAACCACAATTTCTCGGCGGACCGTTGCTCATTTTAAATTTCCTTCAAGCAGACTGAAAGAGTATTTTTATTTTAATCCCTGCAACAGACAGAACAACGAAATTTAAATCCCGCAAAAAAAATCAAGAAAGATTGACAAATTCATCGAAAGCAGAAGCTGATTAAGGACAATATCCTCGATGAGACAAAGAAATAATTCTCATCCTTTTTTTTTTTTTTTTTAAATTTACCATCAACCACACTGAAAAGCATGAAAGCATTTAAGGAAAACCCAGACAGAGTCCTGAAAAATCTGAGGGAAAAAAACTAAATAGAAATTTTTGGATTATGTGTAGAATGAAACTGACTTAAGGATAATGAAGAGGATAAAGAAGAAAAGATTTTATTTTTTTTTTTTAAGAAATCACCCAACTGGACGCACTTCAGCAGCATGAAGATATTTAGATAAGGATGAATATCCCTATAAAGAGGATAATGATATTTTGATGTACCTACTCGTACACACGAACACATATGAATAGAATATCCTTCGCCTTAAGAAATTAAGTACCCAAATATCCCCCATTGGGAATGGATAAACAGAAGGTTTACTTGGTTTCCTCAAGTTTCATATACGTGTGTACACTCGAAAGGATTGTAAGGATAATTAGAAAAGTTTTTGTCACTTCTATACCATTGAGGGATGTATCCTTTTTTTTTTTTGTTGCTGTGGGGTAGTGCGGAAAAAGAAGTATGTAAATGTTTAGTGAATGTCATTATCTGGTTGATCCTTGACGAAAATACAAAACACACAAAAAATAAAAAAACATCTTAAGTTCATACAGCAACAAACATTGGGTTCTGAAGGATAATGTAAATGTGTTCGTCCTTTTCTCTACTTGTCCTGTGGGTTTCAAGTTTTTGTTTTTTTTTTTTCTTCATTTTCTGCTTTTCTCTTTACCCTCAGAGGTTAATGGTAAGTTTTTCTTGTCACTGACAGGGTATGACATGATTTTGGGGTCGTTGTCAGGTTTGGTTTGAGTTTTTTCGGGGGTGATGTTGATGGAAAGGAATTTTCTTGGTCTTTTTTTTTTCACGGAGGATTATAAATAAAAGAATTTAAAATACCGAATTAAATTCGCCTTATGCAAAAGCAAAAAAAAAAGGAGGACAAGCAGCTTTTCTAATTGGGGACCTGCACGTGTAAAGAGAGACAACTTTGAACCTTAGTTGATGATTGAACTGGCGAACGATGAAAGGACATTTTCACTTTCAGCCACCACAAGTTTTGTTTTTTCTAAGATCCCTCTGGTGGTATAAAAGTCTAATTTTATACCGCCTTACTGCAATGACCTTTGATGTTTACCTATGTACGAAGTTTAAAATTGGCACTCAGACAGAATTATTTCTTACAGCCAAGGGGCAACAATTTAATGGTCGACCTTCGTCGTTTAGTCGTAAAATGTACATTTTTAATCTCACAACCTGTCCAAGCACCATGAGGTGTAGTGACTTGGTATGAGGGTACCTGGAGACTCGTGCCATCTGCTATTATGTTCACGATAAGCCCAACTATCGACGAAAGAACTGACCCAAATTAACGGAGAAATCTTGAGAAATCGGTAAGTGACCTCTACTATCACGGAAAAGGCTTTACTACCTCAGGAGACAAACAGAAAACAAACGAGCTACTAAGCAGATCAAGACAAGATATTGCGAGAATCGTTGCCACTAGTACAGGCCACTGGCCAGTGAGAGACCACGCAGCCAAGCTAGGTATTCCCCACAACACTTTCTGCCGCAGTTGCAAGGATAACAGCGAAAAAGAATCTCTGCATAATTTCCTGTGCAAATGTCCGGCCCTAGCGAAGGTCAGATAGCGCACTCTGGGCAAACCCGTCTTCGAAGACCTTAAAGATATGTCCAGGAAACAGATTGGTGAACTGTTCCTTAATTCAACAGGTTGGATCTAAATATCTTCCTTTATTAACCCTCAAATAACCAAATGAGTTGTGGTTTCAAAAGGACGTATCCTAGCGCTAATTGAGTTCTTAGAACCGCCACCTCTACCTACCTACCTACCTCAAACGACAGTTATATCTCCTACAAAATATTTCACCATCAAAGACTTCGCTGAGTGAGATGAAATAAGGATGAAGTTACAAAAGAATACGGGGTAGTTTTCGGGAATCTATTTAGCGGCCCTCAAGATGTCGAGGTCCTACAAACTACGAAATTTTGACAATGTATTCAAAGCTAAAATACTCGTAATCCAAGAGGCTTGTCATGCTTTTAACGAAGACTCAAGCATCAAAGTCATCGACCTATCAACCATCGTCTCTAAACAGTAGCACAACGCAGAACTCAGCTTGTGCCTAAGGTGTCGATCCTCCCTATCGCTCATAAGGGTCGGAGGAGCACTGAAGGAAACGATGTTGAAGAGAGTGATGGAGTGCCTTTCACGTAAGAACATGACTGCCTTCTGCACTAAACTTCAAAAAATTGCCAGTCTCAACAAACAGATGGTGTGCTTGATACTTATATCATTGGCTGATTCCTCTGGTTTCTGAGGGTAGACTTATGCTTTTGTGAAGAATAGGATAAGGGGCCGGAGTGTTAGCGATAGCCAGGCTGCACTTACTGCCTAGCCAGGGTTGGCTAGGTTCCAAAATATTGTACATCAAGAATGCAATTACTTTTTGAATTTGCTCGCAGGTCAGTGCTGATCTAGTGAATACTGATACTGTAAGCTCCTCACTTTCGAAGCACCTTTCTCAAAAAGTCGAGAAAATTCCAATGAAATGGGTAAAACTGTGTCTTGCTTCTTTCTAGTAGTGTTTAACCATGTAAAAGCTGCACCTAAGTAAGTTGAATGTTTCCTAACTCGACAAAAAAAAAGTGCAGAAACTGCATATTCTGCTGAAGAAAACATGCGCGGATTTACACAGATTAACCCGGCGAGAATGTGGTGACAAAATGTTACATAGACTATGTGGCTGGGTATGAGATACCCACATACAAAATTGCCTGTAAATATTGTTACAATAAATATTAACATTAAAAAATGGTATTTTATTGTAAAATGGTACGTAATAATTAATTGCAAATGAAATACATGTAGTATTTCAAGAATTTGCATATTAATACTTGACAAAACGGAATTTACTAAACTTTTACAACACAAATTGGGCACTTTCGAAAATGCCGCTAAAATACACACGTTTTTATTCTTATTCAGTCAAAAATCAGCAAAATCTTCCAGCATGGATCTAAGTCGCCTTTTTCTAGTTTCGAAATCCATTTTTAATCAAAAATTAAAAAAGAAAGTAAAACATAACCAAAAACAACAAAAACAACCATAGGAAATTTTGGCACGAAATGCATACGCCAGCTATGTGGCTGGGTATAACATACCCGACAGATGTCTGCACACGGATATCTCGACCGACGGCTACCGCGACACAACGATCACACCACTATGTGGTGGGTATGTCATACCTGGCCACACACTCGCCGGGTTAAGAGCCATCAAGGCCTAAAAATTAAAACATAGTTTCTAGGCATCACCATCCAAGGCATCGCCTAATTACGATGAAACTCGTTCAGGCACTTCAGGCTAACTCAGTGTAGAGAATGACACACTGGATGAACATTCTGTAAAGTGTGATTCAATAAGAGATCCAGAATTTACATCCTACGTCACTCACTTTACGGACGTCTTCAAGAAGTTAAAATTCAACAGCAAATGCGTCAGCGCGAAATTTTTGATGGAAATCGTATCCCCTATGCAACCGCAATTACAACTCTTCATTGCACTAATAAGATGGAATGGACTTATGGACGATATGTGTCTCCAACCAGATGATGCAACATGCAACAGAGCACAGCTTTTGCCGCACTACCTCTCGTCGGCGAATGACCAACCTCTGGGAGTATAATTTGTCATGAAAGAGCTTCTCAATTTGCCGTTCGGAGTCGACAATAAATTGTAGGTCCTTTCAATTCGTGCGATAAATGTAACACGCACAACATTCATTGTTGCGAGAAGCCAGACCTTGCCTCATCGTGAGCTGTCGCGTCAGCTATTTACTTATGTTTTTTTTTTTAGATTTCTTTGACTCATTTCGCTTCTTGCTTCAACTATAGATTCGACTCGCGTGTGATACAAAAATCATCCAGGCTTCTTTACAATCCTTGTCCAAACACTCCTACAAAATTAATCTTTTTTTTTTTTTGACCATTAAATCAATGTCAAACTAAAACGAACAGTCAATGCTGTCTAACAATTAATTTATTTTGTTTACAACGACATTTCCATAAATCTTTTTGAAATTCCCTTAGAATTCTCTCCCACATGACCACCCACTTCATGACTACATTTCCTCATCGCATTGTCATCAACCAAACAGTCTTCTCCACCGAACGAGCTATTACACCCACGGGGATGATTTAATCCCATTTGTCTACAAAAAAGTGAAATCCCTGCAAAAAACCTCTTTTATGTGGTCCACAGAAAAACCAAATCACCAAAACAGCAATCCACAGACCACGAAAAAAGGATAATTACCCCACTGGGGGTATGGCATGCTTCTCCGAAAAATGGGCTGTCTAACAAAACACCAGGGATTTTTATCCGCAATTTGCAATTAGCCCAAGTGTTGTACCTGGCAATTAGCCTGTAACAGATGAACTGGATGGGAGCTTCCATTTTTTTCTTCCTAGAGAATTCCCCTCCGTCTGATTTGATTGCAGCGTAATTATGAAAAGGAAAAATCCGCCACCGAAATGACGGAATCAAATCCCAACTTGTAAAGCGGATCCGTAATTTAATATTTTTTCTCTTTTCCTTCACAACATGTCCCACCTCCTCCCGGCTCCTATTCGATAGGACCGCAAAAAAAAGGGATCACCGCAGGATTTTGATAAATAAAAATTCCAACTGATTTCCGTTTTTTTTTTTTCTCGGTAGAGTTTAAAAATGTGAGAGTGCGCCCGGGGGGTGTGTGTGTTCAGTTGGCTGGGGTGTCCTTAAGTAATAACCCTCGAAGGCTGGCTGGTGGTGGTGGTAGTGGGAGAGGAATTTATTTTTATTACCAAGGATTCGAGGTTTTTCTTATATTTGTGCGGCAATTCTTCGAATTTTTGTGATATGACATCGACATCTCGGTTTACCGCAATCATCCAAGTGTAAAATTTTCGTTTTATATGCGATCTGTATGTTCCTCCTCGCCTTTGGATGCGAATGTATTTTAATTTTATTTATTTTTTTTTTTACTTTTACGAGTGAGGGTATACGCTCTCGTCGTATCTGTGATATGTCTGCGGCGGCTGGCGTTGGGTTTGTTTCCTTTTTGGTTTTATTTCACATCACTTGGGCGGGTGAATGGGGGAGGTAGGGATCTACTGTCAAAATTAAATTGAAGATATGTGATGATTGGATAAAGGAAATTAAATTCTTTGTGGTTTTATGGGCTTTACGTTTCGAGGGAGGCTCAAGACAAAAAAAAACAACAGCTTTGATTTGTGATTGGAAGTCATTTTGGGGATTTTCTTTTGCAAAATCGACAGCTTAAGGTTATTAGGTTTAATGGGAAAATTTGAAGGCATTTGCTGGGAGGCAAATTAGCTTGTCGCAAAGAGCTACATAATCACACAGTGGATTTGGGCCAGTTTATGGTTACAATGCGCTTATTCCGTTGAAGAGGAAATAAAAATTCGACTTTCAGATGACAAAGATAAGAGAAAGTGTCGCTGAAGATGTTAGATAGTTGCCCAATAAATTACATTTGTTACCATACAGGCGCCCATGTCCTTCGAAAAGTATCTCCGCAGGCCAACGTCAAGGCTCTGTCTTGTCGTAAATTTTGTAAGAACATAGGGGAAATCACTTCCACAAAAATGCAAAAATCTCCGCTGGACTGGTGTCCTGCGATTTGTGCAAAACTGTCAGACCTCCTCATGTGTCTTGTTCTCGTCTTTTATAGAAGATTTACTATGGGAGAATAGCTCTTTAATAAAAAAAAAAAAATTGATTGGACATCAGTGCTGTGGTTTGGAGAGTGCTTAAGTCTTATCCACAATAGAAAACCTCACCTCTTTACTACGGGGTGGGTGAGGCTTTTCTCAGGTTTTTTGAGTGGGCCCGTCCTATGCACCACAGCTGTGGTAAATATCGTTGTAACAAACGATAAAAACAGTTCAGATCGATTTCCATCATAGTTATGTCGATTCCGATAATTTTTAATTTTTTCTACAGGTTAGGCGTGAGTTTAATGCAGGACCTATGGACAACTAAGAAATTTTAAAGACTTCATTGTCCTTTACAAAAATGACAATGCCGATAGTCGAGCTAAAAAACCAGAACGGATGCTATACTTTAACTTGTGCATTCTTACCCTATAACGATGGAACAGATGTAAGGCTAACCACCTTTAAGGGAACTAATACCAGCGATTGTGGTGTCCGTGGCTCAGTGGTTAGTGCGTTGGACTGCTGACCAAGCGGCGTGGGTTCAAGCCCCAGCCAGGAACACCGAACATTTTTCGCGGAACCACCTCTCGTCGGGGAATGACAAGCCTCCGGGAATCTGTCATGAAAGAGCTTCTCACTTCGCCGTTCGGAGTCGGCAATAAATTGTAGGTCCCTTCCATTCGTGCAAACAATACAAACACGCACAACATAAATGGTTGCGAGAAGCTAGGCCTTGGCTCATTTCGAGCTGTCGCGCCAGCTATTTATTTATTTTAATACCAGCGATTAATCCAGGTAAGCAGAGCATAGTCGTTGACCGTGATACTTACGCTACCCAATTAATTTTCGGGTGTAGCAACGTTAGGGACGAAGGTCTATTTAACTCTTTTTTAACATATTGCGAACTTCTTACCTGTAACCGCCTCTTATATTTGCAATGTTTTTCAGAATTGAAACGCTTAATGCAACCTTATTCTGACCCTTGTCGGATAAAATTCGACTTACGACTATACACTACTGGGAGCACGAAATTTCGAAGTCCGCGGAGAAAAATTTGGAACAAATTTCGTAAGACACTCAGTGATACACTAATTCTTCTCCTGAATTCGCTAACACTAGTGAAGTGCTAAAAAAGGAGAGTTTTAATCTATGTCGAACCCTGCTAAGGAAGCGGTTATTGAGTGGGACATACACAGAAAGTGTGAGAAACTTCAAAAGAAAGAACTAAAGTTGACGAAGAGATCATTCTTTTCTTTGAGTAGTATCTGCAAACCTATAGAGTCCAAGCGCAATTTGAGGCTTAATCCCCGTTACAGATATTTACCATTTAAATAGTCGACGGTAGCTGGACTGACTCAAACTACCCAGGCTGCATAGATGAATTTGCGGACTGTTTAAATAGTGCGACTTTTGTGCCAGATCGGAGTGTAGACTATCGGGCGTTTTTCAGGGTTTCATCTGAGCGTTCTAGACAGTCGTTGGTGAAAAACATAATTTAGGTAAGGCTGTGTTGAATAGGTATCCCATAGGGGACTCACTTAGGCTCAAGGGCCATACCGATTCATAGACAATTCTGGTAAACGCCACCCAAAGAACCATTTAGAATTGTTGATAAAGCAGAGGAAATTAGGAATAGGAGTTTGACCTTATTCACGTATACTTATACGGGCCACGAACTAAGTTCTCGGAGTCCATGGGAACATCGCTCAGTATTTTTCAAGCAGTGGTATATGCGATCGAAAGATGTGCACTAATCAGTTTCAATAGAAGATATCACGAGCCAAACATCGCGATACTATCAGACAGCCAGGCTGTCATCAAGGCACTGAATTTCTATTAAATCAAATCCAAACTGTTTTCTGAGTGTCTGGAAAAGATAAACAGACTGGACCGGAACAACAAAGTCACCGCTACTGCCAGATCATGTAGGGGTAGAAGGAAATGAGGCAGCCAATGAACTTGCAAGGGTCAGAAACACGTTGAACCCGAGCCTTTTTGCGGGCTGAAACCGCATCGAATACAAATTGAACTGCGAAGAGAGAAGAAGACCATGGGAAGCACTCCCAGGACTTATCGGGAACTACGACCCAACGACGACCAAGGCTTACCTAGGCACCAACAAGAACCAGCTTCGCATTCTATCGGGCTTCCTAACGGGGTATCGCAGACTTAGGAAGCATCTCAGGAAAATGGGAATAGAAGCGAACGGAAACTGCAGATTCTGCAATGATGCCGAGAAGACCCCGTCACAACTCCTGTGTAGCACTGATCCACAAGAAAGAGCACACCTGGGAGCGTACACTTTCTCTAAAACAGATCTCCCATCGTTGGACCCAATCCAGATACTCCGATCCCTCAGAGTTGTTGGACTGCAGGAGGTGCTATTGGCCGAGACCTATCGGCCAACACGAGTTCGGGGGAGCACAATAGATCTCTACAGATCGCAGTACATACATACACCCCAACTTTTAACATCTAACATCTAGTTTACGTTGAAGTGATAGTTTCCTAAAAGTATTCAATGTGCTGCTCTTCATCGTTCTCATCTCTACAGCTTTTGCAAAAATCGTTAAAGAGAGCCCTTTGTCTCCTAGCATGTTATAAAGGAGTGGCCTCTGATAACGTCATTGATGGTGGGCATTATTAGTGCGAAACGACCTAAGATTTTCAAGACACTGCCTCAAAGTTCCCTATAGGGCTGTAAGTTATAGCGGTCCACCCATGAAAGCGAACGGCAAACCAGATGAACCTGCGCTGGTCGGTTTTGATACGCTAAGTGGGTATTTCAGGTAAGAATTTCGTAATAAGGGGCCATGCATTCAAAGAAAGGCCTTACGGGGGTGATGTAAAGCGATTTTGTAACATACGCGCTCGAGAATTTCTTCAAAGAACCGAGCGCAGAGTTAATCCTACTGATAATGCTGTCAATATGGGATCGGATATTAAGTTCCCAATCGCAGATTACACCCAGATCACGGTTGAAGTGATCACGGGAGGTAGAGTAAGGTCTGGAAGGTGTTGGCAGACGTTTATTAGAGTATGTGTTAGCTTGACATTTGTTCACATTGAGTTACAGGAAATTTTTTGGCATCAGATAGAAAGGGTGCCCGCAGCATAAAGAATCCACTGTTGTGCTTGTTTGATGATGAATTTTCAAAAAAAAAATCGCGTCAGAAATCGTTGATGTAAAAAAGGTAAGCGTAGTCATCCATACACACCTCTTAGATCAAAGGCTTCTATTATAAGTAAAGGAAGCCAATTTAAACAGACCACCGAAATGACAAAGCAATTAGAACACACCACCTTGTTGGGTCTCTTTTCATCTGCGTTTCCACACTGTTGTCAGAAAAACTGTACGTTTTTGGGACTTAAACCTAAATAAAATTTCTTAGTAGTCCATGGCACTAACCACTAGCCCAAGGCCGCCACTGTAAAGTTGAAACAGCAAATTATTGCGCCATCAGTCCAAGTTTAAAATCGCCGTCCAAAATCATGAAAGCAAAATTACAATAATTTTCCCCGAAATTTAGTTTCCACTCCGTCTGGGAATACTTCTCTGCATTCGCAAGTCATAATCCTTTGACACAACGCCACCACCATCGCCCACTCGAATCGGATCGAAAGGCCCGAATATCCGGCTAAACCAATTAATTTCGTATCCCCTATGAATAATCTGTTTGCTCATTGACCTGATTAAATAATTGCCCAGCATGTTTATGTATAAAGTGCCTGTGTATTTGGTTAGCAGAAATTATCCTCGAAGGAGTAGAACAAATAAATAAATTTCCAAAAGTAACACGTAATTGCTGAGATTTCCTCCGTCTGGCCAATTACGACCGAGAATAGGGCCAACAAAACGAGAGGAAGTAATTAACCCAATCGGAATGAATCCTTTTTCCTTTTTTTTCTGTTCTTGTTTGCTGGTGCCTCTTCTCTGCGGTAAAACTCCTAATCCCCAAGAGATTCATTATGTATTCGGTTGAATGGTTGCCTCCAAAAAAAAGAGGTCTTCCATGGGGGTGAAAAAAAACTCTCATCTGCTGAAGTGCACAAACAACACTTTTTTTTTGTCGAAAAAGAAAATGATTCCCTTGAATCCTTTGCATTGTAATCAAAATGACATCTGGTACGTGTTTTCAAATTTTCAGTCGCGCTGTTGGTTACCTGTGCGACGGAGAGTCACTTTACGGATACACTTCCTGAGGGATACCACAATTTATGGTGTAATAAAGAAAAATTATTGGACTTTTCGTTTATGGAATTCGTCATAACATCGCTTGAGTGGTTCGGTTCATATCGATTGTTATGCGGTGGTTCTAGCTCCTTTGAGCTGGAAAAGCCGTTGCGGGTGTGTTGTTTGTGTTGGCAGCACATGTGCCTAATATATTTTTCGTTGTTGGTATGAATTATTACTTTGTGTTTGGTTGGGGAATATGGGGGCAGACTTGCCTGCCTATTCAGTATAGGAACGCGTCGCAGTTTTTTTTTGTTGGATCTCTGGTGTTGCCTACGGGGAGCATTGTTGTTTGGCAGCACGTGTGCGCGAACTTGAAAGAAAAACAGAAAACGCAAAGCAGAGCCTTTTATAGGCAATTAGAGTAGCTAACTTAGAAGAAAGAGGAACGCGTCTATGATGAGCCGAGGATTGGAGTAAACAAATTGTAGTACACAAGTTAATAAGGCAAAAATATTCATATTGCAAAGTAATTGTGCAGGGAAGTGGAAATGCATGAACTGAAGCAGGAATGGATGAGGAAGTACTGTAGAAGAATATCCTTTGAAGGGGAATTCAAAGCTTGACACAGGTCTTAAGTAAAAAATATGTTTTCCTGTCAAATTACTAGAAATCGAAGGTGGCAAGGTGATTCGAAATGAGATGCGAAAGTTGCTTTGGGTACTAGAATCACATGAAAATTCTATCGCCTGCTGGATCTGAAACGCGTTAATTAACTCCGCACAAACGTTTTTGTCTCCCATTAGGGGTTAGGATAAATAGGATTAGTTGCGAATAAGTAGTTGATTTCACTGGAGTCTTTAAATCAATCAATATCGACGCCTTTACGCTAATTGAGTTATTTGAACATCCTTTCTTACTTACTTACTTAAGGTGGCGCTACAGACCAGCGTGGTCCTGGGCCTCAACCAACAAGTCTCTCCAGCCAGCTCGATCTTTAGCCAGCTGCCTCCAGTTTCGCACAGCAAGTTGGTTGAGGTCCCCTTCCACTTGCGTGCGCCACCTGAGTCGCGGTCTTCCTCTACTGCGCTGACCCTCGGGTGTGGATTCGAAGATTTTCCGAGCTGGAGCATTGGTGTCGATCCGCTCTACATGACCCAGCCACCTCAGTCGTTGGACCTTCACCCTTCTGGCTAAGTCGATGTCGCTGTACAGCCCGTACAGTTCGTCGTTGTATCTCCCCCTCCACTCCCCGTCTATGCAGACGGGACCAAAAAATCACCCGAAGAATTTTCCTCTCGAAGCAGCCAAGAGCAATCTCATCCGCTTTAGACAGAGTCCATGCCTCTGCGCCGTAGAGCAGGACTGGGACAATTAAGGACTTATAGAGGGTCACCTTAGTTGTTCGAGAGAGGGCTTTGCTACTCAATTGCCTTCTTAGCCCAAAGAAACAGCGATTGGCAAGAGTTATTCTTCGTTTAATCTCAGCGCCGATGTCATTGTCTGAATTTATAGTGGAGCCTAGGTAGACAAAGTCCTTAACTACCTCAAAGTTATAGCTGTCTATAGTGACGTTCTGTCCGAGACGTCGGTGTTGGGAGTCCTTTCTTGTTGACAGCATATACTTCGTCTTGCCCTCATTGACCGCTAAACCCATCTTCGCCGCCTCCGTCTCGATACTCACAAACGCACCAGTGACATCACGCTGCTTTCTTCCGATTATATCAATATCGTCGGCGTATGCGAGCAATTGGACGGACTTTTGAAAGATTGTGCCGCTGGTGTTGGCGCGTGAGTTTTGCACAACAAAGTCGCATCACAGCGCGTCGCCTTGTCTAAATCCTTTTCTGACATCAAAGGTCTCGGTGAGGTCTTGACCGACCTTGATGGAGCAGCGTGCATTTTCCTTCGTCATCCTGCACAACCGGACGAGTTTGGCAGGGATGCCAAAACTAGACATGGCTCTGTATAGCTCGTCTCTATAGATGCTGTCATACGCGGCCTTAAAATCGATGAAGAGGTGGTAGATATCGATTTGAAGTTCCTGGGCTATCTCCAAGATCTGCCGCAGTGTGAATATTTGGTCGATGGTGGACTTTCCTGGCCTCAAACCACACTGATATAGACCGATCAGGTTGTTGACGAACGGCTTCAGGCGTTCACACAACACGGCAGATAAGGTCTTGTAAGCGATGTTAAGAAGACTGATGCCTCTATAGTTGGCGCAGTTCAGAGGGTCTCCTTTCTTGAGGATCGGGCAAACAATGCTGAGGTTCCATTCATCGGGCATACTTTCTTCCGACCATATTTTACAGATGAGTTGGTGCATGCTCCTTACTAAGTCATCGCCTGCTGCTTTGAACAGCTCGGCAGTTAGGCCGTCAGCCCCAGCAGCTTTGTTGGACTTAAGCTTCGAAATGGCTTTCTTCACCTCGTCCAGGTCGGGTGGACGGAAGTAGTTCTTCCATATCCTCAGCATCGACTTCGATTCTACTACGATGTTCCCTTGTTCATCCTTGCGGGCCTCGGTTCGGGCTCTGTAACCTTGACAGGTTCTTTTTACCCTTTGGTAAAACTTCCGAACCTCATTCCTGCTATAACATCCCTCTATCTCCTCGATCGCGCGCTTCTCATGCTCTTTCTTTTTTCCTTCTGAAGAGCTTGTGTTCGTCTCTCCTCTTCTGCCCGTAGAGCTCGCGGGCAGCTCTGGTCTTTCTATGCAGCGCCGCTTTGTAAGCCTCTTGTTTCGCTGCATGTGCTTGCCGGCACTCGTCGTCAAACCAGGGATTTCGTTGTGGTGGCCGTGTGAAACCCAGCACATCAGAGGCGGCATCTCTGATCGCTTTTTGGCAATGTTGCCACTGGTCTTCAATACTTGATGCTGGCGGCATAGGACCTCTTGAGAGATTGAGAGAGACTCGATCGGAAAAGGATTTGGTGATCTCTTGCGATTGCAGCCGTCCGACGTCAAATTTCCTCACAGTATTCCCTTGTCTTGGCGGTGTTCGGGATATCCGCAGTCGTACCTTGGCTACAACAAGGTAGTGGTCCGAGTCAATGTTGGCCCCTCGGAACGTTCGGACGTCCATGATACTGGAGGAGTGCCTTGCGTCGATCGCAATGTGGCCAATCTGGTTGACGGTTGATTGATCAGGAAATCTCCATGTTCCTTTCTGGATATTGAGATGTGGGAACCGCGTACTAGCTACGACAACGTTCCGCCCCGCAGCAAAGTCGACCAGCTTAAATCCGTTATCGGAGGTGGTGTCGTGTAGGCTGTGCTTTCCGACAGTACTACCAAAGATGACCTCTCTTCCTAGCTTTGCGTTAAAATCGAACATCCATCTCTACTAATAGTCTTTTAAGCGAAGTAAATAAAAATCCGGAAAGTTTACAAAAATCTTAGAAATCTAATATCTGGTGCAATTTTGATAATCGTGGAAGGGAAAGTCTTAGTAAACTCACATGTAACTACGAAAAAGGACAAATGTAAATCTTTTAAACATTTCGGTTGGCGAATCTGTGTTTAAAAAATCTCGATGTCAGGAAGTCTGATAGTCCCAGCCTCGAGGAGAGGCAATGTGTAAAGCTACGATCAGACGCTTTGCAGATGTGCGCAAAACTGACACATAAGCAAATGTCTGCTAATCATCCGCAAAAATGAATTTGCAGAAATTTCACATGCAGACCGATCACACGATTTACGGAGGTTGTCCTAAAGCTGCAAAGTTTTGGGTGTGTGCAAATGTTCTCAAATGGCATGTCTGCACATTTATCCAGAGCATTAATTTCCCGATCATACGTTTTGCCGACACATGCCAACAACATATTTGTAGACACATTTCCAGAAACGTCACTTTTATTTAATTCGAGGGATGAAACAATTCGAGATACCCTCGCAGTATTGGCTGCCTATGTGTTTGAGAGCACCAGCGAAGAGGACGATGAAAGTGAAGACGACGATCAAAGCGAAGAGGACAATGAAAGCAAATTTTTAACGAAGTATCACACACGTTCGAGGAATGCGAGAAGAAGAGCCCACATTGTATCAGAGCATTTGCGGACAAATTTTAAATTTACACATGTTTCTTCAAAGCAACATCTGAAGATGTCAGAAGTCCACAAATGCGTGTGGGCATATGTCTAAAAGTCCGCAAATGGTCCCAAAAGTGTGGTCTCATTATTTGCGGATAACCTGTGCAAAGGCTTGCGCATGACATTTGCAAATCATCCACAAATGACATTTGTGAAAATATTTGCGGACAAAAATTTGCTGATCAGATGATTTGCGGAGGTTTGAGACACGTTTTTCTACAAAATGTCCACACATCTGCAAATGGTCTGATAGTAGCTTAAGAATACCAACCTAACACTAAGAGGATTCAGAGGATGGTCTGCAATCATACAACTTGTGAAATAAGATCTTGTCCCCCCAACGTATTCGTACAAAAATCTGATCCAAGTAGCCCAACACGCATGAGCTTAACTAAAAGCTGGATATTCAGTCTAACAGCTCATGCATACAACTTGCAACTTTTTCCTCGTAGAGAGGGGTAGGAGACAAACCATGCATTAGTCGATAATGTCATGTCGATCTAAACAGATGGCTCCAAGATGGATGGGCGCATTGGGACTATCTAGGTCAATCTAATCCATAGATAACAGTGGTGTTTTCTAAGCGACTATTCTGGCAGAGACAACAACCTTCCTAACATAAGCTTTTCATTGACAGTCAGGCGGCAATACAGGCGATTTCTGCCACAGAATGAAATCCAGGCTTTTGCGTCACTGTCGCGAAGAGCTACAAATTCTTCCGATACACGATACAATATAAAACTATGCTGCGTTTTTGGACACATACGTGTGTCTGCAACGAAAAAGCTGCGAAAAAGCAGATAAACTGGCACGGAAACGCCCTCTTTTGGGATCTTAAACATGAAATGAGGAAAGAAATGCTATCGACAGCAAGCGCCAACTGGAATTTTCTGCAATAGTCATTTAGCCAAATTGCACACCTCTTGTTGATTCATGGTGTTGTGCAAACAAACAAGGGAATTGTTCAACAGAACTTTATCCATTTTCTGAAATTGAAGTTTAATCTTTAACAGATCTTATCCTTCGCATACAAGCCCCATCACATTACATAAAAATGCAATTAAAACTGTTTCCATTGAGCGACAAAATCAACTTTTCCCAAGTCAGCAACAATCTTTTCTTTTTTCTTAGAAAATTAAAATGTCACTTCAAAGTCAGCCACTGAATGACACAAAAGAAATGTGAAAAGAAAATAATTGTTCACCTCAAAAAGGCATAAAGGGTATCTCCATCCACAACTAGCTCCGAAAAAAAAGTAATTAAAACCCCATCTATGTCAGTGTCATTTCATTTTATAAAATTACACACACACTGTGTAACAGCACACCATGTGATCCTTTCAACTCAGCCCAGGATGTCCTATCCTTTCGAAGAAATACTTTAGAAAATTCATGGTCGTCTCTATGGTCCTTTCAAAATTGGTTTAGCAAAATAATAAAACAAAATCTCCCCTTTCATGATGAAATTACAACAAAAAAGGATATGACCACCATACACAATTTAGTAAGAGTAACTCAATATTTTTTGTACACAAAGCCCTTCGATTATATCCATCATAACCCTGGTTATTGGGTTTCATTCCGCGGTTTATCCTTTCGATTTGAGGGGCCGGCCAATCCACTTACAGAGAGGGTGGTATAATAGAGCTCCAACTTTGTTTGATATACTCGTGTTGAGTGCCATACACATCTGCTGTGGTTAGTCTTTGTGGTGGACCTCGGTACAAACAACAGTATCCTTCAGAAATGCAAATAAATTGTAACAATTGAGACAATTGCTACCTCAGCGGAGAGGATATTGCGCCACACACTGCATCTCGAGCTGATTATTATTCAAAAAGGATATTGCAATGTCATTTGGTATGCCGCTTCTCTTACCAAGAAAATCCTTGAAACACTGCACACACATGCAAAAAAAACTCCTCAATTGGCAAGGAAAAGATACAAAAAACAGAAAGAGATGCAAACCAAAGTAAATGATGGAATTTTTTATTTGCCAACATTATTTGTTGTTTATCCAAACGCAACAAGGATAACTCCAAACGACACCAGGCAACACAAATATTGGTAACCATCTCTGCCTCTCAGGCTTTGGTTAAAGAATGCAGGCAGTCCGAGGACTCTTCGAAACAGCATTTCGGGTAAAAGACTGGTGGTTGATGCAGCACAAGTTCTGGTGCCCATAAAAGCAAAATGATGCCCATTTCGCGTTCGAAATTCGTGACTGGAAAATTGAAAAACTATGGATAAGTTCCCTTTTTTGGTCAGTTGCCAGTTGCCAGGTTTCGACAGTCGAGAACGGAATTGAGAGCAGACACTTGCTGTGGTTACTAATGCAAGTAGTATACCATATGCATGCATACCATTCGGAAGTTACATTGTTGGATCCCCAAGAGGATGGGCGACGGTTGAATTGGGTTGGAATCTCATCACAGGAAGGAAACTCTGAATTGAAAACCGTTGTTCGTCGAGATGAAATATTTTACAATGCAATGCTAGCCGAAAGGAGTAAGTTCTCAGAAATGTAATAATAACAAGGATAATGATGGTGATAATTCCCGAAATGGAATACCAGAAGAGGCACACAGTGCAGTGGAGGAGAAAATGAATGAGATATTGTACGAGGAATTTGTGCCAAGGAGAAGGGAATTCCCGTATTTTTCTCAGAAATGCTACAAATCGCAGAGTGATGAGTTTCTCAATGAAATACCACACAAGTGGTGTGGAAGGATATCCATTCGAAGAAGAAGTTGTAAAATAGTTTTCCGTGTTCGATGAACTCCATGTTCAAGTTATTTGATGGGCTGTTCTTGGGTAGAATGTCTGCGGTGTTCCTTTCTTATTTTTCATTTCTCTACGGGATGACCGTGATTAAATTGGAATGGACAAGAATAGGGCCGCACAGAGGCGTTTGGTGAAGTTTTCAAATAGGGTACTGAGAACAAAGATTTACATTCCTCCTTATTCAGAGTTTTCGTTTCCTTTTATATCATTTATATCCTCTAACCCAAGCTTGGTCGAGAAATGCACATAAACACAAAGCTGCACCAATATCTCTGCGCGAATTTGTTAGATTTTTGTCCTCAGACTGAGGTGGTTGTTGAGATAAAGAATTGTATTCTAAAGCAATCTGTAAACCTGTCTTTTTCACTATCGCCTATAGGCATTTTCAGCTCCTTCAATGTATGTCCATGGATAAATCAGCGCTAGCGCCATTTGACGCACGCTGCTACATAGCCAGGTTTCGTAATCTTTTCGATTGAATAATCATTTAGCGAAAATCAAGTGTCATGCCCATTTCCAAAGTTTTGCCTACGCATAAGGGCCTCAGTCTACATCGTCTTTTTCCCACAACAAATAAAATAAAAATCCTGCTACACACATCAAAACTCAAAACGGTATCAAGAAATCGTTCACATTCTTTAGGAAATCCTTTGCTTCAGCCCAACGCTCCTTCAAATAACGCATCTCTCTCCCAATTGCACTTTCGTTTAATGGTTTCCTTTCAAATTGTTTAGCCCCGCTGAACCAGAAGAAAAAAATTTCATTATGCTTCATCAGAAGAGCCCGCACTAACGCAAGCACTAGTGGCAAGCGGCTCGATTTCCTTGGATCGGAAATATTCTTTAAAACGCAAATCCCGATCTCCCATCCCACGCACACAAGCAAAAACTCACAGGATAATGGCATCGTGGATACCCCAAGCACACGTGTGGGTTAGATGAAACATTTTCAAAAAATAAAATTTGCATTATCCTGCAAATACGCTCTCTTTTGGGGAAATAATTTCGTATACACGCGCTAGCTGGCTCGAGGGTAAGAGCTTAAGAGTACCTGTATGCATATTGCAAAATTTCACAGCTATATCCTTTAGGGATATGCTTTGTTATGACAGCATGTAGGTACCGTAGAGAGCTTCTTGATGGTGGGAGTTAGAGTGATATTCTGGAAACACACAGAATGCACTTTGGATTGGAGAAATTGCAGGAAAAATGTGCAGGATATGCACAAAAGCATTTTTTAAGGATGAAAACTTCTGTGTCATTAAATAAATTGAAAAATGCTTGTTGGTGTGTACTCATGCCGGGGGAATGCACCGCGCTTTTGGGTCGAGTGAAATGTTTAACTCGTTGTAAGTGATGTTCAGCGCTCTCTGGTTTCTGTTCTCCTATTTTTTTTTTTCTTCTTTACTTCTCTTTGCACATTTGATAGCTTGGATGTGAATAACTTGGCTGTGAAACGTTCAGCTGGCGTGCTTGTGATATGAATAAAGAATTAAGTATGTATTCACAAAATGTGCAACTGGCACTTATGGTATGAATTAAGGATTACCAGTGATTACCAGTGATCACCAGGAAATGTTTTGCATTTCTTAGTGAAAGCGGTATTTGTGAAGGAATGATCGGTTGGGCCCTATGTAGACGACAAAACATCCCAAATAAGGATACAAAGCGGAGAAGGGCAGTGAATCCTTTTCTTGACACGAAAAAGAGTCTGAGCCAACGAACTTATCTTTACTTGTCTGTCTACTGATTCTACTAATTTTAGTAGTAATACAGAAAATAAAGAGCAGCAAAATATTTCCACCAACGTCCACAATGTTTTTGGAAGACATGAATGCAGTCCTGTTCCTACGAAATTGACTAAAACGAAGAAAGGAAATATGACGAAGACGTAATATATTCCCACTGTCACATCAAATGAGATCCAGAAAATTTGCACAAAAATTGAAAACATAAAAGCATCTGGTGTCCACGGCAATGGACGTCGTCCTCATTTATGTAGATCTCTACAGAACGTGCCTCGAATCAGAAGAAGCAAACACTTGTTTTACTGTCTGAAGCGAATGAACCACCACAAGACTAATCATTGTATCGACTTCTGTGCAAGTTGTAGCGTACGGAAACTATACTGGAGCGCATCATAAACGACAGACCGAAGTCTGTTTGAGATCGAAGTGGCACGAGACCTCGCAGGTCACTATTAAGATTTATGGGCGGAGCGATCCAATTTCGCGTAAAAATGCATTCATTGAGCACGATAAAAGTGCAAGATGAGCCACAAAAACGTACTACAGGTATTCAGAGCTAAAAGTGTGTCGGTGTTTCTTCAGAGGATATTGACAGACTATTTTGGAAATAAGCTAACGTTATACGATACCAAAGATCCAACAAATAAGTTAAATGTCGCAGGCACTGTGACCCAAAACTCTGTATCAGGTCCGGTACTGTGGAACTCAATGCACGACAATGCCCTAAGACTGAAGATCCCGAGATAATACAGCTATCACACCGGAGATACAACAAGGCAATACAATGTTTTAGGTCACTAGACTTGCTATTGTATAACTTAAGACTTAGGATGCCACGGTTGCAGATGGCATAGCTATCCTGCTGGTAACTATACTCCTGGCGTTACAGAATCACGACTTTACAACTTGCAGAAGAAAAGACAGAAATATTAGTCATGAGTAGCAGGAAAGCTTGGCGTCTTCATAGATACAAGCCTGGTCTTCAAATAACACCCCCCCAATGAAATAACGGAACATGAAAAAATGTGTATGGAAACAAATCCCCAAATTCAACTATGAAATACCTACTTACTTACTTAAGGTGACGCCACAGTCCGGGGTGGACCTGGGCCTCAACCAACAAGAGTCTCCAGCCAACTCTCATCTTTGGCCAGCTGCCTCCAGTTTCGAATGCCAAGACCCCTTCCACTTGCGTGCGCCACCTGAGTCACCTGAGTGAGTGTGGATTCGAAGATTTTTCGAGCCGGAGCATTCGTGTCCATGCGCTCTACATGACCCAGCAACCTCAGTCCTTGGAGCTTCAATCTTCTGGCTAAGCCGATGGCGTTGTACAGCCTATACAGTTCGTCGTTGTATCTCCTCCTCCACTCACCATCTATGCAGATGGGACCGAAAATCACCCGAAGAATTTTCCTCTCGAAAAAACTAAGAGCAACCTCATCCGCATTTGACAGAGTCCATGCCTCTGCGCTGTAGAGCAGGACTAGGACGATTAAGGTCTTATAAAGGGTCAATTAAGTCGTTCGAGAGAGGCCTTTGCTACTCAATTGCCTTTTAAGCACTGCTACTTAATTCCCTTTAAGTCCTGGGACTGGCAAGAGTTATTCTTCGTTTGATATCAGCGCTGGTGTCGTTGTCTGAAGACAAAGTGCTTAACTACCTCAATGTTATAGTTGTCTATTGTGACGTTCTGTCCGAGATGTCGATGTTGAGTGTCCTTTCTTGTTGACAGCATATACTTCGACTTGCCCTCATTGACCGCTTAACCCATCTTCGCCGCCTCCGTCTCAATACTCACGAACGCAGCAGTGAGATCACGCTGCGTTCTTCCGATTATGTCAATATCGTCTGCATATGCGTAGTTGGACTGACTTTTAAAGATTGTGCCTCTGGTGTTGGCGCGTGAGTTTTGCACAACTCTTTCAAGAACTATGTTGAAAAAGTCGCATGACAGCGAGTCGCCTTGTCAAAATCCTTTTTTGGCATCAATGATCTCGGTGAGGTCTTAACCGACTTGACGGAGCAGCGTGCATTCTCCATCGTCATCCTGCACAGACGGACGAGTTTGGCAGGGATGCCAAAACTAGACATGAATTTGTATAGCTCTATAGATGCTGCCATAGGCGGCCTTAAGATCGTTGAAAAGGTGGTGGGTATCGATTCTAAGTTTTTGGGTTTTTTCCAAGATCTGCCGCAGTATGAATATTTAATCGATGGTGGACTTTCCTTGTCTGAAGCCAAACAGATATGGAGCGATCAGGTTGTTGATGAATGGCTTCAGACGCTCACACAACACGGCAGAAAAGATCTTGTAAGCGATGTTAAGAAGACTGATGTGTCTGTAGTTGGCGCGGTTCAGAGGGTCTCCTTTCTTGAGAAAGAAGCGCTAAAGGGCGTCTATTTCTTAAGTCCTCCTATTGTAAAAGCGATGTTAAAGAGTCCATTGTTGTCCAATATCGGTGGACCAAAATACGGGACCAGAATGCTAACTGTCTCAGTGTCAAAAATGTTTCATGACCACCAAGTATGAAAATATGGGCTTTAAAAGGACATAGCCTACTGAATAAACACATCCTACGACGGAAAGTGGGTGGTAGTTGGCATGCTGCCAATTGACCGCTTGCGAAAGACCTCGGTAGGTAGAAAAAAGACGACACCAACTGGTACTACCAAGTGTACAGAATTTTGCCGAGGACTCATTACCCTCGATTTGAAGAAAAACGGCGTCTACTTAAAAATAAACTGGGTATACACCACCTTTGATTTTGTTTTGATAAGTAGTGTGCTACGATACTATGTTATACAGCCCCGAATAGAGTGCAAGTTCTATCAAAACTCTATCAAGGAAGACGTTTTCATCCCTCGAATGTTAATAGTTCAACAAATGTTCTCCTTTGCATTTATGCCTCTATGACGTGGAACTAAGATGATAAGCAAACTACTTCCGAAGACGAGAGTTCGTTTCTACCCTGTTCCACCAGTCAGAACGGTTCGGTTTCCATCTGTATTGGTTTGCTGCCTTCTTATCTCAGAGTATAAAGCAAGAGTCTGACATTTCCAGATGGACATTTCTTGTCTATCTTGAGAGAAACAGCGTTTAAATCTCAAAAAGATTACTTCTCCTTTCAATAATCTTTATGGAAACTACATTTATGTAAATACGTGCACTCTGTAGTAATAGATTTGTGCAGTAAAACTCTCCCAAAAGGATGTGATTCAACTGGTCCCCCAACGACTTAACAATTCTAACGTCCACTTGAATTACTTATAAGACAACTAAAAACTGGCCAAACATTTCTAACACAATCCACTGAATTCCACTCCATTAGAACCAACCTCCCCGGCAAAGCTCTGCCAAATTAATTAAGCATTCAAAGTACTCCTACAGTCGTTTGCATATTCTGTTCATCCGCCATAAACCGCTCAGACAACTTCGAACTCACCCTCCATTTTTTTTGGTGCCGATTCACCTCCGAAATGCACTTATCCAACAGGCAATTTGTCCTTCGCTTGAGTTGCTATACTATGCGCACCCCATTGTTGTTAAATCCTCCATCAGACCGAAGAACACAGCAGCAATGCCACAGACACGAGGCAAACACAAACAAAAACCAAAAACCCTGCTGCTGGATGTGCTGAGATGAGATGAGATGCCATCCTCTAGCGATGGCACAACACAAAAATAGAATGAGGTCCTTTGTGCGCGCACACACACCCACAAACAACAAGAACTAAGGCGCGGGCTTTAATTTTGCAAAACGTGCATCTGACGATTTACCATTTGTGCTGTCATTTGGTAGCGAATTTCGAAAAACAAAGGACGACAATCAGACGTAGATATGATGATTCAATTTCTAACCGTCGGGCACCGTCGTCGCCCCTTTCCAACGCAATGTATTTTCTCATTTGCATCGACAAGGACTTTGTTTTGAATTAAATTTCACTTAAACTTTTTCATAAACGCATTTAGCTCGCAGCATCAAAACTGAAGTACTAATGTCCATGTCTGTGTTCACGTCCATGTCCATGTCACTGTAGGGACACCCCAGTGGTCATTAGTTATGCATACGATATGGTCGCGGAAATGGTTGAGTTGGATTTTTAAAAAAAAAAAAAAAAGTTACGTATTCGCCACCGTAGCCGGGGATGGTGGAAATTAATTCGAATTAATCCCCCGGGGGTAGTTCTGCTATATGCAATTAGAATTCCTGTTAAATATTGATAATTGAATTGATTTCCTCGTTTATTATTAATTTTTATTGTCAAGGACTATTTTTCCGCCACTTTTTCTGACTTTAATTGCGCGGGGAGGAGGTCGTTAGGACAATTGGATTGGAATGGATGCAGATATACCCGGTGTTGATATTTAAATGTTAAATGGTTGTTATTTATTTATTTTTAACTTTGTTTGTTACTCTTAAATTGTTAATCATTTCCAATGGTTGGGCTTTAATGAAACGGATTTATTTTTTATAATTAATGTGCAATTAGCAAATTTGTTTTTTTTTTGCGTTTAAAATTCTTTATTGCAGTTAAACGATATGAATGAGGTTAAACAGTCTGATGACTGTTTTAATTGGCCTCTCTCATTTTAGGTTGTATAATATATTTTGTAAATTAAAGGATTTAATTTCAAGATTCTAGGACTCGTTGAACATTGGTAGCAGAGATAAACCATTTGGCTTTAAAATATAGGTAAATAAATAAATAGCTAGCGCGAGAGCTCGGAATAAGCCAAGGCCAAACTTCTCGTAACCATTCATGTTGTGCGTGTAACATTTCTCTCACGAATGGAAGGAACCTACATTTTATTGACGACTTCGAAAAGCAAAGTGAGAAGCTTTTTTATGACAACTGGTACTATTAAAAGCTTGTCATTCCTCGACAACAGGTGGTGCCGCGAAAAATGTTCAATGGACATGGCTAGGGCTTGAACCCAAGCAAATCTCTCAGCAGTTCATCGCACTAACCACTGAACCACGGCGACCAAGGAGTTTACCTACCTCGGAGTAAACATCAACTCCACGAATGACGCCTTATTGAAGATCCGGCGAAGACTGCCGCTAGGAAACCGCTGCTACGTCGTTTTGGGATTAATAAACACTGGGTTCAAGGCTCCTAACTTGAAAGACGAAATGTACGCGCTACAAAACCCTAATCCTGTCAGTTATGCTTTATGGTGACGAGTCCTTGACGATGGGGAGGGGAGCAGAGCAGATATTGACCACTTCCGAGAGAAAAATCTTTCCTTGAGAAGAGACAACCGCGAACTGAAAGATATGGATATAGTCTGAAAAGTCAAAACAAGTCGCTTACACTGGCTCGGCCACCTCGAGCGAATTGACAACAATACTGCAGCCAAGAGCATCTTCTAAACACAGCCTCAAGGTTCTAGATGACAAGGAAGCTTGATCTGAAGAACTTAAAACACCGTGTCCGGGATTGAAAAAGATAGAGAACTGCCGTGTCTCAGGCAGAGAACATCCATGGATCGAGAGCCCATAATGAGAAAGTAATTTAACCGTCTTGCGGAGGGAAGGACTAAACCAGGCATCTGAAAAGCTAAGATATCTCACAATCCTTAGTGACGGACCTATAAATTTAGTCTCCGCTAAGGAAGCAGAAAAAAGAACCAGCCCGCCACAGCGCGATAGTTCTAGAATATAAGCTTTGATGACAGAACTGTGGCACCAGAGAGAATACGCCTAAGCAAAACTGACCTCTGCAGGGACTTAGGATATTTTTAGAAAGACCACAAACACAGCCTTGAAGGCATACTATTATAGCAAAGACCATCCATGAAACTAAGAAGGAACATTTAGTGAACAGAGCTTTCTAAGGTGAAACAATCCAAAATACTTCTCGGGAACTAGCACCGGATGAGGTCAAAGACGTGCATCAAACTTACCAAGAACGGGCTAACATTTTTAACAGAATTCCTTACAGGATACAGTAAGCTCACAAGACATCTCACAAAAATTAGCATGGAGGACAATAACGACTGTTGAGGCTGAAGATACTCCGTCAATCACATCAGACTCAGTAATCTGGATGCACATCTGATCGGAAAAGAGAAGTTTCCGTCACTAAGTTCACTCCAAATACTTAAATTCGTAAGGGAATCCAGATGGAAAGATACCACAGGCACAAAATTATAGCCGACGAAGTCTGCCTAAATACTGATTGGGTGTTTTTGTACAACTAGGCAATAATGGCGTTTTAGAATGGATTCTAGTGCACTATAACTCTCCCCGCAGGAATTAAGTCGCCTTTTGCTGCAAAGCATCAAGGTGACCTTGTACATATTTTGGTGTCGACTCGTTCGAGTTTGACTAAATTGGACGCTTTCTTGTTTTTACCTCAAAGGGCTTGAGCATATGCCTTCAGTATTCAGAACGCTGCGTTTAGAGCAGAAGAGAATTAAGCTTATCCCGCTAGACTGTGTATTGGGAAGGTCACACTCAATGTGGACTTTGATTATGGCAATACGTGAGACAGGGGTATAACTCACCTGAAGGAAAAATACGTAAACACCAAAAACTGGAGGCTATGCACGCCTTCTATTTAGTGTGTTACCCAAGCAACACTATTTCCTCGATTTTTCATATTTCTTACACTACATGCCAATATTGATATCAAATATTTCGTCATATGTATAATAAAAGGATACAAAATATGTAGTGTCCTTCGTACTTCACGAATTCTCCGAAAATCACTATATCGGCCAATAGACTTCCAAGAAATGCTACAAACATCTTTCGCCCCCAAAAGAAAAAAATTGAAAATAATTCCTTCAAGGGGGGCCATCTATCATCCATCCCCGAACATTGAATAGCTTCCAAATCGGAATCCCACTTACATGCCTTTCTCATGGCTGTTTGATTTCTATTTTTTTTTTTTTTTTTTGGCTGCCAAAGTCATATTTTGTATTTCAATCTGTTTACAGGATTTTGAATAAACACCAATGGAACGTGTTGAAATTTGTTGATATGCTTCAAGGATTCAAACGTATTTTTCTGGCCACTTGGGCATCATAAAGACGGAATATATAATATCTTTTCAATTTTTTATGTTCGATGAAAAGATTTAAGGAGAAAACCTAATCGATCGGGAGTGTTATGACACGTGGCATTGGGTGGGGGAGCTATGTGGGGCGGTTTTGTACTCAGAATTTCTGAAAAGATTTGATGGAGTCCTTGAGGAGAATGTGTACATGTGAGAAATTGGTTTAGTGAGAAATCATGGGATAAATCAGATTTTAAGAATTTAGACATCGACGGTGAATGTCCAAGACTATGTGCCAGTCGAATGTATGGGGTAGGTTCAAAGGACTTTATTTAGTCGCCCTATTTCTTAAGAATTCGTTTGATCCATTTCTATTTAAAATTAACCAAATAGGCCTAGTAGGGTTACAATGCCCCAGATGAAAACGGTTGGGATTTTCCAAGCGAAATGCATCGACATACATACATGGCAGACAATGGAAAGTTTTAATCGATATTCTTCCAACAAGTGGAATACTCATAAGTTTACGCTTTGATGTAGATAGATGCTATAAAGTTTACAAATTCTTTCTTGACCCGTACAATACAGACTTCAGTCTCTTCTGCACCGCGTACGAGTCGACTGAAATTCTTCATCAACAACCCAATTGGCCCCTATTTGTGTGCTTTAAGGCTAGAAAAACCCACATATGACCAAATTTTCAAACTTAGACAGATCTTGAAGGAAACGCGACCTCATCGAAGTCTTTGTGTTCAAAAGAGGATTTAGGCAGAACTCAGCGAGTTATCACGGGTGCGTTTGCGGGTATAGAGACAAAAGTAGCCAAAATCGGAGAGAATGTCATTGTAGTGTCTATGCAGCTTGACTCTGCTATCACTTCTCAAAACAACGAAAAATAACTCTTGCCAATCGTATTTTTTTTTTTTTTTTTTTTGTTGAGAAGTTAGGCCCTTTTGCAGAAAAAATAATGAGACTTTCATTATATAAGAATCATTTATCCCAGTCCTGTTCTAAGGCCCTTGGGCCTAAACCATATCGAAGGTAAATGGCGGTATGCGCAAGTATCCATGGCTTTTTCTGGTGAAGAGCTCCGAACAAAATATTCGGTCTCGATTGCTTTGATGAACTTTAGAGGAAGGTATTCAACGACTAATAACATGCACAATCGACGATTGAGACACCAAAGCTCTTGGTCACAGAGTTTCCAAATCAAACACGGAGGCTATACCTCTTAGAGGGTACTAAGCCCAACCAGAAAAAATGGTTGGTTTTTAGACCAACTTCACTCCGATCATTAACGCCCCCTTGGATCTGTATAGTCATCCTTTGATCTTCTCCACAATTATCTAGTCTACTTAGTAGCTTTAACAATCCCTTGTTCTTTTCTGATGGGAAGCACTCAGTTTTCCGTGCAATCCTATAATCATAAAAGCCGGGTTACATAAAAATTCCACCCCAACCCTTTCTATCACATCAACTTACGCCCCAAGAGGGCACCAAGAAAGGAAACCTTCTCAATAGTCATTGGAGGCAAAAATTCCTCACAAAAGTTTTGTTATAATAAAAACGAATTAAAACCACATCCCTATGCGAAAGGCTTTCAAAGAAAAAACTAAAAAACACCACAAATGAGTTTCAGAACAAAAGCAGCTCTCACTGTCTTAGTAATTAAAGACTACAACAACCTATCATCATTTCCTCCTGCAAAACAATGAATATATTCTCGAAGAACTTGAAAAACTCCCATTTAGCAAAAGTTTCTCCTTAAATTCTTCCATCCCCGCGGCCTCCTTCTCGTCCTGCTAACTGTTTATGTTCAATTTTATTATGAATTCATGTTTCAACACTTGCAGTCTACATAGCAACTAAAGGGAACTTTCAAACAAAGCGTGTCCCGCTTTGAATGAAATTCATTCCAGACGAACGAATTTAACTTGACAAACAGCGCTAAAGCTGTCATCGTGCCGTTGAAAGGAGCTAAAGGAAGAAGCTCCGTACCATCTTCGGTTGAGCAAATATAAAAGTTGCGGCAGTTTTCCCACACTTTCTGATGGCAAAAGTTTTCATCTCTCCTTTTTCGTTTTCGTTTTGTATATGCGGCATAATAAACTAACGGATTCGCGGAGAAAAAGTGAAATTGCAACAAAAGCCTTCGTTTCTCTCTCTCAGTCTGTGTACTCTGAGTAAATCCTGTTTATCTTCCGACTTGTGCCAAAGTCAATGTGGCTGTAAGGAGCCAAGCAGGTGAAGTAGAAAAATCCAAAATAAATGTCAAAATCTTATGAGTTGAAGTTGTTTTCTGAGCTTTCCAACTTCAAATAATCCGATGGGCTTTGGAAAATAGTTTCAAAATATTTTTCAAAAAAAAAAACATTTCCAATCGTTACATCCTTCCTCCGTTTGAAACACAAACAACCCCATCAGCGAATGTCAATTACCACACCAATGAAACCACATTCTGGGTGTGCGACCCAGAATCCTATCAAGTATTTACGAGCCCCAGTCACAGCACAGTGCCAAACGAACAGCGTTTCAATATTTGCATTTTCAAAACAAAACTACTTCGGGGTAATTTGTGAGCTTTTTGCAGGATTTCATTTGATTTGACACACGCAGACGGTGTAACCTATAAATACCCAATTAACTACCACTGCCAACTGGGCAACTACAACAGCGGCCCAGGGAAATTGACATTTGACGTCAAAAGGACGGCGAAATGCTGCAGCAGCAGTGTGTGGCGAATATTGCATTTCAATAAATGTTTTAAAACGATATTTTCACCCTCAGCCATTTCACGATGCAAATAGGATGCTTACGTAGGAGTATGTGTACTTACTTGTGGCAATTACGCAAATGCTGCGGGAGGGGGTACATATTTCATGTAAACATTTGGATATGCGAGGCCAATTGATGGCTTATTGATTAAACGTAGTTAATCCTAACACACACTCGGAAAAAGGCTTACGCATTGGAAGGGTTTAACTTATCAAAGTACGTCAATCTAAATTTAATTGATATCACGTACAAATTGTTCAACTGGGTTTTAGTTTTTTAAAAGGTCATTGGAGCAGGACAGGCGGCAGGCATTTGTCTTTAGCTGTAAAGGGCAACAGACGAGATCTCTGAAATCTATTTAGATAGAACTTCGCCAACTGTGTAAATTGAAATTCGACTTTCCGTGCAGTCAGGACCGACTTTGCCCAGAGTCTGAGCTTGGACAAACCTATAGTGGAATTTTCACGAAATTTTGTGGAGACCGAAAATACTAGACTTTGCTATTCGTTAGGTAAATATGCCTCTTATGCTCATCTAATGGCCAGAACCTATATTCTAAACAACAGGTGGATGGGTCGCAGCGTTTGCGTCAATAAATCCTTTCACCAATTCCAAAATAGTTGAGTCGCCAGGCTGAACTCTTTGATTGTTGTCTGGGTCCCAGGTCACATTGGGATATCTGTGAATGAGACTGCTAGACAAGGCTCGGAGGATAACTTGTAAGGACCTGAGCCTACGTTGGGCCTTCTCCTCGGTCCTCGGTCAAACTCATTGTCGATTGGATTTCTTATAAAGATAATTTTGTGTGACGCGGTTGTCCAGGATAAAGGCAGACTAAACGAATGTTCCCGAACGTCTGAAAGAAATCCACGACATTCTTGCTGTCTCTCAGCTGAAAAACTTAAAGGCAACTTATTGGCGTTTTAATAAGACACTTCGCTTTTGCTAAGCATCTAAATGTGCTGGGTTTAAGTGACACTATTGTGTGCGACGCTTGTAGGGAGGGCGATATTAGGTAGGTAGGTAGGCAGTAGTGGCTGTCTGGATTATCTAGACTTAAGTAGTGCTTTTAATTTCTAAAAGAGGATGGTTTTCAAATCCATCCTGTGAAATTCAGCAAATTAATTAGGTTCCAAAATTTAATGACTGCATTTTGTGATAGCTTCTCAAGAAAGACTTTTTCAAGTGTGATGTGCCTGGCTCCAGCTAATACCGGTCAGTAGTATGTAGAGTAAGTAAAACAGGGTTTCTTTTTCCTGTGGATTGTTACAGTCATCTTAATGGGTCATGGGGTCATCTGGTCAGGGAATACAAAGACAAACTCTATAGGCTTGCCAGGCACAACGACGTCCGCCTTGTCTGGGTACCAGGTCACGAAGGTCTCACGGGAAACGAGAAAGCCGATGAACTAGCAAGAGAAGGGTCGCACGCAATAGAACGAACCGCTGGGAACACTAACAATAATTAAAACAGCAACCAACGAGAGGATGCAAAAGGATTTCGAGGATCATTGGGCAAACCTTCCGACGTACAAAGTGGCTAGATCAATCGTGAGTAAACCTAGCAACCTGCTCACCAAGAAGGCTCCAAGTTTAAGCAGAGAGCCATTGAGTCTGATGGTGGGACTCATCACAGAACACATTAACCTCAACAAACACATGCATAGAATAGGCCTCGCTGACACACAAGCCTGTAGGAACTGCGAGGAAGAAGAAGAAGACCTCGAACACGTCCTATGCCATTGCCCAGCTCTAGCGAGAATGCGACAGATGACCATGGACAAAGGCATCAGCGGCATCCTGGCCTTCACCAAATAAACAGGAAGATTCGCTAGACTACACGTACACTAGTGTCAACTCCATTATTATTTCCACCTTCCATAGATCCCTCCCAACATACGTCCTAAGCCAAACCTATCCCTGCAGTTTCGAAGATTAAAGGGCCCGACAGAGGCCTTAGTGAAAAGCCTTCTGCTCACCCTCATATACCATACGCCATATACCATAATGGGTGTTGAAGGGAATACCCAGGTAGGCAGCGTATATGCCAATTAACCAATTCTAAGCTGTTCCACCTGGAATTGGCAGTTAATAAAAAATGCTGAAAGATTTTATTCTTGACAAGTCCCATTGGAGAGTGCTTTACCTCTGCGAGGGACCTCTTAAAGGCCAAGCCCCCCTGGCTAGCTCGTTGGCATTCCCATTGCACTCAATGTTGCTATGGCCAGGAGTCTAGAGAACAGTGATGTTGAACCAAGCGTTTGGAAGTCATGGTGTTTAATTGGAGCAGTTTGACTAGGGCGGTGTGCATCCAGAGAACCGTCTTAGATGGTAATCTCCACATTTTACCAAAAATTTAAAGGCGACGATAATTCGGATCATATTTTTATGATTGTACCGCTTGTGCTGAGATTGGATGGCCCAGAAACGCTCTTATCGAAGAAGATAAAAGTGTTTCTGGGCTTCATAACTTGAAAATGTGCGATGAACGTTGCGGTTGCTTGGTCTTCATAGGTATTCGAAGCTGAAAACTTATTGATACTGGGTCTACTGTCTTTAGCGTAATAGGACCACATGAAAGAAAATATGACATTTCAATGAACCTGCATTCCGCGTAAAATAGCGTAGGACCTCTCTTATGCAGGATTTCTAAGGGATAGGTACTCATCAATCACCGCCGGTACTTGCTCTTTCTCATTACACATCAACCGCTACCCAGTTAATAATCAACATTAGCGCAAAAAAACAGAAAAACTTCAGGTTGTCAAATACTTGTTACGTATCAGTCTCAGCTTAAATTACATCTAACAATCGAAATTAATTTCACTTTCAAGTTTGACCCAATTAAACCCTTCCCTACACAAACCAGCTCTTGTCTTTTCACGCAATCATACACTGTATGCACACTTAGTTCAAAGACTGACTTCCCAAAGCCAATCCCCACTTTTATAGGTCTCCTTTTCTTTATTCAAATATTTACCCAAACAGGATATCAGACACCACTATGTACGAGTACACACTTTATTCATTTAAAAAGCCAACAGAACTGCAAACACAAATTTAATGCACACAACACTCGTATCTTCTGGACAGCAATGTGATGACCACTATTCTATATATCCTGGCAAAACTTTTCATTAAATCCTTCCTCAACCAGACAATCGGATATCCTTCGTTTCTTTTGAGGCACTCTCTAGCTTATGCAATTCTGGCCAAGTAAAACCCACTTCACTTCAGATTGCGTGTATAGAAAAATATCCTTGGAATTCTTCCTTGATACACAAACACACACCTACTCCTACTCGTATATCCTACTTAATTGCTCCATTAAGCGCCTTTTGCATTGAGAAATTGCCTTGAAAGAAAAGTGGACGATTTTCCTTTTTAACCAGGAGCCTTGCTTTCAAACTCCTTGTGAGTGGAGAACAATTGTAGACTCGAGACCGAAAGAGGATCAAAGAATCGATTAAATCAAAGACAATGGCCAATTTGTTCGAGCTTACATGCTACTTTCGGTTAACCGGATATTACAAACGCTACAGGAACTTGGTGGCACACATGTGCGTGCGTGTTAGCACAACTTGTGTGTGCAGTGCAATTTCATTCAACACGATATAATTGGATTTAAAAGGATAATAAAGTGGAGATTTACGATGTTAATACAACTTTGAAACAATGGTGCGCTCTTTGGCGGAACACTATAAATTATTCGTATTAGGACTTTCACACGTCTGAACAGCATACGGAGTAATGAATTGGGGGGACGAAATCGGTGGTGTGAACGTTATACGCCAGTAATGATTTTAAGGTCTCAGGGGCATTTTTCTGAGTCATTATAGACTACAAGATTGAAACAATAATGTGCAAATTCACTTCAATAAACCGAAGTAGGTAGATGATATTGGAAGATTGCAATCATTTTTTGAAGGCCTGAGTCTCGTAAATCCATACTACGAAAACCTCGTCGAGCTTCACTCACAAAGCTCAACCAGCAATTTGCTAGTCAAACCAAAAGTAGGATTCACAGCGGAACTCATTCATTAACCGCTTCCTTTTAAAACTTCTAAAACTCAAGGATAACTACATCAGAGTGATTGTTTAATTGCAAAAACCCTCCATCAAACTCATCACACCGTTTCATCCTCATCGCGATGAGAGTTTAGTGATTACTTTGACTAAGCCCGAAGCCAAAAAACGGAACTACCTTTTGCCACTCAAAAGTACTTAAAAATGTTTCCAACCACGATGATAACTTTTAACAGGTGGAGAGAACAGCTCTGTTTCATGGTGATAAATCTCGTGCAACAAAGTTGCGTTTTTATTTTTATTTTTTTCCAAAACGAAACTTTTAAAAACTGAACAAAAATTCCATCCTCTCTCCATTTTTATTTCAACAACAACAATAACAAAAAGATTCAATTAATTTAAACAAAAAAAATTCTTCGTAAGGATAAAGTTTCGTCAGCATTGGAGGAAAGGAGCGATGGGATTGTCGTACTCTCTTCCCCCCCAAAAAACTGTGTAGTAGTCACACAAGGACAAACAAAACAGTTGAATGGAAAATCCTAGGCGAATTAACGAATTAGGAATCCCAAGTAACGAAGCGATAAGTATCCTTTTTGATTGTTTATTTAGGTTTTCATTGAGCGTACTAACGTACTACGATTACAACACACTGCAAGGATGCTTCAGAGCCAAAGGATTTGAAAAGTGATTTGGGAATAATGGAGTTAAATAACTTTTAAGGAGACTCTAAAGGGATTAAAGTAGTTTACGAGGAGTGTGTACGTGTGATGGAGATTATATCATTATGTCACAATCTAACTGTTTAATATTCTGTTTTAAGTTGGATGGTTTGAGTTGGCTCAACACTTTATAGTTGAGTACGTGCTTGAACGGAACAGAGAGTAGGGATTGTGAATTGGTTGCTAATAAGCTAAATGGACTTTGATGTGAGAAGGAATCCTTAAGAGATTACAACGTGCATTAAGAAGAATCAAAAGGCAAGAAGTATACAATTTAATTCACAGGTAGCGTATTACCCTGGTGAGCGAGGTGAAAGTCACTACTTTACCAAATGATAACACCGTACGAGCTGGCTAACATTGAAATCCCACAGACGCAGTACAGTAGAAGTAAGAAAATAGAGATGGACCTTACTGAAATCTAGGCAATGTTATTAGTAAAGGGAGTGGAATGGAATGTCAATGCAGTCCTGTTCCGAGGCCGGCAAATTCTCGCAAGGTGCTGTGATGGAAATCAATTCATCAGGAATGAGACGACCGACAGATAGTTTAAACTTAACATATTTCGTTACAATCCAGGGTACTAGGCCTTTCAATAGCTAACAATGAGACCTGATGGTAAACGAAACAGTTTAAGAGCCGTCAGAGCGTTAATATTGGTACTTCAGCCCAACGAACCATATACGAGAAAAGCACGCAAATATACATAAGTAAACATGGCAGTGTTTTTTTTTTTATGAGCAGCCGTGAAACAGTAGTAGTTATGCATCAGAAACGATTGGAACGTCACGACGTAGGTTAATGCATAAAAGGATTGAGGCCACCAAGTAAGCGCTAACGAATAGTTCTAAGTAGTACTTGAAAAGGACGAATTCTAATTAAAGAATGGCTTCGCTAAGCGTGCACGTATAGCCCGTTATCAGTGGAAGAGGTTCATCTGCAAGAGTCATCTGCAAACAATCAACGTGACCAAGTCTCAACCCTGTTCCACCAAAAAATGCTCTGATTGGCGACACCGCAGATATGAACAGAACAAAGATTTAAGCATTTTAACAATAATACCAAACCCATCTAAAGCCAAAGCCATCTATACTGATGGGTCCAAAATGGACATTGGCGTGGGTGCAGATACATTCCCAGACAAACTAAGCCTCTTTAAATCAGTCAGATTCCCGGACTACAGTAGCGTTTTCCAGGGAAAGCCCCGCCTTGTTAACTCTAACATGAAGCATGGATCAGGATTTTAGCGGAAGCGAATGAAAGATGGAGCTCTTTGGACCAAGGTACAATGGTCCCAGAACTAATACTCTGATGCAGGAGGACAGGAAAACCCTCTCCATCCTTGTAAGAGTAATTACAGGTCATAATATTCTGCATTATCATATCAAAAAGCTAAGTGAGGGCGACCTTTGAAAGGGTTGCGAAGACGAGGAAGTCAATGGGGACACAACCCACTTCCTCTGCCACTGCCCAGGTCCTTGCCAACTCAGACATAAATCCTTTGGAAAGCACTTTTCCAAGATAGAAGAAGAACTAAGAACTAAGGAACGTACCCATCAGGGACATCTGGTAGTTCATTAAGACTTTAAAATGGTTCGAAAGCCTGGGGCCATAGGAGAATGGTTTGGATACTGCTCCACAAGCAAGGGCAACACGTAGATATGCACTTGACATGAAATCGAGGCAAGGCCTTAATGATTCTACCACTTTCGGATACAAAAAACAAACTTCAATTCTAAACGGACAACTGAAGTTTATAAGATCAAAAAGCACAAGACTCTTTGATGATTGCATTCTATTATGCGATTATATATTTCGTCTTTAACGCAGGTCCGTGAGCAGAAAAGACAATGACTGGACTTTTTAAAGGTTTAAATACCTTTAGTTCATCTAAACACTGTGTACACATATAGAAAATAAATCTACCAAAAATTAACCCGCAGCTACGTAACGAATTATTTCTGCCTAGTCTATTACCATCTATGTATGTTGACAGTCAGACGGCTCTGCTAAGCAGTCAATCTCTCAACGATATATCAATAGCCAATAAGGAGACATAAAAAAGCAGATGAAATGACTAGAAAAGGTGCTGAAGCATCTACAAACCACTCAGGTAGTCCACAACACAAAAACAAACACCAAATTCCGGATGACATTGACTTCTTCTCCCCGTTGGCCACGATGGTGCTGCCAAAGCATGACTTGTAAGCAGGATGAGTAAATTATGCAAGACTCGTAGATCATAGTCCTATCAAAAAGAGTTGACCATGACGAATGGAAGCACGTAAAGGGATTAGCACGCTTTACAGAGAAATAACGCCAAGTCTATGGTCTATGCCAACAAGTTAGCGACGATTGATGAACTTCGTATGAATATCGAACGTGAAATTGCAGCAGTATCGGCCGATTTATGCTTGAAAACCGTCGAAAATTGGGTTCAGCGTCTGGACTTCTGCAAGCGTGCCCGTGGTGGCCATGCAAAAGAAATCGAGTTCCATACATAATGGCATCGAACGTACTTTCACAGGAATAAAGAATTTCATTGATATCCAAAACCGTGTTTGTTTTATTTAAGAAAACTTTTGTAGCGCTCTTATTGAAAAACCCTGTAGATGAGGAAATCACAATCAGAGCTTAAAAAGGATTGTGCCGCATGGAAACCTGTGCAATGGCGATACCACTATCCAGATCCAACCGTATTGTGAAACTTAGTCGAAGGGTAACAAACGTCGTGATAGGGCATTGCGTTATGGGAAATTACGCGAAATGGACCCTACAATGACTACTGCAAAAGTTGCAGAGTGTGAGAACGTCTCGCACTAGCCATCAGAAAACTCCCGGGATTCCTATTCCTCTCTGTGTGATTTCTGAACGAAGCGTCTCTACTTCTTGACCAGATTCTTATGTATCAGTTTTTGAGAGTACATTGGATTCGTTTGAGGTCTAAGTAAGATCTTAGGAAACCTTAAAAAACCAATAAACCTTACATTTCCTTAAATGATTGCCTTATCGACGATTGCCTGCAAATCTGTAACAAAATGTTGAATGAGACGAGCAAGGAGCATATAAAAAGTTTGCAACACAAATCTCATTACTTCTTGTATCGAAGTACATATCAGTAGCTTCCAACTCTAGTGGGATGTTTATGGTCCCAAGAATCACCCAATGAACGTCACAGCGATTCTCCATAAAGGAGGTTTTTTATCTCTTCTCCATCAAAGCACAAACGTAATCGTAACCTATATTCTACAAAGCAATACTCTCACGAGCAAATCTCTGTTTACAATTCAACTAATGTGTCCTTATGTTTCAAGATCCAATATCTCCTTTAAAGAGGAATCCTACTTCCCTACGACTGCAACAGACAATTAAACTGCATTACTGTCTGCACTACAATGTAGAGAGCACCCTTCTGCAATAAATGAGCTCCTTACGAGTGCCTCTTTCAGATTAGATACATTGTTGTTTCCTCTTAATTTCTTCCTATAACGAGGAACACCCGAAACGACTTAGTCCCTGCTTCACAACGAGGAAGCAAATAGTGTAGCCACACAAATCAGCCGAAAAATTTCAGCGCATATGGTGAGAAATGCCCTCAAAATTCTCGTGTGGAAACAAAGAAAGTACCAAGACCGGAATTCTATTATATTTTTTTTTTTTTTTGCAGGAAATGGAGCCAAGCCATTCACTGATACACGTTTTCTTGGATTCTCCTCCTGCTCTAGACTTTCGCTATGCACTTCTGCAATTCGTTGCTAATTTATCGTTTGCCATTATCCAAACTAGTGCGAGGGAAAAGGGGCAAACCGGGGTCTTCCTCGAATCCTCTAAAGAGTCGAAGTTTATTTCCCTATATACGTACGGATGAGTGAGTGGGTGTGGTGCTCTTGAAAGCGGGTGTGCACTCTATGGGTGGCGAGTATGGCTGATATGATGGTAAAACTCAATAGTGCATAGGGTGTCGAAAGGTACCGGTGCATAGAAACGAGTGCTCTATGTTTGTGTGTTGAAAGGAGTTCCATAATTTACAATATTATCTCTTGTTTTCTGGGAGTGAAATTGAATGCCAGTGAGGGGAGCGATGGTAAAAACAATAGAACCGATAAATTACACCGTACTACTTGGAACAATAAGTTCTTGAAAAGGTTTATTACCCCGTGTTCTTTATTTAGGAGAAGAAAGAATGAGTGCTAGCTGGAGGAGTATAAGTTATGTCACGCGGTCAGAAGAATCGATGAAATTGAAGTGTTGTACCCTGAGATGTTTTAACGATTTGCAAAAAATCCAACAGTTTATAGTATTATGCATGAGTCCGCTGTTAAAGTCGTCTCAGAATCATTCTGGCTAATGAAAGAAAACTACGTTCGAAAGGGCACGCGGAGGACCACGTGGGATAAATGTGGAGGAAGACGGTCAGAATCACTAGACACAGAAATGTTTTCCATTTTTATGAAGAACTCGTTGATTTTTTGAATTTTAATCTAAACATTGTAAGAGGAGTGATGAAGAGGTCAAGGTTAAGAACCTTAAGCAGATCGGCTTCGAACGAAAACTCTAAACTATATCAGATCCTGAAAAAATCCAATTAATTCTGAAACCAAACTCACATCTTACTCAAATAAGAGAGAGAGAATGGTCATCGCGCCTAATTGGTTAGTGCGCTGGGCTGTTGTGCGAGCTACGTGGGTTCAAATCACAGTCATAGTCATTTCTCGTCGGGGAATGACAACCATTCGAGAGAACAATCGTTCGAGAGAGAACCGAAGTCGGCAATAAATTGTAGGTCCCATCTGTTCGTGCGAAAAATGTTACACGCACAACATGAACGGTTGGGAGAAGTTAGGCCTTGGCTCATCCCGAGCTGTCGCACCAGCTTTTTATTTAATTATTTCAACTCGCGAGCTAACCCTACACTATCTAAGGAGAAAATGTTTGACTCTTCAGACAAAAGTTTCGGGAGCTGCTGAAGAAGCAAGGGTCGCTTGAGAAAGACCGTGACCCAGAAAAATATGACACTTTGTTCCACCGTAGGCTATTGCGCCAGGACTTGTCACAAGACCTTCTAAGGAAGATGAACAGTTACCTTAGAGACAGGAAACAGGGAACAATCCTCTAACACTACAGACAGACTGCGAATGAATGATGTTACTGCTGTTGCTGCGCAGCCACAGGACTTGTGGAATATTTTCAACGAGGGAATCCTTAGAATGGAGATGAGCAAGCAAAATGTCTGGTTGGTTACCTTGGTTGGCAGTGATCACAAAGCGACCAAATTTTGAGACGCGTCTAGTACTGGATGCAAGATCATGGTCTTAACCCGGCAACAGAGAAGACGAAGACATTCCTGCTGACTAAGAGGCAGATCCCCACTATGTTTTAGATACACGCATTCCTGGAGTGAATAGCCAGTAAAGCAGTTAAGTACTTGAAAGTTAGGTTGAACACAGATCAAGAGTGCATCCGAATGGGCTGCAAAGATCAATACAGCATTGAGTAGACTAATGGCAAACTTGGGACGACCAAAGCAGGTCGGCGAAAACTTCTTATGCTTTTCATGCATTCTATCGTTTCCTTTGGCGACAAGATCTGAGTTGATGCGCTCAACCTAGATAAATGCAGAAAGTAAATAGCAGCGAAAAGGAACTCCCACGGAACAGTGTCAGAGTACTCCCCATCGACCTTCTTGTGATAGAGAAAAAATACATACATGAGAGAAAAGTAGAAGTTGGCAAGGAAATGGCAATAGTGGAAGCCAAAAACATCACCATACAAAGCTGGAGCAGAGAAACCGGGGGAAAATGGTCTACAAGACTGTTTGGAAATGCGGTAGATTGGACGGACCGGAGGTACGAGGAGGTCAATTTCCACCACATACGATTCCTAAGCGGACACGAATGCCTCAGCGATTATCTATACAGGATGGGAAAAATAGCTTAGTATGCCAGTATGACGAATTGACTAAACTTAACTAAACTTGACTAAAAACAACGAATGAACCACCTGGCTTGCAGAGAGAAGAAGTTTAGGAACGAAGATATGTGGGTTTACACCGAACGCAAGAGTGAAGAAAATTGCAACTGGGTTGAACAATTTGTATGTCTGAAGATTGAGAGTGTTTAGTGGGGGACTTGGTCATCCTTGATGGTACATGAAGCGGTCCCTCTCCATAATCAGAAAAAAACCAATTAGATATCGTCTTACATTCACCTTGACATGGTATTTCAGGCTCAAACTATTCAAGGATCACAAGACTCAGAAGTTTCAAAATCTACCCCAGAGAGATTCGGTGCATAAAACCGGTAAAAAGTTGGATAAAAGTATAAATGGAACATCTGTCATTTATTCAGTCAGATATATTGTCAGCAAACCGAGGGGGTATGGCCTACACAGTATTTTGGAACAATGTCTTATTTAAACCTGCTGCCAAATTTATTCTACCCCACAGAAAAGAAGGCGTTAAAGTTGTGTTTTTGCTTCAACTTATATCCAGTATTGCACCTGAAGCTGGGCTTTCAAAATGGATCGCTATTTCCAGAGTCAAATCAGCTGACCCGAACAAATTTTAATTTAATGAACAACGTTGTCCAAAAACATATCGATAATGCAAAATCGACTAGGTCAAGGAAAGACGGAAAAAAATTATTTATCTGCAAATACTTGGCACTGAAGAGCGGCAAATGAGTCATATAATTTGAGGCACATGACTTGAAATCATCCAAAATGGTGGGAGGTAAATGTGAGCAGAGCAAAATGATAGCTGCTGCTACATCTGTCGTATATTTCAGTGCCATGATGTCTTCACCTTTAAAAATTCTCAGAATATTTTCATTGCTTACAAGCAATTTGCAGATTCTGACAGGCGATAAATTGAGTGACACCACATCTAATATTAAAATAATATCTCTATTACACTTGTACGACAACCACGACAAGACCGAATCGTGAAAAATCGTCGCAGTCATCCTGTATTCCGCTCCAAATATATCGAAACAAACATCAACAAATGGTCTGTCTGGCTTTGCCTCCCTGCCATCGCCATCATATCACTGCTAAATATCACAAATTATTCATAAAAATTTTTAAACCTCTAGCTCTATGCTTGCCAAAAAAAAAAAAAAAACCGACAAAGCGCTCAAAATATTATTTCCATTTCGATTGCCAAAAGTCTTTCATTGTCAAACACAAACCATTCAAATATGCCAGATGTGTATCTTTTTGATTCAAAAAGCGTACACCTCAGACGTAGTCTCCCCCGCATTGACACACAATGAAAGTTCCTGACACCCATACTTTGGGAGAAAATAATAATTCGACGTCATGACAGTGGAAAATTAGCTTAAACGATTGTTGCCAATTAAAATTAAGAATCATCGGTTTATTTAAACGATTTCCTATCAATGGAAGCGGGACAACATTTAGGAAATATAGACGATGTCAGCCTTACATGACAAAAGTACTTTTTCTCATTTTAATTAACAAACGGATTTCATACATCAAAGCGGTTGATATGTTTAATTTTGTAAAAACCACACGTCCAAGAATGTCCAAACCTGCGACATGAACAGAACAAACAAATCACCATTTATATGTTGCATTCAGATTTTGGCAAACAAACATTGAAGTTCCATTAAATTTGCGAGGGCATCACAAGAATTTCGCCACATGCAAATCCTTGGCAATGGACGATGACATTTTGAAGGTCAAGCCATAACGAATGTCAGGATGCTTGATCTGGTGAACTGGCAGCGACATACATACCCGTGGTTGGTAAAGGGAAGAGGTAGCGGTGCCAGGAAAGAAGTCTTGCGAGGAAAAGTACCACTGTGTTTTTTTTATCGGTCACTGTCCCTTTGGCCTTCATGCCAGAAGGATAAGCCTTTTTTCCTATGGCTTCTGAAGGAGTTGCAGTGACGAAAAGGAGGAAAATATATTCCCTCTCTTCATCTGTACCTGTCCAGCCCTATCTGAAAGAAGAAAACTCTATCTTGGAGCCTATCACTTTGATTATATGTACTGACGTCAAAAGTATCCTAAGCTTCACGAAGAGCATCAAATGGTAAATGGTTCTATTAAATTGAGGAGCACTTTTTGGGTATAGATGACTGTGGTATCATAAAAGCACTACTTTGGCCGATGTACCTACCTACATACGTACGGCAATACGAGAGCCTGAAGGCTGGATTGCAATATACGCCGTAAGTGGGCTCCTTATCATATTATACAGACAGTCAGGCACCACTGAAGGCTTTTAAACTACAAACAATACGTAAGATCTAAGTTATTTAAAGAAAGCCACTGATTCCTCACCGAAATCGCACAGATATGGAAAATTTGACAGGGATGTTCTAGAGGCAATCTTCGAGGACGAAACGTCACTATAGCAAGCACGCAGTTTTCTCATCTCAATATTCATAAGGGGACATAGTGGTTTCCTGATTCCAGTGGCAAAATCAAATTAATCACATTGCGATCGACAGAAGACATGTCTCCAGTGTTCTGGATGTTCGGACCTTCCTCTTGTTGCAGCCAAGGTACGAATGCGGATATCCCAAGCGCAACAACGAAGAAGAATCACTGTGAGAAGATACAACATGGAAAGGCTGCAATCGCAAGAGACTGCCAGAATCTTCATCGAACGCGTGTCCCGAAATCTCTCAACAAGTCCTTTGCCGCTAGCATTAAATGTCGAAGACCAGTAGCAACGCTGCCAACAGGCCATCAAAAACCCCGCAACTGATGTGCTGGATTTCGCATGTCCGCAACCCCGAAACCCCTGGTTCGACGAAGAATGCCGGCAAGTGTAGCAGCCAAACAAGAGGCATATAAAGCGGCGTTGCACAGAAGAACGAGAGCTGCTCGCGAACTCTACAAGCAAAAGAATCGAGAAGAACATCGACTTCTCCAAAAGAAAAAGAAAGAGCATGAGAAGCGCGCCATCGAGGATATTGAGAGATTATACTCCAGGAACAACGTACGGAAGTTTTACCAAAGTCAGGGAAGCAGAACCCGTACGGAAACCTGTAAAGATGAAGAAGGAAACCTCGTAGTAGAGTCACAGCCGGTACTGAGAAATTGGAAAAAACTATTTCTGCAGACTGTATAACAGCGACGAAGACCAACATCCCGCTGTCAAGCAGAACGGACCAGACGATGATAGCCAAAATTTCCGTCCACCTGTTGATAGCTATAACTTCGAGGTAGTTAAGGACTTTGTCTACCTCGGCTCTGCTATCAACTCTTGCCAATCGCTGTTTCTTCGGGCTAAGAAGACAATTGAGTAGTAAGGCCCTATCCCGAACAACTAAGGAGACTCTATATAAGACTTTAATCATCCCAGTCCTGCTTTATGGCGCTGAAGCATCAACGCTATCGAAAGCGGATGAAGATATTCTTAGTCGTTTCGAGCGAAAAATTGTTCGAAAGATATTCGGTCCCGTATGCGTTGCCGGGCTTTGGAGGAGAAGATTTAATTACGAACTATATGAACTGTATAGCGACATCGACCTATCAAAAAAAAACTGCGCATTGGACGTTTAAGCGAGCGAATGGACACTAACGCTCCATACATGCAGAGGTTTCGAATCTAACCCGGAGGGACAACACAATAAAGGAAGACACCGCCTAAGGTGGCGCGCACACGTAGAAGGGGATCTCAACCAACTTGGCGTCCGCAACTGGAAGCAGTTAGCTTAAGAACTGTAGCGCCACCTAAGAAAGTTAGTATTCTGGACAATTGCATTGAATCATAGGAAAACCGATTTAATCGATTGGTTTGAATAACTTCAAGCCAATCAGCCAAATCGACCAACAGAATCCACAAAACCAAACGCATTCATTCGTTTCGAAAGGAAAACCAATGATTTGCAAATGAACTGGAAGAGGGACCTGGCTGGTGTAGATAATCGAATTACGGGCACAATAATTGCGAGTCGAGATAATCGACAAGGATGTATGAATAGATAGGAGAACACATTTGAATTTGGACGAATTTGTTGATTCGGTGAGAACTATACGACTAAATGAGTGTATGTGGTGGAGCTGAATTTAGAGAAATGGGGATGTGGTTAGATTATTGCTAATAAAATCGGCACAGAAAAATAAAGTGTTTTTGAATTTTATTTTGAATTCAAAAGCGTACCTGGTCATTTTTTGATTGAAGATAAAGGACACTCGGCTGTCACTTGGATGTAGAAATATGCAAAATATGTTCGCTTACCTGCAATGAGAAGAAGAAAGAAATCGATTATTAAATATGTTTTAATAAAGGCAGATGGTTGCGGTTCTCAGGACATTAGAAGCTTATGACAAGGTATCATTTGTATATAGGCAGATCCCCAATGGGTCACTGTGTAATAAGCCGACATGGTAACAAATATGAAAATAGGCTGCAAAGATTTCTAAAAACAGATCGAGTCTTATGTCATATGAATTTATGCAACCAACAGCCTAGAGCCTACATACACTTACAAACCATTTGCTTAATTAATTTAAATCGCCTAAACATTTTGACATGTCATACTGTCAAAAGTACTAGCGAACTCAACAGAACATAAATTCAAATTATTCCTATTGCAAACTATTCTGCCATCGAAAAAAAAATCTTTTCCGAGCAAAAAATCTTGGCAATGAGCCCAAGAATTTGCTACAAAGCGAGGAAGATACATCTACCTCAAGTATCAAGCAGCAAGGAGCTCTGTGAGTCAAAGAAAAATTTACCAGGGTTAACCTTGAGAGTGAGAATTAGTGAATGTGCGCCCACTCTCGGCAGTTTTAAGACTCTCTGTCAAGATCACACAATGTAGCGGGAGTGGTTTTTATAGAAATTGAGTAAAAAAGAAAAAAGACAAACTAAAGGTGGAGGACAAATGACATTAGTTCGGGTGCGACTTGTTGATTAAAGTCGACGGGAGACATGAAAGCCACTGAAAGTACTTTCCTTGTGATTTAAATTGAACCGACAGAGTTCGTTAAACCAACATTTTTTATTCTTGAAAAAGAGAGGCGTAAAAATAAGTCAAGAATCTTAAGAATACGCAAGAGATGACCATCTAATGATGTCATCGATACAAATAAGATTAAAATATGATTTATGTATGCTTTCAATTTCATTAAAAATGTAAATGTTTCTTTTACCTAAAACAGCACCTAGGCGTTTGAAAAAAAAAAACGTGTGGGATGATGATAAAGCTGCTACATAGCTGCTTTGCCAAATTTCTAAACGACACAAAAAAGACTTAAAACACAGCCAGCTACAGGCAACCACTGTTTGAAAATTTGTAGTATAATTCCACTTTTTCAAAGCGGTCAATGGTACCTTACTATGTAGAGCAACTTTTCACAAGGCTAAGCTAGTACAATATAGTGAGCAACTTTTTAATCGAGATAAAGGAGAAACATCGGGAAATCACCTTCTTCAAAGATTACCTCCAGAAAAAGGAAGGAGTGAGTATGAAAAAAGCAGAAAATACTGTAAGTGGGCAAAGTTTCGAAGACCTATCAATCCGATACAGGAGGGCGCTTCACAGAAAGCAATAAAGCCCAGCCTATTGAAAGGAAAACCTATTACAACCAAACAGCGGCTTCGAGTAGAAGAAGGACTATAGAAAGAAGTAAATTCGGCGAGGAGAGCCCTCTACTAGCACGAATTTAACCTAAAATGCTGCATGCAAATGAGCAGATTGCGAGATAATAAAAAAATAAATAGCTGGTGCTACAGCTCGGGAAGACCCAAAGCCTAGCTTCTCGCAACCCTTCATGTTGTGCGTGTTACATTTTTCGCACGAATGGAAGGGACCTACAATTTATTGCCGACTCCGAACGGCGAATTGAGAAGCTCTTTCATGACAAATATTACTAAAGGAGGCTTGTCATTCCCCGACGAGAGGTAGTGCCACGCAATATGTTCGGTGTTTCTGGCTGGGGCTTGAACCCACGACACTCCTTCAGTAGTCCAATGCAAAAACCACGAAGCCACGGTGACCGATTACGAGATTCAACCTAAAAAAAACCTTGAATAACACAAAAAAATCCATATATTTTAACGAAATATTTTAACGAAGTCGGTTTCTTTGATCCAGGTATCGCAAAATTCAAGATAAGCACCGAGAAATGCAGGCTGATACGAAAAAAATTGCCATCGACAACAGCTCGCATCGAACTGGAGCCTATTTAACCATCTGCATCCTCTAAACCTCAATTGGACTTCCTTAAGACTATTGTTTCCACCCTGGGTTAGGGATAATTTAAGTTGTCTCCCAGAAAGACAGTATTCCTGTCTGTCCTATGGTCAGAGTTTCGCTTCTCTGAGTTTCCAGTGACAGTAAGGTTGTTTTCCGCTATTTTGGTATTTTAAACCCCTTACCTTCGGAGAAGTAACTAAAGGATCATAACAGCAGATGAGCTGAGTTAGTTTGGAGACTAGTTTTCATGCTCCTGAATTAGTTGTCCCTTGGAACCACGCCCTTCCTCCATCTACTAGTCGTAGGAAGCTGCTATGGCTCAGTGGTTAATGTTTTAAAGTGCTTAATGAGCAGACACAAGTTGAACCCAAAAATATCTCGAAAACGCGACAAAAAATAACATTCAATAGTAAAATTTGTCTCAAGTCGCCTTTCAAATTCGACAGTAGAATCTCTAGATTCCTTCAGTTCACGCGCAACGTGAATGGATGTGAGAAAATCAACCTTGGCACTATTCGGGCTGTCACCCCAGTTATTAATTTTTTTACTGAGCCTATAAATCTCTAGAAAAACCATAAGACCCCAGGTGCAAAAGTTTACTTGTAACTTTTGTATTTCACTGGCTTTAATTTTCCAACGCACGTGTTCACCAAAGTTATTTATGATTCACTCACTCCAAACAGATTTGCATAAAAAATTTTCACTGATCCACCGATCTACTGATCTCCCACCAGTTTGCCACATGATCACCTGCCAAACCGCTATGAGATTCCTGAACCTCCTCCACCTAACCGCATTGAAGCGCATTCATCGGCCCAATGTTGGACGATAAAAAACCATCTGCCACCGCAGCACATTCTGGCGTAAACTCATAATTTTACACGTAAGACCAGCAGCTTCAAGGCCTCCGAGAAAATGTGATGCGATCGGTTGAGTATTTTTAAATATTTACTTATCGATCGTAACAAGTCGCGCGGCGGCACATTACGTGTTCATGCCAATGCTCCGCAGCAATCGCCAGTTGCCCGCCCGTCGTTATTTATTAGCTATTTATAGCCCCAGCACCCCCTATAGGCAAAACGATTGCACATTGTGACCTTTAACGATGTCTTCACCTTGATCTTGACCAGGATCAGTGTGAGAGAATAGTTCCGCTTCATAAATATCGATTTTGGCCCGAGCCACTGTGACCTCCGCTCGCGTGTGAGTATGTGGAATTTTGTTTACAAGAATTCCGCTCCAGCTGCACATGTCAGTATGTGCATTCTCCAAATGCCCCCATTAGACCTTCGGAAGATATTTTCCAATTGACGGATAAATTAATGGAATTTTCAATCGCACTTGGTTTGGAGGTACCTGGAAGTTATTGTATCGCACGATTTTTGCTTGCTTTGTTGACGTCACAACGTAGTTTTGGGATCTCGGCTGGCAAGACCCCTCCCGATCACCCTTGTTTTTGATTTTTCCTGGAAAAAATCCATTTTTCTATTTTCAAGTGAAGCGAAACAGTTTTATATGAAAATAAACAGATACTTTGAACAGCCGAATGGGTGCGTGGTATTTTTAGGACATTCTTCGTTAAGCGCGCTGTAAAGACGTATACCGTGTAAACAGTTTGTTCTCTTTTGCGTCCGTTTAATTGCTGCCCATTTAATGGATTTTAATAAATCTTTAACGATCGGGGATTATTTTTGGAAAAAATTGGAACACAATTCATCACAAATAACATTCTTTGGCTATTTTTGAGCGCCGAGGAATTTTCGAGTGGAGGTAAGAGTGGCGCAATACCAAGTGTTTATGACCCAAGACAGTTTTGACTATGAGATGAATGTACGTGAACTTGTACTTGTACAAATATGCAAAGATAGTTACAGCAATAACAATTTCTTATCACCAGGCCTGCTCGCGAAAAGGGACGTGTAAACTTAACGAGTAACCTAAAAAGTTACATATGTATAAGAAACAATCGACAAACGCGACAACGACCAGCGGCACTCACAACGTCGAAACGTTTCTCATTCTTCGCCCCCCTTGTTTTGCACATGTCAAAATGCACCCCTTCTTTCTCCAAAACGTTTCTGCTGTCTATTCATGAGCTCTCTCTACCCATCTACCCCAAATCATTATAACTTTCCTGCCATTAAGCCTTCAAAACTAACTCACAGTCCAGCTGAAGAACTGCGATACAATTACTATGTAAATATAGAGCTGGCTAGATAGATTAGCCCTCCACTACCGTATAAGATGCGGCTCCAACACTCAGCCCTATCACTTCCGTGTCAGTCTTGCAAACTGCACACCTTAAATATATATTCTTGAACCAAATTTAATGCAAAACAGAAGATCTTAAGCGCCATTCTTTCCACAAAGTTTCTACATGGTGGCGACCGAAATATTCCACCAACCCTACCAAAGAGGAAGATTCTTACTTCGCCACCTGTCCTCCATGGATTCCTCTCCATGGCTTAGTTTCACCTCACAACACATCAGTTATGCTTCCGTTTAAAACTATTTTAATACCTCACCAGGGACCATACATCCTTGAAGAAAACTTAAATGAGAAATCCCAACAAAAATGTCAATACAACCACGGTCCCATCCAAACCCACCCCCGAAACCCTGTTCAAAATTTTTATAACTCCTCTGACTCCCATTAAAAAAATGTATTCTCGTCCTTATATCGTGGAGTGGGAATACAAACTTAAATTTATTTAACACGACACCATGCAGAGCAGAGAAAAGGAAAAGGAAATTACATTCTGGGCCCTCTAACCGCGCCCGAAGGCTGGCTAATAATATCCCGGCTGGCATTTTGAACAAACTTAAAAGTCTCTCACCCCCAGTTTACCCAGAATTCGGTCAATGGATGTCCGAAGGAATTGTATTCTAAGTTTGCTCAACTTGTGTCCTCGCTCAAACACAAGTGTGTCCCGAACAGAGAACGGAGAACAATCAAAAATGTTCTCCATCCAACACTTTTGGAGTGAAAAATTGGAAAACATTAAACAGCTCAGGATTTTCGGAAAGTTTTACACTTAATCCCTTGCTTTGAATTCATCAAATAGTTTGCAAAACCCCAGGACGAAACACACAGCACAATCTCAGGTGCATTAGTAGATACAAAAACTTGTTCGTCTTCCCTTGGAAAACAGAGATTCTACGTGCGTCAAACCCAACCATGGAGTGGGTGGTGAATACATTGATGAGATATACGACCTCTGAGGTGTGATTACGCCTTCCTTTCTCTTGCAGGATGCAGCAAGGAGACGCAAAACTTTTTCGGACATCTTCTCAGCGAGGTGAAAGTATTTTTTTCAAGCAGGGATGGCAGTGATAAACGTGTCCCTTGATGAAGGATATCGAATGGCAGGAATGTAAATCAACAGATGATATAACAGGAGTCGACAAATTTCCCAATTTTTTTTTTCGCTCCCCCCCAAAAGGACATGCGCAGCAACTACAAGAGAGAATGGAAGGAATTTCCCGATTTTTTTTTTTTCACTCCTCGATGGAACATCTAAGCACGTCTGGCGTGCCATATGCGCTCGGGAGACGGAATTCGGTGAGTGTTTATTTTTGGTAACAAGCCCGGCGTACGTTAGTGTATAACAGGATGAACGTTTTGCTCATTTTATTCATAAAATGAGTGTTTCGTCGTCGTTGTCAGAAGAAGAAGAAGTTTTGAATTTTTTATTTTCTCATTCGCTTCGTCACCGGATAAGACGTATATAAACCCTGACCTTAGCTACTACCTACGTCTGACTCGCATGATTGAATTAATCCAATCAGGAACACGCAGAAAGGATGAGTTATTTATTCCAGGCGAGTGATTCATATAAGACTTGGGCACGATTTTAGAATGAGGTTCGACGGCATTTGATGAACTTGAGACAATTCAGTGGAACAAGACAAGAGTCTGAGCTGACGGAAAAGTTTATTTCTGGTCAATTCTGAACTCTGGCAATAAACGGACGGAAGGATATGAGATAAGGAGATGTATGAAAAATGACAAGCGATATTTTTCCTTCAAAAAAATAGGTCACAGGATGATAGATCAGCTATTATTTGGCCTTTACGTCGTTCTTACAAGACTGGCTTGGGGCAATTTTTGTTTTATATAATCCACTCGCGCTTCAATGGATTATAAATATGCTGTCTCCGAATAACGACACATCGCCTGTAATGCTGAACGCGAAGAGTGAAACCATCGAACTATGATTTATCGCACAGCCTTTCTTACTTCCAAAAGGAACATCATCGTTGCCAAGATGCTTGGAAAAGCTATCGAAGAAGCATACGAACTATCTACAACTACAATGGAATGACTCAAAGTGAATATTCTAACACACGAAGGACAAAAAATATATGATGCAAGAGACCTAGGTATGCGAAAACCTTGTAGAAAGACTTAAAATGTAAAAAACCCACTGAGTGTGACGTATACATATATGTAAGTGCTTTATTTAGCCAGTACACTCTGACACCATTCGTACTGAGACTTTAGTTTTGGATCAAAAGTTTCCGGCTTTAACTCCAGATTTTGACTTATTACTAAAGATTTAGTACCAACTCTATATTTTATAATCGATCCATTGATGAACCAAGCCATAATCTTTTTGGGTTCAGCAAGGATTTTCTACTACACCAGTCTACATACTTACAAAATACATGCAGGGCGTATAACAAAGCCTGTCCCTTCTTACAATTGAGTCAAGAATTGTCAGGTGTCCTCAAAATCCCTTCAAAAGATACCTAAAGAAGGATCAAACATTAAAAACAACTTAAAGCTTGCGAGACAAGAGCAGGTGCAATAGCAGAACTGTGGTGATCAAAGCTCTAGCCAATACCCGGTGAAAAAAAATGAAAGAAGCATCCCGAATACGAATCACAACTCACAATAATGAAGCGATCACTATTGCGATCAAAACTTAAAAACAACAAGGCCCAAGGAGGACTAAATCCTTTTTCCAGAGAAAAGCCGTCAAAGGAATCGGAGATCTAAAGTGGCGTTTGACAAGGCTGCATTCTTTTACCAATATCGTTCTCATTGAAGATTAGTAATATAGTACACGTTGTGCTGTCTTATGGATAGAAGATGGAGCAATTTCTCAAGGCAAACATCATGAACACGTTGACGAACGACGTTTGCCTAACGTACAATCACACTGGATTGTGAACCTTCACTTAAAAGGTAATGGGCGTTGAGAGAAAGAGGGAAATAGAAATACTACCAATACTAATATCTGAACGAACATAATGTTAGAATCGTCTGACAACATTTGTAGAGGAAACACAGAGCTTCCATCATGTTGGGAGTGTTGAAGCAATGCAATTTTCGGCTTGTTCCCATATTGATTGGGACATTTTCTGTCCATACCTTATGCGTATCGTATCTTTAATGAACATCTTTAGCAGAGAATGGGTTAAGAATCGATAAGTACAACTATTCAGTGACGAAATAAGCAGTTGATTGGAAATACATTTCGAAAAACGACACGTGCATTGCTAATTATACCCCAAGCAACTGAGGTATTTACCTAAAATGGCAGAAGAGTGGGTCCGAAAGTTATAAATAAAAAAAATAGCTGGCGCGAAAGTTCGAGGTGAGGGAAGGCCTAGCTTCTTGCAACCATTCATGTTGTGCGTGTTATATTGTTCGCACGAATGGAAAGGACCTACAATTTATTGTTGAGTGCGAACGGCGAATTGAGAAGCTTTTTCATGACAAATTGTTCTCTTGGAGGCCTGTCATGTCGAGAGGCCTATTCCCCGACGAGAGGTGGTGCAGCGAAAAATGATTAATGGATTTGGCTGGGTCTTGATCCCCCGCCGCTCGCTCAGAAATCCAACGCACTAATCAGTGAGCCACGGCAACTACTAAATCGAAAATTACATGACATAAAAGAGTGGCGGAGAAGTGAGGATAGTCGGAAAAGAGGTGAAACATTTTGCCAAGAACCGTACATGATGGCATGTAGGCCCCCTAGGGAAGGAAAACATTACATCAGTAAGTACAAAATGGCCTGGTTAATATTTGTGTAATGGGAGAGCCCGGTAACAAACTCAAGTCCTGACATAGAGCAAGTAAGCGTAAATCTTGAGATACCTTGACAAGAAATTCTTTGTTGTACATTTTCGCCATCAGTAGCATTCAAAACCAATGTGCATCTTAATTTTGTTTACTCATCCGTTAAGTTCCTCGCAGTTTCGTTAAAGAATATAGAATCGAGATAAAGGCTTGAGCTGGTTCAGGAACTCCACAATGCTGCTGAGAATAGAGTCACCTTAAGATCATCATCATCATCATTTTCCTATGGCCCGCTTATCCACTATGACGGTCGTGAGTTTAGGGTGCTTAAGTGGGGCCTCCTCATTCCACGATCTTTCGCCATCGACTCTAAATCATCAGGGGATTACCCCATAAGGGTAGAAGTGAGATTTCGGACTTGGTTCTTGGTATTGCTCCTTCCATCACTCGTGAATAGGAGACTCCACCAACATACAGAGTGCAATAAATAGGTGTTTGGGATCTGATTTGATCACGTTTACCCCCATCACAGCTTCAACACAGACGAACCTGTCAAGTTCGACCTGAAGTTTGGTCTGGGTGGACCCCAGTATAACCACCAAGTCATCAGCGAAAAGTAGATGACTTATCCTTAACTCTCCCAATTTGAACAGTTCCTCGCCACAGCTGCGCTGGCTGTAACATCCAATCCATGTACACAATGAAAAAAAGAGATGACAAAACGCACCTCTGGCGAAGTCCAACTCTCACAGTGAAAGGTGTCGATTTAACGCCTTTCACCTCAACACAGCTTTAACAGTTTATGTATAGAGATTGAATGGCCTCAGAAGAGTACCGTCGACCCCATACTCCTGCAGTACACTCCAGAGTTTACCTTGAGGGACTCGATCAAATTCTCCAAATCCACAAAACAGATTTGCCGTAATCACAACACTTCTCAAGTACCATTCTTAGAGTGTTTCTACATGCACGAAAGCCGTACTGGTCATCGCTTAATCTTAAAATGTCTTTTGTAACATAAACAGCTCGCCGCCCGTTCAATTCTTCACGCGCAACATGTGTCATGCTTTGAATCCTCATCAGTTTATCCTACCTACTTTCAAGTATAGAAATTCTTTCACAAATCGCAGCATGCGAATGTGGAATAATCTACATTACTAAATGTTTCCCCTTTTCTACAATCTGGAAGCATTTTAGACCAACGTACATCGGTATCTCCTTCGTCCCTCCTCTTAGTTCCCAAATGATCTATGCTCTCGTTTAATGGGAGTCATGCACGTAACCCCTTTAGCCCGCGAATTATAAAAATAATCATTGAATACTGCTTCTTGAATAATGCGCCGATGTCCATAGATTAGAGATGGAAGTTCTTCTCTTTTTGTCTTCTTAAAATCATTGACTCATCATCAACATCTGAAGTGACTAAAGTCCACTGACAAAGACTTTTGATGGTCAAAGCTGATCAATGACTTAATGCAAGCCTAACTGAGAGCACCTCCCTACAAGGCGAGAGTTTGCACTTATGACGGCTGTTCAAATCATTTCCTAATTATTCCACAACCAAGTGCCGATTGCATGAGTAACTGAGCTCTCATTGAATCGCCACAAAAGAAGCTTCCGAATTTATGTCTGCAAATTTCCTGGAAACCATTTCACACCACAATGCAGAGACAACCATTACTCACAAAAGAGTAGTGCAAATTAAAATTCCCCCCGTATTTACTCGACATGACATGATCTCGAATAATTTCTTATCACAATGTTGTCCTCTCCAAACCACCCCCACATTAGTCATGCGAATGCATCCGGAAAATTCCATAGAATTCGTGTGCTAAATGGTTTCATGAAACCATTAATGCCTCGTTTGAGCAATTAAATCCACAAAGTTGCCACAATTACACACACCTAGAGGAAAGTTTTTTTGGGGATGGGAGGGAGGGCTGGCAGAAAGATGCACGCAATTAGGCAACCCCATCTGACCTCGCTCAGAAAACCATTACCTCGGGAGGCAGAGGGAGTGCTGGAAGCGAGATCGGGTCAACGGAGATAAATCGAAGTCATTTCTGGGCCAAAAGTTAAATTGTAATTAATTCATCTGACACTTCCTTGTGACGACCTAGTTTCTGAAGTTACGCCACAGTGTGAAGGAGGATGCCACTCTCTGCAGGGATACGTTGTTGTGCGATAAATTCGAGTGAATATGGTTGTGCCTCTGCACTCTTTTGCAACTCGGGTAACAATATGCAGTGTTGCTCTTGTTGTTGGTCGCCCAGTGAATTGTGTTGCCCGTCATACTTTAATCCTGTCTACGTGATCGTCTTCCCTACCGAGTGGCCTAAGTGTGTGTATCACACATAAAAAAGAGGCGGCGGGATACTGTTTTCGTTTGTTTGCACAACCTACTGTTGCAGAGCACTTGCGAAAAGATAAATTTAAGAAGTAAACGATGTGCATATAGGACTGTGTATCTCATGAGGAAGTGGAGAGCTAAATTATTCATATGAATCGCTGGAGTGTGCTTTAGTGAATTTTCCAACTTGAAGGAAATGGGAAAGCCATCGATGTCGGTGTGCACTGACAAATGAAAACCATGTTTCTACAGAGAAGAGGGATTAAATTGTTTTTTTTTTTTTTTTGGGCAGGGGGAGACTGAAGCGCCTGAATCCAATTCAAATCAAATGCTATATCCCTTCCACATAAAAGAGGATTATGACGTTATCATAAAGTGCTTCAATGAACTTTTGGCAGCAAAAAAAAAATACCCTGTATGACAACAACTCTGAGAATGAACAGAAGCTAAAAGGGTTTGTGAATTTGAACGTTCGAGATGGTTAGGACATGAATCTAGCCCTGGGGGTCAACCCAATATAAGCAGACACCGCAACTTGCAGTGCGTAACTGGAGGCAGTTAGCTAAGAATCAGGCTGATTGCTTGCAGTCATGGCATAAGAAGCATGTGGCGGCTTGAACAGAAGAGAGAAAAATCGGGCGACATCAAAGTAGAATCACAGGCGATGCTGAGAATCCAGATCGAGCATTGTTAGGTAGAATGAATTATTCAGCTTACACGACGATGGCCAAAATATTCGACCGACCAACCTACACCAACAGCTCAAGCCTCATAAAGCTCGTGTCTGCTAAGTTTGGTCGCAAATATCTTTGTCTGATAAATGGAACCTCAGCCCGGTTTGGCATGTCATTAAGTCAGAAAACCATCTAAACTGAGCGGATTACACAATATTCTCAACATTGCCACGAGATATTTTTATTTTATATCTCTTAAGCCGTTTAGTGTGGCTCTAGGCCGAAGAAGTCCTCAAGTGGCCTTATATCCATACAGTGACAGGCCAGATCTGGAAGACGACTCAGAAGTCTTGAATCGAAGCGCACTTACTTTTTCTTGATTTCTAAATCAGCTATGAAAGTGTGTACAAAGGCGAGTCATTTGTCGGTCAATGCGGACGCGCCTTTCCTACGACCTTTTCAACACCTACCTTAGAAGGGTTGTAGACAACTTTCGAGAAAAGAACACCAGTACATTAATCTAAAAAGTTTTCGTATCGACGATAGAGGGACCACGCAACAGAGAAACGTGAAGAAGGTACAAAACACATTTGGCAAAGGTCCTTAACAAACTCAGTGGTAAAACTTGAGGCACCGTCCTAAAAATCATGCTGGCTCGAGAGGTATTTATTTTGAGACCGTGACGTTTTTTTGGTACGCAATCGATGACTTTTAAACGACGCCCGAAAATCGAAACATGCCTTTCATTCGAAAAAGTACATGTAGACAAATGTAACTTTACCAACTCGAAGACTTCTTCTTCTCCAGCTTTGCAATTCTCTCCGAAATTCAAGGACTTCAAGAATTTTAGCAATGCCTGCACCACCAAAATCTATGACAACAGCCACTTCAGTACTTCTATTCAAGTTCAGTACTTAAACCGTCGCTCGACATACCATACCACTAACGAATCCTTAATATCTCCGAAAATTAAATCCAAAACGCAGGACCCACATTCTCCCTCGAAAGCAAGCTCAACTGAACACACACAAACAACAGAAAACCTTTCAACTAAATATGTTCCCAGCTAACGTTAAAGCTAATTACAGAATGCGCACAAGTTTCATAATTCTAATCCCGCTAACGAAATATGAGTCTCTAAACCCGAAATCTTCTTTTAATACCTCAAAGCGGCTTCTGCTTGCTTTCATCATAATTACACACGAAATGTTGCAACTTTTACCCATCCCTCCACGCCGCGGAAGTAAGAGCTGAAATTTAAAAAGCGATTTTCGAAGGATGTGAAGGGGAAAACAATTTTAAGATCCACTTCAAAACAACGTCGCTTACACAATCTTTGAGGTGACTCTCTATTAATTAACGTACTCACGGAGGGCATGTAAATATTTGATCTTCCATCCATCCCTCAGGATGCACAACTTCACCTGAAAAACTGATTGAAAAATTGATAAATCCTTGCGCGGCTGCTATGGTGGAGAAAAAACATTCGATGAGCTCCTGGTGATATCCTAACTCTCTTTGAAAAGATAAGATAAAACTTTTTCTGTATATCGGATACCAGAGGGGTAGTACTCGTCTTTAAGTGCAAAATTTCATGTGTAACGACGGTTCCTTAGCCAAAGGTCCTTGGAAGGTGAGAATGAGAGGGGTCGTAGCACCCTAATGAAACTGCATTGTCTCTGATGTCTTCTAATGATAGTTTATGAAATCTATTTTCGAGTAGCCGAACTAATCCCTCAGCGAATATTTCGGGTCGTCGTCCATCCCCTTCATGGAACAGGGAAGGAAAACTTTTATCCCAAAAGTATAATAGAAAGGGCGCAGGTAATAAGGAGAAACTTTCATGATTTCAATGGACGACTCTTTTCCGAAAGTCGGTTGATGTTTTGTTTGGAAGTTTAATATGCCCGAGCTGTGTTGTTGCTTTGGCTTTGGTGGTATACAGGCACAGGGGGTTATGCATACATACGTATCTGTAACTATATTTCAATTAGGATGCACAGTGCTTTCAAAAAGAAAGTATTTTTTCTTCCTGAACAACAGCCTTCCATTAAAATGAGTACAATGGCAATGGGTATCAACGGGAAGGAGGCGACTCGGAAATTGAAGGGTTCTTTGTGTGGTGAATTTTTAAGTGCTTTAGCTACAACACTTTGAAAAGACTTGGAAAGGGCGTCGTCTGACTATACACCAGGCCTTTTCATTCTCAATTACTGAAACAGGACCACCAACTCTTGCAGCTCCTTGATAGGGACTGAATGAAATCGATAAAAAGATTTCTCTGGTGGGAAATTAAATGAAAAAATCATATTAAGTCGCCTGACGAGGCGTTAAAAGAGCCTGAAGAATGATTTCAGGGACCAAAGCATACGTCAACAACTAGGTCACGTATACAAAGAACGCTGTTGAATTTGGTTCTTTGAAGAAGGACTTCGAACTAAGGTTCTGGAATCACTTAACACTCGATTGTCATAAAGTAGTAGTCACATTAACATTATCCCATCTAGTCATTATTTGACAACTTTAGCTACCTCTCTCTGCTCATCAAGAAGGGGGAAATGGAACGACAAGGCTCTTTCGCTATGAACTGCATAAATCAATGCAAAAGCTGAGTCTGATATGGCACCGTTCTGTTGCAGAGACTTCACTACAAATTGTAAACGGATGTAGTTCATGGCTGTCAATTGCATACTAAGAGACATATTCCCAACCAGAATGTCGGTCAACAACCATGGTGTCAGATAATGAAATTCAAATTCAACATCGTGACACCCAAATATGGAAGATCTAAAGCGGTGCAATACTGATTCACTACTACAATTTATGGTTTTCTGATGAACAGGAGAGGAACCACCTGGAAGCTGACGAGTTCTAAAACAAGGCAATGAACACTGCGCTGACCAGGCTTGCTAATACTCGGCATTCCATACAACACATTCTGACGAAGCTGCAACGATGGTGAAGGAGACATCTCCGTAAGAAGCTTGTAAGAACCCTGTGAACTGGTTTCTCATTTAGTTGAGAGAAATTTTGGAAGTAAGTTCTGGGCCAAGAACTCTAGTGGTTATTTAATGGATTTGGATTTCCTAACTTGGTGAACCAAAACTCAGTCCCAGTATTCGTGAGAAAAATATAACACGCACAACATGAATGGTTGCAAGAAGCTAGGCCTTGGCTAATCCCGAGCTGTCGCCCCAGTGGGTTAATTTTATTCTTGTACTGCGGCTCACCTCTGACACTGCGACTCAGCTCTAATATTACGAATACCGCAGTACAGCTACACGACTCTGGTACTGCAGATCAGTAATTTGGCTCTGCTCTAGGGCTCTGACTGAGCACTGGTATTGCAGCTCAAACCCCGAAACCGCGTCCTTTGTAAATGATCTTCCTCATTCTAATACGTAATGTAGTCTAGATGAGAAATTCAGTCAAATTCTGTTTACTTATGTGAATACAAGCGGGACATGCTGTTAAAATCGACATAGAGATCTCGTCCCGATAGAATCCGTGATCTACAATTAGAAGGCAGTGATTACCAATGATTTTTATGATTTTCCAAATCAAGTTCACCTGAAACTATGATTTCTAATACGAAAGTTTAGAATGCCATTTAGCCCTGGGCCTTATAATGGCACTACAGTCCGTGGTAGATCTGAACCTTAACCAACAAATATTCCCAACCTCTAGTTTCGTACACCAAGTTTGCTGTGTTCCCTTTTCACATGAGCTCTGGGTAGCACACCGAAGAAAATTAGATTTATTGATGACTCAAGCCTTGATACGAAACTTACCCTAGATAACATGAAATCAGAAGTTGCTTAAAGAGACAAATTTCCATATAGAATTCCCCTCACTTGGGTTCGATCTAAAGAAACAAAGAACCATGAAGCTGTAGATTCATGGCCGGACGTTTTAGAGGTCGTTTAATGCAACAACACACCGAATGAACTTGTAACTCGCTTAGAAATCTTCATCACAGTTTTCCAAATAGGAGTCTTCCCCCTTTGTAAGTGATATCGAGGCTGGAGATGAATCTAGAATTAAAGACCCGACCCATAGAATCCCTTATCTTCAATAAGTCGGAGTATGAATTGTCGTTGACTTGTACCGAAGAGTATTGATCCAATGAATACGTTGTTGGCATACACTGGGATATAAGAAATTGTCGAGAAGCTTCAAAAGATTGCAGTAAAAAAAATTGAGTCTATAATTGACACCTAGACAAAGGGCATTCAACCCTTTAGAAGACCAAATCAAAAGCTTTTTTTCGCCAATCTAGATCTATTCACCTGCGGCGGTAAAACCATTTCCACCCTAAATAATAATCAAAATATCGAAGCAAACACAGCAGCCACCCGCACAGGATTATAATAAAGAGAGAGATATAAGTACAACCAATAAAGAGAAAATAATTCAAGTAAGGGAATGCAGAGCTGATCTCTTCATATTTCTATGTTTTCTCCTATTCTGAACAAAAGATCAATTCGAGGGGAAAGGTAAGAGAAAATATCCTACAAAAAACTAAAGAGAACAGGGGAAATGCAATTGTATCTTTTAATAAATTATTTGTTTTGATAATTTCTTTGCACTCTCTGCTGAGGCTGACATATACAATATCTTTCAGAAAATCAGAGAATATATCTCACAAAAGGTGGTAGCTTTAAACTTTGTTAAAACAAGAGGACCATTCTAGATCGACCCCTTCGTATCTAAGCTTTTTTTCATCCCAACCACTTACGAATTCGAGTGAAATATGTACAAAAACAAAAAATCATTCAGAAAAAGCTTATACTTCTCCCACCACCGTTTTTTTTTCGAAATCAAATTTGTATCTGACAAACTTTCTCACTCAACCAAGAAGCAAAAGCTTCCATCACCTTCAAGCACGATCGTTTCTCAGCTATCTCATCGTTTTTCACCATCAGTTCATTGAGTGATTTCATCGTGTGTTGAACAGTTCTATCGTCGGTCTTCCGGTAAACTAACTTTCAACGTGAATAAGAAGAAAATTAAAAAAGAACAAGAAAATTAATAAACTTAATTTTCTTTTCTTTTTATATATCCAAATCGGTTTTCTATTCGTAGACATTTTTTTTCGTATTATTATATTTTGCATATTTTTTTTCTATAAATAAATTCTAAAAGCAAACAAAATTTTTGAAAATAAAAATAGAAAATATTTTTCAACATTTATTTGTATTAGTTTTGGGCAGATACCTACGAGATAAAATCGAAAAATTCATTAAAACATAATTCAAAAACGCTATTTTCAATTTAGTCGTGTGTGTTGTAACCTTTGTCGTCCCGGCTTAAGTCGAAGTCCATCTGGTCGTTGTCGTAGTGGAGAGTTTCAAGTGTAAAAGTGTCAATTTTCAACCCTATCCGGCTGCAGGCATATAATTGCAAAAAAAAACTAAGCAACAAGCGGGGCCATTGGCTTTTCAAGCTCGCAAACGTAAGTGTAAATCAGATACGTACGATACCTAGCTTTAGATACGGGCAGCGTTCTTTTTTTTTCTGCTTAAGTTTGCAATTTAAGTTTCACAGTGGTGTATTATTGGTTTGTTTTTGTTTGCATGGCTGTTTTTATGAGAAAAAAAGATTAATTGGTGGAAATTTGAACTAATCACACCGGGGTTTGAGGGGACGGTGCTGGGGTATAGCTATGGGGTTAGAGAAGCTATTAGAAGCCACAATATATCATTAATCAAATGCTCTGTATATTGTTGGATAACAATATGAATAAAAGATGCAATTTAGGTGGAAAAAATACACACAGTGTTGCCAGATAGGGATCAAAAAATTAATTCAGTTTTTCTCAACAGTTGTTGTTGGTTCATATCACTACCTTCTCTCGAAGGAATAGTGATCCCCTGAGAATCAAAGTCCAAGACACTAATAAGCGATTCCCTCGGGGCAACTTCAAGACGGGAATGTAGTAAAAAACAATTTACAAGCCTCATTTTGTTTTAAACTCTTACAAAAAGATTTAACGAGAAAAAATATAACCCGAGGGAATATGTTGAGTTGTAAATCATTTGAAAGAACACACAAAAAATAAGAAAGAATGGAGATCATAGAAGAACAGAAGTTTCAAAGAATGACAGAATAAATTAGCACCTGGGTACAAAACCGATTGCATTTTAATTTGCATACAAAGTTGTTTAGAGAAATCTTCTCTGGTTGGTTATAAATTAGAATTCGACTGTAAAATAAATCTTTCAAAACGTGGTTTCAATGTACTTGCTTCTTACAGTACTACGAAACCTGTGTGTCGAGTTTTTTACGTATGAAGTGGGGTGTTTTTGTAGGTAAACCTGTACACCATGTCTTGACGTTATCCTGATGACAGCTTAGAACTAGGAACCTCGACATTTTTACAAAGGTTACAACCGGCTTTTGTGAATACACGAACTAGACTTACTTACTTAGTTAAGGTGGCGCTACAGACCGGCGTGGTCCTGGGTCTCAACCAACAAGTCTCTCCAGCCAGCTCGATCTTTAGCCAGCTGCCTCCAGTTTCGCACGCCAAGTTGGTTGAGGTCCCCTTCCACTTGCGTGCGCCACCTGAGTCGCGGTCTTCCTCTACTGCGCTGACCCTCGGGTGTGGATTCGAAGATTTTCCGAGATGGAGCATTGGTGTCCATCCGCTCTACATGACCCAGCCACCTCAGTCGTTGGAACTTCACCCTTCTGGCTAAGTCGATGTCGCTGTACAGCCCGTACAGTTCGTCGTTGTATCTCCTCCTCCACTCCCCGTCTATGCAGACGGGACCAAAAATCACCCGAAGAATTTTCCTCTCGAAGCCGCCAAGAGCAATCTCATCCGCTTTAGACAGAGTCCTAACTCTGCGCCGTAGAGCAGGACTGGGACGATTAAGGACTTATAGAGGGTCACCTTAGTTGTTCGAGAGAGGGCTTTGCTACTCAATTGCCTTTTCTGACATCAAAGGTCTCGGTGAGGTCTTGACCGACCTTGATGGAGCAGCGTGCATTTTCCATCGTCATCCTGCACAACCGGACGAGTTTGGCAGGGATGCCAAAACTAGACATGGCTCTGTTTAGCTCGTCTCTATAGATGCTGTCATACGCGGCCTTAAAATCGATGAAGAGGTGGTGAGTATCGATTTGAAGTTCCTGGGTTTTTTCCAAGATCTGCCGCAGTGTAAATATTTGGTCGACGGTGGACTTTCCTGGCCTGAAACCACACTGATATGGACCGATCAGGTTGTTGACGAACGGCTTCAGGCGTTCACACAACACGGCAGATAAGATCTTGTAAGCGATGTTAAGAAGGCTGATGCCTCTGTAGTTGGCGCAGTTCAGAGGGTCTCCTTTCTTGAGGATCGGGCAAACAATGCTGAGATTCCATTCATCGGGCATACTTTCTTCCGACCATATTTTACAGATGAGTTGGTGCATGCTCCTTACCAAGTCATCGCCTGCTGCTTTGAACAGCTCGGCAGTTAGGCCGTCAGGCCCAGCAGCTTTGTTGGACTTAAGCTTCGAAATGGCTTTCTTCACCTCGTCCAGGTCGGGTGGACGGAATTGTTGGTCTTCGTCGGTTCATTCTGCCTGACTGCGGGATTTGATTCGTCGTCGCCGTTAAACAGTCTGCAGAAGTAGTTCTTCCATATCCTCAGCATCGACTGCGATTCTACTACGATGTTCCCTTGTTCATCCTTGCAGGCCTCGGTTCGGGCTCTGTAACCTTGACAGGTTCTTTTTACCCTTTGCTAAAACTTCCGAACCTCATTCCTGCTATAACATCCCTCTATCTCCTCGATCGCGCGCTTCTCATGCTCTTTCTTTTTCCTTCTGAAAAGCTTGTGTTCGTCTCTCCTCTTCTGCCCGTAGAGCTCGCGGGCAGCTCTGGTCTTTCTATGCAGCGCCGCTTTGTAAGCCTCTTGTTTCGCTGCATGTGCTTGCCGGCACTCGTCGTCAAACCAGGGATTTCGTTGTGGTGGCCGTGTGAAACCCAGCACATCAGAGGCAGCATCTCTGATCGCTTTTTGGCAATGTTGCCACTGGTCTTCAATACTTGATGCTGGCGACATAGGACCTCTTGAGAGATTGAGAGAGACTCGATCGGAAAAGGATTTGGTGATCTCTTGCGATTGCAGCCGTCCGACGTCAAATTTCCTCACAGTATTCCCTTGTCTTGGCGGTGTTCGGGATATCCGCAGTCGTACCTTGGCTACAACAAGGTAGTGGTCCGAGTCAATGTTGGCCCCTCGGAACGTTCGGACATCCATGATACTGGAGGAGTGCCTTGCGTCCATCGCAATGTGGTCAATCTGGTTGACGGTTGATTGATCAGGAGATCTCCATGTTCCTTTGTGGATATCGAGATGTGGGAACCGCGTACTAGCTACGACAACGTTCCGCCCCGCAGCAAAGTCGACCAGCCTAAATCCGTTATCGGAGGTGGTGTCGTGTAGGCTGTGCTTTCCGACAGTACTACCAAAGATGCCCTCTCTTCCTAGCTTTGCGTTAAAATCGCCTAGGACAATCTTAATGTCATAGCTAGGGCACTGCTCGTATGTCTTGTCCAAGAGCTCGTAGAACCTGTCTTTGGTGTCGTCGTCTTTCTCCTCTGTGGGGGCATGCGTGCATATCAGAATTTAGCCTTGATGTGGATTGTCGTGAGGCGTTCGCTTACATACCTGAAGCTTAAGACTTCTTGCCTAAGTCTGCCTCCAACGACAAATCCACATCCAAATAAGCGCTGCTTTTGTTGTCAGTAGCAATCGCCGTAGTATACATCGCAGTTTTCCATCCTCTTTTTGCCCGGCCCATCCCACCGCACTTCTTGGATTGCGGTTATATCTGCTTTGCAGCAGTTGAGGGCCTCCGCTAATTGTTCGGCTGCACGTGGTCTGTTAAGGGACCTAACATTCCACGTGCAGATCCGAAATTCGTTGTCCTTAATTCGTTTGCATGGGTTGTCATCAGTGAATCCGTCCGTATCCGAGGCTTGTTGTTGCTTCGTAACTCTTATTTTTTTTCCATGACAGGGCAGTTACCCCTGCGCACAACCCCCAACCTGGAGGACCAGGTCCATTGCTATAACCCCAAGGACGAGGGGCCGGTATAACCGATGTCGGTAACCCACTTCGGAGATGTGAGCGCTGCCGTTGGCCCCTGTAGGGCTCATCCGCCACCATCTCTTTTCTAAGACCCCAACCAGTTCCTGGAAATCCTTATCGGCCTCAGCTCCAGATAAGGTATTGCTCCCGATCCGGAAGTTATAGACGCCACCGTTGATTCCATCTAGGGAATTCTTCCGCTGTCGTGTTTATAGTGCTGCAATTTTTGTCTTTTGGTCAACACTCGCGCTTATAAGTTTAGCAAGTTGAGTCCGGGTGGACAACAACCAGTACCCAGTGGCTACCGAGGGGTTACGAGGAGGTTAAATAAGCACAATTGATGTGTAGTAACAGTTACAACACTGGGCATCGCCAAGTTGATACCAATAAACACGAACACGAACTAGACATATGGAGAAAAACCCCGCCAAGTTAAATAAGAATCACACTAATAGCTTAATAGCCAGAGACCATACAATGCTCTGATTACACATTTTTTTTTTTTTTTTTAATTTTCTCTAATTGACTGCCCAGTACAGACTAAAGAGATAGTAGCCTTTTGACATCACCTTTCTCAATATCAGTTATCACGATAGAATAGGAAACTTAGACAGTGATGTCATGAACTTGCGGAAAAGATGTTAAAATGAAACTTTCCCTTAGGTAAAATGTTAGCTAGGCACAACATAGGTACAAGTGTATCACACAAAGGGTCTAAGAATGAATTAAGTAGCATTATCAATGACGTTCTATTTATGACTCAGAAGAACACTGAGATCCTTCGTTTATTAAATCTTGAAAATAGTTTCTTTTAAAAAAGCCTTCCAACCAAGACAGTGTTTTCCAAGCCGAGGTCTCAGGCATCACCAAGGCCTCACGAAAACTTTTCCTACTGGCAACTTCACAAAAAGACATTTTCAGTGATAAAGTCAAAACTACCCAGTACTACCAGAGCAACAATATGTTCATCTTCAACTCACAGCACAGTTTTTTGGGATCCCAGAAAATAGAGGTAGTCCTAGTAACAACCTAACCTCTGTAAGGTGGTAACGGGTGTCGTAACAAGGACCCATGTTCCATGTTCCCTAATGGGATCTATTATTGACTATTTTCTGGCGATTTCCTCTGTTTTCTCATATCCTGATAGATATGTGCAGTTTAAGTATGTCGCCGCGGCCAGTGGTTACTGCAATGGACTGCTGTGCAAGCTTTTTTTTTCGCGGCACCACCTCTCCGTCAGGAAATGACAAGCCTCCGGGAGTATAATCTGCCATGAAAGAGCTTCTCAATTCCCCGGTCGGAGTCGGCAATAAATTGTAGGTCTCTACGGTTGCGAGAAGCTAGGCCTTGGCGCATCCCCAGCCGTCGCGCCAGCTATTTTGTTTTTTTTTTTAAGGTCAAGAATGACAATCAAGGGGAAACTTGGGTAAACCTAGACCTTGTTTGAAGATTCAAGCTTCATTTAGCTACGTATTTATATACATATGTATGAAACTAACTATTGGGTAGCGTTCTTACGGCTAGGGGGCCTCTCTTCCCCCAACGGGTATCACAATGGGTCTTAACTGACCTGAGTGTGGCGATATAGTTCTTTTTTTCGCCTGCCCAGTAACCTAACCTAACATAGCTAGAAGTATGAGTGGAAGAATAGGTGATCTAAGATCTGTGATGATCGCATTTATGATCTCCAAACGTTTAGTGATTTAAACTGAGGTGACAGACCTAAAAGTGACAGAATCAGCATTTAATTTATAGGAATTTGCCGACATCCTGTTGAATGTCCACTTCAGGAATATCAGTAGGCCGAAATACATAGCCATGTCTGCTTTTCAGTTTGGAATATATTTAATATTCCATCTTTTTCATAAAAAACGCTTCAAGCCATAACTTTGTATCCCAAACACTTTACACTCTTCTTAAGGCAATGGGGAAAAAACCCCACTGAGAAAATGTCTCCGCAACAATTACATCATAAGCGTTCAAAAAAATCCCACAATCGTGACTACTTTAACTGCTTTTGTGTCCGAAATTGTTGGGTACTTTTTCATAGCTTCCCAAGTAGACCTTTAAACTGACTGCCTCGACTTTTACGTAAGAAACGTCAGCTTCATTTTACTTAAGCGAATTTATAGATACATAGGTAGTCTCCCATGATGATCTACACGAGTGGCCTTAAATAGTCGATAACTCACAATGTAACAGGCAAAAGTAATAAAGAATTTTTGAATACTTAAACCGCTATAAGATACAAAATTGATGACCACCATGTGCAAATGCAGCACAAAATCTCATCTTCATCAGCGTCAACATTATTATTTCTTTTCCCATGAATAGTCCAAGACTCATACTTTAATTATACTTTTCTTCGGGCGATAAAACACAAATGAGGTATATGTTGTACATCGACATAAAAATTTATCACAGCTTTTCCACACACCAGAAGAACATGCGACAAGAAAATTGCTAAAATAATTTTTAAAAATAAACACAAAAACCGCAGACGACACAAGAAATTCTCGTCAAAAACCACAAAAATTGTTGCACATGCATAGCAGCACAATTCATTGGAATTTTCTTTTCGCAAAAATTACAAAAAAAAAAAGCAGCAAAACAGCGAAACGAAACTAAAACGCCATTGACCCAGAAAATGCAAACAAATCAATCTCTCATGCCTGTCGTCTTCTCACGAATAACCACACAGCCACGGTTTTTACCCCAAAAACAAATTTTTTAAACCAAACCATGGCAACTCTATGGAAATTTAAGAATCACAGACCATACAAAACCACAGGCACACATATTTTTTGATATTCGTACAATTCAAGGTCAATGTTATTAACTCTGTAGAGAGATAGTATCTTTCGAATCCAAGAATTGTTTTATTCTTTTCTGTTTAATATTCGTACTCGATAAAAGGCAGACGACGACCAGCGATCGACCACTGCAAACAACCGCCAAGTATCCACAGTGTACATAAACATACTGTAACCGAATAGAAAGGTAAAATATACAAAAACGATCACGTGAAGTTCAAAAGGATGTTTCAAATTCATTGGAAACGCCAACCTTCGGGGCCATAACTCGATGGGCAAGCGGTTTAGTTGTCAGTGCGTTACCGGAATCAGTAACACTATTACGTCAGATGGGCTTATTAGCATTTGTAATTGTTTATACACAATTTTTTTTTTTTCTTATTTTCTCTCGATTTTTTTCGATAGAGAATCGGGGAAAAGATAACTTAAATTATCGTTCGTTTGTGAATAAGAGAACAAATAAATAAACCAATTTATTGTTGTTAAAGTTTATTGCTTTTGAAGAGAGAGAGCAAAAAAATAGATATTCAAACTGAGGTTCTTTTTGTTACTTTTTGGATTGTCCCAAAGCCTTCCCCCTCTTGTTGAGTTCCATGTAAAATTTTTGTTTATATGGTTTTTAACAGGAAATCGACGGGATTGTGGTTTTGTTATTTTTGTTCATTGAGTCGAGTAGACAAAAGTGTTTTGATTTGGAAGGGGGGCATTCAATGTGCGAACACATATCTGTACACACAGATAAAGAGCTTATAAAAATATAAACGCACTATCTGTATTCTTATCTTGGGAGGTATGTGAAGATAACGATAGTTGGTTAACGAAATAATAGAAAAGATACACGATAGGGTTAAATGAAAGCTTGATAATATGAATTTGTTTGGATAACTACACATGGTTTTTACGCTGCAGGGGTAAAAAGACTCGAATTAGGCTAGGATCTTGTAGAGTTTGGAAACCCCTGGCTAAACAGTCGTAATTAATATAAATTGTTTGTGGTTCGCTGATTTTCCGAACGAAATCCCACAATGAATTCACCTTACCCAGCTGCTTAATGACCGATAGCATTGTTTTAGGTGGTATTTCACGTAAATTTTAAGGTTCCTGTATCTGACTTCGATGTGCAACATTCTCACGCATCGTCTTAAAACCTAGTTTGGACATACGCACTCTCACTCAAATTTCTCATCTACCGCGAAATCGAGAGCAAGTGAATCTTCACTTAACCTCGCATCTATCGCCCATATGGAAGCCAGGTGAATTCGCATATAACTCTCTTATCCACTTCCCATAGAAAAAGCCTGGACCAGATCCTTATTACCATTCAACTCACTTACTTGTTGTTCGTTCCGTGGGCATAAGCGAAGGGGATTATCACTCAGTTTCAGACCCGCTGTCCATAAAGAGGGCTTTCTGAAATGGAATACAAGTTTAAAAAGGTCAGCCAGGGCCAGACATTATGAAAGAGGGAAATTTAAAGGACCAAATGGTGGCCTAGGAAAAAGACACTATGCTCAATGGTGACCATAATGAAAAAGGCTCAGATTTTGCAGACATCAGACAATGACAGAATTCAGCTGCAAATTCGGATTCAACTTCAGACCCGTTCTCTATATAAAGTGCCTTTCTCAAAGGAATTCATGCTCAACTGATTATCAACTGTAGGGAAATTCTCAAATCGATGCAACTTTCTCATGCCCATCGAGACCATAAACAAATGGCAATCTCTGCACACGTACCCACCATTCAAGGGGAGGGCTATTTGAAGAGGAATTCACATTCAAAACAAACACTATCGTCCATTGGGAGAATGGAATGCTTCGTTCTACTAAAGTCCCGTCTACGTTAAGAACCATACGTCTGTCCTTTCATGCCTTAAGGTAAGACAAAAAAACAATTGTTTTAAGAATCATCGTCAGGTGCCTTACGACTTTTGAGACCACAAAAATCAAGTTTTTAAGTGGCAGCTGGATAATATATGAGAATTATAAGCAATATGCTCGTATAATACATATAAGAAATTGTCATTCGGGTAAATAGCAAGACAGGGCACTATAGGTACAAGACAAAGCCAATTTTAACATAGGAAGTTCTAAGAACTGCAATGTCTCTGGGGGTGGTCGTGTATTTTGTCAGTAATCACTGGCACGGTTGTCGCCCGAATAACGCCGATAACCACTAAGCATTGGCCAATTAGAAACCATGCGGGCAAACTAGGTATCCCATATAACCCCCACTGTCGCAGCTCCGGAAACGAAGACGAGAGGGAAATTCCTCTGCAAATGTCCGGCACTTCCAAGAGCTAGACTGCATGCACTAAATAAATCATTTTTCGACGAACTCAATGACATCTCGAGTAAAGGGATACGGGATCTAATCCGTTTTTTAAACTTCACAGGCTAGATTTAGGCATTCCCGGTTATCTCAACCACCTTAAAAAACCCACACCATCAACCACGAGTTGGGGTAACAAAAAGGCACAGCTTAGTACTAATTGGGTTCTGGTGAACCGTCGCCTCTATCTACCCAACGACTAGCTATCAGTACCGTTAAAGTACATAACCATTACTTTAAGAATCATCGTCATATATTTATTAGTCGCTGGTTTACAATATCGAGATAAAATGGATCCACGTTTCGGAATCAGCTAGAAGTTGTTGTGTTCGATGTCGTTGTTACCTTCGTTGATAAAGAAATTTGAACCTTCTTTTAACCAATCACAGAGAGGATCTGGTTCACAGTAAAGACATCATCTGCAACCGCATGTAACGTTGCTTTCAATGCGGTTTTGCGGTTGTACCAAATCAGGGGGGACTTATCGACGGCTCACACACAACCATCATAGTTTCCTTTACAAAGTGGAGATCAATTAAACTACCTCAACTAATCAAAATTCTTTCTCCAAAGAAATTAAATTCCTGGGAATCTCCCTTGAACTATAGACAACTGTAACACTAAGACACTGAGCCAAGGCCTAACTTCTCGTAACAATTCATGTTGTGCTTGTAACATTTTTCGCACGAATGGAAGAGACCTGCAATTTATTACGCCTACTCCGAACGGCGAATTGCGAAGCTTTTTTTATGACAAATTATATTCTCGGAGATATAAATGCCTCGAAAAATGGTAGACATGGCTGGAGCTTGAACCTACGTAGTTCGCACAGCAATCCAACGCACTTACCAACCCACGGCGATACAGTCATGTGTATTATTCTGATGTGACACGATCCGTTTATAGCTCAGATACTAGTGAAATAAAGTTATAGTCCGTACTATTACTAAGTTGCCAAGAATCGATCTGCTTTAAAAAGGATCAAGAAAGGTCCGACTTTAGATACTCTTTGAGATGCCCTTGTGAAAGAAATTTTAGCGATCTATAATACATAGGAGCAGTAAGAAATGAATATCAAATAATTGAGATAGCCTAGTGTATGTTGCGGCTAAGAATCAGCTTTGCACGATCACTGATCATGTATATAATTTCTATGAAAAATCAAAATAAAAAACTCATTAAAAATCATTCAAAATAGAATGACATTCATGACACATCGCAGCCTATTTGTCATGACAATTAAATTTCGAGTGTATCCAGATCAGCACGGTGATCAAATAGTCTTCTAACGAACGGATATGACTCACTTTCATTGTCATGCAAATCCCCACAAAGCCTCAGACTATTCCATAGACCCAACCTAAAATTAACTCCTAAATCAGATATCTTTCCACCGTTACTCTTCTGTCCTTGAGCAAGTTTCCACCTCATTCATTGCCAGGCCTTTAAAGAACCTGTCAAATGTAATCTAAGCGACATAATTTTCTATTACCACTGCTTTGCATAAATAAGACATAAGAATTAATGCAATTAATTAACATGTTTAATGGCGTACATATTGATGCAGAGACTTGACTCTCGAGCGAGAAGTGTGTATGTAAATCGGTGGATATTACCGCTTCAGCACCCACACGCCTAGAGACCTAACGACAGGAACAAAATATTCATGTCCAATCGCGGTAATTGCTTATAAGAAACCATTAAAAATTAAAAGTATATTGTGCGGCGGAGGAATTTTGAGGTCAGGAATTTTGTTTATTATTTCGTTTCCAATTAAAGTGAGAAATATTTGACCCTACGAAGGAGGAAGACTTCATAAATTAATCAGATTCAATGCTATCTGTGTTCCAGTTTCGTATGGATTTGTTCCATTCCCAAGTGCGGAATAACTTAATGGCGAATAAATCATTTTGTTGAGTCGATTTCCTGAAAGAAGTAGGTGATGATAGCGCCAGCGGGGAACTGTGGCGTATTTGCAGGCTCAGAAGACTGAGATACCTCTTATCTGGAAAAAAGTGGGTTAAGTTAAAAGTGACGTGGTAAACAAGTAACATTACGTCAATGATGGTGAATGCGTTTTGTTGTGCGCTGAGCGCTCTTAGCCAATGCCACCCTCGTTTAGAATGCGTGGTCGTGTAGTAAAGGAAGAAGTAGGAATCTTGACAGAAAATTCTGAAAACTGCTGGAACCCATTTCTGTCGTTTCCATTATCGATCTGACAATATGATGAAATCCCAGTGAATCCACAAATAATTCTTTCTTCCAGAGTAAGCTTCTAGGCGAATTTTTTTATCTGATGATATCATTGTCTCCGAGTTGCATTGTGCACTTCCAGTTGAAACTTTTCATTTTTGTTTCAGCACCAAAGATATTGTCTGTCATAGACACTGCTGGGCAAAGGGGACCGAGGGAACACCCTGTATGTCTAGACAGATTTCCTATTGTCATACTTATTTTCAGACATCCATGTAATCGTGTCTTCACTTTGTTAAAAAAAAAAAAAGGAAACCCCCGAATCTCTGCTCCAATCATCGAAAAAATATTTGATGATCTTTATTTCGTGATCGATAGTCATGAAGAAAGATCAGTGATCTTTATGACTATTTGGAGATTCCAGAGGATCCCTTCCATCAGCGATCGGTTGGAGGTTTCCGCGCACACCAATGGAGGTTTCGTTAATGGCGTTGTTTTGAAATTCGCACAATGTCGCGCCAGATATTCATTTTAAATGATCGCGATTGGTCCACTTTAATGCCCAGTGTTTTTATGCCAACTTAACGTCATTAACACTTCTAAACAAGATCACCACCCTTTAGGTTGCAAAAGTCGAGCTACCCAAGTCTTAGTCGTACTTGGTGCTCACAAAATATTCGATTAACTCTTCACATGTCAATAACAATTGTACGGTTCGGAGGACCTAAAAACAAGTCCTGTTTGTAACCGTATAATAGGTAACAACCAAAACTAGTATGTAAGTATGGTTCATAAGCCTAAGATTGTAATAAGCACGTCAGTAAATAATATAGACGCGTAGGTCCTTAGATGAAGTCTTGTCTTACTTCATACAGATCAACTGGAACTACCATTTTATTCACTTGGTGGCAGTCTATTCTCAATATAACTACTGACTACAGACTAAATGGCTCCATTTGTGTTAAATGGGCCTCGAAACACAGTGATTCAGCCAAAAGTAGCCTCCTATCCCTCAGTCTAGTCTGTGTAATTTCACAAAAATTGACGTCTTTACGATCACTCAACACATCCAATCCAATCAGCAAGAAGCCGCGTTCAGAAAATTTCATCGTCACAGACTGTATGAAGTCATTCAAGATACACATCTCAGATGTTTGTACCTCATCAGCGCACGGCTTTTAATTTAGAAAACTATTTCAAGTATTTGTTTCCTCATCGGTTGGGCAATTCAAAATTTCTATGAAATTTTTCGTAATAACACAGAAATTCCAACAATGCACACCATTTCCCACTCGATTGTGAGAGCAACCGTCGTTTTCGTCGTCGACATGGTCGTCTCCGTTGTTGTAGGCTTAAACTTGCCCAGTAGACACATCTTAATTAATATCGCGTAAATTTCAATTAGACGAATTCGTGATTGAGAACAACACGATCGCAATCGATCAGCGGCACAAGTCACGGATATGCATGCAGATCAATGTGTGTGTGATGTATCTGTGTGCGACCCAGGCCGAGTGATCGACTGAACGACTAACAATTAATTATGCATCTGCAATAAATCAATCAGTACACACCATCAGATGGAGAGATTAGACAAACGGTCTCAATGTGACACATTAAGCAGTGCGATCATTTTCTTCGGCACTCGGTGATCGCAAATCGATACCGTTAGGGTGGTTACATAAAACTGAATAAATTTCGCTAAAACAAAGATACAAACGCACATCCAAGTACGGAGAACTGGAACCGGCCAGAATTTGTCACACACAGAATGTGTACGTGAGATACATGCACGGAATATCTAAAGACGGTTCTGGTCAATCGCAACGCAACTCACACACGCTACAACGCCAGCGTTTGGTTCTTCTGGACACAAGATATGTACGTACAAGTGATCGAAACCGCATGATTCACAGAGTTTGTTGACGAAATGGGGAGGTGAGGTGGGGAATCAACTTCAAATGCGATTTTCACTTTTGCTGACGGCAGCGAACGAGACACCGAAAGAAGGAAGACGCACGCAGAAGAAGACCGATTACACTAAGCACATGGGAGTTGGACTGGGAACTTGGGAAGGCTCTAAAATTGTCCTCTCGTGTCGTTCCACACAGCCAAACGGTCTGCCGGGCAAACGTTTTATCGCGATTTTTTTTTCCAATATTCTTTTCTCCCCTCTTTGCTGTTATCCGAGTTTTTGCATTTATGCACGTTGTTTCGCTGAGCGAGCGGGAGGCTTCGCTTGCTCTCAGATGAAGGTAATCAAAAATGCACTCTGCGAATTTTGTTTGCTGTTGTCGGTGTCGTAGTTGTGTGGCGTTGCGTTTCACATGCGACGTGTGGTTTTGCTTATCTCGACGAGAAATGAAAACGAAAGGGAATTCGGAAGGGTATCGCCTCAATTGATGGAGGGCAACAATCGAAAAGGGTTTTTGGGTTGTTTTCACTTTTTTTTCGCTTCGTTTCTTTTGAGTTTTTTTGTTTGGGTTTTGATTTCTGGTGAAGATAAATGGGGCGAGGGTAGCGGAGGGGAAACCCTCTAGGGACAGGATGTCGAAAAATTGCTTTACTTCGATTGATGTGCCGATTTATTGTGTAGCAGAAGAGAGGTAGTGATATGTTATCAGATCGGGTCGGTGAATTTGAAAAAAATTGTGTTAACGAGTTTCTTTCATCCTTGGGGAATAGGACGCAGTGGTAAAGGGGGTTTTTTTTTTTTTTTTTTAATTTAGTCCAACAACAGAGAAAGAAGTGGTCAAAAATTGTGCAGGCGCTGGACCGGAATTTTTGTATAAAGTTTGGATTGGCAAAAAAATATTATAATGCATAATGCCTGCGGTCCTGCCTATTGAAGATTCGGAGAGCATTGAAGTCAACAGTAGCTCCATTTGCAAAACCTTCCCACTAGCTTTCTTCTTACACAGCCACGTTAAAAATGCTCATCGCTTTGACCTGTGCCAGTCGAAGAAATATACATATATAAACGAACTAATCACTACCAAACAACTGATCGTGCACAAACAACTAATGATTGCTTTTTACTGATCTTCTACGGAAGTTTCTCCTGCAAGGCTTTTGAACTATGCAATCATTTGCTATTACTGATCGTTTGCCATTATATCCGTAACTTGCTAAACGTAAGTGATCTACGGATGTTTCTTCTTTCAGATAAATCATCTGCCATTACTGATCGTTTGTAAGTGATGTTTTCCTAATGATCCTCTTAGTAAGCTGATCAGTATAAAGCATGTGATCATCTGTAGGTGAACTCGTCAAAAGTTCAACGTATTCCTAGAAAATGCCAGTTATTAGTGATCATGCGCCCAATTTATTTCGCAAAAACGAGTGATCAGTCAAGATCCTGATGGTCATAAATTGATGTCTTAAAACACATTGGTTCAAATTTGTATGTAACGATCTTTAGTGTAGTCAATGGTATTGATTTTCTCCGTATTTGGTGATCTTGCTTAGTGATCCTCGTTTTTGTATCTTCTGGTCTGGATCTTGTTCTCTGATCCTCGCCGTATTTATTGATGTTGCTTGCCGGTTCTCTCTCTATCAAGAGACCCTGCCACCGATCCTCTCTGGTTCTACGGATTTTGGTTCGCCTTTTTTTTAACGTTTGATCGTGCTTTTTGGTCTGAGCCAACACTTTCGAAACAGATTCCTTCCTTCTGTTACCTTGCTTAGTCTTAGCGATAACAAACATTTTGAATCCACAATTTAATGTGAATTTCATGACTAACATAAACCCAACGTGAGCTTCTTAAACTCATGCACATCATACCTGTCAGACAGTAAGGCATCTCGAAAATGCAATAAATCATTCGAAGGTTGTAAACACATATTCATTAATCCCATCATGCCATCATTGCCAACATTTTCCTCATAAAAATTACTGCAAATTTTTTAATTACTCCCTTGAGTGCTTACAGTATAGCCATGATGACATTTTATATTATACGGTAATGCATTCCGGGTCCAGTTAGCACGATAAATACTTAAAAGCCTCCATTAAGGGAGAGTTTTCTGTTGTTGTTTTTTTTTTATTGGTTAAATGATCACATCAGCTTAAGTTCAACGTGTTCAAATGAAACAGTCAGCAACAAGCATTTGATATTTAACATCTATTACACGCTGATTATTGAATTGTTTAATGCTTTGCTGTGTAAAAAAAAACGCGATCTGTCATAAGTACGCGCAGTATTGAATATTTATGCCGCACGCGAAGGAAAAACCAACCAATCTAAGGTAATAATCAGAATTTTAAATCCAAAAACACGTTGTTGAGAGAGATATTTACACAAGACCGCAATGCATGTCAATTTCGAACGGCCTACAGTATACTTTGCAATCTGTCATACCCGACCTGTCATCCTGTCGATTGACAAACACTCATTAAGATTAAAACGAAACCAAAGGAATGTTCATTGGGAAAACTGGTAAAGTGGCAGATCTGATTAAAATGATAATGGATCAGATTGCCTTCAATTAGTTAATTGCAAATTTTTTTTTTGCTGACATGCTACCAAGAGACTCTTAATTGGCTGTTAAACTTGCCTTGAATTTATCCCCGATGCGTGTTGATTTATCGACTGCAGAAGGTGTGAAATTCTTGCGAACAAGGTGCTAGCAAGTGGAGATAAGATAGTTCGAGTTACACTTTGAAACTTGAAAAAACAGTAGGAAGCAACTTAAACAACTGATCGAATCGGCGAAATGATCACATGATTTACAAAGCGATCAGCAATGGGAGATGATTCGCCTAAGAGCCTTGCGAAAAACCTTCGTAGACAATCAGAAGAAAGTAGGCATTAGAAATAAAAATGTGCCGAGTAATTAACTAGACAAGATCAGGTCGTCGTAGGGTTGTCTTGCCGAAATCAGCTAGTAAGATCAGAAGCCAGTCATAACCCACGACCATGATCATGATTTACTATAAAAGTATCATAGTTCAACAAGATTAATAAAAAGAATAGAAGATCTGTCAAATATTATCAGGGACTGATTCCTGCTAAAATAGACTAATATAACCTAACGATCATCTTCAGCCGTATGAGTGTAGCTCCTTCGAGCGGTCAAAGAGACAATCCACAGTACACTGTGTCTATCAAGATGGACTTTCAACAGCGTCCATATTGAACCTTTATATTGGATCTGTCACCGAGTTATGCATACATACATATGTAGCCTATGTAGGTGTAGAGAAGTTCATCACCCAATGGATGCTATGAACTAGAATTATTTAGTCGAATCACTTCTCAGGTCGTGCCAACCCTTGACTTGACAGCAGCAGAGGCAAATAGGTAAGTGGTTACTGATGACATGTCTTTTTTTTTCGGTAGGGTCTTAGTATCTTAAAGAGAAACGACCTGGCCAGTCTTTCACAGATCACATACTTCTATGATGATCTTAACGATCTTAACGATCTAGCTAACCTCGACATCCAGAAGATAAGAAACTTCATCTCTGGGACGAAAGGGTTCAAATCTTAGGGTTAACACCGCTACGGTTGCCCACCTTCGTTGTACTTATGCTACATATTCTGAATCCTTGGTGCCGGTAAGCTGGTTTTTTTTCACTGTGGTATCACAATGGGCCAATCTGGTTTAAGTGTGTCCCTGCCTGAGCGGGGACAGCCACCTAACCTAGGTACCAAACGTAATAATTCCTTCCTAGCACAAGAGGATCTCCCAATTTGACGCAACCGCTAGGAATTGCTCTCGCTTTCTATGCATTTTCTCAAACTTTAACCAGGAGCCTCTTTCGCAGGAAGAAACCCACAACCGTCCAAGCCTGTTCAATGTAGTAATCCGGCACCAACCAAGATTCGACTAATTGGTCACCCTAGGTACCTGACTACTAGCTTGAACTCAGCCGAAGGTTTAATGGAATCAATGACGGAATATTAACCCTAGGCCTGCTAATTCTAGTTCAAATCACAGGCTCTCCATAATAGGGTTCGATTGATCAAGTAAACCAGTCTGTATTCGGATGACCAAAAAGACGTTTGAAAAATTGCAATCCTGTGTTTCTCGACCAATGAACTAAAGAAGTTATTTGAAATAAGAGCGTCAGAAGTGGGGCCGTGCAACATTTTTCAAGTAAGGACTACCAAACCAGGTTCTCAGGCACGACAGACTGATCACCGCCATTCCTACCTACCTAGCGACTATAAAATTTCGTTAGGAAAATAATTGCATTTGCCAAACAAATCAATCTGTTAATCAATCGATAAAATCGAATAAAGATCACAAAAGTGGATAGGATTTTGAAAGTAGGAATTCCAGTCTCTGGTATTTTTTTAAAGATTCCATCGAGCGAATTAAAACTGAAAAAATGTAGAAAGACTGGCCTTCTTCATCTTTATCTTTTCTCTTGCATTAACTGCAGTTGGGTCTCGGACCAGGGTGTGATCGTTACAAGTTCTTACTGACCGTGGTCAACAACGGATGTAGCTGAGGCCCGTCTTTTCTGTACACTTTCTAGTGATTAGAAGTGTAAGTGTTTTTTTTACAGTCCGAGCATCGTTGTATCTCATTATGGTAGACAAATTCGATTAAAGGTTTTAAAAGTAGAGACATGGTAGAAGTCTCCATATTAGTAGTAAGCTTTAAAATGTTCTTTAGATTTTTGCTTCTTGCGATGTTGTGTCAACATGCGCTCACTTCAAACCAAAGAACTAACCAAAGGCTCATCGAATGCTCATGTAAGCATTCCTTTTATAAATTGCCAAACAAAAGAATCTATAAAACCATTTCCTGTCTGACTCAGCTTGTATCCTCGTCTAACCTTTACTCAAACCATATTTTAAATCACAATTTCACCAACCACATGCTGTTTTCTAAATGATTTCCTCAAGCCTATACCCTCTTGCATATATAATGACTGATTATCAGCCCACTACAAGTGTCACCTTCACTATTAAAAAAAAAAAAATTCCCAAAAAAAAATTATTATTATGACACTCGATCTTTTCTCTCTGATAAGCAAAAACGAAGACAAATTCAAAATTAATTCCATCCGCAATCAATCTGTCCCCAAAAAAGCACAAAAAAAAACTGCGTCGAAAACAAAGTGCGCCTCATCAAATTCCGATTGACTTCGATACATCCGTCTAAATATAGAAATCCGTCTTGTGCTCGTTTTACAAAGCAAGACGAATCAGTGTCATTAATTATTTGTCCACACTTGGTGCCCGTATAAATAAACTCCGTCTTCGCCATAAAACGCACCCAAAAAAATAAACCACATCTTCTTGGGCCAATTCTGCAGTCAGTCAGTCCCTCGCGTGCAACAGGATTGTCCCAGGTCAAGGTGGGTTCATGAATTAATTCGCTTTCTCAAAAGTATATGTGTATAGTATCTCTCCCCAAATTGGACAACATTCGATTTCGGTTGAAAAAATTCCTCAATTAAGCAACTTTTCGTATCCAATAGATACAAATCGATCGATAGAAAGTAAATTGACTGACAATTGATTAACCGAAAAACGACCTCCTTCTCCGTGACCAAACTGAAGCCAAATTGAGCAACCTCATCGTTTTGGGTGGAAATTTTGCTCCTCGAACTCAACCAACCGAGTGGCCGAGGTTGCGGTCAAAAGTCCAATCGAAAAAATGTCCGAGAGCGGGATAAAAATCGATTGCATCTCATCGCGGCTAATTAATCTGTCACTACAATAGTTTGTTTAATCTGTTAACAAAATGTTGTTCTCGTCTTTTCTTTTCAGTAATCCACAGCCGAGAGGAGTCAGTGAATTATGTAACGCGAGGAAGAGGCACAAACACAAATCAGGCGACAACAAGTGTATCTGAAACCACAATCAATCAATCGGACAAATAATAAAATAGAAATAAAACTCAAATCACATAAATTAAAGCAAATAAAGCTCTCGCTCACTTAATCACGGTCGTGAGTGTGTGTGTGCTGCATGTGCGTTCCCTCTGCCGCTGTCTCTGATAAGAGCGACACCCCAAAGAAGAGAATGTGAATACCAAATCGAAAAAGCAAAAAATAATAAAAATTAAAGAAATTTTCGAAAATTAAATAGAGTAAAAGATACACACACGCATCGAGTAGAATCTTTCGGTCAGAAGTTCGGAGTGCGTCTATCTGAAGTGAAGTGCGGCGAAAAATTCCCCAACACGAAAAGAAAAAGTGTTTCCTCCTGTTTTCGGGTAAAACTATCTCAACTGCGTGCGTAAAGATACGAATAGATTGTGTGTGTAACGGTGTGTGGTTGATAAATTCTTTTTTTTTTTTTTTTCACCGATTAATAGCTTCTCTTATCGGTGTTTGGAATTTGGAAATAGTTTATCGGAATAAAGTGATATTTTTGGTCATAGATACAACAAGATACCACAGAGCTGAAGATGGCTAAACTAATGAATTTACCACTGTCAACTGTATGCTGCTTTGCTGTGCTGATGTTCGGGAGCTGCATTCTAGCATCTCGTAAGTTTTTCTTGTTTGTTCTTGTATTTTTTTTTTTTTCTCTTGACTCTTGTAACCGTAGAAGTAGAGAAATTCATTATAGACTGATTCACACATAACAAGTGTCTTAATAAAATGTGAATATATTTTTATAACCTAAGAAAATTGTATGAAATTTTTGATCCAAATCGTTTTCCATATGCGGCCAGAATTCGGGCAAAAAACTCGAAATTTTTATAAATCCAATTAGATCTGATGGACATATAAGATTTATAATCCTAATGGTACAATATGGTACAATATGCAAAAATATTTCTTGTATGGTGACATAATATGACCCCATTGGTTCTGCCACTTGAACTTACTTACTTAAGGTGACGCTACAGTCCGGGGTGGATGGGGTGAACCAGCTGTCTCCAGTTTCGCACGTTAAGTTGGTAAAGCTCCCCTTCAACTTGCGTGCGCCATCCCTCGAGTGTGGATTCAAAGATTTTCCGGGCCGGAGCATTGGTGTTCTTCCGTTCCACATAACCCAGCCACCTCAATCGTTGGACCTTCACTCTTCTGGCTAGTTCGATGTATCTCCTCCTCCATTCACCGTCTATGAAGACGGAACCGAAAATCACCCGAAGAATTTTCCTCTCGAAACAGCCAAGACCAACCTCATCCGCTTTTGAGAGAGTCCATGCCTCTGCGGCGTAGAGCAGGACTGGGACAATTAGGGTCTTATACAGGGTCACCTTAGTTGTTCGAGAGAGGGCTTTGCTACTCAATTGCCTTCTTAGCACAAAGAAACAGCGATTGGAAAGAGTTATTCTCCGTTTAATCTTAGCGCTGGTGTCGTTGTCTAAATTGATAGCAGAGCCTAGGTACAAAAAGTCCTTAACTACCTCGAAGTTATAACTGTCTATTGTGACGCCCCGTCCAAGACGTCGGTGCAGAGTGTCCTTTCTTGTTGACAGCATATACTTCGTCTTGCCCTCATTGACCGCCAAACCCATCTTCGCCGCTTTCATCTCAATACTCCCGAACGCGCCAGTGACATCACGCTGCGTTCATCCAATTATGTCAATATCATCGGCGTACGTGAGTAATTGGGTGGACTTTTGAAAGATTGGCGCGTGAGTTTTGCACAACTCTTCCAAGAACGATGTTGAAGAAGTCGCATGACAGCGCGTCGCCTTGCCAAAATCATTTTTTGACATCAAAGATCTCGGTGACGGAGCAGCGTGAATTCTCCGATGATAAGGTGGTGGGTATCGATTAGAAGTTCTTGGGCTTTCTCCAAGATCTGCCGCAGTGTGAATATTTGGTCGTTGGTGGACTTTCCTGGCATGAAACCACACTGATATGGACCGATCACGATGTTGACGAATGGCGTTAGAACGGCAGATAAAAACTTGTTTCTGATGTTAAAAAGACTGATGGCGCTGTAGTTGGCGCAATTCAGAGGGTCTCCTTTCAGATCGGGCAAACAATGCTGAGGTTCCATTCATGGGCATACTTTCCTCCAACCATATTTTACAAATGAGTTGGTGTATGCTCCTTACCTCATTCCCGCTATTTGAAGTCGTCAGAATTTTTCTTTAAGGGCTATAAGAACGAGAAGATCTACTCAAACTAAACTGCAAACAATCAAAGGCTTAGGAGGCTACATCTAAACTGGTGTTGTAGAAATAACACAACACAACCACAATTCAGACAAAAAGTGGTCTGAATTCTGCCGGTATCATGGTAAAGAGTTCGAATCGGGCATTTACCTGACATTGATACTAACTTTAATTTAAAAATTAATAAACTCTCAGTCATTCAGCATTTAAGTGAAAAAAATGCATCGCACACGTCTGGTTAAATCACGTTGGTCTGCCGTATGGTTCTCGTTAAGATTCCTCATCAGTACGGACATTGAGGGTCCCTGTAGCCATTTTGTTAAAAAAGAGCTCTTCTTTTGGTCTGTAAAATGTTTGTCAATCTTGGACTCGTGATCGGTTCAGGACAGTCACAGAGAAATGTCAAATGAAATGCATTTCCAATGTATAATATGTTTCAGAAATTAACAGCAACCACAATCCTTTCGCATTCATATCGGAAAATGCCACTGTAGACAGAATCTACAAAAATTCCAAAAATACCCATGATGTCACCGATTTCTTTGGAACCGCATTCATACCGCAATTTTTCTCAGATTGCCTCGCTAATTATCGTTAATCAGTTCAACAACCTGACAAGTCATCCAACTCTTTATTGACCAAAGAAAATTGGGGTTGTATCTGGTTCCTCATTGTGATGATAACCAAAATCGATGAGGCATAAAAATACCATGGTTTCATTTTAAAACATCGGTAAAGGTCAGAGATAGTCACTCTGGAATAGGAATTGGCACTCCTGCAACCTCTGCCTTTTCTATAATTTAAATTGGATTTGATTTATTGGAGTTTCGCTCTTCAACTCATTCCGGAATGGCAATGGTGATAGTAAAGATTTATGGTATTCGATTATAAGAGTTTTACTGTAACTTCTATACCGCCAATCTCTTGTATACCATTAAACCGTGGGAAGGAACAAATTAACAAAAGTTGTCAAGTGGTTAATGGTCTTGCTAACTCGGATCCGTACCATTTAAAGTATTTGATTAGTCGTAGTCTTCTGATTCTTTTTTTTCGAATTGTTTAGCATATTTTATAGCTTGTTTTGATTTTTATTTTGGCAAAGATTAATAATTTTATTTTCGCAGATAGATGTGGCCTTGAGTTGGGGAGAGTTTTTTTTTTTTGTTGACACTGAAACTATATGCATTGTCGTCACAAGAAATGTCGATAACGGCCTTGATTACAATTCGTTCACAAGATAAAAGTGGCAACAGCTGAAGCCAAGGAGCTTATATACCGATGCTGGCAATAGCGTTAGAGCACCGATGAAAATATACTGCGAGTCCGCTCAAAAACATTGTTAGAGTGTGAACCTAACACAGTTATTCACCTGACAAGGGTGGTTCCATGCCTACCTTTACCAAATGTGGAAAAGTGTAAAGCGCCCAACTCGCCAGTATGGTGATACCCGTCAAGATGGCTTAAATACTCTTTTAGTATATCAAACGACTGGCTGAGAGGCAAAAACTAGAAATGCAGGCGATGTCACTCCGAAAGCAATATACTTGAGTAAAGTTTGTTGGAACCGAATGGGTTTTCACATAGACGAAGTACCCAAAGCAAAGAAAATTAAGTAGAACTTTTATCTTAGTGGTAGCACCACCTTGAAATAATGCGAAAAATGTACGTGTGGAGACGAAGACAAGTTGTCATTTATTGACATTTCGTTACATAGCCACTCTGACGTATTCGGTCTCTGAGCCTATCAAAATCTTAATATTTCTATTTGTTTTCTCGGTCAGTCATTCCTAGTCCAGGATAACTACATCGCAACCACAGCACTTTATTTACACCAGAAGTATTTCAAGTCCACGCTATTGAATTGTGTGCAATAGAATGCCAGCGGAGAAAAACCCGAGGAACCCGCACCTACATCTTTTCAGACAGTCAAGCAGCACTGTTAGCCCTTAAATCCTATAGGGTAGGGTCCAAGCTCATCTGCGATTGTCTCAACCTCCCCGAAAGCCTTGTATCGGTAAATAAGGTCACCTTAGCCTGGATCTCAGGACATGAAGGCATCGAGGGTAACGAACGGGCTGACTGCCTGGCGAGAAGGGGCGCTTGCGGACCACTCGTTGATCCCGAACCCTGTTTTGGGGCATCACCCAACAGTGCCTACTCCAAGATAACACAATGTTAGATCAACAAACACGCCGACTACTGGGCCAACCTCCGGGCCTTAGACAAGCGAACAAGTTTCTCAACCCCAACCTATACAAGGTCAAGACTTTACTTGATCTCACCAAAGACGAGTTAAGAATCTTAACGGGCTATCTAACAGGACATTGCCCACTCAGATACTATCTGCACATACAGAAAGTATCAGATACCGATATTTGCCGGCTCCGTGGGGAACAGAAAGAGACCGCTAAACATATTCTGTGCAAGAGCCGCAAGGAAAAGACTACTCCACTTGACGCGGCCCTCGATTAACCCAGCGGAAATTCGGAAAATTGAACCTAAGGCTATACTGAGGTCTATCAAGAGCCTCTTGAGATTCATATCCCCACCTAGGTCGTTATAAATCTGTTCGAAATCGTTGCGGGCTTTCTTTACAAACTCCCAAAGTTATTTAAAAATGTTAGCTCAACGTGTGAAGCACCCATTTATCTATGTACCTAAGAGGTCGACTTCTCCGAATGCGAATCGATAGGTCACTTCCGGGCTTGTTTTTTGAACTACATTCGAATAAATCATAACAAATAGCGAAATGGTGAACACCACTTTGGATGCACATAGACCTAAATAAGACGAAAATGACATCACAAAGCCACATACCTAACCCAAGTGTTGTTAAGCAAAGGTTGCGAAATTAATCAGTATAGCCAGATGGTCGCATGGGCTCTTCGTTAAAAATTAAAGGGTTCCAGAAACGAAAAAATTGGCCTCATTAAAAGTTTTGACAATTTCGTACGATTGCTCAGCCAATGTGGGGAACAGGCAGACACATCGAATGAGCTGTTAGGTAGGTCAAAGATTGTATCTAACACTGTGGATATAGAATTGGCAGTTAAGTCTATCACTGAGGGAAATATTGAAAGAAACCTTAAAACATACCCTGACTAGGTTTGGAATGGGGGCACTTACATATGTATATATGTACACAAAAATACGTAGCTATGTATGAATGTGTGTATGTAGCACGTAGAATTATTTGATAAATTGATCTCTATCACCATCCTTCGCCTTAATAAGGCTAACTGTGTTCAAACCTTCTCCGGACTAACTTTGTAGTCTTTAGCATCTGCTACAACCTCAAATTACAATTTTTAATTGGAAGCCTTTACGGAACTGTAAACCACTGAATTGGCTCGTGCTAAAAACCTACATGTTATCCGCAAACGTACATATGTTTATACTTCGTCGCATGAATTACTGCTACAAGAGCACGTTCAGTGTCCAGTGTTTACCACAAAATCCTCCCTAAAAATACCCGACCTCCTCCAATTGACCCAAATACATTCATCCATTTACGTTGCATGAACAGAAAAAAAAGACGCAAAACTGCCAAAGCCGCTCGCTCATCCATGAAATTCCTTTCGACAGAGTAATTTGCCACTGTGGTGCGGTTTTTACGTGCGCGGGTGGTGGCTCCCTCAAGTGGCCGGGTCATATGGAGAAACAAACCAACCACTCCCAATTTGAAAAAAAAAACAAAAATGTTTTGCAAACATCACCCACCGCGCGCATAAACCGCTTAGAATTCTATTCAAACTGTCTTCTGACATCAGACCGTGACGAGCCAGACCAGAGACATAAGCAGATAGAGACGCGTGTCAAATTCCATCGTGGCGCCGTTTGACGTGTGACATTCGAACCCTATTTACCCCCAGCCCCTTTCCATCTGATTGGTTCAATTCGACAGTGACAGTTGAAAATTGGCAGACTGGAAGAAGTTCGACGTAAGACGCGACGATCGCATCTACGCCAACTGAGGCATTTGACACCATTTCTAGGTCAGACAGACACCAAACGGGACAGTGAATAGATAGCTTACAGATGTAAATCTACAAAATCCACCACGACCAAGAGGTAATCGTACGCGCTGGGCCGCGGCCAAAGTCGTGAGGTACCATCGAGTGAAAGACAAGAGAAAAAAAGAAACGAATCCAACATAAACAAACTCAACGACTCCCGGAATGGTAATGGCGCGCGCTGTTTGCAAATTATGACAACCGTTCCGTTGCTGCTGAGTCAGTTTGGTGAAGCATTGTATGTTTTTTTTTAATTAAATTATGGAAATTAATTCAACTTTAGGCGGTGGTGAATCTCATCAACCAAGTGTGAAATATGTTGACCAAATTTTTTATGACGTTTTGCTAAGACAGCAGCAGAGTGAGCGCGATGGAAGCGACGCAGCTGTCAAGCCCCCTTGGATGCCAACACAAATGTCATTCGCGTTCGTTATGCTTTTTGTTGTGATGATGATGTGGGCCTGGAACTTTTACCTGGACCTTCAGGGGGTTTTGGGTTTTTTTGTTTTTTTTTTACCTCGCTTATTGGATTTATTTTTGTTGACAGACGGAACTTGTTAGTGCTGAACTACTGTGTGGTTGAAGGTGGAACTGATGTGGTAATTCTCCATACAAACTCCGGTCGTGATGTGGAGTTAAGTAGTTGACATGGGTTACCGCATTACCAATTCTCTGTTGTAAGTCGACAATGATTCGGTAGTCAGCTTTGAACTGAGGTCTAATAAAATTCTTGACTTATTCCTCCTACAATTCAAAAGAGAGCAAAAGTAGTTTGGTGGGGTATTGAAGACGGAAATACAGGTTATCGTCTGCCTTGGTTTGAGAATGTTGATAAAACTTGTGGCGCCATGATGTTAATTTATTCACATGGTTGCTATCATCTCTCTCTGTAGATCGATTGGAAATACAAAGCTTGTTTGGAAAAGCTTTTAGTGTTGAGACTAGAAGCTATGTCCAACCTTCTACTACCGGCTACATACATATGTATGTACGTCATACTTGCATGAAAAATTTCAATGCTTTATCGGTCTCTAGTCTGATTCGTGTGAGTAATTCGTTTCGCTCTTGAAGGCAACGTGCCAGTTAGTTATTGCCCACCACCTTCAAACCTGCTTCCTTCATTTGTTTCCTTATTGACACACAGTTTGCAGGGAGTCTCTACAGGAAGTTTTGTTGTCTACGAGGCTGTGAGAAAAAATCTTTCAAACTTGGTTAAGACGGTGTAAAACTTTTTTTTTTTTTCACTTTTTAGGGAGTCGAATAGAAAAACCTTTGCGAATTGTAATGAAAGGGAAGGTCAAATGATGTTCAAAATTTGTGCTGCAGGACTCAGGAAAGAGTACCTGTGTTTCGCAGAAAGATCAAAGATGGACTTAAGGCTAAACCTGTGAGCTATACTTTCAGAATCAAAAACGAGCTCGCCTAAGTACTTAAAAAAAAAGGACGACCGACCGAGACTTCGGCACTCACCACTCCTTCAACCTCACTTACAGCGTTTTTTATTGACCCATTTGTCGAATAGTAAACTGTTTTAGATCCTAAGTACCAGCCAGGGTAATTCAGGAAATTTCCATAAGCCTAGTATGCGATATCTGCCTCTGTCTGGTTCCTAATATTTCCAGAGAAAGAGATAAAGAGGTTCACGTTTGTTTCCATCGTTAAACCTTTGGTAGGATGTGTTAAAAAATGTGCCGAATTGGTGATCCTTTGACCTGCGGCCCCAGCAAAGTCTAACAACACTGACAATATCTGACTTCCTAGTACCCATTTCACTACATCAGGAGTAAATTTTAGAATAGTTGACGCTCGCCTGGTCAGTGGATATTACTGGGCCTTGAGAACATGAAGGTTGCGAAGCAGTCAGATGAAATAACTACTGCGCCAAGGCGAACAGGTTTAATGCAAAACCTATGTAGCCAGGTCACCTGCAACGTACTTGCAAGCGTACTTCAGCATTTTGTCTAAGAGCAACAGTAAGCCCTCAGCATTCCGAACTAATAGACAGGCGTAATCAGTAAGCAATCTAAGCATTCGTTCCTGCTTGCCTTCAGTTCCTACGCTTTCAATGTTTAATGACTCAATAATCTCTATGCATAACGCATTTAGTCACCTTCCCTCGAAAATGAAGATTCCCCAACGCATTTGCGAGCAAACAATTCCCCGAAATTCTCCCAAAATTAATTTGATTCATATGCTCGCTGATTGCTAACCTGACTCAGTGTTGAAGCCCAATGACCTCTAGAAATCCTATACCCCATTCACAAAAGCCATAATCCGGCATCGGAATTTCAGCCACAAAAACAGTTTGTGCAAACAAATTTGTATCTACCACATTCTTATATAAACAATCTTTTTTTTTTTGGATTTTATTTTTTTCTCCCCACTCATTATATCTGCGTTTCGTTCAATCAGCTTGCTGCAATAAATCTTCCAAAACAATTTGATAGCACAAAACAGAAAAAACGAAATAGCACAACCGAAATGATACAAGAAAAAATGATAGAATTTGTTTGCAAAAGATACACTGCAACGCAAAAAAGATTTCAATTGTTAATTGATTAATAAATAAATGTTCTTTTGAATTTTGAGTTATTGCAAGGTGGTGCTTCGCACCGCCTCAATCTATCTATCAACCGGGCACAGACAACCCCTGGAAATGGCCAACTAAACCAAATCAACCCACCAGCAGAGCCCCCCGCTCGATTGTAAATCAATTTACAGAACAGTTCATCTGGTGGAACATTTTTGGGTTCGATTCGAGTGCGAGTGCGAATATTTTGTGTTTTCGTTTCCGAAACGAATTTACAATTTCCTAAAAGAGTGCTGGAATTTATGGCAATCAAATAAGAGAAACAAAAGCGATGGGGTGATGTGCGGGTGATGGGGACCACAGAGCTGGCGTCGAATCGAAGCAAATTAAAAATAAATATTTTTCCATTTTTTCCTGCCTCCAATTTCCATATCATTCCACTCGTCAAAAAAGCAAAAGAAAAACCTTTGGATACAAAATCAAATTTATTTCCCATTTCACATATTTTTTCGTTGTGTTTGTGTGGTGATGCCGGGACGGGACGGGAACACAGCGGCAGAATTTCAATGAAAAAATATTTCAAATTCCTAAAATATCACGAAATATTGCGCTGAAACTATGACGACAATTCGTTTTAATTCAAAAACACATGATGGTTTTGATACAGAACTGATGATGTTGTGATCCTTTGTAGAGTTCGCACATGTACGTGTGTGTGTGTAGATACATTTGCGCGAATATAAACAAAAAATGTTCTCTGCTTTCTTTTTTTTTGTTTAATTGAGGAAGATGGGCATTTTTGTTGTGTATGATTTTTTTTGAATTTCCAAGGTCAACAGATGCTATTTTTGAAGTCAACGTAAGCCGGATAAAAATATTTGAAGCGAAACACAAGATGCACCTGCCCGAATGTGATACGAAATTTTTTGAGGCAATTAGTCGTGTGCAAGTACTCGTTAAGAACGTAGATGGCGCTTTCATTTCACAGAGCCGTCTTTAAACCAACCATATGAATTCGATGTTAACTTTCGAGAATAAATTCTATGCAATTGGGGTGGCTGATACCACAAAGAAGTGAACAGTCTTCCCAACTTTAGACTCGATCGGGAAGATCATCAGCATTGTACAAGCCTTTGCAGCTTTAAGCTTGAGTATGCTTGACATGACATTGCATCGTTTTTATTAAGGACTTACCCTGACGAGGTTGTTTTTCTCAATTTTTATTGAAAACTAAAAGACTTCTCACCAACTCTCTGTGTCAGAAGTTCTAGTAAAATCCATGTCATGAGAGGACAGTCGTCAGAACAATTTCGACTACATCGGCATAATATTTCGACGGAAAAAGTCGAAGCCTGCAGCCTGAAATTATTTGTTTAGTCCGTTCGTCCTATATTCCACAGCATCTTGGGCACCAACGGTCACAGCTTTAAAATGATAGTCAGCCTACTTCGATCTTTAATCAAGAGTCTCTTCCTCCACTCAACTAAGAACTCTGCAAGAAGAATTTTCATAAACCCACAACCACCCAAATCAGCCCTTTGTTCGTGGTTATTCAGCAGCAACCAATGCTCGACTTATCAGTCAGTATATCAATTACCCCCTCTGTTTTAAATGGCGGGATATCAACACTAAACACTGCTAAAGCTAGCTCCATATAGGAAAGTTCCAACACTAGGGTTCGATTGACTCAATTACGTTTCTCCGAACCACCTCCAACCAAGTACTCTGAGATCTCTCAGGGGTGGCCATGATGCAGCGGTTAGTATCATCGCTTGTCACGCTGAATGTCCGGGTTCAACTCCTGATGTTGGAAAACATTTACTCCGTAAAGCTGATGTCGACTCTACTGCTAAGGCATAACACTGGCAGTAGGGTGTCATGGCTTGAAGAGTTGATTGAGCTGACTATGATAATGACATCAGGAGATTCGAAAAAATTCCCGTGAATTATAGCAATGACAAACACCACAAATGTCCCCAGCTATCTTGGACACCACCCTCGGACGCAACTGAAACCTGATACTATCTAAGTTTCGAACCACTGCACTTCGCTCGGGCTGTGTGAATAACATCATAAGGGTATTCATAACCCCTTGAAGCGCGAATGTATTAAAAAAAAACTGCACCCTGACAAGAGGGCCACCTTATTAATTAATTAATATATATTAATAGATCGTTGTTTCAGAACGTACAATGTAGTGACATCCTTTTGGAGATTAACGAATGCTGTCTCACTTAGGCTCGAATTCCACTATTTCGGACGCTAAAGGAAACATGCTACTTCGATATATTTAAGAGAATTACTTTCTTCTAGGACTGAGCGGAAACACACCTATCTTGCGTGTACCAGCATTAGGCTCCGCTGAATTTTCCTTTAAATTTCGACTCTTGCCATAGAAGCAAGTTTTTTCCTATAAGAAAATCGATATTTTGATTGGTAAACTATGGCTATGAACCCTCTGCCAACGTTTTTTTTTTTTTGTCTGCTGTCAATGACATGAAATTCATAGAAATTGTTTAGTCTTTTGATCTCCCAAATAAATAGTCTGCTTAAGACGACAAAATGCAAGCCACGGATATTTAAAAAAAAAACATCCAAGCCCCATGGAAAGAGGGAAACTTTTTAATATTCAAGTTCCAGGAGGCCGTTCAATATATTCTTCAACAAATCAAACCACTAAAATTGATTGACAGAGTGCGCCTCTATCAATCATGAAAGGGTGGATTTTAACGATGACTTTGATGAGGTCGTTACAACTTTCGTGTTTTAAATAATGACTGGTACACCGGATGTTATAAATAGAGCAGAGATCTCTTATTATAAGCGCGCAAGAGGTACTAAATATTTAAATTAGTTTTCAACCTCTAAACCACTTATCCATTTGTCAAAAACATAAAAAAAAATTACGAACCCTGTAGTACGCCATTTAAATTATATAAAAGCCGTCAACCAGATCAAAGGCACTATAATTTATTTTTTATTTGAACTAAAACTAACACGAAAAAGCGTTTTCATTCCACTTGGGAAAGTAATATTTTATTTTAAAATATTAAACCGGTTTCCAGCCGAATTAATAACTCAATTAGCCTAATGGACCATAACATTTATCCCAGACAGACTAGCCAGTGGCCATAGGCCGGCACAGTCCGATAATGGCCGCGTTGATATTCATATACCATCGCCGCGTTAACAAGATCGGCAATAATGCCAAACAGATGTTAGAGTTCATAAAACTGTATCTAGCCACCTACCTCGACCCCTTTTTCGGAGCACAGAGCGCCAGTGCTAGCGACCGCCTCTTCAGATACAAGATTTATAAACTCCTGAGATTTATGCTGCAAAGATTACTCTTGTTGACATATTTTGTTGGTTCCCATTGTGTTCGTACGATTTATCACGTCTATTAAATTATTGGCAGTTTCAGTAAAGATACGAGTTGGGTGGGTGCCATCAATCAGCTACGCTATGCAAAAATCTAGAGCCGGTCCCCCGTCGCAACCCTCGATGGTCACACATTAAATCGGCCGATTAAAACAGTCCAAATGCTATTTAGTTGTGTGGCACCCTCAGCGCGGCCGTTTAATTAATGTTTTCTGCGTTGTGATGCGTGTGGGCGGTCTTGGAGCCGCCAGTCTTCATGTTGTGTTGTAAAAAAAACTCAAAAGATACATTTGACTTGGATTCGTATTTTCGTATCTATATTGGTATTTTCAAGTCACCAAGATTGTGCGGTTTTTGTATCTTTTTGCTTTTTGTTCTGTAAAACATTTAAAAAAGCTGCACATAATCGTTAATCTCCCATTAAGATGGATGAATGGAGGAGCTGTTCGATGGACCAGATCTAGAGGAAGGAAGAAAGAGGTGATGAGATAAATGGATGCGTGTACTCTTAAAAAGAGCATTTTTTGTGAAACAATTTAACACCATACAGACGTGTATGAGACGGGTGGCACATGGGGGGAGGTGGGGGCTGGAGGAATTTATGAGGTAGAAGATTGTCGACGTGACGACGACGACAAGAACAGAAATTAATTTTCAGCACTTTAGTACACGATTTTTGGGCAATGCCTGTAAATGTATATAGGTTCTCTTGGCAAATTGCTTCCTTGTTCGAGAAATTGTTAATTTTTGAAGGGGAATACACCATTAATGTGGACGATGACGATGAGATTAAAAAAAATTGCAGAAGGTGGGTTCAATGGACGGTTAAGTGGGCTATCAAGCTGGAGAGAGGTTTTGTTTTGGTAACGATGTTTAATGTGCGGTAATGGGTAAATGTCTTCAAAAGAAATGCAAGCGATTTTTTGCGAAAACAAATTGGATAAATGTGTATCGGATCAAGATTAACAAGCACATAGTGTACCTTGCAGTAAGATCTAAATTGCCGCTCACTGCGTGTGGTGAAAGTGATTGGTGTTGGCAATTGGGTTTGGGCAAAGTGAATTATTGGCCTCATTTCGCTATCGTCATGCCAATATAATCAATCTCTAGAGAGGTGAAACAAGGTTAAACTGATCTTTGCATGGAATCAGCACTTGAAATTCTTTCTTCACTGCACAGAAGATTGCCACAGTATAAACCCATGAACCTTTGCATTACTTAAAGCATATGGAGAACCATGAGTGTGCTACCATTAGTTTCAGTGTCATATATCATTGCCTTCCTCTTTAATAAAAAACATGTTGGTCGTCCTGTCGATGCAGACTGGTCGCAAGGAAAGCGGCGTTAAGGAATATAAGTTGTCTTATAAGGCACTATGGTGTAGAAATCCACGCGGAACGACTTGGGCCTACAATGACTACTGCAGATGCTGCAGGGACGACAAATGTCCCGCACTAGCCACCAGAAGGCTACGTAATCTTAATAGTAGCTTCTTCCAAGGGCTGAAGGACCTTCATTTTGCTGATTTTAGGAAACTCTTCAGATTTATATGTCTTTCTGAGTAGTTTCCAGATTAGCCGAGCCTACCTCTTGATTAAAATCCCATGAGTTAACTTGTAATGGGTACAATAGTGGTATCTTCTTAAAAGAGCTCCATTAAAGCATCTCCTTCCGCCTCCAGGATAATGTATTTCATCCCTTCTTCTTCTTAGCATTGGTTCCGAATCAGTTGGAACTATTTACTATTTTCGCATCAGTTAGGATAGGCCTCCTGACCTCATATATTCTTGTTTTACAGGGACCGCGATTAGACTCTTGACTCGCCCAAAACGATAGGGAATTTTACTCTTCAGGACTAAAAACCTGATCATGGAGGCATCGTCGATGCCTAGAACAAGATGAAGGAAAAGGGAAGACAACCTTTATCGCAATGATTTCAGTTTGAAATACGTCATCCAGAAGGCGGAAGAAGATGCTCTGATTGAGCCCTTTCATCCACTAGACAATTTTCTATGACTGGGCATTCTGAGCTGCAATTGTTGCATGACCACAATCATTTTCCTCAAAAGCTCAATGCTTTTCAAAGGGAACTCATGAAAGACGTGTAGGTGGGTAACTAGCCTTTGCGTCACATTCAGTCCGTTTTCGACTTTAAATTTCTCAAAATTCGAGCACATCCACCAGCTAAAAACATCTGAAGTAATTCTTGAGATGAAATTACTTTTCTGTTTGTCATCATCTGTACTTCTTGCTGAGATCCACAATTGTCCATCGCGATGTACAACTCTCATGGGAGTGATCCACGTGAACATGATAACCCCATCGCTGCATGATCCATCGCCATAACACCTTAATAGAGAAATAACTTCCATGAGTGACAGGAATATTGCAAATGCTCAGCGGGCATAATATGATGTGAGCAAAAATTCACACAACGAACATGATAGGTACGAATACGACCATCTGAGACATACATTCAGATCTCTGTGGTTGTAATGAAGACACAACCAAAATACCTTCAGGCAAATCGTAGACATTGGACGAGACGAATTGATTTGAAAGGCGGATGCAACACTCATTTCAACTTTAATTACAAACGTGTAATGGACATACGTTGAAAGAGTTCGTCTACAATGATAAGGAGATATCCAAGATCATGATCATAAACCCGCGAGTGGTTCGTGTGGAAAGAGAAAGGCAATCGTTTCTATCCATTAATAGTACTTTTCACTAGGTAGTCCCCAGACCACATTATTTGCAATTTGATAAACATCTCCAGCTTACCCCACTGACTTCACATGAACTCATCGGCTATTTATAATCAAAATCAATTTCCATACTTGTTTAAACCGAATCGCTGACGCCTTTCAAGTCATAAATTATCTAGCTTCGTCGTCATTATGTCAATATGTCATCGATACTTACTCCACATCTACCACAAGATAAAATGATTCGAAAAAATTCCCAAAATTTCCATAAAAAATAAAACAAAGCAAAACTTTTCACTACGCGTTACGCCGTCAGAGAGTGCCGCAGAGGCCAAAGCCATGCAAAGGGCTCCAATTTAAAATCAAATAAAAAACCGTTTTCCAAGGGAACGCCGAAAAAACAGTTTTGTATTCCAAAAAACCGGAATACACAATGGCGACCCAACAGAATTTGTATGCGAAAAAAAAAATCTTAAAAAATGCAAAGATATTCGTTCCTTTCATTATGAATTTCTAATCCAAGAAAGAAGACACACAAAACCCGCATTGAACATGAGACAGCCTTGAACTTTGTTTGGAAAGTTCATTGAATACATGTCCAAAGCGCAAATGCAAAAAATTCAAAAAAAAAAAAAAACGAAAACGATGACGTCTTGGGAGGAGCAGCGACGAGATCAGATTTGTGGGTCACTGTGCTCTGGGTGGAGCAGACCAACAGCACACATACAGTCGCCAAGAGATGCATTTTCAATGCGTGACTTGTTCTGGTCATGATTAATGACACAGTGGGGCTTAAATGGATTAGCGGGGCTAATTGCATAAATATGCTAAATTTAAATTAATTGGTTGACAAATTTATTTCTTGCAGCCGACTCCGCTGATGTTGCATACAGAGAACAAGACACGGATTGTCGTAGATGAACATGCAGTGCATGAGAATGGTTGGAGTTAGCAAACACGACGGCAAACACATCACGATTTGTTGTGCGTGGTCATTATTCTGTTTGGGGGTGTAGAGTAATAATTTTTTTTTTTGCAATGGAAGTGGTTTTTTCTGGCGTAGACTCGCTCGTTTTGGTCACATGTATCCATGACAGGAGTGCTCTTTGACATCATTTTCGTGAATTTAAATTTGAGTGTATCTTAGAATCCGAAGGCAAGTTTTGTCAACAAAGATGTTGGATAGAGTTATCATGTTTTTGCTACGAAACGATCGTGTTTTAAGCCGCACAATAGTAAAAAAAACACTGGCTGTACACTGCTGTGGTACAACATTTCCTAACATACGGCTCGGCTGTTTGTTAGAAGGCACTCGAGAAGAAATGTTATCCTACAAGGGTTACCAAGATTCAAAAAGCAGGCTGCATAGGGAAAACAGGATCGATAAGATCAACACCCACAGCGGCACGTGAAACAATGCTGAACCAAGTTTCAGTGGATATCCACTGTAGTAGTAGAGCTGCGAGAACAGCACTCAGACTAAGGGAAGTAGATCTTTGGACAACTAGTCACGCCTCCGTTCTAACGCGATGGACTACCACGAAGGAGAACATAGACACCGACTATCCAAAATGGACGCTGGTACTGGTGCCGGTATCTTCTGTGAATCCAGAGGGGTAAATCAAACCCTCGCGAAAACATCCATTAGCACTCTTTACGGGAAAAAAGATGAGGAAACCATGATCAGGGCTAATACGCGATGGTGTCATATGGACACGTGTGCAATAGCCAGTCCTCGATAAGAAGAATTCCAAAAAATCTCGTACAGCTTAGTCGAAGGGAAATACGAATCGTCTCCGGTGTCATCACAGGACACTGCGGAATAGGAATCCATGCGGAGCGGCTTGAATTGCCCAAAGACTACTGCAGAAGCTGCAGGGACGAAGAGGAAATGGAATCCATCCAGCACCTGCCATGCGAATGTCCCGCACTGGCCACGAGAAGACTGCGTACTCTTGGTAGTAGCTTCTCCCATGGGCTGGAGGACCTTAATGTCGCTGATTTTAGGAAACTTTTTTATCCCTTTCTGGGTGGTTTCCAGATTAGCCAACCCTATCGCTTGGTTTGACTCCTATGAGTATACCACCTTGAGGTCTAAGTAAGTCTTTAGGAAACCCACTAAACCAACCAACCAAGCCGCACAATGTACATTGCTTGTTCGTTGAGTTCCAGGATTGCGTTGTAGCTCCATTATAAGTCATTGAGCCTATTTTGACAGACGGTTCGGTAGTCTGGTGAAATTTTCTTGCAAAGAAACCACTTTTAACGCTGCCCAAGCTACAACGATTAGCCTAATCAGTGCTTAAACAGAATGTTAGAAATGGTTCGAATTTCCTTACAAGGATAGGCTCTATTAGAATGTAAGAGCACTTCTTATCGCACATGAATCTTAGTAGATTCTATGCCTATTTCCTTGTATAATGTGCTATACCAGCCCCACTTTAGATCTGTGAAGGCTCTGTTACGATTCTAAACGCGGTTTTAATCCGATTGACACAAATTTACCGATTGACACAAATTTACTGCTCTAAGCTTCCTCATGAGCCAAGGTACTCGTCCAATCTGTACTTCCTGCTTTGTCGGATTCAAAATTTGTCGAGTTCTGCCTACACTTTGCTATACTTCAGTCATGTAGTACATCCCTGTGAAGTGTAAACCACCTCACCTGGTGCCTACGAATATTTATCGTGCCAAACTCCCACTTTCATCATCATTACATAACCTCCCACATTCGACAATAACTTACAACACAATCCCCTTTCCTACACATACCTTTCACTCTTCCTGAATAGTCTTCACGGTCTAAAATAAAGCAATCAGCCTACGCAAGACCCACCACTTTCTAGATAAAAAAAAAAACTCTGTTCATCAAGCGAGAAATCTCAATACCTTACTCCAAAAACCCTGCCTCCCTCCCACTGGAAGGCATGTTTGACAATACAAAAGGCGAAGAAAACTGCCATCGTTCCACCGTCATTTGTTATTCCCCCTCACAAAGTGACATTAATTTGACATGTCAATCTACACCGCATATAGCAGAGAGGGATGCGTTAACAAATTATCATCTTCACCCAAAAAACCCCCACCGAATACTCCGTCCGTCCTCAAAAAAGAAAGTACGAACAAAACAAGAAGGGTCTGTCGCCGCGTAAATGTCAATCCCTCGTCATAAAGCACCTTGCGTCACGACTATCCGCTTGTGTTTATGGGCCCTTAAATAAGAAAATCTATCTTTTTTTTTTCTGTGTGTTTCTTGTCGTGTGCCGCAACGACATTTTCTAATTAAGTCGAACCGACATCGACTGTGGAGGACGGTGGTTTGTTTTTCATGTTTATCTTAATCTCTCTTTCATTGGGCACACACATGCGTGCATCGGTACATCGAGGTCAATTGCTTTTTGCATGACGTGCGCTCGAGAAGATGGTCAAGTGGCATTTTCCCGAAAATGTGAAAAGTGAAATTCGAAATTCTCTAAATTTCACAAAATCTCCCCGAAAGATACAAGCGGAAACCACAGAGATATGTTTAAGGTGGGTTTGACCTGTCAAACGAATTCCGCCTAGACTCACTAATTCATCTTAATTTATCGTCAATATTTGATCTCGATTACGGGTGGGTTTTCTTTTTTCCTTACACAACCTTTTGTATCTTTTGCTGCTTATCGCGGGCTAATCATGTATTCTGTTCACAGTTTGTGCATACGATTAGTGTGCCTTTGATAATTATTCATGTATCTCAACTGACGTTGGGTGCGGGGAGGTGTAATTTGGGTAATTGGAAGCACCGCGTGTGTGGGTAGTGGCAGTAGTTGCTGGTAGAAGATTGAACATTTGGGGGTCACCACAGTTGTAAAATTCCACCAGGGAGTATTTGAGATTCTAAAAGAATCTGTGTGGGAATGGGGCGATACAAATTTAGAGCGGTGTTCGTTTTTGGGGGCCAACTAATGCGGGCATTGTCAAGGCCCTGCAGCTATGATACAGATTTTAATAAATCTGTTCTTAGTGAAGGTCGACTTATTTGTTTATTTTTGGTAACTTGTTTATAGTGAGCGACTTAAAAGTGACGGGCTTCTGACCATGAAGGGCTTCCCTGTAAGGTGAAATCTGGTCTAGTTCTCACGCAAGTGGAAATCGCATGACAGAGTGTCTTCTTGTCGAAATTCGGTGAATGTTTCATTCGTTTCATTAGTCAATGACTTACGCGGAATAAGTGGTTAATTTGTGCGTCGTTCCTTCGTTAAAGTCTGAACTTGGCCTTTCTTTCAAAGCAGAAAAAATAGTATGAAATCAGTATTAAAAGAACTCTCGCTGGTGTATGTGAAAGTATCTTTGGACATATTATAGGCAAAAGGCAAAAAAAACACTCATTTCCAATTACCTTTCATTTCTCGGAACACCCATATTCGTCAACATCATCATCATCTTCCAATGACCCGCTAATCCACTATGAGGTTCTCGGGTTTTGGGGGCTTAAGTGGATCCTCCACATTTCCCGATCTTCCACCATTTCTCTTAATTGTGACGTCTTCAGTACATGCTACCTATTCTCATGTGGACTTGTAAATAAAAAGAAACGACATTTTTAAGCTAAGCTGATTGTGCAGCAGGGCACTAAATTATTTAGTCTTCGAGGCCAGTTTAACGCATTTAGACAGACACTAGGATGACAAATTTGCCTAAAAGATTATTTCATGCAGGGAAAGTCATGCGACACAAGTAGATGCAATACGTTAATAATTTTAATCGTGTTTCAGAGAAAATCTTAATCCTGTCTCAAATGTGATTCAAATTTTCAGGAATTCGAAAAGGGTTCAACTGGGCATTGGACCCTGTATGTGATGTACTTTTAATCCGCTTCCGTCTAACTTCTATGTATTCCGCTCTAGTTCTGCTCCTAAACAATATTTTTTTAATTCTCTAAATACAACCCTACTAACATTTTTTTTTTTCTTTTTTTTTAGGTAAGTTTTCTCGAATTGCCCTTTGGAAGTGAACCGATGAAATTTAGTTAAGGTATTTAGAACCTAGTCGCAGTATACTTTGACAGAAAATTATGAAAAATGTCATATGGGGAAAAAACCTTGAATAAGTTCAAGCATGATGTTTTTCAAAATTATCTGTGCTCATTTAGTCATTAATAGTAGCAACATTTAGAAGAGTAAACCGAAAGAAGTGTTGCAAGCTAATCTTGAGTTATGTATGAAAGTAAGGCTAGAGTTCCTTAAAACCTTCTGGCAGGCAAAAAATGCCCTTGTCCTTACCTTCAAAATCTTATTCTCTTATTTGACGAAAGGAACATCCCAAAAACCAATGTCATTGCCACGATATATTCGATATACAACCCGCTATGTAATGATTAGCAACAATCCATTCATCTACGAAAATGGTTGTCTTACAGAAATAAACAAAATAATTTCTTCAAAAAATCAAAAATTCCCAATGGTCCAGTCTGTGCTGTAAAAAAAGACCTTCAATGACCATTCTCTTATCCGCACATCCATCAAAGCCTTTGTGTTTCCATGCTAAAATCAACACCAACACGAGACAATTTGTTTATGCTTTTATGTCCGAAAAATAAAAAGCGGAAAAACTCAAGCTCAAAAACGCCGCAATAATTTTTACAAAAGAAAATTGAATTTCAAAAAAACAAAATCTTTTACCACATATCACCACACGAGACCACATGGCCAGCAATTACTCGTATTTCATTCGTTTCGGTTTGTTTCCTTTTGTTTTTTTTTTTATTTCTCCCTAGATGAAGAAACAATTTCTGTTCACGATTTTCCGATAATAATTGGATATCTTGGGTCCATTTCTTGTCCTCCTTTCACATTGAGGGTAACAAGAAAACCTCAACAACACACACATTACAAGTGTGTGCAACAAGAACAATACACAAGTGAACCTAAATGCGACATATTTATCGATCCCATTATAGATACAAATGAAGACAGGCAGAGTCTTTTGGGGAAGCTAAAGTGAATTCTTCGTTTCTCTCAAGCCACAGACAAATAACGAGAAAATATGACGAAACTCCGGGACTGTTGTAAGCGGTGTTCCTTTGATCTTACAGCTCCATTCAGGAAAAGTAGAAGAAATAAAAAAAAACTCATAAAAGATACTCGCATGTGAAACAAAAAAACTGAAACATTGTACAAGTCTTAAGAACAAACAACAATTGATTGCGTATCTGTGGCATGTGAATTTATGCGCAAGTAGGCCATAGATGTACGAGTACATCAACTGGTCCGTCGAGTGGCCAAAAGATACATTTTCTTTTTTCATGAAATTTTAATTGTATTTTCTCTTGTAACGTTAAAGTTGTTTTACGTCTTCTTTTGGGATCTGTAACACACATTGGGGGCATACAGCAGCTGTCCATCATCTTTCGAAATTAACAAACAAGAACAGCGAAAACTTGTTCAATGAGTCGAGAGACTTGCAGCTTTTTTTTAGCACATTTCTCGAAAGAATTGTTGGTCAAGATGTGTCGAAAAATGTAAGGAAATTGCTTCCACGTATATTTTACGTCACAATTCCTCATTAACAGTAAAAGATACACATGTATCTTTTCACAAAAAACTCTAACTGATTGACTTTTACTTGTACAAAATCTCATATGGCCATATCCACATCGTAATCATAAGAGTCAATCATGTGCAAACAACTCCCCATACTCTGTATCTTTTCAATTTTCATTTAGTATCTATGACGCCATAAAATCAGCTATTCATGCAAAGAAAAAAAAAATGTTAAATGCCGAGACTGTCAGTTTTTCTTCATTGCATCGGGATGAAGCTGAACAGTGAAAAATCCATCTCGGCGCAGCGGGGCGGCGGCGTGCTAAATTTGAAAAGCACGCTAATTATTTTCTACTTAAAGAATTTATATTGGCACATATTGCGAATGCAAAGCAACTATCTTTAACTGACAAATGGACAAGTAGACAGATTGAAATAAGAAGAACATAAAAAAGCAAAGAAAAATATGTCTCTTCTCTCTCTATGCTGTCATTTACCTTTCATTTGGTTGGCTTCAAACTGTGGGAAACATCGAAATAGTGATGCCAATTTGTTGCCATCGTTGCAAATTCGATACGAAAGTACGCTGCATTCATTTGCCCGATTGATCAGGAAGGAGCTAAGGATTGCTGTTTGAACTGATTTGAAAATGCAGTCAATACACTACATGAGGTAATAAACACAGGCTTTCCCAAAAACTCATTCACATAAACAGAAAGCCAAGCCTGCTTTTCGACCCCAGCTTAACCTGGGATTAATGATTACCCCGCTTTCTTGATACTAGAACTCATCTCTGTAGGTCGAATAAATGGTTGCGATCATAGCAAAACATGCTCCGCCACAAAACTTACGTAAAATATATTAATTTGATGGCGTACCTCAGTGAAAAGCATTCTTATCCAATGGTAGCTAACGATCTTCAGAAAGGCTTGGTCTGTTGGTTTTCTGGGTATCCCTAGACTTATTTAGACTTCAGACGGCTCCTTTGTACCAATAAAAAATTGTCTGACCGAGGGATAGGGTTGGCGATTTGGAAACGAACCAGAAAGGGATAGGAATCCCAAGAGTTTCTTCTTTAGTCTAGAGAGGCTTTCTTATCACTCCAAGCCGGTATGTGGTGCAATTTAAAATATAGCCGATAAGCATTTTAAGTCACATCAAACCAGCACTAGCGCGGAGAACCAGACGGAACTTCTCTGCAAAAATGTGCTCTTATTCGCAATAAAAGCAGAGGCTCTATGTATATGGCTTAGTGTGTTTCAGGGCGAGGTTCAGCTCTAGCCTTCCCTGCATTTATTGTCATGATTCTACCAAATCTGATATAGATAAGAATTCCGCATAATTCTCTTATAGAGCCGTGTCAGACTATACCAACCACCTGACTGCAATGGAATAACTGGAGGAGAACCTTCTAATCATCTAGCAAAGAAGGATTGGAAAAAATCACAGTACAGAGCCCTATGCTCCGCCCTTGACCTTCGCAAAACAGTGACATTTTGGGATTCAATGCGTAAGGAAAGGTAAGGTATGGATGAAGATCCTTAAGAAGAGCCTATGACTGTCCCAACCTCACTACTATTTTTCTTTCATGTGCGCTTCGAAACTCTACAACGTTCCCAATCAAGTTGAAGATCGCTACTACGTATGATACGTTCTACTGCCCCAAAAAATCTACTGTTGTCACATGGCATCACTGAACACAAGTTCAAATGTACTCATGTTTACTTCTCACTCCAGATACAGATTTGAGTTTGTTCTAGGTTGTGAGCTTTTCAATTTTTTATTTTTTTTTTTTTTGTTGATTTACGTCGAGAACTAGTTTCTTTCTCTTTGGTTTGGCAAAACTTTTAAACAAAATTGATGCAATAAATTTTCTCTGTTCTGCTAGCAAATTTACAAAAAAAAAAGAGGGAAAAAAAACCAAATTCATTCTTTCACTTGAGGAAAATTGAGGAAATTGGGATAAATAGATTCATTTTCTCGAATTTTATGTTTCTAATTTACGCACCATTTCCCCCATTGAATGTTGCTAATTTTAAAGCGAAACGTTTCTTTTTTCGTTGAGAAAAAGTTCAAAAATAGGTGTGAATGCGTGCATATTATTAGAAGAAAAAGTAACAATGCCAGAGAGCAGCTGTATATAGCTTACGGGAGGGCAATTGATTTAAGAAAAAAAAAAAGATAGATACATTTATGGGGTCTATTTTCCGGGGTAGCTTTTGTAGGCGTGAATTGATTTTTATGGATTTGTTGTGTTCGTTTCTAATCAACGGGTTGGCGTTTCTGCTGACGTCGATATTGTATCTTGTGGATGGCGCGAAGGTCTCGTCGCTCTGTGCTTGTATGTTAAATTAGAACCAAAATGAAAAATTGTGACGTGGTGCGGGATGTTTGTTCGAAACGTGATTAGTTTTGAGTTTTGACTTGATTTGTGGTTATTAATTGTGACCCAGTTGTTCCTTTGCGAGAGCGAAAATTAATGTGATTCGAGAATATAAATCTTATTGAATGATACAAGTGGAATTTTAATCATTTTTAGGGGTTTAATTTATTGCCAACAGTATTGAGAAATTTACACAAGTGATTTAGTAAACGAGAGATCAAGAGGGGTATTTGGTTGTTTGGTGGATTTAGAATGAGGTTTGCTTTTGAGGTGGCTTATGGGGAGGCAGTCACGAGTGTGTGATTCTAAAGTCCATGTGAAGTCCATTATTTAGGGACTTAAGAGTTGGATTTCAGAAGAAAGGAATAGGAAATTCAAGAGACCTCCTTACGGAACACACCAGAGCAACAGCAAAATAAAAGACCAGCTTGCCCTGAATGAACAACACTTCAGACTCTTAAAAGGTATCATTTTAGGAAACAACCCTCTGGCGACCAACGTAAGAAGAATGAGCTAAAACATTACAAACCTACATATGCAGCGGTGTGAACGCAGGCCTACTTTCTGTGCGAGGTTCTAGTTTCAGCATGACCAGAATGATAGCCATCGGAAAACATTTCTTCAACGAATTCGACAAACTCACATCACATCAGCACCACTGTGGTTGCACTTAAACGAGGATGACTTCATGAGTGTTACCCGAAACTTGTAGAGTCAAGGGATATTATGTTGAATCCATCCAAGATTGCCATTTTTGTCGACAGTAAAGCAGTTAGACTGTGTGAGTACCAAATATGGGCCAACTGACAGGACACTGCGCCATGGCCACAAGGGCTTCTAGACTATACGTCAACCTCACAACTGCAGGAGCTGCCACGATATAGAGAAGAAGGTTCAACAAAATTGTATGAAATTCAACTTTCTCCCAGATGAACAATCTGACTGAGAGCTCCCAATAGAAACTTTAAGGTGAAATCTACGCTGTGTCTCAAAGTAGGAATCTCCTTTCAATTTTCAATTTCAATTTTGTTGAACTCTGGACAAAACCGCAGAATAGAAAGTGTAGTAGCCCCCAGACAGAGCCAATAAATCTGGCGCCTAATAAAATTGCCTCCTCCACTCAGCCCTGGGTACTGCTTCTGCGCACAAAAATATCAGTGGTTTCTGTCGTACTGCATTTTATCTCACAGCTATTTGGATGCAACCCATCCAGTAAGGAATGTTGCACATAATGCAACGCAACATTTGCCTATCGTTGTATCCCCAGTGGAATACCCTCTACCGACGACATCCAATATCCATCACCAGGATATCATATCAAACTGTCAATAAATTTGACATGTTGTCACTGCTGTTGCAGTGCCGAGGAGTGTACCACTTCAAAGTAATTTGAGATTCAATATTTGCGCAGCTATGGTGTTCTGTTTGCTGTGCTCGCACAGCACAAACAATCACAACCAGAAAACCAATTCAATTTAACTCTCTTGACTCTCCGGAGTCGTATCAAATTGCATCTGAGATACTTTCAGTTTGCATCTGTGTGCCCTGTGTATACTGTTACTTTCTGTATCCGCTTGTGTGGTAACACACAAAAAAAAAAAAATATGTATCTGCGCGACTTAATGAGACGCGACACGTCAAATCAAAATGTCACGACACAACTTTGTTTATTTTTTTTTTTAAATTTTAAATCTGTAGATGCAGAGATTTCGAATGAAATGCGAACACACACAGATGATGATGTTCATCAGATCAACGTCAAAAAACCAAGACTACACTCGCATCCCTTCACCACATTCGGACACAGAAGTCTCTCTTTTGGCAGCGCACACACAATAGTCCAGCACCATTAACCGAGATGCCAATCTTATCGTCACTTCCCTGCCTAATTAAAACCGTAAAATATTTAAATGTATCTATACAGATAGGGGTATACTTAGACGCGATTAATACACTGTGTTTAGTATAAGCAGAGAAAGAGCAAAAAAAATAAAAAAATAAAAACATTTCGTGGTTATTCGGTTGTTACCGGCTTCTCTCCTCACTATGTTTTGCCACGCCGAGACGGAGAGAGGAATGTAAACAGACCTTTGATCTGAAACCACAAAACGAGTCACGTCCCCGGCATCATCGTTGTTGTTTGTTTCGGTTATTTAGGCGATGATTTCACTTAAGCGGCGTTTTATTGTTATTAACAAAAAAAAGTCGTTTTTTTTTTTTCGCTTGCTTTCGGTTCTCCTTTTGCTTTTTCTACGGTGGAGATACTCTTTTTTTTTTAATTTTTAATCTCTCTTTCAGTCTTTCTATGTCTCTTTTGGGTTTTTTGAAGAAATATCTCGCGCTGATAATTGTCATGTGGTTTTTTGAGCTTTTTTTTCGACAGCGAGAGTGAAATGTGTTGCCAATTTTTCAAAAATTCACGAGGCAAGAAGATACAAGATAAGTTCGGAAAGGTAACATATCAGGCACCACTTTTTACCGGGATGTCAATGAGCAGTGGTCACCAAAACCGCTCTTGTCCATCTTTTATTTTGAGTTGATTTTGAAGGCTTTGACACCAATAAAGTAGAGGTTAACACTACAGTGTGGTGTAGAGTAAAGTGCAAGCAACAAATAAAAAATTGCTCCGGGATATGTTACTACGTTCTACCGAACCTAGCCTCCTGTCAAACTCTTAAAGTTTTATTTGCGCGCCTTGCTGCTTGAAGTGACCAAGAAGTGACTTTAATCAGTACGGACTCCTTTTTGAGCAGAATAGACCGAACTAGTGATCGACTTGAGCCGAGTTATAGCACTTAGTTATTCAACATCAGAAGCGCAGGCTGCGAAATTCGGAATCCAGCAAGCAAGAACCAGCAGAAGATACTTATACATATTTGAGTCTAACTTAAAGCAAGTCACTCAAACTTCCTCAAAGAGCACTTTCAGTATTCCAAGCTAAAAAAAATTTCCATTAAAAACGTGGCATAGGTAGAACATCGCTAATAATCTCCAAAAGAATAAAGTATAAAGTCAACCGAGTAGCCCAGGATCAACGATGAAACAAGAAAAGCTGGTGGCACGGTATCAAAAACAATTAGAGGCAAAAAAGCTTCATGAGCTCGCTCAGCAGTTCAACCAAAAAAGAGATGAAAAATGTAAAAATCACCGAAAAAGCACCACAACCTCTTTAGAACAAAAGAAGAAAACTCCAAACAAAATGACACCAAGGAACAAGGTACGACTGCGATCAAAAAAATGCAAAAAACCATCGTGTCTAGACAATATGGTGTGAACTATGTACCAGAGAAGGTAAAATCTGGATGGTTTGGTTTCGTGTTTCTCCCAGCCTTCCTTGGGAAGATAACTATGGAGAAGCTCTTGCTGAAGCAGTATTCAGCAAGCATGTTATATAGAATCATGCATAATTCCGTATCGTGCTTCAAGCAAGAGGGAGGCTAAGGCCTTGATACAGTTTCGACTCATGTGGGTAAAATTTCTACTCTGGGACTTGTGCCTCAGTGAGTAATATCAAACCTAAGCTAACCTTCTTTTGAATCAAGTTTCTTGAATTTGGTGTGTACTTAGACGAACATCCATTTGTATATGAAAAATCGGGTTGGGAGGCCCAATATGATATACAATGCCGCGATGGGAATGGTGCCCAGGTACTTTGATAGGAAGGTCCCGACTAGATTTTAAAAGACGAAAATTTTTGCAAAAGAATATATGTAGTCAGAGGTATATTGTAAGTCTTCTAGATTCATTTTAAAATTTAAAAACATAAGAACTCTTAAGTCTATGGCTAAAGATGGGAGTTGTTCAATTAAATTTTAGGTACAAATTTAATGTAAAATTTTTAAGAAATTTGAGACACTTAATACTAGCATTCACATGCAGCCAAGTACATCATTTTTTTCAGAAATACCTGAAACCAAAAAAAAATCATATTAGTAAGGCTCGACTGAATAGTTTAAAAGAAATCAGAAATCTTTTTTCGAACAAAAATGTACTAAGAGATAAATTTCAATCAGAAGTGTAAAGTGTCAACCCCTTTTCTCAAAGTCAAATCCACAAACTAAATGCGAGTTTGCGAATGCCTTTCTTCTTCTCTAGGTAAACAAAAACTGGAAAACAAATTCACAAAAAAAAATGGTAATCCAATTCTGTATCTAGTTCGAAAAAAAAGATCGACAACAACAGCGGAGACTACGACTGTCTTCGATGTACTCATTGCAGCGGTCACTGACTGGCACGTTCGGACTTTGGAACAGACCCAAAAGATACAATCTATATACACATACATTCGTATCTAACCAAGTTTTTCTGGTCCAAAACACGGATGAAAAATCACGAAAATAATTTGAAAGACACACATATACATACTCGTATGTACAAAGGTATAACCGATACAATCTATGAAATTCCCCCCAAAGCAGTACTTTTACTCGATTACACTTGAATCAAGCGATCCACTCGCTCTCTCTCTTTCTGACTATGTTTGTATCTTCCACCTCTTATCTTTGGGCATTTTTTGCTATTTTTTGTTTTTATCTCTCTACCATGCTGTATCTTTGCTATGTTCAACTTGAAACTTAACGCCGTAATAATTTGCTACGCTTTTGTGATCATCATTATGAACACATTTGAGATCACTGATCAACTGATCGCCGATGGCGACACGACACGACACCGCCTTATCTCACCCGGTACCATCTTCCACTTTAGATTGGGGAATCAATCATTCGCATTGAGTGCACCTATAGATACAAAGATACTGTCTGTCTGCCTTGCGATACAAATTATCATGGTGGATTATACTATGTTCGATGTGCGTTAAATCGTTAAAGGTACAGGTAGTCCGATACGAGTTTGCTCTTCTAATTTCTTTGTACCATTACCATCTCGATGTTTAATGAGCAGAAGCTACGCTCTTCGGGGGCCAATGGTCAATGAATCTCTGATATTTCATGCCTGAAGTACCATAAAAGTGGTTGTGGTTAGATTTTTTTCCTTCTTTGCAAGTGGCAGGCAGGCAGGCATCTCTTTCGAATGAACGACGATGAAGATGATGAGGTCAACAGGTTGAATATGACATGTGAAACTTTTTTGAAGGAGTGGACAGTTGTGTTGTGTGGTTTTATTAGGTAATGCTGTCTACCTGACAGAAATTGCCGAGAAGAGAGTACAACAGAAAAAAAAAAACTGTCAATATTCGTATCTTTCTCTTGAATTTCACTTTTTCGAGTACATTGGCATGGATTTTAGCCTGCAATAGTGATTGACACTTTGATGTGCCATATGGTTTGTGTTTTGTTTTTTTTGTCTGAAGCTCGACATGTTGGATTTCGAACGCCCTCAATACGAATGACGAATGACATTTGTCTTGACCTACACTACATTTGTCAGCAGAAAAATAGAAAGCCACAGATGTTTTGCCTTTGTTTTTTTGGATAGCAGTAGGAGAACATGTGCTTTGTAAAATGACGAAATCTTTATAACATCTGGTAGTCTCTTTAATTCAAAGCTAATGTGTCGAGTTGCAGAACTCCCTTCAGACAGATATGTGCACACATTGATCTGGATCTCTAATCAGCGCTTAACGTGTAACTTTACCCAAACTAAGATTACGTATCTCCACTTGTCCTAATTGCCGAATCATCTTGAAATTTCTTTCATTGTTTTATGGTCAAATCCTTCGAAGGTAATACACTTTTCTCATACGCAACTATTCACATAATGCGAGCACCGGGTAGTCTACTTTATCTGGCTTATAAGACGCAAGGAATCCCCCTCAGCAGGTTTTGAAAACAACACCTAATCCAAGATTTAAGAACGATTGTCAATATTTCAGTTGTTTGCAGTGCATACCAAAGACTGTGGTTACTTTTCCGACACAGCTACACCACAGGGATGTGCGACGAAAGAACATTGTCTGAGGTTCCCAGAATTATTCTGTATGGAAGCTCTTTTCCACATATACTGACTGAGAACAGAGAGCACTACGACCTAAGGGATATTTTGTGCCAAGCTAAGTTTTCCTATACATGGAGAATATTTCGGTCCAGAGCATATCGACGTCAAGATCAACCTCTTGATCTTTCAAATATAGTCGTCCCCTATCCGAAGGAATTATGATTAGCCGGTAGAAATTGACCAGGACTGTGGTGTTTCAACAATTCACTTGTGATTTTGATACTGATTTTGACATGCTTTTATTCCAGTTCTGTCAGGTTCTTTCCTCTCGTCACACCTGTCAAACTTAACTTCTTTCGACGACTGTCAGTCTGCTGTTGACCTGTGTCAATATTTAAAATGACACTGATGTGATTGAGCCATAGATTTGCCAACATTAAAAATTAGAAATTATGATAGAAATGACTGGAAGAGGAGCAAGTTCGAGGACTCATGCAAAATTAAGCTGAGAAGCCTTGTCCCTATATCGATAACCGATACAGGTGCCCAGGGTAATAACTTTGAGCACAATGGACCCAGCTGATTGAGCAGTCACCAGCATGACAGGGCACCTGCATTTGTCATTTTGTATACACCGTCCTATGCACCGATTTTTCCATTCAAGCAACATGGAGATATTGTCTTTGGTCGAGAGATAGAAGGTGCTATCCCAATTTTATGTCAAAAGTCTTAGACACAGAAATTTCGGAGAAACTCTATATGAAATTCAGTACAAGGAAGCCAATAACTCCCATTGCCTTTCTTATTGTATGAATGCCACATTATAGCTGCACTTTATCTACCAGGTTCAAATGATTCCTTGAAATAAGAAAACAGATTCATCCGAGGCCTTAAAGATAACAACTTTCCAAATGACTAAACTTTACGCAGAAGTATCCTTGAAGTGCCTTGAAAAAAAAAATTTCTAAAATCACTAGAGCAACGTTGTCAACCTTCAGTCAACAGAATTCTTATCCTTAACCTTCTTTCTAAACTAATCATCAGATTACATATCCAACAAAATCTCGCTTACCTCTCGTACCATGGACATTTATTTGTTCACCAAACACACACACCCATGCCATTCCAACAGTTCTCCTTCATCCACTTCTTCTCCAAGAAAACCAGTTTTATCCTATCATGGCATATCATTCAAATGACAGATGGTAACAGCCGGACACTCGGTGTTCCTCCTTTGCTTGTCATAATGACCATAGTCATTAGCCAGGCCCAGACAGCTTTAGCCTATGCTATATGCACTTTATGCATGGTGTGTGGTTTGGTAATTAAGATACGTTTTTCCTTCAAGGAGGTGGATATGCAATAACGATAATACCATTTGATTATAGGAGAGAGAGAGGGCTGTGAAACACACAAAACGAGTTCAACAGAAGTAGGATAATGGAAAGAAAAAGACTAAAACAAAAACGGAAACAGGTCAAGAACTTGTAATTTTATACTTTCCGACCCCCTACATGACTCTTTTCCATGTGAATAGCTTCGGAATGTGAGGCTACCTATGTTCTCGGTCGGAATAAGGGTAATAGTATGTGATTAAGTTGGAAGGGAAGGACTTACAAAGACCTTTTGTATTCGCAAGCATTGAAGTCAAGTTACCATGCAACTGGAAATAATCTGTCAAACGTGGTTTTGAACCAGTTACGCAACCGTAAAACCTATGACCATGCCCTTGCTTGTAGAGTGGTAGCTTCAACTGCATTATGCGACCCGATAAGTCTGCAATGCATCAAATAAGATTGATGCCAGTGATACGTGTATCATATGTGGCCCTTTCAGGTCATAAAGAAGTCACCAGGCAGCATTCATTTGAAAGTTAAAGAACCGTTTGAAGTTCGACTCCAACATGGTACGCAAAAAGGAGTAGAAAAGCTTATTGGTCGCCGAATTGTAGTGCCAACGAAAGGGAAAAGATAAATGTACGGACTCATACATACCGACTTGGTTAAAACTTTCGAGCCGAGCTTAATGTCTAAAGATAAATCCAGAATTCAAACTTATTTGAAAAACGAACTAGGTATAAGTTCGCCTTTCAATAAGGCAAAGAAGATTCTTAACAATGAATTGAATAATGTGATACACTCCACCCTATAAGATATCACCAAATAGTCCCAGTCCCAATAGTAGTCAGTACAAACAGACAACTTAATTTTAAAACTAAAACAATAAATCCACAGTCCTTACGCGACTTCATCAAACCACAGGCGTGCAATGCAATCATTTCCAAAACACAATTTATTTGGAAAACATCCGCAGAAATAATTATTTTTATTGAAACGCGGTTCACTCAATTAAATATGGTGCGTAATGAATTGCACAGGTCGAGGCCGCACTGCTCGAGTCGGCACAAGCCGTAGTGATTGCAAAAAGTCCTTTGGTGCGAGAATTTAGAACAAATGTTGCGTGCACGCAGCTGTTAATGGTGTCACCTCGCAGTTGTATCTGTCACACATAATAATTGGAGAATTTAAAACAGAAATGGGACTTTAAAAACCCCTTCGGTTGTGTTTGGAAGTTCTCATTTTGAAAATAATTGTGTAATAACGAGACAAGATAGCGCTCTAGTTTCTTTGGATTTGATGTCTTACTCGGCTTATCGCTCATGAAAGAAACGAAATAAAAAGATTTTTACAAGGAAAGATTCGTGATTCTTTTTGAGAAAAATGTAAACTTAATTTTAACAAGTATACGTCACACAAAGTCGTGAATAATAATTTCACTAACCTGTTACTTGAACTTTTCATTTATTTTTTTCATTTTACCTGTGGATGACAATTGAATATAATGGCGACAAGTCCCATCACTCTTTAAACTCACATGTGTACATATTTCAGCTTGAAAATTCACAAATTGCACAGGCAAAATAAACGAAAATGAATTCACAATAGTTTTAGCACACCTTTATCACATTTATTTGAATTTTCGAAACTTATTTAAAATAATATTTTGAATTAAACACGCACTAAAAGAATATCACGTCCAACAAAGAGAAGCTTTGAAGACCTTCTGAAAAGTTCTCCGTTCTCCATCTGACAGAACTCTCCATCTGACAGAATTGATCTGTTGCAAAAGTGCTGCCAAAAATGTGAAGTTCGCTCGTAGAAATGCATTTAGAACTAGATGGCGGCAGAGTGGCAACTTTAAGTAATGATGTTAGACGACTTCTTATCAATTGATGGCTAAGTGTTTTTCAATGTTCATTGCAAACGAGAAATGGTATTTTATCCTCCTGCTCACGAATTTTCACAAAACAATAGCAAATGCGAAAAGACAGTTTCGACTTGCGATTCTATTTGGATTTGTAAGTCAGAGTTCACCGGGAGTAGTTTTTCTGCAAGTCACTGTCGATGGTAAGAATTGGAAAAACTAATTCTGCAACGAAGACCAACAGCGAAGACGAAGGCATTCAGCGGATAAGAAAGTGAGGGAAAGGTCATCGTCGAATACTTTTAAAACCATGATCCAACTAACAACCGATAATATGGTCTCCGCAGCTGCCATTCAACCAGGAATCTAATACTTTTGTTAAAGCACCTCCCAACTGTTTTGATGAACCAAAATATCCTGTGTGGATCAAACGAAAGTAAATTATTTCCTAAAGTGATATAAGGCCCGAGATTGGAAAAACCATTTTGCTTGAGCTCTTTCCGAGCAGTCAAGTGCTTACCCCAGAGCGCTATAGTAGCATCGTCTGTATAGGCCATCCAGTGGTCCAGCATTAACAACTCCCAACCTGCGTGGTATTTTGACGGACCAAAATTTGGCCTTTGCCCACCATGAAGCGCCAGTCTTGATATTCTATAGTATTTTTTCAGAAGTATCATTTCCAGAGGATTCCCTTTACGTCAAACATGTGAGTCACTTACAAAATACTGCTGCAGAGGTAGCTATTAATAGGCTTCGGACGAGCTTTTCTCGCTCTAAAGACTGCCTGTAGACAAAAATCTAAACAGCCAATTACCATCTGAAATCGGACTTTAAAGGTTTGAAGCTACATATCAAAGGCGTTTCGTCTGGATGACACTTTCAAGAAGCCAGGGAAAGGTGTTTGCAACTAGATGACCCTTCAATCACGTCGAATCCTCACTCACTGAGTCACGGAAGACCAGAAGCAGGTTTACGCCTTTAGTAGAGGTATTACCAGGGTAAATACTCCGAAGAACTCAAGGGTCCATCATCTGTGCGTGCTCTTGATAACTGAATGAACACGCCTTCACCGAAATTCGTTTTGTTGTAGAACCAGCCAACTTTGGTGCTATCTGCTACCTGGAGAAAAATTTTCGAAGGAATTCTATCTCGAACAGTTCCAAAACTGGAAACACCCACAAGCATCTGGAGGCGAAACATAAGCGCTAAATGTTCACCTTTCCCTGAAACAGTCTGAAGGGATTGTAGGGATTGTTCTCTAAAGGAAGTCCAGTCTTCTAATTTCTTGATATGGCGATGGACGGACCCCGGAGAAAATCTTATTAAACCTCAAAATTCAGAAGACTCTTTAGCCACAGTAGAATCTGCGAAGTATGCGTTGTGGTTCCTTAGTTCAAATATTTGTGCTTTGCTGATCCTTGGTATGAATCCCAATCTAGATTCATTTAAGCCCTTGTCTTGATCATAGGTGGGCCCAAAGTCCGCATGAAAAACTCTTATCTTCACGAAAAACTCTTATAGTCATGGTCGGTGTTTGCCATTTCTAATTACAGCTGAGTAGATCGACAGCGGAGAGGGGAACGATACCCATTCAAGGTGGTCCGGTACTCAAGCTCAAGTTATGGCTTCTAAAAATTAAAGGATAACACTATTAACCTCGCATCACCCATTTAAAGATATGATCCTCAGAGGTTCGTCGGTTCATAACCAGGGTCCCCTGGCGCGCTAATGTGCGCATGATGCCAATGGCACAAGCTTGCATTAGGATAACAGAGATAACTCGCGCTGCAAGAGGCAGATTAGAAATGAGTTTTCCCATGAGATAAGAAGCGCACATAACAAACACATGACGATGATCTTATAACGGAAATAACCTCCAGTTCTCGCATTGGTGTAAGGATTTGGTTGGTGAATCAAGGTGCGATCGCCCTTACAATAAGACCTCTAGATTCTTGCAACCGTTCATATTTTTCGGACAAATGAAAGGGACTTACGGTTTGAGAAGCTAATGCAGTGGACTTAAAAACCCATCTGGCCATCCTTTGAAACAGCACGCAGAGGTATAGGTTCCTTTCCAACTTGCATCAGTTCGTTTTACAATCAAAACAATGGCCACGGCCACCTAAAGACCCCGTTTGTGAAACTTAAAAAACTCATCGCTCTACAGTGCATGGCACATGTTCCAGTCCAACATGCATGCCAGAGAAATCATCAACTGGCAGATATCAATAAATGGATTCATTTGAATCACAAATAACCCATCATCATCGCTCTGGCCTCATACGCCACCACCTTCAGCTTCCTTATCATGGGTGCCCCACCTTCCACACATCTAGAGACGTAGCAACCGTCAATTAGATACATATGTAGAGCCTAAATGAGTATCAAAATTGCCTCAATTAGTTTTGAATTCCGCATTCCGACACAGTCGACTCGCATACAAAGCATTATCATCATTAGAATCGACAATCTGCCAAAGTGCCAATCCTTCTGCAGCTCTAGCCGAGACGATTGTCATTCCAAGAGCAGAGGCCGTGTGGCGCTGTACGCACCAACCCACCCACCGATTTACGCGCATCGATATATGTACATTCCATTGCCATCAAATAAACAATCAACTCGGACTGTTGGTGCTTTAAATTAAAATTCAAAATCGTAAACGATTCAATTACATGTTTCGAGTAGTAGTACGCCGTTGCCCGTGTTGCATTACAAATCACCGAGGATCGACTTCCCTTCGTCGGCACTTAACTCCAACTCCAACCACCTGCATGCACATAAAGAAGTTTTTTTTCTTTTTCGTTTTTAAATTCACGCAGCACGCAAACGCATTAAGTATCTGCGACGGAGCAACGAGAAAACAAACTTTTATTATCATTACAAGACGTAGAGCCAAACAGTTGTGACAGATGATTGTCGTCGGCGGCCACACTAATGAGTGCGGCCAACTCGACGGTGATTTGTTTAATTAAGCAAACAAAACATGCAGCTTCGGAGCAGCACTCAACGCACATCGTGTTACCGGGGGTACACATTCTTATATGTGACAAGTCCAATGTTTACTCGCTAAGGGAATATGAAAGGCGATAATTTAATCCTGGCGAGTAGGTAGGTGTAGGTAGGGCGAGTCTGGGGATTTCACATGACTACACCACTGTTGTGCCAAACGAGCTTGAAGGGCGGGTTGGGCTTTGTAGGGAGTGGAGCTTCCTTTGCGGCTATGTCTGGCACGATGGAGTGTCATTGTTCGATCAGAAGTGTCACGAAAATTCTTGGAATGCATGAAGGTTCTCGAGAATTTTGACAATTCACGGTGTTCAACTGACGGTTCATCCGCCTCCGATAGAGTCCATGCTTCACCACTGATGAGTCTCCTTAGTTGTTTGAGATTACAATCGAATTGGCTTCGCTGTCCACTATGACTTTCTGTCCGATAATTGGTTGCTCTAATGCCTGCTAAAATCTATACACTTGTTCTCTACAAGTCGTGGACTAAAACTGATTTCTAGAATGTTAGGAAGCTGCTCGAATCAGCGAGCGAAGGACTTCAGAACTTGTGCAACAGTCCATGCGATATACTCGTAAGTTGGAGACTCTTGAGCTAAGCGAAGTGAAATGGATAAATACGGCAGAATACCAATCCTACTCGCCAACTACATGCTAAGACCGGATTTTCACGGCCAAATTCTGCTTAAGAATGCGATGCCTCACTATTTGTACAGTGTAAAACCTCAAAAGAGATCTGATGGGTAAATGAAAACCTTCTACGACCAAGTAGGAATTCGGGTTCAGGCTTCCGAAACAAACTAGGAGCTGAAATGGTTCGAACATTCCACAACAATGCATAAATGACCAGGTATAACATCGACAGATTAAAACTTCCTTCAGTCCGTCAACCACACAGAGATCACGCTTTTCCAGACGGATCTCAAGAAGAGTCTGCGTCAACATAAATTCAAAAACGCATCCAAACCCCTTGTCAGCATGAAGTTCTCCTTGAAACTCACGTAAGACACACAACCTTCGCAGCAGTTATTGCACGTTTACCAAACAACCTTCCATGCCACTCCCGGATGATTGGTTTTGCAAAAGCGAAAAACCCCTGCTGAAGACCCAAATAATTCCGCATTGTCTATCCTCGACCATTTGTTTACTGTTTAACTAAAATATCTATGCGAGTCATGCACCTTTGGTATAACCAAACCAGCGCAAGCTTCCTTGACACCACTTTTGTTTTGTTTGTTTATTTTGTTGTTTTCACTTCCTCACGCCTTGAGTTTTGCTTTGATATTAACGCCCATCATGGGCTTGTAGCCGAAAACATTAGGTATTCCATGTTCCATATTGATAGCCAGTTAATTGCTCATGAGTGTCTAAATTAAGTTAATTAGCCATGTGTACAGTACAGCTATGTGGGAGAATATCAATTTAAGGCGTGTTGGGTGGTTACTGATATTAACTACTTCTTATGGAAGTTCTGTGATATACCTGTGTAAGTAGCAAATGGCGTTTCTTGTTTATTTAGGGAGGTGTGTAGGTAGATAAGTGGCATAGGGAACAGGGCGGAATCGATAATACGACACGTGTCACTTAGCGTGGATAATCGGAAATGCCTCCCTCTCATACCTAATACATTCTGATATATGTAAGTACCTACATTTCGAATGACTTTCCACTAATGGGATAGCAATGTTAACAACGAGCTTACCAACTTTAAGAAAAGCTAAGAAGGAGCCTACAAAAAGTCATTGGCTCTACAGGGTTAACGTCATCAACGAACTGCTGATGAAACTTGATACGATGTTCAACCGCTTGAAACAGGTCTTCCCACTGTCAGTGAACGCGGGAGCTAACCGACAGAAAACCAACCAATTACTTCAGAAAATAAAGTTGGAACCTAAATTTCCATGAGAGAGTGAGCATAGCATCGATCGCCTTCTAAATGCGTAGTAAAATCCTTGGAAAAAAATTAGGGTCCAAACCCCAAAATTATCCTAAGGTTGTATACCGCGATTGAAAGATCAATACTTACCGCCAGAGGACGAGTTGCATCAGGACAATCCCAATACCTACGTTAGAAGAATCCTTTAATCTGCTTCCACTTGACCTTTATATGCAGAAATCTTTAGCAAAGAGCGCTAGTTAACAAATCGAAAGATTGGCCACGTACGTATACTGAATCTGAGCACAAAGGGTAACTCGATTTATTCAGGGTTTTTCTGGCAAAAACTCTATCGATTCTCGATGCACTGAGTTCAAAAATCACCAAACTCCTCAACGAAATGTTGCAATATACCTTCACGGATAGCTAAGCAGCCATTTCTTCTGTAACCACATTCTCCAAACAATGTCGGAAGGAACTTGCGACAACCGGGCAACCGGTTCTCTGTCACTATACATACATATGTAGGTGGTAACGAAGAGTAACAAGGTGCAACTTTTGACAACCCTCTCGCGAAACGAGTTCAAATTCCACTTGGATGTGACAAGGCATAACTACATATTTTTACACATCCTATAAAAAAGTAAACTAAGGTGAACTGGATAAAAAAGCTACGTCAATCCTAGCAATACATTTTTCACATACAAGCAAACTAGTACCAGAACACTTCTTCGCAAAAATTTACAAAAACATTTATCGGCTTGTAGTAACCTGCAAGTTAACTGAATGGTCGGTTACAGCGCAGAAAGACTTATGACTCTCCTCAACACTTACTACCGCTGCTGCAAAGATGTCGACGGCGAAGAAACCCTAGACTACTACCTCTGTAAACCAGGTATCACACATAAATCAAACCAGTTGTTTGAAAACCTTAATGGCCTTTCAGAGAAAAACATTTCTGATATAAATACGGCCCTTCCTCAAATCCACAGAAAGTGTGTAAGGATAACCAAACAACAAATCCACTCACGTTTTTCAAACAAAGGCGGTTCCCAAAAATCTTGGTATCAAAACGAAGCCATAATGCGCTAATTTAGTCTGAGACACGCCAGTCGGATCACCGCCATTCCTTTCAACCTATCTCCATGTATTTTTCCAAACAGAGGAGTGGAAGATACTTATAAACTGATGTAGGCATAGGACCATGTCTCTTTTCTGAAGCGCTAGAACTGCGCACCTCGATCAGACTCCATGATCAGAGCAGCGTTTCTCAAGTATTTGGCCCTAGGAGCAACTTTGAGCCGTGCAATAGGAACAATATCACGATTAGCATTGGCAGCCAAGCAGCTATAAAAGGAAAATATTTGTCCTCGACCGAGAACAGACCGACAATATATGAATTTTTTTTTTCTTTTGTCACCTTAAAGAGAAAGTAGAAGAAATATGTACCTCTATACTAGGTGCGAACCACTAACCACCTGCAAAACATCAAGAAGGCTTTGATCAGAGTAGGAGAAGCCTTTTGCAAAAAGATAGGAAGACCCTGTCTCTGTAGGTAGGTACCGACCATAATATGTTACACATTATACAAAAGAAGTTTCATCTAAATGATGATCGTGAGGTGGATGCGGTGACGAGGAGATTCATAAGAGCAAAACCCATATTTTGGTCACTGTCTGAACCTCGGTCATAGACGAAACAAAATTCTAGGCAAATACTTCTTTAACGACATCGAACAATTGGCAGTCTGTGAAAAAAAAAAAAAATAATATTTGCTATGAAGCCCGAATAGCTAGACGCAATAAACTGATGCACACCAAGGTAATGTGATCGCCGTGGCTCAGTGGTTAGTGCGTTGGACCACCTCTCGTCAGTGAATGACAAGCCTCCGGGAGTATAATGAAAAAGCTTCTCAATTCATCATCGGCAATAAATTGTGGGTCCATTCCATTCGTGCGAACAATACGACAGGCACAATATAAATGGTTGCGAGAAGCTAGACCTTGGCTCAGACGATGCTGTCGCGCCAGCTATTTTTTTTTTATATGTGTCAAACGTCGTTGGAATGAGTGAGGAAAAATGTCCGACTGTCTGCTTTCTGAGGAGTCGCACTTGCTACGATCCAATATACGCTCAATCAAACAACAATCCTTGTTTGTCTCAGAAGCTTAAAGAATCTGACTGCAATCATTTTATCATTTCATCACTAAATCACTCTTATTCTCAACTAAAACACATCAAGGTGACAAATAAGCAATAAAATCCTTCTCCTCACGTCTGTATAGTTAGCACATCCTTCAAGCGCAAACAATGACCAAAAAGTGAATCAAAACAACACTCACTCCCATACGACATCTACATACATCCCAGCATACAAAGTCAATTTCAATTCCATTCAAAACCATCCTCAGAACGGATGATTTAAATTAGATAAGTACACGTAACAGCTGTTGTAATCCTTACAAAAGGATTCATTGTGTTAGGCTATAGCCCAGTCTACATGCATGTATTCATATGAAAATGCCGGGGCCATATAAATAAAAGTTTTCCCTATGGGCGTGGTGGTGTGCTAAGTTTTGTCTGCACGTGTGCCATAATCCCTTCACCTGGGCCATCTGGAGTTTATCTCTTGGAAAACAAAAATCGATTTTTCTTTTGCCTTTCAATGGGCGGAAAGGGGGCGGGTGGGCAAACAAAAGGACAAGGATACAATTTTGTTGTGTAAAGTTGTGAAAACACCAGACAGAGAGACTAAAGCCATTGGCATGGGAAAAGGATTTAAAATAATATTCGAGACATTAAAATAATTTAAGGTTATTATTTTGACGGAGTTCGTTGTGGTGATTAAAGTCATTTCGATTGGAGGGAGTCTTTGAATCAAAGTGTTTTTTGTTCAATTTCGTTAAAGGTAGATCAGATTCTGAAACAAAAACACGGTGAATCAAACCGATACTGTTGGGGGTTCATTGATTTCAAGAACACTGGACAAGAGAAATGTTGGTTTTGGAATATTCTCTGGATCAAATAAGTGATCAGTGAAATCTTCAAGACCGTTATAGGCTGTAAGAAAGACAATCCATTGTTAATTTTCTGCTTGAGAGAATGAAAAAGAAAATCAAGAGGGAAGGATCCCGTCTCTTGACGCAATAGATGGTCTTTAATTTCTGTGTCTGAAAGGAAGTGCTCCATAATTTTTTCAAAATGAAACGCTGTATCATACACGGAAAGCCAGATTCCCACTCATTTAACTGATATTTCTCGGAAAGACTACTATCGGCGACAATCACAGTTCACAGTCGTATAAGTTGACGAGGTAAAAGCTTCAATTTTACAAGGCACCCATTCCACTTAAACGACATGAGCTGTTTTAGCAGCCTGTAGGATGCCATTATCTGTGTAGCTTTTTTTGCAGAGTGACTGACAGATTGGTGCATTTTTTAACGAAGGAATTAGATAGGGGTGCTGCTACCGCGGAATCGAAAAAGCAACTCCTGCGTTCAAAATGCTATCACAAATGAGGAGCAACAATAATGTTAGGTCTAGAACAAAGGTACGAAGCATTTTGGTTAAATGTCGATCGTATGTCGCTTTATTGGTGCAATACCTTGAAAGTCACAGTTGCCCTTTTTCATCCAAAATCCTTCGCATTTCCTGGCGCAGAACTACATATATCTTAAATGCACAGCTTCATGCAAAAAAAGACCAGGGGTCGAATTACTACACTCGTTAACGTGTAACTCGTCATCGAACTGTGAGGATTTGGCATTACCGCTCCCAATAAAGTTAATCGGTCACTCGATCACGAGTTCTAGTCACTTACTCGTTATCGATTGCGATAATTCGGCCCCAGGAACCATTGATATCAAAATGCGCCCGAAGAAGTGACAATGGATCGGTAAGACCTTCGGGTAATATGGCCCTCCGCATCTGGACAAGCACGCGTAAGATCAAAGAAGATCCATCCTGATATCACAGGATCATGTCATAACCCAGACGAGGCAGAGAACACTTCTAATTTGGCCGCCGTGACTCGGCAGTAAGTGTGCTGGAGTGCTGTGGCAGCTGAGTAGGTTTGAGCCCGAGAGACAGAAGCATCTTAATTTACGTTTCAGAATAGGCAATCAATTGTATGTAGGCTCTTTCCATTCGAAGGCGAAAAATCTAACACGCACTATATGAACGGTTCCGAGATGCAAACCTCACGTCGCGCCAGCTATTTATTTTGTATACATATGTATTGCCAGATACTTGAATCTTGCTGTAACCTTGAAACGGATCCTTTGCTCGCATTAATGGAGAAGCTTCGTTTCTGTGTTAACCACTTGGAGGGCACCTCATCGCCTTAGTCTGAAATTAGTCTTGGCTACAGCATTGTTATGCGAACTAACGTTGTAGTTGACTCTGGTCGTTGTTATTCTAGTTGTATCATTCGAATACCACCAGCAATCACGGTACCACCTCTCGGCATTGTTTAAAGAACCTTCAAGAGTACAATTGGTCACCAGAAACATATCAATCCGTCATTTGGATTCGGTGGGGCACACTTGAATCCGCGTGATAAGGAACAGCCAAAATGAATGGCCAACTCTTGGTTTTCTGTGGGTTCCAGCTCCAAACTGGTCTCAAAAATGCTGATTTCACAACCAAACCTCATCGCACTAACAAATTTCCCCTCACAGACTTAATCACTCTCGCTCAAGTATGCACAAATATTTGTTCATGTATCAACTGCATCATCCACGCTAACCAACTTTAAGAGTCTTGTGCGTGGAATGTGTTGCCATAAAAATGCAGTTTAAAGACAACAAAATAAACAACAACAACTGAGAAATCCTTCATCTCATTTAACTAAAACAATACTTTTCGAAACAATATTGACACGTTCTTCTGCAAACAAACATACAAAAGTGCAATAAAGCACAATTAAGCACAATTACCGACCACATGACGGCCGTATACATATGTATATCGACGCGGATATATACTAATGTACACGTCCTTCAGCCAACAACAGCTGTTTGTACATTTCCGGAAAAGTATTGACTCATGTTTGCCCCGTTTACCCACCTCAAGGGCTCCGGCAAAAATATGCCTTTCTTCTCTCAGTTCCTAGCCGCTATCCAAAGGCCATTAACGCTGCTATTCCGGGAAATTCAAATTTGCTCTAGAAAGCCGAAGCTTTTATCTGGAAGACGAACGAGGTAATCTTCTGTTTACACTCTCACTCATCCACGATTGAGATAAGATAGCAACGATTTTCTATTCCAACTAATTTTCCTGTTAACACTTTTGTGTGAGAGGGCGAGTGCGAGTATCTGTGGGTGCTAAGACCCCATCCTCACGTTCGGTGTCGGTCGGTGATGTGTGGTGGTGGTGATTTGTGAAATCCATTTTGAGAGGAAAATGCAAATATTTTGTTGCTACACACACACACAAACACACACGGGTACTCTTTTCGGTTTGCTAAGCCGAAAGGAATTTTAGTTTTTATTTGCTGACAAGTCGGTCGTATTTATTCAGAGCGTGTTTCCTCCGTCTTTATTGGAATCTTTTTTGTGTAGTGTCTCTCTGGCCGTGCACAGGTAGAGCAGAATACTGTGCAAACAGCTGATGAATGTGAGATTTCGGGGAACACGTTAAAGTCTAAATCTAAAAATGTTCAATGAAATAAAAATGAATGAAATGCTCTAGATAAGATGTGGGCTATTAAATGTGTCTCAAGCATATGACAAGACAAGATCATTGGTTTCAAGGATGTTCTCTGTAGTTTCGTGGGTAGATAATTATTTTGGGAATTAAAAAAAAAAAAAAACCACAGAAATATATTGCTGAACTGATAATTAAAATAATGACAAAGTAGCGAAAGTCTGCATAGAGAAGATTCATTTTAAAAGCACGCAACATCGACGATTTTCTCTGCTAAAAACTGTCAAAATGAGATTTTGCCAAAAAGAAAAGTCATGTTAAACGTATGGCATTAAGATCTGTGAGTACCTCCAGACCAATGAACAAGTTAAACGTTTTTCTTGGAGAGATTGAAACTATTTTTTAACTATTACTTATTTACTTACTTAAGGTGGCGATACAGCCCGGGGTGGACCTGGGCTCAACCAACAAGTGTCTCCAGCCAGCTCGATCTTTAGCCAGCTGCGTCCAGTTTCACACGCCAAATTGGTTGAGATCCCCTTCCACTTGCGTGGGCCACCTGAGTCGCGGTCTTGCTCTACTGCGCCGTCCCTCGGGTGTGGATTCGAAGATTTTCCGGGCCGGAGCATTGGTGTCCATGCGCTCTACATGGCACAGTCACCTCAGGTGTTGGACCTTCACCTTCATCTTCTGGCTAAGTCGATGTCGCTGTACAGCCTTTACAGTTCGTCGTTGTATCTCCTCCTCCACTCACCGTTTAAGCAGACGGGACCGAAAATCACCCGAAGAATTTTCCTCTCAAAAAATCTAAGGGCAACCTCATCCTCAGAGTTCATGCCTCTGCCCCGTAGAGCAGGACTGAGATGATTAAGGTCTTAAACAGGGTCACTTAAGTCGTTCGAGAGAGGGCTTTGCTACTCAATTGCCTTCTTAGTCCAGCGCTGGCGTCGTTGTCTGAATTTATAGTGGAGCCTAGGTAGACAAAGTCCTTAACTACCTCGAAGTTAAAACTGTCTATTGTGACGTTCTGTCCGAGGAGTCGGTGTTGGGTGTGCCTTTCTTATTGACAGCATATACTTCGTCTTGGCCGCATTGACCAGTAAACTCATCTTGGCCACCTCCGTCCACCCACGAAGCCGCCAGTGACATCACGCTGCGTTGTTTTGATTATGCCAATATCGTCTGCGTATCCGAGTAATTGGACGGACTTTTGAAAGATTTTGCCTCTGGTGTTGGCGCTTGAGTTTTGCACAACTCTTTCAAGAACGATGTTCAAGAAGTCGCATGAAAGCGCGTCGCCTTTTCTAAAACTATTATCTTGCCCAATTGCTGGCGTTGCAATAGCATTCTGCTTCGTTAAATCTGGATCAATCAAGTGCTGCTATGATGTCTTACAAACACTTGCCAGGCACAATAAGGTCAAATTTAATTAGGTATCTGTCCACAGTAGATAAGTCGCCTAGGGGTGATTCAGCTTGCGCGCTCTAAGGACCAGCAGGTAGACACCTGCTACCTCCCTAAAGCTGATTGTAACCTAGATGCAGCATATCTTTCTAAGTCGCACAATGAGCCATAAGGGTTTATTTAGAAAAATTTCAATTCGGTTAAAGCCGAATTGAAAAATGAAAACCAGACCCTAGAAAAAGTCTCAAGGTCTCAGCCACCCTATCAGACTTCAGTAGACCATTCAATTTCTGACGAAAACGATTTACGACGCAAAAAAAGGCAACTCCACCCCTACTGATTATTAACGACCCTTTCCTGATACGCAACCTCCAACTCCAACAATGGTGGCAATCAAATTCGGATATAAATATCCCAATTCTGAAACAATGTCTCCGCTCACTCGCTCCACTCAAGTTCAGCAAGGTTCTTTGTGCCCCTTTCACTGAGTCGTAGAGTCGGGGAGTCAGAGAAGCAGTCAGCCATTCGCATATACATAAACCTATTAGGTGTGTCATATTCGCATTAATTTACGACTCATAACCATACAGCGTACACAAAATCCAGATCATAAATCTATGTTCGCGCTTGTTGTACGGGCGCCATAAAAAGGAGAGCGCCATTTGTGTTCGCTGCGAACCGCTAGAATAATTGAACTGCTCCGTGCGCCATTTCATCTATGAAAATAATAATTGAAATTCATCAATAAAACTCCCCATGGCAGTGGTGCGTCGTCGAGGCTTGAGCAGCTGTTTTTTGCGTACGCCTGGCTCAGTGGCGCGGTTCGACCTTCAATGCGAAACTGTTCGCGGTTTCCAATTGTGTCTAATGCGACGAGGAACTCGCCAGCGAATTTTAATTTTAATTGTTTTATTTTCTTATTTTTGTCATGTTTTGCAAGTGAATATGGAGATAGATACAATCGTATCCTCTGCCACCTTACATAACGTGCGCGAGTGTGAGTGCGATGAGGTATGGTAACGCACGTCAGAACGTCAACGGAATTCGAAATCGATGACAATTTGCGCCAAGTGAATACTCCACTACCAGCTCACCGCACGAATGCCGAACTCGCACACAACACACAAATGGCTTTGGCCATAAAAAAGACGCGCAAAAGTTTAGTAGATACGCGGGAGCTTCCAAAAGCCCCAAAATGTATGAGATGCTGATTCCAATCACAGTGTGACATGGTTCGGTTGCGATTTTTTTTTCGCTTTTCGGTGGATTCCTGTGCTCAACAAATCCGAATTTAAATTTGGATCAATGAATTTTTATTGAGGCGTATCTTTACCTCTATCGGTATAGAAATTTATACGGGTGTCAATAAAAATCGGTGCGACAACGGTTGACGATGGCTTCTGCATAACAATGCCACACAAGCGACTAAGACGATGACAAAGATGACGATGATGATGATGATGACGAGGACGAGGACGAGGACGATGATGGTGTTAAGTCGCAAGATGGAGATAGTTTTGTGGCATTGGAAAAGGTTAATGGGTATAACATTTGGAAAAAGCAATCGAGTTTTACGTACAGAGGACCGAGACTTGTCGCTAAGATATTCTTGGAATCGAATGGCTGCAGCAAAAAGGCGTTAAATAACTGACAACAGTAACAAAAAATGGTTAAGATGCTTCAGATAACTTCATGACTATTGCACGTAGTTAAGGTCTGGGCTTGCCCTTAATGCGGTTAGGGTTGTTAATTCAAGTGGGAGGTTGCAATAAGCGGGGGCTATTAATGATCAGCTCTATGGAAAGGAAAACCTCGTTAGGAGTGCTTCGATGAGAGGGAGTCATCCTTACAATGGCAGAGTTTGAAGTTATCAAGCTTAATCTGCGTTATTTACGACTAGGATAAGGGGAGAAGATAGGTGGACTAAAAACAAAGACCACCTTAGGGTTAGATGGTAGGGAATAAGTTTGAAGACATTTGGAAAAATTATAACCATACCACAGAAATGGGGTTCCATCTCGGCTGCAATAATGTACAGGGTTCGCCATCTTTTATGACGGTAAACCTTGTAAACATTGCAGACATTGAATAACTTTGACATTTATCAACCGATTGACTTGAGTAGACATGTTTTTGAAACATCAATTCAGTACAATTTTATGAATTGCTTCACACCGAAATAGTGACGTTGTACATTGAAAATAGTCGTTCAATTGTGTTAACTCAACGTGCATATCGTCGAAAATATCTTGGCCAACAAGCACCGTCTGACAACACTATTCGTCGTTTGGTGTCGAATTTTGTTGAGCACGGAGTGGAAAATCGTTCCAATGAACTGGTTGAAGCGGTAAGAGAGACTGTTGCCGAGATCGTCACAGCGCTCAGCATTTTGGCGTCAGTGAAACCACCTTGCGGCACATTTTAGAGGATGATTTGCATTTGTTTCCGTATAAGGTGCAATTGACTCAAAGAATATTGCCGACCGTCCACGGCCAAATAGTCGCTCGAATGGTTGACACTGAACCTGATTTTTGGAAGCAAATTTTGATAAATGACAAGGCCCATTTCACTCTCTCTGGCGCCGTTAACAAGCAAAATTTCCACATTTGGAGAACGGTGAATCCACACGAGATCCATGAAACACCATTGCATGAGCTAAAAATGACTGTTTGGGCAGACGGCGTTTGCGCCAAAACCATCATTGGGCGATTTTTTTTTCCAGAGAAGTCGATACAGTCGATGGGAATCGATATCGGTGGATGTTGGCTCATCTGCCCACAAATGTGTGAAAAAGGTCTGGACGGTTACTGGTTTAAACAAGACGTTGTGTCATGACACACTGCAATTCAAACAATGCAGTTTGTGCAACGAAAATTCCCGGAACGTGCGCTATCAAAGGATGGCGACATTGACTGGACATCCAGATCTCCAGATTTGACCCCTCCGGACTTCTTTTTGTGGGGTTACTTCGAAAGAAAAGTGAACGCGAGCAAGCCTTATACCAAGACAAAAACACTCGTGCCGAAATCTTCGGTGTCCCACTGCCTCATTCGAGAAGTGGAGTAAATTCCCACTAGTGGCGGAGTAATTTCCAACTAGCAGTTCAGTAAATTCCCATCATATTTTACGTGGGAAACTACTCCACATTCGAAAAGTAGAGAAATTTCCCACTTGTGGTGGAGCAAATTTTTGTGGAGTTATTTCTCTGCACTGAAATCATCGTTATACCGCCCGAGATGCTCGAAAAAGTGGTGGAAAACGCAGCACATTTTGCTTTGGTCAATAGAGTCGGCCACTTGATTGATGTAACATATATTCAAAAACTAGTCCATATAAATTGTAAAGGACCAAATAAAATAAAAATACCTCATATATGGAAATTGGTTGTTTTTTTAAATTAATTCAATATTCACATACCGAAATAAAAGATGGCACACCCTGTAGATGGTAACTGCCCCGCGGAGGTCCTATGCTAAAAGTTTCGGAACGTCTTTCGACTCCTTTCAACTTTATACTTACAGGTTTGACTTCCTCCATCAATGTTCTACTCAAATTGCGCTTTGGTTGACCTATTGGGAACTCTGTCTTGCTATTTTATTCACAACGTAAGCTGTCACCAATCTTTCATGCTAACTCCAACAGTAAGACTATCATTAGACCTTGAAAACGCAGCACCTCCCGACAATAGAACAAGAAAAAACCTCTCCAACCGAACATCATTCAGCTCTATTAGTAAGGACTACTTCATGCGTCTCGGTGGTCACAAGTGTTCCACATAACAGAAGTGTCGATCGGTCTATAATATGAAACACGTTGAAAAACTTCCCAGAAGATGCCGCGCACGCGCTTTAAAGGTGTTCTATCCCACAACAAATGAAGTCAGCAAGTACATGCATATGTTGTACATATGTGTATGTTATCCTTCATTGTTTTCAAAATAGAAAATGTTTATGAATTCCCACCACTAAACCCTCTCCATGGGTTTTGGAATAAATTTTTCATATGAAAATCCCTGGCTAATCAGCTTATCTTTCCACTCCATCCACTCGATCCAGTCAACCATTTAATTTTGCACATGCCTGCCATCATAGATCATTCCACAGTGCATAACCTAATTAATCGGGGAAAAAACATTTTAAATGAGCTGGAGTTTCCATCTCATTTCCGGGACGGCACATTGTGAATGTAAATTTAACTCCACAGCAATCTGTCCGCAGGATAAAACGTTTTTTTTTTTCGTCCTGTAATCTAACAGAGAATGTAAAATTAATCACACAGCGTTTTTGGACGAGTGGTGTTTGGCTAAAAATTAAGCATGAAGCGAACAAACTTTTCAATAAATTAATTATTCAACATCATTGGCATTCACTGAGGAGGGATTTCGCAACTCCCGCCAGCGGTCCAGAGTGACTTGTCAACCCTTATTGATGAAAATGGCTCTGTGGGGGAGTGGGTTAAAAGTTTTAATCAGGATATTAGTCACCCACCGACAGTCTGCCACAGTAGGCATTGGAAAACCTTACTCGGTGGTGCAATTGGGGTATGATATGACGCCTAGAGCTTGGCAGTTTAGCGATTTTGGAAATTAGAATTTGAACACAGACGCACACTGGCTACGGCAACACAGAGGTGGTATGTTCGTTTTGTAGCTTTTAGCAAGGATTTATTAGGCTTGCGGTCTAGCTGGCCAGCCGATACCCGGGAACTTGGGCGATAATTCTCCGGGTAGTTGGTAGAGTGTGTGTAGCAGGTGCTTTTAGAAGAATGCAAACGTTTTTCTGTTAATGCTCGGACATGTGTTGTTTGTGGTTTTTATTCCTCCCAGGCGGTATGGGGGTGGGTCAAATGAGATTTTATCACACAAGTGATACTTAAAATGGAAAAAACCAGTATTGTGTTTATTTTACTGGGATTTCTAGTCAAATGGGTGACTTAACGGCACAATAAAATCTGTCGTGAATTGGGGATGTGCATTAGAACAAATGGTAGATTGAGTACGGTTAGGAGAGGACAAATGATACACTATTCCACCAACTTGTCCGCACTTGAACTTTTCAAAATCCGCTTCTTTATGATTACACAATTGGCAAACCACGCCTCCACCCCCTCAGCGTCCAGGAAAATCTCAATAAATGAATTTTACGATCCGAAATTCATTGTCCGCCGGGACGCTCATAAAAAAAGAGAAAAGAAAAACTTATTATGTTTCGTTTATTTTACAAACAAATTCCAATCGCTAATTAAATAAACGTTCAATTAATAAATTCGTTCAGGCTACATCACATGAGCATCCGTATCGGCCGGGTTGTGTGTGGTGCTGTTCCAGTGCGTGGGTAGAGGGCATAAAATTCAATCCCATTAGACGACATAAACATTCGACATGCTACGTTCATGATAATTAGTCGCGAACTGTATCCAATCGAACTTTAACCGTAGCAACTGAACGACACAAGTTCTTTTTATGTATGTACATGGTACACCCACCCTAAATGTCAATCACATTCCATTCCATTAGGCTTCTGACAGCAATTCGATCGGTGCCGGTGGACTGTCCCGCGCCATTCACTCTGGTTTTTGGCGTAACCAATGGGCGTTAATTTTTCTGCTGTCTCATTTCGGTGTAAAGCGGTTAATTGTTTATAATTTGGCTAGCTCTACATCGGAGCTATTGTTGTCTAGTCTAGAGGTGCCGCAGGGTTGTAGGATGATTTCTCTCTTTTTTTCTAATTAATTTTGAAATACATATGTATTAGGTTTTTGAGCAGACGAATTGTTAATGACCGGGTAGTACGCGAATGATCGTTCTGCGGCACGATCAATCAAAGAATTTGGAGTTCTGATCGCGAACGTCATCTTATTCACCGTCTGAAGACTTTAATTTGCCGAGAAAATATGATTATTAGTGTCTTGGTACACACTGTTTTTAGCAAAAAAAATATTTGCAAACGTTATAAATTAGGCCTCTGAAGCGTGACCTGCATTCAAAAAGCAGACTGCATGGGTTAATGGCAACCACAGTGGCATTTGAAACAAATCTGCATCTGCATCTGTAGTAACAGAGCGACAAAAGTGAGACTCATATAAAGGGAAAAAGGTCTGTGACCCGAAGCCCTTCCATACAGGAACTTACAGACACCAACTACATCATTGCTATCTCAGACTTCCACAGGACATTTAATATTAAAATTCCAAGGAGAGAGGACTCGGTGGAGAGTATGGTCTGCCACAAAGTAAAGTTGGCCTTCTACATGGGCAAATGTGAAATAAACGTCTAAACTGGAGGTGGCATCTTGTGTGGATCCCGAAGTATAGAAAGAACCTGGTCGTCATGGCTCAGAGGTTAATGCGTTGGACTGCTGTATGAGTTGCTTGAGTTCAAGCCTCAACCAGGTCCACCGAACACTTTTCGCGGCACCACCCGTCTTTAGGGAAGGACAAACCTCCGGGAGTATAATTTGTCATGACAAATTGAGAAGCTTTTTCATGGTACGTTTATAAATTTAAAGACCCTTAAATCGATAGTTTCAAGAAACTCCTGAGATTTGAATTCCTCTCCAGGTGGTTCTTAAATGAATCATTCACTTAGAGGTTTCTCGGGTAAATTTTAATGAAGACAATGGACTGGTCAGATGTCCAAGAAAGTTTCAGCACAAAATCAACCAAAAGTTTCGAGGTCACCCTGTTCCTCAGTGATCGTGCTCGGATTGCATGATCATTGTCAAGATGATTAATAGTCCCTTCTCAAAACCCAAATTGATTATATACAAAGTCCCCAATGTCAAGCTCACTGGCTAGTCGATGGTCTTACTCCTTTATTGCAACATTTAGCAACTATTTGCAGTTGTTGATGAGATCTCTCTATCAAGGTGATCCTTATCGCATTTAAATCAACTACCTTTCCAAATAATTGCACAACACAATTTGGAATCCAGTTGATGTTTAGTAAGATCAACCACTTTTCTGTAGTAAAATCTTTCGGTTCAAGGTAATTCCCAATACTACCATTCAAGACTTTATGGTCTTACTTCTTGCACATGTGTATGTGTGTTACTGAAATATTTAGTCATCATTTGCAAACTTTGACGGGGTCGAGGTAATATCAAGTGATTGAGTGGTTTATAACTCACCTCATCGATCTATCACCTCGATCGCTTCTTAAATGTTAACAGGATCTCAACTCTATCGCAGCGTGTTCGTCGGGGACCACCAAAGGTCGTGAGATTGCCGCTCTGGTCAAAAACATGTTACCACCATATCTCTACAATTTTCCACATCACCACCAACCAACACGGACAATCAATCATTTCTCACGTTAAATCTTCTCCACCTTGCAAAACAACAATTTATTCTGACAAATGTTCCTAACACCGTGTTCGTAAGCGGATTCCCACTGCTGAGAGCTTCCTAAAAAAAAAGCAACCACACCTACCGAAATCCAATCTATCACGCAAAATAAATTATATTCACGACCCGCCATTAACAACTACTACTCGTACGTTTGCATAAATTTGTTCGCAAAGCGATTAGAGATAGATTCGTGTCATAAAAATAAATGTTGCAACGTCCTGTCCATCTTTCATCAGAAAATAAGAATCACCGGGTGATTTAACCCCTAATCGTTGTCTTTCTCCAAGTGCACCAGAACCCGACATTATTTCCCATCGATTTGAAATTTATTTTTAAAAATGCTTACGCACACAAACTTTTACTGCAGATCTTTATCTTTTTGTATAAAATCTCGCATTTGGAATCTAATACTCGCAGCGAGGCAGGGAACAGGAAAAGCAACAATAAAAATCTAAACAAAACCAAAGTCCACACAAAAAAAAAAAATTGTAAAAAATACTTGTCAACAAAATAACAGAAAGAAAAAGGTGACGAAGGGGAAGGAAAACGCAATATAAACAAACAATTACGTGGCAGACATTTTGACAAAAGTCATCGAATTAATATGTGTCCAGTCTGCGATAGATGGAACGATAGATACAACCGCACTACATTGAGTGTTCAGTGTGCATAGATACTTTTGGGTTTCTTATCGCAGACACTATAACCAAATATCCGTGTGTAGTCATACGGTATGACTTTTATCTTGCGGATAACTTTACAACCAAACAGATACTCTGACTATCACTTCGCTCCGTCTCAGTATCACGTTTCGCCGGTTATTTTCGGTTAGGATTACGTTCTTTCATTTTTGGGAACTTGCTCGTAATGCGAATTTAAGTGGCACAATTATGTTTATTTCGTGTTGTTGGAATGGATTTATTTCGCTATTTGGCAGAGTTGTTATTGAAATTATATCCGCGAGCTATTTCAGACGAAACCTGCCTTTGTTCTAAATAAGTCTGAAAAAAATGATGAGGTCAGCCAAAGTATTTATTGACAATGAACTGAAGTCGAAGGATTTTTGAAAAAAAAAAAAAATTCAATTAAACTTTCACTCTTTTGAACACCGCACTTCTAATTTGTCAGAGAGAACCATGATCGGTTTAAGTCATCACAGAACTCTGGATCCATGTATTCTTGTCGAACAAATGAACCCTTTTGGAAAGACTCTACATTACATGCTATTCGAGAGAATTTAACAGTTATTAACCCGGACTTCGCGTGGTTTATCCTGCGTAAAAGGGATATAAAGGTTTTTGCAATAGGGACGGGCAGCTTTTGACAGTTCATGGTGTTGTTTTAGCTGTTGTTAGTTTTCCCGGTTTTTATTTTTCAGACACTAAAGACAAATCACCCTGGCAAGTCGAGCAACACGTGCAAATAATAAAAGTTTATTATGAAAATGGGCGTTCTGTTGTGGCAACGATGCGCGCGTTGTGTTTTACGGTTTACATGGTCGTCCTTCCCAGTCTTCTATTCAACGTTTGGTGGCCAAATTCGAGTCGACCAGTTCAGCGAGCAATCAGCCAACACCCGCACGTGAAAGAAACGCAAGATCTGTCGAAAACATCGCCGCTGTCCGTGAGGGTGTGTAGGAGAACCCGAGACAGTCCAAACCGCCCCGCCCACAAGAACTCAGCCTTTCGCAGACATCAACTTGGCGAATTTTGCGTCGGGAATTGGGTCTACATCCGTACAATATCCAACTGACCCAGGAGCTGAAGGAAAACGACCATAGACAACGCCATGTGTTCGCTGCTTGGGCTCTGGAGCAGTTGGAAGCGGACGCCGATTTCAGCAAAAAAAAAAATAATATTCAGCGACGAGGCCCATTTTTGGATGAACGGGTACGTCAACAAGCCGGATTTGGGACGATGCCGCAGAAAGCCACTGTTTGGTGTGGATTTTGGGCCGGCGGCAGCATCTTCGAAAACGACGATGGCATTGCCATCACCATTGACGGAGAGCGCTACCGATCGATGATAACCAATTTCTTTTGGCCCAAATTTGATGATATTCATGTGAACGACATGTGGTTCTAACAGGAAGGCGCTACGTACCACACAGCTAATGCCAAAATGGACATTTTGGAGAAGCGATTTGAGGGCATGGTTATCTCTCGCAGAGGCAACTTGACCTGCCCACCGCGATCATGCAATTTGACCCCGTTAGACTTTTTCTTGCGGGGTTTCCTTAAGTCGCAGATCAATGCCAATAAGCCGCAAACTACCAGTGCCCTCAAAGTCAACATAACCCGTGCCAACGCTCATATTCGGCCTGCTTTATGCGCAAGAGTCATTGAAAATTTGACCTCTCGAATGCGCGCCACCCAGCGAGGCTGCGGCTGCCATTTGAACGATGGCCTTTCAAATAAAATAAAAAAATCGTTGATATCTCGAAGGCAACTTGTTTTATTCAATTTTAACATCTACCCATCCCTATCGGAAAACCCTTTCCTAAGGGTTTTGTGGCCGAACCGCATCCAAAACGAACAACTCCACCTGAGAAAGGGTGAAGAACCAATAAACGTCACAATACTGCGAAGAAATTGGCGGACACATCTTAAGGTTCCAAGAAAATTGTTGAGAAGAATGCCATAGAATTCACTTAACCAGGCAAGCAAAATGTGGGTGATCCTAAGCAAGTGCGACACAGAAAACTTAAGAAGAAATCGAGATCTAGCGATGAACTGTACTCAGCTGAGACACACTGGATAACATCACACAAGATGGTGCGCAGAGTAGTCAGAGGATATCAGCAATTAGATAGCTTTTCACGTCACCACTAAGCAAGGCACTTCAACAACCGGGTAGTTTATAGAATAACTTCGGTTTGAAGCAATACTATCTAATGGTCCTTTGCAGCCATCAATCTTTGAAGTGTGTGCTGGTAAAATGAAATCTGACTTACAGACTATGCAGCCCCAGCAGCAATAAAGTGAAAATGTTATTCCAGCTCAACTCGCAGAATCGATAAAAGCTAAATTTTAGCGACTCAAACTAGCCGAAGAAACGATAACAGTAACATTTAAGAACTGCACAGGCAGATGGTGTACACCCACAGCAAAGTGCCAATAGAATCATTAGAACCAGACCACCCTCGCTTGTGACTCGATAACAAGGTACCTGGACCCTATGCTGTAAGCCCTCAGTCTTAAACCAAAACTATTCTTGGAAAAAATAAGATCATGGAAGATGCCTTGTACTAGTACTCAAACCACTAGATGTGATTGTCAAACCAACCATATGTGCTCCAAAAAACTCGCTCAACAGTGGACAGTCAAAGCGTCACTTCAGCTAAGAAGAGCGATCCAAAAAAAAATTGAGAGGCGTTGGTGTCAAAAATAACTTCAACTCTGGAAACTGAGGATATAGTCCAGCAGGCCAATGATAGTATGTATGTATGTATTTTTTTTTTATGTGTGCCGGCATGCTTAGACTCCAGATCCCTAACGAATCACATTGCCACTATGGATAGGTCTGAAGAAAGTTAAGGGCAATTGAAATCTATGTATGATGTGTGTATACAAGAAACGGATAAAAACCTAGCAAGTCAGGAGACAAAGCACTACTTTTATCGGGGCTTTATTAAGAAGGGTTTTGGACACTTAGCGAGCTTTCTCAGTGCTACATGTGATATTGCATACATGTCTTAAGGAAACAAATGAAGGAAGGCATTTGATATGCGATATTTCGATCTTTATAGAAAAAAGACTCTGTCAACGAAGGCTTTAGAAAAGTTTCCTTCTTGGTACTCTTCAGAGGGAAAGTGAATTGTTTCTTTGGCTATGGTGACAGCCATTAGACAAAACAAACCTCATATTGTTTGACGAAATTCTTGAGATAATACATTTTAGAAGATGATTGCTAAATTCTCGTAAATGGTTGTTTACCAAGATTGAGCCAGGATTCAATATCATCATTACCATAAAATCCAACGAAAAGTGCCGTGATATTTTGATCATTCAACGCTTGGCACTACTACGAACCGACCAAACTAACTAGAAACAGCCCAAGGAAGTCTAAAAACTAAAGTTGCTTAATCGTTCTCGCCAAAGTCTACGTTGTAGGCACAAACCATTATTACTCCATCACACTTTGCTTGATAAATGAGTTCCGTTCCGAATTCCTCGAAGCAATCTCATTAAAATTATCCAAAAACTTCCCCGTAGCTAACAGATTATTATCAAACCAAAAAATGTGTGTGTATCTGCCAATTATTATCTCACCTCTGTTTCACAACTTGCACAACACAAGTCTACGGCTGGTACTCCATTTTTCATCCTCAAATTATCAAGAGAAAAACAAATTTCTTACATAATTACCAATTTGTACTTCAAAACCTTCACGAATAGATACTTCCAGCTTTGAACTCAATTACCCGCCACAAATCTCAATTGGATAATAATTAATTTTTTTTTCCTTTCCTCCTCGCGACCGCATTTAGTCTTCCAATTTTTTTAATGAGCTGCTAATGACTCGTTTGTGGTTGACTTGACTTCGAAATGAATGCCCAAAACGAAAACCTCAACAAGATCATCTGGAGCTCATTGTGGGCTATGCCTATCCCTTCTAAGGCAATTCCTGTCAATCATCACAATTGACAGCCGAAACAATCTCAACACTGAATACATAAACAAACAAAACTCGTGGAGATTCTAAATTGGGAGGATGGAGGGGGAACTCTACACCCATGCCCATGCTCAGACACTTAACAGTCAAAAAATTATGTCTGTGGGCTGGTGTATTCCCGAGCGCCCTTTCAGATGGCACTTCAAAGTGAATTCTCGAACTGGGGGAGCGGGCCTATCATACTTTTAAATGGAGCGCGAGAAAATGTTCTAATTAATTATGTATTTGTTTTTCATTAAAGAAAAATTATATTTTTCCCATAACACCATCAAAGGAAACTACTTAACAAACTAATGAAGGAAGATCCGTTGAAGTTACCATCACCAGGGGAGGCGCCATTGCTGCAGAGAAACCATCTTCCCTTTCACTGACAGTAACGACAGCTTGTGTCAAAATTTGAATGAGCGCAAAGGGTGTGATAATTCATAACGAATCGTTATGATAGAGCGTCATAATTTGAAGGGGAATGGGTTTTGTTTTGATTTGAGAACTTTATGGTGTTTGAGGGAGAATGGAAAAATATGAAGGGAGCCGGCGCCAGGAGTGCGGTTGATGTGGATAATTACTTAATTACTCAGTCTGTTGCTCATTTAGATGTGAGAAATGTTCTGAATGTTCACTTTCGATTGAGTTAAATTGAAGGGTGACAATTGGCAGCTTCGTCTGGGAGATAGAGTGGTATGTGTATCGGGTGTCTTCCACCTTGAAGGGGTAGGGAGATTTCTAGCACTACGGTATATACCGATACCAAAGGTGGGAAAGAAATACACCACCTCACCGAAATTCTTTAGACCATTCAGACTGACCTTATTTACCTTGAAGAACATGGCAATGGTCAAAGAAACTACTTGAGGATTAGAAGCGACATGCAGTTCAAGCTGTGGAACCCATGGAAACCACACGGTCTGCTGCAGTACACTGGCTATATAAAGCGATCATTAGACCCATATTCAGTTATGCATCTGTAGTATGATGGCAAAAGTTAGAATGAATTTCGAATAGTTGTAGCCACTCATAACCCTAGTAGCAATGCAAAAGTGATTTTCCAAGCTCCAAGCAAAACTAAGCCACTTCTCTCAGGTACCATTCAACTGTTTTAAAGTGCATACCACTTACATTAACCTCGTTCAAGAGTGTTGCGCACGTCTTAGGATCCTCTCTTCAACTCCGCAAAAACACTTGAAACTTTTGGACAAACAATTCTCTTCATCGATTGTTTCTTAGTTGCTTTCCCCCCGAGGGACTGTATCAGACAATTTTAAGAGGAAGGATTAAAAATCAACTCCCGAAACGTACTTTCAAACGACTTACCCTGGAAGTACACTACCATCAATTACTTGCAATTAACAGCATTCTGGTCGTATCCCTAAAGGACTTGTATCTTTTTTTTTGTTACAATTTGTAAAGTGAAGGAAACTTGAGAAAAACTTTTCCCACTTCAAAATGCGAACTATATTCCCTTAGGTTGTTGCATGGAACGTATTTAGGAAAGCCTTGGCGATTGGTTATGGGAAATCTGTCCAATTAAAAGTTTTTTTTCCCTTTAGCTGTTTGCAGTTGCACCTTTAAGCCTTTTCTCTGTAAGCTTCCTTTCTTCCGTTTCATATTTCTCTAGTTCCTTCGTAGGAAAAGCAGATTAAAAAGTTTCCCTCGATACAATTGTGAATGCGTGCTTAGGCCTCATTTATTTGGCATAAAAGGAAACTTCTCAATTTTGTTATAAAATAGTTTTACCCCGTTTGGAAAAAGTTGGAAACTTGACATGGGACGAGGAAGTTTGACGTTTGAAGTTTGAAGTTCCCACAATGTTCAAAGAGAGAGAGAGTAGAGTGTGTTTTAAAATCAAGTCAAGTTTGGGCGACCTCTTACTGGAGCCATGTCGGTAATCTAAACAAAGTTTTTGGGCGAAAAGAAGTGTTTAAACACTTAGCTTGTGACTAAGTTTCATCGGTTCCTAAAGTTGGAGTAAATGAATGGCTTCGACTTTGTCAGCCTCTAGGGCAACAAAGATTATTCACCTTCCGTCCTGTAGTCCTAGTCGCTCTCTTCATAATAAACCACAAATTAAGCAGTTCCTACATTTCAAAAATGTAAGCGTGCATTGAATTTTCATTTTTGTCATTGAATTTTTGAAAGACCAAACCACTCCATTCTCTACCTCTCTCGCTCTCTCTATTATACAAAGCAATGAGGTAAACAAGTGTGTTCTAGCGCATATCGCTCCACTGCGTTCAGGTGCTGACCTAGCACATCCTCTTATCATCCAGCAAAACAATCGTATAAATGGATAAAACAGTAGATAGACACAGTAAAAAACAAAGTCCTTTAAATTATTTTTAGTCCTTCCACCTCCGTTGCATCGAAAAACGACGACGACAAAAACACGGCACAGGATACCTCTAACAAGAACTTTGCTCCAGTTTTGCACATTCAATCTGTCATGCAAATGAGAGCGGGAACAAAAAGGAGCAAAAAAATGCAGCAGAGGGCGTTGCATGCAACCAAACAGTCGGTAGATCTCAGGTTATCGCGCTAATTAATACGAAATGAAGTTTGTACGACTGGAAAACGGAATTTTAATTGAATTTCAGGACTTAAGGTCCACAAAGCCGGAGGAGACTAGTTTGCCTAAATGTCTGGAAAATACTGACATTGCAAGTGGGCAAGACAATGAATTCATTATTCCATGCTCTCTCTCTCTCTCTTTCTGCCTGGTCGATGAATATTTAATTTATGGAGTTCTGTCGGGAATGGGTATGAATTTGAGTGGAAATTTAGTTTCTGGGACTTTGACTTTGTTGCGTAACTTCTTTAACGTTTCATTTAATTTCTTTCTCGTTTCAGCTGATCCTCTTACGTGTGAAGGCATCAAATGTCCCCCAATGTCGGAGATTTCCTGCCCCGAGGACAGTCAACTCCGAGAGTACATTGACGTCTCATCGACCGAAATAGCAAACGACACATCGGAACTGGTAGAAGAACTCCTGCACGAGTGCTGCGTGGCCCGCAAGTGTGCTTGTAAACTTTGCAATATCCCATCGTGCCACAATGACTCTTTGGTTATCTATGAAGTCATCCCTGAGACACAAATCCCCGGTCATTGTTGCGGAGAGTACAACTGCAGGCCTGAACCAAACTGCACCGAAGTTCGCGGCACCGAAGGTTTCTGGCTAACTGACTGTCAGCGATGCAGATGTCTTTACGGCGAGCGCATCTGCCACAGATCCTGCGACGAAGTTATGCCCAATCCCACAGTCGCCTACTGCAAGTCGAAAAACCTAAATCGATTTTTCTCACACGGTGAGACCTGGAAGGATGGTTGCTACGAATGTGAGTGTCAAAATGGCGAAGAGAAGTGCGTGATGCCCTTCTGTCGCAGCATCAACTGTCCTCACGAGAAACAAGTCACACTGAAAGGCGATTGCTGTCCCGTCTGCTGGCCTGACACCGATTATCCACCACGCCACGAAGACGATGGCTACTATGAGGAGGGTGACGACAACTTGAACCATCATATCCCAGACGAACAATTCTCCCTACCGCCTTTGGCTCCAACTATCATCATTGCCAAGCCAAATACTACCAGCACCACAACCAGCACCACCACCACCACCACAACTCAAGCTCCACCGCCGCCACCACCCCCGTGTGTTGTCGGCGAAGATCCATCGGCCACCTATGCCGTCTATCCCGAGGTTGTTGAAGTTGTCCGCACCACCAATGACCACAATGTTTGCCTTGCTATCATTATCGTTGTAGCTCTCCTACTCTGCGGATCGGTTGCCTACATCTATCATATACGAACCAGGAAGCGTTCCTACAATACAGTTTCAAATATTGACGACAACTTCAATACTTGTCAGAAAACTTCGCTTAAAATCCAAAAAATGGGTGACCTCATCTAAAGTGAGACTAAAACTAGCAAAAAAAATGCGTTTCTTACCAACAGCAATAAGTATTGTGCTAAACAACATTTTTGTTTTTTTAATTTAATTTTCTTTATACAAAATTTTAATTTTTGAGTTTAGATATCTCATAACACAACAAAAAATGTTCCAAATTTTGTTTTACACATTTTTTTTTTTTCGTATCCCACCCCTGAAATAAATCCAATTTTTTTCCATAAAAGAATTATTTTTATATTTATTTTTTTTTGTTTTATACAACAAAACACTATGTAGTGAGAAACGATAAGAAAATAATTAAAAGAAATATATAAATTGACCACCTATGTGATATTTGATTGTAAGAATATTGACTATTATAAAATAAATTAATTAACAGAGCAATTAATGAATTTTATATAAACTACGAACTGTATTTTTGTATTATTAATGTTAAAAACAATATTCAAAGAAAAATTTTTCACAAAAAAAAAATTATTAAAATGTTTAATGAGAATAATCGCACTGGTAAAAATAAGTTTATGTGAGACGGTGATGTATGAAAAAGAAAAATCTCCAAATGAGATATATGACGAGAAGGATGTAAGGAATGGAAAAAATAAATCCTAAAAATAACTTTGAATAGTATTAAAGAGAAATGAAAAAGAAACAAGATATATATAAATATTGTTTAGGTTGTAAGAAAATTGATTAGTTTTCTAAGTTAACGAAACATTTAAGATTAAATAAATACTATGTTAAACAATATTTAGTCTACGGTTTTTTTTTTCTATTTCAACCTTGTATGGCTTTGGTAATTTTTAGGACTCAGACTGGCAGAGTAGGGAAGATTAACCACTTGGCTAGATCCGATATACAGAATTGAAGGAATTAATTTCCAGGCAAAACATTTAAAGAACCGAGATGATTTGAGGGTTGAAGAAAAACAACCTTTGAGATCCCGTAGTAAGGCAGTAATTTTGGGAAATATTTGTTATAATTTCCAGCGCTGTGAAGTGAAATGCGAATGAAACCCCGTGAGGAGTATGTAATGTAGGGGGCGTCCAAAAGCATGAAGGTAAAGGACTGCAGTGGACGTAGTTATTGACCATCAAGAGCTTATTTAACTTAAAATTCGGATTGCTGAGATTGCGTAACGAAAACGACGGGGCTTAGTGCTGTGTAAGGAGCGATAAGCAAGGCATCATTAACCTATTAGCACCAGATAGACGCAGCTAAAAAAAACCTCTGTCCAAGAGTAGGTATGGACAAGTTCCTTTTTATCTCGGATAAGGAACAATTCAGGAGACAGAACATTTCTCAACGGATGTTAACCATTTTTTTTTTATGATCCACTCGGGCTTCAAGAGGTTATGTATACCCTTATGATGTTATTCACACAGCGCGAGCGGGGTGCAGTAGTTCAAAACTCAGATAGTATCAGTTTTCAGCTGCGTCCGAGGGTGGTGTCCAGGATAACTGGGGACATTTGTGGTCCTTGCTATAATTCTCGGGAATTTTTTCGAATCTCCTTATGTCATTATCATGACTCTTCAAGCCATGGCACCCTCCTGTCAGTGTTATGCCTTCGCAGTAGAGTCGACATCATCAGCTTTTCGTAGTTGATCGATTTTCATTTATTTTTAAGAAATAAATTTTTTTCAACATCAGGAGTTGAACCCGGTTATTCAGCGTGACAAGCGATGATGCTAACCACTGCACCATGGCCACCCCCATTTAGACGATAGCGTGATCTTTTAAAACTCGAATGGGTCGTCCGATGAAACAAATTCTTGAATACATCTTGGACCTCAAAGCATTAAGAAAATGAACTTGCGGATGAACTGTGATAAAACCAACCTCGTGCGCATGAAATGGAACCATCCAAGACAGGATCACTAATACAGCCGACAACCGTTGGTCCAGCGCAAGAGGACGAAGAGCTTCAAAAGCTCCATGGTCCGCATTAGATATCAAGAGAACCGAAACCAAGGAGATTGCTTTATGTAAAAGCAAGCCAAAAGGCTAGGAGTTGCAAGGTCACACACATACTATTTGAACCCCAAGGAATAGCACGCACAGGAATTTAACATTTAATTAATTTCTTGCACAGTACAGAAATTGTTGAGTGTTTAACCACAGCTCTTCAGCACAACTCTGTCGAACCTACCTAATCTAACCGAACCCTCGAATTCCCTCGTTATCCAAAACGGTTTTGGATATCAATGAAATTCTTTATTCATGTGAAAGTACGTTCGATGTTATTATGTATGGAACTCGATTTCTTTTACACGGCCACCACGGGCACGCTTGCAGAAGTCCAGACGCTGAACCCAATTTTCGACGGTTTTCAAGCATAAATCGGCCGATACTGCTGCAATTTCACGTTCGATATTCGTACGAAGTTCATCAATCGTCGCTGGCTTGTTGGCATAGACCATAGACTTGACTTAGCCCCACAGGAAATAGTCTAACGGCATCAAATCGCACAACCGAGGCGGCCAAGCGACTGGACGATTTCGTGAGATAACACGTTCTCCAAACTTGGTTTCCAATAAATTGATTGTGACATTCGCTGTGTGGCTTGTGGTGCCGTCCGGTTGGAACCACATGTCCTCCAAGTCCATATCATCCAACTGGGGTCAAAAATATTCGGTTATCATTGACGGTAGCGATCCCCATTCACAGTAACGTGCCGGTCTTGATCATCACGGAAGAAGTACGCCCATAAACCACACCAAACCGTAATTTTTTCGGGATGCAATGATGACTCATGGAGTACGTGTGGATTGCTGCCTGACCAATACCGCATATTTTGTTTATTGACGAAGGCATCCAGCCAGAAATGAGCCTCATCGCTGAAGATGATTTTTCGATGAAAATCCGAATCATTTTCAAGTTGTTGCTCAGCCCAATTCACGAACATACGACGCTTCTGGTGGTCAAGCGGCTTCAGTTCTTGCGTCAATTTAATCTTGTAAGGATGTAGGCCAAGATCTTTTCGCAAAATTCGCCACAACGACGTCACAGAGATGCCCAACGCTCGAGAACGACGTGTGAGAGACACATTTGGGCTTTCTGCAACTGAAGCCTCAGCGGCAGCAATATTCTCGACACTACGGGCACTTCTTTGTCTCACTGGCACGCGAACATTTTGTACTGTGCCTGTGGATTAAAATTTTTCCACTAGACGCTCAATTGTTGATCTGCTAGGACGATTATGACGACCATAAATTGGACGTAGCGCTCTTAACGTTGAGGCCACTGACTCCGAATTTCGGTAGTAAATTTTAATAATTTCGACTCGTTGTTGGCTCGTATATCTTTCCATCATGAAATGGCAAACCTTACTGAAGAGAAATGTCAAAAAACCGCAAGAAAAATATGGCGTCGTTTGCTGTCCCTGTCGCTCTACTATTGTAGCATCTCTATTGAAAAACCCTTTATGTACAATTGCATATTTCATGCTTTGAAAAATATTTGACTGATCAAAATTAATGTGATCCTTTAAAGGCCTGACACTTTTCAGTAGGGATGTTCATCCAATTAATCATACGACTCTTCCCCTTTTGATGTCATTTTCCGAAGACTTCAAGTCGTACATGACTCTTTGGCACCGAAAATACACTTTTCTTGATTAGATTTGACCATCATCTCGAGACACAAGAAAGTGTCAAGCGAAAACACAATTTCGCAATCCAGCTGTCACCCGGAGAAACCCAAACAATGTGTCACACTCCGCAATGCCAAATGTGGAACTGTCACTTTTATGGCATTAATTGTCGTGCGATGTGTTAATTCAAATAAAATAAAAAATCGGATCCACACATCTGCCATAGATGCCCATCGGTTCGTCTTAATCGAATTAAGGAACCCAAATGCATCTGTCAAAAACGCTTTGCTGACCCGCAATTGGATGGAGGTTCATCTCTTCCATTGATTTATGCAAATTTAATGCTCCCACCCAGGTGGGCTACAGGTAAAAACTTAGCTGAGTCGCATTCTGACCCAAGTGCAATTTGATTAATTCTAATATGGCACGCGGCTAGATGAGCTCAGATTTACCGTGATTAATGTCCTTGTGGGGTTTCTAAAATCAACAACAGCGTTGACGAATGTCTTTCGCACAACTTAAGTTATTTTGTTTTCGGGGGCGGGGGGCGGCAAACGACAAATAAATTTTTGCGTCTTTTCGGCGATTTAATAGTTAGTGTGGCGCTGCACAAGACAAAAAGGCGTAATGGCTGAAAAAAAAATTCAAAAAAAAATAAATAAACAATTCAACGAAAGTTTAATTTATGATTTTCCTCGTCGTTGCGCATCGAGTTTTTTGTTTGTTTATTTATTTGTTTATTTGCTCTGTTGATTATGAGAAAAAATCAACTTAATTCGAGAAAATTTTGACGGCAAGACCACTGCGGACGCGGGTGTTCGCCAAGTCGAATTTGATTTCAATCAATGGAATTCAATCAGCGAAATTAATGCTGGTTTGGTGCTGCTGCTGCTGCTGATGCCGCCCATGAGTTATGTCATCGTATGTGAATGTTATTCTTGGACGGGGAGGACCGATGGCAAAAAAAAAAAAGATGTGGAGCAACACATAGTATAACGTGATGTGGCTATAAAGACGTAAACACAGCCCGCATTCAAAGTCCCCTGCTGGAGGCGGTGGAAATGACTTTTCGATTGACATTGAAATTTTTTTATTATTTCTTTTTTTATTTTGCGAAATATTTTGAATGTCATTTGGCTGTCACATGGACATTTTTTGTTTAGATTTGTTGCTGTTACGTAGAGAACTAGAAATTCAAGAGACAGCAACAGAAATGTCTATGGGTTTGATGTTTATTTTGTGGAATCATGTAAAAACTGATGTTGCTAGCCTTTAACAACGTGAATACCTAAACAATAATTAGTAAAGTTTGTTGTAGCTAACTCAGTGTCGGTCATTGCGGGCTTTGTCAATCAGTGGAGAAATACAAAAAGTGGAACACCACTGAAGTACTCAGTCATATGGCATCCAGTTATTGACGAGATTCTAAACAACCGAATTCAGCATCAACGTGACGGCAGTTTGGGCTGATGATGGTATCGAATTAACTCTTTCAGTAGTGACACAGTGGTCGTTAAACCAATTTAAACATACCACTTTGCAATTTGACTACTTCTGGATTTATCGATCCTAAACAAAATATGAAGAGCTGTGTGAATCCCTAAAGTCCTTTGCCCGTTTGGATCATGTCACACTACAAAATGATTGTCGATTTCGAACCCGCATATGATAATCTTTATAGAGACAAGCTATGCAGATCATTGTCTAGATTGCGTTCCGTCAAGGTCGGTGAAAACTTCACCGAGACCGTTGATGTCAAAGCAGGATTTAGACATGGCGACGCGTCGTGTTGTTTGGTAATTTCTTTAACAACGTTCTTGAAAGAATTGTGCTCACACGCCAACACCAGAGGAACAATCTTTTAAAATATTATTTGCGTATGCCGCGACGTTATCGCAAAAATGCAGCTTAATGTTGGCGTGAGTTATGTTATCATTAGATTCCCACAGTTCCACGGTTAAATAATGAAATTCCGGTCTGTACTGGAACACTAGCTTGAGTGCAAATTCGGAACAAGTGTGAGCTTGCAAAACAAAAGAACATCATCGGTGTCACTTTACCATGCGACAACAAGGTGACAATATAGGGTAATCCAACAGGAGCAGGAAACCTGCAGCGTGGTCTGCTGCCTTCAATTCTTTTGTCAACTAGATCTTATAAGCATGTAGGCCAAAATTTTTATGCAAAATACGGTCCAAAACCGTTGCGGATAGGCCCAATTCCTATGATCGCCTCGAAATGGACACACCTGGGCTTTCAGACCCACTCGCAGCTGCGGCGGCGATATTTTTAGCTGACTTTGCCGAGTTGCGGTCTTCACATCACTAACCTGTCCCGGAGGTTCAAATTTAACGATTAACTTATCAAAAGTCATCGCAAAGATAGTTGAACGTTGTTGACCCTTTATAATGACAACGAAACGTCGGGTTGCCACCGGATCATTGCGGCCTTATAAGTAAGTTAGTGAACCCATAAAAGGGTCCAAAGGATGGACTAATACAGTGGTAGGGAGGGGAACGCTAGCTATATCACATGCCATGAGACATTTACTTCAACAGCGGCGAAGTTAAAACACTCAGGCTAAGGGAAACACACTTTCACAAACATAGAACTCAGACCGAAAACCAGGCAAACTGCCGAAGAGAAAATGGTCATAACACTCCCAGGCTACAATAGATCTGTGCTGGAGGCAATGCTTACCGCCAATCCCAGGAAATCGTCTTTCGAGACAACAATATCAACAACCAATGCGGTGAACCAGCGCACATGCTACATGGATATCCCTGGCAACAAAAGAAATGAAATTTTTTTGCCGATCGAATGTTCTGCACTAGTCAACAGAAGACTCAAAACGGAAGTGACTACAAAGCATTTTCTCTGTGAGCTGCAAAGCCCCTTGAAAGGGCCTTCTGGGTTCGGAACTTGTGTATCCTTAATTGTTTCCATGGCTGGCATACATCAATTCAATTAGGCGTTTGCTCATCTTAGGCTAGTTTCTCGTTTTCTGTGAACGAAACTCGGGTGCTTCAGGTATTGAATCATGGAAGCCAAACGACTATCGTTAGTCTGTCTCATTGCCACTAATCTACAAGCTTAAAGATTCCTTGAAGGTTCCTTCCACCTCATTTCTCGGGCTTTCTACGTTTCACGTTAGGAAATCCGAATGGATTCAGGAAAAATCTTGGGATCAACCCTATTGCTCACAGTGATATCACAATGGACCTATTTTTGGTCTAAGCCCACCTCTCTTTAGAGGACCACTCAAAACTAACTAAGGGATTCTGTGGAAAAATTCAGAACAATCCCATGGTTTGTGTTTTGAGTTACGTCACCTATCAGCCCATCAGAAACCTATTAGTCTGTAGTCTGTCTCTGGTCAAACTAAGTCTTCGTGAGACGAGGATAGTCTTTGGCATCATTACGGGACGCTGTGCAATTAGTATTCATGCGGAACCCCTCGGTATACATTGCAGAAGCTGCAGGGATGAGAAGGAGATCGAATCTGTCCGACACCTGCTGTGTGAATGTCCTGCCCTCGCCAGTAGAAGAATGAGGACTCTTGGTAGTTACTTCTTCACGGAACTGGAAGACTTGGGTGACGTCGAGCAATCAGCAGTTTCCAACCCCTTTTCTCTTTACAGGTTCCCGGAGTTGAATTGGAAGATGGGCACAATGGGACCCTTTGCTGGTCTAAGTGAGCAGTGACAATGTCACAAGGCACCCATTAACCTAACCTAACCTAACCTCTAGTCATTAATTTTCAAAACACTAGAGAGACTCTTCCAAGCATTAGAAGTAAGCGTGCCAAAGGTTAGTCGGTAACAGCGGGCAGAGTAAGCACATCGGAGAAAGCTGTTTTACACGATTTAGTAGATTATTACTAGTATTCATTACAAGAAATTTGCTGTACTGAAGGACAAAGCCATCAAATGTGATCGTGGAAAGTATAAAGGTGACCAGGGACATGTGCAACTAACTCACTATGTAAGGGAAACTTGTTTCCTCCCTGGGGCACAGGTCAGTAAGGAAATCGGTTTCCGCGGGCACCTCTCAGAGTAAAGTCATCTCTGCTATGGCTTCCTGTTGTCGATGGTAGCATCAAGAAACTATGCTCAAAGGGAGCTGATGCTACTACTTGGTTTCTTTGTCAACCCCCAGTAATTAGCTAATGATTTAGCTGTGAATTGTAAACTAAACACCACAACTTTCAGGAATGCCGTTTAGGGAAATCTTCCTATGAGGAGAATCACTCTCAAATGACGACCATCGACCGATACCTCATCAGGGAGCCAAATAATTGTTTCACACTCACAAGGCACCCCGAACCATTACACAAGCATATGATTTAAACCCAAAGCCGGTTTATAACAAATTCATTTACAAAGCAAAACCTAAACCAGGTCAAGGGTTCCCTCTGCGTAAGACCCAAATCCCCTAAACCTCTCTCTCTCTCTCGTACTCTTTCTCTCGGTCTAAGCTTTCTTTTCGCCATTCACTACAAAATTTATTTAAAACCCCGCTTGGGGGCATGATTTTTTCTTTCCGTCTTTTGCCTTTCAAAGCTACGTTCAAGTGTTTTTGTTTGGCCGAATGGCACTCTAATTGTAAGCTCGCAACCGCGCACGCCAAATTGCACAATCGCCAGCAACCAAAAAAAAAACAGATAAAGACAACTCAGGCCACCCGCCCTCCCGTTGGCTTGCGATAAATCCTCTTAAACTTGTGTCAGTTTATATAATTGCAATTTGCTCGGAGATACCAAAATAGATACCAAAACAATCTTTTATCACCGCTTTGACAAAACCGATCGACGGCAGCTCCCAAATCCCGTCCAAAGTCCAAACGAACAGAGCCCTGAATAGAAAGCGACACACAATAGATCGGTGCAGACGTGGTCTTAATAAGGTCACCCGTTCACCCAGCTAACTGTGATTATTGGTATTCGACATCCGTCAGTCAGCAGCGTGAAAAGCGACGCAAATAACAACAGCGCGCCCATCGGATATGTGTCGCAAAACAATAGATGAGCCACCGATAAACCATCAATAATCGGCCAGAAACTATCGAACTGACTCATCATCGTGCTCCATTGCTGTCACATTGAATCATCGCAGCAGTGACACCTCATTGGAGACAAAGCAGAACTCAAAATTCGCATGCTGAACGAACAAGTGGAGCGAAGGAGACCGAAGTCGCATTATGTAAGCGTCCGTATGCAGATTTCGCGTTTCTGTTGACGACGCCATGAATGGTCATTGTTTGGCATGGCGAGCACACACCTGACGGTAATGTGTCGTCTGCGGGCTTACAAATAAGTTTGCAGGTATTTTTCGGAGCCCCAAATATACGCGCGAGCACACTTGCGTCCACTTTTTCGCTTTTCACAGATACCAAGTGCTGGTGGTGCTGCGGTGACAGTGTCTCACCCAGGCGTACCTGATTTATCGCCACTTGCGTTGCATTGAATAATGCGCGCGCTGCAAATTTAAAGTGTGTTATATCATGTCATGCTCGATTGGGCAAACGGGTATGCGCTGAGGTGTCCTTTTTTCCCAGAAATTGTGCGCTTTGCAAGGGACAGACGAGCAAGCCTCATTTGGGAAACTTCGGAGGCGACCATCGTTTGAAGGTTAACTCACATGAATTATTCAATTGACAGACATTAAATTGAGATTCGGCTTTAACTCTGCAAATGAAATGAGCGCAGAGATTTAACGTAGAATGACACTTGCCAATCTGTACTACGTCGACCTAAGTTAGCAGGGCCCTATCGTGGAGAACCGTGAAGAAGACCTTATCATTCTCGTCCTGCTGTATGGGGCAGAGGCGTAGACTTTGGGAGAACCTGCCTTTGAATTATTAAGAGCCAGAAGTTTGCATAAGAAGACAAGGCGATACATGGAAGTGCATAGTTAAGCACCCTGACATCCACCAACTTTACAGTGAAATTAAATTGACAGCTACCGACCATAAGTAACCTGGCAACTTTGATCGTCGCACTGCTTTCCACTGCCTCTCCGGATTGATGACTCAAATTACCACCCAAATGTCATTAAACCTCACAACAGTGCACAGTACGTGTACAACACAATACAATTATCCCGTATCTTACGCCATCCCATCGGTCATTTAAATATATTCATCTGAGCATCAAGAAATATTGTATCTGATCCGGCAATGATTGACAGATGTTATCGGCAACAATACCATACTCTGTCTGTCAATCATGCCGCCTCCGCCTGCGGATGGACACTGCACACACCGCATGCACCGAGTGTACATTGTGGCGGCGTATCCTCCTCGCAATTACTGTGCACATGAGCCCCAAATTTCATGCATACTGTGACGAAACTCCACCCTGAGGCTGCGAACGTGATCTGGAAAAGGAAGCACACAGCGACTGACTGACTAGCCGACTGACAAATCGTTCACTTGACATATTCCTTCATCCGAATGTGCATTAAAAATTCACCATTCCCCATCCGTCCTCATTCGTTTTTCCCTTTTGTTTTTTTGCAAGCACTGCTGTACACTCAAGTTCATAAATCAAAGTATTTGACAACTCGGTTCGCACTTTCAGTTCGCTCCCCTTTCACTGAACTGGACACTGGCTGCGCAGTGTTGAATGGTCTGTCCGTCCAAATGAATTGTGCCCCGGTCCAGGACCGGGGTGTCCACTGTCCACAGCCGATGTCAACCAGCGAATAATTTTCGTTTGTATGCATCACGAGTGTTCCACTTTGGACAATAAATTAGTTTGAGGCTATAAATTGGTTTTCGAGAGCTTTGCGGATTTCGTCTGTTTTCGGCTTTTCCCGGCGACGGACCCAGGATAATCGCTTGACGGAATGCTCCTTCACCCATAGGGAACGGATTTTTTATTTTTCCTTTTTTTTTCGTTGGGTCCCCGTCGCTGATTCAGTCAGCGATTAGTCAGTCAGTCAATGCGGGCGCTGATGCAGAGCCTAAGAGCGAGAACAAGTACGAGTACACACAGAGCGAATTTGCATAATAATGCCGTTCCAGGATAATGCCGGCCGTAATTTTTAATTTTAAATTTATTTGCGACCGTGTATCCTTAATGTCATCATTAAAATACGATTTAGCCGTTTACGGGCATGCGGACATTAGTCATTTTTTATTTTGTTTGGCTAAGAGCCCTTTTGTTCCGCGGGCTCTGTTTGGTCGCGATGGGGCTGTTCGGAGGTGGAGATTAATGACTGAGCCGCCACGGAGGGTTGTTTTGACTTTAAATTGTGTCTTGGCAAAGTTTCGCCGAATTGGAGGCCACAAATTTATTGGTTCGGCCATGAAGTTCTTAAGAACTTGTAATCTAATTTGGTGTGCGTTTATGGAAGTATGCCCGATTTGGTTGCGGAGATTAATTGTATCGTTGGACAGTTTTTTAAATACTTTGGACAGTTAAAAGGATTTACGTCGCAGGGATTTAACAAGTTCATAACTTGAGACTTTTCGACAGAAGGAGATAACTCACGCTCAAGTATTTAGCAGCGCCTCCTCTCCCAGCTTTGGCAGTGAGGGGTGTTCACAATTTACGAATCAGTGTAAAAGACTGTGTAAGGACTGGGGAAACACTCTAATCCTTATTTAAATTTTGATGTGAGACAAGTTTCGGTCACACAAAGGTCCGATATTGACCTTTGAAAAGAACTACCTTCCTTGGGAGCTTATGGTGTGGTACGATGTACATAAGTATTAGGGTGAGCCTGGCCTAGGCCTCAGTTGGACTCATTGCGTTCCCCTCTTCTAGGATAGGGAAGGTGGAAACATTTATGAAGTCTCCACTTGTGTACGTGTGGTCTAGAGAATTTTCCTGTTTCTTTGATAAAGGCCAGGATGTCTCCGAAACATTTGTCGTTGAGATACCTCAGGTTCGGTATCCACATGGACCCAATGATCTTCTGTCCCATTCTCGCTAAGGCTGGGCAGTGGCATAGGAAGTGTTCGAGATCTTTGTCTCTTCCTCGCAGTTCCTACATGTCTCTGTGTCACTAAGGCAAGTTGGGAGAAGCTATGCCTTGACTCATCCTGAGCTGTCGCGTCAGCTATTCATTTGTTATTTATTAAAATATAAGAAGGATGACGTTGGAGACTCGCTAGTTTCTTTTTTGGATACTTCAGTCTAAGATATCACTTACACACGATAGATATTGCCCAAGAAAACGAGTGCCGATTCTGCATGAAAGCAAACAAAACAGCCGAACATACAGACACAAAACGATCGATTAAGCCCCCTCAGCGCCCGTAACAGAAATCCCTTTTACGGAAGCCAAATGAAGCAAGCTGAATGCTTGTGAGGCAAAAGTTCACTAGAATGTGAATGGCATGGACCAGATAGTGTGCAAAGAAAAAAAAGTTAAATTAGACTTCCCGACGGTTAAAGCCTGTACTGAGGTGGTTTGTGAGGCGAAAAGGCAGTTAAAATAAGTCGGCAACCCGGTGGTGAAAGTGTGATAATTTGAGCTGCTTTTGGCTTTCACGAAAACCTTCCTTAGATGTGATCACTACCTAAAACGAATGCAGAATAATAAATAGAGGTGCCCGACTCTGCCGTAGATGAACTTGGAGAAATTCCTGCAGGGCAAAGCTTTTTCAGCAAGGTAATGCTCCCATTCACATGGCATGAATAGTCTAAGAATAGTTTGAAGCTGGACAAGGTATATGTCATGGCCATCATGTAGCCATTATGCCAACCGATATCAGGTGGTGAATCATATGTAAGAAAGATTTATTTAAATCAGAGTCAGTTCAGGCAAACGGAACGGATCGAGATCAAACGAGAAGTTCGGCAGAGCGTGAGTGTGTGGCTTTCTGTTACTTTGGGAGGCGTGTTTTCCTCAAAGACGCTCTGATCCCTGAGGACAACAGAAATGTTTCGACAGGCGATATCCTTAACGAGTCCATATTGTGCAAGATCCTAACCATGATGTCGAATAATCTGAACAATTATACTTTCTTTTCGCGGATGCCGAGCGAATGCGAACCAATAGGAACTATTGTAAGCAATATATCGCGATACTATCAGATAGCCATCAAAGCATTGAGCTTTTTTGAAATCAGGTCCAAACTGATGTACGAGTGCTAAGAGAAGATAATCAGAGTCGACCAAAACAATAAAGCGCCCTCTCTACTGAGTACCAGATCACGTGGTCGTAGAAGGCAATGAGGTAGCCGATAAACTGGCAAGATAAAGGTCAGAGACCTCATTCAGAACTATTCAGCGAGCTGGGACTACATAGCCAATCGCAGAACTAAGGTAACGAGTTAAAAAAATAGACTTGCTTCCGGCATCAACATATTCTACCGAGCTGTCTCAGAAAACTGGCACTAGGGAACATGAAAACTACGAATTTACAGCAGCGATTCCAAGGAGACCCAGCCACACTTCCTAAAAGACTGCAGAACACTGATCCACAAAAGAAGACCAGTTTAGAAACTGAATTCCCTTTTGGTAGGGATCCAAAATGCTGCTGAGGCCTCATAGTAATTGGATAGGAGCAGGTGCTATACGCTTTGCTACTATCACGAGATCGGGAGAACGCAATAGATCTCGCGGTGCATCTATGTACATCCCTACAGCTAACATCCAACATCGGCTCCCACTTTACTTTACATCGAAATTATTTATGAAGTTTAGTTGGGTGTTGTTTGGCAGTGCTGGAATTTGTTGGACATACTTGCATCCCATTTTGGTATGCAATCCAGAAAACTGCTGCAAACTCAGGGCTTTATAGTCCAGGCCACAGATTTTCTGAATCTAGCTGCGCTGCATTGTACCCAAAAAATTCTAAATACTCTGTTTATTCTGATTACCGTTTGTTTTACCAAATTGACATTTGAATTGTTTATTGTGGGAGAAATTTGAAACCAATCTCTGGTAACCGGAGAGAATAAGATGCGTGGTGTTTACCATGAAAGTAGCCGATTTGTTCCTGCTGCCATTTTAGTTTTTACCTGCACAAATACACGGATACCTGCCGCCATGATTATCCCCAAGAAATACCACGAAACACACCCTACACGGAGGTAATTACATTTTCTAAGGATTTCCACAAGTCAGCGGCTGCGAAAAAAAAACCCGAAAACCCCTCTCAAAATGCGGTTTACGTACTTATACGTTTTGGATGCTTGTTGTTTGCCAATTAAAAATTCTATTCAGGTGCATTTGGGTTCAATACATTTTTACTCGCTTGACATAACCGAATTAACAATGCATTCACCCAAGAGCCATTGGCACTCCCCCTTCTCGTAAAGGTGGGATAATAAACCGAGTACTGTACATTCCAAATTCGGCCCATAAACGGCGTTACGGGACTTTAAGCGATGTTCAATTAATTTTCGTTGACATTTTTTTTTTGAATTCGAAATTCAATTTTGTTGTGTTTACGTTTTGGTTTTTACTTTTTTTTAAATTAAATTACATATATACAAAATAAAAATAAAAGATAAATATCTTACGGTCGATTGAGAATTTATTACAAGTTGATCGTTCATTTTGATCGAAGTTTGTTTACTCGATTGGCGAGCTTGAGCTGCACAGATTGGCGTTTAATGAGGCATGCCACTGGCGAATCGGTGCTAAGTATTCAATTTGTTGGTCATTCCTGGAGTCAATGGGCTGTGAAATCATTAAACGAAACTGATTTACTGCAAATTCACGAAAGGTGATGGAAGTCGACGTAAGATAGACTGTTAAAAGTTCTACCAGAATATACATATGTATGTACATGCATACTTGGTTTTTTTTTTTTTTATAATCCACGCGCGGATCAAGGGGATATGAGTACCCTTATAATGTTATACACACACCGCGAGCGAGGTACAGTGGTTTGAAACTCAGGTTTCGTTAAGTTTTTCATTGGCGTCCAAGGGTGGTGTCCAGGCTAGCTGGGGACATTTGTGGTGTTTTTGTCATTGCTTAATTCACAGGAATTTTTCGAATCCACTGATGCAAAGCAAAGCGAATACAGACGGCCCGCCAAACTTTTAAAATCATTTGGGGACGATTTGGAAGAGTGCGTAGTACGCACTGCGTACACCAATTCATTACTAAAGAATTATATGTATAGCTGCCGCGACAGTCCAAAATAGGCTAAGACATAGCTTTTTGTAAACATTCATGCTTTGAGTCTTACATTTTCTGCAAGAAGGGAATAAATCTGCAAGTTGACAAGCTTTTTCATGAGAAATTATACTCCTGGAGGTTTTCCATTCCTTCACGAAAGATGGTAACATGAAAAATGTTCGATGGATATTGCTGAAGCTCGAACCTATGGAGCTCACACAGCAGTCCAACGCACTAACCACTGTACCACGTCGACCACTTTAAGGTACGTCTTCCTGAGTTACCAAAATTGACCAAGAATCACCTATCTAATTTCAAACCACTACAATGAATCCACCAAGATCTGAGAGAGCCAGTGCGGCCTATCTGGATCCAGTGTATCGTCTTCAAGGAACGCTCCAATGGCTCCTTATTATCCCAAATCCTCTAGAGACTATGTGAACGAAAGTAGAAACTTTCAACAGCGATTTGGCCACCCATCGCTGAGTGCCTATACGACACTTCAACCCCCGACGAAGTAATTACCACGAAAAAGAACACAAAACATGTTGTTTCTCGTCAAAAACTCGATTAACGGACATGCATCGCATGCACTGTGTCAACATAGCTCAGTATCATACACCAAGTACCCTCCACTCCTTCCGAGTCCTTCACCTAAGCCTTCAGCGAACTACAATGTTTCATGTGAAATGAAGTTTTCTGAAAGCTCGCATACCAACACAGGAACCCATACCCGCACGATGCCACCGAATCGATGGATACAATTTTATTCATATCCTGTAGCAGAGTGATGTGCGGATGCCTTTGGCTTGCTGCACGTCCCTGCTTTTGCAAGGCCACTTTGCATAAATCGATGACGGTGTCTGCTTGTCAAAAAGGATGAGACATCCTCCAGGCTATTGCCATCACGCTACTGTCTGTAGTACCCTCCATGTGCTTGTTGAATAGGTCATAAGCAATAACTTAGGACTGAAGTGGAGAAATTTACATACGCATTCAAGGACATGCCTCGAAGACGCACAGCATTAAGGAAGTTGCAAATTAACTTGGGTCCTTGTGTTTGAATTACTGGTGAAGGAGGATGTAGTCGCCGAGAATGGTTATTAACTGAGCGGATCTGTACGGTGAGACATTAAATTAGCTTGAGAGTCTTAAGCGTAAAGACGCACAATAACGTTCCCTCAAATGTAATTTGGTATCACTCCTCCTGCGTCAGCTTGGCCCTTAAGTGAATCGCAGCTTGAAACATCTGCCTCACGCGTTAGCCTGTCATAAATCGAACTTTAAGAGCCCAATATTCCCTCGTCTTCCCTTCAGCATCCTCCTTGACGACCAAAAAAAAAAAAAATCACATAACGTCCGTCCATTTGTTCTTACCTTCCCGATACAACCAGGCGCGGGTAATATTGAAAAATATTTAACGACTTCTCAGTTTATGGATGCTGGGGGATGGGGACGAGAACGAGGACGAGGACGTCATCAAAGCGTATTCCTTAAATTTGCTCTCACTTTTTACGACGTCGTTAAATGGAACGATGCACCAAAAGGGACGCTGAGAGCATCAACGTTTCCTGCATTGGACCCTTTTTTCAATAGATGTACATGTTGGGCTATAAATCAAAAAGTTTTGGAACAACACACATACACACACACACACTCCATTTAAATGGCAGATCCAGACAGATTAGCTGAACAGCACAAAAAAAAAGGAATACGCAAACAGGACCAACCAAGTTAAAACAACAAAAGGGAAGAACGAACGAAAGGAAACCCTGAAACCAAACTGACTGTAGAGAATTGATTTTAGTTCTTGATTTGGGGCCTTTTATGCGCGGCTGTCTGGGAAAATTACGCCCATTGGTCGCATGATGTCGGATAAAGGAGGCACTGGTTCGGCTTCGGACACATTTTTGATCATTTTAATCTTCTGTCAGATGTGTAGCACAGCACCTATTTCATGGTTAGCTGTCGACGAGGATATTTGCACACAACTCGAAAGTGAGATTTGCAAGCGCAGCAAATGGGATAACAGAGTATTAAAGTTAAAAATCTTCCAACGGACCCAGGTTGACAGTTTGCTAAATAGGGCTTTTTGACAGACGTCATGGAGTGGCCGGGATGGCGGTGGAGAACAAGCCTACCAGTGGCATGAGGCGATCCTAATTGGGTGTGAAGGATTTTAAATGTTTGAAATATTTAAGTGTCAGCTGGGGTAATGGATATTTGGATGGAAGTGGAGTGTCCAATGGTCAGTCGAGTGGAACACGAGATGGATTTGAAGATTTGGAATGCAAGTATGTGAGATTGGATGCCTGAATTGTTTTCTTAGGAAGAAGTGGACATGTAGAGAATCAGCTAGTCATGTCAACTCAAGCTGCACCTCACATTAAATTTTTAGATACAGGCAAGCTTCGTGACCCAAATCGCGGCATCTACTTTAAAGTAAACTAGCGATGACTGCTTGCTTAATAAGTCTGACAGAACATCAAGGTAAACCTCAGCAAACCAGCTCAAGGCACCCCTTGTTGACCCATTTGTTTCAGAATTTATTCCAAGAACTCCACGAAAGGACGACAACAAATGAAGTCAAAGTAATCGTCCTCAAACGATCTACTTCCACATATTCGAAGCTCAGGCCCATAAGGTCTTTTCATTGCTCCTAGTTACTTACGTATGTACAGAAATGTGCTTAATGTCTGAATCCACTAGCAAATGTCCCTAATCAACAAGTCTCTCCCAACAAACGCATGGGTACAGAATTTTTACGACAAGAAGAAATTATATTAAACGGAAGACCTCATAAGTAGGTTAGGTAAGGTAAGGTGGCTGCTTCCGCTTAGACAGGGACACACTTAGACCAGATTGGCCCATTGTGATACCACAGTGAAAAAACCGGCACCTTTCCGTCTCTATAGCAGCAGCAGCTCATAAGTAACTAAGGCCGATTTTTTCTGAAAAAGATGCGAAGCACTATGAGTACAGAAACTGCAAATCCACAAATGGTGCTGTACCCTTCACCGTTAAGTCCAAAACTTGGAAAGGACATACCGCCCCAAGAAAAAAACCCTTGATAGCAAAGGCCATCAGCAGTAGAGGAGTTAAACACTCGGTTCACCATTGGTTAAAGGCCCTGCTGAAAAGCCAGTGGTCTTCAGTCATCGACAACTTTGTAGTCAATCTTTACAGATGAGGCTACATCGTGATCGGTTATGCGCATGATCGTAAGTAGACATGCCATGCCCATCTTCAGCGTCATGGTCTGTAATACTACCATGCAGGACATTCTACCAATCCTTGCAGTCCTTGTTCTAATGACTTGAAAGAATAGAAAATTGGTCGATCTTGGGAGAACTGCGATGTTAAAGCCTAAGCCTGAAAGGTAAACTTTGGCTCTGGTGTAGGTATGTACATATGTATATGCGCTCAATCTGGAGTCGGAGTATGCAGCTTCCTTGGATAAAGTAGCTGCCGCCTTAGAACAGGTTGCAGATATGAATTCTTATGTCCTGATGGGCGACTTTAATGCTCACGTGGGTGTGGACGTAATGACACTGGGGAGTGTGATTGGAAGAAACGGTGACCCGGATACGAAAGCCGAAGGAAAAAGGTTTGAGAAAATTCTCAACAGCAGTCATTTGCCTCTGCAGCAGATTTTTGCGGAGTGAAGCGGCTCGGTGTGGTGGCTGGTGGTGAGAAAGGAACTACGTGGTTTAAAACACCTGGAGTTCAAGAAGTCATCAGAGAAAACAAGAAAGTCTTCAAGGTGTGGATACACTTGAAGGATTTAGCTTCTCACAGCCGGTGCATGGAGACGCGAAGAACTTGCAAGCTAGCTGTTAAAGCAGCTAAAGAGCAGTCTTAGTCGGCGAATCTGCTGGTGTGAATGAAATCCGGCAGGAAATGCACAAAGCCTTGGGGGAAGAGGGGGTGAAATGGCTTTCTCGTGTCACCAATGTGGTTTGGGAATGCGATGAAACACCTAGCGATTTGCAAACTAGGCTGATTGTTCCTCTTTTTAAGAAAGGAGATAAGAGGGATTGATCCAATTATAGGGGTATATCTCTCTTAAGTCTCCCCGGAAAAGTATTTACAAAGGTGTTGGAAGTGCATTCCAGAGCTGTGGTCGAGTCCAGGTTGAGCAGTGCGGTTTCGGACATGTAGAAGCACCACCGACCGTCTATTTACTCTAAGAATAGTACTTGAAAAGACGTGGGAGTATGCCAAACCTATCTACAGTTGTTTTGTGGATTTGGAGAAAGCATATGATCGGATCCCTCGACAGAAACTCTGGAGTGTACGGCAGGAGTATGGGAATGGTTGTTCTCTTCTGAGCGCCATTCAATATCTATACACTAACTGTAAGAGCTGTGTTCGGGTGAACGGCGTTAAGTCGACACCTTTCACCGTGGTGAAGCACTTAATGTCGAGCAGCTACTTCAATAGGTTGGACACGTTAAACGCATGCCCCAAACTCAGCTTCCAAGACGTGCCATGGAATTCGTCTCACTACTACCCGTATGGGCATAGTCTTTGATGATTTAGAGTCGATGGCGGAAGATCAGGAGATGTAGAGAGTCCACTTAAGCACCCAAAACCCGCGACCCTCATAGTGAATATATAGCCTGCTTATGATGATGATAAAATTATCTCGATGTTGTCTTGGACGAAAGACTAATTTGAAATGCTGATATCAAGTTCGTCACTAAAATTGGCTTATATCATAGTCGGCACCTGTGAGGTTTCAAAATGGTATACTGGCTATACATGGTAAGTGACAATACTACGGGGAAAGTGGCAAAGACAGATATGGGACACAACTTACTCAAGAAAGATTTCATTGTCGAAGAAGAATAGATCGCTCTTAATAAAAGTAGAACAAGGGCAAAAGTCGTCTCTTCCGTGATCGTATAACTCGTCAAGTAAGAACGAGCGTTTTGGGCAAAGAATTTTTGTTTTTATGTGACGAGTTAAACGATCACGGAAGAGACGATTTGGCCACAGAATATCTATGGAGAATTATTGATACCGGCCAATGAGCTGAAAAGGGCTGAAACGCGCTGCAGAAGAACGCACAAGTCGTACGCAGACGATGTTGACGTTATTTTTGCAGACAAGGCCAAACGAGAAAAGGGAAAATATATAGAGAGCGCTATGTGCTTTGGGCATTTCAAATGTTCAAGAGGAGACAAGAAAATCTTCAATCTTCAAATCTAAAATGAACAAAGTACAAATGAAAGTGTCATATACAAGCGTGAGGACTGAATCAATTCCCACAACACAAAAACAGTCTCCACAAACCTAAGATAGCAACGACGGTCAAAGTCTACACCCCCTTTTCTGATTCTGCAGTGGATGTTCCCACATATTTCCTCCATCCAAATTCCATGGTAACGCACAATAATACCGCAACCATATTTTCAACTTAATCACCTCAATTTTATTACCTTCCATCTAACGACCGCTAAGCCCACCTAAGTCCCACAAGAACCACTAAAACACTAGCTCCTACCAACATAATCATCATCATCATCAACTTCAAACTGCATGCACGACCACCAAGCCACACCGAGTTAAACCAAAAAAAAAAGAAGATGAAGAAGGGAAAACGTCCAACTCCCCCAAAACAATTGCATCCCTGTGTGCTAGCCAGTCACCACCAAATGTGAACGAGACGTGATACTCTCTACCTTGTTGAAGCCAGCATTAGCCGCAAGAACTTCATAACCAGCTAAAGGTTTAAATAGTTTATTCACTGTACGAGGTGCATGTCACTTCATCCACAATGTGGCACATGTCCAAGACTCATTTTCTCCTCATGTTGCTTCCACTCCACTCCACTTCTCCCATCTGGATGAAGTTTTAGATTTTTTTGTGCAATTTTTCATTTTTCCTAAGCGAGTGTCCTGTGAGTTTCGTTGCCTTTAGGAAGAAACAAGGACTTAATGAGGTTGAAATCCGTTGTTCATATTATTATCGTCGTAAATTGTGTAGTGCGCGTATATTTTTTTCCTGGTTTTGTGCTTCGTTAATCCTTGAGGGGATTTTCTTCATTAGTCGGTTGCGTTCTTGAAACTTTAGTCGGTTTATGATTTTGTCGGTGTTTTGCAATTTTTTTTTTTTTTTCTTCGAATGGGTGGTTGTTTCCTGGTCGTCCTGTGACTTTATTTCAAATGAGAGTTTCTTAATTTGGAATGGTTTATGCTTTCATTTGGTCTTGGTCTACCGAAAAGATTATATTACCACTGGGAAGTTAGTTCAGTTGGGCCAAAGAGAGGATACAGCGAGACTAGTAAAGTTTTGGAGAGTTTCGCACTTTATGGCACATGAAGTGGTGTTTTTGGAGGAAGCAATACGATTCTTTTCGGTAAAATGGGTAATTAAAAGTTTAACGTAACGGGCAAAATCGGGAGGAGATAGTCATAAAGTAAACGTAATTGGAGAAATGTTACAGACGACTTTAACAAGAACAGGGCTGCATTTGATGTGAATTCACTACAATGTCTTCCCAGAATATAACGAGTTCATGACTTAAACATACCATACCACACCATACAACCACATCATACTTTGAGTAGTTGTCGATCCTGAAGATCCTGTGTTATCTCAGTGGACCTCTTTTGGTCTAATTGTGCCTGCATCAAAAGAAGTAAGGTCTCACCTGATAGGAAACAGACATTCAATAAGATGGAATATATGTACTCGTATTGCGATTAATTGACATAGCATGCAACCCACATCGAAATCGCTCCCGACCATCATCTTATGAGAGCTCTTATACATTTTCGTACCTACTGCATTGGTCAACATCCTTATAGTACCTACCCAATATATGTAATCCCGATAAGCTTTCGGATCCCAAAATGACATAGAGGGACTATTTCGTCCTAGAAGTAGAAATACTCTGCAGCCTTGTGCAGATAAATATAGATGAGCACTGGAACGTTTCTTGAACCGAGGAACATAAAAAATAAATAAATAGCTGGCGCTACAGCTCGAGCTGAGCCAAGGCCTAGCTTCTCGATACCATTCATGTTATGCGTGTTTGTATTGTTCGGATTAATGAAAGGGACCTACAATTTATTGCCAACTCCGAACGGCGAATTGAGAAGCTTTTTCATGACAAATTGTACACTCGGAGGCTTGTCGTTCCCCGATGAGATGTGGTGCAGCGAAAAATGTTCGGTGAACATGGCAGGGGCCGAGCCCGCGCAGCTTACTCAGCAGTGCAACGCACTAACCATTGAGCCACGGCGACCACGAGGAGAATAGATGTGTTGGTAAAATGACAGAGAAGGTACCGCATGTAGTTATCGATTGACACCTTAGCAAGCACATTTTCAGACAGCAGCAGCTTCAGCAGTAGAGCAACAGAAAAAGTAACGAAGTTCAGCGTACTTTTAGGCGTGATAAGCGTTCAATGTTTGATCATCAATGTTTGATCAAAAACGGAGCAAACATGTGGTGCAGTAAGACAGCGTACGCCATGATCAATATGCTATTAGGTGGATACCACTCGAAACGATACCCGATAAAAGTTCAGAAGGTTTACTCTTTATTTAAAATGAGAATTAACTCAGAAGTTGGCGAGCATTTTCCATAAAAAAAACTACATCTAGATGGCTCGGACATTCAACCCAACGCAGTAGAAGAGGACCTTGTCTAAGGTAGTGTGCAGAAGTAGAAAGGGGAGTTATCAGATGGGCTACAAGCTGTAGCCTCAGTGTTAACCCTATTAAAGACTAAGCCGACGCTTTCCCCTCCCCCCCGTAACAAATCTATTGCCAAAAGACAGCTGGAAAATGACGTTATGGATGTACAATTTTGATTTACGGATCAGTTGTTTGTTAGCTGGCGCTGACCATATACTTATACAACTGTAAATAGATGCCCTACTCGCGCATTACGTTTCCAATAAATGCGATAACGATTCCCTTATGGTAAAGTTTTACTCTGTCACCGGCTGGTTGCCAGACTGGCTCGTTACCACAAGAAGTGGTTATGCACCGATCTGACTACCTCACCCAAGACTAAACTTCGAGAAGACCTTTATCGTATGCTCTCCAACTAGAACGGAATGAAGAAGCGGAGGGATGATGCGGAACTTTGATACTTACATTTTTACCGACAAAGAAGGTAACGAGGTCGGCGCCTGCATTTACATTGAAAATTTAAAGTATGAATGCCGTTAGGCTATCGAGAAAAAAATGTTAGCGATTCTCGATGGCTGCCTTGAGCTCAAAATGTATTTAACGAAACGTTGCAATATACACTTGGTGACATAGCTACCAAAGATTCTCTTCCTGAGTTCAGAGAATACAAAACATTTTATAAGGATATGGAGAGAGTTTTCCTTATTCTCAAGGCAAAGTTTACAGCTTAAATCTGGTCTGGAGGTTATGCGATTTATGTGGGTGGCTCTTTAGGCAACAATACTGAAAATTCCAATTAGAACTCTAAAGATGTTATTATCAACATGGCCAAGAAAACGGCCCATCAGGGCAGAGGGAGTATTGACACTTCAGGCAACTAAAGTGCTTCCAAATCAACCTGCATCATGGCAGAGCAGCGTCTTCCGTGCTGAATAGATGGTTCACCATGGATCACATTGACCTGATATTGATCCAGGAGCCATGGGCTCCCGAGGGAGTTGATCGACTGTGGCGCTCGAAATAGCCGGAGCTAAGCATTATGGCGATTGGTGGCACTACAAAGAAGCTCTAACAAGAACTTCGGAAATTTAAGCGTGAATTGTGGTGGACCCACTGTGAAAAAATGTAAAGCCTTTCAGTGACGGTTCGGCTGCAAAGCCCGGAATAACTTCCATCACATAGATTCCTAAAAGAACCTTCTTTAAACTAAAACTGAATTTACTTCTGCTTGAAACGCATTCCGCAAGATGCACATCCAACACACATTTCTCTTGCTGATCGCGTCGTATTCTAAGAGTAGTTTAAATGTGGCGAGTGGAATACCCAGACTCCTCCGTTCCGCCAGAACGTCAGGAGTAATTCCACGCTTCGCGAGTTCATCGGCATCTATGTACTGTGCTGTGCATAGGTGAATGTTAAAATGTTTTGCCATCTTCATGACAGATAAGCGACAATCTGAAGCAGCTTTTAATGTACATGTTACTGATTCCAGTGATTTAATAGCAGCCTGGGTATCGGTAAAGATTGTGATGTCCCCGAAAGATATCACATCATGCCTAACACAGGATAAAGCTTCGTTGATCGCCATGATTTCCATCTGAAAAACGCTACAGTGGTTAGGTAGACGGAAGGGGATGCTCAGGCTAAGCATATAGGGGAAAACATCACCTCCCACTACGTTCTCAGTTTTAGAGCCATCGGTATAGGGATGAACGGAGTGATCGTCTCTAACGTCAACATTCTCCCAATCCTCTCCGGAAAGAATGGATGTCCGAAACTTGAGGTTGAAATTCAGTCGGTGTTTTCTGGACACAGGGAGGATTAATGGCCCTTAAATCCTATACAATAGAGTCAAAGCTGTACTGGGCCCCCAAAGAGAAGACTACTCCATCTAACACGAGACAGAATATGCCCAGTGGATGCTTGGAACATTGAACCTGAAGCGTTATTAAGGTTTATTAAGGGCCTCAATTTGGCTTCTGGTTAACAAGTAGGCCAGCACAATTTATTTTACAGGTCGCAGTGCATCCGGATCTTGGCAACGTATCGTATCGTTGATATGTACGTAGGGAATTGCTTAACAAGTTTCTACGATTAATTTGGATTTGATGACAGGCGAGTCAAGCACTTTAAGCGCAGCATGACTGTCTAAAAAGAGGCTAGGTTGAGTTGTAGATTGATGGCAAAAACTTCAGCTTGGAATCTGAACGAGGTTTTACCAAGGCGCACTGTAAAGTTCAGGCAGGATAATTCTTCAAAAATGCCGAATCTAGCTCCTGTTTCCATGTTGAATCAATTCTAAATAACCTTCTTGCAAAAAGGTTACACATTTCACTTGGATCTATCACGAGAAGATTTTCGCGCTAAAAATACCTAATCAAAGATCAGGTAGCTGTATCAGTTCTAGGGCGATATGGCCCACTTACAACCAAACTTGACCCAAAGACCTCCTTAGCGAAAACAGAAAGGAAATATCTCGACCTGTAGCAATTTGTTCGGGGCACCAGATATAAGGACCACATTCAGAACAGAGTTAAATGCAAATACGACTCCCCTAAGTGGCTAGAATTATTCACATGAATAAGATTTTTCTCCTTCTTAAAAAGCAAACGAAAATGCATTCCTCAGACCATCTTTCAATTTCGACAGGCATTACTGCGGGAGTGTAAAACATGCACTTGATCACACATCACTTTGCTACACTGCTGCTCCAATCTATCTTGTAACTTCCACATCTTCTCAACAAATCTCCCCACCAGCATCCACAAGGACATATTACAAGAGTCTGCAAACCAATTGCCTTAGCTCTGGTCCCCAAAAGACGAATTAGTCAACCATTAAGGAACCGATATATCTCCTTCAAAGCACAGCCGAACCCTCAACCATGTACCACATGTATGTTAACGCTTCCAAAAACCAAATTGGCTTTGCTCTATCTACATATCAATTCCATTCATGATCCCATTCCACATTCCTTCAAATAAATCACCAAACCATCCCCTTTCTGTCCCAAAACTTGTCCTCGTTCCTCGACCGAGAAGAAATCTCATTTTCCAATTTCGCACAGACAAACAACACCACAGAGTGTAAGTGTGCCCCAGAAGGACATTCCATTCTTATGCAAATTTCCGACATCATTCATCCTGACAATCCTTTTTATATGCGCGCTCTAGCCCAGAAATTCTCCGGTCATTTATTGTCCAAGGCAAATGGAAAACAAATAAAAGCCCCAAAATAGCCAAAGACATCTATTTAAACGCATTTGGGGCGAATTCAAATCGTATTTGGATGACTCCTCCTCGGGACCCAAAGGACAATCGGTTGCCTCTATTTGTGGGTCGGCTATTATTTACTTTTTGTCGACGTTGATTGTGAATTTCGAATGATTGATTGTACCGGGAGCTTTCTGTTTATTTCCGGCCGCCACTGTGCACATTTTGTTTAATTAATTCGCAGCACCGTCGGTGCGATCAGTGATAACGTAACGAACAACAAACAGCGCGACAGCCTGTGCATAACTAGGCTCGAGTCGGCCTGGCGGGCCCACCTCAGAAGCGCAATCAGAGCCGTAGTTAAACTTTGCCCTTGTAGAAACACAGAAAACTTCCTCACAACGGATACATACTGTCGACTGCCTGGATTCCATGGCAATCACCTTTTGAACTTGACCTTCATCTTGGCTGGCATTCCCCTTGTCCGACTGAAATCGGAATCCAGGTTGGCAATTGGGAAAGCAAAAACACTTCTCGGGCACAAGTGGTGGGCTATCTCCGACACAAACTTGCGCAGTGAAGGCAGCGGGTCTAGGTAATTGATTACTGCCCGTGGCAGAGTGCAGACAAGCTAACCATGGATCAGTTCCACACTCTCCGCCTGGCAATTTCCATTAAGTATCACCTGCCAAGGTGCCTGCAATTCAATAATTCACGCGGTAGATACACAGATAGCCGCAGTCTGTAGACAAACAAACTTGCACCAGGCCGCTTGCCGTGTTGTACAACATCGGAAACATTTTGCTGCCACAACAACAGCAGCAGCAACGGACCCTGGGAACTGGGCACTACTGCGACTGACTGCTTGCCTTGGCTGTGTATGCACACCTGCGCGCCGGCAGTGATCGTGTCAGGTCGACAGGCAGATTTATATGAGAAGGAGGAGAAGAACGGTTCCCCCATTGTGACCCTCAACCCTTTCTGCTGGAAACGTTTTTTTTTTCCTTCATTTTTAGCGGACCGCAAATTATGGATCTCCTTCAACGTTTTATGGCGCCAATCGCTGGAATATTCAAGTCGCGATTAACGATCCACAATTATGGAGAGCTGGAGACCGCTGGAATTTTACTTGGAAGCAAATTAATAAAATTTTGCTCTTCTTCTGCCCATCATCCTCGGTATCGTCCGTTTCGGGGAATTAAAACCGACAGATCCGAGTGCTTCTGAATGCCACACAAACCCACAGGCAGGGAGCAACCGCAACCCTAGTTTTGCGCGTTTTGCTGTTGCCCCCGCGGAATCCGGAGGCGCTGCTGGGGATGATCGCGTTCCCCACTGGTGATCGATTGTTTATGAGTCTTTAGCAGATAACATGTTAATGAAGTGACTGGCCTGGTAGATTTTCGAACGCCGCCGATCGGCTTGGCTTGGCTGGAGTTTTTTTTATTGATCGCCCGATCGTGAATCGAAAGGAAATTATTATGATGAAGGGGACAGATTATGTATTCACATGATGGTCATGATCAAGATAATACATGGGTTGTGGCAAATGATTTAGTGGTTCAAGGTTAGGCTGGTGGTGCTGAAGTGAAAGACAGACGCAGGGACAGATGCGGACGATGTGTAAGTGAATTGAGTTTCAATGAAGCCGCTGCTTGGTTGGCGTGGACTGTTTACTTTATGGTCAACTTGATGGCGCCTACAATTCCATTACTCGTCGTTATTGTGATAAGGGATTTTAATATCGGAAACCAAGGCACGGAGAAGGAAGAGACGTTTGCCACAGGGTTTTGACAGTTCAGATTGATTCACCACCGATCGCCCTGCTTGTAGCCTCATTGGGTATCTATCTGTCTTTCGCTCGTCTTATTTCCTGACCAAGCTCGTCTTATTTCCTAACACGAAAGACGAAGGACAGATGAGTCCCAAAAAATTGAAAAAATAATCGTGGATGTCGTTCAAAAAGTTAAATCATATCGACTTCATTTATCGGGTCGGACACATGGATTTAATTGATTGCAACTCTCTATCCAAGAGAATTATCAAATCACAACAATCAGGTTTAACACGACCAGGAAGATCAGATCAATCACTCATTCCAAGTTGGTCACCATAAGCCAACTTGTTGCAAAACGATAAAAGACATGCGAATGAGTTCGACACAATCAAAATGTTGTTCAACAACGGGTGACAGGACCTAACCAAGGGTGTTCTAAGCAACTCAACAAACTTCTAACTTTTATTTACGCAAAGGATTTCCCTTCGCTTTATTGCGCACAAACAAACAAAGCACAATAGCGCATACAAGATTGTAAAAACTCACAAGCGTAACAAACTGCCAAAGAAGGGACTCATTGCTCTCTGCACGCAAAATTTGTTTGAAGTTTGCTCCTTTTTTAATATTTTTTTTTTCTTTTACTTTTAGAAGTTAAAATCCTTAGAGAAAACTTTGGCTCAGCTGGGGTGACTGTGGAAAAATTGTTTTACGCACCACATCTGCATTTCAATTTTCTTCATACAAAAAACTTAACGAAAGAATCAAGGAAAAACGAAACTTTATCCTTTCCCTTGTGAGGGTCGTTCTTCTTTTTCTTCTTCTTCGCCGAAGACAGGTAAGGCATAATGAAAAAAAAAAGAATAACTGTGGGAAATTTCAATTAACTTTCTTTGTAAATTCTTTTCCTTTCCCCGCAGCTTTGTTGCACTTTTTTTCTTGGCTGAGATTTTTCACTCATTACACTTATGAACTAAATGTGCATGGAAAATTGTTCATTTTCATATAAACCTCTCGACCGTACAATGCAAATGAGGTCGGCATACTTTTTGGGACGAGGCGGAGGATTTGATTCTAGAGAAAAATAAAAATAAAAAAGGATATGGAGACTTTTGCTGCCTGGTAGTCGCGGTGGGATAATAAATTAAACGAACACACTCCGTCGCAACGGGACTGACATGGAGAACATGTGTAAATTTTCGCGAGGGGAGGTTTAAACGTGATGCTGGGACGGGGATAATTATAATGGAATCCCCAAAGTGACTTATTAAGGTTGCAGCTTGAAAGGTTTACTTTTTCTTTTCTCCTTCCACGGGAAGCAATTTGAATGAATCTAGATATGGAAATGGATTCTGGGAAATTGCTGTGAACCACACAGGGAGCGAGAGTGCGTAATATTGATTACATAAATGGATTCTGGAAGCCTCCTTAAAAAGTTTGCTGTACCTAACTTCTTCTGAACATGTTTCTTTGAGAAGTCTGCCCCCCCCCCCCCTATATCCGTGGTGCAAATTTAACAATAACCTTAAGTCTGGGCTATGTTGGACAGATATTAAGTCAGCATTTGAGAGTGCGCCAAAATATTTCCTTTCACGGGAAAGAAAACTGAATCTTAGTTTTCAAGCCTCAGAATACCGACGGGTTCCATCCGGAAATTTTGGAAAACCTCGAGGCATTTTAATGCAATTTTGGGTTTCAATCTTTGCTGAAAGAATGGGAAGATATGTTAAGGGTTCCTCTAAGTAGACTCAGGCCTAGTAGAATAGATTAAATATATACGGAGTTTGTGAGCCTCAACAATGACGAACTGTACGGGCTGTATAACGACATCAACTTGGCAAGATGAGTGAAGGTACAAAAACTGATGTGGCTGGGTCATGTAGAACAGATGGACACCAATGCGCCAGCTCGGAAAATCTTCGAATTCACACCCGAGGGACGGCGCGAAAGAGGAAGATTGCGACTCAGGTGCCGCACGCAAGTGGAAAGGGACCTTAACCAACTTGGCATGCGAAACTGGAGGCAGCTGGCTAAAAATCGAGCTGGCTGGTGACGCTTGTTGGTTGAGGCTCAGGTCCACTTCGGACTGTAGTGCCACCTTAAGTAAGTGAGGATTCAGCTGTGACTTGAACCCATGCAACCCAGACAGCAGTCGAACGCACTAACAACTGAGCCACGGCGATAAATAAGCTACCATAAAATCCCTGAGAGACTGGCGGAAGACTACTGATCACTTTAACCAAAACTTCTCAATTTTTCACCTGCTCAGGAAACACTGAGTGAAACAAGCTCCTCAACTAACAACACTTTACCTTGTCTGATAAACGGACGGATCCAAGATTAAGCCACTGAATCAGGAATCTTCGTAGAATCACATTGTGCGACTTTTCAGTCTGCTTTGATTTAATTCCAGATAAGGGTCATTGCCATCAATGTGATGTTAACCGCAGGACTAATATATTTTAACAGGCAGCCAAGTACCTCGAAAAGAGCTTAAGAGCTAGTTCTAGAAACCCGTAAGGTACCCCACAAATTGCCTAGGAACAATCTTGTCATCTTTCGCAGGATTAGAGGTGATTTGCTGGTGCACAACGGAACAGCTGACTTACATTTAATCGGACCGGAATTCTTCTGCGGGTGTAGCAAACTCTCAAATATCATGGCAGAAGACACCAGGATAAGTACATATGTACATAGTAGATACATATGTATGCTGGAAACTACTACTTCTTGAGAAGAATCATTTTAGAGCCTTGCAATGATAAATGGCCACTACCTTTTGAAAAACATCATCTTCGACTTAACTTTTGATTAGATCCAGTAGACGAAGAGTATGCCTTGAGAGCAGAGGAATCCTATTTTTATATTTTTACAGAATGCTCTACCCTCTTTCATCTCAGAAAGCCAATTTTCAGCAACGAAGTTGTTAGCTGATTCGCGGATTTGATAGAAACTGCAGAACCAGAGCTATAAAAGGCTCCCGCGAATCTTACACAAGTTTAGAGCAAATGTGCAAGCAAAGGTACCTGGTTTAATACCTCAAAGCTATTCTCCAATGAGAGGCACCTTATATCTGTAAAAGTCCTTAGGCAATAATATAATGGCACAAATAATCTGTAAGAAACCGTATTTGTCACATCACTCCGTCGTGTCTTAAAATGAACAACCAAGTTTCATCGAACGTAGACATGGCCTACTAATTTGATGTCGCTTCTCTTCATCCGAGATCAGCTTTTGGTATTTAAAGGACGAGAATATTTCTTGGTGGAGGTTCTTCTACCTGGTTCTCCTCTTATGTAGCTCTGCTGCTGCAAGGAATACAGATTAACCTACAACTCTTCATCTTTGAAAAAATTAAATCAATTTCTGAAATTTCCCTGAAATTTTTTCCAAAAGTTATGTTCCGCCAACTTTTCAAGGACAACATCATTTGTGTATGTCCTTTCCGTCTCCTTAACTTCTTGGAATCAAGGAACTTTTAAACAAAAAAACCCTGTTCTACATCATGTACAAAAATATGTGTACATCTCTACACACACATGTATTTACAAATTTAGAATAAAAAAAAAGGCTGACATCATAGCACACTAATTTTTAATCCTTGGAAATGGAAACTTTTTTTTTCATTTTCCCTGACAAAGTGTGTGTAACTTGAACTTGGCACGCGTTCTTTCGCAAGGGAGCTCATCACTCATGTATACCCATACACGCTTCCAGTGACATTATTTTATACCGAACAAAAAAAAATTTTCTTATTAGGCACCTTTATCTTGTAAAATGTTCGGAGAACAGGAAGGATAAGTGTGTGAATGGAGAAAGCAGAAGGACATTCAAAGCAGTCCATTGAACTCCACAGGAGTTTGGCCAAAGTGTAATGAAAATATGAAACGAGAATGAGTTTCTCTCCTCGTGCCGGTTCATTCGTGCTTGTCCAAAAAGGGAAAACAGAAAGTAATCTTTGGCAGAAAGTATTTTTTTTTAATGAGATAGGAACGCAACAAGGATCCTGCAAGTACGGCAAACAAAAGATATTCTTTGTTCAAGAAAGAAAGGCTTTCGTGTTTTTTTTAATATCTTTTAAATGAACAACAACTGACGACCGACGATGGCCCTTTTGCGGGTGTGCTTCTGTAGGCAGAGAGACTAACCAACAACCATCTTCCTGTGCAAAGGAGTTGGTTTTCGTTTTATTTTTTATTTTTTTTTTCAAAGAACTTTGTATGGTACAACAATGTTGATGATCTAGTAGCGCTGGTGGAAGGATACGTTTTTCTTAGTTAGTTTTTATTGGGTTGAGATTTGTTTTTTTTTCTGCAGATGATGAAGAAACCGAGGTATTCTTATATAGGCAGGAGGATGGTACTACATTTTTGAAGTTTTAGTTGAGTGAATTCCTTGTTCTGGTTGATAACTTTTTCTTGAAACTGGGGCCTATCATTCCTTTTTTTGTAAGTCCTTGAAGATTGACACACTTTCATCCACAGACATGAAGTGAGTGCGGGTTGAAATTTGTGATGTGACCAAAATTGGGTCGAAATTACTTCGGGAGATGAGACTTTAAGGCCGATTATAAAAAAAAATTAGCGGGTTTCAAAGCAGACTTCAAGGTCTAACATAAACGGCAAAGGCATTCGAAGTGGCATTCAGGAGAGACGTTTCAACCCTAATCTTACCACCACTGGCAAAGATAATCGGATGAATAAACAGGACACACACGCACATAGCCAGTCAGGACTAAGAGAAGGTATATTCATAGATCAATGGAATTTTCAGAGACTAGTGCTGCTACCAAGTGGAAATTAACCCCTTGAACATCCGTCATGACACCGTGCGTGATACAGCCGGGATAATAAAAGAAAATATTGTCTGTGATAGAGGTCGTCGTAGTTCAATGATTAATGCATCAGATAACCTTGACAAAGCCTTGCAAAAGGCAGGGAGGACAGACCGATTACCAGATTTGGCCCAAAAGGCTATTCGGGAAAAAGAAAAGATGAAAATGTGCATTTACAGTTCAATAATAAATAGCTCCCGATGAACACTTTTATCCAGGAGAGGCTTCGAAACATGGAAGTGTCAACATACATGTGTACATCTTGGAAATAATCGAGAACTACGCCTAAGAAAACTGATCAGCAAGTTCCAAAAAATACAGTGTAACAGCAGGAGAACCGCAATACTCCTGAGACTAGGAAAGCCAAAGTTGAAGGATTTTTAGACGACATCGCTGTGGGGTCATGATGGCAAAATTATTCGAAGAGGAACATTAGAATAAGACAAACATGGTTAACGTCTGCGGGCTTACAGCTGGCTGAGCGTCAAACAGATCTTTTGCGCCTCACTTCCAAGCGGACTTGAAAGTGCCTAGGAGTCATGATCGATTGAAGGCTATTTTTCAAAAAGCACCTCACATATGTAGATGAAAAAGCTTTAAAAATATGACCAAGAATAATGCCAAATGTCCGTCGACCGAACTCGATGGTGGGGATGGAGCTCCAGTATGGACTGTCCCAATGCGATAACCCGTATGAGGAGAGGTGGGGGGGGGTCCTTTTACACCGCTTAGTATAGATTTAAGCAAGAACGAAACTCTTACATATTCACTCAAGGGTTGTCCAGCTCTAGTTAGAATCAGAACAAGCACGGCAGACAAACCATGCCATAACAAGCTTGAAGAACTCCTCATTGTTAAAATCATTGAAACATTGGATTTCTTTAATCCCATCATGGTTTTAAAGGCTTTGACCGAGATAAATTTTTAAATAAACAAATGTGCACTCTAAAACAATATGTCACACTATCCTTAAATTAACACAATACACTGGTCGCCATGTCTCAGTGGTTAGTGCAATGAGCTGCTCTGTAAGCATCGTGGCTGGGGCAATATTCAAGCCCCAGCCATGTCCCCCAAACATTTTTTATGGCCCCACCTCTCGTCGGGGAATGACAAACCTCCGGGAGTTTAATTTGTCATGAAAAACCTTCTCAATTCGCAGTTCAGAGTCGGCAATAAATTATAGGTCCCTTCCATTCGTGCGAAAAATGAAACACGACCAACACAAATAGCTGCGAAAAGCTAGGCCTTGGCTCATCACGAGCCGTCGCGCCAGCTATTTATTTAATTTTAATTTTATTTTTAGGGTTAAAAAACCCAACATAAAATGAGGAAACCCCTCAAATAAGTTTACAGCCTGCATAATTCTCCAGCAGTCTGTGGATGACACCATCATTACTAACTCCATTGCAGATATCCCACATCCTTCCTTAAAGCCTCATCTTTCTTTAAAACCCCACCTATTTGCCAAAAAAAAAAACTTTACATAAAACTCGTCAAGGACCACCATGTCTCCGCCTAAAAGTATGCAAAAATGATCAACTTTTTCCAGAAAAAAACCACAACCACTTGCTATTGCTATTGCAACGAACCACATCCCACACAATAAAAAGTGCTACAACAGACAAGTAGGCAAAATATCCTGTTCCCAACAACTCAGCCCTGCGTCCCTTTCAATGTCCTTTGACATCTCCGTCGTCAGTGTCATTCAAACTTATTCCTGATAAGAGCGCCGGGAACCAAAAAAAAAGCACAAAAGAAATCCTTTTTCATCTTACCAGCCACCACCAGTATCCTGTGTATAGCAGAACTCTATGCAAAGTTTTATCATCATATCATCATCGTCCGGTTTTTCCAAAGAAGGACACCAACTGCCCAGACACATGTACAGTATACGAGTACACAGAATCAGATCACAGGACAAAGATGAGACCGAGTGCAATGTGGTTAGCAGAACGAATTTTCGATGCAAGAATACGGGACCGTGCGTTGCTGTGTCGGTCGATTGTCGTCCTGCATATCTGTCTCTGAAGTTGACTCAAATCACGACAATGATGGCTGTAGGGAGATATCCCAGCCATGATCAGAGAATATTATGCAAAAACAAAAAAACTTTCCTGATGTTTCCTGTGTCCTTTAGGGACTTTGGCAAGTTCGGTATTGCCTCCGCCTTCTTCTGTCAGTTGCAGGAAATAATTTGCGCTTTATTCGAAGCGGGAGTTGTTGGAAACTTCTGCCTTTGGGGGTCTCTCCATTGATGTGGATATTCACTTACTTATTCAGAGTGACTCGGTTCTTTCATATTTTGCCAACAAAAATATACAAGTAGTTTGATGCATTTAAGGATTCATTACTGGAGGCATCTTGAAGATTCAAAAGAACCCAATTAACGCAGAACAACCAAGCAGAGACCTAGATCCGTTGTTTCTGTATCACACATTGCGTGAGGGGTGAGCTGCTCATTAAGCGTAGTGTGCAAAATCAAAGAGGTGAAAGAAAGTTTCAGTATATCGATTTCAAAAGGATACAAGCCCTTCGAATAATTAATGAGAGATTCACGCAAATACGACCCAGAAACGTGAGAAACGCTTGTGCTAGGTGGGCGTTGTGAGAGTGAGAAGTGAGAGGGGACATGTAGAAAAAAAGTGCCATGACATCCTTATGATGTAGGATGATCCACTAGAGACTTGTAATCTTTGCAGAGGTAAACTGGAATTCAAATGGACTGTTGGACTGCTCCAAATCACACTTTGGTCGTCAGACCTACTCTGGTCTATGCGGCAATAATCTGGTGGACAAAGACAAATAAGGCCACCACAGCCAAAAAACTGGAACGGGTTCAGCCCTAGCTGAAGTTTGCATGACCGGTTGCCTGCGCTCCAACCCCCACCGGCTTATTTAACGCCATTGTCGGTCTACCGCCAGTTGGAGTCCATGTCCAAGCTCAGCCAAAACTCAGCCTGCAGAGCCTCTTCTCTGTTCCAAAGCAGCGAACATGCCGTTGGACGACATTCTCCCAAGGTACTGCTTTAAATGAAACTGCATCTCCCCTAGTGACGAATGTGAAAAATTCAAACCCCGTTCCTCAGAGCATGACCAAGTATGGTATATGGAAGGCTCTAAAATGGACAGTTGATCTGGTACTGGAGTATTCGGAGAGCCGTCTACCACTAACATATCAGTCAGTCTAGGCACATACTCATCGATCTTCCAGACAGAAAATTTGCCATAAATCAGTGCACAAGTTTAAACTTGCTCTCTAATTTAGTGGTAAACCCATTTTTATCTTCTCTGACATCAAGCTGCCCTGAAAGCACAGAATTCTGCCACGATAAAATCGAAACTAGTCCTAGAGATAGTCAAATTGCTTCTAGAACTGGGAAAAAACAACTTGGTCATACTACACTGGATCCCTGCTCACAAAGGTCACAACGGCAATGAAACAGCGGATTCACTGGCCAAGATAGGTGCAACCACCCTTCTCACTGGTCCTGAACCAGCCTGTGCCATTTCTAAAACTTCACGAGGGAGCAATACCTGCTCAAATCCAACACAATTTGGATGGAAAGTGTAGGACAGAAATGTACCAAAAACTTCTTCCCCAATGTTTCGAAAAAGAAGTCCAAGTTTCTTTTAAATCTGAGCAAGAACCACCTTAGAATTCTAACCGGCATCCTAAGTGACCACTGCCGACATCTACACAAGCTTGGCCTGTCACCAGATCCTACCTGCACTGTGCTTGGAGAGCGATGAAAGCTCTCTTCACATCGTCAAAGAATGTCCTGCCCTTATTCATGCGAGAAAGCGAAGCCTAGACAGTGAACTCGTTTCACCAACGGCCCTTGCCACGCTGCACCCAGAGAGGCTGATTAGCTTCCTGACATCAACTGCTCTAAACATATGGGACAGCACAATAGGCCTCTATATGAGACCGCAGTGATGGAGTGGACAAACCGCTCCCCACTAATAATAATAATAATAATAATGGTGGCCGATCATATAAAATACATATGCAGTCAACATGCTAAAAAGCACGTTACGCATGACATGCAAGCATACGAATGACAGCCATAGAGGCCATGCTGAACATTCTTCCCATACGTCTAGAAGGGTAAAGGCTTAGTGTAACTTCGGCTGAGAACCCTAGGCCACTTAATAAAGATCTTCAAAATAATTGGCACTAAATAAGGCCAAAAACAAAAATCTCGAGATACATAAGGAGGTCCGGACTTAGAGGGCCAGGGCCCCTAGGCACTTGGTATTTCGGACCCCCTCCCCCATGACGCAATCATTCCATTTTGGTTTAGCAAATAATCTTTAAACGTCGCTCTTTTAAGCCTCAGTTGAATATGTAGTATAGGCTGGCTGTGCCGGGGCTTTGTTAGATTAGGTGGAAATCCCGCACTAACATAAGTCCAATGTGAGAGATAGCATTTTAAAAAATTGAACGTGAAGTGCAGATATGATACCAACGACGATATAAACCTCAGTGTGATCAGAGCTGAGATGATGGCACTGCTACAATCCCCAAATCACTTTCTAACTTCTCTAATATCAAAGACAAATATTTTAAGGACACGCCACTAAATATCAACCCAATAAAAACTTTTCTCCGGACAGACCACTTCAGCTCTCCCACCCTGTGTCTTCCCTGAGTCTTAACTTTAACCAAACCAAATCATTAAGTTCATAAATAAGAAAGATTTTCCGCTTCTGGCGAAACGACTCTACCAAGTAACACTTTGGATGCAGCAACCTTCACTAAGACTGCAGGCAAGAGCTTATTTTCGCCATCATCGCTCCTCAGTGGTTCCTAAACTTCAGCCAGGCCAGAGACAACTACGTTTCATTTGCATTTTGCAAATTTCAGAAACGCAAAGTTTTCGGTCGTAAATTTCCCAAGTGATTCTGTTGCTGCACACACTTCTTCATCCTGGTGTCTGGGATAAGGGACGACGACGGACTGCTGCCACAACGACGACAACGTCGACGATGAGGACTAGTCCCAGTGCAAATACATTTTTTTTTTTTAAACGCTTCCACTTCCATAATTTTCAAGAGAGATGTATGTACATAAATGAACGAATGAATTGCTCGACGGGAACATTTATTGGCGGCGACATTAAGTTGCCATTGTTACGCCGAATTAAATTTGCAGAAAATTAAATGAAATTGTCTCCCGCGCGGAAGGAAGGGAGGGGAAAGCACCGGCATATGCCCCAAGGACTTTTAATTAAATGACCGTTGAGGGTTTTTAAGGCGACGAAAATTATTCCTTTACTGTCCAGCGCGCGTACAAATGCTGATGTAATGAGCTCCGGGAAAGTAGGTCAGCCTCCCGCCTGGTTGTCGGAATCAAAGCGGCCACCAGCAGTGACTGGGCATGTATGTACATGTTTTTGCAGAAGATGGCGGCTGGAGGTGGCGGTGGAAGACCGACTAAATATGTACGTGTTTAAATTGTCAGAGGGTGTGAGAGAAACACTTGTTACGGTGTCATGAATGACACCGGAGTGCACCAGCAGCAGCAGCGGCAGAACACCCGTCGTTGTTTCGCGATGACAGCTCACCAGCTGTGAATTCGCTTTTTTTCCTGCTCGTGTGCCTTTTATGATGAAGTGAAACTTAAACTTGACGGTTTACGAGGGTCAGGTGTTGGTATACATTGTGTTATGCTGGCTGGGATAAAAATTGAATGATGCACTTGCCCTAAATGCAAAGGACTTACGGCACTGAGCTGTTGCTGGGAATATTCTTGGAAGTAAAAGATGATTAAAGTAACTAAGTATGACAGTGCAATGACACGTTGGGAATGCTTACGGAATCGGGTCGAACGCTTTGATGAATAAATTTTGACTTGAGTGCTGTGTGGTTGTAACTCTCTTCAAAGTTGCTATTGAATGTTTGTCACTTGTACAGGGCATACGGTGGTGAAGCGGACGGATGGGGCTTTCTCCACGAAGGTAATAGGAAATTTTAGAAATTTACGATACTTTGACTGGAATTCAGGGCTGGTAAACCACATTTGTATGCATAATTATGCAAACCCGCACCTGTTTGCACTCCATCCTTGATTTTCAGGCGCTATATTCAGCGAAGCTCCATCCCAATGGCAGAAAAAATATATGTACCACCTGCGGTATCTCCCTATGAAGTGCCTCCTTATCACACTACCCGCGACTTAACTCGTCCAAAGTTCCGATGAAAACGAAACGCACCTAGCACTAGCCCTCACCCGTCATTCAATGAAGCACCACACTGAAAACCAGATAGAGCAGGATGAAGGTAGTCTCTCTCAAGTATAGATGTATTCGCCTAGAAGTGACACATGTCCGGCCGCCTAGGTCAAAATTGCAGCCGAATGAAGATTTGATCTGAAAATATTTAGGCTCATTAGAGAAACATCAGCGGTTCTTACTCGCCCAGAGCTACTTAGCTGTTCCTAAGTTAAATTAATTGATTTTTCGACACTGAAACTGGAATGTTTGTCTTTCTAAATCTGATACTCGAGCTGTGGAGATGATTTTTCTCCTAGACAGCCAAGATATTCTCAAAACACTTATTAACAAGTGATATGATGGAACAATTTATCTTCTAGGTCAGCTCACCGCTGAACAAAGCCGATACCTTTTGATAGACCTTCTAAGTCACCCTTCGTTAGACTTCAGCTGACAAAAACGACGCACTGACCAGAGGTGGGAAAGAAGCCCCATGAAACTGACCTGAACTTATCATGATTGTTTTTTGACTACTTCGAGCCTTTTGACATCCAGTCAGAGAGTTTCAAAGTCCTCAAGATAACCTAAGCGTTTAAAACTCACAACATGAATGTAGCTCTTAATTAACTCTTTGCAACAAGGCTATGCCAAGAAAATACTGTGAGGAAGTTTCACGTCAGACGGCTGTAATCACAAGAGATCACCAGATCCCTTTCTCTCAAACTCTCAAGAAGTAATATGCCCCCAACATCAAGTATTGAAGACCAGTAGCAACATTGCCAAAAAGCCATCAGAGATGCCGTCTCTGAAGTGCTGGGTTTCACTCGGTCACCACAAAGAAACCCCTGGTGTGATGACATGTGTCGGCAAGCACATACAGCAAAACAAAAGGCAATACAAAGCGGTGCTGCACAGAAGGACTAGAGCTGCTCGAGAGCTCTACGAGCAGAAGAGGAGAGACGAACGCCAGCTTTTCAGGAGGAAAAAGAAAGCATGAAAAGCATGCGATCGAGGAAATAGAGAGATGTTACAGCAGGAATGTGGTTCGGAAGTTTTACCAAAGGATAAAAAGAATCTGTCAAGGCTGCATAGCCTGAACCGAAGCCTGCAAGGATGAGCACGGGATACTCATCACCTTTTCATCAATTTTAAGGCCGCGTATGACAGCATCTGTGTCTAGTTTTGGCATCCCTTCCAAACACGGCCGTCTGTGCAGGATGACGATGGAGAATGCACGCTGCATCCTCACCGAGGTCTTTCATTTCAAAAAAGGATTTAGACAAGGTGAGGCGCTGTCATGCGACTTCTTCAACGTCGTTCTTGAAAGAGTTGTGCAAAACTCACGCGCCAACACCAGAGGCACAATCTTTTAAAAGTCCGTCCAACTACTCGCATACACAGACGATATTGACATAATATTCGACGGACACAGCGAAGATGGGTTAAGTGGGCAAGTCGATAGTCGGTAATGAGGGCAAGTCGAAGTATTTGCTGTCAACTAGAAATGACACTCAACACCGAAGTATTGGTCAGAACGTCACAATAGACAGTTATAACTTCGAGTTAAGGTCTTTGTCTACTTAGGCTCCGCCTTGGCGTCAATGGTCACGGTATCACGGGAGGATATCATGATCTTCATAGACAGCCAGGCGGCTATAAAAGCACTAACTGCTACTCTAATCACATCCAAGCTTGTAAAGTGGTGTCGCGAAGAGCTGAGGGTTCTTGGCACGCAGCATAAAGTAAAACTCTGCTGGGTCCCTGGCCACAGTGGTGTGTCAGGAGACGAGATTGCTGACGAACTGGCTAGGAAGGGATCAGCCCTGGAACCAGACCTAGCGGACGGTAAAATTAAACCTCCACTTCGTCATCTGAAGGAAATAATAAGGTTACGATCCTTAACCGAGGCGAATAACAAATGAAAAACACACTTCTTTGGGTGATTTTCAGTCCCATCTGCATAGATTGTGAATAGAGAAAGAGATACAACGAAAAACTGTACGGGCTGTACAGCAACATTGACTTAGCCAGAAGAGTGGAGGTCCAACGACTGAATGGATGGACACCAGTGCTTCGGCCCAGAAAATCTCCGAATTCGCACCCGAGGGACGGCGCAGTAGAGGAAGACCGCGACTCAGGTGGCGCACGCAAGTGGAAGGAGACCTCAACCAACTTAGCGTGCAAAACTAGGAGGTAGCTGGCTGGAAACGCTTGTTGGTTGAGGCCCAGGTCCACCCCGGACTGTAGCGCCACCTTAAGTAAGTAAGTAACAAGGCTATGCTGACATTATTTAAGCGTTAGTTAAGTGAGTACCTCACGATAGAGGTTCCTGCTCACTTAGACCAACAGGGATCACTTTATCCATTTATTTCAATTTTTAAATACCCTTTGGGTCAAAACTCTACGCAAATGGAAAGAAATCTCAAGAGCTGCCGCAGCTGAATATAACATAAGTCCTCCAGTTTGTCAAACAAGTATTTGCCAGTAGTTCGCAATCTTTTAATGGCCAGAACAATGCAAATGCATAAGTTGTTCGCATGCCAAATGGACTCTATTTTCGAAGGGAACGCTCTTGTGTCGTACCCCGAATCACACGTGTAAATATCAACAGCACAGTGCTCAGTAAGAATGCCAGAAATGACTCGTGCATCTCACCATGTGGCATTTATAAGTCGAAACATTGTCGAGTATGACATCCTGCAAGCCTTGGGCCGAGAACCAGCAAAGCCTCTGTAGCTTTAATTAACTTTTCTTTAATTTACTTCCTCAATAAGTCCCATAAAACTTTTGGTTGACCACCACGGCGAACTGCGACGAGAATGAGACTCGTGGGAGTATCTTTTATGACACACCTCAGTTGCATCATGAAGCATGCTAGTCCAAACGAATTCGTGCCCACAATTTGGCCCATGTTAGAATGCTAGATAAGCCTGTGAGGCTGATTTTTGCAAAAGTTATAAAAAATGGAATTATTTGTACAGATGAGGGTCCTAACGTGCTTGACTTTTTCTTAATCTTCAGCGCAAAGTCGCAATGTTTCCGAGCTTACGTCGCCCGGCTCAATGACACAACTCAAAAACGTCTTTTAGAGCCTAAGGCCACTTAAAGATGCCACACACGCACATCGCATTTCTCTTTCCTTAAGGTGCAGCATATTTAATTTGAACTGTTTCACCTTAAGTTCTTGAAAGCCTTATGATGAGTCTTCTCAGAAGCCTTAGATTTGCAATCCAACCCACATTAGCCTTCCTCATTAAGTCAATCCGAGAACCTTATGCCATCTTTGCGTGTCCCAAAGGAATCCTCTCGCATGTTAAACACTCACAACAAAGAAATGTCAAGCATATGCTAAACGATACTTTGACCCTTTTTTCTAGTGCTGCAAACATTCAGAACGTAGTTACAAGCACAAGTCCATGTGTGTGAAATGGAAAAACTATGCAAATGAGCTATGCATGACAAAACAAACTACAGACAGATCGTCCTTTTTTGTCTGTATGTATTTCATTTTTTGCTACTTTGCGTACACGCTCTTTTGTTATCCTTGCAGCAAAAGCCAATGACTGTCAATCTTCAATCTTGACACTCTTCCTTGCGCGCTCTCGCTTTCTCTCAAGCTAATGTCTCAGAAGGACGTCGCTAAATCATTTGGTTCTTAAGGAGACGGAAAAAAAACACTGTAATTCTCTGGAAATGGATTTGAATGAAGGAAATGTAAAATTGTACGCATTGAATACGTCAGAAGCTATAAAAAGGACATTCAGTGTAATCTTGTGTCGATTAACGCCTCTCGTAATTCTTACAGCAAAACGGGAGGATGTGGACGTGGATTCTTTTTTTTTTCTGTGTTGATTTCTCTTAGCAGAGTTTTCACAAAATTTAAGTGCGGATTGAACACTCTAATCCGGTTTAAGTGTACTCTCGCACGAGCAAATGAACAAAACGACCACGAAAACGGAGGCACAGACGACATAGACGTTAGACGTCGACAAAAATGATGACGACAACGACGACGACGACTTTGGGTATCTTAATTCAGTTGAGTATTTTATGAAAATCACCCAGATTATCTGATTTGACTGTGTTAGTTTATGGGATGCCCCACTGTCGGACAATAATATGTATATCTCACCATTTAATTTCCTTAACGGACCATGAAAAGGAAATGAGCGGAATTGTGATTTATTGAGGCATTTTGGCGCAACGCTTAGGAGGTGTCGTCCTAATGCCAAAGAAGATTAGGAAACTGGAAATAAAAACGAACACGCTAGTCCATGATCTATTAGGAAGACTCGTTTGTCGGTCTGGAATATATTTCCTGTAACTAAGTGAATTATTTTGTTGGGAAAAATCTGACAGAGGACGGTTGTTAATTTTGCTCTGTGATCGAGGAACATCGCTAGGGTTCCCTCTCTCCATCTGAGTTCCCCTCACCAAAAGCACCCCATAACTGTGAAATTCCTCGTTCAACTCGAAGCAAACTGGTACTAAATCAACTTTCTCCTAATATCTGTCAATGTGGAACGAATTCCCCAATCAGTACAAAAATCTCTCTCGAATTAATTAGTCCTCACCTCACACCATTTGCCTTCCTAGCGCCATCGATGTCCTGCATCACAAAACTCTGCCGAAAACGAAAATTATTAATTAAGAACCAACGTGCCGTGCCGCACATCAAAGGTCATCCAAACAATGCAAAACCATTCCACAGGAATGCTGCCCAAAACAGCTTCCAAGGACCTTTTCCTTTTTCTTTTGGTTTTTTTTTTTTTTTGTTTAAATTAACAATCGTAAAGTTCCAGCCAACCATTATGTGGGGTTTTGACTTTCATCATCTTATCTTCGCTTCTTTAGGGGCGGACGTCTGCTTTCCTTTTTTTCCCTTCTTCGGCTGACTGGGCTCCCTTTTTTGTTTCTTTCTTCAGAAGTCAACCGAATGGCTGGAGGTCAAGAGGGTAAAATACCCGCCGGCTAATTAATTGAATTTTAGAGATTGGGCAGCCGATAGCAGTAAATTAATTGGAAAATATCTTTGCAAAGGATGAATGTGAATCCTTTTTTCTCCGACTGCGTCTCCTTCCGATCGACTGATTGCTTACTTTTTTCGATTCACACCGACGACGAATCGTCCGATTTTTCGCTGGAAATCAAATATTGCCATTGCACAGGATAAATGGCAGCCAGATTGCACAAACCCAACTTTTTTCGTTCTCGATTCTGTATTGAAATTTGTTTTTTTGCTCTTATCCTACGCTGCGTCGCCGTCACTACCGGATGCCAAAGAAACGGATGTGTATCTGGAGAGCAGCGAGTGAATATCCTCCATGGGATTTCCGATCGACTTCGTTTGAGAGGAGGATAGACCCTAAACACACAAAATAACATTGCCAGCTGGTAGGAAGAGGAATTTCGAGTAAAGCTGCCTACTTCAAAGGCTGTGATTGCATTCTTGTTGCAACATGACGGAATGACGGGATTGCAAATGTACCCGAGAGCACTTCGATGGGCAAGCACGTAGGGATAACATTTTTAAGCACATGTAGGACAGCCAAGAGGTGTTTGCAGTTGGCTATGGTAGGCTTTTTTTTTTTGTTTTGACTTCTGGGAAAAGAATTTGTATTTGCTCTGAAGGACACCACTCGACTTGTACTTTTGTGGTAAACCAATTCGCGAAACAAGGACTTACGAAGACGGATTTAGGAAAAACAAAAAAAAAATGTTAGTGTCTGAAAGGGTATGCTGTGTTGAAGTTTTTCTTTTCATTCAACAAATGGAGGGAAGGCTTCTGTTTAAGCCCACTAAGCAGTAAAGTCGATGTGAACTGCTTGCAATATCTGAAACTGCTCTTTCAATTCTTAAGTATACTGAGACGGCGAGTCTCTGGACTTAGAAGGCTCATTCGTCATAAGTCGGAGCTCTGTCGATAAGCAGACCAGAATATGGATGAAAACTATGGTGGATAGCCGGAAGTTAACTTTACTTCATTCGAAATGTAGGCGAAATTTTCAATATTTAAAGGCTGCCCGAGGGAGACATTCCACAAGCATTGCTAAATTCACTGGTTAGGTGAATCTGTTAGATATTATTGAAAACCAACGTGCTGGAACGAGGACAGAATGTCAATATCGGCAGGAAATACCTTCAGAGTTATAAAGAAGCTCACCTAAATAAATTTGCTTTGCAGTGAATATAAACTTCATTAATGACCCCTTAGTGGGCATTCGCCAAAAAGCAACCCTTGAAAACCGCTCCTACTTAAGCAAACCAACTGGGAACATAGCTCTAACCCGAAAGCCACATATTAGGCTACGCGCACAGTGATGCCATAAAGCGATGCGATGCGAGAAGCGAGAAGCATGCGATAAAACTTTTCACGTGAATTCTTATCGTTTCACTGTGCGTACGTACATAAGAATAGAAGTGAACAGTTTTAGCGCACGCTTCTCGCTTCTCGCATCGCTTTATCGCTTCACTGTGTCTGCAGCCTTACGCTCGATAAAACACAGATCCTATCGGCTCTGAAATGTAGTGCTGAACAACAGACAGGATAGCAGAGCACATAATGGATTCCTTCGAGAGATAAATATTTCATCGGATATTCGGTTCTATTTGTGAAAAGGAGGAGTAGGAAATACAACCTGAAATCTTAAGAGCTGTACCAAAATGTCTATACAACCAGATTGGCTAGGACATTCGAGAGAGTGGAGATTGGAGCCAAGAAAATATTTCACCACTTTCGACGGTAGGTGGTGCCACGACGGGAGAGATCACCCTGCAATGCTGGCAAAAACGTTGAAGCAGGCAAATTAGCACTCAAGATGGACTACAAAGGTGATCGGAAACATCGCGAACTGGACGAGACGAATTCTTACCCTTCAAAACTACATATCTTCACAGGATGGGAAAAATAGTCAACCCATCATGCCATCAATACCACGCCAAACACACATTTTTTGAATGCACAAGACGGCTCGCAGAGAAACTACGAGCGGAAGCACGGCAAGACACGACGAAGTACAGTACTCAAGGTGAAGAAGAGAAAACAGGACATACATTGGTCAAAGACATACAAGATTGGAGCAAGGAGCAGTCCCAGGAAATGGAGAGGGTTGAATCGATCAGCGTCGGACACAGATGGCAATATGGCCACCACAAGGAATTAAGGAAGACAAATAGGTAAAAAATACCTAGGCCCTCTGTGCATGTAACGAAATGCTTAGACAGATGTAGAACAGAGATGATGGGACAGAAGGTTAAGTGATTTTAGTGGGTGATATTCCACACTGTTGTTTAATACGTGCGGAGTTTCATCCTACCGAGATCTCAAAGTCAGGACGCATCAGTATAATAGGATGCACAAGATATAGGTCTCCGGCTGAATCTCTCCCTTGTATCTCCACTACAATCAAAGTTCGACAAAGTTCGCAGTTGGCCAGAAATAAACTCTGGTCGCCAGCTCCTTACGGTCTGTATGAAAGACTAAGCACAGAAATTGTCTGCCTCTCTCCAACTATTCGCAAACTGTCCCCATCGTGTTTACTGCACATCTTGGTCTAGCTCATGGTTTAATTGAATCCGATCCTCAACTACCCTGTGAATGCCCTTTGATAGATTTCCCTGGAAGCTGGCAACTAAGCGGTCAGGAACATAGCAAATATTAATCCTGGCGTCACTTTCATAAATCATCACAGTTTCTCCCACGTTTTGCCCATATTTGTCCATCACCCTAAGCCTTTACAAAATGTTTTCATTAACAAGTCAATGATTCTGCGAAGAATGGCCACTTTGTGTATTTAAATATTTGCTGCCCCTCCTCCATTAGATCGGCCCCCATCCCAAGTGTCGAGGTTAATATCCTTTTCATCCCCGAAAATAATTCAATTTTCTCTGAATATTTGCAAAACTGAATTCCATTAGACCAAAGTGCCCCTCAAAGTGTTTGTGATTAAAGCTTCTTAAGTTGGAAACCCTTCATATCTCCGCAACTAAATCAAATACTATTGATTCCCAAGCCCAGGATGAGGCCAGAGATGGATAAATCATGGCAACATCATCGCAAGCATCTTACACATTTCACTTCCCCATCGACGTCGTCGTCCTAACCAAACTTACCAAAGTGCAAATATTACATTTTAGATTCCCTGCCTTACAGAACATTCTTGAGTCTTGTATTTGTAAACAGAGCAGGGATGTCTAATCCCAAGGAGTTAATTGAAATTTCAACACTTTTACAGGAGAGAGTGTATGTGTGTGTGTGTGCCTCTATCAGTAGAAGGTGTGGATGGATTACTTCACTTCAACCACCCGCCTTCCGGTCTTCCGCTCATTAATCTTTTCAACACGTCTAATTACCTAATCCTTGCCACAGTGCTAACCCACGTACTTCGTCCCGGTAAAGTGTTAATTCCTCAGTTCACACTCACGTACGCGCCAATGGCTGATGGTGATTGTGGTGGTGGTGGTGTTAATCCCTATTGTTCATGGCACACCGAAAGTCAGTCATTCAGCCTTATTCAGCTCTATTCAGCCACATTCAGCTATTGTGCTAAATGAATGCGAGGGCCTTTGCAAAGGAGCAACAATGACCGTTACGTGATTATTCCTACAGGAATTCGGGGTGGAAGTGGAAGAACAAAAGACGACCCTGCGTATCCTCTAAGGTGCGCACGTACAATCGTAAAGAACATTTGGTGATGGTGGTGGGGCGGTGGTTGTCGGATGAAACGTGTACGGTGGCAAACGATGGCGTTGGGGTAGTTTTTAACGAGAGGAACTTTCTTAGTTTATACGCTTGAATATTGCGAATGGTCGTCTTGGGCGGCGCCGCCGGAAGGTGTGGTAAGGTGATGCTGAGATAGTGAATTTAGAACAGTTTTCTTGTTTCAACTTCAATTACTCTACGTGAACTACTTTCGAATGGGTGAGGGTATTGGACGCCTTGACCTTAGAAGGGATCAGTAGGTGAATAGAATTTTTAATAAGGGCTTTGATATTGAATAACAGCATGACACGAGTCTAATCGACCTAACCATTCGGAGCAACTTTAAAAATTGAAGGAGAAGTGGGTCAAAAATAGATGGGGTTGATGCAGCGTTAGGCGAAGAGCAAACCAGCGTAGAGTAAGTCGCTGGGACTGGTGAAAGTAGTTTCTTTCATTAAAGTGTCAACAGCGACTTAAATCATTTTCAGTTGCTAATGTAGGTTTAGTTGTAAACGAGGGTAGAAGAAAGTACATGCTGTCTATGAAACAGAACACCAACGTTTTGGCCAAAATGTTATTAAATGTAAATTAACTCCTATGTGAATGTTATGTTTGCTTGTCGGAATTCCAGGAAACAACTTCCCAGAAAGGTAAGTTCGCTTCAATACTGTTCCACTAGTTTAGCGAGAGCCTTATGGCTACCGATAGTCTACCGTCTATACGTATAATATAATCCTACACTCTACCACGTAATCACCTAGCTTCACAGTAGTAATAAAAAAAAGAATCCTTGAAAAATATTGAATCTCAGTTCTGAAAACTCATAAATATCCCGTGCATGACATAAAGATTAAAAATGCAAAATTGGAAATTTGTTCTAACTCCTGCATATCCTTAATAACATCTATCATAATGGATGGGGTTATCCTTCGATTTACTACCTGCTGCGCATAACAACAAGGATGCTGCATCAGACGATTCAAAGGTAAATAACCATTCGCCCAATAATTTCCCCACCCCGCAAACAGGAACACACTTGGTTGACTTATTTTTCCCCCTTCATCGTTGTAGTTGCGGGACTTAAGCATTCAACTAACCAACTTTCAATGCATATCCTGTGTTGTAACCCCTGGTCAGAAAGAGGATCTAATGCACTAGGATTACAAGGGTGATTTATGGAGTTTTAACCACCGGGTGTGCCAACGTCTAAAGTGGCTAAAGAGCCCGCCCACTGCAAAAGGTCATTTCGTGTTTTCTGACTTTTTTTTTTGCTCTCATTTTTCATTAAGAGGACGAATAATCCTCGTGTCTGTCTCTCAATTCTCCAGGAAAACAGAGCGAATTAATTAAAATTTTCAACCTCTCCATCATCCACCATTGTGAGCAGCTAGAGAGACAGCGGATATCCTCTTTTTCAGCTGAGCTGCCACTAGAAGTTTAACTGCCACAGACTGGTTGCTCGTTGCCCGTTGCTCGCTGTCAATGTGATGAAAGGATATATTTTTCCCATTTTGTGTGAGAAAACAAAAACAGGATCTCTCGCAAGAGCCCTTGACACTACGTGTAAAAAAAATAACAGGAGAGGAGTAACAGGAAAAAAACGTAATAAATGGGGATCATCAAGGACGCGGAATGTAATTCCACCTTGGAGCCATGTAACACCCGGAAGTGTGCAATAAAAAGCAACGGTTAATCCGTTTAAGTGCCCTCATTTACACATTCTCCTGGGAGGACGTCGAATGCAGCCACCAGTAAGAGGAACCAGTAATGCTCGCACATTTGCAACTTGAAAAGGATGTGCACTTCTGTCGAGCGGCGAAACTAAGGAATTTTAACACAAATTTTCCTCACCAACGTAGAGTTATCCTTTGACTTGTAGAAACGAAAAAAAAAAAAAAAACTACAAAACCTTGTAGATAAATTCCTGGAAAGAAAACAAGAATCTGAAGCATTAAGTGTCAGATGGGTGAATATACGTTGAATAATCACAAAGAATTCCATACACAGCGTGCACATGCACTGCACACAAGGGAAACACACTCAAGTTCCCAACATGCAATCCTTTGTGAGAAACAAACAAGTGGAATGGCTATGGCTACAAGTGAAATGATAACAAGTGGAAGGGAAAGCACGAAAGCACTGTAAACAAAAGTGTGTCTATGAACCCAAACCCAGGGGCCTCGCGTGACAGTTGTTGTTACAATCAACTTGTTTTTTGACGTTTTACGGGTAAAGTGTCGAGGTGATGGATTCAATGGCATACGACAGCTATCTATGGATGAATAATGTTGACACACCTTCAAATTAGGTGCGAGTAAGTTTGGCTGATTGAAAAAGGAGTGCTGATCGATTTGATTATGGGTTTTCAAGAAAATTGAAAAAAATTGATTCGCAGTCACGCGACATTTAAAAGGCATTTTTCATGAATTGCTTCAGATGAGAATGAGAGGCAAAAGGAGCTTAGCACGAATTTGTTGCTTTAATGAGTGTCAATTGTCGGTAACCACTACCTACTTACAGTAAGTATATTTCAAAGCAAACTGTTCTGTGATCCTTCAATATTTGTCTTCTTTTTAAATCTCTTGTTTAGAGACACCTCCAGTCCAATTCATATGACTAGATATAGCTAACACCTACAAGAGAAAAAAAGGCTGTCAACCTGCCCTGTAAATCTCCCAGATCAGATAAAGTGACATCAGTAAAACTAAAAAAAGAACCTTCCGGCAAGCGCCGCAAGAGATAGGTGGATTTCTTATGTCATCTATTCTGATGGTAGAAACAAAATGGCGGACAAAAATTTCCACTTTAAAAACGAATTTGTACTAATTACCTCAAGATTTATAAGGATTTTCAATTTAAACGAAATCCGATCAATTTTGAAGAATTTCAAGATGGCGGATCCAAGATGGCGCCCAAATTGGTAGCAGGCGGATTCTGTTCGCTGTTATCTACTATAGTACTAAAAAATCAAAACCGGAAGTTGGGATTTATTTGAGTTGTAAATTGTACCGTTTGAGACATAAAAAGGGGCGTAACCCGCCCCCCTCTGGACCGATTATGCCCATCTACGAACTTAGCCGAGGTATTCGGCATACGAACGTGTATACCAAATTTTATTCAAATCGGTTCATAATTGCGGCCTCAATCGTGTCCACAAGAATCCGTTATATTGCATATATATATATATATATATATATATATATATATATATAAATATATATATATATATATAAAATTTTTAACGGAGTATGAGGTTAGTGTTAACTATAATAGCGAAGACGAATGGCATTCAAATTTTTTGAAAGTCGCGTCATGAGGACCTCTGCAATAGGTGGTATTTCTATGAAATCCACCTAAAAGCGACTTAACAATCTTGGCTACTGGTTCCTCATCATATTCAACACCTGCTCTAGGTTAGGTTGGGTAATGGGAGAAGTGCCCAGTCCAATGACTGAGTGTTCACAGAGGCCTACTGGTCCAACTCCTGCAGTAGTCTGGGGAGTTGATGCCGAGTCTGCTGGCCATGGTACCAACACCTGCTCTAGATCCGGGCACACTACTTCCTCATGGGAGAGGTGTTTGTACTGACAAATGGTAGAGTTCCACACTCAAAAAAAACGTAAGCCCAGTCAGTCTCTCCTCTGTTTCCTAAAGACACTGGAAGCATTACTTCTTATATAATGTCTCGTACCTCGACAAAAAAGAATAGAATAGACCGAGGTTGTGATTAAACGATGGACTACTCAAAAGATGGTTTGGGCAAGTAGGGCAATGATTAAGTTCATAGCCAAGTTATTCCTTTTGGGGTCACTTTCGCTAATTACATGTATAATCCTTCTACATCCAGGCTGAAATTGGAAGTGCGTACGGTCTAGCGGAAACGTTACGGCTAAGCGAAATGTGACGGTTTAATGCGGTATAGTAGCAATATCCAACGCGTAACACTGTACTACTTCTATTCTGGTAAACCATCATGCACGGAGTGGGGCTGGTGCTTTTGTCTACAGTACGAAGGGGCCTAATTTCCTGCAGGGAGACGGGATTTTGACAGCAATGTTTATGATTAAAGTATAATGCGTCGCCATTATATAGTGTTACGACCTAGTAGAGATCTCATCTGATGACGGGAAGGAGGCCTTTCAATGACTAACTAGGCACCATTTTCAGCACAACACCAAATGGAGATGTTTTGATAGTTGGCTTGAATGTCAAGTTAGGCAATGAGGTTGAAGGCCTCAGACATGTTATCAGGAAAGCACGGACTAGCCAACCGCAATAACAAAGGCAAACGATTTGTAGACTTCTGCAACGACATATTTGAGCACGACATCAGCCACAAAATCGTGGTCCCCGTGGCTAAGTGGTTATTGCGTTGGACTGCTGACCGAGCGGCGTGGGTTCAAGCCCCAGGCATATCCACCGAACATTTTTCGCTGTTCGCTCCGGGAGTATAAACTGTCATGTCTCAATTCGCCGTTCGGAGTTGGCAATAAATGTAGGTCCCTTGCATTCGTGCGAAAAAATGTAACATGCACAACATGAAAGGTTGCGAGAAGCCTTGGCTCATCCCGAGCTGCCGCGCCAGCTATTTATTTATTTTTGCCGGCGGCAAAGTCAACGGGATGCCAACTGACAGGCAATCAACCTCTCAACAAATTGACAATCAATCACCGTGGTGGGGAACGCCAGTATGGTGACAGCACGATCACAATATAATAGCTTCCGTACTTCTGCATACTGCTGCAGTTTGACGATCCCACACCAACGCATGAATGCTCAGGTAGAATATCGACAGACCCAAGAAACACTCAGTGCTTTAATAATTCAGGATCCATATTCATAGCAATGGAAACATTTAGCATTGCTAGATCTTTGTCCTCCGTGACTTGAAACAAAACGCTGTCAGCAGAGGTGAGATCTTACAGGGAGAAGCGTTCCAAGCACACCCCCAAAGCTCCAATCAGAAGCAAAGAAGTTCGTATTTGGCTTATTAGATCAAGCAAAACCCGCAAGTGAACGTCATTGATTCAGGCAGTACATAGGCAAAATAAACTGAAAGTTTACTAGAAATCAAAAATATGAAAGCTTCAGGTCATATCCACATATGTTTTCGCAGCCACCTTTTTTTTTCATAAAATCCTCCTACTTCAACTTAACCAAAAAGTATCATACTCTTCAGACAATTTGTCAGAATTCCCTCCCCCAATAAAAAATCAGAAGAAAATAAAAGATCCAAAGTCAACCAACCCTCGTTAACCCTCTTAACACTGAAATCTGGGTTCTATTACCTGAATTAATTACCCCCAACCTAAATTAAATTTGTCAAATGAAACCCACATGTCCACCCCTCAAAAAGGAACACAAACACTCTTCACACAGAAGGCAATCACTTAAGACAGTTTCACTTAATTACGTATCACATCGTTGAACAAACCTTCCACTTATCCCCACGCCATCCGTGTCCCTATTCCATTACAAAAAGACCCCAACTCCGAACCTGATACACGCAAAAGGCAGAGAGGACTGACCACACCCCATCCTCGTACCAACGAAGCAAACCACCAAATCAAATCAAAGTCGTCCTGTCCTTGTACACACAAAAAGTCAAAGGAATCCTCAATCTCCAACAAAATGAAAATAACCAACTTCTATAAATAACAATAATCATTCCTTTTCATTTGTTAAGGAATGGAGGGAGCGAGTGAAGCTGAAACCAAGACCGACTGGCCATCACCGAAAAGGGACACCTTGGAAGTTAATATACTTCAGCCCTCACACGCACTATGCCACAGTACCACCCTCCCCCAACACTGATGGACTTGACTGGTCTCTGGTGATAGTCGTAAAAAGGAATATCCTTCCACCTCTCGTATACTCTCGTTCGCATATGTTTTGCGGTCGAAGTAACATAACAAGGATAACAAAAGGAAAAAGAAAAAAAACTAAACAAATCGAATGTATACTGACAGGATGTGAAGTGAAAACTTATGTTTCAACATAAGGCACAGGAACCCTCCGTGGAAGAACCATCGTTATACAGGGGGGAACACGACGACGTAGTTTCTTTGGATTAAGTGAACGAGATTGCAAAGGAGAAACTATTATCCTTTGACACATTACATTACGAAATTGGGAATACAAAACGGAGTGTTTGCGGTTCACTAACCTCACTCACTACCGATGATAGGTATTCATCTTCATTTTCATTTTCATCATCATCATCAGTAAAGGACGACTTCGTTTTGTATTGTCAATAGGACAATACTTAACGAAATTGGATGTCCGTATGTTTAGTTTGGCCCCACAACCGCAAAAACTCGATCAAGCAAACAAACGAAAATGGACAATAGGCACGAAAACAGAGATCTCTCCTTGTCATACACTCTCTGTGTGGCCTGAATTCACCTGTCCTCTTATGATTATTGTCCTGAATTTATGCGAAAGGTAAACATGGCTTGTGTAGCCAATAAAATGAATGTTTTTCCGCCAATTCCAGCCAAGGATCACAAAACTACTAGAGTTTATTGTTTGCTTTAGAAATCTCATATAAAAAGGATTTCCCCGTACGTAATCCTTTAAAAAATAAAACAGATTTAGTTTGTGGTTTCCCCACACACACACATACACAGGCATGCACACACGAATGCAAGCGGGAACATGTGGTTGATTGTGGAAAAGACTATTTGCCAGGAAATGAGATCCTATAAAAAGTGGAATAAGTTACTTCGTGGAGACTGGAATGCTTCCAAGCGGCAGCAGGGATGGGTTGTTGACGCAATAAGGATAATCCAATGTTTTGTAAACATTTCAATTGAATTCTTGTGGCAAATAGAACAAGGAGTCCTTCAGGGAGATGGATTCTCTGTGGTTTTGGTAAATTTTCTCAAGCAGATGCCACATGACGCTTTAAGGAGGCTTTTGAACTAAATCTAGGGATTCCATTTGAATTGAGAGGCAAGGCGGAAGTGCATTGTCACACTTACAGTCAAAAAGGTATAGGAAGAGGATGACCTCAAAAAATTCTTTGCCGGCTTTGACATTTTGATTACCAAATTCGGTAAAGAGAATGTAGACATAGTGGCAACTCGGAGCACTTCGATATGGAGGGAAGCCTTGTGCGAGAACCCACGTGGTCCACAACATTTAGCGGTAACTCCTCGCCTAAAGCACTGATGACCACAGTAGCAGGATCCTCTGCTACGTCTAAATCGACCAGAGACAATCGAGGTAACATAGGCAAAGTTAGGTGGGAACAGACGGCTCGATAGTGAGGCAACTACACCAGAGGCGAGGGAACTAAAAAATGCGAAGAGAGCCATCAGTCTTAGCTGTCTGGCCCTTATAGACAAGTGGATCAAAACTTTTAGAAACAGAGCAAGTAGATTTCAAAACCCACCCCAATAAAACTTCCAAACCACAGGAGGGAGTGCCTAGCAGAAGTTCTACCAATCGTCGAGAACTTCTTGAGAACTATTCCAGCAGACCCTCCAAAGAAAGAGCAGCCGTCATATCCACACTTACCAGATCCAAAATCGTTTAACGCTTCCATGACGAGCTCAGTTCAAGTCCCTTAGTGCAGAAAATAAACTTACATCCATTTGGGTCATGGCACTCATAGATAAAGATTTTCGTGGCAATGAGATAGCGGATAAGCTTATTAAATTGTGATCTGAAATGAACCAGATCATGGTCGATGAATCACTTACGACATGCTACCCCTCAGGGATGCTCTAGACAGAACTAAATAAATGGAAAACGAAGCAAATTTTGTAGCGGTCTAGAAAGTCGAAAGATCTTGTAAGCACAACGGCATCCGGGACTTATAGAGAAAAACCCAAGAAACTGACAACTCGTTTCAAAGGCAGTATACAGATACTTCGAAACAGGGAAGCAAATCTACTCATTGTAGCAAAAGAAATGTACTCAGACAGTATTTCCAGGAGTGGATCAATGGATATCAGATATAACAGGTATCAAGAAGCGTTACCGTCTCTCAATTAAGAAGTTTGTGCAGCGTTAAAGCAGCTTAAACCCCCCCCCCCCCCCCCCGGTTTCGATAGGTTGTCAGTGAAATGTTTTACGTAACACGTCATCAACTAAGTATGCGTCGACAAAAGTATGCCAAATGATTGAACTATCAGCTCTGAGTTAGTCTTCAGAAAGAAGTTAGTCCAGACTGTAGTCTAATGGATTCCACAGTAATATTCGAAGCTATTTCGCATCCAATTTCATCTTGTCAGTCCTTGATTTCAAGACAAGACGGTCATGCGCAGGCCTCGGAGGAAAATCAAATGACACCCTCGTGGCAATTTAATGAGAAATAAACCTAGGAAACCGCTGCTACTTCAATTTGACACAACACTTCGGCTAAAGACTCCTAATTCGACGGAGAAAACTTATGTTCTCCAGAATTCTGATCGCGCTAGTCCATGGGGCCGATCGCTGGACTCCTTCGAGGAAAAAGAAACTTTTTCCATCCCCTGGGTGAGGACGAAGAAGGAGAAGATTTTACAACAAAAGCTATGACCTGTATCAAAATGTATGTACATACGTCTAAATATCCAACTACTTGTTCAGCCACATCGAGCGAATGAACATAAATGGTTCAGACAAAACGATCTGTGAATACCGCCTCCACGAATTAACCTCCATTACAAAGATCAAGTGATCGCGGATGCTAGAAGACTTAGTCTAGAGAAGTGAAAACAAAGTGCCTGCGTGTCTCAGGCATTGAACGTGATCCAAAATTCCTACAAACTGACCACTATGTCATACAAATGTCTCGAATCCTTGAATCCCAATTAAAAGAATGAAAACTCGAACACATTGCAAGCAGTGTTACAATAAAATGTACAGCGATGTTAAGTTACAAGGATAACACTCACATTATTTACAAATTAGTTCAACATAAACAAGTTTTATGAGCGTTTCTCTCCAAACCATCCCACCACCTGCTAGCAATATTTCTCACATTCAATTGGAGAGGTAATGAAGTGTCCGTCGTTCAGGGGAATTTTACAACCAATTTCGTGCTTCGCGAGGACGCACTGCAAAAAGAAGGGTTGTATACACGACTTGATTTCAACGGATTGTTTCCACCCGTATACAACAGCTATCCATCAGAGCTCCCTTTCGGGATTATCCATCTTTTCACACGCCATCCCGCCGAGGATAAACATGCACATTTGGGATTTTCTTGCTGCCCGAGCAACGTGGACGATGCCAGCAAGGATCTCTGCTGCTCGTCGTAAAAAAAACACCCGGTGAAATAAACCAGAAAACGCTTCTAGCGAAGCTCTCTTTATAGCTGATTATAAGGATAATTTGCATCCTTGTTACGAGATAATACCATGAAAAGCATTCACCTTCCTTCCAGCGGGGGTCAAGTCAATTGGATTCTGCTTACAAAATTATACTCTGAATTGATCCAAAGTCTACGAAGGACACTGGCGAAAAAATATAAAAAAAATGATTGTTAGACTTGGGATCGCATATAAAAAAGAGCTACGACTGTCTTGATGATGCGCAAGAAGTCTCTAGTAAAGGAGTAAACTGCCGTATCCTGTTTGGCGCTGTAAAAAGGATTACCTCGTAAAAGATAGAACGAATGGCGTATTTATATATTCATTTCTTAGCGCGCTATAAATCATTTAATTTCCCGCAATAAAAACTTAATAATGCTATTTGTATGGATATCCTGACGCAAGGAATATGGCTAAGGACATCTTATTCTTGACGTACATATTTTTTTCCTCTTTCTCCGGTCTCCACATAAATGGTGTCTCAATTGAAGTGGGAGAGAGAGGACGTGGAGGCAGAGAGTGAAAAAATAAGAAATCAAAAGAAAAACCAAAAACAGAAAAATAAGGACCCAACTTTTATCCTTATTGCTTGTGCAATAAATTCTCACAGGAAAAATAAGTCATAATGACTGCAGTTGGCGAGCGTAGAGAACACCAATCTAGACGTTAGAGAAATATTATTTGCAATAAAACTTTGGCTCTCTTCATCGGTGGAACATCCATTTACTGTGCCAATGGCGGGTTCGAATGAACCAAAGAAGCTGGGGTTGGGTGGAGAAATCCCTCTGTTTATTCATTAATGTCTTCCTTGCGGTGGTAAGTGCTTGGAGTGGGTTATTTTTTGAGTACATGTACGTTTTTCTTTATTTTTCCGCCGCAATTATGTTCTTGGATCAAGATGAGGATGGCCAACTTTGGGAGAGATTTTTTTTTTTTTTTTTTAAAGTTGCCTGGAGTAGTGTATACGAGCGTGGAAGATAGTTAATTAGTGTGATTAATGAAATTTGAAGTTTCACTAAGGAGCCCATCCCAACGATCCAAGTTGGGATGAAAAAAAATTCGTTTTCGGGGCAATTTTTCGTTTGATGAATGTTTAAAGTTTTAATCTGGCGATGCGATAAGAATTTTTTGGTGTTTTTTTTATGGGTGCCACAAAGAAGAAGGAAACCATACCCAAGCGAATGTCTTAAAACTTTTGCAGTTGTCGGTCTAGCCGCGGTGCTATTAACTACAGCGGAAGTAATTAAGTGGAGAATATTCAGCAACTCAATAAGAGTTGGAAAAGTTTCTCGTTTTTGGAGGCAACATCTTGTAAACCAATCTCTTAATGCGAACACTGTCTAAACATTTTTTGTGTCGAAATTAAATACAAAATCGAAATTTCAAATACAAAAAACTCGCGGCCTCAAAAGAACTCTTAGAATGCAACAATCTTTCTAATTCACAGCAGGAAGACCCAAATCTGTTGAACCCGTCCTTTACAGGAAAAACCACCATATTCAGAAAATTTACATTTCTAGTGGCCTGCGCTGAGCAAGGGCTACAACGTTACAAAACTTAAAAGGCTCCAAAGAACAGCGGGAGCATTGAATTCGGCCCCAACGGATGCCCTGCATCTTTTGCCTCTAGACTTACACACAAAAAACACCGCACTATGCAGCGCGGTCAGACTCAAAGAATCTGGGTGCTGGACCGCACGGCCTTACGGCTACATCAACATCCTGGACTCGCTACCAAACGGCATGGTCGCGTTTCCAACCGACTACATCACACCCAAACTTAACTTTAAGAAAAACTTCCACGTGGAATTCCCGACCAGAGCACATTGAAAGAAAAACGAAGTGGTAAAGAACTTCGAAACGGTCATCTACACCGACGGATCAAAGATGAACTGCGGTGTGGGTGCCGGTGTCTACTCGGAATCATTAAAAATGGCAAGATCATACCGCCTGTCAGATTTCGCCAGCGTCTTCCAGGCAGAACTACTGACAATCCGAGAGGCTTGCACGCAACTCGGGCGTGACAATCACACAAATAACACATTGCTATTCTCATAGTGGTCGCCGTGGCTCAATGGTTAATGCGTTGGACTGCTGACCGAGCGGCATGGGTTCAAGCCCCAGCCAGGAACAGCGAACATTTTTCGCGGCACCACCTCTCGTCAGGGAATGACAAGCCTCCGGGAGTATAATCTGTCATGAAAGAGCTTCTCAATTCGCCGTTCGGAGTCGGCAATAAATTGTAGGTCCCTTCTATTCGTGCGAAATATGTAACACACACAACATGAATGGTTGCGAGAAGCTAGGCCTTGGCTCATCTCGAGCTGTCGCGCCAGCTATATATTTATTTTTTTTTTATCTCCATAAATAGCCAAGCCGCTCGGCTACCATATCCTCCAAACTAGTGCTAGAGTGCTGGAATGAACTTGCCCGCTTGGGCGAATGGTTCAGGGTCACACTGCTCTGGGCAAGGGTCCACACCCCGCTAGGAGGGGTAAAAGGACAAATCCACTCACGCTTCCTGCAGAAGGCTAACCTCCAATGGAGGGGATTAACCAACTGCGCCATATCAAGGAAGATATGACCGACCTACGATACAACTAGAACAAGGGATCTCCTAAGCAGAACCCAGATATTGATAGAATAACGGCAATAATCACGGAGCATTGGCCAATTAGAGACCATGCGGCCAACATAGATATTCCATATAACCCCCACTGCCGCAGCTGCGGAAATGAAGATGAGAGGGAAACTCTCATCCACTTCCTCTGCAAATGTCGGGCACTTGCAAGAGCCAGACTGCGTGTACTGAACCAGCCATTCTTCGACGACCTCAGCTTAGTTTGTGTAAAAGGATACAAGATCTAATTCGATTTTAAAATTCCACGGCTTGGATCTAGGCACTCCTGACTGTCTCACGCATTTTCAGCAACACACATCATCAACCAGGTCACACGAGTTGTGGTAACAAAAAGGCACATCCTAGTGCTAATTGGGTTCAGTCGAACCGCCACCTCTATCTACCTACCTAGATACTGAAAGAGCATTCCATAAGGCTGAGATCAAAGTTCTGAAAAACTTTATCAGCGAATCAGTTTTTTTGTCTAATACACCAGAATTTTGGTAGCAGAGTCATTAACGCCTTTGAGCTAGGAAAAAGGCGCACTCAGAATTGTTAAGAAATTAGTCCTTAATAAACTATGTCTAAAGCAATCTCAAAGCTGTGTAAGTACCTTAGACACTGTCCGTTATACTCCAATAGACAAGCTTAATGCTTCAAAAATGGAGCCAATCCTTTTCAAAAATGGTACAACTCTAAAAAAGTTCTTATTATCTACTAGACGTAAAAAGAAAACCTTTATGGAGAGATAACACTGCCGCAGGTTGACTTGACCTTGCAGTTGCAACGTAACGAAGCAATACCAACGTACCTCTGAGACTACAAGATGACCATCAATGGAGTGAGAAAAACGTGGGACATGCCAACATTTTTATGCTTCCTCGCAGCCACTCCAACTTAACTAATATAACATGGATAGGAGCATATAGAGTCAGCGCAAAATACTTTTTAATGACATCACCTCGGTCTTCACGGACGGCTTTAAAACCGCCGAAGTAGTCGGGGTCAAAAGTTTTTGGTATTAACTCTCTCTAGCCACTGCATCGTCCTTAAGCCTCAACCCACAGCTATAGTGTCCACACTATCAGCACCCAAATATAATTCCGACAGATTTTGGGATCCAGTGTTGTGCCCATAATTTAAGGACTATCTTACGCTGAGAAACAAATAATAAGCAGCTCTTTGGAGACAAATATGGATGTTCACTTGAAGGTTATGGTAAATATTTTCATTATCGGGGGCCTGTCGATAAAAGACAGAAAAACCACATCACACATCGTCAGACACCTGGAGATGGATCGTAAACATATTTAACTAGAAATTTTGATTGCATAGACCTCTACAAAAAGGAAAAGGAAGAAAGTTCAGAATATGTAGGTAAAGCATCAACGATATAACGAAGATGTGGCAAATAGGTGTGATAGTAGAAGTGTCAAGTACCTAGCAGATAGATGCGACTCCAAATAACAGTGGACCTAGGCAGAGGTCCTATATCCTCTTATAAGGAGGAGATTGAAAAATAAGCTTGGAACATGGAATAGCTGGTGAGTTGGTGAGGTACTTGTGTTCTTCCAACTTTAGCCAAACTTGTAGATATTTGAATTAATCCATCAAAGTCGAATTGACTGTCTTCTGCTCAGAATCTTTCTGAATTCAGAAAATGTCTCCGCTTCATTTTATTTATTTTTTTTTTTGACTGCGAGAGGCTCCTGAAAGGGTGAATTGAGATTTAATTTGGTTGATTTTGGACAGAAGGCATATTCCGGCAAAAACCTAGCCCTGCTTTCATATAAGATTGTGGACTAAAATCAAATGGTTTACAACTTGGAAAGTAAAACTGGCAGAGTAGGGCTCAAGGTAAATGCAGCCCTAAGCCTTCTACTTAGTTTAACATCGTTGGACAAAAAGTCGGTAAAGTCAACTGCTTATTTTTTTTAGGAATGATGGCACTAAAACTGGCAATTTGACAATCTCAAACGAACAGCTTCGCATGAGTGACAGTGGATCGGATACACCTTACCGCAATTCAGTGGCAAAGTAAACCATGCAATGGTACCCACTTGCCAATAAGACAGAAAAGTTATTCGGTCTAAGCAAAGAAAAGAGAGAATGCTTCAAAATCCATTCTGGTCGACAATGGCCTCACCAATCCCATATATGACAAAAAAAACTAGGTGATACGCTGTCATGATCATACTTGAACGGATTGTGCGAAACTCTCATTTCACTCTGTGCAACTACTGACGTGTACGCCGTGGCTCAGTGGTTAGTATGTTGGACTGCCATGCGAGCTGAGTGGGTTCAAGCACAGCCCTGCCCGCCGAAGATTTTTCGCGGCACCACCTCTCGTCGAAAAATGACAAACCTCCGAGGGTATTATTTGTCATGAAAAAGCTTTTCAATTCGCCGTTTGGAGTCGGCAATAAATTGTGGGTTCCTTCCATTCGTATGAACAATACAACACGCACAACATGAATGGTTGCTAGAAGCTAGACCTTGGGTCATCCTGAGCTGTCGCGCCAGCTATTTTTTTTTAACTACTGGTGTACGCCGACGATATTAATATAATCGACAGAACTTAGCGGGCTGTCACCGGTGCTGTCGCGAGTACAGAGACACTAGACAAAATTAATTTTCTGTCAAGAAGAAGGGACAACCAACTTAGCACAGGACATAACCATAAATTCAAGGACTTAAAGGAATTTTTCTTTTTTGGGTCCTCTACCACTTAAAAATAGCTATGACACCGCTGATTTTTGAAACCAAGAAGGCAACAGAAAATCATTCATCATCAACTCTTGTCTGGGTCGCAATTCGCAGGTCACACTGGAATCTCTGGAAATGCGATCTCCGATGAGTATGATTTGTCAGGATCTGAACCTGGGTTGGTTCTTTACACGTCTTCGATGGGGGCCTCCATTGACGATTGGATTTCCTACAAATACAATTGTGCGTGGCACGGCTCGCCATGAAGCAGGCAGACTAAACGAATTCTCTCGAACGTCTGTAAGAAATCAGCGGTTTTCTTACTGTCACTCAGCAAAAGAGACTGCAGACAACTTAATGGCGTTCTTAATGCATCAGACTTAAATGACACCACTGCCTGCGACGTCTGTGGAGAGGGCGACAATACTTCGGATCATTTCCTTTGCGATTGTCCTTCTGCCTTTGCTCGAATCAGGTGGCAGATCTATGGGGCTGATGTGGTGAGTGCTGATACTTTAAGCTCCTCATCATTGCACCGCCTTTTCAGCTTCCTACGAAAGTCAAAAAAATTCCAGTAAAATGGGTAAAACCTGGGTCCTGCTTTTTGGTAGTACAAGTGCTCCAGTAATGTTTCCAAATCCGACAAAAAAAAAAACGTCACTAGCCTAATGAGAAAGTCACGCATTGCACTTTAGAAAAGTCTAGGCCATGCAGAGAAAATAGATACCAACAGACTGTCCCGTAGTGTTTTCAAATCTTATGCGAAGGGGGCAACGCATTAGACGACCTCGCCTTTGACGGCGCGGACAAGTAGAAGGGGACTTGAACTAACTAGAACTGAAAGAATGTGGGCCAACTGAGAGGCTTTTTGGTTGAGCCTTTAATTGACATCGAACTGTAGCTTTAGCAAAGTAAATGGGCTCCAACAAAGCTGTCACAAGTCCTAGAAATCGTTTAGTTACCCTTCAAACACATTGTAAAGTGCACTGATGTTTGTCTATGCACATAATTATAGATTGACACCGAATAGCCTTCGGTTTCAGTCAACCTCCCAAGGACAGTGTATGCAAAGGGTTCAGTATTCTGACTCAGAAGACTGCAATGGAACACAGCAGACATGAAAAGCAGGACAAAGCAGGACAGTGGAAATGGAGTTTAAACACCTGATGTGACGCTGGGGAAAATTAAGCCACATCGCTTAATATTGGACCCAAAAAGCAAATAAAGTTCCCATCTCCAGCTAATTCCACAAACTTCTTCTTCAGTGTTCACTTACAGTCAAACAACCCGCCATTCCATTAAATCTTTTTTAACCAACCCTCTTACCACAAATGCCCACCTCTCCAATTCCCTCCTCTCAAGCTTCATATACGACCCGGAACACATGTACACACTATTAAATTCCAATTCGGCCTTATCCCGAACCCATTCGCATCGATTAGAGGCCAACAAAACGGAAACTACCCTCAATCCAGTGTCAAAAATTTGTTGGCACCGAAGACGATTTTTAAGCTCAATACCACCTCTCCCGGTCTTTTCCGACCGAAAAAAGGAGGAAAATATCTACTGACAGCTAAATGACATCATTACACAATTTACACGATTAACTCGAAAAGGAGGAAATCCTTCCAAGTGCACTTCCACTTCCATGTGGACACTTAATTTTAAGTTATTTTGCTCCTCTGTCCCATGGCTGCTTGGGGGCAGAAGATTACAAAAAGCCGAAAATGGCGAGAAGAAAAAATATGTATTTTTTTTAAAGGCACGTACATAAGGCATAAGTCGTCACTGTTAAGCCCTGTCTAGTGTTAACCCAATTGGCGCCATAAAATTGTTCCTCATTTCTGGAGGCGGATCTGGGGGAAAACGGTTTGCCTTCGAATGAATTACCGAGGGTAGAAGTCCCCTAAGGGGGACTCGACTCTATCTCTTGTCGTAGGTGCTGAATATACAGAGTTTTTGGAAAATCCACTGTCATGAAGGCAGAGGGCAGGCAGGATAACATGATATCTCGTTATGTCCGGAGGAGGAGTATTACGATACTATGCTATGGTACTGTTTAACGTTTTGCCTTCAAAAAAAGACCAAGAAGAAGAAGAAGCCCCTCCATTGCACGTACAACTGATTAAAGGATTTTCGGATGGAAATTTATTTGAAATGAGGTAGGCACGAGGCTAAGGCGGTTGTTTTCTGCCTGTGGAAGCACAAATCGAAACCTTTTACGTGGTGTGGGATGCAAAGCTATTTTCCAATTTTGTTCCTCCTAAGCTAATCGATATCGTTGGCAATTTATTTTAGCAGTGTTAATGCCATGGGCTGCCTACTCCCACTCCGTTTCGTAAAATTATCTGTTTGCAAATTTTTAAAGGCTCTCGGGCAGATGGAAGTGTTTCTCAATTTGTGGAGGAAAACGATTGGGATTTCTTGGATGTTGATACAGATTTTAATAAAATTGAAGTCGATACGATTTCACTGGCGTTCTTTTATGAATTTCTTTTGCTAATAGTTCGGGAATACGATTCATCCTTAATAGGAAGTCTAGACGTTTAATTTGATTTTCTTTAGAATTAAAAGCTCTCAAAGGCGATAGGGTAGTGCCTCATTACCTGACAACAACTTTAAATCGACAGTGTAAGATGAGAGAAGCTTGTAAACCTAATTCAACCTACACTCCCATTGGCCGAATCATCAAAAGGGCCAAAAGCGCACGAGAGATCTGTCACCACATGTGTGTCAGGAACGGAGGAATAAGTTCAATAGTTTAGTAGATAGTGACAAACAAGATCACTTGAGTTAAATATTTGAAAAGAGTCCAAGGACTAGCTTCTCGTCTCGAGAAGCTGTCTACTCTACATCCTCATAACATCTCTGACCGCTATCCTGGACTGACTTTCAGTAGATATTTACATAGAAATGCAAGCGGAAATATGCCTGCCTCCAGACATCTCTTCGACTGTCATCTTAACCTACTTATCTCCCTGCTACAGGGACGAAGCCTCGACGACAAGAAAGTACTAATTCCGTTTCCCTTCTGTATATCACAAGAGTAAGCCCCACCTTAAAAATCTCATGAGTTTTTTGAGCGCGTAACCGCCTATTGAAAATGCACCTCCGCCGGCTTCATTTATCACTACAGACTGTGTCTTGAGAGAAAACGCAACAACACACGGTAAGTGCCAAATACAAAGGAGCTGGATACCTAAGAGTGAAGCGCTGCTCGCGATGAAATGCTTTACAACAGTGGGCAGTTGATTATTTATTGTACATGATTCACCTCCCTCTAACGAAGTTCTAAACACTTACTCAATAGTAAAGTGTACTCTATAATTTACATGGCACAATTAGTCTCTTCCGGAGATCGCAGTACTGAAACGGATCAACTGTTCCCTAATAAAAGTAATAGCCATGATGTAGACTCCCATCAAACTTCTTTGAAATCACTTCAAGCCCTTCTGTCAAACTACAGATTCTTTGACAGAATTGTCAGTAATTACTGTCATTGTCTATCCTCGCCATCATCTGTCAATCTTCAAACACACAATCTCTGGCCTACAATCTCAGCTAAAAAGACTAATTTCTTTCTTACATCACAGCGTTACACAATTTGTTTACATTCTGTTGTTCAAATTGACATTTGACACATTTTCAACGCCGTTGACACTAAATACGATTTTCCAATCAGTTCCTGCTTCCTTGCCTCCGTTTCTTCACGCCAACACACACACACACACACTGTGGAGAGAAAATTTGCAATCAAGAATCCTTTTTCCTTCATAGAAAATCCAATCTCCTGCTAGTTACCATTTTTCCCCATTCTTTACGTCAAAGAAATGTCGCCCACCCACTCATCCATGCACACATCGTGTTCAAATAGAGAGAAAGTGTGAGAGAGTGTGTGGAAGAAATGTCACCCACACGTAGTCTGGCACGATTGACAGCTCTACGCAGTTGGCTTCCTTCTTCTTTTTTTTCGTTCACCCCTAGTGCACCCTCTGAAATCTGCCGTCTGTTATGCAATAAATTTGCAAAGACCCGTCCGTCTGAGTGTCACACTAAGCAACAGCAGCACCGCCACCTGTCAGTAAGACAGATTTGAAAAATTGACAGAAACTTGTGCTTCAACAGCAGCAGGAGTAGGAGAACGAGAATGTAGTTAAACGAATCGGAACGGAAACCAATGCACAAATAGCGTTTTCCCAAAGTGTAGCAAGGATATGGGAACTGGGGAGTCCTGTCTTTCATTTAAGAGGATTCTCGTACAAAATGAATGTGTGTGCGCTACTTTTGCAGGGATGACAAAGGTACGTAACGTACGTGCGTGGCATTAGGTGTATAAAGAATGGTTCCTTTGATTCTTCTGTGTATGCCAGCAAAATGATATGCAAATATTTGTTCACTTGAAACAGGTGGTAAACATAAGCAGATCCTGTCGTAATGTGCAGAGTAGGAGATGGGATTTGGTAACTTGATGCATAAAGTTCAGTGATAGGTTGAAGTGCGTGAAAGGGTTAAGAACCCTGTAAATAACATGAAAGGAAGAAGCTGTTTCCCAATAAGTAAGCAGTATTGTAACACCGCTAACTAGAGAAACATTCGATACTACCCTCGGACGCCATTGAAACGTAATACTGTGGTCATAAGGTAAAACAGCTTAAGTCGACTTAAGACAAAAATTAAATATTTTTTTAATTAGCACATTTAATAAGCATATTTAAAGAAATTTTAAATAACTTCACAATAACTGTTAAGATGTACTTTCAGACTATATAAAGGTTTGTAAATTAAATGTGTACATTCTTTCCAAACCGAGAATAAAGCTTAAAAGTTCTTACTTTGAAAATTTAATTTTAAGACTTAAGCTATTTTGCCTTGTGACCACAGTTTTTTTTCTACCTGGGTTTCAAACCAATGTACCTCGCTCGCGCTTTGTGAATCATAAGGGTATTCTATTCATATTCCCTTGATGCGCGTGTGGATTATAAAAAAAAAATAGCACAAAAGGGTTCCTACAAAAAACTATGACAAACTTTCGAAATAGAGGGCTGCTGTACAACAACGAAGCACTACAGCCGATGTTGCACAAGGCACTATGTTTGCGTCTACACCATCACATCATAAGACGAAGGATTCTAATTCCATCAACAAACGCTAAAAATCAGTGCAATTAGTATTGCGACATCATCCACAGATAGCTGACCACCGTAGGGCCCCAGCCACTTTTCAAAAATAGAGTGAAAAAAGTTGAACCAGAAGAAGCTTTAAAAAATCAAAGAGCCGCGCGACAGGGACATCATCCAGCAATTCTGTGGGAAGACTTGCAGCTGGCAGCTGGCTTCAAGGCAGGAACACAGGCTCTTCGAAATATTAAAGGAAACCTAGTGATCTATGCACAGTGAATTCTGTTGGTAGGGTGCACGCACCAAATAATCACCCAAATAAGGGTGGACGAAGGCAGTGAAATCGTCTCACCGACCGCACTTGTCACGCTCCACCCTGAGAAGCTGATTAGCTTCTTGACAGCCTCTGGAACAGATAAACTCCTCTAAAACACAATAGGCTTCTATGTGAGGCCGCAGTTCTAGAGCGGACCAACAGCTACCCACTATAACCACAATAGTCGCTCCTACCGTGTCGGTATAGAGACTATTATGGCAGTTGAAGCACAGAGGAACGAGTTAGCATTGAAGGTGGAAACAAAACCAAGTTCATGTTGTCAACAATCCAACTAATCTGAAACAAAACGTATTGTTGACAACAATTCCTTGGAAGTAGTGAAGAACTTTACTTAACACAGAATATAAGGGAACTTTACGTTATACTGCTATACTACTAGCTACTTCTGCACCCTAGCGAAGTTTCGACAAAGGCTCACTCTACAAAACCGTTGCTACTTTGGTTTGACACAACGAGTCCCACTCCTTAGCGAGCCAGTTTATCATCCAGCGCTCCCCAACATAATTTGAAGCAAGGACCTTGTCGGTGCAGGCTCAAAACTCATTTAGAGACGTGGCTAGTGTAGAATAAGACTCTCAGACAAATTTCAAGGAAATTAGAGCCCTAATCGTCTAGAAGGATTCAACCTTCTTTAAATCTCCCCCAACATAATCTGTTAACGATTTTTCATTTTTAAAGGAAGCCCTACGTGCCCTCCAACACACGCAATACCAAGCACCAGTCCATACATACATTTCCCAATTCCAACACCTGGATGATTAATTTCCACTCACGTTAAACAAATGAAGTGTGCAACAAAGTCGACCCTCTGTCTATCCACATCCTTGGCATTCCGACATCAACCTTTCAAATAAAAACTTCTCTCCATCAACTCCTTAAGAAGCCATAAAGTCCCATCAAAATATCCTCACAGTGCTCGTTCTTTGCACCAGCAACATCTCAATTTCCATTCGTGGTTGTCAATATGACGGATGACTTTAAGTCTCTTGAATTGATATCCCACCATCCTTCACCCCATTATCCTATAACACATCTATATTCACCCTCCCAAAACAAAAAAGTCAACTTGTACGTGCAAGAATGTGAAGGCATTTATCAAAATCCAGGATATTTGTCTGTTGATGTTGAGTCAGCAAACGTCGAACATACTCGTACGCCCCCATCCCACAACGCACACCTCAACACGCTCTCCCACCCTTTCTTTATCTTTTGCTTCGACAAAAACGTAAACTTTCTCTTTAATGTAACCCACACGTATACGCATATTTGTTCAACTCAACAGCACCCAAGACAAGTTCTCAGAGCAGAAAAGGACGAAATTTCCATCAAAGATTTCCGCCTTTACATTCAAGTTTATCTTGCCTTGAAATTGTCTACCTTGACTTGATGTGTCTCTCTGATAGATGCTGGATGGGATGAAGAGATAAAAGAGGGTGCCACCCACCCTGTAACTCAAATAAACCCAAGGATGATACATAATGGGTGTAAAAGTTAATCCAGCTTTAGCACCGAAAAGGATGCCAAGGGGAAGCTGTTTAGGATTTGAAAGTTCGTCTTGTTCCCATTCGCCTTGTTCAGTTTCGCACTTGAAATGAATCTGCATTCGAATGGAGAATCGTTTTATTTGAATCTTTAGCTTGGTTTCTGGTTGACTGGTGCTCCAGTCGATGGGACAGGAACTTTCGAAAAATTAACCAGGTGAGTGACCAAACACAAGAGATGACGACAGAATTTGATATTTGACGAACGACAGGACATTACATTGTTCGAAATCCAGGTAGACATGGTATTTTGATTACTTTTTCCATTGTCTTTGCAGGAAACACCGAGGAACTGGAATTCATTCAATGAACTTGAGTTCATCGGGGATGAAAAAACGAACGAGAGGAATATGGAAGAAAAAGAAGGGACATGAGAAGCTATAGAAGGGATACGTTCGAAAAATTTACTATGCTATAAAAAATACAAAGTCCCCTACAGAAACGAAGAGTGGAATTTCGATGTAGTTACTGACAGAATGCATTGCCTCCTAAACGTGCCTCAACACCAAATGCAATCATCGTTATAACGTATAATAGTTGCTATCTCCTCGGATTAAGCCGGATGGCATCTTTTCTACGGTGAACAGCGTTTGAATCTGAAGTACCCTCCTACTTATGGTTGGATGTTTTAGGAGTGTGAGATTTCACTTTGTAGTTAGACTCTAGGTCCATTCAAACTATGGTTAGATAAATTTTGTATTGGGGTGCGAGCCGTCTATTTGGTCGGCAAGGTCGAGAAAATCTTCCTGTCTTTTCCACATATTCTAGGAACCGATAACTTTGCTGAATATTGCGATCCAGAGGAAGATTGAGGTAATGAAGGAATTTCTAGCGAACCTTATGCTGAAATATTTTAATTTACTATTAGCTGTAACGAAGCAATTTACGAGGAAGCTAGGAGAAAGGTGGTGTGCTCTTTTATACACAATGAGTAAAGTGTTTAACTCGCTTGGCACGATACCGACTAGCTATCCTACAAGATCACCCTCAAACTCTGCAGGAAAAAAGTTAGAGCTAGAGCAAGAAGATGGCTACCACAGCATAATCTCATAAATTGCGAAAAGTCCTTTCTAAAACGAAGTCCTAATGCACACAAAATGGTACCTACTCGGGGAGATGAAAAATCTTTGAATGTGCTAACGGACACTCACTTCCCCGGCTACATGTACGTCGATTACTACTAATTTACCCACTTTGTACAACAATGCGCGAAAGCACAGCTTTCTTAGTCTATGGAGCTGATACTTTTCAAATGAAAACTTAAAGCACTATTCCTTCAACTTCTTAGCCAGTGCCAAATCTCGAGGACTAATCCTAGGCAGAAGGCTTTCGTAAAAAGAAAATATTGCGTAATGTGTTAGGAAATCCCTAGTTGCCGTTTACTCGTGTAAGAAAGTTGTTAACCAAATATGGGAACTGCCGAGGTATAAGTATGTAAGTCCTTAAGCCTCATAAAAAATAAATCAAAAAATCAACCAAACAAGACTGTTTCAACAAAATTGACAACAACCGCATAACTTCTCGAACCAAAGGTCACAGCGAAAGCATGCACCGGCCCTATGTCTCCTAAGGGACAATGCAATAGTTAATCAAGCCTACATTTGTTAAGGTTCTCGTCGTCGCCGGACTATAGTGTCACCGAAAAGGAAAAGAGTGATGGACCCATCCAAACAAAGTCTCAGAATCAAGGTACAGCCGAAGTTAATGTCTAGGGGTAAGTCCAGACTACAAATTTATTTAAAGTGAGGTTAAGATGGTCTTCAACATTTAATCCTACAATAAATTGATAAATTGAAAAATATGGGACACTCTACGCCAACAGATTACACCAAATAGTCCTCCCCACACTCCCACTTAAGGACCCAATACAAACAGACAAGTTAATTATCAATCCAAAACAATGGACTCACACTCCCCCTAAGCGGCTTGGTCAAACCACAGACGTGCAATGCAATCAATTCCAAAACACAATTTATTTGGAAAACATTCGCAGAAATAATTATTTTTATTGAAACGCGGTTCACTCAATTAAATGTTGTGCGTAATAGTAATGAATTGCACAGACCGAGTCCGCACAAGTCGTAGTGCTTGCAAAGAGTCCTTTGGTGCGAGAATTTAGAACAAATGTTGCGTACATTGATGGTGACCTCGAAGTTGCGCCTGCCGCAATAATTGAATTGAAACAGAAATGTTACTTTAACAGACTCCTCGGTTGTGTTTGAAAGTTCTAATTTTAAAAGTAATTGAAATGCTTTTGCAACAAATTCTCTAAAGGCAAAAAAGTGCTCGATTTTCGTGTGATTTGAGGCCTAACTCGGGGTATCCCTCATGCAAGAATCGAAATAAAAAGATTTTTCCAAAATAAAGTTCGTGAGTCTTTTTCAGAATATTATAAAATGTCATTTTAACAAGTACACGCCAGGCGCCACACAAAGTTATAAGTAAATTCATGCATTTCACTCACCTGTTATTTGAACTTTTAATTCGGATTTTCATTTTGCTCATGGATGACAATTGAAGACAATGACTTAAAAATCCACAAATTACACTGGAAAAGTAAAAGAAAAAGAATTTACATTAGTTTAGCACACACTTATCACATTTATTTGCATTTATTATGAACCCTATTTCAAATGATATTTAAAATTGAATGCGCACCAGTGCTGGCGAGAGTACTGCAATTGCAGTATTATACTGATATTCTGTCATTCCGTACTCCGTACTACCCAAACGCAAATTATACTGCTCATCCCAGTAGTCTAATGCCTACGGTGAAACTACCAATGAGAATGCTTTTATTATTGCTTACTATTTTTGTTTTATGAAAAACTAGTTGATACCCGCTACTACTTCCGCTTGGAAAGACGTCACATTATACCCTATATCCTTCCCCGGGTTACAAGCCATTGATGAAAAGGTAAAGACTTTTAATATTTCTCACATTTATTCTTTTCTGGTTTTTCTTTCTGTCTCGGAGATGACCAGATGAAATTGACTTATTAAAGATCATGGCGTATCAACGCTCAACAGAAAATTGCAGACGTTTGAACTCAAAGTCGTAGTCTGATGGGATCAGAGGAATACAGGGGATAAAGACAGTTTTTCCATGCTTGACTGTAAAAATTCTAAGTAAAAAAGTGGCACGGCACAGCACGGCACGGCACGTCACACGGCACAGCACGGCACGTCACGACACGGCACGGCACACGGCACCGCACGCCACGTCACGTCACGGCACGTCACGGCACGTCACGTCACGGCACGGCACGGCACGTCACGGCGCGGCATGGCACGTCACAAAGCACAGCACGTCACGGCACGGCACGTCACGGCACGTCACACGGCACGTCACACCACAGCACGGCACGTCACACAGCACAGCACGTCACGGCACGGCACGGCACGTCACGGCACGCCACGTCACGTCACGGCACGGCACGTCACGGCACGCCACGTCACGGCATGGCACGGCACGTCACACGGCACGTCACGTCACACCACAGCACGGCACGTCACACAGCACAGCACTTCACGGCACGGCACGGCACGGCACGGCACGTCACGACACGCCACGTCACGTCACGGCACGGCACGGCACGGCACGTGCTGTGTGACGTGCCGTGCCATGCCGTGACGTGACGTGCCGTGCCGTGCCGTGGCGTTCCGTGACGTGGCGTGACGTGCCGTGCTGTGATGAAGGCTCCTAGATAGAGCTTCCCTTTTTGGGATAGGGCAGGACAGGTACAGAGGAAATGGAGGGTTGATTCTTTCTCCTCTTCGTCCCTGCAGCTCCTGCAGAATTTATTTAAGAAGAGGCCCATCCTTCTGGCATGAGGCCGATGGTACAGTGGCCAGTAAGAACACCGATAACGATGCTGATGAACGACTTTTTAAGTAAAGATCAGACTTTTAGAACGAGTGAGGTTTATCATAGACCAGATTTCTATGGAGGTATGGCATGTGGTACCATTTCTCCATCTTTGGTTTGTCTTGCTGATCGCATCGTACTCTAAGAATAATTTACATGTAGTGAGTGAAATACCCAGATTCCTCCGTTCCGGTAGGATCTCAGGAGTAGTACCACGTTTGCCGAATTAATCAGCCTTACAGTCCTCGCTCTTAAGTTGGTCCTAAGTGTAGTAAGCCCCAATCTGTGTTCGCCGCGTGAAGATGAGGCTACAAATTGGTAGACCAAAGTTGGCTTCGGAAAAGATGTGGACACTTGTGTCCTATTAAATGTACATGCATACCTTTTTAACAATCTCTAAATTTTAAGTAAAGGCTATGCGACTAACAGGCTAAATGGTTTCCTAGGTGTAGAAAAAAAAATCACATTCGTGGTAATCACGACGAACGAAGGGTGAATCTAAGAGAGTATGTTCGAATTTGGTGAGTCGCCGTGGTTCAGTGGTTAGTGCGTTGGACTGCTGACCAAGCGGCGTGGGTTCAAGCACCAGCCAGGAAAACACCGAACATGTTTCGCGGCACCACCACTCGTCGGGGAATGACAAGCCTCCGGTAGAAGCTAGGCCTTGGCTCATCCCGAGCTGTCGCGCCAGCTATTTATTTTTTATTGTCAAGCAATTATCGAGTCCGTTCCATATCGAAATGACATATTAAGACCATTTTCAAGATCACTCCTCCTTCTACATAAAATCTCATCATTTTGCAATGACAATTCGAATCACGTTCTCGAAAATTCCTTTCAAAATGTCTCCCATGCTTTCGCACATCGTTCCCATTCGATCGCAGATATCCGACAACACAAAATTGTCGGTCATAAAATATTCAAAGCTTTAAACGATAAAACCACTTATCAACCATCCGGCTCCTTCCACTTAAACAAATGTCCTGTACCAATACACCACGCGTATAGTATGTATACGAATACAAATAAATGGCCTCATGTGTAGGGGCTGTCATCTTTCGATTGCTCTGTTCATTCCCCGCAGAGATATGTACATACAAATGAGTTAAATTAGATTTCGCCATCCCTAGTCTCGCCGAGCTGGGGATGGAGATGGCTCTCCTGCAGCTGCCTTAAGCCAATTCAGCCCCCGACTGTCTATGCGGGTGGTGGCTGGCAGAGCGCGTACGACACAAATTGCGTATATCTCTATGGAGATCGTTGTTACGAGTCACTCGCCCAAAAAGCAACAGAGTCGTTTGCTTTTATGTGTCATTTAAATGTTTTGCGAATACGTATCGTTTTCCACCTTTACGATTATTGCCCAACACCAGGATACACACATCAGTACTATGGAGTCCTTGTTACGCATTCAGCTGTCATAAAACGTTATTCGAATTTTCGAAAAGTCAATAAATCGGTGAGGGCCTCGGGCCCCGGTATACAGGCAGAGGCTTAGAAATATGAATTACCATTACGTAAACGCAATAAATGTCCTTTGAATTAATGCGTTCGACGTGCGTATGGTTTCCAAATTTTCCCCGAGATAAGTAGTGTGAACGGGGCCTAATGGCTAGACTGTGTATCTAATTGAGATAAATAGATTACGATTGTAAGGATTAGGGGCAGGAAACAACAGAATTCCGAGCGAATGGATTTATTTTTATATGAACAGTCATGAATACTGAAAAGGGTAATTCGACTACAATATAGTCAAGGGATGATTTGAAGAAGGATTCCCGTAAACACTGAACTCTTTAACGTTCATTATGTATTGGGATTCCCCTTTGGAAACGATGAAATGCAAAGGAATTGCAAAGTAATACTCACTATTATCCCTTTAGGACTTTGCACTTAAATTAAGATTCTCGTTCAGCATCTATTACCATTGGGACCAACCCACAAGAAAAGAGGAACCAATTCAACTCGAAATCGAGGAGCAAAATGAGTCCGGAGAAGGAAGTGATGGTTTGAAACGAAATTAGATTTTCGCCTTCAAAATATCACCAGGACACAAGGGACTCAGCCCAACATACATGCCTGCTGGTGTGTATGTCAATATCATTGAATGCTAACATAATCAGAACATTTTTTGCTCGGTCTATATAAAGAAATCTCCGTTGTAAGTGCTCCCAGAGGACCTTTTATCCCATAGTGCGTGTGTGTGGTGTGGTCACCATAATTTTGTATCCTTTTCCAAGAAATGAAGTCAATTTCGTTGAAAGTACAGCGAACCCTAACTACACCCAACTGACCGGAAAATGGACAAAGAGGTAAAACATTATAAGCATCATAGGATCAACCCACGTATGTATGTAGGTGTTGGGTATTTTGTTTTCGTTCTTGGTGGTCCTTTAACAACCGACTATACGCCTAACCCTACCTACTTTTCAGTGTAATGACGTCTTTCAAAAACACATTGAAGGACTTGAAGCTGTTAACAGGTGGGCAGTGCACGGGTGAACTGAGTGAACTAATCTCCAGTTCAGTATCCGAATCAGATTAGACTGCTTAGGTGACGTAACCTTTCAAAGGCACTCAGTGGACTTTTAAATGTCCGTGCCGTGCGTGGACGTGAAAGTTATCTGCACATACATATTAGCAGAACAGACTTGGGTTCTTGACAAACCTGTTTTATATAAGACACAGGTAGTCGCCGCCGTGGCTTTGTGAATAGGATGTTAGACTGGTGTGTGAACTGCGTAGATTCGAGACGCGCAGTGACAAACCTTCGAAAGTCTCATTTGTCATGAGGAAGTTTTTTAATTCGCCGTTCGGAATCTTCAATAATTTGCAGGTCCATTTCATTCGTTTTCTATATGGATAAGAAGAAAAAACTATTCCTCTTCTTTTTGGCAGGTACCCAGCACTTTTCTTGAGATAGAGCAGCACATATCTACTCGAGTGAGCTGCACTTACATATATCTATTAGCTGACTTCTTCGATGGATTCTGCAATCCAGTAAGCGTCGGTAAAGTTAAATAAGGTTCGATGGCTGCCAAAGCTGCGGCTACGGCTCACTCAGACCAATGGATAGATTCATTGTAATACGATTTACATTGGCCGGATCTACCGGCACACAAGCCACTTATTCTACCATAAGTGTGTGAGATTATCTTTTAATTTGTTTGACATGCCGTCCAGTAAGTAACTAGGAAATCTTTGAATTAAACGTTGCGTTGTTTGAAAAGTTTCAACCCATCGACAAATCTTCCAGACCAGATAGAGCATTTAGGCGATTGAAGGAGTATTCGTCAAAGGGTTTCGTTCTTTAGGTTGATGGACCAGATCAGGTGAATAGCAGATAAGCAACTGTCACCTCTTACTCCTCTTATTTAAAGCCTTCTGCAGAAATCGTTAAAACTCTCAGTTTTCTTGCCTGGCTGTCCTTCAACCAGCTTCCCGTAAGGGCTCCAATTGCAGAGCTCCGCACGCATTAATTTCGATTTTGCCACCATTTTTTTCGCCCAATCCCTTGAATCGTCTTCTTGAGGTGAATTAATGAGTATACTTGGTAAAAATAGTAAGTTAGTTAGTTAATCCTCCATCAGGTCAATACCCGTTTCCTTTAGGGACGCCCCTTGGATTGATAAATAGTCATAGCAAGGCATCTGACATTTTCCATGAGTCAAGTTCTGATATTCCAAAACCGAATCTCTGTCCGGGAACCATATCCAAATGCCCTTAACAAACTATCAGTCCATATACAAAATATCCGTGACAGCAAAAGGTAACGCTAAATGATTACCCGCGTTATCTACACGAAAATGAAAGCACTCAACTCTACCTGCCTTTCGAAATTTTCTAAATCGCCAGCATTGCATTACGTTGACTCGCATATTCCAACTTATTTGCCCGCTAAAAATTGTTTATTGGGACGTGAACTCTAGGTCGCAGGATATATGCAGAGAAAGGATATCGGCTGTCGGCATGTGGCCTCTGGCAACACAAAGTTCACACTCTCTCCTATGAAAATTTAGAGAATTTAATTAGAAATTTCCCGATTAATTGTCCAATGGAGGGTCAAGGAGCCAGTATCCTGCTTTTGGACTTAAAATTTATCACATTCTGCGTTAGCCGGTACCAGCATTTCAAATTTAATCGGGATTTAGTTTCCCCAACATTTTCGAAAAGTTTTGCTGTTGTTGGCTGTTGCAGATGCTTTTTGGCAAGAAATTCCATTGAAATGGAGGGAATCACTCTGCAGGCCAGTTGCCCGAGGTGAATTAGACGTATGCTGAATGTTAATCATTGAAAACGGGTCGCCACCAAACCCGTTTCTGTTTAGAATAACTTGTATATTTTCCTAGTAAGTAATCCGGTTGTTACCCGATTGTCCATTCAAAGGCTGCTGCATTCCGCCGTAACTCATTTTAGAGATTTAGATGCACAACTTTGCTTGATCCTTTTTCCCTTTTATTCTCAATTAACAATCCAATCAAATTCAATTTTATAGACCCGCCTTCAGGGCACAATTTAACGCTCATATGCAGACCTGAACGGGAGCAGCCCAAAAAAAAAAGGAGCAAGCCTGTGCAGCTTTCCAAAGGGAATCGGAGAACGGTTTCCATACGTTGCTATCCTTCACACAAGCATATGGACGTGTGTTCAGCATGCGGAAAATCCTGAATTTTCCACATTTTCCTTCCTTCTGGACCGGTGATGATGGGGGACGGTGTTTCACATTTTCGTTTTCCATATTAAATCAGAGCGCTCCGTTCAGTGCCTTTTTGCGTTTTAATTTGCTTCGTCTGTGCATTTTAATGCGCGTATAAGTGAACGTTATGTTTTTCTTTCCTTTTGGTTTTTCATATTTTTATTATCTCCTGCTTTTTAATGTGTGGATGCACAAGGAGGGTGTGCTGAGGCACAAAAGAAGGAAATGGTAAAAAAGAAATCGTCCTCGGTGCCCCCGATGGACAGGGGAGTTTCTACTTCCTACCATATAGTGTCTGGTAGTGAAATGTCTGCAGTTAAATGTTCTCAAATTAATTTTTAATGAAATTTTAAGGAAAAGGGCTCCTTTGAGGGTGTATAACGGATAAGGATGCTCCTATTATACATTACAGTTCAAGTCTGTAGAAATTCAAGTGGAAAGTTTTTATTTTAAAACGTTCAGATGATCCTTTCATAATGTGTTAAATTTTTATTTGACTTTAAATAATAAATTGGTTTTCGTTCTGAGCTGATAATCTTACTAAAAGCGGTTCAGTGTAGAGTTTTGATCGGCATTGCTATGCATTATGTACATATATATATAGCTTTTCTGCTTTGGGGCTCCACCAAAAAGCATCGCCAACCAGATCAACTTTAGCAAATTCGAAAACTATTCGGGCTAGAGGATCAAACTTTGGAGACCATGCATGTTGCAACTTCCTTAGGTGGTGAACTCTGGCCACTTTTAACAGGCCAATGTATCTGCACAATTTACTCTCATAGTGCATTCATAAAGACCCCATGGCATGGGATCCCACTCTGCTTACTTTTTTCCTTTCAGAGAATCTGCTTATTCGCATAACTATGAAACTGTCTACCTCCATTAGATGGGTATATGTTATCCACTCCAACTTCCGTCGCCGTCTTTTTCTCCCACACCCTTTCATTGCTCTTATTGCATAAGACCGCAACAAAATGCCACATTTTATACGCATTTCACCTGCGTTCCAGTGAACTGCTAGCATTCTCGTGGCGTCAAATAAAGGATAAAACAATTTACGAAAACGCGTAAGAAATCTAGAACTCTCTACTCCTGAAAAAAGACCACTAAATGGTCTGCTAGCCGATCTTTGAAAAAATGGGAACCTCCTTAATCTTCTTGGGAAAGTGCAAGGATCCGCAGACATGTGCATTAGCAGTGCAGTTATACCAACTCCCTCAACAGCATTAGTTTCTTCTGATGCCCTTGGATATTTTCGGCAATTACATGGCGCATAGAGCAGCCTTCATTTTAGAATTTTCTTGCAGTGGTCTATTTACCAAACTAGCCGCTCTATCGTTACTGTAAAGAAAACTTCACTTTTAAAAGTCACAACTAGACGATGAAACCGTTCCTACCCGCAACATGGATGTTGACTATGTTAACTTCTAAGCAGATGGCTTTGAATTGAGTATGACCCACGCTCCGTGTAGACTTATGCTTAAATGAGAGCAGAGGCCTTGCATCTCGCAACGAATGGAAGGGACCTACTATTTATTGCCGACTCCCAACAGCGAATTGAGAAGCTTTTTCATGACAAATTGTACTCTTGAGGGCTTGAACCCATGTAGCTCGCACAGCAGTCCAACGCACTCACCACGGCAACAAAAAGCAAATAAAGAGTGTTATTATTATTGCTGAATAGCAATTGATCAGCTCTAGCACTGCGGTCTCTCAAAGAGACGGGAAGGGTGGTTTGACCTCAGAAAATATCGGCAGGCCTACCGGTACTAGGTCACCTGACCACTGAGGCCATTTGTCTTGGAACGATTTTTGATATTGCCCTTTTGACGGGGTTTTCTGGTCATGTCTTGTCCTGTCTAAAGTCTACTATATGACGAAAATTTACCACCGCTAAGTCCAATCACGATACTCAAATTTGTCACAGTAATTGGATTGAAGGAAAGGGTCTAAGTAAGGCATCCATTGACCAGAGTCCTCCAAAATAGGGGGACACAACAGATCTATCTAAATTCACATTCAAAACAAGATTCTGATGTTCCGGTTAGGAGAGGAAACTGGGCGTTTTTCGGCTACGGACTGCCAGTGTTTAAAGACTACTTTCCCATTCCTCTTATTGTGATGCTGCAACATTTTACCTTGAGAAGAAGTGTACCCATTCTTATTGCGCATTTCTATACACTTTTTGATCGGGTGTATAATACCTCCCGAGCCAGTAATCTCTGTCAGTCAAAGGAGTCTTGCTTCCATCGTAAATGTGGGATGAGCAGTATTCACTTTGAAGATATGTTCTTTGTTATCCATAGACTACTGCCAATGCAAATTGGGTTAATTTTCTCTCCTTCCTGGCCAAGAATAAACTTCGTCACATTCCAACGCTTCCAACAAGCTGATGCTTGACTAAAACATACATATCACGATTCTAGTTTATCACTTGATTATACATTCAACATCTAATAAAAATGGAAACAATTACTAAATGCCTAACAAAGTCTAAAAGAAAGACACATCACACATGAACCACAATGCACCCATCAGCCATCTCGGCTAAATTTCGATTCTCCGGGTGGAGCAATTCTCTTCAAAACTACGTGGAAGTTCTCCGTGACTGCATAATCGTCCTTAAATATGAACACCAAATTTATTTCAAACTCTGAAAGCATACAATGTGAGTCACAATTCTGTAAGGAATTCATTCTCACCCCGTTACCGATTTTAAAATTCTTCGTAATCAATGTTGGGCACGTAAACAGTCTGGGCAATATCATAAAAATTGGAATTTCTAACTGTGGACAGACGTTACCATCGGCGATTTGTATTGTTTGGATTTCTGTGGCATCTCTGGAGTAACCCTCATCACATCCGCATGTTTCCACACGAACCAGTTGCAGTTCAATTGACTTTATGGCCACCTCTGTATGTTGAACTGAAACCTAGGAAAAAAAGTTTTCTGTAAGTGCATCTGAGAATAGAATTCTATCTTTACATGTCCAGTGATTGGCTTTGTTACACAACACTCTGTTTCGTCCAACTTTCCTGTGATCAAAAATCTTGGGATGGATATCCTTTCCTTCGCTGATTTCTGCAATGATTCAGGACTTATACTGAATGCTACCTCAGTCGGCGGTGCTTTCTTGGCATCCACAATGTTTGGCTTGTACTGAATGCAGAACTGTTGCGTCTTCTGGAGACTCTTTGCCAGGAAACTTCTCTTCACATCACATCTTAGCTGATAGTTAATATTTACGAACACTCCATGATATGTTTCGTAGAGAATACGAGGTTCCTTAGTGCAAACCAATGGCAGTTCAAAATGAAATTCGGAGAGCCCTTGGGAGAGTTTTCCCGGAGTGCTTAGCTCCAAACTGGTGTTTAGCAGTTGAATAGGCTTCACCGAATTGTAGAATGCTTCGAAAATGCCAACATTTTTCGTACTTAGTTGAAGATTTACTATTCCCTCCATGGATAGATTGATTCCGTCGTGTTTTGCCTCGGTCGGGCAGTTGAACTGGACAACTCCTGTGAGCATTTCCTAGAGAATAATAATTTTATGCTGGAGGACTATAATTCGGTGATGCTTGCTCTCACCCCCTCATAGTAGATTTTATTCTCGCGCTTTAGTTTTATTTCGAAAGACACTGCACTCATTTTCGAGGGAAGAAAAAAGAATTGATTTTAATGCACTAAGCAACTTTCAGTCAGAGTTTGTTGACAGTTGGGGTTTTGTCTGTCATGTCTTTTTTTTTTTATTTTGATTCCGTATTTCGTTGGGGGTGGATACCAGTGGGTACGTTCGAGTTATACTTTGTAAAATTTATTTGAAAGTCCTTGAATGATAAATTATCTTCTAGCCCAAGGGATTAGGGCTTTATTTCAGCTTAAAAAAAAATATCGGACGCGATAGCTCTGAATCGTTCAAGGCCTAGCTTCTCGTTGATTGATGTTCTGCGTGCTACGTTTTTCGCACGAATAGGAGGGACTTACAATTTATTGGCGGATTGAGAAGCTCTTTCATGATAGATTATAATCCCGGAGGCTTGTCATTCCCCGACGAGAGAAATTTCTCTTTCCATAGTTTTTTTCCATAGTTTCAGTTTGATTTTTAGGGAACTTGATGCTTTTCTTAAGCCAAGAAGAAATCCTTTGCCTGTCTAGAGCGCTTTGCAGCGCCGCTTTCGTTTAAGCCAATGACAGCCGAATCTCTTCTGTTAAAGTGTTCTGAAATGCCCTTGATCGCCTTACGTACTATTATTCTAATAGCATGACGTTGGTTTCCATCCTGCTAAAGTATTCTGTCTTCTTTTGCTAGCTTTATAGCTCCTTCCTTTACATTTTCCTTAAAACTCTATATATTCACTTGGTTTAACTGCTTTAAAACACAAAGGACACAAAAGAGCTTCACCCTGTTACAATTATCAGCTGCAATACCATCTGTCACTTTGAAGTTTCAAAACAACCTCTTTAAAAACTGTTCTAGTTTTCCTGTTCTCGTTACTTAATTTTGCAATTTTACGATGAAAAACTAAACAATTCGATTCTGAAATAACAAAAATATGTTACGCAACACAGTGCCACTCCTTCGTTCTGTCAGGAGCATAAGTCAACCTTTTGTGGCTCGAATATCCCATCAAGAATTCGATCCCAATGAAACTCCTCTTCCAGACCGAATGAAACGCGACCTCGAGGAGGCGAAGAAAACACTTAAATGGCGTACACCTATAGGAGACCGTCCTGGCGATTGGAACTCCAAATTGAAAGCCTTTGCCGATATGGAGCAAACATCGGACTACATAACAATGATGCAGAAACCCGTCGACTTTAGTCCATCGGCTATCAAACATTGGTGGACAAAAAAGAAAGAACGTGTCGAGAGACATCTGCAGCAGTACGTTACAGAGCGTCATGAAATCCTAGGCAATGAATTGGCAGCCGCACATTTTATAATCTTCCGCGGTGGGTCAGTGAAATTTCATCACGAAAAAGAATGGAAAAAGGGGGACGAAGATGGAGAACATGATCTGCCGACAAAGTTCCATGCGGCATGGAAGGTCGAAGCAATTCGTTGTGACAACATGACACTGTACTTCGAAGGATTAGAGAATTTACGTTGCCTGCAAACATTGAAGTTTCTCTCTTTCCGAAATGTTAAAACTTTCGATGATTGGTGTCTAGATCGAGTGTCTGGCTCAGAGTTTCCCAAATTGGAAATCCTTGACATCTCGGGCACAGAAGTGACACTAAATGGGCTACAATGCCTGTATAGGATACCAACACTAACTCTACTTATTGTCGACGATCCCAAGGCATCGCTGGAATACGAATTGACTTGTGCGCTGCTGGAGGAAGCCATCCCAAAGCTGAAGATTTTCGCAGCGAAAGATATTCATACGTAATCAAAATATGTAGTTTTAGGTGTAGAAAAGAAAATTTAATAAATTTAAGAAGATTGCGGCTTTGTTTTCATGTACTCCGCCTTGATAGCCGCCCGTTCTTCAACTTCTGGCAAGTAGGGGGCGATTCCTTTCGATCTACGGTCTGACCGGACTTTATTCTGTAAGAACATTTTAACTCATATCATACATCTTTCATATCAAGTGGACAAATCATACCCAAAATTCCTTGCAGTTGTTGTAATTTGCAAAATATACTTCACACTTTTCACGGTCGAAATTGTATGTATTTAAACATTTATAAGTCAAATCTTGTTCCTACGAAGAATGGTATTGAAACAAGTGGAATAAGCAATGAAAATAGATTTACTTTCAGACAGGGGTTATCTCTTTCGGCGTTTTGATTTCGAGGCATTTTAGACGAGAATAAATAAATGTTAACTTCTTTTTCTTTTTATTTGTTATATAAAATTTGAGAAAATCATGAAATTTCAAAACTGTCACGGGATGATTTGTCTTTTGGTGGAAGTAATGCCAAGTCAAACGTTCAATTACATTTTCCATGCAATTATAACGCGTGATATAAATATCTTAATTTGATACACAATAATCGTAAAGTGCATATTTCCTTGGATAATTCTCGTTGCGAAAAAGAAAATCGTTGCGGAAAAAGCCTCGATTCTCGCAGTTTTACTGCGAGAATCCATTCATTCTCGCAACGAGAAAAATAATGGATTGGGCCCTTCTTTTCTCGCAACCGAATATTTCTCGTTGCGATATTTTGACATTTGCTTTTACATTTCTTTTTATTTCAAATTAGTTTTCGTTTCAGAGACCTAATTTAATTTATTATGGAGAGAAAATAGAAAAGTACAAAGAAAACAATTTGTTCGAAAGCAGAAGAAGCCGTACACAACGACCTGGATTTTCGTATTTAGGAGGCCATTTTACATAGGAAAAAGAAATTAATTAAAATGTTTCCACACTTTCGTTAAAGGGAACCCGCCCCTAATTCTGTTTTTCTTGAAAATCTTAATGCTAAATTCAAAACAAAATGTACCGATAATTTTAATCATTACCTATGGTTAATTTTTACCACGCATATACCTTTATATGCATAACAACCCTGACTTCTTTATTGTCGCCATTAACCTTGCAACAGTTGTCTCCCTCTATTATGTTGGTACTCCTGCGAAACTCATTAAATTCCACTTAGCAGCCGTTCCGCTTTTGTCTGCTGTCAACCATTTTGCAAAAACCTCATTCAATTGTCAAACGTTTACCTAATCGCAGATCAAACTTTTTTCTTCTGCATTTTTCCAAGTGACTTTTTATTTTTTTTTTTCATTTCATTTTATAATTTGAGTTCTACGCGAAAATAATTCTTAAGATTTTTCTAAAAATAAAAAACCGCAAATCAAATTCAGTGCAATAACGCCGAAAAGCAAACCTCGACGGAATTCAGCGAAAAAAAATGACTCACTACGACAACTCGGGAAGCGAAGATGGCCAACTGCGGAGCCCTGGCGATACACATTTTATCAGGTGGGTATTTACGCTCCACGCAATCCCATGAAAAGCGATGCAAAAGTAGTCAATGTCCCCTCCTATTTTTGCTGCACGAACAAAATAAGAAAAAGAAAAAAAAAACCAATGAACACAACTTGCAATGCATATTTTTTTGTCTGCAAAATCGCTTTTCATGGTCGCGGAAGCAACCAACAGACCAATTGTTTTTCTCCTCTTGTTCCTGGCTTTTGGCTACAAAAAAATAATAATGAAATGCCACCAAAATAAAATGAAATTAAATATTATATTTTACGAAAATGTATATATTTTATCAATCAGCATAAGCATATTTAATTTACTTGAGTTTTTTCATTGCAAATAGGCCAGAAAGTGTGTACATGTCCAATGACCGATGCGCGCGATGGCCACACGATCTCTCTCTAAAAAAAATTCATTCTAAATACGAAATAAATACTCAATGACGAGTGTTTTTTCGAAATAAAAACCAAAAAAAAAAAAAAAATATTTGTGTACCTAAAATCGATTTTAGAGCAAAAGCAAAGCTTAACAAAGAAAAACTGTGTTCTACCACGGGGTTAAAATTTAAAAACCCACCAACGATGACTGCAAAACGTGGATATGACGACGGTGGTGTGATGGTGGCGGTGGCGGTGGTGAACTCCCTCCAACTCTCCCTTAGTGAACCGCCGTCGCTATAAATCAAAACACTCGACGCATGGTGGTAAATTGAAATTTTGTTGTCTATTTTAACTTAAAACTAATATTTCTTCTGCCAAAGCGATGAGATTAGAGTGCTGCTGCACAGACAACTTAGTATTTTCACGCGCGCACGCATGGAATGTTGATTTACTTTAATTATTGCAAACGAATAACAACAAAGGCTGTTGCTCTTGGGACTATACTGCGCCACACTCCATATGGATAATCTTGGGTGAGTCTCTTCTTTTCATTTAATAAGTTATATACGTATGTACAAGTGAAATTAAATTCGATATACTGTGTGGGGAGAAGAACGCCCGCTGCCCCACCCCTCGGTGGGCGGTGATTGAAGGAGCTTATCAGACGTAGACAAATCCGGGAGGGTAGTAGCTTCATCGATTTTGCTTTCGTGTGTTGATTGAATCAACTAGTATTTTTCTGTATTTATTTTTTGTTTTTCTTTCCCTTTGCTGCTTTGTAACGTGATTATGTTTTGCGATTCGAAAACAAGGGCAAACGAATTCGAGTGTAATTAGACCGACAGTGAATATTGGACGTGTAAAATCAATTAAAAATGCGAGCGTCAATACTCTAGTTAGGCAATTATCACATCTGTTACATGAACAGCTGAGATTAGTCATTAAAATTCTCAATTTGTTCGTTCAAATTCATTTGCAAAGCGCGTAATGCGTAAGCACGTCTTCCGAATAGTTTTGTCTAGTCACATCTGCTTATCGGTTTGGTATTCCCATCGAATAAGCACTTTGTTTACAATTATAATATTTTTCATTACTTGCCATCTCGCGTCTAACAGAGTTAGCATCAGCACATTTAATTTATACCACACAATGCAATTCCCAATTGACAACCAATCTTTTGGTTTAACCCCACGTGAAACATAGCGAATCAGCAAAGCCTCCGTGCCATCTTGTCCAGAGTTCTGCAACGCGTTTCAGCTCAATCCCAGTCATTTAAATCCCGGTCAACTGGCCTGCATTACGTTTGCTATACAGTGTTTTAATACACTTCTAGGTGAATGGATTCCACACGGTATACTTGGCAAAAGTATTCTCTGCAAGGTGCTTGATTCATTGCCTATTTCTTCTCAATATTGTGATTTCTCTTAGTTGTCACACAAAGGATGCATTCTAGACAGTTTTTGTACGCATTAACATTCCGTTGACATCTAGACTACGTCAAATTAAAATCCACTTGCAAGACCTTTTCATTTGTTTCTTTTTTTATTGCGTACTTTTCTGCCTTAACTGGCGTGCGATAGACAAAAGAGATGTAACCTATTTACATCAACATGTGGTCGCAGGGTTAAGTTCGTTAGACTTTTGAGCGAGCTGAAACAGGTTCAAATTTCAGCAGAAACAACGACATTTTTTGCGGCTTACCTTTTGCCGTCCAAATGACAAATCTTTCAAGATTATAATGCGTTCTGAAAAAACTTCTCAATCGACTGTTCAGACCCTGCAGAGAATAGTGTAGGACGTTTCCATTTATGCGAAAAATATAACTTGCACAACATGAATGGTTGCGGACAAATAGGCCTTGTTCCAACTAAGGTGCTAATTATAAAAGTTTCAGTAACTATCGCCTGTTTTAACCGATTTATGGCACCAGTATTTTGGAAAATTCATTATGGTTTAGGCTGGTGTCAGGTATAGTGTGCCTCGTACGCTATTCGTAATAAACACGCTACGTCTATTGGGCATGTGCAATTTCAGATTAAATTGGGGTTAAGTTGCTAGAAATAAGATCATGTTTTAATATATAAATTCTGTCAGTCTGTAGGGACCATTTCCATATCGAAACCGAATATGTAATCGATGCAGGACATTTTTCTTTCGAATATAAACTGGGTCTTCCACTATGAACATCATCTTCTCCCAACATGGCTTTCTTTTTTAAGTCCTGGAACTCATTGTTCGATTAAAGTAAGCTGACAGCTTCGAAACGAAAGTATTTGCCTCAATTTTCACTTTCCTGGCATTACTAAGAGGCCCTCTGACCTCTGGTTGACCACCAGGCCAGCACAATCGATCTTACAGGCCGCAGTGGATCTGCGTCTCGGCATCTTATTAGTATCGTAGATCTTTTGTCATTTCCCATTTTTATTGCATTGCTGCCGCTCCACAGAACTCAGAATTCTTGTGCATGGGGACTCAGTCCTGAATCATATCGTAGCTAGGGCCAAGAAGTGGTAGTTCTTTTGTCATTTTTGCAACCCCAGCTTGCAATTCGATTTCCAACCCAAGGCAGATACTTTTTTACGCTTGAGGGGCTTATAAATATCCTTATGATTTTATCCATACAGAGAGAGTGTAGTGGTTCGAAACTTAGGTGATATTAGGTTTCAAAGGCCTCCAGAAAATATAAATCGTTTACCGCAGCTGCCGTGACTCAGTGGTTGAAATACTGATAAATGAGACTCAGATACGAATCAAATAATAATAGTTTTCGGCACCACTATTCAATTGCAAACCTCGGAAATTGTGTTAAATTGCTGAGAATGCTGACTCAGTATCGAATCGTAGCAAAAACCGACCTTTGTTTCGACGTCAGACCTTCCCAAGGGTCTTATTTGTTATGAAAAAATGTCAGTCAGTCGTAGAATAGTAATAAAAACAGCACTTGTCTTCAATTCATGTGAAACATAAAACAAACATAACATGAATGACTCAGAAAAGCTAGACCTTGGACGACCTGCATGTTTTGCAGAACCGAATTATTATTATTGACTCAGTCTGTTTGAAACAATTTTCTGCAAGATAAATTTTTTCCAATTAAATTTGAATCGACCGACAAACCATTTCGCTTACAGCACATGACAAATTACTACGATTGTTGGATTAGTCAATCTCGCCAAGTTTTTCGTACTACATATTTGTTTATATGTTTTCACGTCATGAAAGTTCAAGTAATTGACTAGAGTATCCACAAAAAAAAATGTTCAGCACGTACTCATTCATAAACAATGTTCATTAGATATATTAACTTTTTATCAAAGTTACAAGCCACCCTTTCGGAAGATCTAATGGAAGTTTTTATTTTCATTTTGTGGTTTGAGCTAAAATTCACTTTACATCTGGCCTCAATCAACAAGTCCTTTGAGTACACTGCTTACATCTAGTCTGGTCAAAAACGGTCTTTCACATTCTGGATAGAATCCAAAATTATCCGTGAAGATTTATAGGTGATAGTTGAATTGTGATGGCATTAGACTCGCTTGAGTACAAAGAAAATGTTTCCTTTCAGTGTTTGATCGTTTCTTTCATAAACAGCGCACGACCTCTTCAGCATTTCACCCGCAATATGCAACATCCTCAAGCTGCACAGTCATATGTAAGGCTTTTTGTAAACCGTACATAGCGAATGTGGAATAAAATAAGGGTCCTAGGCCGTAGAACTGGCTATTTCGGAATGAGAGGAGAAATGGAGTTCGATTCGTCTTAATCCGAAGAGGATTAAAAGGATTCTCAACCTTTTTCGTCGTCCGTATTCAATTCCCAAACGTATGTTTCGATATGAGAACAATTCCATATAAAATTTGGTTGTTAATTGTCTTTGGTCGTCACACTTTTTAAAACATTTGCGACCCACAGGAGGAATATGCCTTACCAGTTGGAAATCTCTGCTAGGGTAGATAAAGTTAGTCTGTGCGATTTTCTGTACCGTCACACTCGTATTTTGGATACATTTTTGTATTAGCGTCAACTTGAAATGGTGAAAGCTCATGGAACTCAGAATAGGAGCGTCAACAGCTATCGAAACTGATGATCTACTAGAAAATGTTGTCTTAAGAGAAAAACAATTTCCACTTAGGCAACTACCACCTTTCGGTTAAGTTCTGTTGGACAATTCACTATTGAGTAGAAAGTGTGTCAACTGTTGTTGTTGGACTCGAATTAAAGGACATCTCAAAAAACTCACAATGACTTGGAAATTCATTTGTATTCCACAATTGAGGAGAATAAAAATTGAAGAAAGTTTTTTCTGTTAAATGCAATGCAATGTGGTGACATTAGAATGTTTAGAGACGATGGTGTTTATTCTAGAAGTCCTTTCGACTACTTAGGAAGGACGAATGAAAGTCTCTATGTACGTCTACTTTGTTTTAACAACTCAGTGTGAGTAAGATATAAGGGAGAGCCTCTATTAGTACTTTCAATGCGGTTTCTTTTGAACCTACTTTAGAGAGTCGACAGTAATTTCTTCTACAGAGAAGAACGAATGAAACCATAACACCTCCCTGCAGCCAGTACGATCCTTATCCAGCTGTCTCCAGTGTCATACGCCGCGTTAGTTTAGGATAACGTCTACAGAACTTTTTTTTAGAATTCCGTAATGAGCACTAATTCAGTGCAGAACAGTACGCATCAATCAGGGCAGCTGTTGAGTTGTTTTTTACCTTCAGAATGTGTAGTCCAGGTATTCCGATGCAGTCCAAATATATCATTTTTACGTCTCTTCTCTATTGCATTTCCTTTCTACACAGCAAATAGATAAACCATTTGCTTAAATACTTTTGAATAAGTAATGATACATTCCTGTCTTCTTAATTGTTATAGTTTTTCGTTTCCAATCAAATTAACACATTAGACAAGAGTTAGGATTATTACATACATTAGGTATGGAATTTATACTCGTATATGTTTATATGGGATTAATAGAAGGTTGAATAAACAATTATTGTTTTGTGTGGTTTGAGAATGCACGAAGTATAATTAATTTTTTTTTTTTAAGACGCTGTATGTTTTCTTTTTTAGTTTTACGATTGAATCCAAAGCATGTAAAATGTGTCTAATGTCTGGACTACACATTCTAACCATTAAATCACTTAAGTGTGACAAAATTAGCGTAGCAAATACCCAAGGAACACTTTTTTGTTGTCAATCCATATGTGCTTTCAAGTGATTTTATTTTTTTAAATATTTTAACTGATCTTCGTCTCCTTCTAAGAGTAATTCCTCACGTTTTTCAATGTTATGTTTCCCTCACGCCTAATAATTTTTTGTTTCCCTTATTAATATCAACTTGCACACAATGTTGAATTTACAAGTCATTTTTGCATTTATACACTTTGATCAAGATTTCTTTGTAGACATTAACTTCTTATCCATGTGGAGGTGTATATCCAGCCAGCCTGTTGTTTCAAAGTAAATCGGCATTCCAACGAATTCTACAGACATTACAACGCCCTTAAATTCTCAAGTATGTTAAAAATTAAAACTAAACATAAAGAAAAATTATAATATTCGACGCCATTGCGCTGTGTCGGACCGCCATTGGACTCTGTGCAACATTTACACACAGTTCAAGCCTGGGACCAAGTAATGGGGTTCAGCGAAGGTCACGTGCAAAATCTTTCATCGCTAAAAACTGGGATGTCAACGATGATGCGACGACGCAGACAAAAAACAAAATGAAATTTAACTCTCCCTCAACAGATGATTTTCCATAGTTTTTCTTTTTTCTTTCTTTTTATGATTCCAGTGGAGCTCAGAAAAACACAAGCAGGACAGAAGACGATTTGGTTGACGATGACACAGATTCCTTAGATATTAAACCACCGCAAGCGACAATACGCCGTGATTCATCGGGCAAACGGCGATCGGGTAAAGAGAAGAAACATTCCAAGGAACGGAAGCATAAGAGCGAACACAGGGAACGAGAGGAGAGAAGAGAGCGAAGCGAGAGAAGTGATGGAGCGGCCAGTATCGGTGGAAGTGTTGGGAAGTACAGGGAACGAGATCGCGAGATACTGATGGACGATCGACGGTATGTGAAACACTATGAGCGTGGAAGACCAATGTCACATGGGCAACAGCGCAGAGATCACCATTATGAAAGAGGAATGGCAGGTGATGAATACGAGTATCATAATCGGCACAAGCACCGAGAAATGTATCACCATCACCAACAGTACCAACCAGGACCACAGCGCTACGAATACCATGCACAGAGAAAGTACATGGAACAGCCTGGCTACGAGAATCGGCCAGATGCAGAAATTTTGGAGCAGGATCTCCGGACGAGGCTCTTGAGTAAGCGACACAAATACGTGAAAGAGTATCCCGGCTCTCATAGTCATCATGAGAAGAGGCCAAATCATGAGTATTACCGTGAACGAGATGGTGCCGAGAGAAGGAAGGAAACGGTAATCGAAGTGATGGACAGCCCCGAACAGCAGGAGTTTTACACCAGTAAACAGCACAAAAAGAAGGATAAACGGCGGTCTCCTGGTGATCCCGAGCTGGCGGCAAGAAAAGCAAAGCTTATGGAAGCTGACCGTGAGATGGCCAAGCGGAAAGAAGCAGCCAGAGAAGAACTCGAAGCGAGAAGGGAGCTGCGACGGGAAAAGGGAGAATCAGGAGAGCCAAGTGTAGAAAAGGTGCACAAAAAAACCCTCAAGCGATACCATACCGCCGAAGAAAAGGCATTGAAGAGGAAAAGAAGAAAAGCAGAAAATACCAGGACAGGCGTTGGGGCCGAAGTGCTCTCAGACAATTCGGATGTGTACAGCCATAATGGAGACGACGACAGCGATGTCGATGACGATGATGATGATGACGACGATGAGGATGAGGATAGTGATGCATCTTCAGAGAAATCGGAAAAGAAAAGGAAAAGGCATCGAAAAACAAAGGGCGATCCAGCGAACTCCGACGTCTACAGCCATAACGAAGATGATGATGATGGAGGTTCCTCTATCAATTCCGATATACAGAGTCACAAGAGCTACAACGGCTCAATGGAGACATCGAAAAAGAAGAAAACTCGTCTCACTTCGGAGGAAGATGCAGCCCTGCCGGAGGAAAGCCCTCTATCAATTGGAGATCTCTCCAAATCACCGCACAAACAAAAGCCCAGTAACTCCAGGTCACGTTCGGGATCACCGGCATCAAGTCGTCGCACTAAGTCACACTCAAAAAGTGGCAGCGACATGGACGACGACGATGATGGGAGGCGATCCAGGTCACATTCACGGTCACACACTCGATCAAGATCAAGATCGCATTCACACTCCAGGTCACAATCGGGTTCAAGAACATCCAGATCTAGGTCCAGGTCACCCTCGCATTCAAGATCAAAATCGGTATCGAGGTCTCGATCAAGGTCGCGCTCCGAAGAGCGAAATATGAAGAAGAGCGCCGAAGAGGAAGCCCAGAAGGGTGAATCAGAGGTGGTAATGGACGAAGAGGATGTTCCTCGTAACGAGAAGGGTGAAAAATTGCCAAACTACTTTCCCGGCATTCAAGGCTGTCGCTCTGTAGAGGAGTTTCAGTGCTTGAATCGGATAGAGGAAGGCACCTATGGTGTGGTCTACCGCGCTAAGGACAAACGAACCAACGAAATCGTCGCCCTCAAGCGATTGAAAATGGAAAAGGAGAAGGAGGGCTTTCCCATTACCTCACTGCGTGAGATAAATACTCTGCTAAAGGGACAGCATCCAAATATTGTCACAGTGCGGGAGATAGTCGTCGGTAGCAACATGGATCGCATTTTCATTGTGATGGACTACGTGGAACACGATCTGAAGTCCCTGATGGAGACGATGAAACACAAAGAGCAATCGTTCTTTCCCGGCGAAATCAAATGCCTGATACAACAACTCCTATGCGCTGTGGGACATCTCCATGACAATTGGATCCTACATCGTGACTTGAAAACTTCAAATTTGCTGCTCTCCCACAAGGGTATATTGAAGGTAGGTGATTTCGGTTTGGCGCGAGAATATGGTAGCCCGCTGAAGGAGTACACTTTGCTTGTGGTTACACTGTGGTACAGAGCACCGGAATTGTTGCTTTGCTCGCCGGAGTACTCAACGCCGATCGATATCTGGTCGGTGGGCTGCATATTTGCCGAGTTTTTACAAATGCAGCCACTGTTCCCAGGAAAGTCGGAAATTGACCAGCTCAACAGGATTTTCAAGGTGAGTTAGAAGGGAATTTATATGCCGGGGAAGGTTAATTGATTTATTTTTTTTTTTTTTTTTCACAGGAACTTGGAACCCCAAATGAAAAAATCTGGCCCGGCTACAAGGACCTACCCGCCGTAAAAAATCTGCTCAGCCAGAATTCTCAATTCACAGAGTACCCCGTTTCAAATCTCCGCAAGCGATTCATGAGGAGAACCACGGAGACCGGAATCTCCCTGCTACAAGGTCTGCTTACCTACGACCCAAAGCGAAGACTGACTGCTGAGCAAGCTCTCAAACATCCCTACTTTAAAGAGTTGCCACTGCCCATTGACCCTTCAATGTTCCCTACATGGCCGGCGAAAAGTGAACTGGGCGCCCGCAAAGCACTAGCCTCGTCGCCTAAACCACCCTCCGGTGGTTCGCAATTCAAGCAACTGGGTCACGACGAAGTTATCACCACCAAGTCGGCGGCCGTCGCCTCGGCCATCATATCCGGGAGCAAAAAAGCGACGTCCACCAGCACAGGCTTTGTACTTAACGCTGGCATTGATCAACGTCAATTGGCAATGGGGCCGGGATTCAATTTAAAATTTTAGGATACCAATAACCATTTTGTTTTTACTGAATTACTTTATGTGTTCTTTTATATTTAATATAAAAATGTCATCTGTATATGTTTTCTCTAACCAATCATTTAAAACTTGAACGGACAGTTCTCCGTTCCTCCACATTTTGCCCGCCATTAGAATGTTAATTCATAAGTGTACAATAAAAACAACAAAACATTATCCAAAACTCACAAAGGGAAAACAATTGACAGAAGTCATCCAAATCAGTCGCTACATGTGTGTGTATACAGGAAAATGGAACATAAAAAAAATTGAAATAAACAGAGAAATTAGTTTTTGAAAAAAAGAATTATTGTTTAACTTCTTGTCGGTGTTGATGATCCGGTTTGAAGTGACTTGGCTGGTCGAAGAGATAATGCACGCCTTTACGTCTGGTTTGAACGGAAAAAAACATGTTATCGTGCCAAACATCACAACAAGATTTTAATAAGCGAGTTCATGCGGTGAAGAAACCTTTCATCATCATCATCATCTTCGAATAGCCCACTTATCCAGTATGAGGGTCGCGGGTTAAGGGAGCTTAAGTGGACTCTCCACATTTGCCGATCTTCCGCCATCGACTCTAACTCATCAGGGGCTAGCCCCAAACGGGTAGAGGTGAGATTTCGGACTTGGTCCAGTCATCTCATCCTAGGCCTACCCAGGGGACGTCTACCCGATGGCACGTCTTGGAAACCGAGTTGGGGACATGCGTTTGACGTGCCCAAACCATCGAAGTATGGACCTTTCCGTTCGAAAAAGTAGCTGCTCGACATTGAAAGCCTCGCGTGCTCTGGTGTTCCTAACCCGATCTCGGCGAGTTACCCCAGCAATCCAACGAAGAAATCTCATTTCTTATTCTTTCGGTCATTACCCAAACCTCATGACCATAGATGAGGGTCGGAACAAACACTGAATTGAAGACCGACAACTTAGCTTCTATGCCAACTTCAGCCCTCCTGATAACAGATTGACCAAGCTGTCTTAAAATTGCTCCAGCCTGACCAATCCTACAGGATAACTCAGTATTGCTCCTATCATCACTCGTGAATAGGACCCCGAGATACTTAAACTTCTCCACCTGTTTCAATGGGACTCCACTAACATGTAGAGTGCATTGAATAGGCATTCGGGAAATTACCATTACCTCTGATTTGATCACATTTACCTTCATCCCAGCTTCAACACAGAAGGCGCGCTGAAGTTCGGTCTGGGCGGATGTAAGGATGACCAAGTCATCAGCAAAAAGCAGATGACTTATCCTTAAGTCTCCCAATTCGAACCGTTCCTCACCAAGACTGCTCTGTAACATCCAATCCATATACACTATGAAAAGGAGAGGTGACAGAACGCACCCATGGCGAAGTCCAACGCCCACAGTGAAAGGTGTTGACTTAACGCCATTCACCCGAACACAGCTCTTACAGTTAGTGTACAGAGATTGAATGGCCCTCAGAAGAGAACCGTCGATCCCGTACTCCTGCAATACACTTCAGAGTGTACCTCGTGGGACCCGATCGTATGCCTTCTGCAAATCCACAAAACAACTGTAGATAAGTTTGGCATACTCCCAGGCCTTCTCAAGTACCATTCTGAGAGTGAATAGCTGGTCGGTTGTGCTTCTACCCGGACGCACTGTTCGTCGCCCAACCTGGACTCGACCACAGCACTGGAACGGGCTTCCAACACCTTTGCAAAGACTTTCCCCGGGAGACTTAAAAGAGATATACCCCTATAATTGGAGCAATCCCTCTTATCCCCTTTCTTAAAAAGAGGAACAATCACCCCAGTTTGCAAATCGCTAGGTGTTTCACCGCATTCCCAGGCCCCTTTAATGACACGAGAGAGCCATTCCACTCGCTCTTTACCAAAAGCTTTGAGCATTTCTGGCCGGATTTCATCCACACCAGCAGATTTGCCGACTTTCACCGCTTTAATCACCAAAGTCACCGGTGGGACTATTCTCCGCTCAAAACCATGAGTCTCCCATCCTCAGTGCCCTGTTTGGGATTGAGCAGCTCCGAAAAGTGCTCGCTCCATCTGCGCATGATGTCCTTCTCATCGGAAAGAAGTACACCATCTTTGGATTTGACTCCTTCGATGATATTAAACTTCCTTCCTCTGAGACGGCGGATCGTCTGCCAGAACACCTTGTTTGCAGAACTGTGATCACAGTCCAATTTCTCACCGAACTCCTTCCAAGACTGCTCCTTAGCTGCTTTAACAGCCAGCTTGAAAGTTCTTCGCGCCTCCATGTACCAGTTTCGAGAAGCTGAATCCCCCAAGTGTATCCACACCTATAAGGCTTTCTTCTTCTCTTTGATGGCTTCTTGAACTCAGGGTGTTTTAAACCACGCAGTTCTTTTCTCACCACCAGCCGCCACACCGAGCCGCTTCACTCCGCAAACACCTCCTGCAGAGGCAATGACTGCTGTTGAAAACAACCGCCATTCTTCCTCTACATTTGTCGGAACAGTTGGAATTTGTTCAAACCTTTCGGATACCTGTCGTGCAAACTCCTCCCGTATCTCATCGTTCTGTAAACTCTCCCACCGTATACGTGTCACCAGCCTTGGTTTACGCTTTGGTAGGGCAAGTACTTTATCGTTGAGATACAATTTGCACAACACGAGGTGATGATCAGTTGACAGTTCAGTCCCTCTCACAACACGAACGTCACAAACCAACCTTTTAACACACGATGGTACCTACCACAAAGAAGTCTATCAGCGATTTCTGCTCAAGACTCTGACGGTATCATGTGTATTTATTGATGTTTTTGTGTGGAAAGAAGGTGTTCATAATGGACATGCCATTTGCACAGCAAAATTCCAACAACTTCTCTCCGTTCCCATTCTGATCCGGGTCACTGTTCCCCCCAATCACACTTCCCCATGTCATTACGTCCACACCCCCGTTAGCATTGAAGTCCCCCAGCAGGAGATAAGAATCCATGTCTAAGACGGCATCTACTTCATCCAAGAAAGCTGTATACTTCGACTCCAGATTCAACGCATATACCTGCACCAGAGCCAGAGTTGACCTTTCAAGCTTAAGCTTTAAGACCGCAACTCTACCTCCCAATAGTATCCACTTCAGTACTCTGCCTGCCATCCTGGGACTCGTGAGTATCCCCACTCCCGCCTGAGCAGACATTGAAGGTGCTACTCCTGACATGAAGAGTTTCCACCCATCCGAAAGGTCCACAGTTCTAGAACCCCTATGCTTTGTTGAGGAGATATCAACTATATCTAGTCGATATTTAGTATATAGAAGAAATATTCCAGTCGATGCCGTTGTCGAAAAGCCAAAAGTCCACTTATGCCCCCCTCGGGGCATAGCGCATCTCCCCTTTGACCCCCTTAATGGTTTGCGAGCACATTGCCGGGAAGCTCGTAGCCGTTTCGGATTGAACCCGGTCGGCTGCCGAGCGGGACAAGCCGACCATGCTGCCATCCTCTAGGCCTGGCTCCGAAGGACGCCCTGGCATAGCAGGCTTGGCAATATCCGAGGCCATGTGTCTTCTTCTTGTCATCTTTGGGGGTTGCGCTTCGTTAGCCATGATTGGGTTGTACAGATAGATCAACTAACGCTGTTCCATCTGCACTTCCCAGCCATGTTGCCCGCCCCTCACCGCGAGAAGGTCAGCTGCATGAGGGGGCATTGTAGCTCTAAAATAAAAAAAATTGAACTTTTTTCGTCTTCCCCCTCTTGATGTTTCACTCCACGCCAGTGGTAGGCTTGGTTTGTCCGCTACAATAAAATAATGAACATCTCTTCGATTTATACATTGGCTAGCCTTCGGAGAAGGTTTTGTGAGTTCTGATCATTGCATACGATAAGGGATCGAAGGACGTAACTTTCAATCATAAATAATACCCTTTTCCCACCGGAACGAAAACTGAGTTTTCGGCATAAAACTCACGAAAACTCTTTGAACTATTCCCATCGAACACAAACGTGTTTTCGCTTGTCATTTCCATCATTTTGCCACTAATGGTGAATTTTTTGTGTTGACTAAAGACATTGACTTTGATAAGATTTGGTGAATTTCTCATATTAATATATTAAAAAAATTAATTCAGATATTTTCTTCGTACTAATATCCAAATATAAAAATATAAAAGTGAATTTCAACACATCAACGGAAATTAAACAGCTGTTTTTGACAGTTTTTTCTCAGTTGCTCTGCTCAAATTCTCTCACTCGCTCTGCTGAATAAGCTGAAAGTATCAAAAGGTGTGTTTGGTTTGACAACCTTAGCACTACCTTACCATTGCGAGACGGTTTCGTGAAGTTTTATTCGGAAACTGCCGAAAACTCGGTTTTATGATGACTGAAAAATGTATGGGGAAACTTCAGTTTTGGATGTAGTTTTCGTGAGTTTTGGCGAAAACTCAGTTTTCGTTCCGGTGGGAAAAGGGTATAAAGTTTGTTTTCATTTAAAATATGGTTGCATATTTCCAGGCAAAACTGGAACTGCAAGAAGCTGCATTTTGTATGGGAACTTTGAAGACCTATATCTTCGAAACTAGACGAATCCGGCATGAACATACATATATCAAAATTCTTAGAAAAAAGCCTTCTGTCACATGAAAAAATTTCATCGGCGTTGGGCCCCTTTTTCTTAATATTTACCGAAATCTTTCTCGTGGAGACGGGGTTAAGCTCATTTTCAAGTCAACAAAACAAAATAAATCAGATTCAGATTTGAGTCAATTTGACACACACACTTGAATTGTTCGTCGACCTGTAGGTGCACTTGATACGTCCACCTGCGATCGCAATTGGACATTTCTTGTGTCTGTATGTGTCATGCCTGCCGTGTGATGTCGGTGACTGGGTTTCGTATACAATGCTTCTAGTAATCTTCTTAAAACATGCTTTCCACACACCCGTGTTTTACATTCATTGTCAAAATCAGCTGTCATCCGCCGCCGTCATGGCAGTGCTCTGACATTCACCTATTCTTCTCGTAATCTCTTGAAATCTTGTATAAAAAATTCTCCAGATTCGTTGTGTTGAAAAAATAAAATAAAAAGAAATCAACTGAAGCAAAATTCTCTCTCTGCAGACTGCAGAGAAGCTGTTAAAAAGAGCAATAAGACTGCATTTGTCATCTCTCTTACTCTCGCCTTGACTTTTCGTCTGTTATCAAATTTGCGCTACTGTTTAATGGGTTCAGTTCTTGGTTCACAAAGTACAAGGTCAGTTGCAGTGATGTCCACCCCTACAGCAGAATTTGTTCGCAATCAAATCCAGGCGAATAGGGTTGTTATATTTTCCAAAAGTTATTGCCCATATTGCACGATGGCCAAGGAGGTAAGTTCAAATAAAAATTCTCAACGAAAATTCGTTAATTTCTTTAGCAAATTGCAGCAATTTAATAAACTGAGTATTGATATGCACGTGATAGAACTAGAAGAACGCAATGACTGCAATGAGATACAAGACGTCCTTGGCGAAATAACTGGAGCAAGAAGTGTAAGTTGAATTCTATTGATTTTTAACATTGTTCCACCTTAAAAAAAAGGCCTTCAGTAAAGTTAATTGCAAGTGCAGTGTGTTTGTAAACATGTTTATCAAATCATTGCACTTGTCATTTTCACTTGATGAATCACCTTTTTTTCTGGACATACTTGGAATTTCACATGACTGGGCAATTACCTATATGCTTATATTTTTCCAATTTTAGGTGCCACGTTGTTTTGTCAATGGCCAGTTTATTGGCGGCGGAACAGATGTTAAGAAACTGTACGAGACTGGCAAGTTGCAGGAATTGTTAGCCTAATTTTAGAGCCCCGTCGATGATGGGCGATTAGCTAAAAGACACCCATTCTAGTGTAAATTGTAGTATTTTCCTTTGATAATATATTGCACTTGCAAACAGCGAGGTTTTTTACGTTTAAGGGAAAATATATGTAATTTAATATGATTTTGTATGTTTGTTAATTTTTGTTTTTTGTTCATTAATTTTGAAGGAATAAACTTGAGCTTCCCATTGAAAAAGAACTTTGCAGTTTAATAAGTAAATACCCTATGTATGACCATATAATGGAATATATTAAATCCACCAATTCAGGAAGGACAAACCATCATCATCATTTTCCAATGACCCGCTGATCCACTATGAGGGTCGCGGGTTAAGTGTGCTTGGATGCGGCTGGTTCCTTCCATTCGTGCGGAAAACAAAACGGCCGCACGGTGGCAAGAAGCTAGGCCTTGACCCAACTGAAGCATCAGCTTTTTATTTCATTCATTGTCCCAGAAGGTACGAGAAGAAAACTCTGTAGAAAGAACGACGCCAAGATAGTTTCCTAGCTCAAGACAGGCACGGAATGCAGTTGGCTTCAAACTTGGAACGTAGGTGGAGAGACATAGTAGCCGAGACGCAAACAATTATAGCTCTGTTTCGGAGGCGAGTAGCCGCTTATTGGCCATTAAATGGAAGGAATGATGGCGAAGCAAAGGACCCAAGCCTAACGAGGCGAGGAGGCAATACCCTCTCCCAATGAAGAGATTGGCACAGCAAAAAAAAAGTTGAAAAACGACAAAATCACAAGCTTCATTATCTTAATTATCAAAATGGGTATTCTGTTGTGGCAACGATGCACGCGTTGCGTCCATTTTACTGTTTACATGGTCGTCCTTCTCAGTTTCAGCGTTTGGTGCCCAAATTCGAGTCGAACAGTGAATAATCTGCCAACACCCCTACGTCAAGATTTGCCGAAAACATCGCCGCTGTCCGTGAGTTTGAAAGCAACTATGGCGTTGTCATCACCATCAACGGAGAGCGCTACCGATCGATGATAACCAATTTCTTTTCGCCCAAATTGGATGATATGCATTTGAACGACCTGTGGTTCCAACAGGCCAGCGCTACGTACCACACAGCTAATGCCACAATAGACATTCTGCACGAGCGATTTGAGGGCATGGTTATCTCACGCAGAGGCGGCGCGAACTGACCACAGAGACCGTGCGATTTGATCCCGTTCGACTTTTTATTGTGGGGGATTCCTTGAGTCGCAGGTCTATGCCAATAAGCCGCAAACGACCTGTGCCCTCAAAGTCAACATTACCCCGCCATCGCTCAAATTCAGCCTGATCTGTGCGCCAGAGGCATCAAAAATTGAACAACCCGGAGGCGCGCCACCCAGTGAAGCCGAGGCGGTCATTGGAACCATATCACATTCCACACATAATGTTATTGGTAAGCCTTTCAAGTAAAACAAAAATTCATTGATATCAAACACACACAACTTGTTTTATATAATTTTAACATCTACCCGTCCCTATTGAAAAACCCTTTAGGTGATGTCTTGACAGATGCACCAAGTCATCAGCTAAGTATGAACAGGTCAAAAGTATGTAGGTACCTACATATAGTACCATCGGTTCTACTTGCTCCATCTTCAAAACACACATCATGGATACACAAGGTCTGGCTAGAGTTTTCTCTGCAAAATATTAAAGCCTATAAGGGGTTGCTTTTCTCGGTGGCGGACGTCAAATGAAAATTGGCCAGAAATGTTCACAATGCATACATACCAGGCTGACATAAATAATAGAAAAAGCAAGGCAGTCAACGTATTTTAAAATGTGTACTGTCGCGTTTGAAGGCATCAGCACCCGGCTTTTTATAAAATTATTTTAAACTCAATTCATTCAATTCGAAAGTATTACGGAATACAAAACTAAATAGGAAACGAGCGTGCAGACGATCTGCCCAGGTAGGGCGCAGCTCTAGACGGCTCACTCGCGGGTACGGTCCGCGAGGAACAATTTAAGGAAAAATCCACTCATACTTCCTGCAAAAAGCCAACCTCTAATGGAGTAAGTTAACAAACTGCGCCATATCAAGGAAGATATGACCGACCGACCTACAATAAGATTAAAACAAAACACCTCCTAAACAGAACCCGTCCAGATATCGCTAAAAAAACATCAATAACCACGGGCCATCTCGGGTAAAGGGATACGAAATTTAATCCATTTTCTAAACGCCACAGGTTGGATTTAGGGACACCCGGTTGTTTTACCCACCTTAAAAAAAAAGGCACATTTTAGTGCATTGCTAATTGGGTTCTGTTGAACCGCCACCTTCAAAACTAAATTATAATCGGAAATCACTGTCGAATATACACGAGTTGAGAATTAATTTGACTTGAATATCGCAGAGTTTAATGACCCTAGGGACTGAAAAAACTTACGTGTCCTGACAAATTTTTGAATAAATTAACAGCAAGGTAAACACCAGTGAAGGGAACAATAAGTTATAGCAACAATTGCAAGAAATAATTTAATAATTCTGACAAAGGACCAAACACGAATAGAAGTAGAAAATTTAAAGAATCGCAAAGGAGCTGAGATGTCCAACCGAAAAAATAATTTTTAACGCCCTACGATATGCCCAATTACCAAGTGACAACTTTTGATTAATTTATTAAAGACCACAATACTATCTATGCATGCATTTACCTCCGTCCTCCTCCAATACGAATAGGGTGGTAACTCACTTAAAAACAAATAACGATACTCAACAAAGTAAACTTCCACGCGAATCATTAAATGATCTTATTCCTTTTATTTATACACTAAATTGTTTTTTTTTTTTGTTTTACAATAATATTCTTGAAAATACACACACAATAATCTCTGTGTACTATTTGTATATATAAATATATCATGTGAACAGTACAAGTACGGTTATGTTCTATAAGTTTATTCCGATGTTACCACGAAACATGATTTAAATAAAAAAATAATATTTAGCAAAAAAATAATAAACAAGTATGGAATCTATGTCAATGGCGGGATTACAGAGGTAAACATTCTTGCGAGATTGAAACAATCGCTCCTGACGGTCCACCACTGCTCTCCCATCATCGCACTATATCTTATAGTGTTTCGAGGATAAATTTAAACGTGTGATTGTGTGCGAACCGTGTTTTCTTTTTGTATTCTACAAATAGGATAACCTATTTTATTTCATTTTTTTTTGTTTTAATTTTAATTTATAAGATTATTTTGACGCGTCTCCTTCCGTTTTGTTGTCTCCCTAAATGTATCCAGTCCCGTATTTCGAAGTTTTTGAGTGCGAGTAAGTGTTCTTGTTGATGCTGTACGATAGTCTGCTACTTCGAAACTCACCACTAGTGGTACAGTCAACAGGTGAATAAAATTCGTCTCAGTACGGTGCATAGCGTCGACCTGGAGGTGACGGTCCCCTTATACCGCGCGACAACATACGATCATCAAAGGAATCTCGACTAAAGTCCTCATAACTTCTACAAAAAGAAAGAAAAATTCCAAGTATCAATTGTAAGTTCATCAAAGATGTAAAAAAAAAAAAAAATTACCCATAACGACCCAGACCATTGCTGCTTCTGGTTGGCGGTGGCGGTGATCTACGACTAAACATTGAATCGTAACCGCGAGATATGCTGCTTCCTCTTAAACTACCACTCAACGGTGGTGGCAATGGCATTGGCTCACGCCTTGATAGTGGCGGTGGTGGGAAATCACGCATCCTTGAGCTTTGATAGCGTCTCTCGAACAGATCGCGGCTGTCATCGAAACGTCTTTCATAGTAGTCGTAATCCTGTTCAAACAACAATTTCGATTTCAATGAATCGGCGCTCTGTGCACGAGGAGGGGTAATTAAAACGTTGCGTTTGTTAAGTGTACAAAATTTAAAAAAAAAGAAGACATTAGATTGTTGATGATTAAAAATTGAATTCCTATTTTTTTCTCTTTTTTTCTGCATATTGTTATTTTAGTTCTAGGCATTCGTATGATTTACTGTTGAGCACTAAAATTCACCTCGCATTTTGTCAAACGACTAACACACTTTGACGTAACCAACTTGAGCTATACTTTTCGAAAAATAATACCGGAAAGTATTTAAGATAGGCGCACATCTTTCTAAACCGACAGATAAGAAGTACTTTGGCTTTGTAACTTAAGCAGCTATTAAGAAACTTATTACATCAGTTATTTGAATGTAACGATATACAAATGAGTTGACAAAGGGTTCAGTTTATGAAATTAAAAGAAAAGGTCCTACTATTTCTTGTAATGTCCTTTCATTTTATAACAATAACTGATTCAAGAAAAATACTTAAGAAATATGTCGCCTCAAGGAAGCCCTATGGTTTAACGGGGAACAATGCCCTGCGGCTAACGAACTTTGCCTTTTTGAAAAACTGTAGGATAAGACACTGCTCAATTCTAGAAGAAGTTCTACTGATCAATGAAGACATAGGACAGTATTAGCAAGAATGTGTTGGCAAACGATGCTGAGCATCTACCTTTTTAATACACAAATACTCTCTGGGTCTTTGAATTCTTACAGAAGGGAACCTATTGCGTTTCCTTTAAAAGGCGTTCGATAGTTTCTGGGGTATATAATCTCACCAATGCAACAATTTTCTTAAAATCCTCCTTGATCTCAGCCTATAAAAGATTCAACATTTCACATCTTAAGGCACCAACTAATCCCATTCAAAACTTGACTTCGACCAACTTGAGCAACCATTTCTACAAAGCCTTGGAGAATATCCCCGCTTTAGATGCATGTAGACTCATTCTAGCTATAAGCTGATGGTTGCAAATCTAAAAGTGGGGTCGGTCGTGGTGTTGTACCCAAAGGGCCAGCGCACAACTGCATTATTTCCTCCGGGGTAATAACGGAAGAGGGAGATGAAGTGGACAGTAAAAATCGGGGTAAAATGTTCATCCAGCAATGAAGTGGTTAAACATCGGGTGAAAACACATAAGTTGGAAATTTCGAGATGCAAAACATGATACAACTACAATGCAAATCGGTTCATGTATACACCCCCTCGCATTATTCAACTGTGCGATTGAAGTACTTTTACTCCGATCTTACCCGGGGGGAAATTGATCCAGCTTGCGCTGGCACAAAGAGCACAATGTGAGCATTTCGCTTCGTCTGCCAGCCCACGTTAGTGTTTTTAAACAAGAAGCCTTATCCTAATTGATATGACTTTTCAAGGGATCGTAAAAGGCCCAGTATGGTGCTTAGTGTTTTGATGACAGCCTTGCTAACTCAACCTTACGCACATGGGTACTGGTTCTGACTATCATTATACATCGTTGCTGGCCTGAGACCTCACCATTTCTACCAAAAACTCTTGCATGTAGTGGTTCTTAATTCTATACTGTGGCCGCCGCGGCTAAAGTCGCGCCGGACCATCTATCCGTAGTCAATGACAAACCTCTAGGAGTATCATATATGGTCCCAATTCTTCATTGAGGTGTATCTCTTAGCAGGCGACACTAAAAGGGCGGACAGTGCTGAAAACAGACACATTGTGATACCACTAGTCTGAGGAAAAGTTCTTATAACGCGAAGCATACTGCTGAAGTCAGTCAAGTCGTTTAGATCATGGAAAAAAATGAGCTCCTGGATGGAACAATCGACTTTTCGACATTGCCAAGCAGATATATGTAGACGCACGCGAAGCGGAGAATGAATGTCAATCTGTGTAGATGCTCCATATGCATAGAAGTAATGATGATCCATTACAACATCTAGGCGCCTATATTGATACCTCAAATGACAACGAACTGCACGATACCAAAACGTCGTCAATAAGGAGAACTGACCCCTAAATCTATTTACATGTCAATTTAATTTAATTTTGTATTAGTTCGCAGCCTGAACAACCAGCTGATACTATGCAGGGCTGCCGCAATCAGTTCATCAGATAAAAACGAGGCTTCATGCAGATGTTTTAAATTCTGCGCAGTTAAATGAAATTTTTGAATGCACGGTAAGTGATATTTTTGGCATATGAACGCACTATCTACTCACTACTCAAAAACACCCTATATACCTAATGTCAGTGGTTTACAAGCAAGCATTCAGCACAAAGCAATCTTGATTGTTTTGATTTTCGATTTCATACGATCGCCTAGATGCCTGCCATGAACCTATTGTTTAGTTGTCTTGAATATAGACTATAAAACTAGAGAGGTCTACTCTGTCGAATTTAAAATAGTCTGCATGCACTAATGTCTCGACATAATACCATGACACACCGAGTTCAACGCGTCCAAGTAATAATGGACACATCGTCTCGATCACTTTACGCTCAAATTAACACACTAAACTTTAATTACAATGAAAAATAATGAATTTTAGAACTTTTTCTAAGTGAAAAACAAAAAAAAAAATAAGTAAAAATATTAAGACAGAGATAGAGATTAAAAAAAAAAATTATAAATGTTACCCTAAAGCCATCCATAATCCTGTCGCGTAGGAATGGCGGTGGTGGTGGCGGTGGTGGATATGGGTCACGTCCGTACATCCGATCTCGATAACCGCCGCGGTCTCCGCCTCCGCCGCCGCCGCCTCCGAACAACCGTGGACACTCTTTCGACCAATGACCGGATCGTCCGCAACGATAACATTGCTCCGGATCACCCATACCCGGTTTTGGTCGCACCCGACTAGTCGACACTTGCACCTTCAACGGCTGTCCATCGACCACACGTCCATTTAATTCTTTAATCACATCTTGCACATCGCCGACACAATCCAAATGAACAAAACCATAGTTCCGCACAATGTCACACTCCACGACCGTACCATACTTCTGAAATAATTCACGCACCTCAGGAGCGCGGGTTTTATCCGTCAGATTGCCGACGAAAATTTTCGTCGTCGGGGTATTTGGAGCACGACGACTTTTGGCCGCTTCCACTTTGATTGGATTATCGTGCAGCACATAACCGTTCAAATTCTGTATAGCGTCGCGACCTTGCTGCTCCGTTTCCATATGAACGAACCCATAATTCTTCACGACATCGCATTCAACGACGGTACCGTATTTCTCGAACAGCGGACGCAATTCACCAGCTTGGGTTTTCTCATCGAGATTCCCGATGAATAACTTAAACGTGCCAGCGCCCGGCATTTTGTCGTCTGAATCAGACTCTGCCGGATGGGTGATCGGCGCAATTTTAAAGGTTTTTATTAATTTCTTGGTCGAAGAATATATTCACGCGGACGCCGCGCGGTTGTTATAGCCCGAAGGATTACTTTTTTTATACACACGCACAAACACTGAGTAGAGCGGGTAGCCGATACGACGAGGACGACGATACGTATTCCGTAGCTCTAGTAAATTAAATAAAATCAATAAAAGGTGTTCGTGTCAGCGACAGGGCATAAAATTAATTCAACTTTTGCTAGAGAAAAAAAAAAAAACAACAAAACTGAATTCGAACTTTCAATGTCTTGATGGAATTTCTTTTTTCATGTCTACAGTGAAAATTCGAAAGTGATAAATATGTTTATTACGTGTAAGATGGCACATATTTTTTTTCAATTATTTGACGCGAATATTTCAAGGAAATCTGTTCAACCATTTTTTTTTTGTCTTCACCACGCATTACGAAAAAAGATGGCGTCGTTGCGGCCGGGGAAATATGCACAGAATTTGCAACTGAAAATGAGAATATTTTAATGTATTTACCTTAAATGTGATAATCCAAATGTTTGTGGGTTTATTGGTGATGTTTACAACGATTCATTAGACACAGATATTTAGTAGATACGAGATTTTTAATAAATTGGAAAAAATTTGCGGAGACAAGCGAAAAAGGTCAACCGCCGGCTTTGTCAATTTTTTCCCAACGCAGCAGAGAAACGTGATGGCTGATGGTGAAAGAGAAAGTATTTCAAAAAAGTACTGACAAATGTGCGAGTGCAAGGGAGATGAATGGAATAAGCAGTTAGTGCTACCAATCGAGACTCGATTGCTGCCTGGGGGTGCGTTTATAAACTGTGTATTTACTGTTTGTATGGAGTGGAAGTGTTTGCATATGACCATTTCTTTCAGGATTTTCTCCCAGGATTTTAATCATATTAAATTAATATTTATTAAAATGAAAATTAATTCCTTCAGATATAATACAAAACAGTTGAGGCACCTTATTGTGATACTTAGGACTTAGGTCCTGTCCTACCTACCTACCCACCTACGCCCCATCATGTTATTTTTTTGATGACGTAATGCGATTCTCTCCAGCTTTTTCTCCAACTTAAACGATTCCAATCCGTTTATCTACCTAGTTATGTACTCTGAGCCGATTTGCTCGAACCTCCTAACATATTAATAGTTCTGGGCTAGCGATGGATTCTGTAGTGTCACAACGAACCTCTTTGGCTATAAAAGTGTTTGTATCCAGGTGCAAATCTTGTTTTTATTGATTGTAGGCCGCGTATAGCTTGAAAATTAATTAGACTCGACACCTGTCTTTGCTTCCAACCGAATCGTTGGGTAATTCTGCACGATCAGCATTTCTCCGTTGCTTGATTTATTGAACAAGCATCTAGGAAACCGTCTCGTGTCAAACATCAGTGACTCGGTAGTTCGACATTACAGCAATTTTGCGTTGTTTGATCTATCGAGCCAATATGTTTTGACAAAGGGCAATTGAGAATAGATTTCTCCAGAATACTTTCAGTATATTTCTTAAAAAGCGATAAGCAAAAGTTGCCAGCTTTTTTGTGATATTGGCGGTCAGTTCCTCGTTCTCATGTTGCTAGGTAGGAATAGGAATATATTTTTGTAAAAAACTTTTCCAATGCCAGATTTTTTAAAGAACGCCCTATAAAAGGTAAACATCTTTTATCAAAACCTGCATTAGCGCCATTGCTCGCAGAACATGGAAACTACTGTGGTTTGTGCATTAGCTGCTCTGCTGGTTGCGAAGGTTTATATCCTTATTAATGGTTAATGGTTGCTAGTGACACTATTCACTGCAAGATGGCAAAGAGAAAATAACACTTGTTGCGAAACCCAAGTCTGGAATATTGTGTAAAAAGTTCCCAACAAGAAGAAGAACTAAGAAGTTCACAACATGAGGATTTAAAAAATAAATAAATAGCTGGCGCAACCTCTAACCCTTAACCCTAGTTAATCTTTTTTACACTTGGTCCCACATATGCTTAAGAAGCTCGACCTAAGCCGAAATAGCCCGACCTAACTGACCTTTGTTTTTATCCGGAGAGTTCTTCCACTGCCGTTCGTGTCGAATGCCTTAGAGGAAACTCTCCTCCCCCCTTCGTTTTTTTGTCAACCAGCTCCAACACTCTTCCAAAAGGATTGAAACACAATCTTCTGGGGCTCACCGCATGGATGTAAGTCTAGGAATTGGTGGACGGAGGTTGGTTTTAGAAAATCTGATTATGTTCTCTAGAAGGCAGGTTCCTGCCCTTCGCGAGAATTGTTAAAGACCTCTCATCTACTGTAATAAAATCAAAACTAGTAATGGTATGCCTCAACGAGTTAATCCTCGTCTGCATTCAGGTGCGGATAGCCACATGATAAACACAAAGCACTAAGTGGAAGCTCGAGAAATTCAAGCGAAGAGATCCGAACGAAAGGGTAGAGGCAGACCTCGATAAAGGCAGCTCACACAGTAGAAAGGTATCTTAACCAACTTGGAGTGCGCAAGTGGAGACAGTTATCTAAGGAACGGGCTAGCTGCAGAGGCTTATTGGTTGAGGCCCAGGTTGACGGTGAACTGTAGGAAGTAAGTAGATCCTGGCGATCTAAGTGATTGGGAAAACTAAGAGGGAAACTATGAGGGTGTCGATGGTTAAAGAGTCGGTGCCTTGCTCAAGTAGCGTTCTTGTAAACATAATGTCGAGGAAAGAGGAGGCGATTTCAAAAGCAATGGGTTAGATTAAATGATTGAGCAGAGCGTTGGGAAAGAGCTGAAGGCTGGGCCTTCATAATCGAATTGGACTCTCATCAATACAAAGAAATAGCTTCCCGTTGGCTTTGTGGTCGCCTCACAGATGATCTGTGGAAAGACATTGAAAATAAGTTCCTGGACGCTGTGTCATTACGATGACGGCGCTCGCCAAATGCGTTCTTCTGAAGGAATGGTTATGGGTGCCTTGTCTGTACACCGTCTCGGATTAAGGCTTAGGCGAGAATGAGACCAGGCAGGATGTCTCAGGAGTGCCAAAACGGAGCCCGGAATCAATAAGAATAAAGTGATTCAGGGCGGTCGGCAATATAAAGCTGCAGACAACATTTACCCTCTTAGTTAGTGCGATCTGCTTGTAAAACGGTGCTCAGGTGCGTCTTCGTTGAGACAGCACCGGCGCACCACCTCCCTATATTTCCAATCAAATAATTTGGGCTTGGCTACTCTACCGTGATTTTTCATTCAAACAAGACGACATTCTCGAAATTTAACAATCACAGCACACATCGCGATATTCAAAATTCCCTGTGTCACTTCAAAACATTTGTTTTCTCGGTAAACGAAACTCTGGAATTCTGTCCGCAATGGTGCCAATTTTCCTGCGCAGACTATTCTCTCAAAAGCCTAAGTTTGCCACCGATGCGATGGCGTCATTTTGTCCAAAAAATGAGCCCCTGTTGGAATACCTTCGCGGTTCAAAAGAGCGCATTGAACTGGAAGCTGCTCTCATCAAAATGTCATCCCAATGTCCTGACATTCCAGTTTGCATTGGAAACGAAAAGTTTTCGGCGCACGTAAAACAAATCCAATCAATGCCGCACTGCCATGGAAATGCGATTGCATCATTTTCTTACGGTACGAGGGAGCATCTGAACATGGCCATCCTTCAGGCAATCAATTGTCAGAAAGAGTGGACCGAAGTCAGTATGGAGGAGAAGCACAAGATTTGGTACAAGGCTGCAGATTTAATAGCCGGTAAGTATCGGCAAACGTTGAATGCATCAATTATGTTGGGTCAGGCAAAGACTGCCATACAAGCAGAGATCGATACCGTGGAGCTGATTGACTTTTTACGATTTGGAGCTGACTTTCTGTTGCAATTGGCGAAGTTTACTCCCATAAGCCCTATGCCTGAGGTGTCATTGAACACGTACCACCTGCGGCCGTTGGATGGTTTCATTGCTGCAATAACTCCGTTCAATTTTACTGCTATCGGTGGCAATTTGGCCTTCACTCCGACCCTCGTGGGCAATTGCACAGTGTGGAAGCCGTCCGATACAGCTATTTTGTCAAATTGGATCGTGTACCAGATTATGATTGAAGCAGGACTGCCGCCAGGGGTAGTGAGCTTCATCCCAGCACAGCCAATCGAGTTCGGGGACGTCATTACCAAGAGTCCCAGTTTTGCAGGCATCAACTTTACCGGATCGGCCGCCACATTCCGCAAGATCTGGACCATGATATCGAATAATCTTTACAACTATTCCACCTTTCCCCGGATGGTGGGCGAATGTGGTGGCAAGAATTATCACTTTGTGCATCCTTCGGCGGATGTGGAATCTGTGGTCAATGCAACCATCCGTTCAGCCTACGAATACTCGGGGCAGAAGTGTTCGGCTTGCTCAAGGGTCTACATACCGGAATCACTGTGGGACAAAACCCGCGAGCTTCTAGTGGAAGGTCTGCGCATGATAAAGGTCGGCGATGTGTGCGATTTTTCAGTGTTTACGTCAGCGGTAATCGATGAGAAGGCCTTTGATCGAATTTCCGAACGCATACTTTCCGTTAAAAGCAATCCCGCACTGGAATTGATTGCCGGTGGAGGATTCTCCAAGGCCGAGGGATATTACATAAATCCCACGATAGTTAAGTCGACAGATCCCAACGATTCCCTGATGACTGAAGAAGTGTTTGGTCCGCTCTGTACGGTTTACGTATATAAGGACTCCGAGGCGATGGAGACATTAAAACTGGTGGATAAGTCTAGTTATGCACTGACAGGGTCTGTCTTCGCAACGAATAAGGACTTTATTCGCACAGCCGTTTCAATGCTTAGAATGTCTGCTGGTAACTTTTACATCAACGACAAGAGTACAGGATCGGTGGTGGGACAACAGCCATTCGGTGGGAGCAGGCTTTCTGGAACCAATGACAAAGCTGGATCGCCGCACTTTTTGCTTCGGTGGGCATCGCCACAAGTGATCAAAGAGACATTTGTGCCACTTCGTGAGATCGATTATCCCTACATGAAGTAGTGTCACTTGTATTGAATTGTATCATGAATTAATAAAATAAAATGGGTTGGAAAAAAAAAATGGGAGAAATGTTTTGGCTGAAGGGATGAAGCAACTTTGCCGGATTACGAGCGGTTTTCTGGGAACCTGCAAGGATTAAGCACAGTTCTTTCCAAGTAGCCATTTACGCAACACGCTTACACTAGTACATAGCTGGGATGAGGATGAAACAACTGATTGAAAGAAAATTACATTCAAATAGGACATGTACCTTGCATCAGTATGTACAGCGAGAGGTTTCTTGATTTTGGTCGCCTCAAAGTGCTTATCTCAGTTATGATGAAATCAAAGTTACTCATCAATGGAAGTTATGTCAGCGGAAGCCCTAGACTGCTGCAAAGCAGATACCATCGCAATCTAAGAAGTGCGGTGGGATGGTCCGGGCAAAAAGAGGATGGAAAACTGCGATATCTACTACGGCGATTGCTACCTGCAACAAAAGCTGCGGTTATTTGGGTGTGGATTCGTCGTTGGAGGCAGACTTAGGCAAAAAGTCTTAAGCTTCAGGAATGTGAGTGAACGCCTTACGACAATTCGCATCAAGGCTAAATTTGCCAACATAAACCTAATATACGCGCATGCCCCTACAGAGGAGAAAGACGACGATACCAAAGACAGATTCTACAAGCTCCTGGACAAGACTTATGAGCAGTGCCCTAGCTATGATATTAAGATTGTCCTCTGCGATTTCAACGCAAAGCTAGGAAGAGAGGGCATCTTTGGTAGTACTGTCGAAAAGTACGGCCTACACGACACCACTTCCGATTCAGGCTGATCGACTTTGCTGCGGGACGAAATCTTTTCGTAACTAGTACGCGGTTCCCGCATCTCGATATTCACAAAGGAACATAGAGACCTCCTGATCAATCAACCGTCAACCAGATTGATCACATTGCGATCGACGCAAGGCACTCCTCCAGTATTAGGGATTTCCGAACGTTCCGAGGGGCCAACATTGACGGCTGCTGATACCCCAAACTCGGCCAAGACAAGGAAATACATACTGTGAGGAAGTTTGACGTCGAACGGCTGCAATCGCAAGAGATCATCAGATCCTTTTCCGATCGAGTCTCTTTCAATCTTTCAAAAGGTCCTATGCCGCCAGCATCAATCTTTGGATCCACACTCAAGGGACGGCGTAGTAGAGGAAGATCGCGACTCAGATGGCGCGCGCAAATGGAACAAAAACCTTAACCAACTTTATGTGCAAGACTGGAGGCAGCTGGATAAAGATCGAGCTGGCTGGAGACACTTGTTGGTTGAGGCCATGTCCACCCCGGACTATAGCGCCGCCTTAGTAAGAATCTCTCACAAGCTTGGCCTGTCACCGGACCCTACCTGCAGACTGTGCCTGGAGAGCGATGAAAGCTCTCTCCACATCGTCACAGAATGTCCCGCCCTATTCCATGTGAGAAAACGGACCCTAGGCAGTGAACTCGTTTCACCAACGGCGCTTGCCGCGCTCCACCCAGAGAGGCTGATTAGCTTCCTGACATCCTCTGGAGTAGACAAACTGCTCTAAACTCTTGGGAAAGCACAATAGGCCTCTTTATGAGACCGCAGTGCTAGAGTGGACAAACCGCTCCCCACTAATAATAATAATAATAGTAAGAATCTCAGGTAGGGCTTAAGAGTAGGTAAAGGCCAGGGCTACGAATGCAAATAAGTCCTCAGCGCCTAATCCTTCTCGATTCTTTCGTCTAGCACACTTCTTAGTTCATTGAACCTCTCAAAAGAAGAGAAGGTACGACCCAAATATACTAAGCCAGCTGAAGATAGAGAAGCAGAGAAGAGCGAACTGGCATCTTTGCATGCATTGATTCCATGTGGAGAACTATTTTGCTGTCGTCTAAATCCAAAGAGGAGTGTCTAAGTAAAAATTACCTAGTAATTATCTCCAACTACCTTTCGATAAGCTTGAAATCGATTTTGATCGTTTTGTTCAAAAGTCGTTATTATTGTGTAAGAAAGACCTTAACAGCGAAGTGTCAACTTCATTTTTGTAGCAGATTCTCACTTCTTCTAAGGAAGCTTTTTGGACGTTACTCGTACGCCTCACAGGCAAATTGTGGGCAAACAACTCCTAAAAGAAAAAACGGACGAAACTTCATTCAATCTTTGTTCGACCCAGTCAACGTTAAAAAAAACCGTCCCCCATCGAATACGACCGAACTAACTTATCTCTGTCAATTTTCTAAAACCAAACCCCGTCAGCCATTAGCCGGTTCACTGCGACATCCCTGCCATCCTGTTAAATGCCTTCGCCTCCGTCCATTCATCAAATTCAAATGAATGGAAATGCATTTTTCACTGTGCGCCACTTTAACCGCCAACTGTTATTCCCAAGCGATTTGTCGCTGGTCTAGGACCGGCTTTCTAGCCACGTATGCCATATGTTCACTTTGTCTCGTGGCTTTTTGTAACATGTTCCTTTCCTTGTGGCGGTTATGTCCTTTTTTTTGTTACCATCCCTCACCGTTTCATGGTTCTTTTGTTCCACACGACTGTTGTTGGAAAAAAAAAAGATTGAGGCCCCTATCGAGGATAAAAAAAAAACAACGATTCCAGTCACATATCGAGTTCATCGATTTCCGGTCCATAGTCCGGTTCGGTCGTCTGCTAAGGCTGTCCACCGAGCATGAAAACTTTTCATTCAGCTACCCAGCGGGAGTGTGCTAGCTGCTCACACATCCTCCTCTGCCATAATGCAATTGAAATTCCTGGCGGGCCACATCCACGGGACGACGTGCAAGAGTTTTTTACGGGGCACACACACATGGAGAAAAACACAATTGAATGGGACATATCAAGCGAAGGATATTCTCAATTTTCAAAGTAATTTGATTTCGTCTTTTCGAAAGGACTATGACCGTCGACGAACTGGGTTTGTACAAGTTCAAATGCAATTCGTGGTGGTAGGTCAAGTGTGCGACGGGCTGGAGGAATGATGTTTCTGTTTGTAAGGTCCTTCGAAGTGCTCTCATCTGGTTCTTATTTTCGTTTTTTTGGAAAGGTGTCCTTGGAGAATTTTCACACATTGTGATGGGATATATCCTTTAACCGATGTTTTATTGAGTTAAGGAAGTTTTGTAGCTGATATCAGTCCTTAGTTGTGAAGTCAATGGAGGGTCTCTCTAAAAGTTCGAAGAAAAAGACGAAAACCGAAGTAATAACCAAGGCAAGGTTGACATCCGACGGTTACAATTGCAAAAGCATTTGCAGCAAAGCATTTTCTGAGGGAGTGGCATTTTATATCTTAAGAGGTCCTATGCCAGGATTAAGTATTGAAGACGATGGCAGAAAGCCATCAGGGATACTGCTTCTGTTGTTCAGGGTTTCTTTTGGCCACCACAACAAAACAACGAAATTCTGACAAAAAAAAAAAATGCAGTGAAACAAGACGTAAACAGAGCGGCGCTACATAGAATGACCAGAGCTACTCGTTCGCTCTATAAGCAGAAGAGAAGGGATAAATGCCGACTTTCAGTAGGAAGAAGAAGATAGCAAGAGAAATCTTACTCCAGGATTGAGTTTGAAGAAACGAAAGTACGGAACCTTAATCTGCAAGCATGAACCAGGGAACATGGTATTAAAATCGCTATCAGCGCTCAGGATATGGAAGGATCACTGCTTCAAACAGTATAGCGATGACGAACATTTAAATTCCGCTGTTAGGGAGAATGAAGCTTTCATCCAAAATGTTGCTAACAGTTACGTCCACCCGATCGGAAAACTTAAGTCCAGCAGAGCTGCCAGATTTAACACGGCCTTCTTGCCCCGCGAATCCGGATTCATGCATGCGGGCTGACAAGACCTGTTCATTGAGGTTTATGTGCAAGTTGAACTGTAGCACCATCAAGAATCCGTCCGACTGGACCCATGCTTTATGCAGTCACTAGTCTTAGTCTGGAAAATCCTTCAAATGACACTGCAGCTGCAGAAACAATTTGACAGCATGTCCTTGACTGCAATTTCCAATGATACCTCACTTTAATCACACACCTGCACATACACACAGCTCTCACAAAACGAAGTGTCATAATTCGGCGCTCAATCAAATATGGCAGACAGTGCGACATCTCTAGTCAGACAGACACCATCGATGAGAAATCCAATCGACTTGTGCATTGAAATTCCTTACACCACGTTATGCAATTTTTGATTGCTTCAGTGGATTGAACGTCAACGATGATGACGACGTCTAGGACTACGACATCGATGAAGAAAACGAAGAAGATGTCTAGAAAAATGTCTGTTAAGACACGATGGTTGGGTTGATGGATACGTAACTTCAATTTCTTCCTCAACATACATAGATAGAGACTCTTTCTCGACGACAACATAGACAGAATGCAATTGCCATTTTTGAAATAGAAAAAAGAACAAACCTCTCACCACCACTTCTACCCACAACCATCAACATCATGTTTCGTGTCTTTTAAGGACACACGCTAGAGGAAAGATGGTTGATCCATCGAGGAGAAAACCAAAAAAACAGCAGCTACGAGTATGATGATGATGATGATTTCCCGAATGCGATGGAATGCATAAAAAATAATCGAAGATACCAACCCCACACATCCCGGTCTGGGTGCTGGATGAAGAGGAAAGTGGCAACAACAACGACGATGACGACGACAACGACAAAGAATGGTAGACGCGGTGTAATTGAAATTCATTTTGGCATCTTGCAATGAATACACCAACTCGAAATGGTAATGAGTCGGTGAATAGGTGGATAAGTGCAATCAGACTGAAGTGAACAACAAAGGATGCAGTCAAGAATGATGGTGGGTGAATCGGGGCAATGGTGGATGGGTTCTCTTATTTTTGTTCCATCGACGAGGGCAGGATAGTTACGTTGATTTAACGTCGGATCAGATTCAGAACATCTTTCACATAGAGTGGACTTTTGGCTAAGGGGGAACAGGAGTTGGTCTGATGGCAATGACGTTTGAAAAATAGCAAGAGGGGATAAGCACTGTAATGTTTGATGTTGTGAAGGGATTTTGGAGCTACCTTGGGAGTGGACTTGTTCTTGTATAACATAGGAGCCGATCTTTGGTATTGGACGGCATAAAAGCTTAAAGTTCAGAAGCCTCTTAAGTACCTGTCTCTAATTCAACTGCATTTTTCTTGTCGTTCCTGGTAATTAATTAATTATGGACGCAACAAGAATTCACAAAACCATAGCACATTCCCAGCACTTGCTCACTCGCTTTTCTAAGTCAGTTAGTCAAATCATAGTTTGGTACCTTGCGGCAAACACAGGAATTTCTTTTCACTGTAGTTACGGTCCATCCATTGCATTCCTTTTGATGTCAAATGCACAATTTTCGACTTTGAATTTAATAAAAGTCAGGTCAAGAGCAATGGGGACAGTGCTATTTCCACTCCAAAAAGCAGCTGCTTGTTAAAATTTCTAAACAATTATTCGAGAAAGTGCTTTCGCTTTTACCTAGAAGGAGAAACTAATTAATTGCAGGAAGGATGCTACCCAGGAAGGACTGAGCACCTTTGAGTTCCTACTAAACTTGACCTAATTTTGGTTGTAACAACATTTAGTGCATAAGAATAATTTATAATGAATTTTGTCATTTGATAAACGGGCTAAAAGGATTTTTTTCCGCTTTTGGCAAAAACCATCGCAGAGGTATGTCACTCAGGTAATGGTGCAGTCTGGAGTAGGAGTACTTAAAGCTAAATATATAGAGAGGCAATGGCAAATGGAGCAAATCATATACATAAGGAGGTTCCGAATTTTCGAATGAACATTTTTTTTTCCAAGATAGTTGACTGCCTAACCAGTGACCTCAGAAGTTCTTATAAAAGAGCTACACACTGTTTAATTGTTCCACAAAGAGTTGTTGCGCGAACTCAAAAAAAAAAAAAAACATTTCCTAAATTTCCTCAGCATCTGCTGGACCGATTGTGCTCAAAAGCTTAGTACCTCTAAGTTTCATGCTGACAAATAAAACAAAAAAACTGCATAGTCCTACGTTGTTTCGTTCTCCAGATATCGAAGGCTAAAAATATGATCACACACACACGGACACACACACACACATAGACATCATTTCGAAAATGGGTGCAAACGATTTCTAGTGTGAGTAATGTCAAGCTCTGTTCATATCTCGAAACATTTTGTTCGGATCGATTGCAATTAATTCCCCTACCTAGGTGAGAAGTAAAAAATGGATTCGCCAAGAGAAACCGCTGAAGGATCTGTTGCGATTCTATTGATACAACAGCCGAAATATGTACAAAGTACCTCTGAATTTGTCTTCTGTTAAGAAAAGCAATAGTGTTTCGAACAAGTCCCAAGAAGAATCACTGGAAACACTAGTAGATTGCCACTGGATGGCTGCCCAGAACAAGGCATCTTGAGTCCAACTCTAGGAATACAACCAGGCGCCATGACAGCAGACACTATCGCCAGTTACAAAACTGTTAGAGAGAGAGATAGAGGTTGAAATAAAGATAAGGAACGAAATGGATAGATTTTCAGCTCTGGAAGCCAACCGACTCCTTTAAACTTAATCCACGTAATCCAAATTACGGATAGCCACATGCCAAAGCCAACTTTAATCTTTTAATTTTTTTTGTTGATAATTACCATCGTGTTCCTGAAGGGATAACACCGCATCATCAAGTCATCCAATCTCAAGGATAAAAGGCCAATAAAAAACCGCTAACAAAAGAAATAATAAAACGAAATGAAAGCTCTTTCCCAAAAAAAAAAAAGAAAACTTAAATCGTTTAATGGATAAAAGGGAAGAAAATTGTTTATCCTGATTGAAATTTGCCCCCAAAACAATGTTTTTCTACGCAAACATTTCCAAAAGAGAACCAATTCAACTTTCCAGGAAGCAACACCTCCACCATCGTACCCTCTTTTTGCTGCCGCACACCAGCTCTATGATCTTCAAAAACAAAATCATCCCTCGGGCATAGAGTAAACGAAAAAAAAAGGAAGAAAAAGAGGAACGAATGCCCTATATATACTATGTTTGTATATCCTTGCAATTTGTTCTAAACCATCGCTAGAGCTCCCAAAATGTGCTCCTTTCCGCCTTCAAAAAAGTACACAATACAAAATACTAAAAGAAACTGTTCTTTAGAAAACCAAAAGCAATGAGTAGAAAAGCCAAAAGAAGCACACAACGCAACAACTCGTAAGAATGAAAGCAGAGAAGAAAGAACAGAGAGAGAGAGAGAGAGAATGAGAAAGAAAAAGGAAGAAGATAACTGAAAAACAAAATTGAAATTGTCCGGGGTTAATTGAAATTCCTCAACTTTCTCAATTAAACTTTTTTTTTCGTGTTGTGTTATCCTGGCGATGGTGCTGCTGCTAGCGCCTGTTATCGCTTTCTCATGTTTTAAGAAAGTTTTCGAACATAATCCTGTGAACAATTTAGGTAGCCATCGTTATTGTTAACTTTATGGGAATTCTTCCATCAACAAAGAAATGAAAAAAAAAAGTCTTCTTCCCTTTTGGTTTTTTTTTTGCGCGAGTCCTTTTTCCCTGCGTTCGTTTATTAAGAGAGGAAAATAGTTTCAATCACTTCCCCGGACGATAATGGTGCTACTTCGGATGCACAGGATCAACTTTTACGCGAGAACCTGTCGAAAACTATTTTTCTGAAAAGATTGTCAGTGATGCTGGAAATTCCTTTATCAAAATCACTCCTTTCAGTCGACACCTTTGTTTCATTGAATTATGCAGCCACCAGCAACGGTGTGCCGCGTGACAGGATAAATCTCATTCTTTTCTTTTTAAATCAATTTAACTCATTCCTTCACACACAATCGCCATTCAGCTGTAGGGAAATTAATAATAAACCACGTCGTCGGTGGATAGTAATTGAATAACGGTGATGTAAAGCGTGGCGTTGAAGGAAAAGGGTTTTCCCTCTTGTTGAACACAGTGTGGCTAGAAAAGATTGCACTTACGACATGCAGCAGGTCGTTACTGCAAAAATCAAAGTTTTATCTTAAATTGAAAGGCAACTTTTTCTCCAACCCAGTAAGTCAGGTTCTTAAAGGAACCAGATTCAAAAAACCCTCATAACACGTTCCAAATTCTTGTGGAGAAGTCCTTTAGACGGTCACTCGGGTATGGATAGTCTTCGTTCTACACTGGTCCCAAGCTTTCGGGTACAGACGGGTTTTCTCCTATAAAGGCAATAACCCTTTAAAAACAAGAGGAATTTCAGTGGCAATAGAGGTCTCGGAACCATCTTCCTTATGAATGTGAGCCTCCTTTCAGATAGGTGACAGGCTAAAGGCGTTGCATGTGATTCTAACTCAATATGTCACTCAAGTCGTTTATAATTTGGTATCCCGGAAACGAAGACGACTGGAACTCCTGCACAACACTGCCTCTTGGCGGAGGAGTAGGATTAAGGACTTAGAATAAAATAAATGGAGTCAAAGCTAAACAACTAACCAGGGAAGACTAAAGGATTTGTCCAAATAGACTACCTAATTTGGTCTCTTTTTCACATGTCGTTTCAGTGAGAAGTGCTCTACGGATTTCTCCGCAGTACCATTTCCCTGAAAGATGCATATTTGATAGATTTTTTTCCATTTGTCCTGTCGGCCTGTGCTGGAGACAACCTAGCCTTTTGGTCTATACGCATTTATTCACACTTCAGTGTTCATTTGTGGTCCACTTGTCTAAAGAAAAACTCCAAACTACCTATGAATGTTGGCCCGGCACAAGTCAGGACCAGTAAAGCCTTATATTTAGAGTTTGGGGGACCTCAATTAGAATACGTGGTTGGCTTTGGTTGATGCTTAAGCAGGCCTTACATCTCTTCCAGACATAGTTCTTGAGAAATTCTTTGCCTAGTATTAGGATATTTTCTCGTAGTTTATGGGATTTTTACTTTTCCGTAGGCAGGTAGGTAAATAGGGTGGCGTAGGCCAAGAAAAGCCCTTTGTGATACTACATGGATCTCTACCTGAAAGCGCCACTCACTTTATTGAAATCATTTGGAGCTCTTGATGAAGTAGACGATAAGTTGTCGAAGTGATAGGCTCCTAGATAGAGCTTCCTTCTTTTGGATAGGGAAGGACAAACTCAGAGGAAATCTAGGATAGTTTCTTCCTCCTCTTCGTCCCTGCAGGCCCTTTTGCCATGAAGGCCAATGGGACAATGCTTTGCTAATGAGCGACAATGACGGTGCTAATGAGCGATCTTTTGAGGAAGATCAAATTTTTAGCTCGAGTGAGATTTAGCATAGGCAAGATCTCCCTGGAGGTACGGCACGTGGTACCATTGTTCCATCTTTGGTTTGTCTTACTGATCGCGTCGTACTCTAAGAGAAGTTAACATGTAGCCCAGATTTCTTCGTTTCGGAAGAATGCCTAGAGTAGTACCACGTTTGGCGAGTTCATCGGCCTTATAGTTCCCTGCAATGTCCCTATGACCGCGTACCCAGTTTAGGTGAAAGTCATCTCTATGAGAGATGAGTGACAATCTGAAGTAGCTTTTGATGTACATGCTATCGGAAAAAATTGTAAAGTCCTTCAAGGATATCACATTGTGCCTAAGCCAGGATAAGGCTTCGTTCATCGCCATAATTTTGGCCTGAAAAACGCTTCAGTGTTTAGGTAGACGAAAGGGGATGTTCAAGTTAAATATATCGGAGAAAACACCTCCCATTCCGTTCCTCGGTCTTAGAACCGTCGGTATATAGGCGAAAGGAGTGATCGTTCCTGGCGTCGTCACTCTCTCACTCCTCTCTGGAAAGGAATGGATGTCAGGAAGTTGAGGTTGAAATTCATCTTAGACAGAGAGTAGTCGTTTTTTTCCAGAATAAATGTTAGGAGATCTAAGATCGAACAGTGGCCAATATGGTTGCTTGACCATTGGGAGGAAGCTTTCAGTTTGATGGCTGCGCTAGCAGCTGACTGTTTGCCAAAAATATCTAGAGATACTTTTCCGTACCTCCTCGCGAATTCTACACAGTCCGAGCCCACAGAAAGGGTCTGAATCAGTTAATGGGGTCTCTGATCCACTATCACTAGTTTTTTCGGCTTCCTTAGGGCTCTCTGCCTAACAGCTGCGTTTATGTCCACTCTCTTTGGTTCTAGATGTATTGGCAGAATGTTACTCTCAGACATTATGAATGAAAAGATTTCCACAAGACTTAAAACGACAGAACTCCTGGTCGTCTGCTTACTTTTCAAATCCTCTGTGAATGCACCCTTTCGCGTATTTCATTCTTCTTCACTAGCCACCCACAGCTATAAAGTTTACATTCCACACTGGATATCCTATGGATTCTCATATACAAAGAGCTCAGGATTTTCGCTTAGTTAGCCTCCCCCTTGCAGTACGCTACCGTTTTGCCGACTTCTGTTGTGGTAGAAGTAAGCAGGAGTAAGTAAATCTGATTATCCTTGCCCGACTGACGACAATATTTTATGTGTGTGTGCATTACGATCATCGTGCATCGTGCAAACACAAAAGGATCAAGGAAATTTTTCTTAGATAACTCAACGTCTATGGACCATCAATGGGGTTCTAAGAAAAGCGATGTGGAGGACATCGGTAGCGCACCGGCAAAGACGAAACGTGATGAAAATTGTTACAATGATGTGACACTACCACCATCACCACCATGAGGACAATAAAAGTTAAAAAGTCAAAAACGATTTCTCTCACCATTGGGAGGTGGGTTTGAGAGCTTCTTATGGCTTCTACAGACGTTTAATTAAATTCCTTGGTCCAATATGTGACTGTGCGTGCGAGTTGGAAAGCCAAGGGAAACTTTATCCTCATCCGGATGTGGATACAAAAGCCCAAAACTAACACCGGACCATACCAGACACCGGACGGATACACATAATTAATCACATTTGCCAGAGAAATTATTCCAAAGTTAGTCCAGTTCTGGGCAATTTCAATGGAGTTCCATACACTCCTCAGCGAGCAGAACACTGGCCTGGGATAATGAAATTAGGGGTTTTCCTGTTAAGGACTCGTCTCCAGTGTGATTCGGGTTGCCTCTGATTAGTCATTTGGAACGCGCATCGCTCGTGTGTGTTTGTAGTGTTGGGACATAAATTCTAAAACTGCTTCGAAATGATGACCTGAAATGTTGGACATTTATCAGTGATTATGCGCCTGGGCAGGATAACCACCACAGAAAGGATTTTTGGGGTTTTGGCGATATAAATACTTGGTTGGGCTTGGGTTTGAGTGCTTTAGCCTCATCCGGGTAGTGTAACCGAGGAAAAGTTATTAATCGAATGGAGGTGTGATTCTGTAGTGTCGATGGTTGGGTGTGAATGTTTGGTTTAAGTCTTCGAGAACCAAAGGACAGTGGGGGCTGATTTATGGCTGTAAGAACCAACATGGTGAACAATTTAATTTAATGGAAAATCGAAATGGAATTTGGTTTACAGTGGTGGAGGGAGAAAAAACTTAGAGAAAAAAGCCATGCCAAAGCCTTGAAAGACAGGTTGGGGATTAAGAATTGTCCAAGAGAGCTTAGACTGTAAATGAGAATCTGAGGTCTGACTGGAATGAAAAAATGTCGGAAGAGTGACGTTCAATAGTTTCCTGTTTTAAAGTGATTATGTATATCCAAATGTGTAGGCTTCCGACTTCTTAGTATGACAGGCGATTGTTTAAATCTGGTGGGTAGTTAATCTTAACCAGGCCATTTACCATGAAATGTTCAACCCTAATCTGCCAATAAATCTAAATTTCATTTACTCAAATTGTGCACACACTTCCCAGCCAAGGCTATAAAAGCCTACACACGACACCCTATGACCTTCATTCGCTTACGAAAATAAAATAGAACCCCGAAGGCAATTCTTCGAAGTGAAATATGCAGGTCTGCCATCTGAATGGCTCCAGGGCTACCACCAGCCTCATAAAACCCATAAATATGCCTAAATTGGCAATAACATCAAAATTCAATTTTCCTAAAAAAATTTAAAGGTGAATCCTTTCTTAAATTTCCTGGAATTCTGGGCCATCTCCCGCCTACCCTCCCCCCGGTATTGAATAAAATGTCAACGAACTAGGGAATAAGAAATGTTTGTATGTGTACCACACAAAGTACGTGCGCCTCCTGTCATATCTTCATCAGAGCGAATGTCTGGAAAATGTTCGTTTTCCGCATCGTTGCACTTCGCAATTGTCAGCACATACAGTGGCCAATGCCGCGCTCGCAACGCTCACTCATTAGGAATCAACCTGGATCTGGTAGGATATTGTGATGAGAGACATTCAACGTGTATGTAATCAACGGATGGAGCACAGCGAACACGAGAAATACGGAAGAATAACTTATCTACACACACACATGCCCAAGAACCATAGCTAATTGGGTAACCGGCACAACATTTTCCTTGTTATCCTTTCGGTGTTTTTTCTTCTTTTTTTTGCTCTCCTTCTATTTATTTATGATTTTCGTTAAGTAAAGGCGATCAAAAGGATCCACATTTGGCTGAGACAGGCGAAAACTAAAAGCAGTATTTTTGTATACCTAGGCTGTGGGCACGTTGTGGAACGGTCTAATTTTCAATTAGGAACGAAAAGTGGCCAACCGTTATTGCTTACGTGTATTATCCTTGTGTATTATTCTAAGAACGTGATATGTTTTAACTAGGATGGAGGGAAGGCATCGGGAGAAGCTGCGTCAATTAATAAGGGATAATAAATTCTCTAAGGAATAGGGAGAAGTTTAAGCCAGGAGCGGAGTTGGACACGAGATGAGATTGGATTGGATGACATCTACTATGTTGTATTGTAAAATTTGTTGGAGTACGAGTAAATAGTGTGGCTTCAAGGAAAGAGGAAAAACAGAGTTTTGCATGGAAAAGTCGAACCGACAGTCCAATGATTCAGTAGACAAGAAAGCGTAGAGACGGACATAGCTTCTAAACGGGATTCCAATAGGAACGGGTAGATTTTGACATGGCAGCCATGTTGTTTTATCTGTTGTTAGTTTTCCCGATTTTTATTTTTAAGACACTAAAGGCAAGCCACCATGGCAAGTTACAGCGTCAAGCAACACTTGCAAATAATAAAACTGGAGCAGCTGGACATCACCATTGTACAAATAACATCCTTCCTGTACTAGATTTTGACACGCCATATACAATCACATACCCCGAAAGGGAGGAATGGCAAAGGGATGCAATAAGACAACCGGCAGAGATAGCCGTATACACAGATGGCTCGAAAACACCAAATGAAACGGGTTTTGGTATCTACTGCCTCGAGCCAGAAGTGAAAATATCTATTAGACGGATATACATATCCAGTGTGTTCCAGGCAGAAGTTCTAACCTTGCTCAAAGCTGAAGAGCAACTGGAGTCGAGGCGGTATCCGACAGGAACATCGTCATCTCCTTTGATATTCAGGCGGCACTAAAAGCGCTTAAATCGAACGTCAGCGCTAGAAATGAACTATCGCACAATGCTTACGAAACTATGCGCGGATAATCCGGTAAGACTATACTGGGTGACTGGACTAGCAAGAGACGGGGGAGAACGACTTCAAGGCGATGCTGTAGTCGTTAAACCGCCATTCTGTGCGGTTAAGGCGAACCTCTTAGGCAACCAAAAGAACTTGGAGGAATAAGGTACTATTAACTATAATAAAATAATAAAATTTTACAGGCGAATAAAATGCTTCAAGGAATGAGCGCTTAGGTTTTTGGGGGGGCCTTTATAGGTACCCACTGTTCGTTGAAATCCACCCCTGCAAATGCCCTTCTAACCTTTATACATATGTGAGTAGAGCTAGGATCTCTTTGCGCAGCACTAACACACACACAAACAATGTCCTTTTTCTGTAATAATTTTACCAGTATAATTGATAATCAAAATAAGCGAGGAAAGCTTTAATTACCCTGATACCCGGATAGAACGATGATTTCTAACTCTCTCTGTCTGTGAATTTCTTCGCATTGGAACTTTTCCCTGGAGGACAACGTGTCTGTATGTGTCCTGCGCTAAATCGACAAGTACGAGTAATAACATCAGAAAAAGACCAATGATGAACATTTAGGTCAATGATTTCGATGAACCATTGCTTCTCATTGTCGAGGTCCGCTCTGAAAGAGAAGAAGAAATTATCTGTGGCACATGTGCGCCAATGATGTCCTTTACGGAGAAAAAGGACGAAACACATTTAGTGAGTAATTTTTCTTTCTTTTTGAATTATTTAGTGAAATTAATTCAGAGTCAGCTTTTGATGAAAGTTTCGATAATTAATTTCTTGTTTCTTCTTTCAGTTGTGAGTGTATGATACAAAAGGAGGAAATTTCTTTAGAAATGATCATAAGGAATGCATGTATGATGGCAGGGTATAAGTTGTGTTCTTTTGATGCGGATAGTTCTCATATGATATCATGTCGACATGGCTAATGGAAACAATAGAGAGGATATGAGAAATGCTAAAAGGAATTGTTCTAGGATATGTGCATGGATAACTAGATCAACATTGGAACTAGAACTCGATGAAATATAAATATGGATTTGGTTATATGAACATTTTTTGAAAATGCTTTCTAAGTTATTTTCAAAATAGGTTAAGCAAATATTGCAGATGTTTAAGTTTACTCGCAGTGCTCTATCCGTCCGTCACTCAATTTATTTAGATGAAGTATAATAGTTCTCTTGATAGTCGAAAACTTTTGAAGGCCTATGCCACTCTGACAAGTTCGCCTGTGAATTCTCCTCCCTATTTCCAAGATACGACCAATTTTATTCGACCACCTAGAGCGAATTCAGCACTTTGATTGCCCTGACTGTCGTAGGATCCATAATTAACCTGCTTGTCCCCTGAGTAAAAATATTATTTTTCCTGTTTCCACCCACCCCCTCCGCCACTCATTCCTGCCGACACAACGATGGCAGTTCTCGTCTATAAACAAACAAAAGAACTCGCAACAGGACCAAAATGACTAATTAGTCACATTGGAAGTTTTCCTTTCTTCGAGCTGGAAAAAGTTTGTCCTCACCTCCTGGGGAGAGGGAGTCACAATCTATAACCGACCCTCTCGGGGAAAACACAAACCCAGAGCAAGGACATCTGTTTTTCGTAATTTACTCAATAAGTCCGTTTGCTGTTCGCGCGTTTGGCCCAACACTGGATGGAGTCAGAGTCGGAGTCAGAGTCACAGTCGAAATCAGAGAGAGGGACAGTGTCCTATTTGCTGTTCACTGAAATCGGATACGTTATGGTGGTACATTTCGCACGGGATCTCTTCCCTTACTGGGACGACGTCGACGACGGAAGCAGGGTATAGCCAAAAGTATTGCAAAAGTAGATGAAGAAGTTTATTGAAAAGTTAATAACTGAATTTTACACTTAAATAAATGTCTGTGTACTTTGTCCGAATGCGAGCGCGGCACTGGGGGAAACCTTCTGCCGAAGTCCGAGTTGGGATCGTATCCTTTTTTTTTGTGTTGCTTGTGAGAAAAGTTTTGCTGCTGCTCATCGCTTTTGGGAAAAGTTAATAAATATTTTTTTCTCTTCTACTGTGGGGAGGTGTGTTGTTGGTTTTCATTACAACGGAGCCGGTGGAGAAAGGATATTTTCTTTACAGGAGAGACAATTCGACAAATTGATATCAGTTTAGGTTTACGCAAGAACAAAGTTTTTTTTTTGCTCTGTGTTGCTGCTAAATGAGTCTGTGGAGAGTGGGGTTACGTGACGGCAGTTAAAGGTTAATCACACGTGGGTAATGTAGAAAACAGGAAAGAGAGGTTGACGTCGTATTCTTCGGGGTATTGGGCGGGCTGAAGTTTTGGAATGTGGTTTTCAACTAAAGGCAACTCATTTTGAATGATTATGAGTCTTTGTTGGTAGTTTTTTTTTTGCAAGATATAGCTTAGGTTGGGTTGGGTTGGTGTCGCAATTCCTCTGAGAATCTTAAAACAAATTCTGAAAGACTAGGTACCTCCTCTCAAAGCACTTGATTTGCTTGCAGGACGTAGACAATTATTTCTTCAAATTATTAAGAAGGAATTGCATGCAATTTTGCATACAAAATTCGAATTCAGCCCTGCCCAGCTCAGGCTCTGTCTGACGCATGAAAAGTCGGACGGCATATCTATTGATATGCACATGGATCAAAGTGTGGGTTCAATGTCATATCACGTAGAGTACCGAAGTACCAGTACCAGTAACTTTGCATAATGAATTTCCCTTTCTTTTAATTGAAGATTCTGTGGGTAATCGTCATCATTCATCTTTTTTCAATGGCCCGCTTATCCACTATCAGGGTCGCGGGTTTAGGGTGCTTAAGTCAGGGGCTATCCCCATACGGGTTAAGGTGAGTTTCGGACTTGGTCCCACCATCTCATCCTGGGCCTACCCAGGGGACGCCTACCTGATGGTACATCTTGGAAGCCGAGTTGGGGGCATGTGTTTAACGTGCCCAAACCATCGGAGTATGGACCTCTCCGTTCAAAGAAGTAGCTGTTTGGCATTGAGCACCCCTGGCGAAGTCCAACGCCCACAGTGGAATGTGTCGATTTAATGCCGCTCACCCGAACACAGCTTTTACAAATTGTGTATAGAGATTGTATGGCCCTTAAAAGAGAACTCCTGAAGTACACTTTAGAGTTTACCCCGAGGGACCTGATCATATGCTTTCTCCAAATCCACAAAACAAGTGTGGATAGGTTTGGCATACTCCCAGGCCATTCTGAGAGTGAATAGCTGGTCGGTTGTGCTTCAACATGGACGAAAACGGCACTGCTCATCGCCCAACCTGGACTCGACCATAGCTGTGGACCAATTCCTCTTATCCCCTCTTTTAAAAAGAGGAAAAATCCTCAGGCCACTTTAATGACACGAGAGAGCCATTTCACTTTCTCTTGTCTTGAGTCTTGAGCATTTTCGGCCAGATTTCGTCCACACCAGCAGATTTGCCGACTTTTAGGCGTTTAAATCGCCAAAATCAGAGCTCGAAAATAACTCTCAACCTTTATTTTCATTTGGTTTCTCAGTGAGAGATATTGCATTGAGCACCGACATTTAGGTCTTGCTCCGAGATATATTTATATATACTCATCTTTCCGCTCTTCGCTTGAGAGCTATTTTTTAATTTCAAATATTCAAATATATCTGTCCTCTGTTGACTTTTTTTATAAAAATTAAATGGAAACGATCAACCTAAAACCTCTTTCGTCGAGAATAAATCAAAAGTCTTCAATATATAGAATTCAATTGTTGATGAACACAACAATTCACATACATATATTATCAGTATAGAAGAACTTTCTTAGACAAGTGTTTACTGATGACTAATCAAATCACTAATCGGCAATTCCGATGCACTGCTTGCAACAACTAAGCGACAATGATAAAGGAGATTTATTTTTTTCTCTCAGTGATATCTGTCATTGATTCACCAGAACCTAAAAAAAAGTAATGTAAAGGTTTCTCTCCGACCAAGAGCGAAAAACGTACGGTGATGCAAATCGGTTATTAAGTGACCTTATTTCAAAATCTCAACAACAGAGAGTAATTTAAAAACCTTTGAAAAGGTTGAGAGTTATTTTCGAGCTCTGGCCAAAATCACTCCCTCTACGGTGGGACTCCGCTCTACTCAAAACCTTGGGTCTGCCATTGCTCTGTTCGGGATTAAGCAGCTCCGAAAAGTGGTCACCCCATCTCTCTCTCTCATCGAAAAGAAGTACACCATCTTTGGATTCAACTCCTTCGATGATATTAATCTTATCGATGCTAATGCTTTTCTATTTCACTCTTTTTGCAAAACCACTTAGGCCCAGAGAAGAAGGTCTTTATTTTGTAAAAATCGAGCTTAGTTAAATCGCTAAGATCTTCGTAGAAGAACTCACTTAGAGCTCTTCTTTGTAGTCTGTATAGTAGTCTGTATAGGACGGGGTAGGTACATAGAAGATGGGTTGATGTTTGTTCAACTTTCCCCAATCTATAGTTTTTGCAGAAATCATTGGAAGGACGCCCAATCTATTAAACAATGCCCCTTGAGGGCTTCTACATACTAAGACGCCAGAGCATTCTATTCAGACCCTGGTTAGGTCAGATCAGTCTCGACTCCTTGTGAACATTGTCTTAGAGTGTGTATATAACCTATTTGCTCGATGACATTTTGCTCACCGCTATTTCCTTGTTCGACGAATAAATTGACAGGTGCTGGTCATCGCCTTTGCTTATCATGATGTCATCGTATGCTCTATGACTTGTGAAAATTTGTTGATAGCAGGCTTCGTTGAATCCGCGCATCTGAGAAAGATCTTGGAGAATAATTTTCCATCAAAATAATTTATCTTCCATCTCTAGACTATAGGACATGCCACATGCTCTTTGCTCAACACCTCTGGCATCCCCACAACCTGTCGATGAAACTTCAACATTATGTTAATGCTAATGGAAACAATAACCTTTTATCGCATCAATAACCAACGATAATATTCCAAAACAGCACCTTGTGCAAATTTTAAGGCGAATGCTTGAAAATAACTCTTCTCCTGCCGTCGGCTTTATGGGCTCTAAGAGGAAGCACCTGTATGCTGTTTCCTGTCACGGCATCATAAATCGCAGACTCATTTACAATTTACCAACGAAATACGTGCTCTCTAAACGAAGCAATTAGATCTTGGAAATACCTTTCCACATATGTAAACAGATATGTTTGTCTTGAGTTCAAGTTTTAATGCCGCACCGTGTCGTGACGATGCAAATAATTGTCAAATTGTGGGCCAATTAAAAAAGTTTTCACGGTTATAGCGATTTATGCGCCAAAATTTCACCACTTGGCAGGGGATGCTTTTTATAGATTCTCACCTTATGGTGAACCCCTACCACTTAGTGTGGAGTAGACTTCGTGCTGTCATCACTTTAAACTTGAGATTTCCAGCGCAGCTTCAAGGAAGTTTTACAAATAAATAAATATATAGCTGGCCCGACAGCTCGGGATGAGCCAAGGCCTAGCTTCTCGTAAACATTCATGCAGGGCGGGCGTGTTACATTTTCCGCACGAATGGAAGGGACCTACAATTTATTGCCGACTCCGAATGGCGAATTGAGAAGGTTTTTTGATGACAACTTATACTCTCGGAGGCCTGTCATTCCCCGACAAGAGGTGGTTCCGCGAAGAATATTCGGTGGACATGACTAGAGCTTGAACCCACGCCGCTTGCAGAGCAGTCAAACGCATTAACCATTGAGCCATGGCGACCAAGAAAAGTCGAAGTAAAAATTCACATTCAAAGCGGGTGATCGTAAACTTGATTCTATTGATCTGCTTCGCTTTTCTGGGTGACTGGAAGGCGTTGCTTTGCACGTTTGAAGGAAGTGGTGAAAATATCTTCCAAAAAAAAGTATTTGTGTGTTGACACATTGGCCTCCTCCACTCACTACACAGCCTGTGCAGAAGAGCTAAATAGAAGCGAGGGACCGTAGACTTGACTCTATTGATCTGTTTCATCGTTTCAGGGTTTCCGGATTTCCTGTGCCTTTTAGGAATGTGGTCAAAATGGCTTAGAACACCTAACGTTTGTATTTTGGCAAATTAGTATCCTTCACTTGCTACATAGTCGCACAATAAGCCGCCTCTGGAGCTGCAAAAGGACTCACTAGAAGCGGAGAATCGTAAACTTGATTCTGTTGATCCGTTTCGTCGTCTCAATGACGCTCTTTGTGACACTTTTAAACAGATTTACCCTAGCTGTGGAAGTTCCACGGTTTTAGCGATTTGTAGGCGAAATCTCAACCCATGGCACGAGATGCTTTCTATAGATTTCGCACCTTATGCTGAACTTCCACCACTTCTTCACCACACATTGTCATTTCATAAAGAAAAGAAAAACCAAAACAAAAAGACGCTAAATTACCGAACAAAATTACGCATTCACTTAACGTGTCTTGACAATTTTATGAATTTAATTACATCATTCGTTACGTCATTGACGCTCTCTCCTGTCGACATCGAGGCACCTACTAACAACGACCTACAAACACACATATTATGCACGCAGGAAACTCCAACAGAATTACTTTGTGTAAAATTTTGCCGAGAGATATAATTTTCAATTAGTTTCCTTCCGACACTCGACATCCTTGCATCTGCGTTCAACAATTTGCCACACCACCACAAGCAACAACCACCACGGTGTGTCGTGTCGTCGTTGGTCGTTGGAGTTCTCATCTTTGTCAGGATAACACAAAACTTTTCGCCGAGCTATACGTATGTGATTAGGCTGACACACACACCGGTGAGATGGGAATATGCCATCAGGACGTGTTGTATATGGGCGAGTGCGCCATTCTTTAATTCACAATTGTGACATTAATTTTAATGTACGACAGGAGAGATAACACTGATGCGAGCAAAGTCCTTTTTGATGTCGTTTAATAAATCCTTTCGGTTTATTTCGTTTGAGCAACGGCACGTGATCGTGATCTCTGAAGGCAAAGTAACGAATTGATGTAATTAATTGAGGCCAAGTGGGGTTTTTATGTTCCTTTTGTGTATGAACATGTCCGGGAGGACCTTCAACTGCCTCGTGGAGGCACCGATAGAGGATGTGTCACATCGTCTAAAGTTGATTGGTGTGCTGAAATCTGTGATTTTCTTAAAAAATTTGACGAAACACGACAACTTTGGTAGCACTGTCGAAAAGTATATCTGACAGGACTTCGCTCGCAGTTTTATAAATTTTCAACTGCCACCTAAAAATCCACAACGCTATCAAGAGATCATTTCAAGTGATAATGGCGCTGCACTTGCAACTCCATTCCACAGAATCCAAACGAGAGTTTATTACCACAAAACTCACTTAACCAACTCTGCTTCATTGCTGTCGTCCTCCTCGCCATATATTTCGCCTTTCAGAACCATAACCCCACTTACGGTTCATCAAAAGACCAATTCAAAGTTTGAGGTTACTACCTGTGCGCTGTAAAAATCCACTGCCAAACTAACCAAAGCCCGTGGTGAACTTTTCCCTCTGTGGCGGTGAAAACCTCAAAGTAATTGCATCCTCCCCGCGACAAGCACATTGAGTCTAAGGAACTTAACTCGTCCCTACGCTCCGCCGCCACACTAATGCTGAGAATTTACCGCCCGAGCAATAGAACTTTAAGCATCTTTCACTAATTTCAACTTGTGCCGGGGATAAGACGCGAGGGGTATATAGTGCGTTTTGGCGATAAGCAGCCAGCAGCGCCAAAATTAATGCCAACGACAGGAGTGCGCAACAATGAACGTGGTCCAGTGCCCGCAAACGATTATGTATGGGCGAAATATCTACACGCGGGAGCTTATTACGCCTCCAAGGATAATCGAAATGAACCACGTTCTAGGGCGCTGCTCCAGAGATACAGTGTTTGAGTTAACTGCAGTGTACACGGAGAAAGGAAAAGTTTTCTTTTGCCAAGGAAGGACGAAAGTTTCCTGGTTGTCTTTCCTTTTTTTATACTGACTGCACTATCTGGTGTGCAGGGTGCTTCATTTTAGCGTTTCCCTTCTTGGGACGCATAACGCGCGCTCACCAAAGTGTGTGGAATAATTTATGGTACAAAGGACGGCAGGGCAAAGTGAGAAAAAAAAGAAGAAGAGTAGTTGGATTCTCCTTGATAGTTCCACAGGGTACTTGGGAAAGTTTGCACATGAAGCACCTCCCTTTTTTTTTTTGCTGAGGAAGTCTCTCTCTCTTCAAACAAAATTAACTCTTGGTACTGAAGGTCTGCATAACAGCGTGGACAGAGGACGGCGATATTCCATGCCTGGTGGCGTTTTCATCGTCCTTGTATGATATTTTCTTGACGGTGCCTGCCGGTACATCATCAACTTTGTCAAGAAAGGTTGCAAAGTGATGGTTATGTCTTGCTTTTCAAAAAAGAAGAATCCGGAGGATGTTGTTGTTTTAAAAGGAAACTTTTGCAGAGGCTTTCAGAAAGTTGAGCCGAAAAATTAAATTTAGTTTCTGAATGAAGTGAAGTTTTGCGCTGATGTTTAGTTTGACGGGATGCACTGGAAAAGTTTTGAACAGTAGTCAGGACGCTCATTTGTAGGGAAAATATAAGCAGTTTGGGGCAAAGAATCATGCAACTCTTCATCGACTCAGTGAGCCGTTGATGTCAGCTGGGGCGCACTTGTAATTTATTGCTAAAGAGCCGAGGGACATGCTTTGAACGATCCGTGTGGAGGTTGAGCCTCCTTAAGAGTTAATAGTGGGTCAGCTGTGCTTATGGTATTACACGTATAGAATCTTCCACAGGATAGGAAATAGATTTCGACATTTTTAGGACGCAATTGCTGACAGATAGTGGGGTCGCTGTGGCTCAGTGGTTAGTGCGTTGGACTGCTGACCGAGCGGCTTGCGTTCAAGCTCCAGCCATATCCACCGAACATATTTCGCGTCGCCACCTCTCGTTGGGGAATGACAAGCCTCCGGGAGCATAATTTGTCATGAAAGAGCCTCTCAACTCGCCGTTCGGAGTCAGCAATAAATTGTGGGTCCCTTCCATTCATGCGAAATACGTAACATGCACAACATGGATGGTTGCGAGAAGCTAGGACTTGGGTCATTCCGAGCTGTCGCGCCAGCAATTTTTTTAATTGGTGACAGATAAAGGTATGAGCGGTACCAAATTTTGTTTCACAAGTCTTCATAAGGGGGACTCTCGAGATATTGACCAATCGCCATGTGGCTTAAAAGGATAAAAGCACAAACTGTCAAGGCTTCTTAATTCGGACAACAATCTTGAGGGACGAAGGAAGGAACCGCTTGGTAGAGTCATATTCTTTGCTGATAAATTGGTATGTATGGCTGTTCAAGATAGTCGTCTCGTTTACCGAAGCAAATACCAGATGCCTCCGCACAGGCTATTGAGATAGAGACGCGTTCAGAAGATTTGTACGAGGCACTTTCTCTCACTAGAACCGGAAAGGCGACTTTGACGACAACAAAGCGCTTAGGGATGCAATGGACAAGCATGGGCTCGCGACCTTAAATGACAGCGGCGAACGCTTGATAGATTTTTGCATCTACATTGCTACAAGACCCACAATGTTTGAGTACAATATCCGTTAAGATGTCAACCGGGTTTAGGTTGACAGGCAGCCAAGATCCAACCAATTACCTGCACACAAATATGGCAATCAGACGCAGGTTTAGAAATCGTCTGCTAGATGTCCGAGGCAATTGTGAATCCAATATTGGTCTAGACCCAGAGCATCAATTGGCCTACGACATGCAGTCGTCCGAAAGAGTAGAATGCTCGGTGGAGCCAGGTATAACTCTGACAGCAACACTTTATGGACCATTGTGCATGAGAAACAAAGACTATCAACAGAGATGTGTTTTCAATCATAGAAGTATTTCAGTCAGTATAGTCAGCTTCGTCGGGAAAGCATAAAGAACGTGGTGGTCCGAAAGAGCCTGGTAAAGGATCAAAGCACGAAAGTAGCCTAAAGTTCGCACCACAGCCACCCAAGCAAGGAAAAGAAGTGATTTAGTGAAACAAGTCGAGCATACCATGCGCGATGATAAAATAAATTTTATAAACGCCTCGGCTAAACAAACTAAAGAGGCTGCTTTTGCACGCATCGCCAAAGAGTTGACAGATGGCCACAGCTTGCGTTTGGCCGACTGCTGTTAGAAATCATTCTTTACCTTCACTTCTCAAATAAGTGACGGAAAGAAATAATTGTTAAGCTCCTGAAACAAATGCAATCTAACACGAAGCATCGGATGGAACTTCAGCGGAAGCAAGTGCTAAAAAAGGTAAATGCGTGCTTTTCGCTTAAAAAAAAAAATCGACTGGGGAGCTAGTCCTATACTTAATAATTAAAGAAAGGATTCATCGGAGGCGAACAATTTGAATACACACTTTTTAATTGTTCCACAAAGAGTTGTTGCGCGAATTTGACAGAAAACATTTCTTCAATTTCCATAGCATCCGCTACACCGATTATTATCAAAATCGAATGAGTTCTACCTTTTATGCTGGCAAACAAAACAAAAGAAACCGCGTGGTTTTACGTTATTTCGTTCTCCAGATATCCGCAAAGAGTTGTTGCGCGAACTCAAAAAAAAATAAACATTTCTTAAATTTCCTCAGCATCTGCTGGACCGATTATACTCAAAGCTTATCAGCTCTAAGTTTCATGCTGACAAAAAAAAAAAAAAAAAAAACCCCATGGGCCTACGTTGATTCGTTCTCCAGATATCGAAGGCGAAAAATATGATCACAGACACACTCACACACACACACAGACATCACTTCGAAAATGGGTGCAAACGATTTCTAGTGTATAGTAATGTAAAGCCCTGTTCATATCTCGAAACATTTTGTTCGGACCGATTGCAATACTTCCCCTACCTAGGTGGAAAGAACGAGCAACCTAGCTTCCGTTCTGGGTCTTCGTATGTTGACCAGTCAAGATTTTCATTGAAACTGCTATTTATCGAGTTTGAAAAGGCTTTTCAAGAGTGAATAAGGTCGCCTTGGGCTATTTCGAGGGAAAGAATCCTATCGGTAATCTTTGGCACTGCCTGCATAGACAGTGGGAAAAGGCAACAATCAACTTTTAAATATCGACCTCGTCGGAAAAGTTCAAATATGATACAACAACTTAGATGGCTACCAACCTATTAGATCAAAAAATGATCGAATCTACGACGGAGGGATCCAAGATGCGAACATTCTCAAAACTGTGACAGAGAGATGGCGCAGTTGCGAAACATCACTTTTTGGTGGTGAAATGACTCATGTGAGATATAGAAAATCATCTCAAAGAACTTGGCGTGATAAACTGAGCTAGTTGGAGACGTTTTTTGGTTAAGGCCCAATTCCCACTCTAGTGCTGCCATAACCAAATTAGTAGTCCTGCTAAGGGGTTTCAGCACACCTCTAATTAAACACGTGATGTTACTTACTCCTGCTATAGTTGCTTTCAGAGCTATGCCATGATTTCACTTCTCCAGTAAAATTAGTCAATCTGTCAGACTTGCCTAGCAAGCTAATCGCCTCTTCGTTTCCCAGAGGAATACCTTATCAGGCGTTATTTTTATTTTGGACTCCAGCGCCTCTCAGCCTTTCATACTTTCACTGTCTACATGCTATGAATTCATTTTGAAGCAAAAAAGAATTGTAAATTATTGCATCGGTGTCAGGATAAGATGAGACTTGAACCTTAAGGACTCCACTTCATCACACATATTCATTTCATTCCGCCAACCATCTGATGTCGGTGCCATAATCACATTCAACCCAAGCAAAGCGAGACAAACACTTCTTCTCCCGAGAGCGAAAACAAAAAAACGTAATTCAAGGACTCGCGTGCAGACGAAAACAATTTATTTAACGTTCATGTGCTAGGCGTGATAAATATTCCGAACATTTACTTCACCTCTCGACTTTCGGCATAAAAACCAAATTAAAACCCAAAAACCAATTCGTTGTCATGTGCCGGCAGGGTATTCCTACTGGCAAACACGAGGTGGTGGAAGTGTGGCATCGTTTTAATTTTCCATGCACTCCAGTGTGGGACGTACAGATGCCGCAGTTAAGATAAGAAATTGTTTAATCACTCCTTGTCTGTCGGAAGGACTTCCCTGCTGCCTGCTCACGTCTGGAAGGGATTTTTCGCAGAAATACTTTTTAAGTGTCCTTTTACATCAATGTAATCAAATTGAAGCCGAATTAATTATATCACGTTGCCTGTGTGCCCTTGTATTCTTGTATCTTCACATCTCCGGCTCCATCACTCAATAGAATCTTGAATCCATTTAATTTGAATAATGGAAGAGAAATTAAAATTAGATTCACAACTAACACTCACAAAGTGTGTCACACACCGGTGACTGATTGAATAGAGTGCCGGCGACAAGTGATACTAAGGCAAGCAGCGTCTTAGGACGAAATCAAATCAAAGTCCCTTTCGAAGGCCAGTTCTGAGGCATTCAAGTGTCACTCCATCTATTTTAGAGTGTCACTCTGGTCGGTTCTGCTCGTTCGTCTTTTGCACCTTTGCCATTCGATGGAGATTTTCTTTTACTTTGCCATCGTCGACATGGATGTGTAGAGGGCGAGGAAAAAAGAAAAATGAATGACAGCAACTTTTTGGCATGCAAGCGTAACTGTGCGAAGGGAATCAAGACCCGAGACTTTTTCGTTTTTCGCTTTTTGATTGATGGATGAACGACATGGTCTTCCACTGAGCAATCATCGATGTCCATTGAGAGATGTCTGGGTAAATGGCAGCTGGATGGATGAATGGACAGTGGAATATTTGCAGACGCAACAGAAATCCGAATGAAACAGGAGACACAAATGGTAAAGCTGGGAAAGCCATCCGGAGGTAAGGCAAAACTCTCAAAGAATTTCGGGTGGAAACTTTTTGTTCCAGAATTTCCGTGTGAGCACTTCTAAGTTGGAAGACACTTTTTCGTTTCGTTTAAGTGGAAATGTTCGACATGCATTCATTATTGGATGAACACTTGATGGTGTCTTGGTTGAATGTTACGAGTGATTGGGACAATGGGTGACAAATGGTTTCTGTTTTGCTGTTGTTTCGTTTAATTAATGGTAAAGAAGTTTGAATGGGGGCAAAGGTGGCATCAACCCACAAGTTAGTCGATTCAAGGTTCGAGATGAAAAAGGTGACATTGTCGAGTGGTATCACAGCATCGTAGTCTTGCCAGCAATCACCACTGCCAGGATCTCAGCTTGGAAAACACTGCTATGCTCCTGGAGGCTAAATCCATCAGTGTAGATAGCTTTGGTTTGTATGCCTGGTATTGTACCATTTACCCATTTCTCTCTGGTTCCCAAATAACAGGAGAATTATCTTTTAATGTCAGTGATTGCCACATTGCCTAGGTACTCATGGATATATTCCGTCGTGCGTAGATGATTTTCGTATAAACAGGTCAAATGTCAGCAGGTTGAGAATAACCTCTAGTTTTGCTGTTGGTGGTATTTGTAGCTGCTGTTACTGCCTTGTGGTTGGGGGTTTTGTCAGCAGCTTGCCATCACAAAAGGTTACTTACTTACTTACTTACTTAGAGTGGCACTGCAGTCCGGGGTGGACATGGGCCTCAACCAACAAGCGTCTTCAGCCAGCTCCATCTTTAGCCAGCTGCCTCCAGTTTCGCACGCCAAGTTGTTTGAGGTCCCCTACCTGCGTGCGCCACCTGAGTCGCGGTCTTTCTCTACTGCGCGGTCCCTCGGGTGTGGATTCGAAGATTTTCCTAGCCGGAGCATTGGTGTCCATCCGCTTTACATGACCCAGCTACCTCAGTCATTGGACCTTCGCTCTTTTGGCTAAGCTGGTGTCGCTGTATGTATAGCCCGTACAGTTCGCCGTTGTACCTTCTCCTCCACTCACTATCTATGCAGACGGGACCGAAAATCACCCAAAAATGTTCCTCTCGAAAAAGCCAAGAGCGATCTCATTCACTTTTGACAGAGTCTACGCCTCTGCGCTGCAGAGCAGGACTGGGCAATAAAGGGTCACTTTAGTTTTTCGAGAGAAGACTTTGCTACTCAATTGCCTTCTTAGTCCAGCGCTGGCGTCGTTGTCTGAATTTATAGTGGAGCCTAGGTAGACAAAGTCATTAACTACATCGAAGCTAAAACTGTCTATTGTGACGTCGGTGTTGGGTGTGCCTTTCTTATTGACAGCATATACTTCGTCTTGGCCGCATTGACCAGTAAACTCATCTTGGCCACCTCCGTCTCAATACCCACGAAGCCGCCAGTGACATCACGCTGCGTTCTTTTGATTATGCCAATATCGTCTGCGTATCCGAGTAATTGGACGGACTTTTGAAAGATTGTGCCTCTGGTGTATGCGCGTGAGTTTTGCACAACTCTTTCAAGAACGATGTTGAAGAAGTCGCATGACAGCGCGTCGCCTTGTCTAAAACCTTTTTTGACATCAAAGGTCTCGGTGAGGTCTTAACCGACCTTGATGGAGCAGCGCGTATTCTCCATCGTCATCCTACACAAACAAAAGGTTACTATTGGTAAATATAGGCCTCAAAATAGTCATGTTGATCTAAAGGATGCGTGTAGGGCTTGGTCCCGAGGGTTCTACTACACGACAAGAAAGCTATCGGGACTTTCTTAATTCCTACAATGGAACATCAGGCCTTAATAGGTCGCAATGTCCCACTGCGAATGGGGCGTTGCAGTTCTCCAACTAACCACCCAAGTCATACACATTATCTCATTAAAAGTGAATTTGTTGCAACCCATGTCGGGCATAATTCACTCTGGCACGTGATGGATGTTTTACCACGTCAAAATCACTCCAATTAGTCACTGCAGTGGAGAGAACTCACATGCAGCACACCATTAACAATCTAACGCCAATTACACTCTCGACCACCGTTAACCTCCCCCCAAATAGAATACAAATGCACATCCCCATGATATCCTTAATTCCTCTTCGAGTGTGCATCCCCCAGGGCTTTGTATACACTCCATGTCATTATGTGACAGTTTTAACTGATTATTGTCATCCCTTCTGATGGGGTGCTCCTACCAGTATAACAAAGTCCACTCACGCGCATTTTTGTTCCATTAAAAGCAGAAAAGGACCAAATCCCTTGGGGTGATGTCTGGTATGTGTATCACTTAGAGTGGATCTGTCAAAAACACACCAAAAATCAACCTACTAGCACGTGAAAAACCACCCACATGCGCCTCCATTGTATACGCTCTGCGACCTTTTTTTTCCAAATTACCGTGCAGGCAATTATTTTCGTCCTTGAAAGTTCTGCTTGCATTTAAATTTTAATCTCTCACTGATTGCAGGCTAATTATTATACTTCTCCTTATCTATTTATGAGCGTTAATCTCTGTGCGAGTTCATTTACTGATAAAAAAAAAATTGGAAGTGTCCTTCCCAATCCTTGTACGTGTTATTAATTCCGTGCTTTTAATTCATGCCACTCATTCGTTTTTTTTTTCACCGCGCAATTCCAATCGAAAATGCAAAATCTCTTTCACTGATTCCGTTTCAGATTTTTCGATATTTTTTTTTCGTTGTTGCAAAAGCGGATATTCTTCCTTTATTCCTTTCCATCTGCATAATTACAAAAGGATATACACTAACACACACACATGCACATTCGAGTCACTTTACTCATTTTTAATTTAAATCTGGAAAAAATAATGCAGATGCAACTGATAATGAAAATTCGAAAAGAGAACAATATTCACACGCACACTTAAACAGGCGAAAATGAGGTGTAAGGATTCGACAGAGAGTGAGTTTTTTAAGTGGAATAATTGCGATTGCAATTAAAAATATTTTAATAGTCCTTGCGAGGGATATTTGCCGTCATCGGCGCCGCGCTGTCGATGTGTGGTGTGAATATGAAGGCTATGGTGCGAAGAACAAATTAAGGACATTCAGAGGGTGATCAAGTACTGGAGTGGGACATGTTCGATTTGCACTTTGCTTGGACTATAGGAATCTTTTTAAGACCTAACTGCTTACATTGATCGGAGAAGAGAACAGTTCTAGAGGAAATTGAACAATTTGCAATTCAAAGAGTGCAGCACTAAGAACTATCCCATTGTATCTTCCTCATTTCTGACTGCCGAGGAAAGGGAGGGACCATAAAATGGTCAACGTACAGGGAAAAGGTCAAAATCCTGAAGAAGGAGATTAGGGCCGGTAAAAAAAACTCGTGGAGTAACTTTTGTGGTTTGATTGAACCGACAACAGAAGCGGGTCATCTGAGGAAAATACTTGGCAAGGCACCATAGAGAAGAGCAATGGCGCCTGGACGAATTCCCACGAAGAGACGCTGGAAACGGTACCAAACTGCCACTTTCCTGACTGTACTGAGGTAGGGACTCTAAATCCAACCTCAGAAGAACAGTCAGAGGGCATGAAAGCCGGTACAGTCGCCAAGATCATTGACGACAAGAAAATATCATGGGTAATAGTCATGTTGCATGAGCCCGAGGAAATTCAATTACGTGACTATGGCAGATCCATGGCTGGTATCTCGAACTAGGGTATGTTTCTAAATCCTGAAGGGAAGTTTTCATTCCTAAAGCGGGGAAGCCTAGGCACGCGACCACGCAGGACTACAGGCTCATCGGCCTATCTTCCTTCCTTCTCAAGACTCTGGAACGCCTTATAGATGTGCACATAAGCGATGCGATTGGGGATATATACTAATCCAAGTCACATAATGCGTACATGAAGGGAAGATTTGTGAACATCGCCCTACACAGGGTGGTATACACGATCGAGAAATCGCTCCAAGTCAAAAAATTCACACTGGGTGCCTTCTTCGACATTGAAGGAGCCTTCAATAAGGTAAGCACTGAGCAATCATACACAGCCTACACACAGCCTGAATTCGTAAAAGACTGTGCAACTGGATTGGTTATATCTTAAAATCACGTACTATAAGTTCGACTCTAGGGAGTGTCAACAGCCGGAAGAGAGTTACTCGAGGTACCCCTCAAGGAAGAGTTCTCTACCCGCTGATCTGATTATTAAGATAAAACAGCTTTAACGTGATGGCCTATGCTGACGACGTCGCTATTCTGGTCTTAGAAAAATTCGCCCCCATACTAAGCGAAAGACTCAATCACGCACTTGCATAGGTGATCGGCTGGGCCAAAAAGTAAGTTCTGGGAGGTAACCCATCCAAAACCATTATGATCTATGTTGATAGCCAGGCGGCTATTAAGTCTCTGCAGTCAGCATCGACAAAATCGAAGTTCGTAAAGGTCTGCAGACAAACTCTCAACGATATATCAATGACCAACCGGGCCACAAAGATATATTTGGTAATGAGAGGGCGGACGAGCTTGCCAGGAGAGGTGCAGAACTAGCATAGTCCGGTCGGGAAGACGCCCATTAGCACTCTTTACGGGGAAATAGATGAGGAAATCATGATCAGGACTAATACCCGATGGTGTCACATGGATACATGTGGAATAGCCGAATCACTATGGCCAACCCATAAGAAGAATTCCAAAAATCTCATACAACTTAGTCGAAGGTAAATACGAATCGTCTTCGGTGTCCTTACAGGACACTGCGGTAATCCATGCGGAGCGTCTTGGATTACCCTACATTGACTACTGCAGAAGCTACAGGGACAAAGAGAACATAGAATCCATCTTTCCCACTTTTTATGGGTACAATAGACCCGCACAAGGACTGCCGTTGGACCCGAGCCATTCTGCGGGCTGGAACCGAATCGAATCCAAGAGGAGAAGAGAGGAAGAGTGCAAAAGAAGGATGCTATGGGAAAAACTCCCAGGTCTAAGGCAGGCAAAGGAATTCCTCGGGAACTATGACCGAAGGAGGAGCAAGGCCTGCTTAGGTACCAGCAAAAACCAGCTTCGCGTTCTAACGGGCTTCCTAACGGGCCATTGCAGACTCAGGGAGTATCTCAGGAAAATGGGAATAGAAACAAACGGAAACTGCAGATTCTGCAGCGATGCCGAGGAGACTCCGTCACACCTTCTTATGGACTGTGGAGGATTGATCCACAAAAGAAGAGCACACCTGGGAGTGTACAGTTTCTGTGAAATGGATCTCCCATCGTTGGACCCAATTTAGGAGGTTCTTTAGGTCGAGACGTATCGGCCAATGTGAGTACAGGGGAGCACAACAGATCTAAACAGGTCGCAGTGCACACACACATCTAATATCTAACAAGGACTGCTAAAAATGTACATCTACTGTTCGACACCAAGTTGTTCGAGGGCGACCCACTTTGTTTCGTCGTGACTTAAATCGCTCGGCTCATTTTCCCACACAGTTTTTCTTTAGAGATTCAGTTCGGCATATCTAAGGCAGTGATTGACAAAGGCTTTCAACTTTTTTGCATTCATACACCAGCACTTGAAATTTGACCGGAGTAGTCATAGGTTGATGTTTAAGCTTATTTTACTTCCAGATGTTGGATAGCATACCGAAAGCACCCTTTGCTTTCCCAATTCGGCTGCAGTTCGATGCCGCCATCGGCTGAGCTATCAATTTTTCCTGAATGCCTCTTCTGCGTGTCTCATATGAACTCTTTGTTAACACTATCAAGAGTCTTTTCGAAGTGTATGAAAAATAGGTGTGGCGGAGATCGTTTTACATTCTGCACATTGTTCAATGATGTAATCCGCTTTTTTAAGCGTCAGAACTGTATGATACAGGACATGTTTGGGACATATGTTGGGACGGATCAAAGTGCAATTTCGAAGTGGACATTAATGTCCGTGTGTTCTCAAGAATCTTTCTGTGAATGATGTGGCGTGGATGTCACCGATTTTTTCATCAAGGAGATGCATCAGGTCTAGTATTCACCGTGCTGGTTTATGTGTCTTCATTGGCTTGGTCACAGCAACAATTTCGCATCTTACGGAATTATGTCCATCTGGTAGCTGGTTTGGATTTTGAGGCAAACTCCCATCCATAATGTGATTCAAAACGGCGAAAAAATGGTTCCGTGAGGAGCTACCTCTACCTCTACAGCTGACAATTTTGATTTATAAATTCACCATCGACTCGCACATTGAAAAACTTCTATCAGGGCGACACAAAGTCCGAGTTTTCAATTTATTTACCCTCTTATCCGTCCCCACACGTGCACGTGCAAACGTCAAGGCCGTTCCTCAAAATGCAGAATAAATTGAAGTCGCATCGATTTCCGGTCGCGTATTCGCATTTGTTCGATTTGCGCGTTTGACTTTTCTCATCAATTGTTGGTCGGAAGTTCTTTCGCACCGGACACTGGATATAAAAAAAATGGCAGACAGGACAACGACGGAAAAAAAAATCTCTGGACACATCCAATTGACATATCAAGATATGAGATCAAACGCGCAGTCTGATGCGAGCGATGACCAAAAAATATATTCCGGAAGCGTGGACTGCCCCAACCCCCCCACACGTCCATACCTGTGAATGCTCCCCAGAAGCTTCATCAATACAGAGGGTCCCAATCAGCGGGACGGGTTGACATGTGTGGTGGCATAAACCATTGCATGGCGATTGAAATGATATTGTTTTGGTGGCAGGTCCAACTGCATCGGTCGTTTATCAATTCCGATTCCATTTCACTGGATGTATCGCCTTTATTTATTTATTTTTACGCTGTTTCGGTCTGTTTGTTTATTCTTTGACGTATCTATGGATTGTTATTGCATTCTAGATGGCGAGGGCAGCCTTTTTTATTTGCATAAGTGAAAGGATAATATCAGGATGACAATTAATGGCAGCAGTCTCCGATTTTTATTGCAACAATCGATGGAATGTATCGTTTCTGTATTTTTTTTGTCAATCAATTGATGCAAAATGGTTTCGCAGAGTCAATTTTAACACGCCAATATTGTTTCGAGATTGACATGAATTTTATTGTATTTTTTTTTTTTCGGGAAATGTTTTATGCACTGGAATACATTTTTAATTGTATGTTAGAGAGAAGAAGAGGAGAATAGTTTTGTACAAAACTGTGTAGAAGATAGAGGATTTAACGATCGTTTAACGATAGACCTTTCAGAAAGTCGTATAGTAAGTCGTATAGAAAGAATAAATGTAGAAGACCAGTGGGAGCACTGTCAGCAAGCCATCAGGGGTATCGCGATTGATGTGCGACGCTGTAAAAAAAAGTATGAGAGCCGTTTGTTAGAAAGAAAAAAGGAACACGAGAAGCTTGAGATTGTTGAGATGCAGAGATCTTACGGCAGGAAAGACATTCGGCAGTTTCATGAATGGATTAAGAGGGCAACTCAAGGGGTCGAAGTAGAATGCCCTCAGGGATAAGAACAGAAATACCATAGTGAAGATCCAGTTGGGTCTAAACATATTAGAAAGACTATTTCTACGGACTGGTTAGGGATAATGAAAGCCAGCATCCCGCCGTTAGGCAGTCTCAACCTGGAGAACAACTAGTCACCACAACCGCTTGGCTGTTAAAGCATTGATAGCTCAGCTAAAGTGATACAAGGCCGTTTATTTAAGAGCTGATTTGGAGAAGATGATATGGTCGGCTACATGCACCAACTGTTTTATAAGCCTGCCCGCCTTACCAGCGCCAACTACGGAGGCATAAGTCTCTTAAAAACCACATATAAAATATTACTCTGGTGTTATGCTGGAGCGCCCCAATATATATGTCGATGAACTGGTGGGAATTCACCAGTGCGGTTGAAGTCCTAAAAATTCACTTAACGCCAAATCCTGGAGAAGACTCAAGATTATCAGATCGATACCTATCACCAATTTATCGATCTTAATGCAGTATACATATGGTTCTGTAAATAGAGATGAGCTTATCTGCGCCATATCTAGTTTGCAGTCATTCAATTATGTAGGACGACGATGGAGAACGTTATTCGCTCAATCAGGGTCGGAAAACACACAACCAAGACCTTTAGTACTTTTAGAGGTTTCAGACAACGCACTTGTGTCAACCTCATAAAATAGGAGAGAATAGTGTGAAATTTCCAGCTCAACACATTCGTTGCAAGGGAACAGTCACTGGAGGTTTTGCAAACGTCAAGTGAAAAGCTGATAAAATGGGTATAAAACTAAGTACACACATGCGGTCTATGAACGCCGAGACACAACATTGACATTTCGCCCAGAATAACAAAGAACAACCTTGTCTATGGAAGGAGGTAGTGATGGAGTTTGTGCACCTAGGATCTGCTATAATTTCGCCAATCGCTATTAATTTAGTCTCAGGAACCAAGGAGATGCATACAAGATCCTAATTATCCCCGTCAGAATCGAATGAAGGTACTGTTATGTGAGGCTAATTGGATGTCCTCGCTTAGGCAGGGAGGGACACACTTGGACCAAGTGTAGGTCCATTGCGGTACGATGTCGAATAAAAGCGGTCTTGGAATTTTTTGAGGGAAAAGTTCTAAGATTACGATTTATGATTGAACGTGCGCTGGCGGTTAATGGAGGAGAAGAACTGTACAAACTCTACAACGACACGAATCTGAAGAAACAGATAAGTACGTGTACAACGAACAATAGGTCACGTAGAGCGCATAAACACCAGTAATCCAGCTCCAAAGTATCTTAGATCCCACTATTGAGGGACTAAGTATAGAAGGACGACCTCATCTCCAATAGCGAGCGAAAGTGGAAAGTAACCTCAATAGCTCGTAAATCTGAAACAGTTGGCTAAGTATACTTCTGGTTCACCCTGATTCATTGTGTTATCATGGGAACCTGGATAACTTCAGCCAAACTTGCAAAACCAGTTGAAGAACCTAACAAAGCAGATGGGGTTTCTGGAAGTCGAAAACAACTTCAAAACGATCTGAAGGGCAGAAAAAGAAAAAAGAAAATAACTCTTACTACTTGTCGCGCTTAATCCCTCATTACCGCTGGATTCGGGAATATCCAAAACTTCTTACGTGCTTGCCTGTAGGTCAGTGTCTTATTAAGACATCTCTAGGTGTGCTGCTGGGTCGCTATCATTTGTTTCAAAAGAAAAAACATTCGAGTGATCTTTAGTTCCATATGCACAGGCGGTGAGTAAAAGAGAAGATGCAATGATGAATCATATGAACCTGGAAGACCCGAAAGTAGATGTTTCAACAGCTTAGTGGAGGTCCAGGTGTCTTTCACCTAAGTGCGATGAAAGAAACTAGGCAATAGTTCGAAAGAAGTCTAAGTAATTAAAGGCTGATTTCAATCAGAAATTAGACCTGAACAACTCTTTTACATACGTGTACCACTAATTCCAAAAGACTCCCAACCGTTACCATCTAGAAAATTCTCTCAGGCTATCAGACACTCAATTTCATTGAGTGCTCGAAACCCATATGAAAGGATTCTTGTAAGGCGTCCTTTCAAACACCGTTGAAGCACCAGCACCCGTAGTAAAACAGGAATTATTGCATCCGCCCATACGGACGACATCCGCTCATGCAATCGTTAAAGACTACATCTGCAGAACCCATTCAGAGGACCACTAGCAATTTCCAATCAATATTCTACCTTCTACCTGCCGAGACTGCCAAATGGAAGTTCATTTGGCTGGTTAATCCCGTCCTCCCTCATCAACAAACCCAGTTGCTAACCAAACTAGATCTTCTCATTTCAATTATTGAAACCGGAAAGCCGACAGCGAGCGTTGCCCGGAAACCGAAGTTCCATCGAACACGCCAACACTCCGCCCGACTTCAAAGGAAAAATCATTATCTCCAGCACAAGTGCACATACTCGTCGTTCGTCGTGCCCGTGCGTATCCATTCCAAGTTGAACTGTAAACATCCCGAACGCAGCAGTCCAACACTCTGAGTCACCCCCATTGGTCGGCCGGAACGACTGCTAATTGGTATTCCTCGAACTCTGTTGTGGGCAACAAAAGTTTCCATCTCCGCTTAGAGGTTAACCAAGAGCTCCTAATGATTGCAGGAAATGTCAATGGGTGAGAATCAAACCGGTGTGCACCAGTGCCAGTGTCGGTGTTCCTTTTGTCTGCATTGTTTTGCGGTTGCTTTGATGGACAACAGAGCGCCAGAGGCTTATGCTCCCGACTGCTGGTTTTGAGGTGGGCGGCCGCTCGTGTCCCCAACCATCATAACAACTTGAAGGGAAAAATCTCACCAATGTCCGTCAGAATCTAGAAAACGGGGTAAACCCCAACCAATAGCCGTCTGCACTTGAAGTCCATCAAATTACCCAAAATGGATCGGCAGATGAGGATGGCGCACTGCAAAGGACCCACATTTATCAAATCACAAATCCATGTGTCAGTCATTTTCAGCACACCGGCGACGACACCTAAATTCTGGGCATGTGACCGAGTGGGTGGCATTCCCAATCCGAGCATGTGGCCACAAAGAAAAAAAGGAAAATTCCTTATTAATTCTTGGGGAGGCAATCGTAGCAGTGTGCGGCACAAAGGAGCAAGTTATTGTTGCCCATGAAGCTCGTGTTCGATTGATTGATTCGGTTAGTCTTGCGGTGTGAGAGGAGCTCGGTGGTGGCAGTGATGTGTATCTGAAAGGCTTTCATCGGCTTAAGGAACCGCCATAAAATGCCACCATCCCCGGCCCTAGGTGGCGGGAGTTATTAGTGAGTGATAATTAGTCTTAGGCTGGTGTGAGCGAGTGGGGCTTATGTGGCAACGGCGGCTTTATAAATGATTCCAGCGATGAGGAGATATTAATTTGTGTATGTTATCCATTTGGATAAATGATTTTCGATTGATTCTATGCGTGTTGGCTCGTTGGATCCTTCTGAAGCAGGCGATGGGCTCTGCTGTGGGAAATGTCTATTGTGCCGGGAAGATGGTGTTAAGTGGTATTAGATGATGGAATGTTGTTTGTCGTAAAGGAGTTTCGATTCGTTAGGCAATTTCGTTGAGAGGAAATTTGTCTGCCAGTTCGTGACAGTAATGACAATAAGGACGAAATGCCATAAGGGTGGGATTAGTTTATCATGAAAAGAGGAGGAAAAAAATGCTCTCAAGGAAGTTGGTAGTTCCGGGTATCGGTTGAGTGGTGATTCTGTTGATGTCTTGGTCTCTAATCTGGATTAGAGCCCTTATTCGAGAAAAAATTAAGATGGGGTAACAGTTTGGTGAAACTTTCGGAAGGTTCAAGGCACAGGACATATTAACCTCAACTAATGCATTCATAGTGTAGTGCTTATCGACACAGCGATTTGGAGAAACTGTGAGAACCTCCAGAACTTCCTATGTAACTGCCTAGTATCAGGCAGAATGCAGCAGAATTCTCTGCGGTCTACGTACATAGGTGTAAGATCTAGACCAGAGTATCTCAGAAGCTTGGCTGCAGGAGGAGTAACACTGACTCAATTTTTTTGTATCCAACTGTTACTCGTCTGGGCGCCGTGGCTCAGTGGTTAGTGCGTTGGACTGCTGACCGCGCGGCGTGGGTTCAAGCCCCAGCCAGGAAAACACCAAACATTTTTCGCGGCACCACCTCTCGTCGGGGAATGACAAGCCTCCGGGAGTATAATTTGTCATGAAAGAGCTTCTCACCTCGCCGTTCGGAGTCGGCACTCAATTGTAGGTCCCTTCCATTCATGCGAAAAAATGTTACACGCACAGCATGAATGGTTGCGAGAAGCTAGGCCTTGGCTCATCCCGAGCTGTCGCGCCAGCTATTTTTTTTTACTGTAACCCGTTTACTGATTCCATTTTCACACCCATTCGCTGGTTTTGGTTATACCGCAGCCTATACATTAAATTATCTTAGTTGCGAAGTCGTAGTGAAGTCCATGCACGCGTCAACCTTGAAGGCATGAAGGACACAAAAGAAGTGACCCCCATGCGTGGGATTTTCGGTACCAGTTTGCCAAGGCATTCAAGGGTTTGCTGTGAGGAGTACTTCACCACAAGGATTTCGTTCTTCAACATACAGCCCCCCACCTGAATGACGGCATTCGCTGCCTCCGCTAGCTCCCACAGATGATCTTTGCAGTGCTTGCACTCTGCATCGGTCATCTTATGGTCATCACCAGCCTTCGCAATACAAATCTTCAGGGAGGAAAGAGGAGCTTCTTTGAAGGAAGCCAACTTTTTCCGCCCCTTAGATTCGGGTAGTTTCTTACTAGTGGCCAATCTCCGTCCACTGGTGCTGGGATCCTGAGGGGGTTCAACACCCGTGTTCACCGGATTTTGGGCGCGGCGAGCGCCACCAGTAGCCGGTTTTCCATCGGCAAGGCACGCAATAGACACACACACGCTTCCGCCAGTAGCAAGCCCGCCAGCGGCCTCGTTTGCTTCACACAATCTCTGCCCACTAATTCTGAAACCCTTGAAGGTAACAGCACCAGCTTCACCCAGATTTTGTGTGCAGACAACTCCACCCAAGAGAGCCTCCAGCAGAAGGGCGCGCGTCAGTTGCGCACACGCTTCCCACAGTAGATGCCTGACTCACAGCTTGCTTCTTCGGTTTTGCCCTGTTCGAGCTTGAAGAACAGGAGGCAACGTCGGGTCCAAGGGCTGAGTCGGTTCCGATTGGAGTACCTTCCGCCGACCTAATCCCCTTTCCCTCCGCCACCAAAGAAGGACTGCGCTCAGTGCTTGCGCCTTCAGCTGGCTTAGCCTCTTTGCGATCGCAGCCTTCCTTCTTTTCCTTTTCTTTTGGCTCTTAGACAGGAGCCCACCGGGGCGCATCGCGTCTGGAGCTCGTTCAGCTTGCGCTTCCCAAATCAAACCATCAGCGACAGCACTACGGTGAACTGCCTTGCTATGCTGAAAGAGATTAAGCGTGCTGGGTAAAACCTTTCCGTCACTTTCTCCTTCTTTCCAGTTCATCCTCACGAACGAGTCAGAGAGTGACCTGCAGGACTCTTCAGATGCGAACGAACCCGAAATTGTTTCATCGGCTGAAGAGGCGAAGCCAGAGAGTATGTCGGCCTCCAGAATCCGTGCCTTGACCATGGTCGCAAAGACCACGAGTGGATTTGCGCTTTCGCGAGTACCACCTGGAGCAATAAATCCATTAGGTTTATCCGACATACTAGAAAGACTCATTTAACGTCACAGTAAAGACGTGAATTTTAGTCGCCTCTTACGACAGGCATGCCTACCTCGGATAAATTCTAATCCCTGCCCGAAAAGGGTTAATTGAATTGTGGACGACGTGGCTCAGTGGTTAGTGCGTTGTGCTGATGACGGAGAGCCGTGGTTTCAAGCCACAGCCATGTCCACCGAACATTTTTCGGGCCACCACCTCTCGCCGGGGAATGACAAGCCTCCGGGAGTAGCACGAGTCGCTTTCAAAACAGAAGTGATTCCAAATGCTTTCATTCAGAGTTCGCTCTACCACTCGAATCATTCTGTTTCCCAACAGCTGACCCAGACATTCACATTCGAGAAGGTAACCTCCAACCGGCTGCCATTGACAATCCGCATTCACCCCCAATTCAGGATCAACAATCTCTCCTCTAGGCCATTGAATCGCAAGATTTGTAGACAAAATTTACATACAGGACCCGCCCCGTCTCAGACAGATTTCAAGGAATCTCCCAAGAAAAACAGTCTCTCGTCGATTGAAACGTCTCAAGCCTCATCTCCATTCGGGCATAAATTATACCACAACGAGACCCCAAATAGATTCTTCAATATGAGTCACGTTTACATTTGGCTGTGCGTCTACACTGCCACTGACGCCACTGACACCACCGTCACACCCATCACATTATTGTCAAGTGCCTGCCAGGACGCATCACACATCGCCAAAGAGAAGTCAATTCTACCCCCAGAAAAAAATACCGCGACGCAAACAATTCAAAATGGTAACTCGACTAGAATGGAATGCAAAACGGATTTTCATTTCCTTTTTTGAAATGTGAAGAGGAAAATAATAATTTACTGCCCCACCTCCTTCGTTCATACACAGCAACATACACATGTCCTTTTGTGAAATCTGTCATTCAATCCATGCGTGAAAAATGAGAAAAGAAAGCGAAAATCAGCGCGCAAATATTGTGATCCGGAAGGACTCACGCAATTGAAATTGCTTCCCATTCCCGGCAAGGATTCTGTTCACAAAGAATTCTCATAACAAAACGATTTCAATATCGTTTGCACCACCCAACACACATCTACTCGCGCAGGGCGACCATCGTAAATATCACATCCGTTTTCTCAGAATGCGTCCTGATAAACGTTTATATTATCACTCATCCTGGGCAATTTTCACCGCAGAGGAATATTATGATTTTCCAAAGTGGTCCTGCGGTCTACCATGACAGCTATGCTAATCCACGCACAGAAATGTCATTTCACCGTGTCGCGCTGTGTGGTGTCCTTGGGAGGATGAGCGGGCGAAGGCTTAAATGCCACATATAGGACTGTTTGGCTGTTTGGACTGGGAGCCAGCAAGGACTAAAGCGACGAAAGAACGAAGTGGGATAAGAATGTTTCAATGAAAATTCAAGATTGCTTTGTATAAATTGTTCGGTGACATTTTCAGTACACGTTTGATGTTGAAGGATGTGCGTCGTCGTTGTCGTTATTTGTCGTCTTTGTGCGCTTGTTATCCTTGCAATTTTCATATTAATGAGAATTTCTTTTCTTTTCTGTTATTTTCGGGGAAAAGTTTCTCTCTCACGAGCATTTCGTGTCGTTTGCGTGGCGTTGATGCATGAGGTGGGGCGCTGAGTCCACACACTGCTGTGGATGATAAATTAATTTCCCGGGAAAAACTCCGAGGGATATCCTACTTTTCTGTTTCGGTTACCTTGACGCTGCGTTGATGGCTTATTCTTCTGTGCAAGGTGGCATTGTAATGGCGTTGGTAGTAACCTTTGATGGAGGATACCTATGCTTTGGGATTAGGGTCTGTCGGCAGGGCGGCTTACTGTGGGCAGGATGAAGGTTAGATGTGAATGATCTCGGTGATGGGATATTTTTGGAATGTTTTTCGTGATTTAATGAGTGTCGAGTACCTTGGAGTAGGTAGGAGTCCTACCCAGAGTCGTCTGCGAATTTGTTCATGTGCCTGAGGTCATTTCTAACTGCCGATGGCGATGGGGGTATATTTGATGGCCTGAACTCAATTTATTAGATATCAAGGTTGGTCCCCTTCTACTGAAATGTTTAACTTCAGAATGTTGAAGGCTGCATCGGAGGTTCCGATCGGTTATGGCTAAGCAGCAGTTCATTGGATCCTTTTTCCTTCAATATACGAAATTTGGGTAAATATTTCAATTCATTTGAAAGTCGAACAGCCTGGCTTCTCCTCAAGGTCGTCCTACGTGGACGTTTGTAGTACTTGGTGAGCACTGCTGTCAGTCGAAAGCAGTTGTCGACGTAGTATATTTCTGGACGAACTGTATTTCCAAACGAACCGCATGAGAAAGGGTCAGGAACCAAGACATAACAATACAGTGAAGGAAGTTGCTGTGATTCAAGAAGATATGCAGAAGTCGGCACAATGCTACTCGCAAAAGGATTCAAATAAGTTGAATAGTTTATTGGTTTGCTAGTGGACTATAAAAAGTGAAAAATGAACAACACAAAATAAAATCTTTAAGAGTAGCAGGACACGTCCGCTTTATTTCACTCTCTTTTTAAGAATGCTCACATGCATTTTAGTTTTTGTGCACGATCCTGAATACACACAGGATCAACGTTAGTGTATGGTCGTGGTAGGTCGCACATGCAGTGATGTGTTTGTTATGTGTGCACAGCCTTTTTTCCTTCGATATCATAGAATATCGAACATAAGTAGAGTCCGATCCACATACACTTGGGCTCATACAAGGTGTCGCAAAAGTCACACCCTATCGGAAGATGCTATAGTTTTTGCAATTGGCGGCAATGTCAATTCTACTTTGACATTTGTGAAGTAAACAGATACAAAATACACATCAACAAGACATGAATCCGTATACTCCTAAAGAACGCGGAATAATTGTTTCGATTTTTTTGCGGAATAATTTTTCGGTGGTGTTGGCGCAGCGTGAATTTCGGCGCAGATTTCCCGGTTATCCGACACCAACTGGGCAAACACTAAGACGTTTCGCCGTTTATGGGACAGCACGAGATGCTGTGAGGTCTGGCCAGCCCGGAGCAGCTGTTCTGCTGAGAATATCGCAGCTGTGGCTGAAGATGTCGGAGAGGACCCCGAAGTATCGACCATACGACGTGCCACGCAATTGGGCATCAATCGGCTGTCTTTACAGAGAATTTTGGTGAAAGACTGTAAGATGTTCCCTTACAAAGTGCAGACAGTGTATCAGCTCTTACCTGTTGACCGCCAAGCGTGTAACCTACGCTGAAGCCATCCAGAATCTTGACCACGAGGGAGAAAACTTTTCATCGAAAAGCCATTACACCCGCTCAAAGTTACTGCATGGTGTGCTGTTCTGTTTTTGTGGGGTTTTTTGAAGTCACGAGTCTATGTCAACAAGCCTCAGACTCTTGAAGCCCTCAAAGAGAATATCCGTCAAGAATGCAAGGAACTACCGCTGAAAGTTCTGGCAAGAGTGATGGAAGATGCCATAAATCGGGCCCAAATGGTCATCAATTCTGGCGGCGGCCACTATAAATAAACATAATCCAAAAGCCGACCCAAAGTTTGTCATTCATAAAAAAAACTACAGCCAAAGAACATCGGGTGACAACTTGTGCTACGAAAAGCTCAGTAAAGATCCGCACAATGTGTGATAAGAAAGCGATGAAGCAGATGACAGTCTCTACTTTGTGTCCAAATCGTTTAGAGCAGATTACAACGGAAGTCAGTGAGGGCGCTTACAGGTGAGCTTCAAAACACAAGGAGGGTAATCGAAATGACCTACAAACTTGTCACTTGTACTGCTAACCCAGAACACGTTTTGATCATTCACCAGTCCCACCCAGTCCCCAGAATACGGTTTCCTTCTTTTTTTCAATTCCCACTAGGCATATGCCACCTCCGTTCGAATCACACTTTAATGGACACGACCTTGCGATGTTCCATAACCCAACTCTGCACTTCACTTAAATGAGGACGGAACCGTGTCGCATTTTTATACTCTCATATCTCCTCGACACTCTTAATGACACACAAAATTAAATTCATTCCTCGAAACAGCCCATTCTACAGGAAAAAAAAAGGGGTGACCTCGTTCCTATTCGGTTTCCATTAAACCCATCAGACTCACTTGCACAAAAGAGAAACATGATTACCTAATTAAATTGGCACCTAATGGATGCCACACACACACAGAAACACGAATGTGAGGTAAGGATACATGGGTAAAGTGGGTGTATCATCCGCCCCACCTTCATCTTTTGTTAATTTAATCGATTTACGGTAAAAAAGGGTTAAACAGTATAGAACGCCGTTCAGGATTACCATCATCATCTTACCATCACCATTGTCAGACACCACACACACATTGAGAGTGGTGTCATCCCTTCCGTTTCGGGAGCAAGGTATCTCTGCTGTGCCGCCTTCCATATCGACACTCATTACGACAAATTAAAGACATTCTATAACTGTCACTTGAAGGAGATTTTTCCAGAGTTTGGCTCCGGCATGTCCTGGATGCGGGCAGAGTTGTGCGGGCAAGTGGCACGGGCTGTGCAGCCTCTTCAGCTCTACACTCTGCACGATGGGATTAAACGATTGTATAACTGATGTCGCACCACTCAAGCGAAATGAGGTGAATTTAGTACGACACGTTGGCGTAGACACAGAGGGTTCATTTGGGACTCCAGGTAAAAGGGAGGATATCGAGGACAAATGAAGTTGTAACACATACGTGCAATACAGTCTGGGTTACGTTATACAGTCCCTAAGTGGATGACGGGATGATGGCATGACTGGAATGATTGTTTGTGTTTCTTAAGCCAAACGAGGTGAGATGTGTTGCAGTGCAGTGCTAAATGCGTCTCTCTTTCTCTCTATCTGTGTGTGTTTGTTGTCATCTCAAGAAAGTACTCGTAGTCTAGTCGCATCTTTGGTATCCTTTCCATGTGATCTGGCATTCGTGTGCAATTCCGTACGTGAAGTAATTTTGAAATAAGAATGCCACAGCTGCTGGAAGCGGTACACATTTCGGGATAAGCTTCAGAACCCACTTGGCCGGTTGCAATCGAGATGCGAGGACTGGGTGAGAGTATAAAATTCGAAGGATATTCGCACAAAGTGGCTGCATGAGCAGTAAAAAGTACATGTTGAGAGCATAGAGTCTAGAGTGGATGTAATCTGCAACTCCTTGGGATTGTTAACGTTCAAAATGTTTCTCATTGAGGGGTTATCTCGGCATGTTTAGCAATTGGGACGTGTTTCTCTAGTTAAGTTGGATGGCCCGGTAATTCTTTTTAATCAACATAAAAGCTTAGGAGATAAATTTAATCAAATGGACGTGGGAGACTTGAAGAATTTTTGGGAATGCCGGGTGAGGTGGTCTCAAGATTCGCTTAAGCGTAAATTTCATCGTAGAGTTAAGGAGCAGTCGATGCCGCACGATCAACTGAATTGAACAGAGCTGGACATTCTGACAGAGTCTTTGGGGAGAATTTGTTGAGAGATTTACACGATGTATACATTTCTTCAAATGGTAGTTAGTGATTTGATGACTGATGACTTTCTAACGAGTTCGGTAGTAGATCAAACGAAATTACCCAAGCAACGTCACGGTATGACTTACTGGATCATTGGCTTCCTTTGTCCCTAGTTCAGTGAGTGGAGTGGACATGGTGGAGTGGTTAGCATCATCGCTTGTCACTTTGAAAGTGCGGGTTCAACTCCTGATGTCGGAAAACATTTACATATTTCTAAAATAAATAAATGCAATGTCATCAGCAACTGGAGGGTGGAGGCTGAATATTCAGTGCTAGGAAACCCTCAATTGCCTTATACTCCTGCCGGAAAGCCCTGGGCCCGAAATAGGGCCTGCAGCCTATAGTAGTCCACTGGATATATACGGCGGTGGTGAGGCCGATTCTTATATATGGTCTGGTGGACAACACTGGACAAAAAAAATCAACAGCAGCCTGCTTGACAAAGTACAAAGGGGATCATGCATCTGAATAACGGTGCCTTGAGAACAATCCCCACTTCCGCACTGGAGGTAATGCTCCATCTGCTTCCTGTTGATATCTTTGGGAAGCTAATGGCAGTCAAAGTAGCATTAAGGCTCCCAGCTGATCAGCACAGCAATGGGCTACTCTAGGATCCTCAAGGGCAACCATACTATTCCTAGTAAAACGGACTACGTTGTCCCCTATATTGACTTCAACGTCAGGCACAACACTCGGATTCCTAGCAGAATCTCTTGGGAATCTTGAGCGATTCCGCGTTAGAAATATTCACAGATGGATCCAAGACAGCGGGTGGTACGGGGGCTGGAGTCTTCTCCAACGCACCTGGCTTAGCCAGCAACAGGTCACCGCCGGATCACTGTAGTGTGTTTCAAACGGAAATAACGGCAGTCTGCGAAGCTGCGGCTTGGCTTTCAATTAATGCGATAGATTGTAGCGCTATTGTACTTTACTTAGATAGTTAGGCAGCTATTAAAGCCTTGGAATCGCCGATAATACGATCAAGGTTTTTAAAGCAATGCCGCAGGTCTCTCAACGAGATTTCAGATAGGTGCAACTGCATAGCGGACGAGCTGGCAAAAGAGGGTGCAGGACGGCATCTCCCCGAAAACCTAGGAGAACCACCTGCGCCTATCGAATCGAAACTGGCAAGCCACAGGTGAATCAACATCAGCACTTGTCTCCTGTCAAAACAAATCTGGCCTAATCTGGATTTAAAGAAGACAGAGAGACTTTTATCCTCAAACCGGAAAAATCTAGGTTCACTGATAGGGGTCCCCGGAGCGGGGACAGCTACCTAACCTAGCTAAATAAATAAAAATCGATCAACTGTGGAAGGCATAACACTGGCAATAGAGTAGTGTCATGGCTTGAAGAGTTGATTGAGCTGAAAACGATTATGACATCAGGAGATTCGAAAAAATACCGTGAACTATAGCAATGACAAACACCACACATGTCCCTATCTAGTCTGGACACCACCATTGAACGCAATCGAAACCTAATACTACCTGAGTTTAGAACCACTACACCTCACTCGCGCTTTGTGAATAACATTAAAAGGGTATTCATATCCCCTTGATGCGCGTGTGGATTGTACAAAAAAATCAGACATTGGACTTGATACACAAAAGCCTCAGCAAAGAGTCTAGCTTAACGACAGAAGTCTCTAGCACAATTCGATTTGTGCTTCGAAGATAATTGGAACTGCAGATTCTGTGATGAAAAACGCATGTACGGCCAAATCTAACAAAGATTTACCCTTGCAAAGTCCACTAAAGATACTCCATTGGATTGAAGGCTCTACGTCAATGACCAGATTCCACAGAAGAGGGAGGCATTTTGGATTAATCTTGGTCGCAGTGCTATTTACACCCCTTGAACATATTGAAATATCCTGATCCTAGCACTGTCAGCACTTCGTCTCCAAATTACACAACACTTCCGTCTGAAGTCGACTTTTGCCAGTATTGACCTCCACCCCTATCCGTCTTATTTACCAAACATCCTCCTCTAAATCCACAGTACTTTAGCAAAATGCCTTCCAAGTCCTGTGCGCCATCATTTACAATCCATTTGCCCATAAGCCATCCAAATAAAAGTCGTAAATTATTTTTCAAAAATTCCCCTAATAGTTGTCCTCACCCCAAAAACCCGTCCTATCAATCATCAACAAAAAGTGTCCCTCCCTGTCTGCCCCTGCGGATGCACGCCATTTATATCTCGAACTTCAATTATTGGAAATATAATTGCATTATCAATCATTACAGATGTATCCGGTGCTCGTTCGCTCTCTCTCTCGTTCAATGGAAAAACATTGACAGAAAGCACCCGACATCACGGGACCCTTACAACGTTCTATCCTCTCACTGGCTGTAGCGGGGGCGGCACTCGGTAGGTGGTGGCTCCGTCGATTGGATTATATATACATTTTAAAACAGGAAGCACCACTACGAGGGTGGTTGGCTATGGCTAGTGCTACTCTAAGGCGGATTATGAATGCAAAATGAACGTCATTGTCGATGGGTTTTGAATTTCAAATCGTGAATATTGTGGTTGTTAACGGTGAGCAAGGACTTTTTCGGCGGGGAAGGGGTGGCGAAGGCGACTATGAATAGTGTCGAAGCTGTAGGAAGATAATCGATTTCCTCTCGCCGAGAAGTTGATGAAATTTTATTAATTCCATTGACAAGGTAACGAGGTTATCTTTTGTTGGTCGGGTGAATAAATTAGAAATTTTTGTTAAGTAACAGAGAGAGAGAGGATGGCAGCTAATGAAGTTTTGCACGACTGGATGCATTTCAATCAGTTTATTTATTTAGTAGGCACTGGTGCTGCCGCTGAAACCGAATGGTGATTAAGTTGTTTTCAGTTTCAAGGTATTCGGTTTTCAGTAATTTTATGTGCCTCACCTTGAGCTGGGCGAAGTAGTTTTTGAGTGGAAGCCTTTTATAAAGTCTAGTTTTCATAAGGCACTGAATAGCTCTAAGAAGGGATGGAGCTCTTTAGTTCCCGGAGAGTCCCTCGCTTCGTTATGGAGTCAACAGGTTATTTTGAAACCTTGTTGTGACCCATTTTATGTTGGTTTTTTTAATTTATAGACACTGGACACTTGGACCGGAGACAGCCCATGAAAAAAGCCATCAAGTCTGGCAAAAGTTTGCTAGGCTATTACTCAGCACACTCGAGTACTAGCGTCCATTATGCTCTACGCCGCACCGATCTGGGTGAGGGACATGAAGGTAAGTGCAAACAAAGTTAATGTCGCCCCAGTGCATGGCAATTGTGCGTGCAGCACATGAAATCGGCAATGCCACAAAAAATTGCATAACAGCTCTGGAATGTTGCCGAAAAAATCAGGTGAACTCATGTGCTTGTACCATAAAATGGCCACAGATATGTACATACCAGAAGTATGGTTACACTTAACCTAGTTTGCAGACAGGTCATGGAAGCCCGACCCCCGGCTTAGATCCACTTTCTTGGGCGATTTAACGAATCTTTAGCGTAGCTTTTTTGCCCGATCCCTAAGAAAGGAGACCCTCTGAACAGCAACTACAGAGGCATCAGTCTTATTAACGTCACTTACAAGATCTTATCTGCCGTGTTGTGTGAGCGCCTGGAGCCGTTCGTCAACAGCCTGATTGGTCCATATCAGTATGGTTTCAGGCCAGGAAAGTCCACCATCGACCAAATATTCACACTGCGGCAGATCTTGGAAAAAACCCAGGAACTTTAAATCGATACACACCACCTCTTCATCGATTTTAAGGCCGCGTATGACAGCATCTATAGAGACGAGCTATATAGAACCATGTCTAGTGTTGGCATCCCTGCCAAACTCATCCGTTTGTGCAGGATGACGATGGAGAATGCACGCTGCTCCATCAAGGTCGGTCAAGACCTCACCGAGACCTTTGATGTCAAAAAAGGATTTAGACAAGGCGAGGCGCTGTCATACGACTTTTTCAACATAGGTCTTGAAAGAGTTGTGCAAAACTCACGCACCAACACCCGAAAAGTCCGTCCAAATACTGGGTTACGCCGACTGGGCATTCGTGGATATTGAGACGGAGGCAGCGAAGATAGGTTTACCGGTCAATGAGGTAAGATCAAGTATATGCTGTCAACAAGAAAAGACACTCAACATCGACGTCTCGGACAGAACGTCACTATAGACAGATACAACTTTGATGTAGTTAAAGACTTTTGTCTACCATGGCTCCGCTTTAAATTCAGGCAACGATACCAGCGCTGAGATCAAACGATGAAGAACTCTTGCCGATCGCTGCTTCTTTGGGCTGAGAAGGCAATTGAGTAGCAAAGCCCCCCTCGAACGACTAAAGTGACCCTGTATTAGACCTTCTCTATGGCGCAGAGGCATGGATTTTGTCGAAAGCGGATGAGGTTGCTTTTAGCTGTTTCGAGAGGAAAATTCTTCGAGGGATTTTCATCCCGAGTGGGGGAGGAGCTAAATTGACGAACTGTACGGGCTATACATCGACTTAGCCAGAAGAGTGAAGGTCCAACGGCTGAGGTGCCTGGGTCATGTAGAGCTGATGGACACCAAGGCTCCGGCCTGTCAAATCTTCGAACCCACACCTGAGGGACGGCGCAGTAGAGGAAGACCGCGACTAAGGTGCCGCGCGCAAGTGGAAGGCAACCTTAACCAACATGGCATGCCAAACTGAAGACAGCTGGCAAAAGTTCAAGCTGGTTGGAGATGCTTGTTGGTTGAGACCCAGGTCCACCCCTGACTTTAGCGCCACCTTAAGTAAGTAACCGATCCATTTTTGGTAGTAGAGATTGCACATGCAGAACACGCCTCTATCTGAGACTCTGTGGTAATTCAGAGAGGCGGTGCAAGATAGGTACTCAAGTCCTGACTTAGAAGTAAGGATCCAGGTGAAGGTTTAACAGAAAACTCTATCAGCCATATTGAGATACCGATACAGTCCAAGAAATCAAGTCTTCAAAGGGACTTTCGAGCCTAGAGGGTTTGGACTGGGTAATGTTATTCACACTACACTAAGCATTTCAGCAATGCGATCGCCAAAAGGAAAGTGCCAGTGTAAAGTCAACAAAATTATCGGCTTACGCATACCGTCGAACCCAAAGCTCGCATCATAAGTTCTGTGAAAAGCCCCCAAATAATTCCAAATTCCCGAAACCACACACTGTCACCGTAACCGTAAATCGATAGGAATTTAAAGTCCTTCCACCCAACTCACATACCCATCTGCCAAGGCGCACAAAAAAAAAAGAAAGCCCACAGCTACTTTGCAAACGGAAGTAACAACGCGCATTAAATCACGGGTTCAACTTGTAAGTTGAAATCTCTTCGAATTCATGTAGTTCCTTTTCAAGGATCTTCCGGAACTCGTATATAATTTTGTTTCCCCCAAACCCAGCGCACACGCCCCCACATACGAGAAAAAGGGAAAGTGTTTCCTGTGCGAAATTATTGCCAAATAAATAAGCAAATCCTTTTCGAACTATAAATTCTGCGTTCTCGGCTTAGACTCACTCTGCTTTCCCGGGATGGGGAGACTCTATTTTCGGTGAATCCTGTGCTCCCTTTTGAGAAAATAACAGACCTGTGGGTGTATCATTTTCGATTTGTTGTTTCTTCTCGCCTTCTTTTTTTGCGGCAAGGATTTGCGTGTGTCTTTGCGGGTCTACAACCCATAAAGCAATACACCTTTCGAGTCCTTTTTTTTTCGGCGGCGGTAACTGCTTTGAATATACTACTTCAGCGAATATAACCGCACATGGTGGTAGATGGCTTGTCTGACAGTTAACCAGTGAGTTTAGTGCCACGCCTTCGTTGGTATCCTTCGGAACGCTCGTTTATTTGTGAGTGCTCAGCCCCATGCCAGTCGGAAGAACAGAGCGAAAGACTTTATTTATTATGCAGATAAATTTCAAAGGATATGCGCTTGTAAATGTAGACATTACGAGTGGAATCCTTAAATAAACTACACACTTCGTAAATTTTTCGTTCATTTTCTTTTCATTTTTCTTTTGTTGTTCGTGCTCTCTTTGGCTCCTTCACAATCAACGGAAGGAAACGTTGTGTTGTATTTTAAATTTTACTCGAAACTCTAAGATTGATGCGAGAGTTGTAGAGTACTAGATCTGCTTTGCTCTGTGTGGGTGGGTTCTCACCTTTTGTCTGGATTTCGAGGCGATTATCAATTTCAGGGAAATTACTCAAGGGAAGCGTGTCTGTTTATCTAGACACGGAGCACGAAACAGAAACATATTCCCCGGGGGCGGGCGCAAGTGGGGGTAAATTGATGCCGCTTTTCGCATAGTGGAATGCGTTTCATTCTCACAATCGCAAGTGAGCTGTAAAATTAGGCAATTTTGCGGTAAAGGATAACATTTATCTGCGGTGGATTATTCGTAAGGTATTCACCAGATTTAAGAGGTGAAATAAATTTCGAAGCACTATGTACATAACAGTGCTTCGATTTTGGCTTCGCTTGAAACGAGAGAGTGATTACTTTAATTTTAATTTAATTTTCAGTAATTTAAATCAATTTGGAGGTATTCGAGGAACGCAGCGAAGAGGCGATTTAAAATTACAGTGATTCCTGGGGTTCGATCTTCAATTTAAGGCAGGGGTGTTTTAATAAATCTTACCAAGACCTTAATCGTCCAGTGTAGTGGTTGCCAACCACATGGTTGACTATAAAAGACGACTGGGTATGAAAAGATTGATCATTAGTACATGGTAGGTACTGTGCAAACTGGTTAAAGACTCTTAATATCTGAAACACAATACTGCCTTAGTGGTACCGTTGAATCACGTTTAATGTTCAACCAAAGGAATTCAATGGCACCATTGAGAGCGAAAGAGAGTAAAGAGGCATACGTAATAATACATAATGATTGGCTCTCTCAGAGGGAATATTTAACTGGGTTGAACTTTTGGTGCGTTGAGTATTGAGTTGAGTTGAGTTGAGTATTTCAATTCAAAAAGTCTGTGAGCACTTCCAACGTGACGGGAAAACGGTAACACCAACGCGGTATTGTGTTTCAGGCATAAAGGACGTCAATTTGGCGTGCTCGCGTTGATCACATTTTAGGGAAGAATCAACATATCTAACTCAGCATTCTCTAGCCTGTTTACACAAATATTATGGTGTCTAGGAGTGGTTGCCGTGGCTAAATGGTTGTGCGTTGGACTGATGAGTGAGCGACATGGGTTTAAGCCCCAGCCATGTCCACCGAAGATTTTTCGCGGCACCATCTTTCATCGGGGAATAACAAGCCTCCGGGAGTATAATTTGTCATGAAAAAGCTTCTCAATTCGCCGTTCGGAGTCGGCAATAAATTGTAGGTCCCTTCCATTCATGCGAAAAATGTAACACGCACAACATGAATGGTTGCGAGAAGTTAGGCCTTGGCTCACCCTGAGTTGTAGCGCCAGCTGTTTGTTTGTTTTTAGGAGTAGAGAATGATGGTTGGTTTTTAAAGCGGATTCCCTGCGGTTCTTACATTGGGAAGTACAATGAGATGCTTAGTAATAAAGTTGTTCTTCTGGGTGGAAGCAGTCTCTTTAACTTCTAAAAGTTTAGAACTGCCTATGGAAGTTTTGGCATGTTACAACATTATAGGTATATCTACCCGTTTGGAAACCAAGCTGCGAAGAAAATCAATCTTGGATGTGTAAGCGACTGAAGTAGCCGGAGTTTACAGACAGAGCCTGAGTGAGACACTTTCCGCTGTGCATTCATCATCTGTGGAAACAATATCGCGACATCAACAAAGATGCAAGCAAGACTCCGCATGCTCACTGGAGTTATCACAGGACACTGCACCATCGGAGTCATACTCCGAAAATGGAGAATCGAGTCTAACGATTTATGCAGAAGTTGCGGAGATAAAGAGAAAGTAGAATCAATTCGACATCTACTGTACCACTGCCCTGCCCTACAAGAACGACGTCTACGAGCATTAGGATCAAGGTTCTTTGCAAGCAAAGCAAAGGTAACAGACTTACAGTTGACGGACCTACTCAGATTCTTAAAGTGTACGAACTGGTTCCTTAGGTTGTCCCGGGATACATATTGCTATTCCCACAACATTAAAAGGGTATTTACAATGGACCTTCAAATCTCCTAGTGAAAGTGATGAGGGCTATCCATCACGCAACCTAATCTAACTTGAGACCACTGTGGCTGACATCTCTGAAAATCAGCCCGTGGTTTAATGATTAGTGAATATGTCGGAATAAGGTGACAGAAAGTGCGCACCAATAGAAGCTGCAGAGCAAAACAAAATATACGTAGTCCTTCAAATGTTTAAGGATTTTTCGTGGTCGCTTCTTCTGAGATTTAGGCGACCGGAATCACGCAGAGCTTTATTTTGTCTGCATCCAAAGTTCCATAGCCAATTACGAATGTGCCTTGACATCACCTTCCATATCTAACTTCTACCGCTAGAAAAACAGAATTTCGTAAAGAGGTTTTATTCCAAGACATTAACCTCACTGTTACACGAATGACATTTGGTGAATATTTCGTACCAACGCGTTGCAACGATAGGAGACGGGCACAGGTTTTTGAAAACGACACATACCTGCATCCCTTGTTCATCGGAAAATATGCCAACGAGGCTCATCCAAATTTGTCAAGGTGTCTTATCTATATGCTCAGAATTAAGCGTTTTCTCACTTTCGGGTATAAAGTATCTAAACGGTATCAATAATTGCCAACCTTGGCCACCCTACCTACCTACTTACACTAGGACATCAGAGTCAAGAGGGTACTCCAAATCTGTACAGGATATTGGTGCATGCAACCCGTCCGTTTAACAACCAATGAGCAATCCCAGTTCAATGATGAGGAGCACTCATCACATAAATACCATACCACCCCAGGGCAAGTGTTTCACAGTATCGTCGCCTTTTTTACAAGCGTCGCAGACTAAGGTTTTTGCAAAGATCCCAGATGAGACGCCGAACTGAAGTCTGAAGATATGAAGCTGAAGATGTGCGCCCTTTCACTGGGACCTCTTTTACTGATGGCGTCGTCTGTGCCTAGTACCAGTGGAAAGACTATGATTGATGCAGGGAAACCACGAGCGTCTTTTCTGATAGAAGCGGCTGCACAAGTGCACACCAAATACACGTCCTTCGGCAAAATGGTCTCGAACTAGTGGCGTTATTAGCGTACGAACTTTCGTTGGTGGGTTTGCACCTCTTGATTGCGGTTGGAATGATTGCGTAAAACTAGGTTCATCCCGAGTTGTCGCGCCTGCTATTTATTTACTTAAGTGGGTTCTAGCATTAGTTGACAGTATTTGCCAAACTGGCAAGAAATATCCGCAAACGAAGTTGCGGAAAAGTAAAATACACGTCCACGTCTTAATAGTTTTATCCCTAGCTTTCTCGCTCGCTCTGTCTCGCTCTCTCGTACGATATAATCAGCTTAGAGGTTGGTGAACGACTAACTCGCTTTTTTCCTACCTCGTTGTCTTGCTATCTCGCTATCTCGCAGTCTCGCTGTCTCGCAGTGGTTGTGTGTTCAAGAACGGAATCTTTGAAGTGAAGTTCGACACTCAGCAAACACTTTAATGATTTAAAAAAGCGGTGCCAAAGATTTTACGTGCTGAGGCTATGACTTTTGTGGTCTACGTACGAACGCTCGACTTATGCTGGACGCCGAGGCGACTGGGGAAAACGCGGTTGAGCTGACACGTGTCCGTACTTAAAATCCTGGCCCCGACAGGAACGAATGGTTTACAAATATGGAAGAAATGTTGGAATTAGACAAAGGCGCCTTTGAAGAATTTGTTTCCCAGCTTAATTTCCAAATACATTTGTATGTACATACATCGTATACGAATAAATGGATGGAGCCCCAGTCTAAATCAGTAATGACGTCCCATTGGTTAAAGTCTACTGACTTTAAGTGCTTCGTACGAAATTAACTCATTTGTGGTTTCGAAGCTGACGAGAGCCCTGACACACCAAATAATTGTCTAATTGGCCCGAGTCTCTCATCGCGAAAGTTGAGCCGATTAGTAGCCAGGATTTAGTTGCTGCAACTATAATAAATATGATGGTCAGTATCGGATCAAAGGACAACCCTTTAACTTTAACCCCTTAAGAGAAACTAAACAATTCAAAGTGCTCCCTTCTAACCTTTAAATGGTTCTCATTCCCCTCAAATAACCAGCGTTGAAATGTTTATCACTTTCTTCCCCTACAGGCACAGCTCTCCCTCATATTCACAATAAACACCTCATAACTTTGCAATTTTATAAAACACATCATCTTATCCTCCATCATTCTCTAATCGGCTCCTTAATTTTCTTATCCATAATTCTTGTTCTAAAAACCTTTTATCTTCATATTCTCATCCAATCTACATGCTCCCCAAAGCGCAGTTTCTTTATTTATCCCTCAGCAGCTGCAAAATTCACTTCCTTCCGGCAAAAGACGACTCTAATGTTACCCTCTCCACCCGAAAAAAACATATTCCACCGAACATGAACGAGCAGCAAGAAGAAGAAGAGAAAAAAGATGCCAAGGAAATATCCTTATTAAATAGATTCATGTACGAACACCAGAGAGGCAAAGGCAGAAAAGATGAAAATGGAGGAGGACGGGTAAAGGCAAACATCTCCCTGCCCCCACACCCGAAATCATTTATCATAACCACAACCATAAAAACATCATCAGATACGTTGACGATGGCAATAGCATATGTAGCACCCGAGTAATTTTGTGAATTGCCAGTCGCAGACAAAGGACATCCAGCCATTCACCCATCCAACCACCCACTCGGTTACAGCGCTCTCTCTCGCAAGGCAAACAAACAAAAGGAGCATCATTGCCTAATGGTACGAGTACGACGAGTTTATATATGCAAAAAGTGTGCAGAAAGACAGATTGAATAAAAGGATGCAAAACAACACAATGCCTGTCAAACTGTAAGTCCTTTCTGCGCCATTATAAATTTTTTTTTTTTTTTCGTCGATGGGTGGTTTGTGTTTCTTTTCTTTCATCGGCAGAGATGCCTACTCGTACACATCGCGTAATTCTTCGGAGATAATAGTCTCGTGTTGCAGTGGCGCTGGGGATTAGGGGTGGCGCACGCCACACGCACTTTATCTTGCCGTTCGTTTCGTCCTTTCAATCACTTTGAAGCGAATCCTTATTAATTTCCATAAATTCAATTTATCATTTATAAATTCAAAGTCCTGCATGAAAGGGTCGGCGATATGACTCTAATGTCCTTATCAATATCACTTGAATGCATTACTTGTCGTGTGTATTGCCACCCTCACGGGACGACCCATGGCTTTATGACTCTTTGGCTGTCCGTGTCCGTGTCCATTCGTGGTTTATCCATCCGCAGCGGTCCTAAATCGAATACGAGACGGCACGTAGGATTTCAGTTTTGACGCAAGGACGCGGGGTGAGTGGATTTTTCCTTTTTGTTGCGCGGGTTGAGTTTTGTGTTTTTTACGCGCGGGCACTTCCACGTAATGGATTCCCTGGTCAGTTCGTGGACCATTTGTTAAAGCTGTCTGCAGCTTTCGTTCAGGATTCTGTTTGTTTTGCTTCGGAGATTTGTAGATTTTTTGTGTCTTTTTTTTCGTCGGTTGAGGGAGTGTTTGAGTTTCCTTTGTGTGCTGGACTTCCTTAGGTCGGGTTGATACCCGACGGAGTTAGACGGGCGTGGGGGGCTGGGGCCGGTTGCCATTTCGGGAAGAAGATGAATGGAAAATGTGTTAATACCGTCTGACAGGTGTAATATACAATTTTTCATTTTGCTAAGCGGGTAGTTTCTCTCTTTTTTCCCTGCTCTCTCCGTTTCTTTTGCTTATTCCCTGTCATTTTTCAATTTTATACTTTTTGTTGTTGCATGTGAATGTGTGTGTGTGTTTGGTTGAAAAGCAATTACAGTGATATGGATTTTTGTGTTTTGTTTCCATTGAAAGAGGGGATAGGAGGTAGCACGTGAAGAGCTGTTGAAATGCTGAGAGAATAATATGTGACAGTGAGTGACGATTAATGGTCCTTGTGGTTGATTTCGGCTGAGGGGGAGAGATATTTTTGTTTGGGGTAAATACTCGTACATCATCACCTATTTTTATGAAATTCAATTTTGAGAAATCTTCTTCTTGAGAAATGGAGGCGTGAGTAGACACTTGGTGGAGTCATTTGCTTGTTCTAGGTGAATGCACCATTGGAACTGTGTGACATCTGTACTTCTCAGCGACGATAGCGAGAAAGTGGAATCTCATTGTCAAAGTGAAATGAAAGCGGCCTTTGTCGATATTTTTTAAAGAACCGAAACGCTGTAAACATCTTATTGTCGTTCTAACAGGAAACTTTGCTTCCGCCAAGTATCTTAGTGTGTTAGGCCTAAGTGACACAATTGTCTGCGACGCCTGTGGAGAGGGCGACGATACTTCCTTTGCGATTGTCCTGCACTTGCTCGGATCAGGTGGCAGATTTTCAGTGCTGATGTGGTGAATGTTGATACTGTTTTTCGAAAATTCCAGTTAAATGGGTAAATACTTCAGCTTCCTGTTAGTACAATGGACCAGTTGCCTGAGTGATCTATTATATCGTTTCCAAATCAAAAAAGAGGAAAAGAATACACAGCAATACTTGCAGAACCAAAGAGGATCACCGGTGCAATTCTTCAAAAATTAAGCGATGTTGCCTCCACCTGGCAGTGGTGGTTAGACTAAAACACTTACATACATCGATATCGACAATGTCACAAGCTAATGTCGAAACAACCGATTGTATAGGATTCATGAAGCTAGAAAGCGTTCTAGATGTCTGGACTAAGTTGAAGTGACTTATAGATGAAAATGATACAGCGAGAGTTGTAAAACTCGTTTGACCTCATCGTAGATTAAACCATTATTTGTTCGAGCAATTTCAGTGAAGGCAGTCAACGTTTGAGGCCAGCTTTGTTCTGTGACACCTAAACAGATGCCAAATTACCACAATCGATAACAAGTGAGTGAGTGGTATTCGTGCTCGAATGATAGATTAACCTCATTGGGAACGGTAATGCCAAATCTTTACATTTCGATAATGAGTTACTCGTGAACGAGTGTTATAATTCGGCTCCTGATCTTTTGTGATTGTGTTTAAGTCTGATCTTCGAAAGGATCCAAGTGATGTACGATACGGTGAGAATTGGTCTTGTAGATGAGTTGCGGATTTTTACATGGGAAGTTTAATTTTTAATATTTGTGTCCTCGGTGTATCAAGCGAGCGTGCGCCACCTGATTCGCGGTCTTGGTCTACTGCGCCGTCCCTCGGGTGTGGATTCGAAGATTTTTCGAGTCCATCTGCTCTATATGACCCAGTAAGGCGAATGCGTCAGACTATATTTCCGTCATTACTGCCGATGGAGTGTGTCCAGAAATTAAATGCATATGCAGTCCAGAATGAACTGATACTGGCTTTGGTTATAAAACATATAAGAGTTGAATGAAACGAATAGGTAGACATCTTAGCGAAGCAGGGGTTAACCTTGGAGCTTTGTGGGCCTAAAACGGTGTGTTGCTTTATCATTATGGACATACATAATTCATAAATGATCTGCACATAAAAAAGGTGGACAAACAAGGTAAAGTGCAGACAAGCCAAAATGGCGATAAGTGTCTGTCAGCTGCATCAATACAGGAACATTTCACTTAAGAAGTCACCTAAGGAAAATTGTGTTGGTGAAAAATGACAGTTGCAGACTATGCCGGACGTGAACATAACGACCCATATACTGTACAGCTTGGGCTAGCAGAAGGTGTTGGATTTTAGGTTGCCCTTAGATGGAAATCCATCTTCTTCTTCTTCGTCTTTTTTGTCCTCGCCACATCACTATATGCAGTCGATTCTCTTCGTACGTAAGCGCCAGATTTTCCTCTCCTAGGTGGTTTGGCAGTCAACATTTCGTTGAAGCATGTCATTATCTATTGTTCTGCTTCATGCTTTCGGCTGTCTGCCTGCCTGACTGTTCAATACTCTTATTTCCAATCTTCATTAGGACGGAACCATTTTGCTTTGCAAACTTGAAGTGAAGGTTTGTTCTAAGTCTACTCGTTTCAAGAGCTTCCACCTACGAAGACAGTATTTCCTGCAAAGCATCATTCAGGGAATGTCCCCTTGCATGCATCGCGTGAAAAAATCCATGGGCGGAAAACCAAAGCTAGGTAATGTTTTAATCAAACACGACAACTGCGAAGATATTCGGAGTAAAGCTTGGACTAAATTTGTAAGACGGAAAAAAGACCGAGAAGGGGTCCAATCAAGGCGGCCTCATTCGATATCATAATCATCATTTTCCAATGGCCCAGTTATGCACTATGAGGGTAGCGGGTTAAGGGAACTTAAGTGGACTCTCCACATTTCCCGATCTTTCGCCATCGACTCTAAATCATCAAAGGCTATCCCCATACGGGTAGAGGCGAGATTTTGGACTTGGTTCAGCCATTTCATTCTGGGTTCTTGTTAAGCGTGGTCTTCCGCTTTTTATGCTCAGTTTCGATAAAACCGAGAATATAAAAGATATTTACAATATTAAAACGATTTTAAATATTGTAATCAAAATCGAACCGATGCGTAAAAGCACAAGATCGATCCCTCAGTGCAAAAGCTGTCAAGGTTTCAACCATACGCAGACATACTGCCAAAAAGAGCCACGATGCGTGAAATGTGCCGGTATACATCTCTCGAATGAGTGCCCCTTAAACAAGCAGACCGCAGCGACTTGCATAAATTGTAAGGGAAAGCACCCAGCGAACTATCGAGGTTGCGAAGTGGCCAAAGAACTCCAAAAAAGGCGCGATACGCTTAAAAAGAACATGCGTCCGCAACCGAAACCAAATAAAAATAAACCGGAAAAATCGCTAGTAAAAGAAAACAAACCCGTGAAGGATAAAACGAAAAAAGTCCAGGAAAAACCGCCATCTCCTGATGCGCAAACGTATGCGCAAGCTGCATCGCAAGCAACTAAGCAAAATAGGCCTGCGTTAGATCCTATGCAGCAAGTTTTCTCTATAATTCTCGCGAAACTCGAGGAGCAAAGCAAGACAAATAAGCTCATATTCGAAAAACTTAGCAACCTCGAGCATAACGCTCGCAAACCACGAACGAAATTATGAACATGAACCAGTTACTTAAAATCTTAACATGGAACGCAAACGGCCTTCTACAAAGAATCGACGAACTGGAAGTATTCCTACGCAAACAGAACATTGACATATGCTTGATTTCTGAAACCCATCTGACAAGGGAATCTCGAGTTAAAATTAGAGGATACTATGCTTATCACGCATACCACCCATCCGAAAGGGCTAGGGGCGGATCGTCGCTCTTAATTAAAGACTGTATTGAGCACTCTTTGAATTCACCGATAGAACTCGATGCAATGCAAATAACTTCAGTTCGCGTAAAAAATAAAAACATGTTTTACAACATCGCGTCCATTTATTGCCCTCCGCGATACACGCTAGAAAAGAATGACTTAATACGTCTATTTGACTCACTTGAACCGAAATTTGTTATTGGTGGTGATTTTAATGCTAAACACACCTTTTGGGGTTCGAGATGCATTTCACCTAAAGGCAGACTTCTCTACGAAACCGGCATGCAATTTGCTGTTGACTTCTTTTCGACGGGGAAACCGACTTATTGGCCCTCCGACATAGCAAAAACGCCTGACCGCATAGACTTCTTTATAGGAAAAGGGGTAGTGAAAAACTTTACGAACATCGAGGAATGCTTTGATCTCTCCTCCGATCATTCACCAGTCGTATTGACAATAAGCGAACGTCTAATGAGAAAACAAGGAGCGCCCAGATTAACTAGCAAAAAAACTAACTGGGATGGCTTTAGGAAAGCTTGCGAAGAAAATATAGTCCTGAATGTGTCGCTTAGAACACCGTGCGAAATAGAGGATGAAGTCGGCAGATTTATTGAAGTCTTACAAAGCGCCGCGTGGAACAACAGTCCATATAAAAGGAAAGTAGTCGGAAATAGCGAAGTTAAATATCCGCCGGAAATAAAAGAACTGATGCTAGAAAAGAGGAGAGCACGCAAAAGATGGCAACAGACCCGCGCTCCCCAACACAAAACCCATTCGAACTTCCTATGCAATAAGCTCAAAAAAGCGATACGGGATTTTAAAAATCGCGAGATTTCTACATATCTCGAAGGCTTGTCTGCTGAAAAAAGTTCAAATTACTCTCTTTGGAAAGCTATGAAAGGTATCAAAAAACCCCAAATACAATCGCTACCAATAAGAAAAAGTAATGGCGAGTGGGCAAAAGGCGATAAAGAAAAAGCCGACTTATTTGCTGAGCATCTGGAAGAAACGTTTAAGCCATTTCACGGGCAAGCATTAATAGAAAATATTAATAATACTATTATGACTCCAGACAACTTTAAAATAAGAAGCGTGTCACTAGCGGAACTTTGTGAGGTAATAAAAAATCTAAAAAATAACAAGGCTCCTGGATATGATCTAATAACCGGACAGGTCCTCAAGGAATTGCCAAAGAAAGCTTTGACAAAACTCGTTTACCTTATAAATGCTTCGCTAAGCCTATTATACGTTCCAAGGCAATGGAAAGTTGCCGAAGTTATAATGGTTTCAAAGCCGGGAAAACCGCCAAACGACAAAAAGTCGTACAGACCGATATCGCTCCTGCCGATAATTTCAAAGGTTTTTGAAAAACTCTTATTAAAACGGTTAAAACCGGTAATTGAAGAAAGACGTTTGATTCCTGATCATCAATTCGGGTTCAGAATCAAGCATTCCACAATTGACCAGGTTTATAGAATAACCAACGAAATTGAGAAGGCCATAGAAGAGAAAAAGATATGTTCTAGCGCTTTTCTTGACGTTTCTCAAGCCTTCGACAAGGTGTGGCACGAAGGCTTGAATTATAAACTAAGACAGGTACTTCCCGAAGAGTTGTACAAAATTTTAGAGTCGTACTTGGAGAACAGACTTTTCCGTGTCAAACACGGAGCCGAATACTCGGAATTCAAGGAAATCGCTGCCGGTGTTCCACAAGGAAGTGTTCTTGGTCCAGTATTGTTTTTGCTCTATACTCGAGATATACCGCAAGAAGAAGGCACCGTTGTTGCTACATTCGCGGACGATACGGCTATTCTGGCAACAGAAAATTCAGTCGAGTCAGCAACTGTGAAGCTTCAACGAGCTTTGGATACAATTTGCGAGTGGACAAAGGTTTGGCGCATTGTTCTCAACGAAACCAAATCTACGCATGTTAACTTTATTAACAAGAAAATAAACAACTTACCCGTTTTCATTAACTCGTTACAAATACCGTATGCAAACGAAGCAAAATATCTAGGAATGACACTAGATGCGAAACTCAAATGGAAGCCGCACGTTAAAAAGAAACGCGACGAGCTCGAAATTAGATTTAGAGAAATGTCTTGGCTGCTTGGAAGATATTCCAAATTAAGCATGTATAACAAATTGCTCTTATATAAGCAAGTCTTAAAACCTGTATGGACGTATGGTATACAACTTTGGGGTTGTACCAAAACAAGCAATAGAAATATTTTACAAACCTTTCAAAATAAGGTGCTTAGAACAATCGTTAATGCGCCGTGGTACATTAGAAACGACGATATCCATAGAGATCTCGGTCTAGCCACCGTCGAAGATGAAATAACAAATTTTGCACGCAAACTCCGTGTTCGCCTTCATGGACATTGCAATAACGCCGTACTCCAAATTCTGGACGTGACAAACCTTGTGCGCCGACTACAAAGAACGAAACCGTTCGATTTAGCGCAATAAGGAATAACCGCTTATAATGACGGTATTAGTAGGTGCTTTTGCTGGAAAGCTACCTACACAACGCGAATTTTTATTGCGAAAGTTAAACTACTTGATAGGGCTCTTTTGTACTTAGTCGTAGTCAACACGAAAAGGGGAGGTGTTTTTAGTGAGTAAGAATCTCACACTACCATGAGCACGTGCGGTAGATCCTCATGGTGTCTCATGAAAGATTTTCACCTACCATCGTAAAAAAAAAAAAAAAAAAAAAAAAAAAAAAAAAAAAATTCTGGGTTCAGCCATTTCGTCTTGGAAATCGAGTTGAGGACATGCGTTTAACGTGTCCAAACCATCGAAGTATGGACCTCTCCGTACGAAGAAGTAGCTGCTCGACATTGAGTGCCTCGCGTACTCTGGTGTTCCTAATCCGATCTTGGCGAGTCACTCCAGCAATACAATGAAGAAATATAATTGAAATATAATTTCGCAATCTTATTCTTTCGGTCATTACCCAAACCTCATGATCATAGGTGAGCGTCAGAACAAACACTGAATTGAAGACCGATAGCTCAGCTCTAATGTTAAGGGGCTAGGTGGGTTTCCAGGGAAAAAAAGAAAGCGTATTTTTACTGATTTTTTTTAAATATATCAAATGATATATTTCATTCAAACAATTCACCATATCAAAGATATATATTTAACAAGTACTTTGTGAAATTTTTATTTAAAAATTTGGAAAACTCAGCCAGTGGGACCTCATTTCCCTTGACCTCTCAAAAAAAAGTTCTTCCGGCGTAGTCAGGATAATTCATGACTGGTTCATCCGAAATTTAAAAAACATTTTTTTTCTGTTAGTAGATATATAAAGCTTGAACTTGAACGAAGGAAAAAATAAAAACTTGGAATTGGAATTTTTGGCGGAGTTGTGAACAAAAAAACCCATTGTTTGGTCAAATTTTCACTACATATTGCCTCATAAAATAAGTTGTAATAAAACAATATAAAAATCCTTCGTTCAGGTTCTAGATAATGTTATTTTGAAGAAGTGTGCAATTTCAACAAGATCGGTTTATAACTTTTTGAGAAATCTTGACTACCGATTTCGAAAATAGAGTTTCGAGAAAAACGCAATTGAAATGCGACGCGCCAGTCTGACTTGGTCTGATGGACGGAACTTCCGAAGGGTCTTTCTCTTAGAACTTTACTCTGATCGATTTAATATTTTGGGAGAATATTCTTTACATACTGTACTATTTAATAATATAAAAAAAAAAACAACCTTTTTTTGAAATTTTGAAGCCCACCTAACCCCTTAAGTTCGGCCCTTTTGATAACAGATTGAGCAAGCTGTTTCAAAATTGCTCCAGCCTGACCAATCCTACAGGATAATTCGGTATTGCTCCTACCATCACTTGTGAATAGGACCCCGAGATACTTAAACTTCTCCACCTGTTTCAATGGGACTCCACTTACATGCAGAGTGCATTGAACAGGCATTCGGGAAATTACCATAACCTCTTATTTGTTCACGTTTACCTTCATCCCAGCTTCAACACAGACGGCGACGAACATATCTAGTGCGCGCTGAAGTTTGGTCTGGGTGGACGTAAGGATGACCAAGCCATCAGCGAAAAGCAGAAGACTTATTTATACGTCTCCCAATTCGAACCGTTGCTCATCGCGGCTGCGCTGTTCTTCTTTTCTTGTTCTTTTTTAGCTTTTCAATGTTTTGAAAGCCCATTGCACATTGATGCACTTTCTGTACTACTTCTGCCCACATCGAGTTTGGTGCCACTCGCCCCCAAGAAAGTGGTCGCTGTATCTTAATCTCTTAACCGTTTTAGTCCAAGTAGTTTCGGTTTCCAAGCTGTGGCGTAATACTTGCAGTCAAGAGCCAGAGACATCATCCAACTCTCTGTATAGCGCCGTTGGACTTAACTTCCAACTTCAAAGCTACGACAGCAGTTTCTTAACTTGATTATGTGCCGCAAGTTTGTCATTGCCATGAATTAATGCATATTAATTTATAACACAACTCCATTCATAATTTCCCTCTCTGGTCCACTACTTTTGATTAACTCCTTTCCCCTAAGACAATCAACTCCTTGTACCCCCGAAAACTCTCTAATTAAAAACATCAAACGCAACAAACTCAAGTACACTCTCGACAAAAAAACAAAAAAACTAAAAAAATCCAAAATTAACATTTTAATTTGCCCCCCGACAGAGCTCCGGGGGAATTCCCCCAAGCAAAACATTTGTGCCCCCAAAATCCATGTCTGTGTCCACACACAAGCCCAACATGACTGAAATTGCTTTGACCGTTCCAGCACCAACGCCCGCCACTAGCAGCCATATTAAATTTTATGTTTTGAAAAAAAACCACAAATTGACATAAAACTTCTAATGCGGTCCTTTAATGTGGCCTTTCTGTCCATCACAGCGCACACCGACCCAACCCGCATAAATCTTCAATTTAAATAAAAACAACCCCAGTGGTTGTGTCCCAGAGCAGGACATTGACTTTTAACGCCATGAAAACACGTCCAGCTGAGCGCATCATAGAGCAAATATTTAGTTTAATTTTTTTTTATGGTCCTACTCCGTTCCGGATTCGTTTATCTCTTAACCGCAATGGCCTCTAAAATGCCACAGAGACATAATTAATCCTTGATACTTGTCGTCCTGTGAAAGGATGTTGTCCCTTTCTCCGTTGCTATGGGTGGGATGAATACATTTCTGTATACGATTTTCCTTACTATTTTTTTTTTTTTGTCAATTTGCATGTGTGTATAGTGGATAGGTTCCCTTAGGATACGTTCGTGTACAACCATTATGCACCCTAGAGCCACCGTTAATGAGATGTACACACACAGAGAGTGCACAAAGTGTACACACTGACGAAATGAAAATGAAGACGACTTCATTTTGGCCGATGTTCATGACGATAGTGATGATGTGAAGGACTGTGTGTAGTGTGCTCCTGCTTGGCACTGTGGGCGGAGGTGATGTGATGCCATCATCATTAAGATTCACAAGGATACATTGAGGCAAAAAAAAGATGGTGGTATGCTTGGTAGAGTGATAATAATAGAATGAGAATCCTGTTGAAATAGTTATTTTTTCCAAACACACACACACACAGCAAGGCAAACACCTTGGAGTGTCCCAATAGGAGTGTGGCACTAGTGAAGCCACTTGTGGAAGCTGTTACAATGGGCGCGTGCAATTTGTATGCAATTTTTAGTGCATTGACTTGGCGTGAAGGTCCTTATGGCCGGAGACATATCACAGAGCGTGGCAAGAACATGTTCCTCATTTGATAAGGAAAAAACATGCAAACACCGACAAGATGCACCATGGAGATAGTAATGGTGATGATGATGGCGAATGGTGATGGTGAATGGTGCTTGAACCAAATGGGCTGCTCATTTGCGTTCAAATAGTTCTTCGTGCGATTGAGAGCAATCTGCGGCTTCATTAGGAGGATGCTTCAGGAATTGTTGCACTAATGAAGTTGATCCATGCGCACAATGGAGCGGAATAGTGTATGGAAATTTGGTTTTAAGAGTGTGGCTGTTGTGCGTAAGTGCTTGACATAGATTCTGTCTCCGCGACCGATAAGGAGCGAAAGAGGAAACAGGTCAAGGAGCCGTAGGACTCGTGGAATTGGCGACAAAGTACTTGCGACCTTACATCGCATTAATTTACTTTGACGTACACGAGTGACAACTAGGCTATACCTGCGGGTGATGAAAGAATTGTCTATTCTGTGTCAAATGAAAGAAGAACCTAGGAACATACATTGCTTTCAAGGCAACGGAACTCGAATGATGGTGGGAAAGACAAAGACACACGTTGGCCAAGAAGACCCTTTGTAGTACCACATGGGTCTATACCACATGGGTCTGAACCGCGCCACACACTTTATTGAAAACATTTGGAGCTCTTGACGAAGCTCAGGATACTTTTGACGTCAGTAAGTGATAATTTGGCCAAGTTGTCGAAGTGATATGCTCCTAGATAGAGCTTCCGTCTTGGGGATATACCAGGACAAGTACAGAGGAAATGGAGGATCGTTTATTCCTCCTCCTCGTTCTTTAAAGCTCTTGCAAAAGTAATTTGAAAAGAGGCCCATCGTTCTGGGATGAAGGGCAATGGTACAATGGCCAGTGAGAACACCAATAACGGTGCTAATGAGCGACCTATTGAGCAAGATCAAAAGATTTAGCATAGGCTAGATCTCCCTGGAGGTACGGCACGTGATACTGTTCCTCCATCTTTGGTTTGCCTTACTGATCGCGTCGTACTTTAAGAGAAATTTACATGTAGTGATTGGAATACCCAATGGCGAGTTCATCGGCCTTACAGCTCCGTCGAATGTCCCTATGACCGGGTACCTTGCATAGGTGAATGCTAAAATGTTCTGCCATCTCCATGAGAGATGAGCGACAGTCTAAAGTAGCCTTTGATGTACATGTTACTGATTCTATCCATTATATAGAAATGTAATGTTCCTGAAGGATATCACATTTTGCCTAAGCCACGATAAGGCTTAATTGATCGGCCTGATTTCCCCCTGAAAAACGCTACAGTGGTCTGATAGACGGAAGGGGATGCTCAGGTTAAGCATATTGGAGAAAACACCACCTACCACTCCATTCTCGGTTTTGGAACCGGTCGGCGTCACCACTCTCTCATTCTTCTCGGGAAGGAATGGAAGTCCGGAAGTTGAGGTTGAAATTCAACTTGTGTGTAATCGGTGTTTTCCGGAATGAAATTTAAGATCAAGGAATGGATGATGCGGCTGTTTGACCATTAGGAGGGGGCTTTAAGTCTGATGGCTGCGCCAGCCAAATCGAATGATGGAAAATCACGCTGCCAATTGTTTAAAACGGTAGCCTCACTAAGGTCACTAGGACCTGAATTCATTGTTAAAGATGGCTACGAGGAGCGGACGAGCTGGGATAGGAAATGAGAGATAAGAACTTTTCTGAGAATATCAAATTCGTCCGCCTGAGTGATGAATGTTCTGTCAAGGCCGCTTATATCTTGTACCTTCAAAGCAACTAAGTGATGCAGTTCCATAGTATGTTGTGCAAAATTCAAAAGCCCACATCAGAGACACAATCATACCTGGTGGTAGGAATCCACTGACCAATAGGTACCTGGAGTTTAACGAGTGACGATGCCAATTGGCTACCAGAGGTAGAAATCTTCTATAATACGTCGGTTGGAGGAATTAAGTGTTGACTTTTTGGTGATGGGTTGCAACTTCCTGTACAGATTTGAATAAAGTGGGCAAAATGCCTTGGAACACCGTATGTGTCTATAGGATTAGGAACACACTAACCTACCTACTTCAACCACTTTCCAACCGCGCAGTTTTAAGACGCGTCTCGTATATAATCTCCTCCAACTTGCCCTTCAGATTTAATGCAACCATAAGTATACCATGAGCCTCCTTAAGTTTCTGACATCTAAAATGGGCTTTTCAAGGGCTTCACAATAAAAGTCAACCCAAAACGACCACCATCATCAATCTAAAATTTAAATCCTCAACAATACTTCAACTGCCACAGCAATCCACCTCTGCAATTCATAGGCACCACACCCACACAGTTAAGTGTGAAATAAAATTGTGCAAGTTTTTTCGTTTGTATAAAAAAAGAAACAAGAAAAAGCACATCAAACAACGGAACATTCTTCAAAAGTCCTTAAAAAGGAATTTTGAACGCGAAACAGCACCCGAAAGACATCAACTAACGCACACACATCCAAACAACATTGCCCTTAAACTGCAACATAACATAAGAAACTTTTTGCCACCCACTTCGGCACTCCGCAGACAGAAGAACTAACAGCAACCGAGGATCAAAGGAGGAAAAAAAAAGCAAAGGATTCACTTTTCCCTATGTCAGGATATTTAAACACACATACACATATACACGACAGCAAATGTGTATTTCCAACGAGCACAAAGTTTTCCATCGCTCGACACAAACAATAGCCGCCGGTGGCGGTGGCACCCAGCAGTGGTAAACAATGAGGAGCTACTAAAAATTCATAAATGCGGAACAAGTAAGAGCATCACTCACAGTCAGCGAACAAACAGAAATACAAAAAAGAAAAACCCACGGTCTTGGGAACAAATGGATAGTGGGGCTAACAAGAAGGGAGATGCACAACTGATCTCAGGTCGCTGGTGGAAGGCTGTCGGGCAGCACAACCCATTTAACCCAGACGATGACGGCTACAACTTCTGTCCCCTTAGGTTAGGTTAGATTACCGGGCCGATGAAGATGATGAAATCCTGGATAAAGATGATGAAATCATCTTCATCTCACTAAGGTCTATGTACATAGACCCGTTGTGGTACCCATGTGTTTTACCAGCTACAATGTTCTTTTTCTTATATTGCAGTGGCTTGGGCAATGGCAGAGGAAGTGAGTCGTGCCCTTATGCACCTCTTCGTCCCCGTATCCTCTCTCTAGGTCGTCCTCGGTCAGGCGCAGCTTTTTTGCATCCACTTCATCAAATCATATTCAAACTGAAAATCTAAAAAAGCTTCTGGACCGGACGCCTTTACCGCACGAGTTATATATAGCAGCTGAAGGAGTCTTGGAAAAAAGCCAACACCAACACATTTCTAAAATTTGCCACTTCCCTGTACATAGTTGTGGAAGTAACTTCCCGTGGACCTCATGGTGGCATTGGAAAAGTACGTCTACAAACATAACACAGAAAAAGGTGTGAAAACGGCGGCTGCATAGGCAATAAAAGCTGTGCCGATAGACATAAAATAACAACAATCTTACGCTGTTGATGTTGTGCTGCTTGCACAAGGCAAATATCTGGACACTATCAGTCAGCTTATGCAAGGCGCCCTACACACGCTTAACGATTGGACTTAACAATGTGCCCTGGGGGTGAACCCACAGAAAACCAAATTGGTACTGTTTACCAATAAAAGAATAATAATAGGGTTCACGCTGCCTAACATTGGGGATACCCCTTAAACTATCTGAGAGTGGGAAATACCTGGGCCTTATTCTGGACAGCAAACTGAAATGGAATCTTAATATTAAAGAAGGAATCAAAACGGCATCGATCGCTTTCTACGCTTGCAGTAGGATTTTTGAGAAGAACTGGGGACCTAAACCCAGCATAATCGTATGGGTGTACTCTGCGATTGTTAGGTCGTATGGAGGTTTAGTATGGTGGCAAGCTGCAACCAAACCCACTAACCTGAAAGCCTTGACCAAGACACAAAGGCTGGCTGGCATTGGAACGACCAGTGCATTGAGATCGACTCCTACAGCAGGGTTGCAGACAATCCTCAATCTGCTATCACTTGAACTGTACATGCAAGAATCTGCACCAAAGAGCGCTCTGAGATTGGACCAGTCTGAACTCTGGAGAACGAGCTCATATGCACACGCCCAGATATTGCACAAATATCCGGGCACAAGTATTGAATCTGATTGCATGATTTCGTATATGGACTTCATCAAGCCTTTCTCTTGCATCTTTCCAAGAGAACAGTGGGAGAACAAAGTAATTCCTATTGAAACAAAGTTCATCTACACGGATGGCTCCAAGATGGACATACATAGGCAGGGGTTCTGGTGTATTCTTTGAGAAACGAGGACTCAGCAGCTCAATAAGACTCCATGACAACAGAAATGTTTTTCAGGCAGAGGTTCTAGAAGCGACCTCGGGAGGATATCACGATCTTCATAGACAACCATGCGGCTATAAAAGTAGTAGCTGCTACTCTAATTACACACAAGCTTGTAAAGTGTTGTCGCGAAGAGCTGAGGGTTCTTGGCACGCAGCATAATATAGAACTCTGCTGGGTCCCTGGCCACATTGGTGTGCCAGGAAACGAGACTGCTGATGAACTGGCAAGGAAGGGATCAGCCCTAGAACCAGAGCTAGCGGACGGTACAATCAAACCGCCACATCCTTAATCAAGGCTAATAACAGGTGGAAAACACTAACCAACTGCGAAATCTCCAGAAGGCTATGACCAGAATATGATAAAAGTAGAATGACCAAACTCCCACATATGGACAGGAAAACCCTGTCACTACTGGTAGGAATAATTACAGGCCACAATATGCTCAGGTACCATGCAAAAAAGCTGCACCTGACCGAGGACGAGGACTATGCAGAAGATGCGAGGGCAAAGAGGTGCCTGAGAACTAAGTAAGATGAGGAGGATTTCATCATGTTCATCAGCCCGTTAACCTAACATCCTCTTCCAAACAGGCAGAGCTGTTTCTCTGTATCTGAACAAAAGTTTAGTTTGTCGAGATGGTAAGGCCAGTAAGGAAGCCCACCTCCTTATGTTTTTCTTGTCAAGTTTTTGAATTTACTTGTAGAAAAATGATTTGAGACGTCTGTTGGATTCCATAATCCCGGGGACATTTTCCCAAAGGCGAAGTTGGTGTTCCCAGTTTCTTAGCAAGGCTGTGGTAGTAGCCCAATCAGCGCCACAGAAATTTTCCACTCCTAAGAGTGCGGAAGCTACGCCGGCTAACACACTCTTACTGTTCGCCAAGTAGCATATCCTCTTTCATATAGACAATAGCTGAATGTCAAGGACTTTTTTGTTAGAGGAAGTTTAATGGCCGCTTGGATTCATAAGGTAGGCGTTGAGGCTTGAAAGGCATCTAAGAGCAGAAATGCTGCTCCATCCTTAAGGACGGCTCTAATGAAAAGAAGATACTACAGAACACTTGCCAGTGCCAACTTTTTGGGACCGATATTATAATATCTATGCACTTAAACTGTGAAACATCTCATGAAATCTTTCCAGATATATAGAGCGGGGTTACCAACAGCGTTGGCTACCAATATCTTGTTTAACGTGCAGTTGGAAACTGAGTTGTTATCAAATAATAAAAGATTTACTTCTCACTCTGTGACTTAAAAACTAGGTGCATTGTTTCTCCCACACAAAGAAACCTGCTACGAGTATGACATACCCGACGCAATCGCAATAAGTTCTACAATAATCTTGAAGATATAACTCACTTTTGAGCCACACTGTTGGCTTAAGTGCATCTTGGGAGATGTGCGTTTATTGCATTCAAAGTCGGAACTATTCTTCCCCAAACATACATACATACGTACACACAGAGAAAAAGGAAACCGGAAACCAAAGAAAAATAGGATATAATCCTTATCCTTGTTTTGCAATTGCATTCCTGTTGTAATGTAAACTTTTTAATGCCATCGTCGTGTGTTTTTGTTTCTGTGTGTGTGTTCCTTGCAGTTCCCCCATTTTTTATTCGCACCACATTTGCAGTCTGGCGCAGGCTGACAACGGTCGCTCTCAGTAAACTTATGTTGCCAGTGCCACTGAGACCAGGGCCAAGTTTGTTATCCTTTTTTTGTTTTTTTGATTCGTTGCTTTGTTTTTCGTCGCGTTCCTCTTACTTGCCATTCTCGTTTATTTAACAATGAATTATGAAAAAAAGGAACAAGGACTTGCGTGGCAAGAAAAAAAACTCCTATCTCGCAGATATTTTCATTTCAGAATTTTCTTTTTCTTCGTCCTTTTTTTTCATTGCTCATTCCCTCTGTTTGTTTGTTGATCTTGTGTTTGTTTCTCTTGAAATGAAAAAAAAAGGAAAAACGCAATCAAAGTGGAAGAAGCAAAATATTTCAACTGCGCTCTTCTTGGTCTTTTCGTTTTTATTTACGAACAACTTGAGTTTTTTTATTTTGCAAAAAAAGAGAAGAAAACAGTCCTTCGAAGGGATCTCCGTGTGAAATGTGAATCTGTCGTCACGGGTGATGTTATCCATCGCGGCACCTGGGTTTTCGTTTTCTTTACACATCACCGAGTGATGGTGACGATGACATGGAGTAAAGGCAAAGCAAAGCAACGATGTCAATGATAATGGGTGGGTGGGATGTCAATGATAGTGGGTGGGTGCCGAACTTTTGTGGTCGTTTGAGGGGAAAAAAAGACAACATTCCTTGTTTGCATCCTTTTGGAAGCCAATGATCCGATGCGCCGAGATAAAGGTTAACCGGCTTCAACGGGCAAAGTTTGAGGCGGAAGAAAGTTGCCTTCTCGGTGGTGTTCTCAAAAAGTCCCAACCTGTAGACGATGGAGCGACTGTTCCCAAACGAATCGAAGCGAACAAGACGGGAAATGGGCAGGAAAAAGTATTCAAATTCGACTTTAAGGGTCTCAGATGCTTAGTCGTGGGTGTGAGTGGCAATGAGCTTAGATCACAGACCTATTGACTTGGAGGGATATTGAAATGAAAATTTATTTTTGATGGCCTCACTTCGATTGAATCGATTTTTAAGCTGTCGAAGGACGATGGGATCGGCTGTGGTGGGTTGCAAATGAAAGTGAACGATATGTTGGGCTATAAAGACTAAAGAGCATGGCACATAGGAGCGGTTTAATGACTTTTCATTTAAAGAGGCTAAGCAATTGTGTGTGGAATGTAATCACTAACAAATGGGTAACTTGAGATGTGATGCTATGCTGTGTGACACTTCGATTACATTTTTACTTTTTCTATACTTGTGAAAAAGTACTTGAAGCGTGAATGTTACGTTAGAACTCTTTTATTGTCAAGCATTTGGTCGTATTGACCATGCGTGAGAGGGTGGTCGAACTTGTCAGGAAGGGTGCAGAACTAGCATATGCATACACCCTTCCGGTTGCAAGGACACACATTACATGAAAATAGTTGAGGAAACCATGATCAGGACTAATAGACCCTTCTCCTGGGTTTGACTCCCATGGATATACTTTCTATGAGTACAAAGGACCCGCTTGAGGTCTAAGTAAGTCTTCAGGACCGCGAAAAAAACCAACCAACCATGCCCTTAACATGAATCCATAAAGAATAGTCGGGCCCGAGTGAATCTTCAGTGTACTCTCTCATAAGCGGACATCGACGGTTCCGAGAAAATTGTCCGCTTATGAAATGTGGCCGTAAGGAGAGAGTAAACAGTATTTAGAGAAGCTAATTGTCCTCTTTTAAGAATTTTTTTTCCATAAAACAAGGTGCGAGTTGCGAAACACGGCCATTTTCTAAGTCCTTAAATTTCCTTAAATCGACCCTAAAGCCATGTCTCTGATCCACTCAATTTGGGTCAAGAACTTTCCAATAAGAAAGCTGAAAAGAATGTCCCTGCGTGCTTATGCTTATGGCACTATAGTCCCAACAAATAAGCGTGTCGATGCCTTCAGTTTCACTCCATTTTCACTTCGACAATATCTGAGTTTCAAACCAATTTTCTAAAGAGTTGGTTTAGATTGATATTTTCCTCAGTGGAGGCTGCGATCCAGGCACTCCAATTTAGAGACTGCAGAGAGAAGAGAATATCAATTTTCGCTTTCCCTGAGAGATCATATGGTCCGTTAAACACTTAGATTTCATGTTCTGCGAGAAGGTTCAAAGAGGTAGCTCCCATTGAGATAGGGACATTAGGGCTCTGAAATTAGCAGAAAGATCGAAATGACTCTGAAAGTTAAACAAGATGTTGGTAGCTAATGCTGGGCTCCCCACTGGACAGATTGCATGAGAAGTTTCGAAATTTCAGCGACTAGAAATTATAATATCGGTCCCAAAAATCGGCCACCTACTATCTACCAAAATTTCATCACAGGCGTCGCGGATGATTGATGATCTCCTAAGCACTAGAAAAAACTTTTAACTACATAAAACGGCGAAAATATTAAAGCCGGTTTGCAGTACAAGTCTGCAAGGTGTCACTGGCATCCGCACTGGAATTTACTTTTTTTAAGGAGCTTCTCAGCTTAATTCGCAATAACTACTGCAAGGGTCAGAACGACTAGGATGAAATGTAATTGGTATTCGACGTTTCTCGTTGTCTGCAAAGGCAATGATCGCTTAAATCACAGACTTTTGTAGGCCTAGGCGTAGTAGAAGGACCAACCAAGAGAACAGGACACAAATAAAGCAAATTGACCTAAAGTTGGTCCTGAAAGAATTTTTGCTTTATTGAGTCCATGAATGATGTCAAAAGGCATCAAGACCCGCCTATCTACATATGTATTTGGGTCTCCCACACAAAGCAACACACGATTGAACTATACGTTCATTTACCACAAGCTTGCCTTACTAATGATTATTCATCCCGTACTCTGACACCCCCATACTCTAGAGGAGGTAATTATTTGATTAACAGAAAGCATCCTGAAATATTCGCCAAAGAATATACCACCGAAGTACCCAACCACCTGATCCCTCATTTCCTATTCGATTTTCCCCTCAATTAATGAAATTATCCTGCCACACATGCGGAACCTCCTAAAGCTGAGATTTTAACAGCTTTTATTATGTATGTGCCCCCAACCACTCCCTCCCAGCATCCATCCTCATTGGCAAATGTGTAATCAAATAATTATTCACGAATATTATTTGTGGGAAAATCGTTTTTCTCTTTTTCTACGCGTTTACCCACCCGCCCACATGCACACGTGGGAATCTTAAACAATACAGTCGGAGAGACCCAAAAGGACGAGCAAAGGAAACGAAACTCCTATACATCAACCGAGAAAATTTAGTGAAAGAATGTATTCGTTATGTTTCATGCATATTCACTAGCTATTCCCAAGGATAATTAATTTCCACTAATTACCGAATGAATTCAGTATAAAGGAGCACTGTTCCTTTGAACCAACACACAGGCAGACAGTGTGTGTGTGCGAGGGTGTGCTGGCGGGAGAGAAAACAATCGCATACGGTTGTGCCTTCAGAGGAAATTTAATTAATTCATCCTGTGACAACGCCGACAACGGCGGAGGACAATTGCTCGCGAGCGCAATTTCGTGTGAGGGAGTGTGTATGTGTTGCCTTTACTATGGGTGCGTTCATTAGGCGGTCTAGAGGGCAAACGGAAACCTCCATGTCGCCTATACTGCATTGTGTAGGGCTCTGTGGATTCCTTAGGGATAAACCACGCGCTTTCGTATGCCATATGTATGCCGGTCTTATGGCGCGGAAATCTCCCATTTAAAAACTGTGTTCGCCTCCTCCTCTCCCTTGTCGTCGAATGAGAGGAGAATGCGAATCCTTTCAATCTGTCGGCAACACTGTGAGGACACATAGGGAAAGCTATTACGACGAACAGAGCAGCAATGCAAAGACAAACATAAACTAATTAGAGAACATGGCAGTCGTCCTTGGAGCTATGCTTGCGGTTTTTTGGCAATTATTGTAAAATGCAAATTTCCTATGTCACTTTGTCTCTATGCGTGATGGTGATGCAAGAAGGACTAACAGAAGGAACTACTACTACTACTACTGTGTTTGCAAATTTTCATTATCACGAGGAGTTTAATTAAAAGAGAAGAAGAGACGATGCTGCAAGGTGCAAACTCACACACCATGATCTTGTTTTAGGATGCACGTGTGCAAGACACTGGCATCACATTGTTGTCCTTAAACTTCAGAAGAAATATGGGTATAACGCAGGAAAGAAGTCAAAGAAGGTCGAAGGAAAGAAGGCCGTCTGGTATTTTCTGCACTCCAAGAACAGTGTCTTTTGTCTAAGGCACCGATCGTGCTCGGTGAACCAGTTCAAGAGTAAATGTCATGCCACGAAGCTTCTTCCATTTTATCTTTTAAAAACTTTAGAGCTTTTCAATTCCATTGGTGTTTAGACTAGTCTGTGATACATGAACATGGGTGCAGAGCACCTTGACGTCTTCTACGCCTCTGTCTAAAGTCGATAAAATTAAACAACCAAACACGTCAAGTCAAGCGTTCTAAAATATTTCAGGGAAGGTCTAGTAACTTGCGCCAACAAATCCAAAGGCACATTTAGCCAGGATTAACCATTGAGTTGTATAGCCAGTACCCTAGAGAAAACTTGGTTTCCTTATGGTGAAATGCAACTGGAGTTACAACACTTCTGACAACATTTTTTCTCCATCCCAGTCACGCGTCTAGCCGAAGCTGTATGCTCAAGCGGTAGGAGTAATAGTAGAGAGGAAGTTATGGTCCCTCGCGACTGAACCAGAAAACTCTATTAGCGATTAACTGTCATTCTATAACGTGACCTGGTCATCAAATTGCATGCTTTAAGGACTTTTTTAGATCTAGAGAATGGAACTCAGGAAACTCACTGAAAAAAAAAATTATTCCTAGAAATTTACGTAAAGTCGTCGAAGAAAACTGTCCCGGACATCTGCAGAGGAAATAATAAAGAATTGTTTGCCCATTCCTGTCATCAGAACTTTGGCTTTGTAAATACATAAAGGGTTCGACGGGATAATTCCGTAGTGGTCGTGCAGGCAATATATCCTGTTTAGGAGTTCTTAGGCTTTGATTTGGTTGTAGGCGGGCCACACATTGACTGTTTACCCATCAAATTACTTCCGCACTGAATCCATAAAACATTGACCAGTTAACCTGACGTAGAATAGTGATCTTAAACCGAAAGCCTAGACGATCGAGGCTTATCCTACATTGTTCGAATCTATTAGGCTATTAAACCTATTTAGATCTATTAGATTATTGAAATAATCTTGATTAATCCGAAAGTCGATGAAAAGATTCTGGGTTCACCCTGTAATCCGTGTTTGAAACATCAGTGAATATACTTTATTGTCCTTCTTTAGTTTATGATAGAATTCCTCCGGAAGTTATGTAAGTTAGGCTGTGATGTAATCAGTAGTGAACGCTCGGTAGCAGACCCAAAATGTCACAAAATAGGTGGTTGCCCCCGTTCAGACAGGAACACACTTAGACCAGAGTGGTCCATTGTGATACAATGAGAAAGAATACCGGCTTACCACCGTCAAAAACCAGAGAACATAACGCAGAGTGCGTTTAACCACTTTGACTCGAAAATAAATTCTCTTATCTTTTGGATGTCGAGTCCGACCAGATCGTTAAGATCGTCGATCTTCGTCTTCTAATTTAAAAGATAATCTGAGCAACGTCATGGATTGATCTAGATAAGCATATGACAGTAACCAAAGCTCACATTTGGATCCTCTAAGCAAGTGGTTCTTGAATTAAAACTAGCTCGTCACCTTGGTCTCGGAATAAAAACCTCAGTACCAATCAGTTAGATTGTCTACTTCTGAGGGTGAAATTCATCAAATTACCTATCATAGTATGTGATCAGATCATAGTATGTGATCAGATCATAGTATGTGATCTGTGCGCTCAAAATGTTCCTTATGCTAGCTTTTGCTAGAGAGGCACACCTTAGAGTACTCTACCACCCAATTCCAACTCTAAAGAGGTATGAAGGGTGTAGTGTCGGCTCGCCAGTACATGTATCCTTCTCGGTAGCTCGATCACGACTGACCCCTGAGACAAGATTGCACGTGCACACGAAACAAAAGAGATTAGAACTGAGAGCTAAGAGCGCATCTCTGTACACCAAAAGTACTTACGCATGTCACGAGTACTATGATATATGCTAGATAAAATACGAATGCTCTGCCGTAGTGTAGCCAATACACTACAAAGGGATCCCCTAGCTTTTATCTTATCACAAATATCCCTTAGATTTTCGCTTCCCACTTTCTCGGGTCCAAAGAGGGTAGTCATTTTAACTACATTACATCAAACATTCTTCCCAGGTAAAACCTCCCTTTAACTAAAGCCAGCTCTTTAGCACAAAAATTCCTTCAGGTCGCAGAGCCTTTTGGGCTTCTAGCTTCTGTGAATAGATCTAAATCAATCCAAACCAAATACCTTTGAAAGTACTTCAAGGTTGAAGGCTCCAAAAAAGAGCTGAAAACACCCCATCCTTTGTCTTCCTGAAAGCCCTTCCCCCAGCTAAATCTCTCGCCACATAATAACCATCATAATTGAAGTTCCCCGAATGGGATTATCCCTGTCACATTGCAACAAAGGACACCTTTTCTTTGGGCTTCCAACAACTCTGAAAAAAAAAATAACAGTAAAAACCCTCCCGCACCTGCCTACCGGTGCCTCATCAAAGTCCCATTTCCATGGTAATTTGCAATTTTTATTGCCACGAAATTAAAACGGGCTATCACTTTGCGACCGTGCCGCCACCACAACAGCAAAAAACCGCCATCAAATCAGCGAACGCTAAACAAAGAGAAAGGTTCTGCGAAATTGGAAAGGGAGGAGGACCCATTGTACCGCACATTGTATAGCCTTTCAGCTAATCGCGCGTCCTGTCTTAATAAATTATCCTTTATCAAAACGTTCTCCTTTTCATTTCGTCCCAGTTTTTTTTTGGCTTCTTTATTATTTTTCGCCTCCCTACCGCCCATCCTGACCTTTGCAATGACGACGACCACGTCACCTCGGACTCCTCCGTCCGGACAGAACTAATTAATATTAGTGAATGATGATCCCCAACGCGAGCGGGAGTGGTTCGGTTTTCCTTCCGTGCCTCCTCGGCTGAGCATTATCCGATGCCGCATCGAATGAATGGGCTTAAAATTCAAATATTAATCCTTTTGTTTGGCGAAACACTAACATCATTAGGGACGAGGAGCACCAGCTCCCGACGACCAAAAAAACGAAACAAAACCGAAAGCGGAAATATAAACAAACCGTGGTTAATGGGGGAAGCGATAAAAAAATTAAAGCCACCTCTCCGCTCCCGCTCTTCGTCGAAGCCAAGGAGTGGAAAAAGCAAGAAAACACTCCCATACAAAAGGAGTCCTTTTGTGTGTAGCGCGCTCTCGCTTGCTGCGCCAGTGGAAAGAATAATCCTTTGGATTTCGCCATTCATACAACATCCAATGTCTTCATTAGAGATGTTGGTGGTGGTCGTGTAGGGGGGTGGCGAGGTCATGAATAAGGTACTGACTTCCAGTTAACGTCATCGTCATTGAGTAAGGATATCCGGTGTGTTATGATTGCGCGCACACGGTCAGTGTTCATAGCTTTTTGCGTTCAAACACAGAGAGACTCCTTTCAGTGGAGTGTTGATTTAGGACCGAGGATTTTGCAACACAACCCGCTAAGAACACCAGAGTTCTCTTTGAAAATAGTCCACGCGTTATTAGGATTCTCTGTACGTGTGTGTGAAATTTTTTATTTAGAAAACTTATTAAGGATACGGATGATGTTTTCATTTCATTTCGTCAAGTTACTTGGAAAATTGCAGGTGTCGACCAGCAGACGGTGTAGTTAGTTAGTCAACATCGTGGTAATGAGGTTGAGGTGATGTGCTTGTGCATCCATCGGATGTGTGTTTGCCGGAGAGATTTCAGCGTTTGGGGTTTTTCGTCCTTTCAGATATTTGCATGTTGTCTGAGTGGTGAGCAAAAAATGAATGGGGCTCGCGATGAATGGTTGCAGGATTGCACAGGCAGTCAGCGGTCTCCATTAAGGTGATTAATTTTCAGGTTTCTCCTGTTTGACGAACGTCGCATGTGGATGTGTGTATGTGTGTTTCAGTCGTTTCATACTTTTGAAAGGATATTTTTCAAACATTTTATGAGCTAAGAGAAATAATTTTTACGCGCTCTGGTTATGCTGAGTTTGCTTTTGTGGTCGTGGTTATGGTGTTTGTGCAAAGGATTTGCTTTCTGTGGGAATTTATTTTCCAATTGAAAGGATTCCGTGTTTGCGCGGACGTTTTCAATGCGAATTGTGCCCTTTATTTGGTAAAATTATGCGTAAAAAAAGATGTGATTAGTTTGCAATTGAAAGGGGCAGTGGGGCTGTTTGGTTGTGCCGATGGGTAAGGGTTTTTATTTTCAACGGATTCGAATTAACAGAAATGGGGTCTCTGCACTTAAGAGAGACTTTGCACGGCTGAATGGTCTCAATTCGGTGTGAATATGCCATCCTTGCACTGACATTCATCAAGCTAAGCAAATGTCATTTGCATCTTTTCCCACTGACGTAGCACAAAAGCTCAGGCGAGGTTGAATAAGAAAGGATGGCAGAATGCAATTGAAGGCACATCCTTACATATGGAAGCGGGTTTGGTGATCGGCAGCTGAGAACTCACTGACACGTAGCATGCATTGGTATGGGAGGAAACCGCACATGTAGAGTTAGGGTTAGGTTAGGTTAGGTGCCTGTCCCCGCTACGGTAGGGCCAGACTTGGACCAGATTGGCCCATTGTGACAACACAGTGAAGAAAACCGGCTTACCAGCACCAGGCAACCAGAATATGTAGCATAGGTACAACGAATGTGGGCAACCGTAACTGTGTAACCATTTCGTCCCAGAGATGAAATTTCTTATCTTCTGGATGTTGAGTTCAGCTAGATTGTTAAGATCATCATAGAAGTATTCCCCGAGGGTTCTTCTTCTAAGCGTCGCAAGAGTAGGACATATACACAGTAGGTGGGTCGTAGTTTCCTCTTCCTCCTCGTTCCTGCAGCTTTTACAGAAATCATTGGAAGGGACGACCAGTCTCAGTGCATGCCTGCCTATCAAGCAATGTCCGGTAAAGACCCCTATCAGTGAACCTAGATTTTTCCGGTTTGTGGATAAAAGTCTCTCGCATATGTAACTCAAACATGGAAGAACGTATACAGAGGCTAAAAATCTTGGCTGAAATGCATTTTTCAGGCTCTTGATTCTTCCTCCCGAGGCAAGTTTTTCCAGACTACTAGGGAGGACTGGAAGAGATCAAAGGAAATCTTTTGGGACGCGAAAATCTTTAAAAAATTCGTTGACTTCAAATCGCCGAAAGAAGACAGAGTCCTTCTAACCATTTTTTGAAAATGCTCTATAGACACGCCTCCGATACGTGTAACATCATTAGAACAAGTTAGGCGTTGGGCTAAATACCAAAAAGGGACCGGGAAACACTTATTTACTTAGACAGCACTACAGGTTGGGATGAATCTGGGCTCTAACCAACAATCTTCTTTAGCTAGGCCGGTTTTTAGCTAACCAACTGCCTTCAGTTGCAGACTCTTAGTTGATTAGGGCAGCAGGGCAATGCTACGAATTTCCTGGTCTATAACAAATTCATAGCAAAATACCCAAATCTGCTTCACGACAATACTTGGACGGATTCTCACGAAGAAACGCTAGATACACTAATGAGCACCTACTTCCCTGGTTGTAGTGACGTGACGATCTCCAGAAATAAGCTATCTATTCTGGAGAACACGAAACGTTGAGATGCGGTGGAAACCGAGGTATTTCGATGAGCGGAAGATAGCATGGGCAGTTAGATCATTTGCTGCATTTAAGGCGTCAGGAATGGATAACATTCACCCAGTGATTCTGCTAGAGTCAGTAGAAACTATTATTCCATGGCTCAAGCGGATCTTTACTAGTTGCCTAAAGTAAGGTTATGTTCATAGGGCTTGGAGAGAGGTACGTGTTATTTTCATTCCCAAAGAAGGGAAGGTGGGCCACACGACCACGAAGGACTACAGATCCATTAGTCTGTCGTCCTTTTTGCTGAAAACACTGGAACTACTGATCGACGTATATGTAAGCGGCCTATACGGTGATAGCAACATATCAAAACCACAGCACGCGTATATGAAAGGTAGATCGGTAGATACGGCCCTTCATGGGGTATTATCGACGATATAGAGATCTCTCCATCATAAAAAATTTACTCTTGGGACATTTCTCGACATCAAGGGCGCATTCAACAATGTAAGCGCCAGCGCGATTATTAGCAGCCTACAAAGAGCCCGACTCAGCACCGGATTCAGTAGCTGGATTGGGCTGATACTTAAATCGCGTGTCATTCACTCGATCTTGGTCTGTAGGGAAACTCCTCAGGGAGGAGTCTTTTCTTCCCTAATATGGCTTCTTATCGTGGACGACATCTTGGTATCACTCAGAGACAATGGCTTCAATGTGACGGCCTATGATGACGATTTGGTCATTCTGGTAGCAGGCAAATTCCTTCCAGTCCTTAGAGAGAGGCTCAACTATGTGCTAGCAAAGGGCTGGTAGTCAATCTTACAAAGACAGAGGTTGTGCTTTTCACTAAGAAGAGATCAATTCCTGATTTCAAACCTGCGAGGATCGGGTGTGTTGAATTTAGCCTTGCGGGATCAGCACGCTATCTGAGCGTTATTCTTGATTCCAAACTAAACTGAAAGGAGAACATCGATGAGCGCATCAAGATGGCATGCGTAGCCTTCTACTTCTACTAAAACTGCCTTGAGACTGAGAGAAGGCCGACAGTGGACACCAGCTCCTCAGTACTGTCTCGATGTGAGAATTCCGACAGATCTACAGAAGCACATCACGTGATCCAGACTCTGGCATTTAACAGGATATTTAATATCAGAATTCCTGACAGATATGACTGAAGGAATCACAAAGTTACCAATAAATAGGAACTGGCTTTCTACACCGATGGTTCTAAGATGGATGTTGGTACAGGTTCCAGGGTCTACTGTAAGCCCCTAGGAATAAAAAAGTCCTTTAAAATAAAGGACGACTGCAGTGTCTTTCAAGGCGAAATCACAGCCATCATCTAGGCCTCGAAAACTGTCCGAGATAGGGGTATCACCGCATGGACAATCAAATCTATATCGACAGCCAGGCAGCCGTTAAGGCTCTGGAGTCCGCGATAACTAGATCGTGGCTTGTAAGTATCTGCAAGAGCCAATGCGGTGACTCTATGTTGGGTACCAGGGCATATGGATATCCCAGGTAATGAAAGAGCTGATGAATTGGAACGGAGGGGGGCAGCGCTGCATGCCTCACAGGGTTTCCCCTTTGTTAGAATTTTAATAAGCTTGTTAAAAAGGTATATCGATGACGAGGCCATACGTCGAGCCAATACAGGGTGGATCCAGCTAGACACATGTGCAACATGTGCAGAAGAGATCTCTGTCTCTAATCAAACTTAGTCGTCGCAAAGCAAGGATAGTCTCCGGCATCATTACTGGACAGTGCGCAATTGGTATTCATGCCCGCCTCACAACGACTATTGGCGAAGTTGCAGGGATGAGGAGTAGATCGAATCTATCTGTCTGACACCTGCTGTGTGAATGTCACGGAGCTGGAAGACTTGGGTGACATCGAGCTAAAGGAATTCCTGAGATTCATTTCCTTGTCTGGGTGATTTTAAATCAGCGGCTCCTCTTCTCCAACCTAACCATCCGGTCACTATCGCATTTCTAAAAACAGTGTCCATTCAGTAGGGAGCGAGTACGTGTCCTAGCTGCTTTCATGGACCAGGACAGTAGAAACTTCTAACGTTCTACGTGCAATTTGAACGGACGAACTTTTGCTCCGAAACGATTTTGGAATTAACGTGAGTAGCCACACATATTCTACTTGAAAAGGTCCCATTTCTGACTTCGAACAAAATTGACGAATGCAAGCCACGCCAAGGATGACACATCAGTTCCTAGTTAAAAACCAACTCTACCCACCCTCTACCCTTGCACAATTCTTTGGCCAATTTAATCGAATCTTGCAACGTTCTTCGAATTGATTCCTAAATCCTGTTAATTCAAAAATCCAATCGACATCTCTACCAAAGTTCTCCATGCTGCTAAGTCCGCTTCTCACTCCCAAAGCACATCATCCAAGATCACACTACTTAACTTTCGCATTTCGATACTCTCCAGCAGAAGCAGCCAATTTCTACTCCTTGAATCAAATAATATCAATGTACACATAATCCTATTACTCGTTCACCTAACCCCATCCTCAGCGCTCGTCCTTAAAATCCAAATATACTTTCCCTTCCGTGGGGTAGTGAAAGTTTCTTTGAGGGGGGGAGGCCAAAGTTGTGTGTGCCAAATCCAATCACAAAAGCACACACCCAGCGAATTTTAAACAACACCGAACAGGGAAAATTGAATTTTCGTCCTTAATATCCGTTTCTATCCGACACCAGCAGCACCCGTGCGTCCTCCATGGGAATATGAGTATGGAAGTTGGAAACTTACTAGACTACGATGCTATGTACTACACACCATTCAATTGGGTAATAGAGGAATACGTCCGCAACAGTCCTTGTCGTCGTCGTCGTCCTTTTTTTCCGCTTGTCGTGCCAAACTTCTACTCCACACACACACTGATTTTAAGCTCAAGAATTTTGCGGTTAAATATCCTTGAAAATATGTACAATGATTAAAACTTTTATCAGTTAATTAAAATGTCGATTCATCGTAATTTATATCCGTCTTTCCGCTTTTGCGTCATGAGCAACGACGGCAACGGCGACGACGCCGGGCGGAAGGGAGACGAGTGGTACATATTCATATCGTGATGGGAAATCCTTACCGGAGGGCGATTTTACTAATGGAACGTCATCTGGGTTGGGTGGGGATGGGAGAGCGGAGGGCGAACTGAGTTGGCAGAGCCACGCAGTGTTGAAGGATGATGGTTGGGTTGTTCTTCGCAGGCCAATAGGTGTGGGAGGGAAAGGGTTAGCGGCAACTCCGTGAGTTGCTGTTTTACATTTTTGACAGAAAAGTGCCCAAAGTGTTATTTGTAAATGAAGCAGTGATTAATGAGCACATTTCCTTAATTCGTTTAGTGGCATTTTAAAGGGGTGAAGGGATGCGCGGAGAGTTTGCTGTTCAATTGTTGAAAAGAGCTTAGAAGATGCCATCGAAGAAAGCAAGAGGACTCGAAGATCGACCAGAAATGAGAAAGGTTTTAGGGAAGGCTGAATAGGAGAGAAGGTCGCACCCGTTAATGTTGACTCTGAATTACCCTTAGGCCAAATCATGGCTACAGAAACTCTCTAAGGAACTCGTAAATGCCACATAAATCAAATGAGGTGATCCTAACATGGATAGTTCCGTCAACAAAACACCGAAAGGTGTTCTAACCTCCTTCGGAGGATGCGGGGGGTTGCAGAGCTGCTACGCCAACGATGCTAAAGAGTACACCTCTAAGTTTCTTAGACAGAGTCTCAGTCTAGACAGAAAGCTGTCGTGGAGGAAAAATATTAACGATCGTACTAAGAAATCCGAAGAAAACCCTATGGACACAAAAGTACATAGTAGGTCCTGAATAAGGATTACAGCTCTGGCAGACGGATTCTCACATTGGACCTATTCGTTCGATGTAGATGCTTTGACATTACGAGTGCGCTGAGTAATTTTATCACTGCTGCGATCCAGTTAATATTCATGACGGCCAGAAAGCTATTAAAGCAAAAAGATTCTAAGTTTCGGCGGATTGTGGGACAAGTTACAGGACACGTTAACCTGAAGAAACACATCCATAGACTTGAATTTACTGACGCAGCAATTAGTAAGAACTTTTAAAAACGAGAGGAAATTCTTGAATAGCCTAAGCGTTTTGTGAATAAAGGAATAGGAGAAATCCTGAACATCACCATTCTGTATTCTGTATTAGGGGCCCTAAATGCGCACTGCGACCTGTGACGTCTATTGGTTTAACCGGAGGTTATATTGACGCTTTTGATAAACCTCAGTATAGCCTTAGGTTCAATTTTCCGAATTTCCGCTGGGTTGACCGAGGTCCGCGTCAAGTGGAGTAGTCTTTTCCTTGCGGCTCTTGGACATACGCACAAAATATGTTCAGCGGTCTCTTTCTGTTCTCCACAGAGCCGACAAATATCGGTATCTGATACTTTCATTATATGCAGATGGTATCTGAGTGGACAATGTCCTGTCAGATAGCCCGTTAAGGTTCTTAACTCATCTTTTGTGAGATCAAGTAAAGTCATGGCCTTGTATAGGTTGAGGTTGACAAAACTTTTTCGCTTGTCTAAGACCCCGTTATCCCATTTTGTTATCTTGAAGTAGTCGCAGTTGGGTGTTACTCCAAAACAGGTTTCGGGCGCCTCTTTTCACCAGGCCGTCAGCCCGTTCGTTACCCTCGAAGCCTTCATGTCCTGGGATCCAGGCCACGGTAAACTTATTAACCGATGCAAGGCTTTCAAGGAGGTTGAGATAGTCCCAGACAAGCTTGGATTCTACCGTATAGGATTTAAGGGCTAACAGTGCTGCTTGACTGTCTGGAAAGATATAGATGCGGGTTCCTCGGGTTCTTTTCCACAGGCATTCTCTTCCACACAATTCAGTAGCATAGACTTCCGCTTGAAATACTGTAGGTGAGTTTCCAAGCGCTGCCGCGAGTTTGATACTAGGACCATAAACCCCTGCCGTTTTCCAATTTTGAACCATCTGTATACTAGATTTGGGAATTTGGTAGTGTAGCAGGGCCTTCATTTCAACATTCGCTGCGGGCTTAAGGGCTAACAGTGCTGCTTGACTGTCTGGAAAGATATAGATGCGGGTTCCTCGGGTTCTTTTCCACAGGCATTCTCTTCCACACAATTCAGTAGCATAGACTTCCGCTTGAAATACTGTAGGTGAGTTTCCAAGCGCTGCCGCGAGTTTGATACTAGGACCATAAACCCCTGCCGTTTTCCAATTTTGAACCATCTGTATACTAGATTTGGGAATTTGGTAGTGTAGCAGGGCCTTCATTTCAACATTCGCTGCGGGCCTCTATAACAACTTCGAAACTTGTGTAGAAACGGTATCTCTTGAGCATGGTATCTGGACCTCACCAAGGAAACGAAATGATTTTTCCGATAACTCCGTCATTGTTCTCCATTTTTCCTAAAACACCCTAGTCCTGAACTATTTCTACAATTCACCCGGAAAAAAGGGTTTCTCTCCACCGGTCTCAGTGAAATGTATTCTGCGCCATACAGGGACCGTTAGGCAACCCTAACAAATAAAGAGTTGGCGCAACAGTTCGAAATGGGCCAAGGCCTACCGTTTGTGTTGTGGACCTGGTTGGTTGATGAATTGAAAAGCATCTTCATGACAAACTGTACTCTCGGAGGTTTATTATTCCATTCAGCTATGACTTTACCGACATATGACACAAAACAAACCGGAGCTCCGCTTGACAGTTAAATTTTACCACATAAGCTCGTTCCCATCTAAAAAAAAAAAATTGGCCACCAACTTATGCAATAATCCGATACTTGGCCTTTTCTAATTTTTTCTTAGACATGTTTACGTTCATCTGACACGTGCACATGTTTTCCACGCACATCATTAAACAAAAGCTCGTTGTGCGATTTGCACCTCGCAGCATTCCGTGAATACACACATCTTCTCCTTTAATCAAACTCAACGTGATAATGAACCTTTACAATAGCAGCAGCAGTTCCTTCTGTTAGTCCTTGTTGTGCCACCACCACGCACAGAGACGAAGTGCCATAGGAAATTTGCATTTTACAATAATTGCCAAAAACCCGCAAGCATATCGCTCCAAGGACGACTGCCATGCTCTCTAATTAGTTTATGTTTGTCTTTGAATTGCTCCTCTGTTTGTCGTAGGTTTTCCTATATGTCCTCACATTGTTGTTAACACATCTAAAGGATTTACAACCTCCTCTCATCCGACGACAACGGACGAAAGGACACGAATACAGTTTTTAATGCGAAATTTCCGCTCCATAAGACAAACATTCTTATGGCCTATGAGCACCACTTTTCCCGGGGATTTTAGAGAGATCCTTGACAGAGGAGTTTGCTGTCTTATATGTTCCATAAGGTAATGAAAAACTTTTACTAATAGTTCATATAAATGGAATGCAACCAGTACCCTGACAGTCCAGTGATATCCATCAAAATTCTATTTTAGCTCCCCAAGCCTTTGGCGGCTATAGGAACCCAAACAAGTCCTCTGAAGACTCCTTTCGTTTGATTCTTTTCATAGGGAAGAATGGCAATCATTTTCCTTTGAACAAAGCCTGTATGTACATATTTCTTTACATCAGTTCCTCAAACAACGTGTCCTTCAGTTCGTAATCCACGACATTTCGAATCCATCAACTCAACTCGAATTCAATTATTTCGGTCAACCCACAGACGATTCTACGATTTCATTTAGAGTTTCCCCGTAAATCTAATATACTTTCCTCTTTCTTCGAACAAAGGCACCGTGTATAGGATCCTTCTTTCAGCATTAAATGCACTCGAGGATACGAATTATAGCGGTAAATATCCACCAGCTCACCTGCAGCTATTGTTTCTTTACTCAATCCCACCGCAGCACAGAGAAAGAGAGGAAGAGAGGAAGATCGAAAAAGAGAGCCTTATCCTTGAACAGTTGTGTATTTGTGAATGAGAAAAATCTCAAAAAACGATTTTATGACTTTTTCCTCGTCTTTATCCTTCTTTTTCGGTTTAGATGACGGAAAAACGAAAAAACTAGGTCAAGACTGTGTATTTCTCCCCCGCAGTACAAACATTTATCCATCCACCCCTCGATGTCAGTCGTTGTGTTCTTCTTCGCTCCCCCTTCCCCTCTCCAAAAGAGAAGAACAAACTCCCTGAGTAATCCTGTAAACCCACATTAACCTGAGCGTACAAATAGCAAATCTCTCCCACAGCCGGTCCCCCGTACCGCCCAAACCTAATCCACAGGAGCAATTTTGAACATTGTTTGCCTAACTACCACTGCGTTGCTCTTTGCTTTAGTACTCCATCCTCTCGGGTGGTGGTCGGGTGATGCTTGCGACTCAATGTTCCATCTATGAAAATCGCTTCATCCCAAAGTGCAGTTTACCTCAATCCCTTGTAAACACAATTGAGCGCCCCCCGCCACACACACATATTGTACCTGTCTTCACTCAAGTCCTTAGCTCCGCTTTTTATTACAACGAAAGTCGAACAACTCAAGAATTTTATTTTCCGTTCTTTTGCACTTCGAGTCGACGAAGAGAGTCGGGGCCTTTTTTTTTGCCGTGATGGTGAATGCAGTTTTACTTTTCTCAATTTCAATGAATTCCGCTTTGGAACTGCGATTCTTGGATAAGACATCCTGTCATGCCATCAACCTTACTAGTGTGCACAGAGAAGACGTTAAAAGCTTTTTTCACCGCCCCAGATGTACACGTACATACATATGTAGGTGAGCTCGTCGTCCTCCTTGCTTGTCGTCATATCGTCAGAAAGAAGCAATATTACTTTCAAATACACTGCCGTATACATCGGCATACCGGCGGGACCACTGTGAGCGGCACGATAACAGCGGGGGAATGAAATTATTTCCAACTTGGAAGTGCATTCCTTTTTTTGCATTTAATTTTGAACCACCGCTGCTCCCAAACCACTTAGTTAGTTGTTGGTCCTTCGCAGGGTAGGCCCCTTAGAGAGGACTAAGAAAAAAATCAAATGGGCGAAGACATTTGTTTCGTATCGGTTTACTTAACAAACCGACCAACGATGAGGAATGAATTTGTGTCCTGAGCAGAAGGTGGGTGGCGCTGCCACCTCCCAACTTTCAAGTTGGAAGCTATTACTTCGCCATCGCCAGTTTGATTTTTCTTTTGGTCGACCTGTTCCAACAATGACTTGGGAAAACAGTTTAACCTTAAGACGGGCTAGAGGATGGTGAAGAAGTTAACAGATAAACCAATGTCCCACACTGTCCTTGTAGGGATTTCAGAGACTTGATCCTGTGCGTGTGTGTATGTATGTGCAGTGGTCGTTTTCTAAATTGTTCTCTGCCTTTTTATGGCGATTACTTGTCAAACTTTGAGATGGGGATGAAGAAAGTTCTCCCGCAGGACAGAGGATTGTGGACCTGTCGGCCGGGTGTCTTTTATCCGGGATTTTGTAATTGTCGATTTATGTGTCCTCAAAGGATAAGGGAATTGATAAATGGTCGATGTGGGCGATGAAATTTTTTTTTCCTTTTTTCGCACACGGTTTTTGGAAGTTGGAGAGGTGAGGAAGAGGATGCATGGACACTTGTCCAGTTCTAGTAAGAAAATCCTAGAAAAAGTGGGTCACACGCAAAGGTAAGGACCTTTTTTGTGAAGTATATCCAATGGACATTATCACAATTTTATATCGAAGAAGCAATGTGTTCGGAATACTGAGTTCAACACCCGGACTCGGGGGCATTGTGAATATTCAGACAGTAAGTAAGATGAAATGTGCCTTGGAAGCTATAACAAATAATCATCAAAGGAATTGATTGAGAAGAAGGAATGACCTTGCACTAGGAGACCAGAGCTAACAAAATGACAAAGGCAAACCCTTGGAGACCATATCTAACGAAATAACAAAGGCGCTTCCTTGGATTTGTCCGTACGATTTTCAGCTCTTCAACAGACATCGTTCGAAGGCCTTATTACTGTCAAAAAATTTCGCCCTCCTATTTTTACAATTCGTTAGGCTTTACGAACAGAAGAGAAGCGACAAACACCAGGTTCTCAGAAGGACAAACAATGAGCATGAGAAGCGTGCGATCGAGCTAATTGAGGAGTTTCGCAGCACAGTGTTACTCTCTGCGGGGTCTTTGGTCGCAGGGACATAACCGGAAACGATATGGTCGACAAACTTGGAAGAAAAGGGTCTACAATGGACCAAATTCAAGCACTGCAATGGATAAAGCACCCCAGGGCCCGAGTGGAATGTAAGACCCTGACGACAGCCAAAAGTAGGTGAAAGTCGCTTACCACCTGTGGTAAATCAAAAAAAAAAAATATATAACGAAGTCAGAACGAACAAGCTTTTGAAATATGACACAAAGCCGCTGTCAATGTTGGTAGGTGCACTCACCGGCCACAACCTTTTAAGAAATCACACAATCAAAATTTAACTCAACGATGACAATATAAATACAGTGGGATACGCTAATAACTACGGTGAAGGGACGGAACAAACGGGGTCGTTATATCCTGTGCTCTCCAGAAGTATTCGGAAAAAATTAAGAACATTTACTGGAATAATATTCAACAGATACAGAGCCACACAATGTAAAACGATTGTCGGTGACGCAACAAACCGTTAATGCTGTCCAAAGTAAAATCACAAGAATGAAAAAGAAATATTCAGATGCACATGTGTTTGTGTTTTCTTTAATATTCTCTCATTTTGTCGTTATAAGCCACGACAAGAATTGATTTCTTTTCGAAAATTGGTCGCTATATCCGACGCGTTGTTATAAGCGAGGTCGTTATAAACGACTTTCACTGTATGTAGAGTCTGCGGTGACGAAGAGGCTCAAAGGTTACTTCTTACTTCTTTTGCCAATTCTTAAGCCCATGTCACTTGAGAAACAGAACATTAGGAAGACACTACGACCAGGACATACATACTATCTGATGTTCCACTAAACGATCATTCTAGGTTTCTGAGGACATCACGATGGCTGAAGACCCCAGTTAACAACGAGCAGTAAGGTAGAAGCCCTGTAGGAACCGGAATCAACCCCCATGGGCATAACATCACAAGGACCTAAGTGTGATGAGGTAGAGTGGTTTCTTCCACATCAACCTAGATACCTAACCTAATCTAACAGTGTAACAGCTTGAGTTCCTTTTTCCAGAGTCTCACCAGATAAAAAAGAAAACGTAGTCGAGTCTAATGCTTTGATACGAACGGAAGGGATGGTGTCTTGTGGACGCAGCTGAATTTTGACATAACAATGTTTCTGAATTTCGGTCACAGTCCACTCTGATCTCTTGCCCATTCCAAAAAGATAAATTTCAATGTTTACCAATCACGGCTCTATCCATCGACCGTTGATTCCCAAGCAAGGTCTACTTATGCGTTTCGTCAAACATTATATTGCCCCCCGATGGCCACAAATTCATTTTGCAGCGAATTCAAAACCCATTTTCGGCTATCAAAAATCAGATTAAAACAATTTAAATGAGCCGTGTGTGTCTCACGAGTGCCGGCCATTGGCAGGACGCAACCAAACGGCTTGGACGTTGAAAATTTCATTAAAACGAAGCAGTTTTTCTGCCGCCTGGCGTTTTAATGAAAATTTTAACACCGTTCTGTCAAAGCACCGTCAGAATCAAATGCAACCTCAATGCCGACCTCCCTGCCCCTCCCCCTGCCTCGCGTGTCCTGATTTTTATAAAGTTAATAATTTAAATTCATTTAAATCGATAGCTGCACAGCTCACTCCGCTCGCTCCTCGGACCACAAAGGCATTTTCCACGAATCGGATGATTAAAATTCCGTTTGTTGCCAAACCAGGTGCAACTGTGTGTGTGTATTGTGTGCGCAATTATTTGCTTTTAATTAAAACAAATATTAGCGTAACCTGTAAAATAATTGAAGAGAGAGAGGGGGAGGGGGTGAGCGAGAGTTGATATTGTTGAAATTCTGGTCACAGGATGCCATCGATTTGAGGTCTATTTACCACCGCTGACCAAATGACGATGATGATGCAAAACCCAACGCGTAATGATGGATAATATGTGGGTCTGTGGTCACTTTGGACAAACAATTGACGGATCATCGGGTGGAATGATTAAATCTCGCTGGCATTCCAATTAATCAAAATGAACTGCATCCACGTATAAATGGTGTATCATTGGGCGGCCGCTTTTTTTTAATTAAAAGGTTTTCGGACGAGTCTCGCTTTTAATTTTAAATTTATCGTCTAAAAATGTTTTATAAACACGGTTTTGAAGCGAGCAAGGCTCAGAGGATAGCCGGCTTGTGGGATGAAATTAAAAATTCCCTTGTGTCTGTGTTGATTGCGTTTGTAGCCGATGAAATGTTGGAGCTTTGCACTTGCGAATGGCCATTGATTTTGACTGAAGGGCTGGTAAGCGGACTCATGCCTCGCGGCGATAGGGGAAATCTAACTCTAGAGAGTTTTAGAGATGATGAACTAGTTTAAGTCAGTAGTATAATAATTTGCTATATATGTATCTGCTTTGGTGATGGTTTCCAGGTCTACTGACTCCTTTCTAGGACGTGGGCTAGGTGAAGGTAGCTGTTTGGACCTAGACGCAGACACACATAGACCATATGAGGTCCTTTGTGATATAAAATGTGTGGCACAATGGACGAAAAATTGAGTTTCAAATCGATACAACGTTTTGCTAAGAAAAGATCCCCCATTCAGAGCCTTTATGCGATGCGGTACGTAGCTATCCAAAAGGAAAATATCCCAATTTTCAAAACTTTGTGTTAGGTTTATCCCCCTCAGGATTTCCGAGAGTGCCAAATACCAAATACTCGTGCTCGATAAGAAACTCCGTTGGAAGCTGAACATTATAAATTAATAAATAGTTGGCGTGACAGCTCGGGATGAGCCAAGGAATAGCTTCTCGCAACCATTCATGTTGTGCGTGTTGTATTGTTCACACGAATGGAAGGGATTGCCGATTTCTAACGGCGTATTGAGAAGCTCTGTCATGACAGATTATACTTCCGAAGGCTTGTCATTTTGTGGTGCCGCGAAAAATGTTCGATGGACATGGGTGGGGCTTGAAGCCACGCCGCTCGGTCCGCAGTCCAACGTACTAACCACTAAACATACAGCGAGCACTGAATATTAACGATAGATTTAAGAAAGCCACAATAGACATCTACTCGTGCAGCAAAAAATTTGAGAAAACCTGAGAATTATCCTGCGGATGTACACGGCTATAACAAAGCAGCAGGACTTGAGGCTATCCGTAAGCTATTCCTGGTGGATATATTTGTACGAGCCTCGGCGGACATCAGTGCATTACGAATAGGCCAGTCAGTCTGCTGGAAGCCAAATGCAAAAGAAATACTGCTGTTCTTATATTATCATATTATAGGCAATGTATCCACAACCGATTACACAACACCTAACCTTGAGTTTATAACCATTTTTAAGCACTTATCCTAGGAGGGAGGAATGGAAAGGCGGTAAAATTTTAAAATCTCAAACATTTCAAGCATTCCACAGCTGCCTACACCGATGGATCCAAAATGGATACTGGTGTGGGCATCTCTAAGTCCGCCTGCTTTCCGAACTACAGCAGTGTTTTCCAAGGGAGGTCTTAGCAGTGACACTTGCCACCCGTGAGACTGCGATGAGGGCAATACCACGAGAGGATATCACCTTTATCACAGCCAGACAGCAATAAAACCTATTTCTGCTACTGAAATAAAATCGAAACTTGTGCGGTGTTGTGGAGAAGAGCTCAAAGCCTTGTTCTCAAAGTCTGAGCAAGGCTTTAAGCGAAGCCTGACTATCACTACAGACGCAGATGCTGCGAGCTCCTCACCTTTCCAATATAAGCCAAGGCCATAAGGATAACAAAAGTCTCTTCCTTGAAAATAGAGGCCTACTTGCCTAATGAGGAGTAAAGTCTAGTGTTGCCAGTCTCCACGAAGTCACTAGCAACGCATCTACTATGTATGACTGGTTTTAGTGAAAATTCAACTTCAGCCTAGTCAAGGGGCCGAATTACCGCAATGGATAATGAGTGTTTGAGTGGAACTCGTGATCGAATGACCCATTAACTTCATTGGGAGCAGTGATACCAAATCCTCATTTCGACGACGAATTACTCGTTAACGAGAGTTGTAATTCGGCCCCAGGTTAAGAATCTGGCTGAAGCCAGTCCTGATCGCAAGGAAAGTTGACTTGAGCTGTGTGGTTTTTACACGTGTCTCCTATTTCACTGCACATAATTGAAATGAAATTTCAACTCACGAACCAATAGCATACATGCGCAAGCTTCTGCAACCTTTTCCCTGCCCTTAATTTCCTCTGCATCTGCTACATTTTGAGTGTCTGCTCTGCATAGTCTATCTGCCGCTTTGTTCTAACTCTCGAAATCACCCACTTTCATCTGTCTGCGACGTGTGTTTGTGTGTGAGGTTATGCACTGCCGAGTAGGTATGTGTCTATTAGCACAACGGAAAACATTAAGCGAAATTAAATTAAGTTGCTGGCATTCATTAGTGCACGAAATACAACCAAAAAAAAAGTTCGTTAAACTTTACAAAAAAAAAAAAAATGGCGAATATCTACCACACATGTGTGTTCAATTTTGTGCTGCGGATGAAGTAAAAGTAGATGACGCCGGAGTTGTTAATAACGAAACGCTGAGCGCTCGAGGCAAATTTTACCATTTGCACTGCCACAGCAGGAGCAATGAGAAGTTTTTCCTGCTGCACAATGAGTAAAATGTTCTTCCTGTTTTTTTTTTTGCAGACACTGGTGTTCCACACCACATACCCCTTTCGTGAAGTAGGACCAACATTTTTTTTTTGCTGCGCGGTTGAAGGGATAAAATATTTTTGAGCTTATCACGGCTTTATCTGCTGCTCATGTCGTTCTAGTGTGGAATGTGGTGGTAAAGTTTTTTTTTACGGACTTGTATTGATGTGTTAAAGTTTTGTTTTTAAGCGCATGATGGGAATGGTGGGAATGTCTTTGACTCCGAGTTTTGTCCATCTGTTCCAAGAGCATGGTAAAGTTGTATTCAACACGTTGCCACCTCCTTAAAGGATTAGATGGTAGAATCGTTGAAATAATATTGAACCGATGAGCTTCCAAATGCCAGTAAGGCTTACAAATGGAAAACGTTGCAGGAATTCCGGACAATGTCTGAGCTCTACGTTATTATCTGCGGAGTATACCCACGAAAAGCAGCTCTTCCAGTGAAAGAGGAAAAAGTGCAAGAGCAAAATATTGGAACACTGTGTGTAATCGACAACGACACCAGCGCTGAGATCAAACGAAGGACAATTCTTGCCAATCGCTGTTTCTTTGGGCTAAGAAGGCAATTTAGTAGCAAATCCCTCTCTCGAACAACTAAAGTGACCCTGTATAAGACCTTAATCGTCCCAGTCTTACTCTACGGCGCAGAGGCATGGACGCTGTCTAAAGTGGATGAGGTTGCACTTGGTTTTTCCGAGAGGAACATTTTTCTGGTGATTTTCGGCCCCGTCTGCATAGACGATGAGTGGAGGAGGTGATACAACGACGAACTGTACGGGCTGTACAGCGACATCGACTTACCCAGAAAAGTGAAGGTCCCATGACTGAGGTGGCTGTGTCAAGCAGGGCGGATGGACATTAATGCTCCGGCCTAGAAAATCTTAGAACCCACACCCGTGGGACGGCGCAGTAGAGGAAGACAGCGACTTAGGTGATGCACGCAAGTGGAAGGCAACCTCAACCAACTTGGCGTGCGATACTGGAGGCAGCTGGCTAAAGATCGAGCTGCCTGGAGACTTTTGTTGGTTGAGGCCTAGATCCACCTCGGATTGTAGCGCCACTTTAAGTAAGTAAGTACAAAAGTAAGTACAAAAGTTACGCCCAGAAGCCAAACAGCATAAGGAACCCTTCTTGGTGAAACAAAAAGTTGGCGAAAGTAGGACGAAGCATCGAAGGCAAGTTGTGGCAATTTGGTCTGTTTTTTACCAAATTTTTCCTCCTCCCGGCTGAAGGACTAAATTTCGTGGCTATAGGGGGAAAAAAAAAAGTGGAGACTGGAGAGAAAATATTTGGGAGCCCGCTTTAATGCTCGTTAACCTAGCAACTGACTGTGAGAATATTGACGCCTGAAGTATCCCATTCCTTCATAGGAAACTCTAGCCGTTTTAGTTGATCTCTGGATTCCTCTTTTGGTTTGAGTGGGTCTGCTTCCAGGTGTGGACAACAGCTCTCACTAAACCTAACCCGAGGTCCTTTTCTAGAATCCAGAGGAATTATTGTATGAAGGTAAAGTTTCTCGTTGAAATCCACTCAAGAGCATTGTTTGCTGCACTTAGACACTGAAAAACTCATTAAGAGGTGTGGGTTGCTGAAGCACAATCTAATCAAAGCTTGTGCTGATTTTTTTTGGTGTAAAGTGCTCGTCGTCCATCCCTCCATCTTTTCAATCCAAAATGCAAATGTAAAGTGCAATCAAAATTCCTCCGCGATATGATCCGCTGAACAACGACATCCAAACATCGCACATCTGTTCCCATTTGCTTACAGCAAACAACCGTGAAACCCCATTATCAATGCAAACTTTGGTCTGGCACATGCATCCTTTTTTGTTCAATTTTTCGCTCCCCGTTCCACCGCTTAGGAATAAAAATATACCTTCACCTATTGACAAAAAAAAAAAAAAATAAAAACCAAAAACCTTTCAAGCCTCGCACTAGCTTCTGCTCTGTCTCTCTCTCTGTACAAGCATTTAAAATGCAAGTGCTGTCCATTTGCTGGGATGGTGTCGTCCATCCGCGATAGGTGTTCATGGCTGCACACCAAATTGAATTACATTCGACAGTGTATTGCAGGACAAACTCTCTCATGGGGACGAGAGAATACAAGAAAAAAAAACAGAAATTTCCATATGAAAGGACATCACTTGACGATGATAATGACGCCCGCGACGATGACGTCGAGGACGACCAATGCGACAAAGAAATGGAAATTCCAACGAAAAAAAAAGGATTATCCATCCTGAAACTCAGTTATTCCATAAATTGGTTCATTATCATATTTAATGAAATGATATTTTGCAAACAAGGGCGACACTGTCCGCCGCGGTGTCCTTGTAGAGCATATTTCACTGCATAATTTTTATTGCCATATGGGGAGCATGCTGCTGCCCGTCGTTCGCTTGTGTGGCTTCGCGCTTATCGCCACACGAGGAGAAATTACTTTTGTTGAGATAATTGCGTGAAACATTGCAATAGAGCCGAAGGACATTTTCATGCATATGGAGATGGAAAATTAATACCCACAAGGAACAGGCGCAAAAAAAAGTGCACAACGACCAGAGAAAAGGGTTATAACAATAATTATTGCGTTGTACACCGCTAAAAAGGACTCACAACGGCCACAGTGTATCATTTTACTCCTGTTAAATTGTTTGCGTGCCTATTGTGGGTGGCGCTGAAGAGCCACCCCGCACTTGGAGGCAAAGGAAAAGTGAAAAAATTCGATGGGAAAATTTTTCAATTTATATGGAAATTGCCAATAGATGGTGTTGCATGTACGGGCAGATAGCAGGAACCTGATGTGAGTTAGGAACGATGGTTAAACGGGCATGAAATATCAAAAAGTATCGTTGGGTCGCGCGCCGGTGAGTGCCCGCTTGCTGGGTGGTTTTGGGCTGGAGGCGGACCTTTCATGTCGGGCCACAGGATATTTAATATTACGGCCGATATGAATTTAATTTAATTGCACATTGCTTTGTTGTAAGAATCCTTTTTCGGCGGGCATTTTTCGAATTCATTTCGGTTTGTAATTGTGAAGTTTGTGTGGTTCCCTTTTTGGCCCACAGGGGCAGCTTGTGTTCATATACTCTGAGGTCAAATCCTTTACATATTCCATTGAGTTGGGTAGTAGTTTTCGAAATTCGAGGTTAGGACGCTGTCCAAGTCAGTAATATAAACAATGCTGCGAACCATAAAGACTAGATAGGAGTCGTATCAATATAAAAGTCGATGAAAGGGTCAAATGGAATTTTAACCATATTGAGCAATTCTGACTGGCACTGAAGTAAGATCCCTCATCGCCTTAACAAACAATGTTTTCTGCAAAAATGGATAAAAAGAAAACGAGCACAACCGACCATTAAATAAGCTGACAACAACTCTATAGAAGAAGGTAACAGACACTTAACGAAATTCGCCCAGAGTTATTTCTCCTCTACTTTGGATTATAGGTTAGGTTAGGTTAGCGGGCCGATGAAGACGATAAAATCCTCTTCATCTCACTGAGGTCTATGTAGACCCGTTGTGGTACCCATGTGTTTTACCAGATACTCTGGCTAATAGTCATGAACATGAGACTAGATAGAGAGAAGGTCAAGTTGATCGCATATGCGAATGACATGGTTATACTTGTGCCAGGAATGCTTCCCCTTGTGTTAAGTGAAATTATGAAGGCTGTTTTAGATAAGATAGGCACCTAGGCCGCAGGTTGTGCCCTTGGTGTAAGCCCGAGTAAAATTGAACAGATTTATTACCAAAACCAAAATACCTGACTTCACCCTTCCTCGAATGGTCAACCACTCACTCTACTCGCCAGCGCTAGGTATCTGGGTATTTTGCTTGACCCAAAACTTAACTTGAAGCAAAACATAGAATACGGAACACAGTGAACCCTTCTATGTTTGAAGCAAAACATTTGGAAAGAAGTGGAGATTTTAACCAAAGATAACTTCGTGGATATTCAAAGCCATATTTGTCATATTCTCACCTACGGGTCACTGGTATGTTAACCCGTGTTGAACAAAGGCTACAACGTTACGAAACTTAAAAGGCTCCAAAGAACAGCAAGTATAGGCATCACGAACGCATTGAGGTCGGCCGGTGGATTTACACCTGAAAAATAACGCAATATGCAGCGCAGTCAGACTCAAAGAATCTAGGCGCAAGGCACTGCAAGGCACTATGGGCATAGCAATATGCCTCGTTACCAAACGACATGCTTACACGGTCATCTACACTGGCGGATATAAGATCAACAGCGATATGGGTGCCGGTGTCTACTCGGAACCACTGAAAGCATCAAGACTATACCTCCTGCCGGATTTTGTCAGCGTCTTCCAAGTGAAACTACTGGGAATCCGAGAGATTTGCATGTTACGCGGGTGTGACACAATGCACAAATAGAACATTTCTATCCTCATAGATAACCAAGCCACCATCAAAGCTATTGACTCAGCTACTACATCGTTCAAACTGGTGCAAGCGTGCCGGAACGAGCTTCTCCGTTTGGTATACATTCTGGCTTTCCGGGCACAGTGACATAAAAGAAACGAGCGTGAAGATAAACTGGTCAGGCAGGGCTCAGCTCTACACGACTCACTCGTAGGCAGGGTCACCATTCCGCTAGGAGCGATTAAATGAGAAATTCACTCAAGGCCAACCTCCAATGGATTAGCTAACCAACTGGGCCATATCAAGGGAGATATAGCCGACCTTCGTTAAGATTAGAACAAAAGCTCTCCCGAGCAGAATCCTTCCAGATATCCCCAGCATAACAGCGATGACCACGGGGCTTTGGTCAATTGGAGACAATGCCGCAGCTGCGGAAACTCTTTCCCACTTCTTCTGTAAATATCCGGCACTAGCAAGAGCCAGACTCCGTGCGTGAAGCTTACCATTCTTTGATGACCTTGACGACAGTAAAGAAATACTAGATCTAATCCGTTTTTTAAACTCCGTATCCTGAATTTAGGCACTTCCGGCTCCTGGTCACGCGAGTTTTTGTAGCAAAGAGGCACATCTTAGTGCCAATTGAGTTATTTTCAAACGGCACATATATCTACATATGTACCTAGTGACCTACTGGAGCTGACGGCCTAGCTGCCGATCTGTTCAAAGCAGCAGGCGATGACTTGGTAAGGAGCATGCACCAACTCATATGTAAAATATGGTCGGAGGAAAGTATGCCCGATGAATGGAACCTCAGCATTGTTTGCCCGATCCTCAAGAAAGGAGACCCTCTGAACTGCGCCAACTACAGAGGCATCAGTCTTCTTAACATCGCTTTCAAGATCTTATCTGCCGTGTTGTGCGAACGCCTGAAGCCGTTCGTCAACAACCTGATCGGTCCATATCAGTGTGGTTTCAGGCCAGTAAAGTCCACCATCGACCAAATATTCACACTGCTGCAGATCTTGGAAAAAACCCAGGAACTTCAAATTGATACCCACCACCTTTTCATCGATTTTAAAGCCGCGTGTGAAAGCATCTATAGAGACGAGTTATACAGAGCCATGTCTAGTTTTGGCATCCCTGCAAACTCTTTCGTCTGTGCAGGATGACGATGGAGAATGCACGCTGCTCCATCAAGGTCGGTCAAGACCTCACCCAGACCTTTGATGTCAAAAAAGGATTTAGACAAAGTGACGCGCTGTTATGCGACTTCTTCAACATCGTTCTTGAAAGAGTTGTGCAAAACTCACGCGCCAACACCAGAGGCACAATCTTTCAAAAGTCCGTCCAATTACTCGGATACGCCGATGACATTGACATAATCGGAAGAACGCAGCGTGATGTCACTGGTGCGTTTGTGAGTATCGAGACGGAGGCGGCGAAGATGGGTTTAGCGGTCAATGAGGGCAAGACGAAGTATATGCTGTCAACAAGAAAGGACTCCCAACACCGACGTCTCGGACAGAACGTCACTATAGACAGCTATAACTTTGAGGTAGTTAAGGACTTTGTCTACCTAGGCTCCGCTATAAATTCAGACAATGACATCGGCGCTGAGATTACACGAAGAATAACTCTTGCCAATCGCTGTTTCTTTGGACTAAGAAGGCAATTGAGTAGCAAAGCCCTCTCTCGAACAAATAAGGTGACCCTTTATAAGTCCTTAATCGTCCCAGTCCTGCTCTACGGCGCAGAGGCATGGACTCTATCTAAAGCGGATGAGGTTGCTCTTGGCTGTTTCGAGAGGAAAATTCTTCGGGTGATTTTTGGTCCCGTCTGCATAGACGGGGAGTGGAGGAGTAGATACAACTACGAACTGTACGGGCTGTACAGCGACATCGACTTAGCCAAAAGAGTGAAGGTCCAACGACTGAGGTGGCTGGGTCATGTAGAGCGGATGGACACCAATGCTCCAGCTCGGAAAATCTTCGAATCCACACCCGAGGGTCAGCGCAGTAGAGGAAGACCGCGACTCAGGTGGCGCACGCAAGTGGAAGGGGACCTCAACCAACTTGGCGTGCGAAACTGGAGACAGCTGGCAAAAGATCGAGATCGCTGGCGACGCTTGTTGGTTGAGGCCCAGGACCACGCCGGTCTGTAGCGCCACCTTAAGTAAGTAAGTAAGTGACCTACTAATTAAACTGACGGGGGATTTTTAAACTTTTGGTTGACAGTATGACACATGCGAACTTTAATGTTTTGACAAATCTACAGAGCAAAGCACAGAGCTCTCTTCGAATTTTCCGGATATCCGAATCTTATGAGCCACCACCATCCAGAACAACTATTTGAAAGTTTGCTTTCATTCCCAAAACTATATGTTACTGAATCTCTCCACTTTTCTAGACCTGTCCACCATTTAGTTGAAGCTGTCCAAAACATTTTAGGCAGATTTGCAGCCCATAACGTGTAGCAAATTAATGAACCAAGTTTAGCTTGCAATCAACAATTAATTACCTCAGCCAATCTTATCCGACGCAATTATTTCAATTAATGTACTCCCTTTCGAAAATGCTGTTATCTTTAACTAAACGATAGCCTCCCTCGGCGATAAGGCCACCATCGCAGAAGAAGCTCAGCTCCCTAAACTAAAATAACGACTAAAACTCACAGAGCAACAAATAACAAACATGAATCAGTTTGCTTTGCCCCTTTTCGACGGCGCTCCACCCCCCGAGCCCACCAGCACCAAACTACAGTAGACAATTATGTTGGCAAGACTTTGCTCCCAGCAGACCCCGGCCTCTCCCAGAGGACAAGATAGTCAAAACTTTCCAAGACTTCTCATTAATCTTGTAAAATGTCTGTTTTCCTTTTTGATGTTATCGGTACTCACACTCGCACTCACACTGGCACAGAGCGAGGCGAGGAACAAAATCTAAAATTGAATCGCTTCCAAGAATCATTGCGATTGTCCAAGAGCCACTAAAGTTCTGTTGCCTGTCCTCCCTTTCGACAAACCCCCCCTATTGCTTATGAGTAACTCTTAATGGGATACCCACACCCCGCTCAGCAACAAGAAAGTAACCCCACACCACCTTGGTAGTGAGAATTACAAAACAGGTCGATTGCGGCCAACAGAATTGGAGAGATTTTCATCCCTTCGTCCTGGCAGGGGTTCGCCCCCTTCTCCTCTGGTACTCGTATTATTATTGGGACATTGTGCTACTCTACTCCTGGCGGTGGCCAGAATCAGATAGGACAAGCGGAGTTCATTTCCTTTTTTTGTTCTCGGTTTTTGCTTTTTTCTTCGCCCGACTTTGGCCAAAAACGATCTCGGATTTACGGATTAAATGGCCAAAGGCAGAGGTAAATAACGAACCTATAATGGGGCCATCGATTGAGGGCAATTAAATCCCGGCGAAGTGGGTTTTATTTGATTTCGGTGGTGTTCACAGAAATGACGTCGGACTGTAATTTAGACCTTCTGTTGGGGTTCTACTTCTTGAAGGGGGGCAGAAAGAGAAGGTGGTTTTGAGAATTCTTTTCAAGCTGTGATAAATTTTTCACCGATAAGGCTACGTTCAGAGGGGTAGATGGCTTATGGGCCAAAAGCAGGTATCTTATCCAAACAGTGGACGATCCAGGACCAATAAGTCTTTTCAACTGGTTCGATTTGGAGCTAGTTGGATGCGGCACCCACCGTAAGCTCTTTTTTTACTGTGATATCCTTGGCGATGGTTTCAAAAAGCTCTTCGGTGCTACACAGGAAGGCTACGGAAAAATGGATGAGTTTTAACGTATTGGGATAGCCGTCACCGTATCCTAAAAACAAAACATCTCCTTGATTTGAGCAATCAAGCGAGACATGCTTGACTTCAGCTAAGTCGGCGTTAAAGAAACAGTTGAGCGCATATAACACCCTAGTCGGCCAATAACTTCTGCCGCAGTCGCATGGACGGAAAGAAAGACACTCTCTCTTCATCTGTTGTGTAATTGGTTCACTCAATGTAATCAACGTCGACGTAACATAACGATTTCTGTCGAAATCGCTAAACAAGCTGGAAGCGAGTATCATATCATTAAGGACTGGGAAAAGATTCTAAAGAAGTTCAACACAGACAAAAAAATTTTCTAGAAAAATTTTTGTATGAAAAGTAGGAAATTCGGCGACACTGACAAGTGACTACATCTCAGCGCCTAATAGCAAACTACGTTGCACAATTTTTGCAAGATGATAACTTGAAGAGCACCTTTAGGAGCAAAGGACTATAAGAACCATTTCGTTTCACCCGAATAAAGGCCACAAGAAACTAAGGCACCAAACATCTACATATTTGTCATTTTTCCTGTTTCTTTTTATAATTTTTCGTCATGTATGTACATATGTACTTATGCCATTAACGACGCCATTTTGATAGGATTTTGCGTACATTTTTGCACATTTTGACGTGTTGCCGAATAACGGCACGTTCTCTGAAAATTCCAGGGACCACGTTTTGTAGAGCGATACTGCATCCCAGCCTTCTCAGATTTGACCTTCCTTAACACTTTTAGGCGTTTGCTGGGCGCCTAATACGCAAGAAAAATGTATGTATGAAAACTCGGAAAATCCATCAAAATGATCTTGACCATAAAATTGAGGATACGTTAGAAAATATCTCTTCGGAATTTAAAGCAATAGCAGCTACGCAGATAACATCGAAGCTTGTGAAGTGCTGTCGCGAAGAGCTTAAGGTTCATGGCACGCAGCACAATGTTAAGCTCTGCTGGGTCCCTGTCAGCGGAGTACCAGGTAATGAAAAAGCTGACGCACTGGCAAGAATGGGTTCAACACTAACCCGAGAGCAAGCGGACTTTACGTTCAGACCGTCACTTTGCAACCTAATGGCAAAAATTGCACAGAAAACCCTAATAGAAGCAAATAACAGGTGGAAGTCTCTAGCCACCTGTGAATTATCAAGAAGGTTGTGGCCAGAATGTGACAAGGCAAAAACCTGCCAGATTTTACAAAAAGGCAGGAGACGACTGTCAATGCTGGTGGGAGCATTTACTGGCCACAACATGCTAAGATATCACACAAAGAAATTACGCCCGAGTGACGACGATATATGCAGGGGATACGGTGATGAGGAAGCCCAGCTCATTTCTCCGTCACTGCCCATAGCTCCGCGAGATAAGAAATAGGACCCTAGGCAGAACTTATCAAATTGGCTAGAGCAACTTGATGCTTGGCACCAAGGAATTAAAAACCGCAGTAGGGAATATCATGGGTATCACAATGGGTCTACATGGACCTAAGTGTGATGAGGCAGCCCTCATCAGTTCACAAACCTAACCCAACCTATCTCTTCGGAATGCTGCGCTAGACCACATCTAAGAGAATCAGGTGATAGAACAATAAAAACAGTGATGTGGTGCTTAGAAAACTGTTGGAACTAGGAATAACCAGGAATTTTAAAGCCGATAAAGTCCGCCTTGAAACGTTCCATGCACAACGACTTACATAGGGCTTGAAGTGCCCAAAGAACCTTCCCATTCAGTCTACTCTGCTGAAGCAGCGTAGTGGTGCAAGGCCGCGCTCCAGGTCAAGTTCCAAGCACCATTGAAAAGGAACCTCAACCGACATGGAGTGCGAAGCTGGACGCTTCTAGCTATGGATCGATTTATTGAGAAGGTAAGGTCCGTCTGATCACCTGAAAATGACAACATTATTAGGGCAACTATTACTATCTATCCTGACAGGCGATCGAAGCTTGTGAAGTGCTGTCCCAATGAGCTTAGTGCTCTCGCCACACAGCATGAGGTAAAATTATGATGGGTCCCTGGTCAGGGTTGTACAAGAATGCATTCATTTAGGAATGCACTCTTTAAAAATCTTTCAATGAATTAAGATTGCATTCATTGAATTCATTTTGAGACTTCAAGAAAAAGAGTGCAATCACCATTCATTTACCATTCAAAAGATTGCATTCATTTCCCCTACTATTCAATTGAATGCAAATAATGCAAAAGAATGCAAAGAATTTGAAAGAATGCAAAAGAATGGAAGAGTGGAAAAGAATGCAAAGAATTCAAATGATTGTAAAAGAATTCATGAATTCTTTAGTGAGTGCATTCAATGAGTGCATTCAATTGAATGGTAGAGGAAATAAATGCAATCTTTTGAATGGTAAATGAATGGTGATTGCACTCTTTTTCTTGAAGTTTCAAAATGAATTCAATGAATGCAATTATAAAAGTGAATTCATTACAGAGTGCATTCAAAAATGAATGCATTCTTTTACAACCCTGTCCCTGGTCATGAGGGCATACAAGGGAATGATGAATTGGCAAGGAAAGGATCTACGCTAGTCCTGGAGCAGGCTGATCAGTCAGTGAAAATCCCGCCATGTAAACTCAAACAAGAAGGAGGGATTAGGACTATAGCAGAAGCGAATGAAATAAAGACCTCTTTGGACTCCTGTAAAATAACTAGAAAACTATGACCAAGGTACAATGGTGCCAGAACTGATACTCTGATGCAGAAGGACATGAAAACCCTCTCCATCCTTGTAGGAGTAATTACAGGTCATAATACTCAGCTAATGCTTAGTGTAGACGACCTTTGTAGGGGCTGTGGAGATGAGGATGTCAATGAGGACACATCCCACTTCCCATGCCACTGCCCAGGTCTCTGCCACTTCAGACATAGATCCTTTGGAAGGCACTTTTTCCAGGATACCGAAGAACTAAGGTACCTACCCTTCAGGGACATCTGGAGGTTCATTAAGGCTTCAAAATGGTTTGAAAACCTGGGGCAATAGGAGAATGCTTTGGGTGCTGCTCCACGAACAAGGGGTACCTCCCCCCCCCCAATAAATGGGCATCACAATGAATGGGTTTCTACTGACCTGAGTATGGGGCATCTACTTACCCTAACCTAATCTATTCTGAGAGTCAGGTGACCATTAAGGCTCTGAAATTATGATGGAAAAAATCCGACCTTTTGAAGCTTTAAAGTCAAACACTAATCGATATTCAGAGGAACTCAATAGGCAAACACCTCTTGCAGGTCACGTTACCGGTATATTGACAGTCAACTGCAGACCTTTGGTTGGCTACTAAAACAAAACGATATATGTATTAGGAAAAGAAATAGCGGAAGAATTTGCTAGGATGCTTACAGCCGGATACAAGGACACGAATCACCACTTTTTACAGGAAAGTAAATGGGGAAGCCAAAATCGAGACACATGTGCAATAACCAAATCACGATCGCCAGTCTTCAATAAGAAAAAAGCCGATAGCCTTGGTCGAAAGGAAATATAAAAAATTTCAAGTGTCCTTAAAGAGCATTACGTGATAAGGACCCACGTGAAACGACTTAGGAGCATGTTGAAGAAGTTGCAGGAACGGAAAGAAAATAAAAACCGTCCGACACCTGCTGTGCGAATTTCCCGCACTAACTACATTAGAAGATTGAGTAGTCTTAGCTTCTTTTGTGGGCTGGAGGATCTTCAAATTGTAGATTTAAAGACATTTCTGAGATTTCCGCCCCTTTCTGGATAATCATTTTACGGAAGTAATCGAGTATTTTTTTAAGGATACTTCTTAGGTCTTGGAACACCCCAGAGAAAACCAACCAAGGCCTGCCTAGACAGACGTTCTAAATATCAAGCAAGGAACGATGCAATGAATCATCACATAATTTCCTGGACCTATTAGGGACACATAGGACCCTTTTATGCGAAACTAGAGGATGGGGTATCCGCATGTGCATATGCTTCACTTCAACGAGGAATCGACACAAGAATTGGAGGTTAGAGCAGGAAACCTGGACACACCACATCACAAAGGGCAACACAATAGACCAGTAGGCCCCCGCGGACGCTCAGTCATTGGACTGGGCATTTCCCCCATAACCTAACCTTAACTTGGACAGAAGCTCTGACTTCGACGAATTTTGAAATAGAGCCTAAAGGGACCAAAGTGAATCATGGAGTGATAGACTGAGGTAAGGTTGTAGGGTTGCATTTTCCGAATTTTAGAAATTTCGAAAAGGCATTGAAAGCCTAATATGAAACTTTAACTCGCTAAAACCTCCACTGCCTCTACCTGTTGATCCAAGTACTTCCATTTACCATTCGTCATATAATGGAAGGCTTCGGGCGTTTCTGCTTCTTCGCCGCCCTCGTGTGTGTGATGTGTAAGTCGTCTGAATGTTCTAATTCCCTACTTTTGCATACATATGTGTGTATGTTTGTGCAAGTTTGTCTCTCTCAACTCACTCAATCTCCGATCGAAGGCCATTATGCGCCCATCATCCAAAAACGTAATCTTTCGATCTCCCCGGGGTTAAGGTCGAACAGACTGCCACAGCCAAAACTACGTTTTAAAGCGTAGAAAGCAAAAATTTCCCAGAAATGATCCCGCTTCCGAAATCTTAAATTAAGACGTAACTCCCCGACACGTGGAGCGGTCTTCTTCAAAGCATGATCCCAAGACAAATTATTTCGGGATGTTTCTTCAGAATGCGATAATGAATGAAAGACTCATACGTACGAGTATGTTTTCAAAATATCGCATCAAGAAATGTAGTTCCCCCGCTTCCGGTTAAATCATAGTGAAAACAAAATCTCAGACACAGCGGCGGCAATGGCGCCATTGGTCAAAGCGATACTTAGTTTCTATAAAAGCCGACTACTCGATCTTCAGCAACATCAGTTCCTATTCATATCTATAGCAGTCTACAGCAAATCATGTTCAAGCTTATCGTGTTTGTTTCGATTTTAATTGCGTTCGCCGCAGCCGATTATAATTTTCAAGACTCGGACTTTAGTGAGATTGAATCAAGCTATCTACGTCGTGAGCTTACGTCTAAATCAGTTTTTTTTATTTTTAGATGAACTATTGTTCGACGATGTGACATCGGAAATTGATGATGATTACCTGGAACCACTGCGTTTCAAGCGTGGTGCTCATCATCATTTGGGATGTCATCCCGGCAGAGGACAAAAGGCGAAACAGTCACACTGTTGTAATGGAGGAACGGGCACGCCGGAGTATTTCGAAGCAATAAAGGAGATCAAGAGGACTTGCATTGAAGAAATTCGCGGTGAGAGTGGTGAGTTATGACGGTCAGTTAACTTTTTTTTCGTTTGTTTACATCGGTCACGTCGTTTTAGCTGAAGAAGTCAGTTATGATCCCCTGAACTGTGAAGGTATCCAAGCTATGAGGCAGCAAATGGTGTGCTTAGGTGAATGCATCGCCAAAGGGAATAACTTGGTCAATGAAAATGGTGATCTGAAACGTGATGCTTTGTTGAATCATACCCGGCGAACGATTGGAGATAATAAGTGGAAGGCTAGCGTGTTGGCGGAATATGTGGATCAGTGTTTGGAACAAGTCAAGGCTTCGAAGGATGCCAAGAAGGACGAAGAGCTTACAACGGGTGTGTCGTGTGATGGTTCGCCCTTGGAGTTCCACCATTGTGTCTGGAAGAAGTTTGTCGAGGGCTGTCCGGCTGATTTGCAGATAGACAACAGGAAGTGCAAGCATATCAGGGAACGTCTGGCTAAGGGTGTGAATCCATTGGCGGGTAAGCCTTTCAGACATCGTTCTCGTCATCATTAGATGTGTGAGGAGGAATTAAAGTTTGATGTGGAAATTTTGAGAAATAAAAGAAAATTTGTGTAACCAATTGTAGTTTTTTCGTACTTCTTGGCCAGCACCATTGGTGAGTGAACACATGGTAGGGACTTGATATGTAGCTGTGCCAGCTTACGAGGCTAAAAAGCCAAAACCGTGATTAAGTTGACCCCCAATCGTAGTAATCTTCTCGTGTTGGCATCAAAAAATGACACATACCATGAGAATTACGATCACACTCATGCAACCTTGACAGTGACGTATCAACAAAGTTAATTCCCCCATCAACAGATTTATGAATTCTCAATCACGTGCCCACTTAACTCCGGCACTCACCTATACCATCGACTCCACTTAATGTAAAACTGCCAAACTAATGCATATTTCATTCCGTTCCAAATAATCCATCACACAAGCCAGTGTCCTGACATCAATTCAAAACTAGAACAGGCGCGTGTGTAAAGACTTTCAAAACAACCGCCGACCGTGTCCTAGTGTCCCATTAAACGAAGCATAAAACAACCTCTGGTTTGGCTTGGCTATCTCACAAACATCACATCTACCTCTTGGCCTCTACCCGCACCTAGCGCTCTTTCTCTGGGTGCGGAAGAAGGTTCGAGCAAAAATTTAAGGACCAAAGATAACGCACCGAGATTAGCATAAGTCCACAAAAGTCAATGATTGATTGCCAAGGAGCCACATGTACATTTAGATGTGCGAACTATCTAGGTATGGTGTGGTATTCAATTCCCGGAAGAAATTAATCAAATCGTGTTGAGGCGACCCTCGGAGACAACATCCTTACATAATTTTAGTTTCAGCGAAAGGATGAAAATTGTCGTCATCTCTTGTAAACTTTGTTTGCTGTTTTTTTCCTCTCGTTCCTGGGCTAAAGGACTTTCGTTTCATTTTTTTTGCACAAAGCGGTATGTTGATGAAAGTTTCAACGAGCGATAGACAAGGAAGGATAGTGGTGGCGCAGTAGCAGTTGTAGCTGAAAACAAACTACGAAGGCACGCCAAGGGAGAGAGAGCTTGTGAAATAATAGAAAGTATCCTGCTGCACACATATTTTGATTAATGAATTTTTTTGCCCCATCTGACAACTATAAAACTGTTAAACACTTTTGACACAGCTGCTCCTGCCGGGTCCTGGTTGCTTCCATTTGCTTGCCATTGGCCATGGGGTGCACACATTGGGTGATGTGATTATGGCGGATGGGTTGTAGTTTTTGTATAGTGTTGACAATGTGAGCTTGTGTAAGACTGAGAGAAATATGAATGTACATCAGGTAGAGTATGACACATCTCATGAATTTTAGAAGCTAAAGCCACTCAGAATTTGTAGTTTCGTGGCAATACATACATATGTATATGTTTGATGAACACTCAATTGAAAGCCTCATTCTGCGGCTCGGATACAGTTCGTACAGCAGTCTAACGTCCTAATCACAGAGCCACAGCAATATGTTGAAATTTGCTGCCCCTTGGTTCCTGAATAAGGGCCAGGTTCAGTTGTCTCTGTTCAAGAAAATCGTTGAGAGCAACTCTATTGTCGGTTGTAACCACAATTTTCATCACAATTGTAGTCGTTTCCATACCTAAAACCATAAGTCAGACCCGCTTTAGGAGTTTGACGAACCTTGACGCGTTCTCTGTAGTTGTTCCTCACATGTCCAAGTTCTAGACTCATCCAATGCAGACAATGAACTCTTTGTATGCCGCCATATGGCTCCCCCTCCCCGACAACCTCCCAATTCTGCATACGAAATGTACGATTCTAGGTCCTGGGAATACCGAGGAACCTTTTTTTATTGAGCCCCAGTCATGTAGGCAGATTTTGCTTCATGATCTAAAAGGTATTTCGCCCAAGATGACTGTCGTTAGTCCAATTTCCTCTCGAATGTGGTAGACTGGCGAAGACGCTCTTTTCAAAGTGCTACAACATTTGGGTTTTACGGTCCACAGTACTGACGTAAAATTTCCGGCAAAGTCCACATATGTCCATATGTAATCAATGATCGACCTGGGTAATGCCTCCTCGATATTTTTCCACATGTCCTCGTCGATTTTAAAGGAAAACTTGGAAGAGAGGCTATCTTTGGTGGAAAAATTATTGAAGAGATCAGAACGTTCACGCCACTCATCAATCATTTTAGAGACAAGCAAACCAGCTTTGTCAAGAATTTTAAAACTGAATTTCCTTCAAGGGATTCTTGGGCTCGAATCAACTAAACATGAAACCATGACGGGATAACGGTATTTACGACCGGCTCCAACATCGTAGGCAACTCTGGTGCTGGCGTATATTGTCATAACCCACCGGTAGAACTTGCGATTCATGTAGATCCCTTCGTCACAGTATTCCAAGCAGAAGTCCTTGCCATTTTGAGGGGAGCTGGAGTTCTCTTGGAACACCACACTCAAATTAAAAAAAAATAAATATGCTCGAATAGTCAAGCACCACTTAAAGCCATCATATTTCTAACATCCAGATCTCATCTGGTCAGGGAATGCAAATACAAACTCAATAGGCTTGCCAGGCCCAACGATGTCCGCCTTGTCTGGGTACCGGGTCATGAAGGTGTCACGGGGAACGAGAAAACCGATGAACTGGCAAGAGAAGGGGCGCACGTAATAGAACGAACCGCTGAGAACACAGTGGGCGTCGCACTAACAATAATTAAAACAGCAACCAACGAGAGGATGCAAAGGGATTTCGAGGATCACTGGGTAAACTCCCCGAAGTGTAAAGTGGCTAGAATACTGGTGGGTAGACCTAGCAACCTGCTCACCAGGAAGGCTCTTAGTTAAAGCCGAGAGTGATTGAGGGTGATGGTGGGCCTCACCACAGGACATATTAAAACACATGCATAGAATGGGCATCGCTGACACAGAAACATGCAGCAACTGCGATACCTTCCAACATACGTCCCAAGCCAAAGCTATCCTGCAGTTTCGAAGATTAAAGAAGGGGACCACAACGGGTCCGACAGAGGCCTAAGTGAAGAGCCTTCCGCTCACCCTTATATACCATATCATACCATCTTTGGTGGTATTGCTGGAAGACATAGCCTGTTTGACACCACCTCTGGTAATGGATTTAGGCCGTTGAACGTTGCGGCTTGGTGAAATATTGTCATAGCAATTGGATCTCGATATTCACAAGAGGGCATGGAAGTATCCCAAGCAATGTATAATAGATGTCCGAACGTATCGAAGGGTGAATACCTATAGCCGGAACTCCCCGAAGATTGTAAGGAAGTTTCAGCTAGACCAGGGTTTTTTTTGATCGCCTATCCTTTACTTTTTCAAAAGGTTCTATGTCGCCAACGTCAGGTATAGAAGACCAATGGTAACACTACTAAAAACACACTAGAGATACCGAGGCATACAAAGCAGCGCTGTATAGAAGGACCAGAGGGACGAAGAGAAGGGACGAACAGCGGCTTCTCAGGAAGCAAAAAAATCATGGGAACCATGCGCGATCGAAGTATAAGACATGTGGAGATAGGGGGACGGTGCAGTAGAGAAAGTGGCAGGCCCAAGAGGCAGGCACCTCAACCAAATTGGTTCGGGTCCTTTTTGGACTTAGTGCCGTCATAACAAAACAAGCATTACTGCGCTCCTTGCAGGCAGTAGGAAGACCGCTCATGGACCCACCGTACTAACTGCTCGCACCTAAGTACAAACAGCTCACTTGCAAACTGCATCGAAAACGCCGAACAAAGATATTTTCAATGTCCAATTTTTATTTGGAGAAGGAGAAATACTCAAGGAAAGATGGCCGTGGCTAAATCCCAAAAAACCTAGTTCGTGAAGTGCTTAAATATCAAAAGGTTTGTAACGAGGGAAGCACATTTTGAGTAAACTGCGTGCGTTTACAACGTAAAGAGTCCAACCGTGCTTATATAAGACAATTCAGTCAGTACCCCATTGAGATAAACTACTATAGAGGTGGTATCACGATGGATTTGGAAGGGTGTGGGTTCAGTGGACAAATCTCAAATGAAAGGCACTTATCATGGTGATCTAAGTTTAGGGGCTGCTGTGGTCTAAAGCTGTTTACGTACTAGGTTTCTTGGCCACGTCACATTTCGAACGAATAGCTCGATATGAGAAGGGGTCCGGAAACAAAAGACATCGCAATATCGCAAAGGATTTGGGATGGACACAGGTCAGTTTTATTGCAAAGTAGGTAAGTATGTCGTGCAATAGATTTCACTTGCTCAGTGGGGCAAAAGATTTGGATAAATCGAGACCGCCGGGAACGAAGGAGCTGAAACGCGTCGCAGAATTCTGTACAAGAAGCCGCCGAAAAGACCTTATAAATACGCTATGTCCTACGTAAGAGGATGTAATTTGCACCAAGTGATCATAATCCACTGTGTCCCATCACATCACAGCTTTAACTCTTTCCGGGCCACTAGCAGACAGTAAATAAAATTGCACGATTTTTTTGCATAAATCAATTTATTTGCGTCATGTTATTAAGAAAATAGTCCCCTCAAACTACCCAATTTTTCCATATATACGTCTCACTCTTACATTGGATGTTTTTGTTGTTTCAAAATATAAGCTTCAATTTGTATGGAAATGTGGTATAGAAAACATACATTCTGTTATATAGTAATTAATTTTTGTTTACTTGTGTTTTTTTATGGCTTGTTATAGCCACTTCCCAAACCTTAAAACAGGATTTTTGGGTTACTTGCGGTGCGGAAAAAAAAATTCGTGAGCTGAATCGGCACGTTTCGGCAGCTAAAACTTATATTAATACACTATGTACACTATTTAAACTTTCTACACAAAAATAATGAAGGAGGTGTTTTGCTTTCATTTTTTTAAAAGCTTATCTAAAGTTGTAGTATCACTTAATAACGCAGCTCTTTTAGGAAAAACACTCTAACTTACACATTTTTGGAAAAATTGATATAGTTTATTCAACTAATGAAAAAAGAAGGTTTACTTTACACTTAAGCTTAACGACAAGGTCAAAGAAGCACTGTGAAACTTGGAAACTGAAATGACAATGGCAAATGAAATGCAGAAATTCCAGTGCGATGATGTTGACATTCAAAATAACAGCTTTTTATTTACTGGAAAAACCAATGCCTTGTCTTAACTAACGGAATTTTCGAAATCCTAGAATATTTGCTAATATGATAAAAATATGAAAACATAAAACATATCAATTTTTTTTTTGCATTTTTGTCCCCTAGTCGTTACACTGTGCACCGGCCCGGAAGGAATTAAACCGATTTCCAGCTTATGACAGTTCTTCTCGCTTTGTGATCCTTGTGGGCTTGTGGTTTTCAGCCACGAAATCGCACATAGATCGTGTCCATCACGCACATCGCTCTTAACCCACGTGACTGTTTTAAGCCGGCATAGTGGAAATTTGAATTTTCCCTACATCAATCCCCGCACCTAATTCAACCATCTAAGTTGTATCTCCAAATGTTCTTTCCCATCATCCACCTCTTAATCTGCTTTGTAAATTGATCTGCCGGCACGTGAATCGTTGGTACTTCCCTGCGGGCGTAGCTGATCAAATACCTGCTTCCACGGCATCTGAGCATGAGCCCGTAATGAAAAATGGAAACAGAAACGAAAACAAACATAAACCTACAAATTGCCCAAAATACTGTCGGTACTTCCCCCTCCCCCCCACTTTCCAACACACCAACATGTCATACCTGCCGGCATACGCCTAAGCCAACGCAAACCGTTCGTATAAAAGCCCACGCCTGACCATTTGGCAACATCAGTACCACCGTGAGTCTTTAACTGTCTCAATCATGTTCAAGCTTTTCGTGTTTGTTTCCATTTTCATCACCTTCGCCGTTGCCGAGTATAACTTCCAAGATTCCGATTTCAGTAAGATTGAACCAACAAAGTGCTCACGAGTCACGAGACTAATCTTTTCTTCCAGACGAACTGCTCTTTGACGATCTAACTGAAGTCGATGATGACTTCCTAGAACCGATGCGATTCAAACGCGGGGTGGCCACTGAAACCGATCCCAAGGAATGCCATCGCAGGAAGGGCAAGAAGGAGAAAGACGCCCACTGTTGCAACGGTGAAAGAGGCAATCCACAGGAATTGGAAGCCGTAAAGGAGGTCAAAAAGAATTGTATCGCCGAGGTTCGCGGCGAGAGTGGTGAGTCAGTGGCAGTCAATGAACCGCATCACGTTTGTTTACATCGTGTTCACCTTTCTCTTTTAAGCCGACGAAGTCAGTTATGATCCACTCAACTGTGACGGTGTACAGGCAATGAGGCAGCAAATGGTATGCGCTGCCGAATGTATGGCGAAGAAGTTTGATTTGGTCGCTGAGAGTGGTGATATGAAACGTGACGCTTTGCTGAATCACACGAGGAAAGTTGTCGGTGATAACACATGGAAAACGGGAGTGTTGGAGGAATATGTTGGCAAGTGTTTAGATGAGCTAACTGCATCGAAAGAGGCGAAGAAGAGTGATGGTGCCAAGAGTGCCGTGTGTAATCCTGCTCCATTGGAGTTCCACCACTGCATCTGGAAGAGTTTTGTCGAAGGTTGTCCGGCCGAGTCACAGATTGATAGCAAGAAGTGCAGGAAGATCAGGGAGCGATTGGCCAAGGGTGATATCTCATCGGCGGACAAGAGTTTCAAGCGTCTTTTCAAACCAAAACATTAATGTTCTGTTTTCGATAAATAAAAAAAAAAATGTACTAAATTGTGTGTCTTATTTTTGCTATAGACTAAGGGAGTCCTAACCCCAGTGTCAACCCGAGTGAAGAAATTCATCACAATATCATCGGTTGCGGTTTGCCCTACGACCACATATCGCATGGGAACGGGTGTATAGTGCTCATCTTTGAAACAAATTATTCACTTCCCACACTATAGTATGTAGGATGCCATCATAATAACCCACAAACTACACAACAACGAAAGCCCTCTTCTCTCGAATCTCCTTCGTTCCCATAACACTATCTGAAGAGAACATAAATAATCCTGGAGAAAAGCTAGAAAATTCCATACCGCCTCTGGTGTTAATGATGAGTATCGACCCAGAAAATTAGCAAAGTCCTGTTTATTTATTTATCTCTCTCTCCCACACAAGAAAGGATAGTCAACGCGCAACACCTCCCATTCACAAGCCGAGCTGAGCCGAATCCCATGCCACTTTCCCTCCATCGAATGGCTCTCCACTCGACCCGTCATTATAGGGAAGCACACACACTTTGATTATGCGCTCCTTTCGACAGGGAATATTATTTATCTAGTACCGTACCGTACCGTCCGTTTCGTCTTTCCTCCTGCCGCGCGCATACATAATACTTGGGTTTGTTACTATTTTTCTTGAAGAGTCTGCAAATTTATTATGGGTTTGACGTTTAGGGTCGGGATATTTAGAATTTAGGGAACGTTTTGCGATGGAGTGTGTAAGGCTTTAGCCACCGCTATTATCTTTGAGATGAATATGACGATGTGATGTATGACTTACAGATAAGTCCTTAGGGTTTACACTGAACGAAATTCTTTATCGTTTTATCTGTCATTTATGCTTAAGGAATCTGATCATGATTATCTTGTTGTGACATCCTAGTGAGAAGGAGACTTAAGAGGACTGGTAAAACCTTACGGGAACAACAAGCATCTGCGTACAGCTGAGCTGTTAATGAGCTAGACACTGTGATTGAGGTTTGAAAAATGACTTAAACGATCTTAATTTCTAAAACCCTTGAGAGCATTATTTTTCGGGCTTACAAAGGAGATCCATTGAATCTGCTAGGAAAGATCGACTTTGGACTTAAGAACTTCGATGATGCATCACATGAAAAGAACTGGGTACTTGCCATATGGAAAGGGTAAAGAGATGGTATTTATCTGAAGAGCCTACCATAAAGCCTATCAAAACGATTATGAGTCCCTTTACCAGTTAAAGGATATTAAATCTCTCAGCCCTATCACAGAATAGAACTTGAGTTCCTTCTCTAAAGGGACCAAAACGGCCTAGCTTCATGGGCTAGATACGAGTTTAAACGGTTTAACCCCTGACTTATGAAATCGTAGTTGAGTGTTAAAACGAGCGAGCGAGCTTTCAGATCGACTAGTGAGAGATGGGGAAGAACGACCTCAAGGCGAGACTGTAATCGTTAAACCACCGTTCTGTGCAGTTAAGAAGAACCTCTTAGGCAACATAAACAGGCAAGCTGACCACAAATGGTCAAATATTAGAGAACACGGACGAGGATAAGTCTTCGTTGATCGCCATAGTATCCGCCTGAAAAACGCTACGTCGGGAAGACGGCAGGAGATGCTGAAGTCGAGCACTTCGTAGAAAACACCACCACCCACTCCGTTCTCGGTTTTAAAATCGTCGGTATAGAAGTGAACGTCTAAGGCATCATCATTCTCCAACTCCACCCGGTAGGAGATTGACGTCCAGAAGTTGATGTTAAAGTTCAACTAAGACAGTGTGCAGTCGGTGGTCAGGAGTGGCCAATATAGTTGTTTGGATGTTGAGAGGATGCCTTCAGTCTGAGAGCTGCGCTATCAGCCGACTGCTTGCCAAAAATATCCAAGATGTGGTGATATCGCGGATTTGGTGGTTCTTAGTGCTCGGCTAATGCATATGCATGCTGATCTTTGCACCTCGTGGGTAGTACGAGGTTGAAGGCCCCATCTTATTTTTTATAGCTTCTCGCAACCATTCATGTTCTGCGTGTTGTATTGTTTGCACGAATGGAAGGGACCTACAATTTATTGCCGACTCCGAACGGCGAAGTGAGAAGCATTTGGCTTGTCATTTCCCGACGAGAGGTGGTGCCGCGAAAAATGTTTGGTGTTCCTGGTTGGGGCTTGAACCCACGCCGCTTGGTCAGTAGTTCAATGCACTAACCACTGAGCCACCGGCGACCGACGCCGGGAGTCGCACTAACAATAATTAAAACAGCAACAAACGAGAGGATGCAAAGGGATTTCGAGGATCACTGGGCAAACCTCCCGACGTGCAAAGCGGCTAGCTCACTCGTGGGTAAACCAAGGAACCTGCTCACCAGGAAGGCTCTAAAGCAGAGAGCAATTGAGGCTGATAGAGGGCACATTAACCTCAACAAACACGTGGACCTCGCTGACACAGAAACATGCTGGAACTGCGAGGAAGAAGAAGAAGACCCTGAACACTTCCTATGCCATTGCCTAGCCCTAGCGTGAATGCGACAGAAGACCCTGGGACCATGTGGATACCGGATCTAAAACATCTCAAGGACAAATGAATCGGCGGGATCCTGGCCTTCACTAAAGAAACGGGAATTTTCGCCAGACTAGTGTCAATTCCATAATTTTTTCCACTTTCCCTAGATCCCTCCCAACATATTTACGTCCCAAACCAAACCTATCCCTGCAGTTCCGAAGATTAAAGCAGGAGAACACAACGGGCCCGACAGAGGCCTAAGTGAAGAGCCCTACGTTCACCTTCATATACCATACCATACCATACTTCGATTTAACAATGACTACAAGAATGCTAGCTCGTCAAAGAACTCGAAGCAAGTTCAGGAGTTGTATTGATGTCTTTGCAGTATTGGAATTTTTAAAGTTTTTGTCTGTGTGACTCGCCGAGATCGGGTAAGGAACACCCGAGTACGCGAGGCACTCAATGTCGAGCAGCTACTTCTTCGAACGGAAAGATCCATACTTCGATGATTTGGGCAGGTCAAACGCATGTCCCCAACTCGGTTTCCAAGACGTGCCATGGAATTCGTGCCATCGGGCAGACGTCCCCTGGGCAGGTCTAGGATGAGATGGCTGGACCAAGTCCGAAATCTCACCTCTACTCGTATGGGGATATCCCCTGATGAGTTAGAGTCGACGGCGGAAGATCGGAAAATGTGGAGAGTCCACTTAAGCTTCCTAAACCCGCGACCCTCATAAGCGGGCCATTGGAAGATGATGATGATGATTGTCTGCCTAGACTAATGCTTCTGAGCCAAAGATTCTGTTCAAAACTGGATGTTATCTCTCAAGATTTTACGGTCCCAAAACATCAAACAAGGACACTAGCACGACGATCTGAAAGCAGATCATGCAGCCAATGTTCGCAGACATTTATTGTTTTTTACTTAAAACCTTTCAGCAATTCCCTTTGTCAAATCAACGACCTGAGGTATTCCATTGGAGTGGTGCACACAGAATGTATTCCCTTTAATCAGAGTTTCCGTTTTGATATCCACTGAACCAAGATTGCAAGAGAAGTAAAAGCAACACAAAAAAAATGAACAGAAGCGCACGAGGAGTCCTTAATTAAATTATTCCTTGATACATTTTTGATATGAGACTGCTCGTGCCGGTACCCTTTTTTTTGACATGTCACAATGGACCATCGAACATATCAATGTCGTCGTTGCCGGCCCTTAATTCCAATGAAACATCTCATTAAAAATGTGTCACAAGCCAGAAATCGATTTCCATTTATTTATGGTACAAAACATCCTTTTATTGACTTAGCATTGGACGATTGACCATTATCCCCCGTTTGGTGTGCATGGGTTCTTCGTTTTGTTTTGTTAGAAATATCCTTTTTGCGTTTTTGCCTGAATTTGTTCGGTTTGATTCTTTCGTTCCAATCAAAAGGACAATTTCATAGGAATATAAATATTAAAATAAAGGATTTTCGTTCATTTCTCCTCGGGGGTCTAGGCATGGCCAAGACATCCATTTAGCCAGAGAAAGAAAAGTAATAGCTGAAAATTTCACAAAGCAACAGCTCTTTGTTTATTTATGCTGTCACAGGGGATATTGTTTTGTAGGGTGCAACGATTTTTCGCCGCTTCTATTGACAAAGAATAATCGACGAGATGGCTTAGCATTAGGGAGACAGATTCAATGGAATTCCATTCGATTTTGCTTTGCAAATGCAAGGATAACGCACGTGGATGATTCTTGAGAAATATTTTACTTAGAAAGGATCGGTCTCAGCTCTGACGGAGCGCAGTACCGATTGTTTGCTAAAGAACTAAACTGGCACCACAAAGAAGGGCTAGGGAACAGCGATACGGTACAGAAGTATGTATCGATATCAAGAGTAAGGAGACCTGCAGATCAATGAATTGGCAATGAATATCTTCTTATGTGGATCATGTATATTGTGGAATGGAAATGGTACCATAGTACGAAAGACGTGAGACCAGGTCAAAACAAAAGATGACCTTCAATCAGATAGAGGATAAAAGAGAATTTGGACAACTAGAACACAAGAGAGGAACCAGTGAAAACAACTAGAGGAGGTCTATGTTCAGCAGTGGACATAGATCGTTGTTTGATGACGATCGTTACCATAAAATAGTACACTGATGAATCGAGAATAGCCGATGGAAATATTCATGGGATCATGATCTCGACAATCTTCCACCAGCATTTATGCGGTTGGAAGGAGTAGAACTATCTCACGTGAACTCAATAGAAACTAACAATTTTTGACCACTTGAAGACTTAGGCCGTTGTCATGCAATGAGCGACAAGTGGCTAAACGGCAGAGAATGATGCTCAGAAATGACGCTTGCCGCTCAACGACTGCGTGTTCACAACTATACGATTTCATACGTTTTAGTTTTGCTGCCACTTGCCCCTCAATGCATGGCCTTGGCCTTAGAGTGGATCTTAAGAAGCTTGGAATAGAAGAAAATAGAAACTGCAGATCCTGCAGCGATGCTAAGAAGACCCTACCACACCTCCTCATGGACTGTGGAGAAGTGCAAAATTCTGAGCGTACTTGTGAGAGAATCAATCCAGATACTCTCATTCATCAGAGCAATACATAGGATTGTAGGAGATGTTCGGGAGAGCACAAAAAATCTCTAAATGTCGCAGTGCACCTGCATCCCAATATATATTGTCTTACAACTCCAAAATCTGTAGATTCATGGTAAAATACTGCGTTTATGAGAAATGAGTTTCAGACGTGGACAAGATCTTCGATACTTTCAAGGCTTACTTACAATAATTTTTGCATATGATCTTGTTAAACAATATTGACAGACTCACCTGAAAAGAAAAGAAAATTTATCGATTATTTTCTATTGAAAAATATTTTTTGTACAAAATTTATATAAATAAAAATTAAAATAAAAAAAATAAGTAAATAAACAATCAAACTCAAGTTGACTGTTTCACACAAGCATATTGTGGCTCATGCCATAAAATTAGCGCAGAAATTTAAGAATCGGCTCTGTCTGGAAAACTTCCAATGTTAACCCATGTCTAGAGAGGACACTTTATTTTATCCCCACTTCCCCGTTCAAACCATCATATCTGCCTTCTTGCAATTGACGCTAAGAGAAATAGGACTGAAGAGAGTGTTCTAGATTAAACCATACCCGCTGAGGCTGAGTTAGAGGCCTTAGCTTCAGAAATAATTTTGAAAGGAATTTTAAGGCGAAACGAACTATAATGACGTATTTTTAAGGGACACTAGGCCAGTCTTTTATCAACATAATCTAACTTAATTGTAATAGATTATAGAGAAGAACTGGCATTGAAAAATACTTTCAGGGCGAAGACTAAGAAAAAAGAGGACGTTCACTGTTATCCTAGAAATCAGACGTGGAAAGATCCAACGCAGGAATCATCCACTGAGCCTTGTCTAGTAATTCCATCGGAGATTTTATTGCTCGTAGTGTCAAAGAGTTCGCCTTATGAACAATTTGACAGAGTTCTTGCATTTTGGAACTCTTTTGAGAATTCGCCTGGCTATCGCTACAGATGAAGATTCGATCCTGTTTGCAATGGCTTTGGAGGAATTGATTTAACCACAAATTATAAGAGCTTTACAGCGACATCGAAATCGAAAAACTACGCATGCTACTTTTGATAGTGGCTTGGATATGTAGAGCAAATGGACATCAACTCTGCGGGTCACGAGTCGTCGAATCTAACCAGCAGAAGAAACCTCACCTTATATAGCGTACAACCAACTTGGAGTGCAAAATTGGAAGCTGTTAATTAAGTACCGGGCTAACTGGTAAGGCCAGTCGGTTGTCCACTAGGTTGACTCCGAAGTCAGATGATGAGTGGGTTATATGGTATATGCCACTTAAATGTCTGCACCAGAAGGTCGTTAACCAGACTTCACAGATTAGTTTTCCTTTGAGTTACATTTTTTTCTTTTATGAGTTGAGAAGCTTTTACATGACAAATTATACACCCGGAGGTCTACCATTCTCCAACGAGATGTGGTACCGCAAACAATTTTCGGTTAACATGGTTGGAACCCAAGCAGCGCGCACAACAGTCCCACGCACCAACCACTGAGGCATGGCGACCACGAAAGTAATGTATAAATTTAGGAAAATTGGAGCCAGACCCGACGGACCTGGAGCATGAAGCACTACTACTGAAGTTTCTCAAAAGACTCAAACGTCAGATGACATGACAACCAGCCAGATGACATGACAACCAGCTCAGCAATTTTGTTGATGTCTTTTAAACAGCAATGCCAGTGGAACTGAAGCTGGTTAGTAGTTGGAATAAGTGAAAAAAAAGTGGATTTATCGGCGCGGCGTGGAAAAAGATCTCTTCAAAATTAAGGGTGGACTACCATCTGGGTGCTGGTCACAGTAAAGTCCTGGTGATGATACCTAATTGGTTGCGTCCTGGTTTGACTACCCTACTCCCAACCAAATCTCTAGGGAATATTTTTTGATTAAGGTTCCCAAACAGAATGAAAGAATGGGGAATTGGTTGAAGATGTTAATACGCTAATCTACATTGACGACTCGAAAATGGACTTCAGAGTTGGCGCAGACATCTTCTTAGATAAGCTGAAAATGTTGAAGTCCCTTATGCGACCGGACTTTGTCAATGTGTTCTAAGCCGCGAAGTCTGCTGTGCGCTAAAAGGATCTCCGACACCCATCTACACAACCGAAAACAAAGGCAGTACTAACCTGATATTGAAAGAATCGTAGCCACTAGCCACGCAGCCAACCTAAATATCCCTCACAACACCTTTTGCCGTCGTTGCAAAGATTCATGAATTTGTCGTTTTTCGATGAGGCCGAAGTTTAAAGTCTTTCTTTGGGCATTTATTTCTGTACAAAGGAAGCTCAGTGATCAGTTTCAAACTCTAAAGAACGAACTAAATAAAAAAAAGAGCTTTTAACAGGCTTCCATAAGGTATTTCGACGTGGACTTTCAAGTTCAAGAATGCGTATCGACTGTAGTAAGCTTAACATTTTATTAATAGGGTAACCTACGGAAACGTCCTTTCCTTTGTGACTCTGTATAACTTTTCTCATCTCCATACACACATACATATGTAGATGTATCGCCATGCCGAAAACTTCAATTTGCAGTGTCAACTGAACCGTGTTATAACAATCCATTGGACTTGAAAGGCAATTACCATGTTTATCTTTGAAATCCTTTTTTTTTTTTGATGTGTCCCTTTAAATGTATCCGTGTTTTGTTTAATTGCAATTATGTTAAAAATACGAGACCGAGAAATATGGCGAAGCCAGAATTCTGCCGCATAGATCTGCGACCTTTCGTGGTATTTTTTGTTTTAAATATTTTTTCTGCAGACTGCCAATGTTTTTTTTTTTAATATTCAGGCTCGTGTTGGTGGCCAATCATAACCTCACTTGCATGCGACAATTTTTTTGTTTTTAATATTCCTTTTAATTGGATTTTCAATTGGTTGCATTAAAATGCAATTTACACTTTTTTTTTGTATCACTTTGAGGCAAAAAACTACAAAAAAGCAAAATGGTGGTGTTTTGCGGTATACGAGGATAATTAAAAATTTGTTTGCTTATAAGTTTTTGATTAAGCAGTTTGATTGAATATGCACACAAGCCGTGTATGGATTTGTTTTATTTTATACATTTGATGGCGATGATGTGCGGTTGATGGAATAACATAAATTGCACAACAGATGTCAATTAATTGAGTTATGAAATTTTACCAGTTTCGTTGGTGTTTTTTTCTTTTTAATTTGTTTTTTTTTGGCGGGTCGTGTTTAAATCGAAAAAAAGAATACCTTTGTGATGTAAAGTGGTTATATATATCTTGAAGGGACTTTAAATGAGTTGATAGTTTGACTCATCGAGAGATATGTTGTCCCTTAAGCCAGAACATGGAGGATCTTTAAGATGTTCCACAATAATGTCGGACATCTTGTCGATCATGAGAAAATTCACCAGTAGCTACATTCGACACCTTGATGCGCCTCGATCATATTGGGTCCTCTACGAAGAGAAGAGATTAAACTAGGTACAATCTTGCAATAGACGATAACTTCACTACGATCCGTCAAGATCAAAAACAGCAAGAGAGTGCTAAGCGTTCTGAGTGAGGGGGCAGTTATTTTGAATTGCCGAGAAGGATATTCACCGACCGAGGTACTGCATTCACGTCGAGAATATTCAAGGAGTTTTGCGCGAAGCAAAGACTGCCGTCCCGACGTCCATAGAAAGATGAGACTGTCCCCTATATTGGCTTCAATTTGGATTCCTAGCAGAAGCTCTTGGGAATCACGTACAGTTTTGAAAGATTCCGCGCTAGAAATATTCACAGATGGATCCAAGACAGCGGGTGGTACCGGGGCTGGAGTCTCCTCCAATGCACCTGGCTTAGCCATCACCACCCGACTACCGGATCACTGTAGTGTGTTTCAAGCGGCAATTACGGCAGTCTGCGAAGCTGTGGCTTGGCTTTCAATTAATGCGATAGATTGTAGCGCTATTGTACTATACATAAATAGTCAGGCAGCTATTAAAGCCTCTGAATTGCCGACAATACGATCAAGGTTGATAAATCAATGCCGCATATCTTTAAACGAGATTGCAGATATGTGCGACGTAACCCTGTGCTGGGTCCCAAGACACAGGGACGTTCCAGGCAACTGCAGTGCGGACGAGCTGGCAAAAGAGGGTGCAGGTCGGCATCTCCCCGAAAACCTGGGGGAACCCCCTGCGCCTGTTGAATCGATCAAGTTCCTCCTTGACACAGCATCAGCACTTGTCTTCCGTGAAAACAAATCTGGCATAACCTGGATTTAAAGAAGACGGAGAGACTTTTATCCACAGACCGGAAAAATCGAGGTTTACTGATAGGGGTCACTACCGGACATTCCTTGATAGGCAGACATGCACATTGACCGAGGGTCCCGTCCAATGATTTCTGTAGAAGCTGCAGGGACGAGGAGGAAGAGGAAACTTCGACCCACCACTGTGTGCATGTCCTGCTCTTGCAACGCAACGCTAACTTCTATCCAGAAGGAACTTCATCTCTGGGAGGAAATGGTTCAAATTTTAGGGTTAATACCTTAACGGTTCCCCACCTCCGTTGTACTTATGCTACATATTATGGTTCCCTGGTGCCAGTAAGCCGGTTTTCTTCACTGTAGTATCACAATGGGCCAATCTGGTCTAAGTGTGTCCCTGCCTGAGCGGGGACAGCCACCTTACCTAACCTAAACTAACCTAAATCCATGCACACTTCTCGCTAAACCAGCTGAAAGTAATCCAGTGGAGACTGAACACCGTTCGGAACTGCACAAAGAGGACGAGTCCACACACGTTCCTGTTCGCCTATACCTCGAGGAGCACTCGGGACAAACTGAGAAGCATGGGCGCCCGACGCAGTACCAGGCAGGAGATCTTGTATTGGTTGAGAACAAGCCCACACCCACGGGTGAGTCTCTATGTTTGCTACCAAACGACCGATACGTGATGGACGCTATCCGCAATAGGCAGCGGAATCAGGGGAAGTTATGCACGGTAATGGCGTCTACTTTCTAAGTACATTAGCACCCTGAAGAACGAAATTGATGAGAGGATGGTCGAGTTGTAACATGTCATCGAGTGCCGATATAAAAAATCCTGCAGCTTAACCTGTAGGCAGGCATATACATATGTACATAATAGTATGTACATACTTTAACAGTCGATGCAACCAGATCGCTACACAGAACAATGAACTAAACAGAACTGTGTCTACTTTTTCTTTTGTCTTCTATCGCGCTTTCGTTTTACAATACGAAGAAGAACACTCTTAGCGATAGAGAAGGCCCTACGGCTTGAAATTGAAATGGGAATGTCTTACTATCCAAAGATTTTCGGTTCTGTTTATCTTCACGGAGAAGTTATGTGACGGCAATCAGCAACTGATAGCTGAAACTTCCATTTCTCTTCACTTAAATAACCAAACTGCCACCCACCCAAGTCGCACGCGCTGTTAACACTGCTTAAACGCATTACACGCATCAAAGTGTAAAAATCCCACACGATAGGATCTTAATTCACCATCTCCCCGGTTTAGAGCGCAATACAACTAAACCTGTCATTACGAGAAAATGACAGTTTTCTAATAGTTTCGCCCACCCATTTTCTGTCACCTCCATAACTACCAACCTCATCTGGTTTTCAAAATCTCCATGCGATACTTGGATCGCCATCAAAGCTCATAACGACAATTGCCACTAAACAATTGTCTCTTCTAGCACTCCATGTACATAGCACGGTTACGGTTATCCCCTGCTCGATTTGCTCCTCCGATGATTACAGCCGGGGTATCATTTAATTTCATCAGTTTGCAGAATTCAATATGGACACCCAGCAATTCCCATGCTGCCATAACCATAACCGGGTCTACCGCTCCGACGCAGGCACATCCCCAGTGGAACACACCACCGTGCGTACCCCATATCCGTTGTGTCGTCTATTTCTCACCCAGTTGACCCACATTTAACACCGAACACCAAAGTCGATTATTTGCCTCCATTGGCCCCGCATTCTTGGGAAAGAACTGCACAGGGCGGCGCACACTTCAACAACTTGGCCAAGGGAATTGTCCTCGTCGTTGAACGCAGGCACTTCTCCGAAGAATTCCCACCTCTCTTCGATTGTGTCCAAGGAAAATTGGATTTGAGACCAACGAGCACACACCAGCAGCCGGTAAGAACATAATTTACTCCTTCGTTCCCTGGTAGCTGAGACGACGATACCATACCGGCCGGCACTTACTGGCCCCGAAACAGCTTTATCCACGGGCAGTGTTCTGGCCGGCGTGTGTGTGTGGGTGGGTGTTTGTGTGCGCGCCACGTGCAAAAGGGACACACTCTTCTGCTGTGTGTCCCCAAATTTTATTGCTTCTCGGCCATTTAGCTAAGGTCAAGCCAATTGAAATGGGAATTGTGTAAGCGCCGAGGATTGGGTCTGCACGGGTCTGCACTCGTACTCGAGCGGAAATTGGATTATCTTCTCATTGATTTCCGGCTTAAAGTTTGTGCCATTTGGCTACTTTAGCCGCCGGGCCCGCTACTAGCTAATCTCGTTCTGTGGGTGGTGTTCGAGTGCGGTTCTGTTGCATGATTTAGATCCTGCTTGGTGCATTTAATTGGAATTTAACTTCATCCTGCCAGAGCAGAGTACTTGAACTTTTGTGCGATTACACGATTATTAGTTGGATGTGTGCGGGTACCTCCCTCGGCTGTAAACCTCCTGGAGAGCGCAACGATTATAGGATGACGACGACGGCGATGACTCGCTTTACGATTCGTTACGTGTGTGCGCGTTTTGTTCAATAAAATTCAGGACTAGCGTTGGGTTCTGGGTGCTTGCTCTTTGCTTGCTTTATGGCTTTATGATAACTTTTACTGCACACGGCAGGAGTAGGGACTACGTTTTTTTCTTTGTGCTCGGTGCATGTTTTATATTTTTTTAACGAGTTTTTTGCGTGCGCGTTGCTTCAGCAGCAGGAGGTGGGCTAATTCCATCGTGCCAAATGCACGTTGATCGACTTTGGCGCTGAATGAACTCGTTTCGGTTCCGCGAATGGTGCGAAACATTTTATGGACGAAATTTTGGAACATTCAAAGCAAGGATGAACGAGAAGTGTAATTTGGGCGTAATAATAAAAGTTCGGGGATTCGTGTATCTGCATATCCGTTAGGGCTCCCGTAATTCAAGGAATGGTACCCTCTACGAAGGTGTTTATGCTGATGGATGTTTGAGAAGTTTCATAACGCGGGTAATTTATATGGCCCAGGTCATCAACTTGGAATAATAAACCCACTTACGTGACGGGGAAATGTAGCAGTTGTGAGGATTTGAAAGCTCAGACATGTGGGGATCTATACAAGGTTCGTCGTAAAGAAGGGAACGGTGACAGTCAGAGCGATAATTGGGTTTGGTGTGTATCCATATCCACACGAACCCAGCTACGTCTATCCACCTTGACGCGGCCCAAGTAGGACCAATGATTGAGCTGTGGTCAACAACGATTGTCACTATCTCTGATAAGGAAATCTCCAAAGAGGTGGAGGAGCAACTACTGGTGTTCGGCACGTACCAAAATGATTTTGGGTAGGAAAGACCCTTCGTTTCTTTTCCAAAAAGAAAAGAATATTTTTGCTTGACCTGTGGATATGCCTGTGGGTATGTCTGTGGAAACTACTGAAACGAAAATCATCCACAAGGTCACTGCGATAAAGGCAGCGAGCGAGGAAGAAGCGTCCATTGAATTCGATGTCATTAAAATAGTTTCTTGTGATGAACCATTGGAAACGAACATGCCAACCGCTGAATGGCTTTGAAAGCCGTCCGAGGCTAAGAGGGAGGATTTTGCATCTTCGCAACAGGTCGAAGGTGAAAATTTGGGTAAAGCAGCGAGTAATCAGAAGTTTATTTGAGGTTTTTGCCCTCACACCTTCATTTTAATTCTTAATCGTGGACTTTAAGAAGGCGATCGTCTAGTATTCCTCCGAATGAGACCACAGAATTGCGTAGGCCTTGGCTAGAGCTATTGGTGACCACATTCTGTGGAAAGCTGACTCAACTGGTCCCACGCCCAGCAGAGCAAAGTGGTAGTGTGGGGTAAATTTGTTGGATTCCAAGGATCAGTTATAACTTTTTTTGATTCATGCCTAGGTCGAAATGCCTCCGAATGCCCTGTAGTTGCATGACGTATACATCGAAAAGTGATAAGACCATGCGAGGCCCCAGTATTTGGCATGCTACTCTAGGAGGAGGATACATTGCGAAAAGACAATCGCTGAAGGTAGTGCAAAGCAACCTTCAACATACTGTATTCCTTTTCGACAACCTGAGGCTGCTCTTCATAGAGAAGCAGGTAGGGCCATGTTCAGGTTGGGTTCATAACAATTGCTTAATGGGACTGGTGTCATTGCTAAGAAAGGCCTAATGCAGTCTTATATTGGAAGCTAGAGCGCGGAATGGTCACTGCACGGTGACTTCAGCATGAACGTTCTAGAGCTTTGACGTCACTCATATCACCGTCTCAAGGTAAGAAAAAGGCAGATTTCTTTCAACTCAGGAAGAGAATCTTCAGTAGCGAAGTTACCCCAAAAAGAAGAGCTTGCTGGTATCCACCTAGAGAAATTCCTTGGCTTCCTAACATCCCCCAACAAAAACCCCCAACGAAAAAGTGTGAAAACAGCCATCGGGCATCACAATGAAAGGGTCTTTACTGACTTTAGCGCTTGGCGCTGGGGGCTTCTTTCCCCTCGCCAACCCATCTACCTAACATAACTTTGCACTTGAAAGATATCAAAAATTAGGGGTAAGTTGAGTGCCTTAGACTCAATAAGTGCATTATGTTGCCGTTTTGATACTTCGCCTCTTGGAAATCTATTTTGTGCAAGCAAGTCTGTGTTAAACTGATCTTCCTGCATGGTTTCTGGCATTCTAGTAACCCGTGCAGATTGCTATAAGCCGAGAAATGTCCCTTCGGTTTGAAATAGGGAAGCCTCTTGTTCATGAAGGGCATATCATCCTAGAAATAAGACAGCTATCTAGCCTGACCCATCTTCAGCTCGCTATTCTAAGCAAGTGTGAGTATAGTCTTCAATTAAAAGCTCCAAGTGGAATACATACACGTTTCGCAAAAAGGCTTTCAAAAGTCCCCATGTCCTGGGACTCTACTAGCTTGGATGATGTGGTTAGGGTCTTGGCAATACGAGTATACTACTATGTTTTCTTTACGATTTATATAATGGGTGCCGCACTTAACCCATGGTGCCTATGCTACCAGTTCTTTGGACTGGAGCGGTGATTTTTCTTTTCTTTCAAATTTCGAAATTGCATGCATTCTTGCATCATCACCCCCAGGCACACGTGGAGGAATCGATTTACACAAACAAAAACATTTAAAAAGTTTAAATATAGAACACCTTGGGCAGTTAATTAGAATACAATTCACGAATACCGCGTTCCAATAAGCAAAACAAAAACCCCCGTGGATCACCCCTTTAAGACGCACAGAAACAAAAAAGAAATCCCCTTCGGTACATTCCTCTCATTTTCACCTCAAATGAAAAACAAATAGATTATCACATCCGTGTGTAATTGAAAGTTTAATTTCGGAACTTAAGCCCCCGTCTCAAAGAGATCCAGTGACACGGCTAATGGTTCCACCTGCACTGCAGACACTGGCACACTGCAACTTGTAATTAAAAGCCTTCCGACCAAAACTCATTTCGACTATTGGCAGCTCATGAATAACCCGTACACAAACAATAGGGTTTTTGGAAATTATCCAAACCATCATTAGCATGACAAAGGTGTCGGATGAGACTTTGCCTCAACTGCCGGGGTGTGTCGCATGCCAAAAATGCATCCGAAATGAATTTTTCGCCATTCAATGGAGGGGCGCGGTGGTGCACTTAAAAGGCGTTTGACGCTACCGATCCACTGTCAAAGGCTCAGACTTAATTTAAATTTCAATTAAAATCGATCAAAGTGCCTCCACGGTGAGGGTGATAGAAAAATGTTATACTCAGCAAAGCTACCATAGGGTTCATTTGGTTTATTTTACTTCGATGTGGCATTGTGAAATGGAGTTTAGTTTGGGTGGGGTACCTTAACAAGGCAACTCGAACTCAATATAGTCGAGTAAAGCAGAACTATGGTAAGAATACTAACGATGTCAGAATGTTTCGCCCGATTTGGACGACAGCTTTTTTATAAAGTTTAAAAAGTAATATGGTGGCTATCGTAACACATCCATATAAAACAAGAGCTCGCGACAGTCATTGTAAAAAAACGGCGAAATGTAGAGCCGATTGAGCCTCAGCAGAGTAGTGGCGGTCTTTTCAGTGGCCAAGGACTACATTCACATAAATTCCCTGCCCATACTACACAAAGAACTCTTATTGATATCATGAGGAACCATCGGGTGCCCCTTCTCTCAGCTTCAGAGTGGTGCATTTGAGGAAATATAGAGGTCCTGCAGCAGGAACGAGGTTCGGAAGTTTATGCAAGGAAAAAAAAGAACGTACCATGGCTACAAAGCCGGAGCCGAAGCCTGCAAAGATGTACTGGAGTCGCGGTCGGTGGTGAGCACAAAGCAGTACCTAGTCTTGACATCTCTGTTTAACTCGCCAAATTGCGCAGGATGACGATTAAAGTCCATTTAAGTCGGCAAAGACCTCACCGAGATCTTTGATGTCAAAATAGGGTTTAAAATGAATGAAGTCGATACTTATGTTTTCGAGATAAAAGGCCTTTTGGGTGATCTTTGGTCCCGTCTGCATAGACGAATGAACGATGAACTATGTATGTACAAGGTGGTGCAAAAGTTGTCACTCGATGTTCTTTGGCTGTAATTTTTTTTATGAAGGAAAAACTTTGGATCTGCTTTTGAATTATGTTTATTTGATGTGTTACATTTTTTTCCATAAGTCGAGAAAATGATATCGTCTGAGTGGCCGCCGCATGAATTGATGACCGTTGAGCTCGATTTATGGCATTTTCCATCATTCTTGCCAGAACTTTCGGCGGTAGGTCATCGCGCTCTTGACATAGACTCGTGACTTAAAAAAACTCCACAAAGAAGTCTGGAACGGTTAAATCAGGCAATCTTACCGACCAGTGCAAATCGCCAAAACGAGAGATTAGGCGACCTGGAAATGCAGCCCTCAGAATTTCGGTTGTGGCTCGTGCAGTATGCACCGTTGCTCCATCCTGTTGAAACCAAACGTTCTTCAGTCCCAATTCATCAATTTCCGGCAATAAAAACCCGTTAACGGCTCATCCGCGACATCTTCAGCCACAATGGCCATATTCTCATTCGAACGAGGACTACGAGGAATTCCGGTGCCTCTTCTGTCACGTGTTATTTCATTCTCTTCGAGGCGAGCGGATAAACATCGTAGTAGTTGCACAGTTGGTGTCGGACGACCGGGAAATCTGCGCCAAAATTTACGCTGTGTCAACACCACCGACGAATTATTTCGCAAAAAAATCGTAACAATTATTCCGCGTTCTTTAGGAATATAGCGATTCATGTCTTGTTGTCGTGCATTCCGTATTTGTTGACTTCACAAATGCCAAAGTAGAATAGACACCTGCCGCCATTTGCAAAAATTATAGCAACTTCCGATAGGGTAATGACTTTTGCGCCACCTAGTAAATGGGTTCGCTGCATATACGATCTCGACCCAGTCAGAGTCACAGAAAGACCGCGCCCAAGGTGGTGCGCAATTAGAATTGGACTTAAATTACCTTCGCATTTGATATAGGCCAAGGTCCACCCCGGACTGTAGAGCCATCATAAAAAAAACATGGTGAGGAGGAATCAGCATGTGTGGGTCACAAATGGGAAACGGAAAAAATGCTAAACAAAATTGTTACCAAAATGGCTTTCGGTTGCACCACCAAGTTTGAAGTATGACGCTAGGAACTTTCAAATGCGCGAGTATTCGGTACCAACGACTACAAGACAACATATTGTAAGCTGCCAATGGATCGATTGAAATGAATTAATGGAAAATCCAAAGGGGTTTTTTGACTGAAACGACAAGCGAAAGAGTCTTTCAGACTTAAAAAAGCACTACCACAAGTTTCGAAATGAAGAATTGTCAAGTGTCGAAAACCAATTTAAACGGAAATGTTTGGTCTAATAGAATCGGTAACTGAGGACTGAGGCTACGTTGCCCGACGAAGTACCAGCTAAAATCTGAAAACGCTGCAGAAGCAGGTGTAAGATGGTTGATTACAATCTTCAACCAAATTTTAAGAGGAGAAAAGACCTCAGCATGCTGACGTAAAACCTTTCGATGTAGACGATTGTGGAAACTACTGTGCAATAAAACTCACTGCACATAAAAATATATGGATTTGGATTTATCGTAGGAAAATGGACGCCATCCAGGCCCACCGAATTCTGATGAAAGGATTAGAATTGTTGATGAGAGGATTAGTACAGGGAAGTTAAAGTCGTGTCCCGTATCCGGGGCTATGTGCGATCCCAAAATGCCAATAAAAAGAAAGGATAAAGGATACACGATATCGCTTAGACCGGCAATGCTGTACAAAGGAGAACGCAGGACGAAAAAAAGGCTCACGAACAAAAATTTAGCTCCAATGAATTTGAAGTGCTCCAAAGCTCAGAAAAACACTGCGTTCAAAAAGTTCTCCAAATTCCAGCAAACCCCGAGGGAGAGGTCGCCATCAAGCGACAAGGTGGTCCAATATCTCGAAGGAAGGATACAATTCAATAAACGACCCAGCACAGGCTATCCTGGCGCTTACCCACAATGAGAACCAACCCCATATGTGGGAAAAAGAACGAGAAGAATACCTTCAAATGCTTGCAGTCTTCCTCACTGAAAGACATCTCAGTTCTTATTGTTGACTATAAATAAAACTGAGATGATGAGAAGTATTTTAAAAAAGATCAGTAAAATCCCAGATTTCTTCAATTACGTAGTACAAATTCGGCATCTTGGGTCTGAATAAAATAAACGAGGAAGAGTCCCAATCACCGACATATAGCCCTTTCCCTTGCCTTCATTCAAAAAAATGTTCATGTCCCAGGATGGAAATGTTCCTATTTTTGGTATAGAGCTTCAAGAGTCTCACGCCGAAGGTCCTGAAATAACTTTACTTATAAACAGATTCTACGTATTAAGAGACATAATTTAACAGTCTTGCTCCGAATTTCGACGTACATATCTAAGATGGTAAAAATAATCTTGGGTACAGGCAAAATTTAGTTGGAACTGATATCTGTTTCCCCACACTCCATATGAAGAGCAAAATCGCTTATGAGATGTGTCACTGCCACTGCGACTGCATAAGTCAGTCGGGTCGCTTATACATAAGTCCAGCGGCCTTTTATACAAATTTTCAGGTTTTACTATGTCATTTCGATGTCTTTCACGTCATTCAGAGCCTTCCGAAAGCAGCTAGAAAAGACATATTCTTTTACTTCAAGGTCGGAACAGAGAAGAGAGAACTGAGAGAGTCCAATTTATGAAATTTTTGGAATTTTCCCAACTTAAATTTATTAGTATACCCATGGTTTCGACACAGCATGTATGTCAGGTCAGATAGACTATGGAATCTATCAAGTTACTACATTATTCCGATTGTGATAGCACAATGCAAATTCCCAAAGAGCTATTGCCAATAATGCCCGACCATGGAAGCCTAAGTGATTTTTCCATCCCGCAAACTGGTAAACGCGTCTCAATTTTCCTAAAACACACCAACTATGCATTTCCGCTGCTGAAAACCAAGAATTTATCCGCCGAAAAGCAAAATGACGTTGAAACTTTCGATGAAAATATATGATACATCCTTCGCTCCGCCCGCCACCATCGTGGGATAAGAGGACATGATAGCACACTGCCAAGCGGTAAGTTAAGTATTTCGCAGGAATGAAAATTATGCGCTCATACAAGGATAACGAGAGCGAAATGAATTTTATTAATTACATTCAAGGGATTACAGTGCGTACGGTCCTGAACTGCGCACCCGTGTGGGTGGGTGAGTGTGTGTGCGGATGTTGTTGTGTGCACTCTACCGCGAGTAACAACACATATGGTGGCTTTTAACGTAATGCTAATTGCGTTCCTATGTTGTCGACACGATGGGGTAATGTGTTCCAGGACGGGGCGCTTTTCGCACTCAGAGATGGTAACAAACAATATTTTGGTTGAGAGAAACTTTTTTTTTTGGTACAAATTCTGCGAAGGGCCTCTTAGTTTTTTTTTTTTTTGAAAATCGTGTCCTTAATGCACAACACAGAACGGAGAAGTAATGATGATTTAGGTCGTGTTTTTCTGGAGTGAAATTTCGTTGGGCAAGTGGTAGGCTTACGTTGGTGCTGATGCGTGGTAATGGAATTATGTCTTAATAATTCGTTGAAATGAAGTGTTTGGAGGGAACACAGGGGCATTGGGTGGTGTTTGTTTTCTTAGGTAAGTTGAAAGGAGGTTCGTTCTCAGGGGAGGCATGACATGTGTTAGTAGTTTTTTTCACCTTAAAATTGTCACTTGTTTGTGATTTGTTTTCGAAATAATGCGCTGAACTTTGAAAGAAACTGATATTTTGGAAGAAAATTGAGAGAAAAGGACTGTTCTGTGAAAGCAGCAGCTGACCCAAGGTTAGGTTAGGTAAGGTAGATGGGTTGACGAGGGGAAAGAAGCCCCCAGCGCCACACTACGGTCAGTAGAGACCCATTGCGATGCCCATTTTTGGGTGGAAGGTACCCCTTGCTTGTGGAGCAGTACCCAAAGCATTCTCCTATTGCCCCAGGCTTTTGAACCATTTTGAAGCCTTAATGAACCTCCAGATGTCCCTGATGGGTACGTCCCTTAGTTCTTCGATATGCTGCAAAAAAATGCATTCCAAAGGATTTATGTCTGAGGTGGCAAAGACCTGGGCGGTGGCAGAGGAAGTGGGTTGTGCCCTCATTGACTTCCTCGTCTCCACGACCTCTACGAAGGTCGCCTACACGCTTTTCCATATGATTGCGCAGAGTATTATGACCTGTAATTGCTCCTACAAGGATGGAGAGGGTTTTCTTGTCCTTCTGCATTAGTGTATCAGTTCTGGCACCATTATACCATTTTCTAGTTATTTTACAAGAGTCCAAAGAGCTCCATCTTTCATTCGCTTCCGCTAGAGTCCTGCTCCACGCTTCATGGTTGAGTTTACATGGCGGCACTTTTAATGTTTGATCAGCCTGCTCCAGGTCTAGCGTAGATCCTTATCTTGCCAATTCATCAGCGTTCTCATTCCCTCTATGCTCTCATGCTGTGTGGAGCAGCTGACTCAATGTTAGACCAAATTTAAAACCAGTTCAGATGGATATGGTATCAATACTCGGATCAGACTTTGCTTTAAAGGATTAGACTTAGACACAGTTCGCTGCGTGGAAAAAATCAGAACACTTTCAGCAAATCCATCTACTCAGCCTTGAAGTACATGCCCCATTGACACTTTAGTCTAGGAACTTGCTCCGCTTGTCAAACTCTCGACTTGTGTCATGTTTATGATTTTTTTTTTTTTGTGAATCAAAAGTCATGTACTGCTGCGGAGGGGAAGCTGACAAATTTACTGAAAAATTTCGAAACAAATTGCTGAAGGACCTTGCAGCCAATTATGCTCAAGTGCAGCGTTGCTATTGCGAGCACAAGGATCGTATTCAAAGCGTTCAGGAAAATTTGAAGTAGTAAGTCTGTTCTCACAATGCAGCCACTGATGAACAACTTTTTCGTTTGTGTTTTTCAGTTACAAACGAATGGCATACTTGCAAACCGTGCTTATTTTCATGGCCTCCATAATTCTGTTGTTCTTGGCATTTTTAGCCGTTCTTGGCGCAGGCATTTGTCTCTCACAGTCGCAGTATGGCAGAGGGCCCTGTGTAACTACACTACCATTTTGGAATCGGGACGACTGTGAAGTGCTGTTTTAGATTGTATTTTACCGAGAGAATGCTTAATTTCCAGTTGAAAAATATATATTTTGACGACTTTTCTTGCAGTAAAATTGGAATTTTGTCAATAGGCAGAGAGAGAGAGAGAGAGAGAGACTTGGCTGTGTGTCGGTTGTCATGTTTGCATCTGAATCAAACAAGAAAATCAACTCAACACGCGACCAAAGTGAAATGAAGTTCAATGAACGAACGACGAAGCCGGTATAAGCCGATGAAAATATCTGCGCTGTCATCTGGTGTGTTATGTGTGAGATAAGTGCGGAGGCTTGTTTGCTTTGCCAATTGACACCGGCACTAATTTGCAGATGGCGAGAGAGATACAGAAAAGTATCTGTACATCTGCGCTATGAAGAGTGACATGAAGGCACAACCGTTAGTGCCAGCAATTAGTCGTGTTAGCTGCCGATACACACCTTTTTACTGTTGATGCGATTCAAAGTCAAGTTTAAGTGGCAAGGTGGTGATACCATTAGCCCGATTGCTGTTTCCTATGACTAATATGCAGATTTTTTGTCGGAAAGTTTTTTTTTTTGTTGTTTTTGAGATGCAAAGTGGGTCAATTGAAGTTTATTCACACCTGGAGGAGCGAGTTAGGTAACTTTGAGTGGAAACGTAAGTTGTGCTTGTTTGGCTGATGACGAGGTGGTGTGCAAATTTGTAGTGTAAATAATATTTTGGAGAATACTTGAGACTCGTAATTCTTCAATTCATGGACCTTACAAGCGTAGAAATGGTTGGGAAAAGTAGGAAAGTTACCTCTTAGAGTTATTTGTTGTAAAAGTTCCGAAACAAACTGTATGGAGGTCTGAGTTCTGGGTTTTAAAATAAATAAATAGGTGGCGCGACAGCTCGAGGTGAACCAAGGCCTTCCTTCTCGCAATCATTCATGTTGTGCGTATTGTATTGTTCGCACGAAAGGAAGGGACTTACAATTTATTGCCGATTCCGAACCGCGATTTGAGAAGCTTTTTCATGACAAATTATACTTTCGGAGGCTTCGTTCCCCGACGAGAGGTGGTGCCGCGAAAAATGTTCGGTGGACACGGCTGGGGCTTGAATCCGCGCTGCTTGCTCAGCTGTCCAACGCACTCACCACTGAGGCACGGCGACCACATTTGCCTGACTGAGCAGCAACAAAACTTCAGAGACCTCACCTGGATTAACATGACCAAGAATAACCTTAACTTACTGGGTATGCGGAACTGAATGCGTTTAAGAAAAGAACTGGCTCGACAGGAACCTTAGTAGAGGCCCTGAATACTTCTCGCAACAAGGATTTTAGCGTTGGTAAAACAACAGAATCAGGGCTTAAAAATCAGATTTGGAAGCGAAAGATATAATCCATCATCTTTGTCCGGTCAGAGCATTTTCTGTTTCTAATTTGTATAATTTCTATGCGAGCTCTGCTAAGGAGATTGTTTGTTATTTTTAGCTGTTAGTCTAGAGAAGAGACATGAAGATTCTCACTGATTCCCTACAAGGACACTGGCAGATTTAAGATTATCGACTTTTCTAGGAAAATCTAGGCATGAACGAGCCCGTAACTCTAAACAGTCATACAGTTCTAGAAAGGACACTAAAATGAAAGCCCTCTAAACATATTTTAAAATTTATTTGCAAATGCGATAGTTAGGACCCCTTGCGCAGATTTTTGTGCGACCTAATCTTTGCTTTTTGTCACAGAAGTTCTTTTGATTTAGAATGCAGTTTAGGAGAAACCATAACCAATAAAATAGAAGAGTGAAGAGATGTGTGTAAAGACAAGAAGTCTCACACTTTTTGAAGAACTTCATTTTCCTGCACTAAAGAAAGGATATTGGACTGCAAAACCATCCACCAATCCCGGTTTCCATACTGAACCGCTACCCTCGAAAACGTTATTGCTTCAGGTTTCTTAGACTTTTGCTAAGAGGATTATAATTAAATACTTCACTTTACGCGCATCAAGAGGATATAAATTCCCTTTTAATGTTATTCACACAGGGCGAGAGAGAGGTGCAATGGTTCGAAACTCAGATGGCATCAGGTTCAGGTGGTGTCCAGACTGGCTGGGGAGTTTTGTGGTGCTTATCATTGCTATAATTAGGATATTTCTGCACCAAACTAACTCCTGGGCAAGTGGCCCATCGTACTAACCAAAACATGAGTGTTTTGATTTGTATCTAAATTTCCATCCATACGAAATGGAGGGAAGAAACCCACAAAACTTATTCAAACTTATCTAAATTTTCTCAAACTACTAGCCCAATGATGAAGGTTCCAAAACCACAGCAGTGTATTCCAAGCAAAAGTCTCAGGCATGACCGAACTAGAACTGGTCGAAGGGGCTAAATCTACAAAGAAATGTACTTATTTATATAGACAGTTAGAAGATAAAATTCATTTTGTTTACAGTGACAACCCTCCTCAGCCCAGTGTAAACCGTTATGATCTGTTGCTTTCGGAGAGGACTGACGAACAAAATAAATAAAAGAGGAGGCTTATCAACTATACCGACTGAAACTAGAGACAACGTTGATCTTTTGTACCTAGAGGAATCTGAGGATTGTGCATGTGGATGATTGGTTGATTAGGTCCGGGGAAGTTAACCTTCTCCCAAATGCTTTGTCTGTTACGACAGTAGCATAACGTGTGACTTGCAGTTTCTTCATTCCCCAAGCGTAGCTGAAACATAAGTTATTTAAAGAACTTGTACGCAGGAATTTAAGTCAAGTGAAGAAGTTCTTAGGAGCCGAAAGTGTGAGAATTTCTTGAAGAGAGTGGTTGATGAACTTTTCAGTTTTTCGTCTTATTCTCGGGTTTCACGTTGAGAGCTACTGTTGGTATTCCCATGAGTCGAGCTCTTGTTTTATGCAGAACCGACGATCTTGCCAGAATGGTGTCCGAATTGAATAATACACTGATAGACCACTTATCCCTCCAATGGGAGTCCAATAGAACTACTCAAAACAACCATAAACACAGACTTTATAATAATGGCCCATCATAGATAGAAGACGTCTCCAAAGCAATTGAAAAACAGAATACCTCCTCACCTTGAACAAATCACACCTAAGACGTCTTATGGACAGATATCTTTATAGTTCACAAATCTCTGCCGGACTGCCTAAAAAGAATAAGCATAAGTTAACACATTTATGCAGAGAGTCTTAGCCTCAGCAAGATCTAATGAAAAACATTTTTCCAACGATTAGGACAAACTGCTAACAGGGCCATTCAAAATTTTCCTAAAATAACTATTTGAATGTCATATGGTGATTTGAATGAGGCGGCACAGTTTCTAAAGCACCGGAACTGTAGGTAAGGTTGCTGCAATGCAGGGCGCAGGTCCTTTGCGGGATTCCTTATCACAACCAAGTTGTGTGCACAGTTCTCAATGGCATTCGTGATGGGTGGACTTTTAAAGTTCGCACTTTCTTGCCATTGAGAGTCTAAATCTTGCGATTCGAAGATGGTTCTGGCCTTGGTAGTTCAGTAAAGGAGTAGGATCGCTCTTTCCCGGAGAATTTTAGTTGATCGCACTGTGACTTGAACTATATTTTGATGAGACAACAAAGTCCATGCGAAAACTAAGTTGCACAACCAAAAAGTAACAATTTTCTCCACAATTAGTCGCACATTTATCGCCGACTTCACGCTTAAAAAATCAAAATAATTTGAATTCTGAAAAATTGCACACTTATCGCAACAAAATCACACGCTTCTCTTGGCATGGCCAGTTCGTCGGATGTTATTAGATTCGAAATGAATTATTCACTTAAAATCATTCATCCGCTCTGTGCGTGGAGTCTGTCCAAGAGTTAATGCAAAACTGGCATCGAGGCTAAATGGTCCAAGTGAAATCAAAACAAAGTTAGAGAACCACTAGCGATCTGAGATGCGTAGATTGTGACGGCACAGACCACAAGTGGTCATGCCGGTTGGTAAAAAATGCGTAAACAAACTCTTTTAGCACATCATGACCACATCATGACTCACTAATGCATAATCAAATTTAATTCATTACTCAAAAAAGGTAATCAAATGTGTCTGGCATGACTGACTTTCAAAACAAAACGTCACGACTGAAAAAAAAATTTCCAAAAAAAAGTTCACAATTGTTCCATCGCTTTCCCTGTTCATCGGAACATGGGGATCCACAGATAATCTCCGCCAAAAACTGACAGACATTAACATAATTTGACACTCGCATACTAATTTATGAAAACCTTAAATTTATTTGGTTTTTGCCGGAATAAACGCTTTCAAATGTACCGTTGTATTAAATATTTATACCAGCCAATACTGCAGTGAGTTGCTTTCAGAGAATATCATTTTGAATTGCAAAGTGGAATCGAGCTGAGCTTGAACTTATCCGAAGTAGTCACAGTTGGTTCTACTGTGCGGATAGCCTGAAGCAAATCATCAGCTTGTGACCTCTCTAACTTTCACCATCCATCATCCACGACGTTTGTCTCTATTTCTATCCCAATTCCCAGAATCTCAACAAGCTTACAACGCTCCATCATATAATTACAGCAAAAATGGAATAAAAAACCTTTAATCTCCCGAAACATAATTGCTAGACGGCCCACTCGTCAATTACCTGTCAAAGTGCTAATCGTATTGTTCCGACCAATGAGACAAGATATGTCCATTTGGCGTGGTTACACAAACTTAACCATTTGGCTTGGCGAGATAATTAAATCCCCAAAACCACACGACAATTACCCTCTGAGTACTTGATCTCGGAGGTGCTGGACCACGGGGAAGTGGTTTGACCGGCAACACTTAGTTGTCCGTTTGGGATCAGAATGACGTAGTGTTGTTTGTTTGTTTTCGGTGGCTTAATGGTTACGTTGTTACGTAACACCAATTTAAAGATGTTTTGCTGCATGACAAACGGTCATAATCAGCTTTTCAAGGACAATATACCGGCCGGCATGGAAAGAATAAATCATGAGAACTTTGGAAGAAGAATTGCAAAATTAGCTAGGTGTGCTCACTTGGGGATTTTTCAAGAAGATATCGAAAGAAATTAAAGAAAAAAAATTCTAGTAGTAGAAGAGATTTTGTCACAAATGTATGTAATTCACCGAACCGCAAGCATAAAGCCGGTCAGACAAGCGTCACCAAAACTTTAACCGGCGAAGTAAACACTTAACTGAGTGAAAATTTGGCAGTAGTTAGCGTGATTGTTGATCCTGTTGAGTGGTGCCCCAAAACGGGGTTCGGGACCAACGAGTGGGCGGAAAGCGCCTCTTATCGTCAGGCATTTAGCCCATTCATTAGTCCCGAAGCCTTCATGTCTTGGGTAACCTTTTTTACAGATGCAAAACTTTCGAGGTTGTGACAGTCCTAGACAACCTTGGACCCTACAGTATAGAATTTAAGGGCTAATCGTGGTGCTTGACTGTCCTTCGACACTGAAGACAGAGAATCCTCTTACTTAAGATATTGGCACTATGACCCGGACCCTTACTTACTTACTTAAGGTGGCGCTACAGTCCGGGGTGAACTTGGGCCTCAACCAACAAACCTCTCCAGCCAGCTTGATCTTTAACCAGCTGCCTCCAGTTTCCCGCGCCAAGTAGGTTGAGATCCCCTTCCACTTGCGTGCACCACCTCTACTGTGCCGTCCCTCGGGTGTGGATTCGAAGATTTTCCGGGCCGGAAGGGTTGTTGTCCATCCGCTCTACATGACCCAGCCACCGCAGTCGTTGCACCTTTACTCTTCTGTCTATGTCGATGCCGCCGTACAGCCCATACTGTTCGGCGTTGTATCTCCTCTTCCACTCCCCGTGTCTATGAAGAAAATCACCCGAAGAATTTTTCTCTCGAAAATACCAAGAGCAACCTCATCCTCTTTTGATAGAGCGCATTGAGGTCTGAGTCGTTCAGAAGAGGGCTCTGCTACTCAATTGCCTTCTTAGCCCAAAGAAACAGCGATTGGCAAGCGTTATTCTCCGTTTAATCTCAGCGCTGGTGTCGTTGTCTAAATTTATAGCAGAGCCTAGGAAGACAAAGTCCTAAACTACCTCTGTCCGAGACGTCGGTGTTGAGTATACCTATAATACTTAGTTTTGTCTTTTTTTACCGCGAAACCCATTTTGGCCTCTTCTGTCTCTATTCTCTATACTTGCGAAAGCACCGCTGATAGCTCGCTGTGTTCTGTCTATATGTCAATATCGTCGGCGTACGCAAGCAGTTGGACAGATTTATGAAAGATTGTGCCTCTGATGTTGGTTTGAGAGTTTCACATCAAAGATTTCGGTAAGATCGTTACAGGCCTTAATGGAGCAGCCAGCATTCTCCATCGTCATGTTGCACAGACGGACGAGTTTAGCAGGGATGCCAAAACTAGACATGGCTCTGCATAGCTCGTCTCTATAAATGCTGTCATAGGCGGCGATAAAATCGACGAATCGAGGTGGTGGGTATCGATTTGGACTTCTTGGGTTTTTTGAGGATTTGCCAAAGTGTGAAAATTTGATCGACTGTGGACTTTCCTGGCCTAAAACCGCACTGATAGGGGCCAATCAGGTTGTTGACAAAAAAAATTTCGGGAGTTCACACAGTATGGCAGATAAAATCTTGTACGCGATGTTGAGGAGGCTGATACCCCTGTAGTTGGCCCATTTGAGGGGGTCTCTTTTTTTGTGTACGCTCTCTACCAGCTAATTTCTAGCTACTGTAAATACCTCAGCCGGAATGCCATCGGGTCCGCACTTTGTTTTGGTCAGGTGGACGGAAATATTGGCTATCGCCGTTATTCAGTCTGCACAAATAGTGTTTCCAAATTCTCAGCACCGACTGTGGCTCTACTACGTGGTTTCCTTCTTCCTACAGGTTTCCGTACGGGTTCTGCTTCCCTGACACGTTCTCTTTACCTTTTGGTAAAACTTCCACGCGCTTCATATGCTCTTTTTTTTCGGAGAAGTTGGCGTTCTTCCCGTTTCTTATGCTCGTAGAGCTCACGAGCAGCTCTCGTCCTTCTCAGCAGCGCCACTTCATATGCCTCTTGTTTGGCTACATGCACTTGCCGGCATTCTTCGTAAAACCAGGGATTTCATTGTGGTGGCCGTGTGAAATCCACCACATCAGAGGCGGCATCTCTGGTGGCCTGTTGGCAGCGTTGCCGTTGCGTTGTCTTCGACATTTGATGCTGGTAGCATAGGACTTGTTGAGAGATTTCGGACGTTTGGCGAAGATTCGGGCAAAAAAAAAAAATTCGGAAGGCTATCGGACGAGTGTCAGTGCCAATAAGACACAAAGTCAAAGCTATGAATCCTTTGAAACGAAAAGAGTTTTGTATTAAATAGATATTCATACATAGTCTTTAGACACAGGAAAGGAAAGATTTTTTTACAGCCTTGTGCGGTTGTGAAGGTGATTAAATTACTCAACATAAACGATGGAGTTGGCATTAAGAGAGCACGCACTGTATAGATTGTAACGTCAGTCTAAAGTCGTAAGTCTGCTAGAGTGAAGGGATCGTTTGTAAAGCTAAGATACCGCCTATGGTTTGTCGCGGAAGCTCTCTGACGAACACAAATTGACTTTGATGTCCAAGAGACAGGTTATCGTCCTCCTTAAGCAACAGCAAGCCTGGTATGACGCCATTTATGTTATCCTTTTTTATTTTCCTTATGTTTTGTTTCCCCTTGTTGGTCCTAGTGCCTCTGCCCGAAACTCCTCCTTAACTGTTCTGCACCACGTATTTTTCGTTTGATCCACTCTTCTGTCATCGTGAGTAAGCTGTTTATGTCAGGATTTCATAGAATTCCACCAAAGTCTAGAGATACATAACACATTTTGGTTGTCTTCAGCTGCCACCATTTATAACGCCATTACACAACATGGTTTAATCGAGAACCCAGCCCTTCCTGTTTACATCAAACCTCGCCAATTAGTTTTGTCAAAAACTCCCCTCCGGAGTATTTAAATCACATTGACACCCAACCAGTTCGATAGAAGAAAAAACCTGTAATTTGTCACTTTAAACGCACGAACAAATCCGTGCCACTCGCCGATGTATCTCTCATCGCATTCGGATTGCTTGAACCGCCGCTATGATTCTGCGAAAGCGAAAGCAGTCTCATTGATTAATTTGAACATTAAACCTATTTCTAAATCCCAAACCACCAGATAATCATCAGTGTCGCGCTATTAGCCATTTCTATCGACAAAAAAAAGTTCATCCACCCATTAGAACGACCAGTAATGACCCACAGTCCAATTAGCATCAAATTTGCTACCAAAGTTCCGCGGCAACCCGCCACAGACACATTTTGCGCAGCACAACGATGCCGTTTCGATATAAAAGCACCCGGATAGATCTTTGGCAGCATCAGTTCCAGTTGGTATCTTCTGCGCTACGGTATCAATCATGTTCAAACTAATCGTGTGTCTTTTTGTTGTGGTGGCTGTAGTCGGAGCTGATTACGACTTCCAGGATTCTGACTTCAGTAAGGCTTGGGCTCGTGGTTCACTTTTGGAATCCGATGTAACTCTCTGATTCTAGATGAGCTGTTGTTGGACGGAGTACAATCCGATTACGATGATGAGCTAGACGAGGCATTGAGATTCAGACGTCATACTGAAGAGGCTTCGGGTGAAAAGGAATGCAAGGGCAAGAGGGAGAGGAACTTCCACTGTTGCACTGGCGAGAAGCCAAATCCGAAGCAATTCGAAGCGGTGAGGGAGATCAAGAAGGCCTGTATCGCTGAGGTTCGCGGTGACAATGGTAAGTCTTGCAACGAGTCTGAGCACCATTTTAGTTTTTCAAATGCGATTCGTTCTACACAGCCGAGGATGTGATCTTTGATCCATTTGACTGCGAGAAAATGCAAGTGCTGAAGGAGCAAATGGTTTGCACAGCCGAATGCATGGCCAATAAGTTCAAATTGCTGGAGGAAGATGGTTCCCTGAATCGTGACGCTTTGCTGATCCATTTGCGTGCCAAGATCGGTGACACCCAGTGGAAGGCTGAAGGATTAGAGGGATTCGTTGACAAGTGTTTGGGTGAACTGAAGTCGGATGAGAAGAAAGAATGCAATCCGATCCCATTGCAAATGACCCATTGTATCTGGAGGGAGTTTGTGCAGGGATGTCCAGCTGAATTGCAAGTGGATAACGGAAAGTGTAAGAAGATCCGTGAACGTTTGGCCAAGGGCGACACCTCTTACCTACGCAAGTCTTTCTTGCATCATTTCCACTCACATCACGACGATAAGAAGGATACGAATTAGTGTGACAGCGATGGGAGTTCATTTGAGAGTTTGTCCGGCATTTTGTGAAATAAATTAACTGTTTGTTTGAAAAAAGGTTTTTTGTTGAAAATTTGCAGATAACACTCAAAAAATTGACCACTTTCCCCAAAATTCCTTATTCCTTGTTTACATGGTGCCTCCTGTTTACATCGACAAAGAAGTCCTCTTCAAGGGAAAGCTCCATTCAACTATAAATCACAAATTGGTCATCAGAGATTTGACAATCCAGAATTGTTTAATCCACATCTGTGACAGGACAAAACTTGTATCACATCCTAATCCATGTCCAGATGCATCCTTAAACTATCCAAGCGAATGTGTTGATACTGGTCCAGACCAGCAAAGAAAGGAAAAGGGCAAGGGCTTCTCCTTGTATCCGATTACTCCAATCAATCGATTAAGAAGGGAAGTTGTCTTGGACAAGATTACATATCCTTCCCCGATGCAGTAACCAGATTGCTGTCCGCTTGTATCGGAAAAGTTATTTGATAGTTACACGTACCTGAGTTCCTCAGTAGTTCCAAGACTATCCCATCATACCCATCATGAATCAATTAGAATTGATCCAGAAACTAAATCAATTTGCATAAAGTAAGCTCGGCCCTCCCGGGTCCAAAGTATTTTACAGAATATCAAAGCTTAAGGATGTGATTACCATGATAGCGATGAAATGCAGTAAAAAGGATTTTGTGTATCGTTTACTTAGGTTACATAGAGAAAGTCTTTCAGATAATGGGGACAACTGCACAAGAAAACAATAGCATCTATTTTACCTGAGGTTGTTACCTGAGGATACAGGACGATTGCAAGGAATTCATTAGAAAAAATTATGAAGAAATCGATGTGGATTTGGAAGGTAGAAAAAATAAATGCTAACTTGACCACAGAGTTGCCAACAAGACCCCGTCCATTCGGCTGAGGTTGACGTCCAGTGCCTTAGTTTTGAACGCAATGATCATCAATTCAATTTTCCTGGATAACCGCTAAGTCCCCATCACAGATCATTTCTGCCTGTCACCTTAATCACTTCGTCATCCACGTTTGTGATCTCCTCCTCTGACTACAGTATATTAAAATGTGGTTCATTGCCGTTAGCGATGAATATCTCTCTACCTGGCACTGCTGTGAGAGAGCTTAGTGTTGTGATTGACATTTAGGAGCGGACAGCGGGAAAGCATGGAAGATTAACGTGGATTTTGGACACAGTAAACGACTGGATAGTGCTAGTTTGAAACATTTTTTTCAAGCGATGTCAACCTTTAAAGTGAGCCAACAACGATGAACTCAGAACTCTGATTAAGTCTGACTCAAGCCAAACTGTACAACATATGGCAGAGAAATTGGGTGTGCACTTTCGACGATTTCCCATCATCAGGCAAGGTGGACGAAGAAGATATGTAGGTCTTACTGGAGTCAATGCTCCATCTGCTTCCTGTTGATATCTTTGGGAAGCTAATGGCAGTCAAAGCAGCATTAAGTCTCAAAGAATCCTCCCAGCTGACCAGGACAGTAACAGATAGCTCTAGGATTCTCGAGAGCAACAATACTATTCCCAGTAAAATGGATTACAATGTCCCCCATATTGATTCCAACGTCAGGTACAAAACTCGAATTTCTAGAAGAAGCTCTTGGGAGTCTGGTACGGTTTGAGCGAATCCGCGCAAAAAATATTTGTAGACGGATCTAAAACAGCATGTGGTACTGAGGGAGAAGTCTTCTCCAACACATAAGGCTTAGTCATTACCACGCGACTGCCGGTCCACTGTACATAGATAGTCAGGCAGCTATTAAAACCTTGGAATCGCCGACAATACGATCAAGGTTGGTCAAGTGATGCCGCGAATCTGTTAACATGATTAAAGACAGGTGCGGCATTACCCTGTGCTGGATCCTAGAACACAAGAACGTTCCAGGCAACTGCAGAGCGGACGAGCTAGTAAAAGAAGGGGCAGGACGGCGTCTCCGCTTTCTCAAATCTCTACAGGTTGCCCTGCTCTTCTTCACCTCAGGCATCGGATTTTCGGTAGCGAAGTTGCTTGAATTCTTGATAGCCTAGGGAGTAAGAAAATTACTCCAGAGTTTCTAAGGTACAATAGGATTTAAAAGAAATAGTGCTGCTAGAGCTAAGAATAACTCTACGCTATCCAGTCTTGGCTTAAGCAAAAAGAAGATATGCTAGGTACTCTTAAGCTGCCACAGATTCTAGAAGTGCGCGATGGAGCGGAAGAGGAGCGGTACATATCGGCCAGAAGTGTATTGGTGGAGCGAAGAAATCGCAGGACTACGCTCAGAACGTTACTGCGCTGGAAGATAACACCAACGCTCTAGAGAACAAAATAACCATAAAGAACTCTAACAAAGGTTAAACTTGCACGAAGAGATCTGAAGAACGTCATTCGAATAAGTAAGAAGAGATGCTTCATAGAACTCTGCAATGAAGCTAAGCACAACCTGTGGGGCAAAGCCTGCCAAATCGTGATGAAAAGACTTAAGGGCATCTACGGACCCTCTTCTATGACAGCAACGTTTCTGGAGAATGTAGTAGCGGTCGTATTCCCACGCCACCCGGCAGTGCCAGAAGGTGAACAACGAGCGGCAGGAAACAAACAAGAAATTCCCTATGTCACATCTGACGAAGTCCGGAAACCAGAAGGCGCCTGGCATCGATGTCGCATTAAAGGCAGCAATCACACGTCGGCCGGAAATATTCACAAATACTTATAATACGTGTCTGAGGGAAGGAGTATTTTCGCATCGATGGAAGATACAAAGACTGGTCCTACTCCCAAAGGAAAAAAGTTACCCCAAAACCCTTCCTCATATAAACCGCTGTGCATCCTGGGCACGATGGGCAGTAATTTGGAGTGTGTTATAAGTGACAGACTCGAAGCAGCAATAGCAGGTGGACTTGCGGAACACCAATATGGCTTCCGTAAAGCCTGCTCGACGATCGACGCTATTGAGGAAGTTGTAACCAATGCAATGGAGCCAATAGAGGCACCGCGGCGGGCAAAAAAGTGCTTTGCTAATATTGCGTTAGTCATCAAGGCAATAGCAGTACAACTAAGACAGTTAGAAGGGGCAAGGAAGAGTTATCTCCTCTTTGCTATGGCTTATGGCAATAAACAAAATTTTAGTGCGACTCGATAGGGAGGGGTATAAGGTGGTGGCGTATGCCGATGACGTGGTTATACTAGTATCAGGTGAGTTTCTCCTAGATAGATCCTAGATCCAATACTAGACCCGAAACTGAGTTGGAAGCTCAATATAAAATAGCAGGTAAAGAAAGCAAGCGTAGTGCTCTATGCAATAAAACATTAGGCAAAAAATGGGGACTCAAGCCAAAGATGACCCTGTGAATGTACACTGCCGATGTGCGTCCAATTCTAACTTATGGCCCCATCATCTGGTGGCCTGCTCTGAGTGAGAAATACAATATCGATAAGTTCAAGAAAGTGCAGAGATCGGCGCGTGTAGATCTAACAGGAGCATTGAGATCTTGTCCCACTGATGCTCTAAGTGTGATCCTGCACCGTATGCTTCTTGACCTTCAGATCAAAGACACAGCTACCTTCAGTGCGATCCGGCTCAGGGAATCTAGGTGCTGGACTGCAAAGCCGTACGTTCACTGTTAAGGGCCTTATACACCTCCAATTCCTCCAGCTTGCCAATCATATATGGAACGGCCTGTCCAGTTGCGTCATCTCAAGAAAGACTTGGCCCAATTACAATAAAACTAAGTCAAGAGACCTACTTGGCAAATCAAGACCAGATATTGCCAGAATTGTAGGCATTATCACAGGCCATTGGCCAGTTGAAGACCATGCGGTCAAGCTGGTCATTCTTCACAACAACTTTTGCAGAAGCTGCCAGGACATTAATGAGAGAGAATCTCTACTTCATTTCCTCTACAGGTATCCGGCCCTGACAAGGGCCAGATAGCTTTTTTTTTTGCATACATTTCATCTTCGATCTTGGCGAGATAGTTGAAAAAAGGATTGGATTTAGCTACACATTCCAAAACATCAAATCAACAACCGCATACAAAAAAGGTTAAACAAGTTTCGTGGTTACAAAACGGGGCACCCTAGCGCTAATTTGGCTCAAAAGAGCCGCCACTTTACCTACCTACCCACCTACCTGATGCTCATCATCATCAATCACATATTCAAAGTATTAAACGAATATCAAGGAATTATTCTGTAAGAAAAGAAGACCTACCATAAGAAAAAGCAAAACTAGCCTATGATATAAAATGCATCTTCTCTCATTTTTAACTTTTCGCAAACATTATGCTATTCATTCCATTCCATGCACTATTCTGTACATGCACTTTCTAGTCAATGGACCTGTATCCTAACCCTATCTCTAGCTACAGTAAAATTACACAGAGAATGACTATATGCTGTTTGCAAATCCTCACCCGTGATGAAAAAAAAAATAACCACACAGATTCCAAGCTCCTTTCAACCCATTACAGACAACCAAAGCCATAACCTCCAATGAGACCACAATCAACCTGCAATTATGTACAATTGGCTTACAAACTTATTTTCTGTTTGTTTACCGCAATTATGACAAAGTATCGATTTGTAAATATTGCATTACCATTCGTTTCACTAAAATAAAAAATTCCATCCAATCAAAATAAATGCAAAAGGAGCCATAAAACAAATCAATTTGCAAACACACCCCACACGAATGGACATTTCTGCACTAGTGTCCGTGTTAAGTGCCAGTACTCGTAAAACCGAATCATTTCCACTTCACGCCTTCGCAAAAGCATAATCCGCACGAATTAATAATCAATCAAATCCTCTATCGCGTATAAATTGATTTTCATTAACCGTTTAAATATCCTGTGTGTACTCGATGCCCAAATGGAAACATGCACATAACTCTCAGTAGAGGCTCTGTCGGTACATGACAGCCGGCTCGTTATGACCTAATGAAATTGTTTAATAACAGAGTCCATAGACACCGGTGGTCGAAATACGGAAATGCATTTCCAGGTGGAGCAGTGTGTGTGTGCTCAGGCATCCGATTAAAATCATGTTCTGGTACAATTGTTGTCGTGTCCTGGCAGTTGGAGATATTCAACATAAAAAATTAATTTTATGATGAAATTTGCCCAACCAATGTGCTTATTTGGGTGATGAAATTTAAGGACAGAGTTTTTGCTTGAATTTATTTGTGTGGATTTGGGACAGCAGTCAGCAGGATAGCTGACAGGAATTTAACGTTGATAACTAATGAGCTGTGGAGAGTTGTGGTATCGTAATGGACACTGCTCTATGTGAGGCTCAACGGCGCCCTAACCTAACCTAACCTAGTACAGCGGTCAAACACAGTTCAGTGGTTGATGAGACGATGTCATCGAGTTTGTCCACAAGAGGCAGATTGAGATTTCCTTGGTGATCTCTGCGGAAACACGAGCTCGGAAAGTCATTTTGCGAAAAGGAAAACTCGCAGTGTGACCGAGTACACGCCTTTTTTGTGACTCGTTTTGCTCGTTCCGACTGAGGTTTTTTTTCGGGCTGCCGCTGTGTAAATAAGTAAGAGTTCTGGATTAAAGATAAAGTCCAAATATTCGTATGGAACTAGTTAATAATTAATAAAAGCCTCTATAGTGCCTTCTTCAATATTGTTCTTGAAAGAATAGTGCATAACTCACGCGCCAACACCAGAGGTATTATCTTTCAAAAGTCCGTCAAACTACTCGGGATCATGACGTTAGCTAGAACGACACAAATCTAGAAAGAAAAAAATCGAAATCGAAAATCACTTTTATAAATCTCGAATGGACGAAATCTAGAAAGTACAAAAATCTCGAAAGACCTTATCTAGAAAAAAATCTCGGAAAAAATTTCCTTTCGAGATTTTTAATCTCTGTGGCAATAATTTTGCATACGCCCAACATCGGCTTAGCCAGAAGGGGGAAGATCCACCGACTGAGGTGGCTGGGTGAGCGGATGGACACCAATTTTATCAACTTACCCCAGTCTTCCTAAATCAACAGACACGCTGCCCACCAAAAATGACTTCAACATGGGCTATAAACCCAAAATACCGGATAGAAGCGCCAGGAGTCAGCGCAATGTCCTCTAGAACAGCCGCAGCCTTAACCACCGTACCACAAAGCATGTGCACCCTGTCTACGACTGTAGCAAAACGCTTAGTAAAAGAAGGGGACAACAACTTAAGATGGTTCTTTGGATGTACACCAATGTATTTCTCCCTATTATTACTTAATGTTTGCTCGTATGGTTGCTCGCTTTAAGTACAATAGAGGTCAAAGAACCGCGGGAATCGAAATGAAAAAATGAAAAGCCCAAAATAAGCTATCAACGTTCTCCTTTACATACTTGCCATGAAAGTGCACGTTAAATGGTACCAGAGTGGAAAGTATTCTGTAGCCCATTAAAGTCTTTAAGTCGTCTATTTTTTGTTGCGGTCGATTAACTTTTTCACTTCCCTCCGGCCTTCTACAGGGTTTTTCAATAAGAGACCTACAAAAGTTTTTTTAAATAAAACAAAAACGGTTTTGGATATCAATGAAATTCTCTATTCCTGTGAAAGTACGTTCGATGCCATTATGTATGGAACTCGATTTCTTTTGCATGGCCACCACGGGCACGCTTGCAGAAGTCCAGACGCTGAACCCAATTTTCGACGGTTTTCAAGCATAAATCGGCCGATACTGCTGCAATTTCACGTTCGATATTCGTACGAAGTTCATCAATCGTCGCTGGCTTGTTGGCATAGACCATAGACTTGACGTAGCCCCACAGGAAATAGTCTAACGGCGTCAAATCGCACGACCGAGGCGGCCAAGCGACTGGACCATTTCGTGAGATAACACGTTCTCCAAACTTGGTTTCCAATAAATTGATTGTGACATTCGCTGTGTGGCTTGTGGCGCCGTCCTGTTGGAACCACATATCCTCCAAGTCCATATCATCCAATTGGGGCCAAAAATATTCGGTTATCATTGAACGGTAGCGATCCCCATTCACAGTAACGTGCCGGTCTTGATCATCACGGAAGAAGTACGGCCCAATGACGCCGCCGGCCCATAAACCACACCAAACCGTAATTTTTTCGGGATGCAATGATGACTCATGGAGTACGTGTGGATTGCTGCCTGACCAATACTGCATATTTTGTTTATTGACGAAGCCATCCAGCCAGAAATTATGACGACCATAAATTGGACGTAGCGCTCTTAACGTTGAGGCCACTGACTCCGAATTTCGGTAGTAAATTTTAATAATTTCGACTCGTTGTTGGCTCGTATATCTTTCCACCATGAAATGGCAAACCTTACTGAAGAGAAATGTCAAAAAACCGCAAGAAAAATATGGCGTCGTTTGCTGTCCCTGTCGCTCTACTTTTGTAGCGTCGCTATTGAAAAACCCTTTAGATGTGCCCAGTGTTCAGCGAGTGAGTGGTAACCACTACGTGTCAAAAAAAGGTTGTAGAACGAGTGAACGCCTAAATCTTCTTGTACTGGGATCTAAGCCACAATCATCCCTCCAAGTATATCTCATGAGAGATCGCTAAACCTAAAATACTGTGGCGTATGCGGAACATTTTAACAGCTTTTTGAGGTGACCTCAGATCTGACTTCACTCGTTTCCGCAAAATTTCGAACATGGCATGTTCCAATGGAACCTTTCAACGACTTCAAAGAGATCGTAACACAGACGAGCTTTGACACTACCTTGTAAATAGGATTTAAGGACCCTTAGTGCAGCGCAATAAGTCTCAGATAATCAACTTTACGAAAACGCATGGACATTGCTTGGCCTTGGATCTGGTGCCAAGGCCTCTAACGTCGACTATAACCCTCTACACGACACCTCAACTTCATTTCAACTAAAATATGTAAGAGCACCTCGCGTCTGCGATGGAATGGAAAAATAGTCCATCACAAACAAAATACCAATTATCAATCCTCATCAATCTAAGGGAAGAATGTTGCGTCGGATCAGGCCTAGCTTCTCGCAACCATTTATCTTGTGCGTATTACATTTCTTGCAAGAATGGAGAGGACCTACAATTTATTGTCGACTCCGAATGGTGAATTGAGAAGCTTTTTTATGACAGATTGTACTCCCGGAGGTTCGTCATTTCCGATGAGAGGTTGGTGCCACGAAAAATAGTCGGTGAACATGGTTGGGGCTTAAAGCCACAGCAACGCACTGAGCCACGACGACCACAAATGCACAAGTCAAAAACCTTCAACTTATGAGGCAAAGTCCGTCAAGGCTAAGAGCTCCTCACAGAGCTTTAGCGTTCACTGGCAACTCTTCCCTTCATCGAGTCATCAGCTCCGAATAAACCCATCACCAAGTAGCTCGATGAAGAATCCCCCTTTCGTTACCAACCAAATAAACGTTCTTTTATTTTCCCTCCCAGCACTACTACCAGACATCAGTCTCCGCCAACCAACCGCCCCATCAATACCCCATAATTCCACCAGTTAAAACAACAGCATCGTCGATAATCGGATTCCGAGAGATTACACCAACCACTATCATCGTAAATCCTATTATATTCGCCTTACACTTCGCTAGCCGGATTATGATCTAAAAAATCCTAAATTTTGGAAGCTCTCCCAACCCAACTCCAACCCACTCGTCGTGTGCTGGAATCCGAAACCGATTCCGATTGATAATTTTCGATTGGAAAATTTTTGGAAAAACCTCAGAATCGTTATTGCGCCAGGAAAACTCTGCCATCCGCTTGCCACTGCGGTGCTGGAATTGGGTCCAGGATTCGGATTGATTTTTACTGCAGCCAACTTTGGTTTTCGTTGCACAAACCAACACAACACCACTTCGCACTCGGTGATGTTGTGAAATTATTTATTGCGGACTCGGGTGGTTTTGTGATTTCAAAATATTTTTGCATGTGTGCTGACAATGGTGCCGGGTGGACCAGAAAATCACCACTAACACCAGCATTGTCATGAATCATTTTGTCGCTTCATGGAGTGAACACACAAGCCCACACTTTTCGACACACAAACGCAATGTGTAGCTGGTTTAATGAATAAACTTCAAAATGTTGTCACATCCTCTTGTCCTGGCCTAATATTGCTGATGTGGATGATGTTCATCACACACACACACACACACACACGCTGTTTTAGAGTGCAGAAATCAAATATTCTTCTGGCTTTTTGGTTCGATTTGCATTTTTAACGAGCGCGCCGAGCACAGGACCCACACAGGATCGTATTAAGGCATCGGAGTATCTACATATTGAACAAATACCGTATACGTGTACGAAACGAGCACTAATCCGTACGGTAAATACACTGTGAGATGAAAATGAAACGTCCAGAGTGGGCAATGGGGGCTTCGTTTTTTTTGTTCACTCTCCATCGAAGGACTTCTGTCAAAGCTCTTAAATAAATTGTGTGACGAGGATGACGACGACGATGAAAAAAAAGGTGAACTAGCTTGTTCTCTAATCAATTGTCCTGTCGGGATTTTGTAAAATTTTAAAATTTCATGAAGCCATGATGATGATTTGACACAGGTAAGGCCCTGAGCTATTGATGCGTTCCCGTACATAATTGATGTTGTTGATTGGATTAGAGGGGCAGGACCACATTTGAACGTTTGGTCGTTTTTTTTATTTCACCCGTAAATGGGATATAATATGTCAATTTGGGGGAAAGCGGAAAGTGTTGATTTTTGTGGAGTCTGACGACATAACGAAAAGGATTTAGGATTTTAATTGCAAAAAGTGAGGGGTATGATAGTTTGGATTAGAATCGACACATGTTGTTGTCAAATAAAACTTTATTAAACAAATAAATGAGACAGTGCTTTCGATTTAATTTCTTTTTAAAGGGACGTCAAGGGTTGGGGTAAATGTCCCCAGTTATGGTATTTAGTTTGGTTTGGAGGTAGACTGTGGGTTTTGTATTGAAACTGAGAGTCATTATTGACGATTTAGCACTGAACATGAACTTATCTCTAAGCCAAGAATTTTGTTCTACAGCTTGGTCCTCTGCTGAATAGGCCTCTCGGAGAGTGCAGTACTTAAGTGGATCACTTGCTGTGCAATAGCAATACAAAAAATGATCCTTTGAGCACCATCACCAAAGTTGGAAGGGCCTATTGGTTTTGCAGAAAGGCCTGTGGTAGTATAGGGCTTTCAATCGAGGCAACTTCAACGGATTTTCGCATGTCTCTTTCTTGGAATCGCTGACAATACGAACAAGATTGGTAAAGCAATGCCGCAAAACTCTTAACGAGATTGCAGATAGGTGCAACGTAACCCTGTGCTGGGTCCCAGGACACAGGGACGTTCCAGGCAACTGCAGAGCGTATGAGCTGACAAAAGAGGGTGCAGGATGGCACCTGCCCTGAGGAAGACCTGGGGGAACCCGCTGCGCCAATCGAAAAGAACAAAAGACTTTAGACTTTTAAAATGTCAGGGTGACTACTTATTGGTGTTGGAATGTTAAATTTAATAGGACCCGAGCGTCAGAAAAATATAGCACGTCCAACATCAATGGCTTCGAAAAGCTAGCGATTCACCTATTACTAAACAGCTGGTTGACCTCGTCCATAGGTTTCTTCAAATCAATTTCTACTCTCACCTTTAAATGGTGAAACCCATATGCCTCGTAGGGATTAGGTTTTGATCTCATTGAAGGGTTGTTGCGGATAGCTTTTGAGAGAGATGGTGAGGAGTGCTTCCACTAAAACAATATTTCTTCTGGACGGCAGCGGAAGAAATCTCCAGATGGAATCAACGGTGGCGTTTACAGTCCCAATTAAGTCGAACTACTAAGTGAGGCCCTGGTACGACGATGTATTCGAGGCTCAGGCCTACAAAGAGCGATTTATCTGGCCCCTCGTGTTATGTAGAAGTATGCATTTAGGATCTGGCATTCAATGTCAGGAACTGTGCCGTTGAGATGACTGCCCAAAAAAGGAAAAAAAGCAACTGTGTGACCAAAGTTAGCCCTAAATTACCTAACTGAAGTAATAGATGCAAAACTGTAGCAATAACACCGACAGAATACAGAGCTAACAAGTCAACCAATGCAACAAAAGCGCTGGCCAAGATCATGCCTACTTTCTCAGCCCAAGGGCCAGCAGAAGAATGCTCTTAGGCGGAGTCGCAAAGTCAATAGTTCTCTATAGGTTTTGGGCTAAATGGGCTAAGGCTATGAAGGTACAATGCTATAGAATATATTTCAAAACTCAGCGTAAGCAGTGCCTTCTGGACAATATCATACATTGCAGTGTGTCCTGTTGCTGGCATGATGCCAGTGGAAATACATGCAGTTACGGTACATAGAAGATTTCAAATTCGAAGGGGTGAGGGAATACACGAAAACGAGAAAAAAAAAATAAATAATGGCAGGACTCCATAAAATACAAATGGATCTCTAAATTGATTCCCATCATCCTTGAATCGATAAGCCGAAAGCATTACAAGAAATAAAATCCACCACCTAACCGACCAAATGTCCGAACTATTGCAGATCTTGGAAAAAGCCCAGCAATTAAAAATCAGTAAACAATACATTCTTATCGACTTCAAGGCTGCGTATGATAGCAATTATAGAGAAGAGCTTTACAGAGCTGAGATGAAGACGGCCAAGATGGGTTTAACGATAATAGAGGGATAACATGTTGTCAATAAATAAGGCCCCGAACACCGACGTTGATCACAGAGCATTCGAGGTAGTTTGAGCCAGAGACTATGACACCACTCCCAAGACCAAAAGAGGCATTACTCCTGTCAATTGATTTTCCAATTGAGTTACAAAGCCTAAAATGCCCTTGATCTATAGCGCAAATCACGCCTGCATAGACGGTGGGTGGACAACAAAATCTATGGGCTGTGCAGTGACATCAACTACGTCCGAAGAGACCAGATACAATCAGAGCTCCAGTGGCAGGATGGCGCAGTAGAGGAAGACCGCGCAATTGGAAAAGGACCTCAACCAACAAAGCGTGTGAAACTTGAAGCAACTATCTAACAGTCGATCTGGCTGGAGACGCTATTTGGTTGAGGCCTAGGTTCCCCCCGGACGTGTGAGAGTATGGGTAGTTGATTTTTTTTACGCAATTGCCTACGAGGCGTGGCTGCGTTAGGCTTAGACACGATACTTTAGCTTATTGAGCAAGCCATACAGATATAGGTGAGGGAAACGAACATGTGGCTTTACATTGCCAATGATACGCCACTGTTTGAAGAGACCATGGGAGAGGTCGTACCTCCAGAAAATATAATCCGGCCTATGCTGTCACGGAAAGAAAACTCTACACGACGATCATGGCAAACAAAACTTATGATTTTCAATGAATGGTATGTAGTACTCCAGTTTTCTAGTTATTCTTGACAAAACACGTTATCAACTCTGCCAAGATAAGAATTAAAATGAATGTCTTGCTCCTTGTCAAATTTTTAAGAATACACAGATCTAACAATAGAATAAATAAAAAGCTGCCGCGACAGCTCGGACTAGTTAAGGCTAGCTTGTCTAGCTTTTCGCACGAATGCGAGGGACCTACAATGAATTGCCGACTTCGAACGGGTTTTTCATGACAAATTATACTGTCGAAGGTTTGTTACTGTCTCCGACGAGAGGTGGTGCCGCGAAAAATGTTTGGTGGACATGGCTGAGGCTTGAACCCACGCATCTTACCCAACAGTTCAACGCACTAACCACTGAGTCACGACCACGAATGTACGACCCTGCGGGTTGCTAACCACAAACATCAGGTGAGACTTCAAAATGAATTGAAATTAATGCTAAAGGATGGGGTTGCAGCCTACCTGCTTGTGTTACAACTTCTTCTTACCATAAGCAACAGTGACAAGTTATTGGCACCTTCGATGAAAAAGAAAGAGTCAGTAAGTTCAAATTTCTCTCTAAAACACTTTAGACAAACACTACACTTAAACACTTAAGGAGGTGTGATACACAGGGATTCATTTTGACTTTTCCTTCTTCGGTTTGGACAGACCTTGCATAGCACTGCCCTAGTCAAAGCTATAGAATAATAGAAAGAGTTGATAAAATGCTAGAGGAAGGCTTCCCATTGGAGTACCTCTTTTCCCAGCTTCATTGTACGCACCCCCAACTTCTTTCACTTTCAATCCACTTATCATGAAGTGCTTAGTATGTATCTCCTTGTCAAAACATTTGAACACTGTATTATTATTAAATTCTCAAACTATAACTCGTTGCCCACGCTAGAGATACGTGTACCTTGTTACCTACACAAGAGCCAATTGAATTTGCAAATATTCCAACGCTAATCAAATTTGCACAATAGCGCCTCGAATGTCGTACAATTTTCCAAAGCACGATTTTTCGACAAAAAAAAATTGAAAAATATTCTAAACAATTTGCAATTCAAATGTGTGTGAGAACTCCAAAGGTGAGGATAAATAGATGAAAATATAGCGCGTCTACACCTTGAGGCAGCGAAACATTTTCTCTCGAATATCCTTTCGACAATGACGACGCCGATAAACGGCAGATAAACACAGGGCGGTGAGACTGTTGCATACGAAATACCATCGGTAGCAGATATTTTCATATTCTTGAGTGCGAAGCTGCTTGCAGTCCTTGAAAAGACTGCTGGGTGTGTGTGTCAATATTCAAAGGATTGTGGTGGAAATATTTCGCCGGTTGGTAAACAGTCTACAATTTGTTAAAATAAACCAATTCGTGGAAGAACGCTTAGGTCCTTGAACATATTTGAGCGTAGGTAGGTGCAAGTACAGAACAGGGGTTATAAAAAGCTACCAAACCAGACCTACCTAATTCGCAGTGCGTACATAACCCAAAAACAATAAATGGATACAAAACCACGCTGGAACTTCGTTTGTGGTTCTGGCTCATAGCAAGAGTCTTTCAGCACCAGAGTTGTAAATCATGCCAAACTCTCTCGCAGATATTGCCGATAATAATTAAGAAATAAGCATTAAGGTTAAAACTAAAATTAAATTTAAAACAAAAATTAACTCACAAATGTTGTCTTCTTAAACTTAGTGTTAGACTCACCTGAAACGAAAAAAAAAAAAAAATACATTATTTTTAAATTTAAAAAAAAAAAAAAAGGAAAATCAATAAAACCGATGATAGACCTACGAGAGGTAGGTGCGCAAGAAGCTAGACCTCCTCTCGGAGGGCCACTTCTAACTAACCAAATAACTTCACTGCAAGCTTCTGAACTTTGACAGTTGATAGCGGCCATATTGTTGAAGCCACATCTGTCAAATTGGCTGTCATTTATTCAGTCTGTTTTGCCAAATCACCATGGACGGATATAGCGTTCAACAACACGTGCAAATAATAAAATTGTTTTATAAAAATGGGTGTTCTGTTCGGGCAACGTTCCGCGCCCTTCGCCCACTTTACGGTCGCCATAATCGTCCTTCCGAGAGGACTATTCGCAGTGTGGTGGATAAATTTGAATCCACTGGTTCAGTAAACGATCAACCAACACCCGTACGTCGACGAAACGAAAGATCTGCCGAAAACATCGCCGCTGTCCGTGAGAGTGTGCAGGAGAATCCGAGGCAGTCGATTTCGCGTCCCTCACAAGAACTCGGCCTTTTGCAGACCACAACTTGGCGAATTTTGCGTCGTGACTAGGGCCTGCACCCGTACAAAATTTAACTGACCCAGGAGCTAAAGGTAAGCGACCAATCGACCATAGACAACGACGTGTGTTGGCTGAATGAGCTCTGGAGCAGTTCGAAACTGACTCTAATTTTCATCGAAAAATCATTTTCAGCGATGAGGCCCATTTCTGGATGAACGGGTATGTCAACAAACAAAATTGTCGAATTTGGGACGATACCAATCCACATGAGATCCAAGAGAGTCTAATGCATACCGAAAAATTGACTGTTTGGTGTGGATTTTGGGCTGGCGGCGTCATCGGTCCATATTTCTTTGAGAACGACGTTGCCCAAGCCATCACCATCAACGGCGAGCGCTATAGGTCGATGATTACCAACTTCTTTTGGCCTGAATTGGATGATATGGACACCAACGACATGTGGTTTCAACAGGACGGCGCTACGTGCCACACAGCTCACGCCACATTGAAAATTCTGCACGAGCAATTCGAAAGTACGGTCATCTCACTTGGAGGTGATGTGAACTGGCCACCGAGATCGTGTGATTTGACCCCGTTAGACTTTTTCTTGTGGGGTTTTCTGAAATCGCAGGTCTATGTGAATAAGCCACAAACCACAGCGCCCCTCATAAATTCAGCCTGATTTATGCGCCAGAGTCATGGAAAATTGGACATTTCGGATGCGCGCCACCCAGACAAGCCGCGGCGGACATTTGAACGATGTTATATTCCATACATAACGGCATCGATAGGCCTTTCAAACGAATAAAAAATTTCGATGATATCTCACACACACTTTGTTTTATTTAAATTTAAAGATAGGAAGCGCTTAATGAAAGACCCTTTAGTAGGAGTAAAATAGTATTGGAACGTATCGTCCTCATAGTAATCGAATGCAGCTTCATCGACCTGCTACCATCAAAACGCCTTCCAGAGGAGCTGAAGCTGGGACAAATGGATTTAACAAGAAAAGCTGACAGGAAAGTTAGAGAACAGAAAACCAATGCACCGAGCGGCTTATCTGTAACACTACGGATTGGTAGAGGAAGATTTTTAAGGCACTGATCTACCTACGGAGAATGTGGGTCAATTCGCATAAGATGACGAAAATGAAGAGCCAATCCTATCAACATGGTTACTCCCCTCACGACGAAGCCAATCACACTATCATCGTATGTGGCTGTATGTGGCAAGCATGATAGCTGGAAAATGGTAATAGACGTCACCACACTTGTGAGCGATGCTTTCTAACCTCTCCCGTTGCTTATAAGATACCAGATGCCAGCAAATTGGTTGAGAATGAGCCGTGAAAACTCAAACGATGGGTGCAAAGGATCTTTGAAGAGAATTAAATAATTTAATTCACTAAGTTGCGGATGAAATCACATTTCAAAGCGGTCTCGTGCGATAGTCATTTAAAGAGAGTTTTGTGACAGTGACCACTAAACACAAATCAATAACATTCCCATTAACCATTCCGCACTCAACATATCACATTAGGAATGGAATTTTCGTCGACAAATATTTCACCAATCAAGGACTCCCGCGCTTATTAAATCCGAAGCGGTATGAAGCCTAACACCAACACAAAATCCCCACCGAGTGGCACTACCAGATAGTAATTAAGTTTCTGGTAATAGGAACCAACCATTGTGCCAAAATGCGATTCCATTTCCATTTGCATTAATTCAGCGTCTATGCCATTTGCTTCACTTCCTGACTCCGCGCGCACATGCAGGAGTTGAGTGCCCTCCACTCGCACACAAATTCAGATTAATCATCAAATTCCATCGGCATAGCCCAATTCATCAACGCACTACACACTGTGTGCGTCAAAGTGTAGTTCAATATCGAAGCGAAAACGGCTTCACCTGACTGCCGCCACAAATTCAATTGCGAAATCCTGGAATTACGCGCTCTTTGTGCGTGGCTGTAGGGCATCCTGCGAGTTTAACCCACCACACGCACCGAGTACAGCGCGTGCGAGTCTAGTGCTCGACCAAAAGTTGGGAAAATATTTTCCCCGAAAAGTATCTCGGTTATGGCACCCACACATGGGAGAAACTACACAAAAAAGGACGACCCAGTTGGTGGAGGAGATCGAACGGGCTGCGGTGGATCGCTGGACGGCAACTCAATGTGGCGATTATTAAATTCAGGTTATGTTGATGATGTGGTCCAATCGTGTTATGGTCATTTGGTCCGGGATTGTGTGCACTGATGATGAAGCTGGTGCGGCAGTGTGGTGAGGATGGGACACACAATGAGAATATGATTGAACATTGAACGTTTATTTAGCAGAAACCGACAATGGGTGCATTGTTGGAACTTGATCCGATTAAGCGGCGCGGCGTTGCCTCCTCGTTTGAGGATTTCAGTTTGATGTGCGTAAATGAAAATTTATTTGCACGAACCAGACTTTGTCATTTTGACAAAATAAGCTGCAGAATTGACATGGGCAATCCTCCCCCATGTCCTTGAGCGTCATCACATTTGGTATTCGTCAAACAAGAACAAGTCTTGAATTAGACTTGCAAACCTCTTCGTCTAATTAGTTACTGTCTCATCAATTCATCGAAATCAATTTGAAATGTAAATTTCGTGTCCTCGTCCTGCCTCATCCTGCACCCGTTTGTTGGAATAGGGTTCGCCCAGAAACTTGTACCACCAACTTGTGTTACACAAAAGATGAAATCTCGCTAATTTATGCATTTTCCCCCAAAATCCCTCCTCCCTCCTGCCTTCTGCCGAACACATGGTCCTTGTGTTGAAGGCCCAAAGTCATAACTTACTTCATGAGTTCAATATCTCAGAAGAAGTTCAAGGAGATATCTCAGAAGAAGTTCATCTCGATCTTAGAAAATCTGTCGAAATTGTAATTTATTATTGAAGTCGTGTGTGTAAGGATGGAAGTTCTGCTTATGCTCGGGTCCTATGTCGTCGCCATATCTTGAATCTCATGAATGAAACAAGTTCCACAATGCATTGTCGTGGAACTGAACACAGTCACGGTGGTGGTGGCGGCGGCGGCGGGGTGGCAAAGTGCAAGGTTGCTGCATTGTCGCCGGTAGGTGGGTATATCGATTTCAATCGCTTTCCACGAAAGGTAGTGACTCTGGCACAAGCAATCCTTGTGCTTTTGTTCTACGGTACGAATGTGTATATCTGAGGACGAAATTCACGCCCAGGGGTGGAAGAAAATTATACGAGCATGCATATGCGTGGATTTTCTTTTCATAAGACTCTCAAATGACGTGCTTTCGTATTCAATAAAGTGCAAGGATACGCGAATGGTGTATGGATGATGGGCACCATACCTGGGGGCGGAATGAAAGTTTAGAACAAATGATCGTCTAGTCGCTTTAGTCCTCGAGGAGGCTAACATTTTCGCAACTGAATTGGGTATGATGGTAGACTCCTACTTCAAATGATTGTCGAGACGGTAAAGGAGTTAAACAGTTTCACTTGAAGATACGAGGGATTCAAAAAAACATTGTTTGACTGCCCACGAGTAATTTGGTGGATGCTCTGGTTGCTAAACTAAAACCAGTGAATGAGTTGACGTTGGTACACATATGAAGGCCATGGAGCTCGCTCTAAAAAATATATGGATACGCTCCGAGTAGCCTAGTGTTTGGTTTAAGGACGTCAGCACTAAATCATTTACAGGGTAGCAGGATCTATAAGACCTACGCAGGAAGAGGACTAGAGACACTAGGCCGCTAAGTGTTACCCCATATGGATTGCAAGCACAGAAGAGCAAAGAACGTATTGACTCTGATGTATGACCACGTCCCGGTTTTGTCATGTCGGTGCATCTTGGGCGAACCAGCAAACATTTAACAAGAAGTTCTCCACTAAGCAGAAGAAGAACAGGATAGTAGACGGCTTCCAAGCTTAGATCGACACAAGAGCTGTGGTTCTATACGTAAATCTTAGAATTGAGTGCTGCTTTTGGAAGCCGAAGGCGCAAATATTATGATCAAGGAGAGCAACTTAGAAGAAGGGAAGTGGCCAGTTCTGGATTTAGCAGCACTCAGACCACCAACCACACCTAAATGTGTTTCAAAAGAGAAAAAGTGAATCATTGATGCATTCAAGGAGCGCAGATTATAAATGCTGCATTCAGGATAAGGCATGTACCTAGCATGTGGAAAGTTGCAGAAGTAATTATGATACCGAAACCAGGCAAACCACCTAGTGAAGTCACCTCCTATCGCCCGATATCAATTCTACCTATGTTGCCCAAACTATTTGAAAAGATGATAATTAAACGTCTGCATAAAATAATCGAAGAAAAATCTCTAATCCCAAACCATCAATTCGGATTTAGAAATAATCACTCCACGATTGATCAAGTGCATAGAATAACTGATAAAATCGAAAAAGCATTTGAAGACAAAAAGATATGCTCTACTATATTTCTCGATATAGCACAAGCTTTCGATAAAGTATGGCACAAGGGACTGATCCATAAATTGCAGAAACATCTTCCTAAGCAATACGCAGAAATTTTAGAATCTTATATATCACAGCGATATTTTAGAATTAAACAAGAAAATGAATACTCCACGTTGAGGGAAATAGAAGCTGGAGTACCACAAGGTAGTGTGCTAGGGCCTCTTTTATACCTTCTGTTTACTAGCGATCTGCCAGATAGTGATGGAACAACCGTGGCAACATTTGCAGATGATACTGCTATCCTTGCTGTTGGCGAAAATGTTGAAGAAGCGACAAAAAAGCTGCAGAAGGCTGTAAATAATATATCGAAATGGACCAAAAAGTGGCAAATTAAACTAAATGACCTAAAGTCTGTTCATATCAACTTTACGAATAAACATGTTCAGCATATCCCAGTACTCATAAATGGTAATGAAGTAGAATATGCAAACACAGCCAAATATCTAGGGATGACCCTAGATGCAAAACTGCGCTGGAAAACGCATGTGAAGAAAAAAAGAGAAGAACTAAATATGCGCTACAATAAAATGTATTGGCTAATCGGGAAATACTCTTGTCTGTCCAACTACAATAAATTACTGCTTTATAAGCAAATATTAAAACCAGTATGGACCTACGGGCTTCAGTTGTGGGCATGCACATGCAAAACAAATTTACAAATAATACAAACATTCCAAAGTAAAGTACTACGTAACATAGTAAATGCACCTTGGTACATAAGAAACGCTGATCTACATAGAGACCTTAAAGTTGAAATGATTGAAGAGGAAGTAAAGAAAGTAGCCAATAGACATAGACTTAGGCTTTTCAGCCACGTTAACGTAGAAATGACAGAATTATTAAATACTGACAATCTGACTAGAAGATTAAGAAGAGTAAAACCTTTCGAACTAGCTAGTTAACCAAAAAAAAAAAAAAAAATTAAAATTAAGTAATTAAATAAATAAAACAATAGTTAACCGTCCACAGGCGATTAACATAATTAACACAATCCATTGAATACATATTTATGTATACGAAAGACAAATTGCTGATTAGTCTAACGACTAGGTGCAATAATTGGAAAGGCTGGCTTCTCCCCCACCTGTGATGAAATGCCAAGATGGCCGTACCGCAGGGATAAGGGGGAGAAGGGAGAAGGGGAGGGGTACAAAATCACGGGAGAAGTTCCACAAGGGTTTCTTCTGGGACTAATTCGTAACATAATGTACCATGACCTACTAAGAATACAGAGACCGACTGGAGCAGACATCATCGGTTAAGCTGAGAAAATTTCACTTCAAGTGATGCAAAACTGCAATAAAACACTCACGAATGTGAAGCTATGACTACAGACAACAGTTTTGGTGTTGGCGGACTACAAAACCGAAGCCAATCTTATAAACAACCGTACAAAAATGAAACACCTAATCATACTGCGCAAAGTTCTTGCCTCTGACCGTTCAGTCTCTTTGGTTTCACTCACAAAAGAAGATGGAAGTCAAACCAAGTCCAAGAAAGAGACTCTTAAACTTTTACTTAGAGCTCACTTCCCAGGATCAACCCCGATTGATCCACTCACAACCACACTATCACTCTAGGCAAACTGTCATCCTTATCTGCCGACAAGGGGAGACTGGGCGGAGTCCTGTCGCCACTGATATGGTCGCTAAAGAACAAAGAATCGAGGCCATTGGCTATGCAGACGATGTGGTAGTCATCGTCAGTGGCAAGTATGATAGCGTTGTTTCAGAAGTGCTCCAATACGAACTATCTGAGATACAGAAATGGTGCACAAAAGAAGGCCTCTCTGTAAACCCCAAAAAGACATCTATAGTTCCTTTTACCAGAAGAAGAAACCTAAATCTTCTAATTCGCCCCTCTATTTATGGCAAAACCATTCAGTTTTCACAAGAAGTAAAGTACCTTGGGGTACTCCTGGACAGCAAATTTTCCTGGAACCCCCAAATCGACCGGACTGTTGAAAAAGCCACATGAGCACTGTGGATCTGTCGCCGCATCTATGGGAAAACCGAGGATTAAGTCCCAAAATCATACGCCAAATCTATGCGGCAACAGTCTGGTGTACAAAGGAAAATGAGGCCACCACAGCCAAGAAATCGGAACGGGTCCAGCGCCTAGCTGAAACCTGCATGACCGGTTGCCTGTGCTTCACCCCCCGCTTATAGCCATTGTCGGTCTACCGGCAGTGCGAGTCCATGTACAAACCTAGGCAAAACTCAGCAGGCTCTTCCACCTAAACAACATCAGCTCCAAAAATCCCCCTGACGATCACCTTAACATGCTTTCCTCCCTTCTCCAAAGCAGCGAGTTCAGCATACCGGTGGATGATTTTTTCCCAAGGTACTGCTTCAAACGAAACTACTCAGTAGTCATCCCCCCTAATGACGACTGGGAAAAATTCAAACCTCGTCCCTCAGAGTATGACCAAGTATGGTATACGGACGGATCAAAAATGGATAGTGGGGCTGGAATATTCGGAGAGTCGTCTAGCACTAACCCATCGGTCAGTCTAGGCACGTACTCATCGATCTTCCAGGCAGAAATATTTGCTATAAACCAGTGGACAAGTTTAAACTTGCTCTCTAACTCCCGTGACAAAACCATTTTTATCTTCTCTGATAGTCAAGCTGCCCTGAAACCACTGAATTCAGCCACGATAAAATTAAAAGTAGTTGTGGAGACAGTCAAATTGCTTCTAGAACTGGGAGAAAACAATAGGCCTCTATATGAGACCGCAGTGCTAGAGTGGACAAACCACTCCCCACTAATAAATAGTCATACACTTCAATGCGCACATCATCGAGTTGAAGCCGCCTGTTAGAAACCTTCTGAAGATCGTGATCAAGTCAGTGCTCATCAGTGAGTTGTACATTAGGAGGATGAACTCAGCTAAGAGAAATGTATTTCAAGAAGCCTGAGCACATTTATGTTGGAAGTAAGCGAACGTAGGGAGATTGGAAGTGGAATTATCACATGCAGCAACAGCGTATAGAGGAAAGAGCAACGGGAAACGCGAGAAACGAAGAATATGCTAGTTGACACCGAAGTGACGAAATGTAAAACCTGCCTCTGTAAAGGCATGCCTTGACTAGTGGTGCCTTCAATTACTTTGCAAATGCGGTGAGGGTGTGCCAAGTGCCAGCTCTCCATGACAGGGAAAAAGGTGGAACTTTGCCTTGGGACGCAGTCTGAACTGGATACGTAGCGTTCACTAAGCCCTGTCTCTTAATAAGGACGGAGAAAGCCAAACGCCTATACCGGTTGAACGCTGAACTTCAAGCTCTTCGGTACACAAGCAATGAATCGATTGTGGTGTGATCACTCGAATCCTTTCATTGAATGTTCGATGTCTAATATTCGACCTTTTCTAGAAATAACCGATACATGTGCCTTTGTGTCTCACTCCGTCTTTCTGTTACACCTCTCAAAGATCCCTGCTGCCTCTATCGTCCTTCACTTGAATGTTTGAACAGCAAAACTTGACATGAAGGCAACACCGCTTAATTAAATGTTTTACACCCAAAAATCTACGTTCAAATCATTCAGGACCTCCTTGCAATTATCACACACACACGTCCTCTGGCACTCTGTCTGTTTGTGCACGCCACAGGTGTAACTTTAAATGACTTGTGTTTTTGAAAAACAAACAAACGCCAGCACCGCAGCGCCACCACCAGCAGAGAGTGGTTCCGAAAAATATTCATACAAAACTGTCAACAAAACACGACACAACACATAACAACAATAAATTGTTCAACAATTTGTTTTCTCACTTCCAAACTTGACACATTCCCTTACTCGAGGATCAGGACACGGCAGCAGCAACAGCAGCATATTCTGGCTGCAAACATGCTTTGAATACACATCTACGGCATATACACGTGTAAATCACGGCAGAGCTGAGCATATACGCATGCAAATTTGTTTATGAAACACTCTCCTGTCGGTGTCCTTTTTTATCCGTTTCAGAGAGTGCGGAGTAAATTTTCCCAGTTTTCCCCGGCAAATTGTCAGTTTGACAACACACTGGTGGGTGTTGGGATGTCATTGTGGCAGCTGCACGGCTGCAAGGAGAAACTACAGTTTCGTTCACTTTACATGAATTTACACACTATCAAGGATTCAACCACGAATTTGTTTGCAAATTACCGACCGAAATGGGTAAAGGTTTCTGCTATCCGGCAATCCTTCGCCTCCCACTCCCACAACAAAAAAAAAAAAACGAAAACTCTGCAGGTCTCCTGGTGCCGATGGAAAACGAAATACAAATCAAAAAGTTGACGCTTGTTAAGCAAACAATGATACACTCTGCCTGCTGAACATTTTGTTAACCGAATTTGTATAAATATTTGCCGGCGGGAGTGTGTGCGTGTGGATCTGTGAGAGATACAGCAGGCAGCGCGGAGTTAATCGATTGCAATGGAATTGACAAAACTGTTGAATCGATGGAGTGTGTACAGTGCGTGTTTGTAATTGCAAATTGATGCGCGTACGTGAAATGAATTCAACGTATGTATGCATGCGGTTGACCTTATTTTTATTTTTCGAGCAAAAAGGATGTGTTGTCCTTGCCATTTGTGATGATGAGATTCGAATGGGAAATGAGCGGGTAATTGCTTTCGACTTGGATACAGTAGTGTCCTAATGAGTTTTCGTAATTTTCCTAAAAGTAGGCAGTAATTTGTACATACGTGATGTATCAGATGAAAGTTGATGGTTGGTGCATTGAGTAGTGGAGACTTTCTTGAAGTTCTTGTCTTAGATAGATGACAGTGATCGTTTTATGTTTTTTTAGTCGAGGATCGTAGCCAGCGCTGCCACTTGACACATAGCATATTAGAGTAGATCCCAAAAATAAAGCTAGTAGATTCAAACAAAAGGTAGCAGATCAGTTTTCATGTATCATAAAAATATAATTCACTTATTTTTTAAAGTTTATATGAAAAATTGTATGGAAAACAGAATAAAACAAAAGTAATAAACAAATATAAATAAATGAGTCTTCGTGAAACTCTCCATTATAAAAAAACTACAACAAAAAATAAATACGAATAAATAAATTTATAGTTCGTCTGTTGGTTCAAAGATCACAAAGCCGTTCGAAAGTTTTTGCAAAGGAAAATGGCCGCGTTCAGAATGTTAGGCAATAATATTTTAGTCAAAATCTAACTTATTGAACGGCAAATGACTTCAAATGCAGTTGACATTTCAGTTGTCATAATTTAGACATTTACTTTCTGTTTTCACTTAAGATTTGTTTGCGAATTGGGTTTGTTTGTAAAATTCACTGGGAATAAATTGTATGGCTACAAAATAAATAAAATGAAAAAAGAAGGCTGAAATGGGCGGCATAGAAGATGAAATTGTATGTAAGTAAAATGATATGCAGACATGTGCTACGAAAGTGAACTATTTACATTATACGTGAAGTTGCGCTGTTTGTTGTTAATGTTAAAATGTTAATGTAAAATGAAGAGCAATAACAAATTTGAATAAAATTAAATAATAAAAAAGAAAAAAATAAAAACAAATTAAATTACCGCAGAAAAACTTTAAAGCAGAACTTTTTGCTAAACATCTTCCAACCAAATCAGCTGATTTTTGACATTCCTTCTACTGACTGAAATTTGAGGGAGAATTTTTTGATTAAGAATCCAGTTCACTACCTCATGAAAATTCAACTTGTTTTCTAGTCAATTTTCAGCATCTCGACCAATCAGAACCGGTTGGCTAGCTAGTGCCTAACATTCTGAACGCGGCCAATGTTCTCAACTATCTATGAACAAAGACTTGAATTGAAATTCAACATTCGATCGAATTGGAGTTTGAAGATGGGGTAAGAAGCTAGTAGATTTCTGGAGGAAGCTAGTAGATAGCAAAAAGACTTAAAAGCTAGTAGATCTGCTAGCTTTGTAGTAGAAGTGGCAGCGCTGATCGTAGCGCTGAAGTCGATGAACATTTGAAAATGTTCGATGGAAGTATCTCTCACGAATCTCAAGGCACTACACAGAACCGTATAAATATCTCCTTTATAATGTAAGTACTTGACTCACGATCGTACTTATCGTACTCCAGCGACTTAAAATAGCTCCAAAGTAAGAGGCCATAACATCGAGTTAGTAAAATAATTTATTAACTCTAGATCTGGTAAAGAATAACCGCTGCTACTTCAGTTTGATAAATCAGCTAGGTTCTATATTCCTAACTTGCCGGACAAACTGAATGCTCTTCAGAACGCTGACCATAGTGCCAATTAGAGACACCGAATGGTGGATGATAAGCCAGAAGCAAGTATTGAGCTCCATCGAGAGAAGAATAAAAAAGTAGCTAGCGCGACAGATCGAGTTGGTCCAAAAGATTTTTCATGACAAATTATATTTTCGGAAGTTTTGTGATTTCGCGACGAAAAGTGTTGCCGCGAAAAGGTTTCGGTGAATATTCCTCGAATCTAAACAGCTCAAAAAGCAGTACAACGCATTAACCAAAGAGTCACGGCGACCACCAAGAGAGGAAAACTTTGCTGGATATTAAGTCCCGTGTAAACCGTGATCTCTATGACCTGCGTCAAGATGTGAATAAAGTTCAGAAAACCAGGAGACTACTACTAGTGGCGCTCCTCCACATGGAGGAAAAGGACAGCGATCAGGTTTGAGACGGCAAAAGAATTCGATCTTCCGTCCAAGGGATCAAATCATCGCAGATGCCAGAGCGCTGAGTCTGGAGAACTGGAATCAGTGCGTCGTGGATGGAAGAGGATGTAAGGCTGTACTATCTCAGGCGGAGACTATTAACAGGTCAGAAGCTTGTTAATAAAATACATAAGTGCATGCTGAAAAATTACAAGACCAGGCAATGCCTCGATGGTATGAAAAAATTGTATCGAGTACCTCACAGAATATACTGAGAGGAACTGCGTTTCAAACGCGACCAAGTGAGTAGGTACGGACTTCAACGTAGCAGATCTCAGGCAGCCATATACCGAAGCAAATAAAAATTTTGTGTATGGACAATCCCTGAATTCCTTTGACACTTCCCTGAAGTATGTCCTACTAGGCCATTAAGGTAAAGCCTAAGATATGGCAGGCTCCGATGGCCACTTGTCCGGATTTTATCATACTTCGTTGCAGGACCGATTACCGTAGTACTAATCGAAATTTGCAGTAAATTCGAAAACAAAAAAGCACTTGGTGACCCATGCAATGAGCGGCAAGCGGCAAAGCGGCAGAAATGACGCTTGCCGCTCAACGACTGCGTGGCCACAACCATACGATTTGATACATACGTTTTGATTTCGCCGCTCTGCCGCTTGGCACTCATTGCATGGCCTAGTAATTTGCCAAAAACGAAGAGAACTTATCGCCTAGCAAGGGTTCTCGAATCATCAATGTGATGAGGACGTTGTCGTAAACTTTCCTGGGTCTTTACAGAGGATGAAGGAGTTCCACTCTGGTAACTCGGACGACACTCGACTATATGATATGCCATTGCCGGTGGTTCTATAAAGTTGGAAGGGAAAGAGCAAATCAACAACAACTGTAAGACAGATGAACTACAACGGACATAGAGCGTCAAGCAGGAGGAATTGAAACAAACTATTTGAAATGTCACCGAGGAAGCCCGGTGGAAACAAAGACGTAGATGGGAAATTTTGGTATTGACTACCATAACCCAAAACCTAAGTGTACATGTGCGTTCTGCAGCGCACCTTCGCAAGCGAAGGTAGATAGTCCTTATGGACTTGAAAATGCAAAGCAAATGTTCCTCCAATACCAATGGTCATCCAAATGGTTGACATCAACATTCCTTTGAAGGACGATTGCTCTACCTGCTGTGCATCACATAACGACAGCATTATGCGATAAAATAATCCAAGTGGTACACCCTGTCATGGTTACTGGTGGTTTACATTCCAGAAAACCCAGAATATGCAGTATTTGTCAATAGGTCGTCAATGAAACCTCAAGCTGTGCATTCATCCCTCAAGCGTTGCCCTATGTAAATTTCAACAATTCATTTGCTTTAACCAGTTTCTTAGAACTCCAAAGTCCTTTGTGTGAAAATGGTAATTGAGTTCCAATGCATAGGTATTCCCATCTTAACCCAGATTTAGCAGCCTTTGACCAACTCACCTTAAATTACACAAAACCGCAGTTGAAAGTGTAACCAAGTAACTGAACGTGAATTTAAAACACATGCACTTGACAGGACAAACTAATGAAATAGGCGTCGTACTTCCTCCCTCCACACAGCTACCACACCAGGCGCCAACCTTAAACAAGTTGAGAACAATAAAACATCTTAAGAGAGAAATGAACGTTACCCAGAACTTTCCTATACACATTTACCTAGGCCAAGACCACAACAACTTTGCCACACGGAGAAGTCATTGGCTTTGCAGGAAACCCAACTCAAATGCACCCCCTCCGTCGGACCTGTCTGCCTGTGTGTGTGTGTTTGTAAATTGTGGATTCCCATTTTCCAATTTCATACACCATTCCCTTCCCGTCTATCTGGATAACTTCGCCACACCAGGACCGGCGTATGCTGCACTTAACCATATCTTCATCAGCCAACAACATCTGTTGAATGCATAAATCTTAAGTTGTTCTCCAGCATTCAAGGGTGACAAATTTCACCTAGCTAACCCACCAAGCAAGCCTCACTTATGCATGTATGATATGAGTTCCATGTTCCCCGGTCCTCGTCTCTCGATGGTGCAATTTGGAGTATCAAGTTTTGCTAGCGGAAGGATATTTCCATGGTAGCATGTTCAAATGTCCCAATTTTGATGGAATAAAAATTGGGTGTGCACATGCACACACACAAGGTAATCATCGTGTGCTTAAGAGATTCTGCAAGGATACACCGAGACTGAGTGGGAAGGGAATGCACTTTCCGGCGACGACACACGGGTGAGGTGGTGAAGAGTTTTTCTTGTGCGGAAATGGGAGTGTCAACAGAAATTTTATGTCACACAGATCGGAATTTCATGGCACAGCTGACACCTGTGATTTTCGCCGGGAAACTGTGTATTTTTTTGCATAATCACGGGCGAAAACTTTTCAAATTAGTCCCGGATGTCGATGATGATGAATCGTGTGAGCGAAAGGAAATAAGTTTTCGTCACGTTTGCGGTGCTATTGGTTAGGAATTTGGTAGATTATGCCGTGATTAGACAGAAAGTGAAAAAGTATCTTTTAAGACTTTAATGCGAAACTTTGTGTGGAGCTTCTTTGAAAATGACTTGGTTTATAGGAAAGATTGGTGGCTTCTGTCGGTAAAGTGGTGAAGTATATCATCTGTTGTGGAAACTGTTGACAGATGTGGAAGTTGTGAACTGCATTTAACGACGCCCTAGACCAGCAAACCTTTCAAATCACCTGAAAGACATTTGAAACAAGATCAGGTTCAGGATAGGTCCAACCTCTAAAGTTGGAGAAGATAATAGAACTAGCAACTGCTATAGTCCCAATTCAATGGCTTCAACTTGATAGTGATGATAGCAGAGCCTTATGGTCTACTCGGCGTCTCTTGGGCAGACCTTGGGATCTTAGCCCCAAAATCACTACTATCACTATCACTATAACTACTTCACTACTATAATATTATAAAAGTGAAACGTTGTCCGTTTGTTTGTTTGTTTGTTTGTTTATTTGTTTGTTTGTTTGTTTGTTTGTTTGTTTGTTTGTTTGTTTGGATTTTATCTATGCGAAAACTACTTAACCAATCAACCTCAAATTTTGCACACAGAATGGTTGTACATCGGGTAATAGGCTATGTTTTATAACGCTATCTTATTCAAGAGCCGAGCAGTTAACAAAAACGTGGAGCAAGTCAGAAGAAATTCCTTGCCGCACACGAAAAGATATTTTCTCGATCGTGAGCCACATCGGTTGATGAGCGTACGTGTTGTTTCTGTTTTGCCCAGTTTCACAAGGGTAGTTTTTCATTTCCTTTTCTGCTGTGTTGTTGTTGTTTTTTTGTTTGTTCGTTCTTTGCTTCTATCTATATACAGGGAAATGATTTGGTGGTTGGTACGGTAGATACCTATATATACATACATACATACATTGGATATACATACATATGTACATTTGTATTTATGTATTTATTACATTTCATATGTATTAACATATGTACGTACATATGTGCATACACAGGTTATCAAATTCAATTAATGTTAATTGCGTTAATGAGGGAAAAGGTCATAGCGCAGTTGGATCAGTTTGCCCGTTCCATTTGTGGGCGAGTGAACTTTGGTATTGCTATGATGACACATCATCTTTTTTTCGAGCCAGCCGGATTATTCATTTTTTTACGCATATGCGCAATTGTCTACACATTTTTCCTGGCAATTTTTTTTATGGATTCTCTTTTTCGGTAGATAAAGGAATAGCGCGCCGACGCGACGCGACAGGCTGGGTATGGGATTGTGTGTGCTTGATGTAGGTATAACATTGCCAGTTGCGGGAGGGGAATTTTTTGTTTTGATTTTATTTATGGCAAAGGATGTATGTATGTATGTATCTATTTAACGAATGTATTCAAATTCCAAGGACTTCTGATTTAGAATGAATTTGACTTGGAGGATGACTTTTCGAAAGAAAACTGACAGGGGACAATAGGTGAACAAACTCGAGTTAGAGAGAAATCCGAGTTAGAGGGAAATTCGAGTTAGAGGGAAATTAGAGTTAAAGGAGGTTCGGTTTGACTTAAAGAATTTGATTACATTTGCAAAAGCGGTAGAATAAAATACAGGCGATTGGGTTGAATATAAAATTCCGATTCAGATTTAAGATGAGATTATGATATATTATATAATCAGGATAAGTCTTTCATAAATTGTTTGAAGAAGTTGTCGATTTCTCGATTGAGATGTAATAGCCCGAGCAACGCCGGGTATTATTCAGCTAGTGATACATAAATTGTACATTTCGATAGTTAGACCCATAATAATATATGCGGCCATAGTTTGGTGACCAAAAGTACTTGAATGAAGCCTGTGAAGCTACAAAGAATTGCCCGGTATTACAGGTGCCATAGAAACTGTAATTTTCCGTTGTGCTCTAAAGCTGTAGCTAGAACAGAAGTTTAAATCAGGGAATCTTTTGAAAATGCTTAACTCAATACCAAGTACGGACATGTTCTGCACTATCCCCGACATTATGGCCAAGAAGTTCAGTTTCGGAAGGCTGCCTGAGGTAGAAATATTAAATCGTGTCTACTGGTCTAATGGAGACCGGAGTCGTTGCTGGCGTCTTCGGATCCAACTGTAAAATCTCGGTAACAATGGGGATGTCCCCCAGCGTGTTCCAGGCTGAAATTCATGCTATTGAGATCTGCGCAAGGATAAACCTTGATAAAGGTAAGAGGGGCACAAAAAAATACGCCTATTCAGATAGTCGGGCAACGCTTAAAGAATTGACATCTCACTTCATGGAATCTAGGTCAGTCAAGTGCTAATACAATACCCTACAATCACTTGCCAGGCACGTTAAGGTCAAACTTGGTTCGGTGCACGCCCACCAGGACAGTGTAGGCAATGAAAGTGCGAATGTGCTGGCTAGGGCCTTCTGTGCCATTAGTTGGGCTACCACCACAGCTTTGTTAAACAACTGTGAATACCAACTTCGCCTAGCCTATTTCGAAAATGTCCCCGGGCCTAGATAATCCAAGAGACTTATCAATAAGGGCTGATATCACCAAATATGATCTCATATCTCATGAAGATCACTATCATGCCGAGATGAAAATGCTATCAGTAAGCAGTATGCTCTCCAAGCAGTTCCGCCTAGCTTTCAAGCCTCAGGATTCAAATCGTTTACTGATCATACAGGGTATGAGGAGGGAAATTTCTACTTCACACAATTTTTTACCGGCCGTGATCAATGATTATCAACACAGGATGAAAAAAAAAAAAAAAAAAAGAACTCAGTATGCCGGTATGGTGATTCAATTCAAGACAAAGCCAACCGGGTATTCCTTGAATGCACGGCTTGCGTGTTCCACTTTTTCGCATGAATGAAATGACGTTCAGGATGATACCGCTACCGACCGTCTACATGAACCTTCTCAACCCCTCTATAGACGACCAATTTGACTTGACTGCGGCAATGGCATTGGTTTAACTGCACAGCAAAACCAACCAATTTGAGGCCAGCGCCATTCTGCGATCGACGCAGCTTGTTTTCTGTGAATGGGCCCTATAGTGGAATAGTAGCTGTTGCAGAACAATTAAATATCTTGGTCGCAGCATGACTTTCCAGTTTGTTTGATACAGGCATCCTCATAGACAAGGTTCCGCCTACAAATGTGATTTTTAAATTTTGCCTCTAAACTTTAGAGGGTTCAACTTAAAGGGTTCAACTCTCAAAAATGTCAACAAAAACCGGATCAAGCCATCGATACATCACATAGCTTCGCCTGATGATGATTTTCATCAAACTCCCTCCCTCCACCATTACCAAAAAATACACATTCTTTTGCTCAAAACAATGCACAGCGACTATTAAACTCTCCACACAAACAATGTCGAACAATAAATATTCATCGAAGGATAAATTGAATGATAAACAAGAAATTTGCTATTTTCTATCCTATTTACAGTAAGGGAAATGGAAGGCATCCTCTCTTTCAATCGGGCAGTGGTGTGCTGATGCTGCTGGTTGCTTGCCTGGCTTCTTTTCGTTGCTGCCGCTGAAGCCCTACATCCTACTGCCCTGTATTCACAACAACATAGTGGTAGTTTGTTATCCTTGTTTATTAATACAAAATCTATCACAGAAAAAAAAAACTTGAAACACCATGAAATAGGAAATACAAGAACTGCCGCCTTTCTGCATCGGCAAAAAGTTTCCAGTAGAAAACTATCAACAAAGTGTAAATACGAAAGCGCAACAGAGAAAGTGAGAGAAGGAGGGAGAGGCTATAGCAAGATGTTTCTCTACATGCTTTCTGCATAGGTGGGGACGAAAGTTTACAGACGTTTTTCAATAATGAAACAGTTGGTTGGGGAAGCCTTACTCTAAAAATCATGTAAAAAAATAAATAGCTGGCGCGACAGCTCGGGATGAGCCAAGGCCTAGCTTCTCGTAACCATTCATGTTGTGCGTGTTGCATTTTTCGCACGAATGGAAGGGACTTACAATTTGTTGCCGACTCCAAACGGCGAATTGAGAAGCTTTTTCGTGACAGATTATATTCCCGGAGGCTTGTCATTCCCCGACGAAAGGTGGTACCGCGAAAAATATTCAGTGGTTTTGGCTGGGGATTGAACCCACGCCGCTCGTTCAGTAGTCCAACGCCCTAACCACTGAGCCACGGCGACCACTGTAACAAGTGATGAAAATATCTAGGGCGAAAGATATTCTTGATGCAAGGCCACTTTGAGTCGATAGACCTTCTGCTAATCTTAGCAAATTGACTAGGAAGGTTGACATGATATCATCGCACAGATACCCAAGAGGAGGTTGATTAAGAAGGTACGCATGACATATTGTTCCCTTGGAAGTTAGTCGTCGCCTGTCAAAAGGTGGTGCTCTGGTCTGGTCTTCATTGCGTTGCTCCATCTCACCATTTGAGTCACAGTGACAATAAATCTCTTTAAATATAATGAGTGCAGAAAGAAGACTATCTAGAAAGGATTTATGGCCCGAACCTTACCAAAGACACTTCTGGTGAAATTCCATAAATATCCCACTGATACGCTTAAACATTTCAATTAGTCCCCCAAATATTCTATCAATTCCTTTCACCGTCTTTTCGAATCACCAATCGATTCAAAACAGCCAACCCCTACTGTGAACCATGGGAAAACCATCGGCAAGGATAATTGTACAAGTGTATTGGAAACCCATAAAGTGTATGTGCTCCTGCTATAACCAGGCTGTGAGCAGCATTTTGCGCGCCCCGTCAAAAAGCTATGCATGCACTTTTCTGGATGAATTGCGAAACCCCCATCCACGTTCGATCGGTTGAGTCTATGTTCCCACGAACATTATCAATACTTCATCGTCCGTGCACTGGCAGACCACACACAGAGCACCCCCCGAGTTATCGGCCCTCCACCATATACCCGGGTGCAACATTGTGTATGAGCTCTGTAGGATGAGGCGCAACAATACAGGCGACACGCTATCGATGGGTATTTCCATGCTTTTTTCTTTAATTTTTTTTTCCTCCCCTTCCGCTGGATACTGGAAATTGAGGTTAGGAAGTTGCTATGTCGACTTTATTGCTCGATTTTGTCGGTTAGATTGCTAGATTGTGTGTGTTATTTAAATTGCTCTCGCCCTCAACGTGCGAGGTTGGCCCTAACAAATAGTCTCTGGTTTGGGTGGTGTAGCATGTAACTGTTTTATTTCCTCTTCCGTTTTCGGTTGAAAAAATAAAACAGAAAATACGTTAAAGGATAGAGCCGACAAGGCTGCGTAGCGGGTTGTCGGCGAGCTCGCCTTTGTTTTGAGGTTAAATGGTCGGAACTTTTCGGTAGATGATTTGTATTCAATGGATCAAGAACGCTTTGTGTTTTATGGGTTTTTCAAATGTTTTTGCATTCAAAAGTTTTTGGCATCGACTTTGACAACCGTCGAGGCCGGTGGAATATGAAGGGTTTTTCTGCAGAGGTGTAACGAACTCAGATAGGGTAGGAGACATGTGAAGAAAGTGAGAGAAAGGAGGAACTTTCTATGATTTACGTAAGGCTTGTGGCGTATTTGGACGATTGTTGCTCGACAAGGTACTATGTTTCATTCAGATTGACGGAACTGTAATGAAATACCATGATTGCGGGTACATTACCTTCCAATACACATTAGCTTCCACCTAGGAAAAATGAATAGCAGATGACTTATAATGACGAATTATAAGGGATGTACAGTGACATGGACCTGGTCAGATGGCTGTAATATGTATAGCTAATGGATATTAATGGTGCCGTTAGAGAAGACTTCGAATCTGCTCTGGGACAGTAGAAAAAGCTCGCAGGTAAGGTGACACGTCTAACTGTGATGGAACGTGAGCCAATTTGGCCAAGGTGGCGCAGACAAGTGGAAGGGGACTTTAACCAACTTAGAGTGCGCAACTGGATGCAGTTAGGTAAGGACCGGGCTAATTGGAGAGAACTGATTGCCATAATATCGCTCCGGAACTCAGATGATCAGTGGTAAAAACCTCATCATTGGAATTTTTAACCTTTGGTTCTCTGGATCTATTCTGCCTTAGATTTCAGAGAACACAGAGAACGTCAGAGAGTAGCTGAGATTGAACCACAGGTATCCTCCTATCAACTCTGACCATACTTCCTAACATCCTGCCCCTTCGAGTAGCCCAAAAAGATTCAGAGAAGCTTCGTTTCGGTCGACGAAACCGTATAGTCACAGTCAGCCTCTTGATTTGTTGGAATCACCACTGTGAGTAAGTCCAACGTCGAAGAGATGCATTCGCAACTGACCGCAAGATAATTGCCGATCGAGTTTTCCTAAATCTACCGAGAAGTACGACTGATTTGCCCCCAACTCTTGGATTGACGCTGAATGTGTGCCTGCAAACGAGGACCCAGAAGACTGCCTACAAAGTTTGCTAGTCAAACCAAAGCCTGCAAAAACAAGAAGGAAAAGACCTGGCGCTAAATATATGAGAAGACGGTATGAAACGCGGTATCAACTTGGTTTATATTGTAGAACATACTGAACAATAGATAGACTATCACGTCTGAAGGAGAAGTTTCAACAAAATTCTTTAGAAAATGCAACTTCTTAGACAATTTTTCCCAATAAAGCTGAAAATGCTCACAAAACTGATCACCGTGATGCATTGCTGTCGGTGAGTGTTTCACTTCAATTGAGTTGAATTGATACCCTCACACCCCACATCTGTCAATCACTTCAATTGGTGTCAACCTTCAACTTAACACAACTTTGTTCCGATTCCCTAAAACTATTCCCGAGAAATTCATCAAAATCATCAATTCATCACCCAATCGCCGGCCGTCGCAACGTGCTAATGGGCAATAAATTCAACGACAACGAGTCAATTTGCCCAATAGATACTTTCATCTGCTGTACTTTCATTGCCGTCCGCTGCCAATTGAACCAGATTGCGAGCAATTTATAAGTTTTTCTTTGTCCAAAAGTTCTCGGCAAACAGCTCCTTTGCTCCTCCAGATACATTACCCCAGCCACAAGCGCACAATCCGATTCTCAGTTCTCGAGTAGACCACAAATATTTCCACCGAAAACACCTCTCAGAATCAATTAAACTTTCTGCCGCGCGCCGACAAACTAATAATTTTCAAGTGCACGGCAAACGGAGAGCATCGTTTTCGGTGCAATAAAAGCGAACTTGCATGCGATTTCCGCCGCTCGATTCGAGTGAAAGCGCAAACACAACGGGAGGAGGCAGAGTTGCCTAAAAGTAAAAGATACTTGTAACTGGGTGCACCCACTCGACGAAGGCTACGGCAGAAACTTCCCGAAAATGGAATAAAGTTTTGGGGAAAACTTTTGAAAACTGAATGAAATATTATATATTTCCCTGATTATTGTTTACACGAAATGAGGCATACGCAGACAGGCAGGCGGGCAGGAGGGCGGGAGGGCCAAGAGCCCTCAGCATTTCACTGAAGTTTCAAGGAAAAACTATTTAGGGAGAGAAGCAAACAGTAGGTAGGAGCAGAAAAGGGGAGCGGCAGCCAAATATCAAAATTCTTTTGAAAACAAACGAACTTCTGTTTCAATATTTTATTTGCTTTCGCAATGGAAGGGCTGTGGCATAGTGGCAGTGGCGATGTACGCGAACTTCATGTCCTTGTTGTGATGCGCTTGGTAATTAGTCGTGAAAAGAAGAGGGTGTGCTTTAAATATGAAGGAAACAATCGAGATTGTGCAAATAGAAAGTAATTAGACTTAAGTAGAAGAGGGTGCGTGCCACTGCCCGGGGTTCTTCCAGAAGTCAGTGCCTGAAAGAATATGGTAACAAGTTTGTGAGTTCCTCCATTGATAATTGTTAAGGAGTTTCCTTCGAAAAGTTGTTTTATAGGTTGGTAAACTGGAGAATAAGGTTCTGTGAAGAACTGGACTAGGAACACAGCGGTCAAGTTTGTAACCATTGGCTTGCTTTTCAAGAAATTTTAAATCCGCTTACGCGAGTAATTTCAGTGTGGTACTATTGATATCCAGGAGAGAATGAACTGATCTGGCCAGCTTTCACCTGTAGCACAGGGAAGAAATACACCTTTGTTTAGGGATTTCGAGACTGAATAGCAAAGGGCCTCTAGGAGTCAATCCGCAGAAGACCGAGCTAGTTCTGTTCACTAGAGAAAGGAAGATACCCAGTTTTACTCTGCCAAAGCTGACACAGTAGATCTCTCACCCGAGGCGAAAAATCTCGGCGTCATTCTTCACTCCAAGCTAACTTGGCAAAGGAATGTCGAAGAAAGGATGAGAAAAGGAATGACTACACTCTACGCATGAAAAAGGACGTTTGGGAAAAGATGGGGCTTGCAACTACGTATTATTCATTGGATATACACAGCCATTGTAAGACCTATTATCTCCTATGGGTGCTTAGTATGGTGCAGTGCAACAAAGACCAAGAGGTATCTTTATGAACTCTATAAAGTACAACGGCTAGCTGCACTTTGCATAATGGGAGTAGTAAGAAGTTTACCGCAAGCAGGTCTGGAAACGATCCTTCATCTCCATCCTCTGGACCTGTTCATAAAAGGTGCTGTCCCAAAAGGTGCACTCAGACTGAGAGAGTCCAACCTGTGGAAGCAGACCACCTATGGACACTCGAGGATACTGGACATAATTTAGTTAATGGGCGAGAAACTCCGAATTCCGAAAGCCTCACAGCCACATCGGACTATCTGACCCCTTATAATGACTTGAACACTGATTTTTCTATTCTATTCCCAACCAGAGAGGACTGGGAGTCAAACATTGTAATCAAAGACCACGTTTACATTGACGGCTCAAAAATGGAAACAGAAACAGGAACCGGATGGAAACCCTATAGAAACACGAATCTTTTAGATTGACGGAAACCTGTAGAGTCTTTTAAGCCGAAATCCTGGCAATAGAAAAAGCTGCGGGCTGTATAAGAGATTGTTACCGTCCCCATCGGATTTTACCATCTTCGTTGTCAGTCAAGCAGCTTTAAAATCCATAAAATCCAATACAATCAAATCAAAGGCAGTCAAGCAATGTCGCGACACGCTGATCACCATAAGGTACCATACTGTCAAACTCTGCTGATTTCCTGGACATAATGGCATAGAAGGGAACGAAAAAGTCAATGAATTGGCAAGATTGGGGTCGGGTATGAAGCCGACACATCTGTAATGCTACCGATAGGGAGATTGCATGGGATAATAGATAGCAACTCCTTCTGGCTAGCCAGAGAGGATTGCGACACCTCTCGGACGCTATGGACGAAACTAAATAAAACTAGAACAAGTTGTCTTCTGGCACTGGACAGATCCTCTATCCGTATGCTCACTGGAGAACACTGCGCCATCAGAATCATGCTCCGCAAGTATAGAATTGGGCCCAACTATTTATGCAGAAGTTGTGGAGATGAAGAGGAGGTAGAATCAATCCACCATCTGCTGTGCTACTGCCAGGTCCTGCAAGAAGGACGTCTACGCGCATTAGGATCAAGGTCGTTTTCAAGCATAGCAGAGGGAACAGACTTAAAAACCAATCAACAAGCTCTAAGCTAAAACTATGTCAAGCAAGGTAATATGAACTCAAGCTTCCATTGAAACTTTGAATTCCTCTGAAATCGGTTCTTTATTGGCACGGAGATGTGAAGAAACACTCAGCCCATGTCTCCATATAGGCACAATGGAATCAAAGAGAATTATAAGAAGTATGACCAAAATAGTCGTGCGGGTTCAGTGGCATCCTTGAATCGAAAGGTGATGTTAGCCTAGGACACATCAATATTTGGCGAAAATAGACTGCGTATTACATAGGTTCGGAAATCTTTTTCGCAACTTTGAAGATGTCGAGGTCCTTTAGACCACCGAACTTCCAGACATTTTTTATACGCTACTGCTAAAAGTCTACTGTGTGCTAAGCAGTAACCCGAGACAAAGCGCATCAAAGCAATATGTACTGACCGTCAGGACCCATCAAGGCTCTAGCTTCGACAACCACATTTTCTAAACAAGAAGAACAGTGTCGCAATTAATTTACATTTCCGGCAATAATTTTCCTATCGTCTTAGGCCCCTGCCACGCAATGAGTGGCAAGCGGCAAAGCGGCAAAGCGACAGAAAATTTGCTCAGAAATGACTTTTGCCGCTCAGCGACTGTGTGGCCACAACTATACGTTTGCCGTTCATTGCGTTGCAGTGGCCTTAGACTGCGTCCAAGCTTGCAAGGGCATAGGCGGAAACAAGGAAACCAACAAACTAACCAAGCGAGGATTGGCGCATGTCCGGGCGGAGTCTTTGCAAGAGAGTTGTCAGAAAAAGTAACGTTTCACAAAAGCTGAGCAAAAGTGAAGAATGGGGAATTGTGTAGGAGTCTTCAGATTCTTTACAAATATATGTATGCCCGCTTTGCACCTCGTTCTCAGGCAGATAGGGATGGGAAACTTACTGAAAAATCCATCTCCATCTATACCTATGGCTCAAAGAAGGACGCAGGGAAAGAATTCGGAGTCTTCGCTGAGATACTCAACTTGTCCACATCCGTCAGATTTTCAAGCACTTTTTTCCAGGCGCTTGTTTTGGCCGCCCGTGAAACAGTAATGAAGGAGATACTTCGATGTATGATGCTGTTCCCAAGAGCTTCCGAAGTGCTAGAAAAGGCTCAGCGTCAGACTCAGATGAAGATGATGCTTCAGTAAGAATTTTATTATAAATCTTCAAATTGAAAGCAGAAAAAAAAACTCACAAAAGCCAATAATAGATGGAAAGTCTTTGATTCCTGTGTAAAAACAAGAAAGCTTTGTCGACTCTATGATAAGAGCAAAATTAACAAAATCCTACCAAGGGATAGGATTATTCTATTAACCTTATTAAGCATAAGTAACGAAGGAAAATATGCTATACTGCGAAATCGAAATTGAATGAGACTGATCTGGACAAAGACTGCGGAGTCAAAAAAAAAAAAAATCCACGAGAATACGTCGTGGACCTCTTTTGCGACTCCCCGTTCGTCTCCCACTTTCGACTTAGAACTCTGGAACGGCTTTTCTTTAGAAGATCTCTCCGAAAAAACAATAAAAACATATCTGCACCTTCATCAAAGCCTAATCTGTAGCTTAAGGATTCTTAAGCAAAAAATTCACGCAAATAAGGAACAGGCTAACCTAACTCAACACAGATCTGACGTCCTGGGTGTATATTTGAACATTTTTCTTTCTGCTTTGGTCCCCTGTTTCTACCACAATGTGACGACTTCTCCATAGTTCTCATTTGGCAGTTTTGACGGTTTGGTCAATGGAGGGGGATCAACAACCAAAAATGCCATCCCACCTGTAAATATCGACAAACTTAGTTGGTCATGTCACAGTACTCTCAAGTCTCGTCCATACCTTGTACGTCATTCATATTCATATGCAAATTATTTAACCGTCGAACAATTAATGTATCCTCAGCGGGGACCAACATTTCCCTAACAACTGCCTGACAAATCACTGCAAATTAATAAAAACCCTTAATACAAGAGAACCAATTAGATGGCATCATCTGTGAATCAGTCTTCCCGTCGTTTGATCGAGCCTAATCCAAAGCGATGACAACACCCGACTGTAAGGTCGATCGAGTGGTTAATAGCCTCGGATTGACTTATTAATAGGCCGCTCCCACAATACCCCAGTAAAATCAATTCCAATCCAATTCAGTGTGACAAAAATCCCACAACAAATCCCAAATGGCTTGTCCCAAAACAAACAAAGCAGCGCGATAGGAACCGATTTATCCGCAGTCACCTAGGAACACTCAACAAAACAGTGGTTCCCGTCGAGAGCCGAGCGAGCGTGTTGCATTATTGTGTTCGAACTGAACAATTCTCCAAAGAATAGAGTCCAGAGTTCGTGTCTCCTAAATTACATGTACACACGGGGCCCCAACGAACCGATGACAAATGGGGCGGCCATTCTGTGCGGCGGTGTTTTGGAATCTTTTTACAAATTTTCATCGTGTTACCTTTAATTGGCGATTAACCACCTATGGGGTTGAGAGTAGCCACAATCCATGAGGATCATCGGTACAATGGGAATTTATTCAGTCATGCGCTGGAGCACCTTGCGCGCATGAGGAGATGAAAGAAAATTTCGGTTAGGGATCGTTTGAGAGTCGAGAGCCTTCGAAAAGAGTTGTTCGTGGTGATTTATGGGGAACACGCCCAAGGGAAGGAAGGAATACCGAACAGGAGTTTCAACAGCGAGTGGTATTTGTCACGAATGGTTGGGAGCACAATGGGGATTCTAATGAAAATTGATTTTGAAGGTATGCATGCCCAGGGGTATTAATTAATTAAGATTTTCATTAGGGAGCGTTGGACTATAAGCCGGTTGTCATAAAGGTCCTAGAGCTCTGTTACCTGGGGAAAGCCAGGTTTTGACCTCTACTGATCTGTCTCATATACCCAAATGAGCAGGTTCTTGAGAAAACCGACTGTCGAGAGTACTCAGTTGCTCGACTTTACCGGCACATTCAGTAAGGTTAACACAAAAGGCTTCCATATTCCTACGACTTAGCCTAACAAACGAAAGGGTCTCATATCAAAAACTGTGGGTAATTTTCACTCATCGTGCATGTGTCGAAGCAGATTGAACGCATATTGTTTCTACATGAATCTATGTATACGGTCAACCAAGAGAAATCTTCCCTAACTCGTTGTGATCAATGCTGATTCCAGAGATTAAGTTTGTTGCACTTAGACCAAAGATAAGTCTATTGTGCTGCGACTAGAGTCGACCCTAAGTCCACTCCTGAAACCATTCAGATCTCCTTATGTGGTAACAAGACAAGATCAGTGAAGAACTCTACTCCTAAGGTAGCTTTTCTGGTTCTGGCAAGAGTGGAACTGAATCTAAATGACAAAGGTTTCTGCAAGATTGGTGCGATATCTGAAAAACAGCGAAGATTCAATCAGATATTACAATTTCGACATCTAACTTCGTACATAATGCGTCAACAGTTCCAATTTACAGGGTTTACCACAGACAGGCTCCAGAAACCTGATCTAAGAAGTAGAAACAATAAGCTGTTCTGTGCAAGAAAACATGGGTGACCGCTGTGGCAGAAACCAAAGTCGGTACAAGGCAGATAAGCCACAGCTGAGAGTTGGAGGCGGATTAATGAGTTAAAACTTAATGACTGCGGTTTAACAGTAGACCGTCTCGAGCTTGAAATCTTGTATCGAATGGCAAAGGAAGAAGGGAAACATCGTGAAAGATGCGACAAATGTACTCACATCCATGTCTGGGTAGAAGCAGCACCCAGCATACCTAACAGTAGGACTAGTGGCAGTAGATCAATCGCAAGATTAAGGAGCTGACAATGGGTCGAACCACCAGGCAACATCCAGTGAAAATTATAGGGGGGTGGTAACCTACTGATTTCGGACGAGAAATCGGCACTCTTCTGGGACCGAAAATCACCCGAAGAATTTTCATCTCGAAATAGCCAAGAGCAACCTCATCCGCTTTTGACAGAGTCCATGCCTTAGCGAAGTAGAGCAGGACTGGGATGATTAAGTTCTTATCCGGGGTCACTTAAGTTGTTCGAGAGAGGGCTTTGCTACTCAATTGCCTTCTTAGCCCATAGAAACAGCGATTGGCAAGAGTTATTCTTCGTTTAATCTCAACGTTGGTGTCATTGTCTGAATTTATGAATTTATAGCGTAGCCTAGGTAGACAAAGTCCTTAACTACCTCGAAGTTATATTCGTCTACTGTGACAGCATATACTAGGTCTTGCCCTCATTGACCGCTAAACCCATCTTCGCCGCCTCCGTCTCAACACTCACGAACGCACCAGTGACATCACGCTGCGTTCTTCCGATTAAGTCAATATCGTCGGCGTATGCGAGTAATTGGACGGACTTTTGAAAGATTGTACCTTTAGTGTTGGCGCGTGAGCTTTGCACAACTCATTCAAGAACGATGTTGAAGAAGTCGCATGACAGCGCGCCACCTTGTCTAAATCCTTTTTTGACATCAAAGGCCTCGGTGAGGTCTTGACCGACTTTGATGGAGCAGCGTGCATTCTCCATCGTCATCCTGCACAAACGTACGAGTTTGGCAGAGATACCACAACTAGACATAACTCTGGAAAGCTCGTTTCTATAGATGCTGTCATACGCGGCCTTAAAATCGATGAAAAGGTGGTGGGTATCGATTGGAAGTTCCTGGGTTTTTTCCAAGATCTGCCGCAGTGTGAATATTTAGTCGATGGTGGACTTTCCTGACCTGAAGCTAAACTGATATGGACCAGGTTGTTGGCAAACGGCTTCAGGCGTTCACACAACACGGCAGATAAGATCTTGTAAGAGATGTTAAGAAGACTGATGCGTCTATAGTTGGCGCAGTTCTGAGGGTCTTCCTTCTTTAGGACCGGGCAAACAATGCCGAGGTTCCATTCATCGGGCATACTTTCCTCCGACCGTATTTTACAGAATTTGGTGCATGTTCCTTACCAAGCCATCGCCTGCCGCTTTGAACAGCTCGGCAGCGAGGTCATCAGCTCCAGCAGCTTTGTTGGACTTAAGTTGAGATATGGCTTTCTTCATTTTGTCCAGGTCGGGTGAACGGAATTGTTAGTCTTCGTCGTCCAGGTTGAATGGTTCATTCTGCTTGACAGCGGGATTCGGTTCGTCGTCGCCGTTAAACAGTCTGCAGAAGTAGTTCTTCCATATCCTCAGCGTCGAATGTGATTCTTCCCTTACAAGCTTTGGTTCTGGCTCTGTAGACTTTACAGGTTCTTTTTACCCTTTGGTAAAGCTTCGGAACCTCGTTCCTGCAGTAACATCTCTCTATTTCCTCGATCACGCGGTTTTAAAGCTGAAGCCGATGTTCATCTCCCTTGTCGATAATTTTTGAAAATCAAATTAAAAGAGGATTTTCGATTTTCGATTAAGGTTTTCGATAAACTTGGGTGGGGAGTATGGTCTAAGGGGCGTAGAAATATGTACTCATCCCTTACGATGGATCTAAATAAATAAGTAAATAGCTGGCGCAACAGCTCGGAATGAGCCAAGGCCTAGCTTCTCGCAACCACTCATGTTGTGCGTGTTGTATTGTTTGCACGAATGGAAACGATGGATATGCTCACATAAAAAAAAACCTCTGCCCAATAAAGTACCTAAGTTCGAGTTTGATGCGAGGGTAAGTCTAATGAGGGGAAAAAGCTCTTCAAGGTTCCAGTAGACGGGACAATACACCACAAGGTAGTAGTTCCATATACTCTTTTTGCAAATAAAATACGTTTTAAGTCAAAGTGCGGTAGACCTGTCCAACACATTGATAATAGAGTCCTGAAACATCTGTATCTTGTCACCCCACTCCTTGTGGGGTGTACAAGGAGTTCATCCTGATCTCCCCTTTCAGTTGGCAGATTGGAAACTTTCAGAACCATAGTTTTAGATTTCTATGATATGTGCTCTATGCCAAAAATTTTGTTCCAAAAATAAACCAATCAACTTGTTGACCCAGAAAGGCAGACAACCTATCCAACTGCCAACTCCTTTATGCACAAAGTAAAAGCCCATAATCCAGGTCATTGCCTTTGTAAACTAATATCTCTCCACTTAGTATCTCCGCCGCACTGGGGTTAACCCACAAAATTTCGGAAGCAATCAAAGCACACCGCAATTGAGCTACCTGAAATATGAACGCATGAGTACACCAAGGAGTATCTCTGTCTACTTATATGCAGCAGCTACAGGCCCTCGTCTTGAGCGATACAATCGAAATTGTAAATTCACATTTCAACTGGCAGAGATAACAAATGATTCGACATTGTTCCTTGGCACATGGTTCTTGTGAATGGCAAACGAAACCAAGATCTGCACTGGCCTCCTCCTCTTCGTCCAAGTGACTACGACAATTTTGCCGATGATAAGATCACAAGGAATCGATTGATTACAGGTTAAGGAGGAACGAGCAATAGTATTGCAGGTCTGTCATTCTCTGCTGCACTTCTTTTGGCTCCTGTGTGTGTGTGTGTGAATTGTGTTCGTTTGTTACTATGATGAGATATCGATAAGGTACTTTGTGATGTTGGGAAAGACTCTCCACTGAAATGAAGCGCGATAGTGGATGGGAGTAACTACCGATGTTGGAATCCAAAACCTCGAACTTCGCAGGATACCTAAATCATGACGTGATACGATCTTTTGTTAGGTTATGTTGGTGCGGTTTGTGTGTGGATTCTTTGGTGTATTGTGCTTGTGGGTTCAGTCTTGTCTCCCTCCTGGTTGGGCAGACTTCATATGTCAAAGGCAGTTACAGTTTCGAGGGCAAATGTTTTCTGGCTGACGGTTGGAACGTGGTATCGTTGGTTAGTTGTCTGCAATCTTGTGCGGTTGTTCGTACAACCACTACTGGCGTTTTAAATTACAAAACAGTTTGTCCAGAAGGAAAAGCTGTGCTAGGGATTTTTGGCACAATAACTAGTTAACGACAACGGTTTAGCTGATGTGAAAGGTAACAGGTGAGAGCGAGTTCGTTCATTCATCCTTAAAGGATGGTATCCATCAAAATTCGGATTTAACAAGTATATGCTCGGGCTCAAAGGGTTATGAATATCCCACAGCGAACTACCGCACGAAACTCAGGTAACAGTAAGCATCAATGGCTTTGGGGGGTGATGTCTAGACTAAACCTGGATGCAATTCTTAGACGATTTCTGCTCGACATTGAATACAAAATGATTGAGAACTTATGCTTTCACGTTGAACTTAGCCGGAAGGCACCTATTTGGTGATTAGGGGTAATGAATGGAGCTAGAGAGCAATTCGATCTTAGTTAACATTCCTATGTTTGTCGAAATCTTTAAGTTGAATTCCAATTTTCTTGCCTTTCCTCTGGGTCCAGCTCTAGATCTATTGGATAAATGACAGAAGGGATATGGCCTGTAAGACCGATTCAGATCTTTATCTGATATATTTGAACACAAACAACACACTGGCATTGCGCTCCCGTCAAAATGATGGAGAGGATAGCTTTGTAATCAATGGAATCAATTGCAAGAATGAGTTGGAAAATGCGAATCCCAACACAAGATATGAACGCATCGGTCCTACGCAGGCGCTAATACCACAATCTACAACTATCTAGCACCAACCACCAACCAATGAACGTTCTCCTGGGATGTTAATAGCCATTGCAACTCATAGCTTGTTCTGGACTACCTCAACAAGTTCAACAACTTAGACATCTTAGGTAAGATAAACATCGTCACTAAATGCTTTATATCTTGCTTAGGAGTGAAGAACAATAAGGTGGCAAACTGGCTCAGGAAACGATTGCCAAGCCTTTTATATGTCAGAAATTATTTTTCTGTGGCATGTGGAAGGAAGAAACTAACTTTCAAAGGACCGTAAGCAAGGATAAACGTACGTCTGTATCGACCTAAGCCCGAAGAAAAATGGTGATCGCAGAATCTGCAGCATAAGTGCGAGAAACGCCGCAGCACCTTCCAGAAAGCTTTTGGATTGACAACGAGGGAGTCCTGGCAGAAGTATTGTCAACAGTGGTTGAAGTCGCCCTTGATTGTCTCGAGAGTAAAAATCCACCTCTCCGGAAGTTTGGTCATTCTTAGAACGAGTCGCAAAATTCCTTATCCCTCAACACTGTGCGGACGTTGAATATAGGATTCATTCAGATGGGATGAAGGAAAGGCCTTTAATTCTGACGCCATATCCCGGAATTAATCTCCATGATCCGAATGAACACGCAATGGTAGTCCTTCTTTCTACTGTGTGACAAAAGACTGCACTATCGGCACTAAGATCCTAAAGCTCCCCATCCGGAGCTCTCAGGATGGAGATGCCAGAGTTAATATAAAGAAGTGGGCGTATTTGGAAAATGTGTTCAGCCAACTTAGTGTGCGAAACTCTTGACAAAATGTCAGAGAATTGAAGGCGTTAGTTGGTTGACTTGACACTTAGGTCCAACTTGTGTGATTGCAACGCAAGATGAAACCTACACACATGTTAAAGCGTGCTCTAAGCTTCCATAAGTTCTATCAGCAAGGAAGCTTCCAATGATAAGAAATAAAAAGCTGGCGCGACAGCTCGGGATGAGCCAAGGCCTAGCTTCTCGCAACCATTCATGCTGTGCGTGTTACATTTTTTCCCACGAATGGAAGGGACCTACAATTTATTGTCGACTCCGAACGGCGAATTGAGAAGCTCTTTCATGACAAATTATACTACTGGAGGGTTGTCATTCCCCAAAGAGAGATGGTGCCGCGAAAAATGTCGGTGGGCACGGATGCGGCTTGAACCCACGCTGCACGCTCAGCAGTCCAAAGCACTAGCCACTGAGCCACGGCGACCACAGTTTTCAATGCTATCAGTCACAATATTTCGAAGTTCAGTTGATATCCCTTCTTCCTTTCTTCGACTTAGCGCTGCGTTCATCCATATAAGACATGGGCTTCTCTCAACTAGCTTAGGCTCCGCCGTCCCTGCATTTCATTAGAAAACAGACTTCCGAATCAATGGGTCTGGGTCCATTTTTTCAGAATGAACTCAGAACCCCACCTGCCCAGATATCCTAAGCAAACGCCCTGTAATTTTTCTTGTCCCACCCACTATTACGTGCAATCGCTTTACAATTTCATTGATTCCATCCATTCCATGATTTCAGGGATAACATCTCCTCGCTTCCACCTCTCCCTGCAACCACCATCACAGATCGAAAGGGGATAGTTTCAATGCGTTATTTGATTGCCGTTTTGCATACTAATGGCACCCGGGCAATGCCATTGAAAGAGAGACTACACACTACTCGTGTATGTGGTCGTTTTTTCGGTTCCGAAATTGATCATGATAACATCTAAAGAGAGGACTGCCTGTGCTGAATGTATTTCCTTTTTATATTTTTTTTTGGTTTTGGTCAGACTGCAATTGGAATTTAAATAAAACTCATTTCTGAAATTAGCTACCCATCGGGTGGTTCCAGCGAAACCGGGGGGAATATCAAAAAGCGATTAATTAAATGTAAAATCCATATTAGTATTGAGAGTATCCTTTCTCCTGTTTTGTTTTTGGTGCAATCGCCAAGCTGGCTGTTGTTCATTTTTGATTTTTTTTTTTTGGTTTTCAAATTGGAATCGCAATCGAATTTGCTATCGGATATCGGAAATCAGAAATGTGTTGGGACGTATCGGGAGGGGGGTGCCAGTGCCGGGTATTGAAATGAATTCGCAAATGGATTTGAACTTGAGGTAAATGATGTTTAGATTAACATCTGTGTGGTGAAACTGGAATGGAATGTTTTTTTTTTGATGGGGCTCTGATTTGTCACCAAATTAAGTGGGGTTATGCGGGAGTACTTATGCTTTGATATCATAGATGGAGTGTCCTTTCGGTAATTGATGGACATTTTCTGAATGAAAGTTGGTTGGGTGACCTAGTTTTTTTTGGGATTGATGTGGTTGGGAAGCTATGGCGTAGAAAAGTCACAAGGTTGTCGAAGTAGACATGCGTGCGGTATGAACAGAGCAATTTGGGGTAAAATAAAATCAGGAGACGGGATGTAGACTAATTTCAGTCATCAACAGTCTTGTTCCACGCGAGGTTAGCTCCGTGTGCCTTAAGTTACTACCTGCAACGGGATAATATCAACGATAATAAGGTTTCTTCGTCAGAAGGAATTTACTCTTAACACGTTTCTCGATGTTGAGAGCGTATTCAACAACGTAAGCGCCGATGCGATTATGAGCAGCTCACTTAACACCGCCCTCTGCAACTGGATTGGACTGATGCTCAAATAGCGTCTTATCAACATGACATTGGGAAAAGTATGTAGTAAAGTGTGCAAAGGAATTCCTTAGGGAGGGGTCCTCTTTCACCGAGTATGGATCCTTGTCCTGGATGAAATCTTGGAAATATTTAAGAACCATGGGTTTTATGTGAAGGCCTATGCCGACGACGTAGTTGTGCTGGCATCGGGCAAAATCTTTTCTTTCCTATAAGCAAAGCTGAACTATGCAGTACGATTATTTAATAATTGGGACAGCAGAGAAGGGCTGGGAGTAAATGCTACGAAGACGGAGAATGACCTTTTCACTAAGAAGAGATAATTTCTTCCCTTTCAACCTCCGAAGATTGGGGAGGTTGAACTTAGTCTCCCAAGATCAGCACGCTACTTTGGCGTTATTCTTGGTAACAAACTATACTGGAAGGAGAACATTAATGAGCGCATCAAGAAAGATTCCTACTCATGCAAAGAGGTGTTCAGTAATACCTGAGGCTTTAAAGCAGCTGTAAAATCTGAGGGTTTAACAGCAGCACTGGCTGTACACCGCAGTTGTGAGGCCTATTCTAACATATTAGCGAGCAAGTTTGATCGAGTGGTTTTAAAAAGCAATATCAGCTTATAAACCTCAACAGGATCAAAAGCGCAGTCTGTATAGAAATCTTGGAATCAATGAGAACAATACACATAGCAGCAATGGAAACCCGGCTAAGTTTCATTCCGCCGGATCTGTACTGCAGTAACACCGTGCCTCAAACAGTAGTGAGATTAATAGAAGGACGACAACGGCCACCAGCTTCCCATCGTCGAGCCTCTATACTGTTTCGATGGATGAATGATGACAGATCGACAGAAACTGATCATATGACCCAGACTCTGGAATTTGACAGGAAACTCAGTATCAGAACTCATGACTGTAGGAACCACAGTCACAAAAAAAAAAGGAACTGGGCTTCTATACCGGAGGTTTGATGATAAACATTGGAATGGGAGCCGGGGTTTACTGGAAAGCCGTTAAAGTTAACCGCGCGTTTAGATTAAATGACAACTGTCTTTCAAGTCGAAATCACGGCTTTCATCGCGGCATCAAAAACTATTCGTGAGAAGGATATTAAGGCAACGGCAATTACTGTCTATATTGGCAGCCAGTCAGCCATTTAGGCCCTGGAGTACGCGATAACTAGATCGAGACCATCGAGCCAATACGATGACCCTATGTTGGGCACCAGAGAATATGGATACCACAGGCTACGAAAGGGCTGAGGAACTTGCACGGAAGATACCAGCACTGCAGACCTCAGAGCTCCTGTCCCCTTTGTGAAGACTTCAACAAGTTTGCTAAAAAGGGCGGTAAAGCCATAAGTCAATGTAATGTATGTTGTATCCAGCTAGATACATGTGTAAAAGCTAGGAACTTATAGACGGCGTTCAATAAAATATGTTTATCTCTCTCTCTCTCTCTCTTTCTGAACACTGTGCCATTGGTATTTATGCGGAACGCCTCAGCATACATGCCAACGACTGCAGTTCAACGGACGAGGAAAAAATGTAATCTGTCCATCACCTCTTGTGTGAATTTCCCACCCACGCCGGAGGAAGTATGAGCACCCTTGCTAGTTACTAAAAACACCTCCTGTAATTATTTGTGATATATTTGTGAACCACTGGGGTTGTCTCTCATTCTAGGTTCCTGAGGTAAAATTTTAAAAATGGACACAGTGGACCCTACTTTTGGTCTACTTAGCCGGTGCAACACCAATTTTGCCAACACGCACCGCAAATATTCCTAAGAGAGATTTTTGTCTTCTGCTAGTTTCAAGTCAAAATTGCTAGAAAGAATTCACGAGTCAAGTGTCAAGAGAAGTGTCAAGAGAGCAAGTATAGCTATCGCACAATCGACTAAAATTCATTTAAGAAGTCACGGGAGGAATCCTAGGTGCCTTTGAAGCAATATGGTTTGATGGCAGAGGAAGTGTCTTCAAGGAGTCAGCGGTCTCTCCTGGTTTTCTCGAGGAGCTTCGGGTGCAAGGGTAGAGCATCGCTCCTAGGTACTCCCACGCTTACTCGTTCACAGGGTAACAATGTGGGTGTGTGTTAGTAGGTTAATGATTGCAAAAAAAGGATGAAAAAGGCCTAACAAATCAAAGCGTTTAGAGCGATAAGTGTCTTTAGAAACCGTCGATGCGGCGTTTGTGTAAGTGCGGGAGAAATCGCTCATGCTTTTAGTTCTTTCTCCACAGATTTGAATATCGACAAAAGTCCTTCTGCTCAAGGTGGAGAAGAATAAGCGAAAAGGCGAAACACGCCTTTTTAAGACCGGGGTATAAAACAGAAACCTTTTGGAAGAACGTTGGGTGACAAATGAACCCCAAATAAGATAACCAGGCATATGAAAAGCGTTTAGGAAGATTGGACAGAACCTCATAAGAATCATACCGGAACCCTATTGGCCATAAGGAAGATCCCCCTGAAGTAATTCAAACAGTGGTTACAGGAGACTTGTCGAGGATACCAAAGGTAGAGTGAGAGTTTAGTCTGTAGGACTCTAACACGCCAGGGGAGTGTAACAACTCCCCTGACGGTGCATGGTGCATACTCCGCCTCTCTTAAAGAAAAAAAAAAGGAAGGTTGGCATGCAGTGAGCGACTTTATAGCAACAACGCAATGCAGTGCAGGAAACTATTAATGCGAACAAACTGAACACCTTAGCAATCCTCTCGATGAAATGCTTGGCGCTAGTAACTCGGAGAAAAAGTACAGGAAGTCGGAGAATTGTTTTAGATGCTATAAATCCGGCATGTTATTGGAGCAAAGAAAGGGCTAAAAAATGTGCCTGGTTAGCACTACTCATGCGAACGATGGCTTTAGGCATCTGACACATATGAGTGTGTCCTTACGCTCGAATCTAAGCAATGGCGCTACCGAAGGAACTATAAACGTCATTAGGAAGGAATTAGATAGCCTCCTGGAGGGTGCCTCCGCATTCGAATTGGCGGCTTCGATTCCATTCGAAATTTTTTTATAAAATCGAAATTTTTATGTAAAACGAAAACTAACTTACAGGCATTGTTCTTCTTAAACTTAATGCATTGACTCACCTGAAAAGAAAAAAAAGGAACGTGTAAATGATTTATGTATAAAACAAAAAACGTACGTTTACCTAAAAATTGTATCTAACTACCAGAGACGAACACTACGCAAATGAGCAAAGTACTAAGTCGAAGGACAATTTTAAGATTAATTAGGAAATTTCCAGAAAAAAGCCAGGTACGGACTATGAATTCATGTGCATGTTATTTTTGTCCGAAGAACATGAAAAATATCGCCAAGGAAAGTCAGGAAACACAAAAGGGTGAGGGTGTGCCTGCATCAAAATCTTGCAACGACTTATAGACTGGAAACCAAACATTCATGACAGAGTAAAGAAAGCCCCTTTCACTTGCAAAAAAGGCCATCGGAAATAAATAGGATCTGCAACCCCGCATAGCGCAAGGGCTTTGTATTTTGGCAATAAGACCGATAGCCATAAACCGAAATAATTTAAGCAATGTCCAACGAACAGCATGGATGTGCATCAGCGAAACTCTTCACGACACCCTCTGCAACACTGGACATTCTGTCGAGACAACCATCCCTCCCAGGTCATTCTGGGACAATGTTGTGTTTTTATAAGAGAAGTCAATTCACTTTTACACCGACCGTTCAAAAACTGGCGACCGGGTGGATGGTGGTGTTTTCTCCGACAGGCTTAACTTCAGCCAAGCGTTCCGTCTTTCAAATCATTGTAGCGTGTTTCAGGCGGAAATCATAGCGATCAGAAACATCTTGGCTGTAGGAAAACGTCACGGATATCTACATGTCTCCGGAGAGTCAAGCGGCAATAAAGTCCTTGGAATCTGTCGCTTTAAATTCAATAACAGCCATAGACTGTCAATCGTCTCTTATAGAGATGGCAGAGTAGTTAAATATTCACCTTTCTCGGGTACCAGTGCATAGTGTCATTCCAGGGAACTCTAAGGCTGTTGAACTCGCCAGATATGGAAAAATATTACCTATTGGGCATGATAAGGGCACCTTAAGTACACCAACCGCTACTTGCAAACCTAAACTAAAGCTAGATGCTATCGAAAGAACAAATCTTAGGCGAACAGTTGGTACAACATTTCTAGCGATTTGGTCAAAGTTCGATTTGAAACGCTCTAAGTATTTGATTTCTCTTAATGCGATCTATTAAGAGAAATCAAATACTATAGTATTAGCACTATAATAGGTGTCATTATTAAGAGGCAAGCCTGGAACAAGGCTTGGCATCTACGCAAACGACCATCAAAGAACAAAATAATTCCCGAGCTCAATGTCAATATAGGTACATACTCGCATGTGATTAGTGAGTTTATCCCGAATTTCTGCGCAAATGTCATGGAAACTTTCATCGAAAGAACACAGATGTGCTGCCAAGACCTTTAAGGAAAAAGAAGATATCCATAATATCAAGAAATCGATTTCAAACTTTTAAAAGATTTTGTTATCTCATCTTGCAAGGACCTCGCCTAATACCATCAAACAGAGAATTATTTTGGTAAGCGGTACAAAAAAAAAACCATTTAAGCCATCCCACTCATGTCTGCGTGGAGGATTTCCTTCCTCTTCTATTTTATTTTTGTCAGCGACGACCACCAGACCGCCGCGAGTCCTTCAAACACACACATACACAACGTATCTATAACCACAAAAGTGTATCTAAAACTCATCGAAACGAGGAGTTCGATTTTTACAACTTCCTGTCTGTAAGCCACCATCACCACCACCAAACAAAACAAAAAGAATTCGACTAGACATTTGGTAATCCTGTCAGGTTTTTGGAAAAAAAAAAAGTTTTTTTTTTCTTTTATTTTGGCAACTACAGGACATGGGGGACAGTTAGTTCCAAATGATTATGTGCACAAGGATCATCGATGTACATGAATGGCATTCGCTAATCGGAATGGGTACCGGGGCCCTGCCTGCAATGATGGCTCTGATTTTGTTGTTTTCCGATTCTGAAGAGACTCTCTCCAGCCGAGAGGAGGATTTGGTGGCCGGTTTAGTGCAAAGCAATTGGCATTTGGCCAAGTAATCGATGCGTTAATTGGAATTGAAGTTCGCTGCAGTTAAGCGGAATATGGTCAAACTGACTTTCAACACTCGTTTAGAAAGGGGGAGAGGTGGATGTTTTTTTGCCTGCCGAATGGTTGGAGATTAACAATTTAGAACTGTTAATGGAGTTAATTTGCAACTGTTCATTGGATTATCTCAGATTAAACTGGCGACAGTCATACTAATTAGTTGGCTCTGCTAAGGACTGTGTTTACATCGGAGTTTTGTCAATTCAATTCGATTGCCGAAAAGGTAAATTGGTTGAGTTTGATGTGATAAAAGGAATTAAGTGGAGAGACAGACACAGGAACAAAAGCCAAGTGGTGGACGTAATGTCTAAAATATCCAGGACATTGGCCTGAAGTATCATACTATAGGTGCTCATCTCTATCGGTGTGATGACGTCTGCGACACGGTGAAAATGCTCTGATAAACAGTGAGTATCTGACTTATGGAATCATCATGTAAAAGTATTGGTACATACCTTGAACTCTAATAAGGGGGTAAGGACCAAAATCCCTCTGTCAGTCAGTCTGCTGGCGTCTTCTAGTTCAATCAACTGAACTAGAAAAGGCCATAGCCAGGCTTTAATCCTATAATGTCGCACGCTGATCAAATGAAATATGATGAGTTGAGCTGTTCCAGTCTGTTTCAGGATTGTCTCTTCGCAGTTCCTCCCTAATATCTGGTTGATTCATGGACGGCACAAAATGCCATAGCTTCTGCTAGCCAAATCTGGACATTTGGCACAGTATATCTGCCGCTGTTTTCACGTCGACCTTCGCGATAAAAGCATAAGGATTGCAATCTTCACACGACTAGCCCGAACCATAAGCAAGTAAACTACATCGCATGCGCTGAGTAGAGAGGAATGTACATATGAACATACGCATAAGTCTACTTAGCATCGAACTTCAAGTTACTTTCTGACTCCAGTGGTTGGAATTGGGGTTGAAGCCCACAAAATCCTAGAGAAAGCACAGACATTATAGCACAGACAGATAGCTACTGTCTATTTGTCGATTTCAAGGACACATATGATAGCGTGAGCAGTGATGAGCTGTTTTGTGTCATATCCAGGTTTGATATTCGTGCAAAACTCATTCAACTTAGTAGGATAACGATGGACACCGCTCGCTGCTTCCTCAAAGTAAGAGAAAACTTCAATCCCACAAGGGATTTCAACGCCATCATGCAGCTTCATTAATCTGGTATTTGAAAACTTTCCAGACCAACATATCAGGAACTGTTTCTCACAAGTTAAAACAACTTCATCAAACGATATTGGCATCATCGTTAAAACGAAGCCAGCAGTGCATCGAATCAGAAGAAATGGAAGAACATGCTGCCTACTCAAGCACAACAAGCCTCAATGTTTATCATCTACCAAAGACTCCAGCCAAGAGATCTAACGTGAAGGAGCACTCGCCTTTTTAGGATGTACCAGGAGACGATATAAATGAATGAATTCCTTCGACGAAAGTGTACTTGAAATCTTTAAGAGAAGTATTCTTCGTTCAAGTGGTGGGCCCATCTGCTACACAATCTGTAGAGCGACAACGATTCAATCAAAAAACAGAGCAATGTTTCGGTCCTCAGAAGCAGTTGTGGCCCGCTCAAGTGGAAGGGCATTTAGAGCAAGTTGAGTAGTTAGGCAGGTAGCTAGGGAAGCAGCAAGCTATGGACTAGGCTAACTGACCTTTTGGTTGAGGATAAGGTTTCTTAGATTAGTTGACGGTCACCGTCTAATGAAAATGAAGGTGACACTAAGACCAAAATGAAGGTCATCCACTGTGATACCAAGGGAGGACCGGATTAAAAAAAAATAGTTGGCGCGACAGCTCGGAGTAAGCCAAGGCCTAACTTCTCGCAACCATTCATGTTGTGCGTGTTGTATTGTTTGCACGAATGGAAGGGACCTACAATTTATTGCCGACTCCGAACGGCGAAGTGAGAAGCTCTTTCATGACAGATTGCACTTGTCATTCCCCGACGAGAGGTGGTGCTGCGAAAAATGTTCGGTGTTCCTGGCTGGGGCTTGAACCCACGCAGTCCGCAGTCAGCAGTCCAACGCATTAACCACTGAGCCATGGCGACCACCGGATTACCGGCTCCAATAACGTTGCATACATGATGATGGAACTGTATCGATGTCACTCCCTTTCTGCTCCGCACTTTGTGCAGAACTCCCACATCAAAAGCAAGACTGCTACAGCGACCAATGCCATATGGACTGTCGCCGAACGTACGGCAAAATCTGGGGCCCAAGGTTCTACATATTCCCGTTGTACACTAAGATAGTCAGACATGTCGTCACTTATGGTTTTACAAAGTCGAAGAGAAAACAGAGACGAGGGTAAGCATGCCTCGAGATCACTGGTCCAGGAAACCGAATGTCTACTCTGCCTAAAAGGTAACAAAACAGCAAAATACACATATACTATGTGAGTATGCAGATCTCTGTTATATTAGGAGACGAATTTTCCTTAGGAACATCCTGGACTCAGAGGATATCAGAAACTTTTTGACGGGCCTTCTCAGCCTTGATAAGATAGGACAGAGCCATAGGAGGTGGTTATTGTTTCGTTCTCCTCATCGTATCTACAGCTTCTGCAAACATTCCTTGCCGAAACCTACATTCTAATTGCATGTCTACATATTAAGTGATGCTCAGTGAGGCCTCCTTCTGGTCTTTCTTTCCGTCATATGGAGATCAAAGTTAGGCTAGATCTGGCTCGACGAAAGATAAGTTTTTATACTAATTCTCCTTGCCAATTGCCTTTCTTCTGACTTTAAAATCAAGGTGAACCTTTGTGGATTCTACAGACACTTAAGGTTCCTCCTAATTTTTCAGAGAGGTTCTGATCTGCCCTTCCTTTGCCACCTCGTTCGCTCTGCAGTTGCCCGGAATGCGCCTGAGTTCTTGAACCCAGCAATTGAAAACATCGTCACCGAACCGAACTCATTTCGAGACCTGCGGAATGGCTTTACAAGCTTTAATCGTATTGAAGGTGGTTCCAATGCCTTTAACGCTGCCTTTATCCTTGGTCGCCGTTGCTCAAAAATTAGTGCGTTAGACTGCTGTGCGAGCAGCACGAGTTCGAGCCCTTTACTGGATTAATTGAAAACTGAGTCGCAGGTTGTCTCACTGCTGTAATTTTTGCCTAAAGCACGCTACAATCTGGTGATCTGGTGATCTGAACATCTACTGCACTGGAGAAGACTCCTGCCTTGGATCCATCTGGGTATATTTCACAGATTCATTTAAGAATATGGGATATCCAAACGTTTATGCTTGGAGTTAGGGTCTAGGATGTGAGATTAAAGCTAACTTGACGGACGACTTAGTCCGCTTTGCTAGAAATAATATTATTAAGATCCTGAAGTATGCCATATAAGCGTTGGCCCATTGTAAGGATTTCCTAAGGCTTAATGCTACTTTAGACCCCATTGGATTTCTACAGATATCAAGAGAAAGCAAGAAGAGTAACGTTGTATGTGAGTAATGCAGAGCAGCGGTAGGACAGCGCTCGCCGCAGAGACGCATGACAGCCCTTGAACTCTTACCAGAAGCTTATGGTTTCTCTTCTTGTCCAGTGCTACACATTAGTTCGGTACATTTGGATAGGTTTTACTATTACTACAGAACCGCAGTGTACTACTCTAGGTTGAAAGTCTTTTTTACTTACAGTTATTGATGTACGCCTGAAACGCATTGTCCCTGAAAGCACTGTAGTTGGTGTAATGGTTGAAAATCAGCTGATTTGTGTGTATGTGAACAAAACCAGACCGACCTTCTCAGTCTACCTCTCGAGGTTATTAAGAGTTGGTTCATTGATTGAGGAAATTTTCTCGATAATGCTACCGCAGTGCCGTCCACATAGGCCTTGACACTCTATCGTCCCCTCATCGAAACCCTTAAAGGTTTCCTCGGAGTAAAGTTAGCCTAACACCAAGTATTTGACGCTCTCTGCGGTACACTCAATTCATAGAAGTTGCACAACACTGCCAAAAGGGTTCATATCCTTCCAAGAGTATCCTCCCATGTAACGAACATCCCCAGGCCCATGTAAGATGATGCAATCGAAGTCATCTCTTAAGAAACAATGGCTCTACGATTATTGTGTACAATTCATACAGGCAAACTTACTCCATTGGTAGCCCAAAAATTATCTCCATCCACCTCCATTCAGTGCTGAACCAACTCAACCACACAACATCGTGTCACACAAAGTGCTAGGATTCACGATTTTATTTGTTTTACTCCTCCGCAATCCGCACCAGCCGACACAAAACACATGTGTGTGTGTGTTTGTGTAGTTTCGTATCTCATTGCCTGTTTATGCATGATAGTCATGTTCTGGGTTAAGCTCGTAATGCAAGGATAAATATAAATTATGTCGTCGCACTGTAACGACCTATTCCTGCGGCCAAGTTGGGGGGGAGTGGAGGAGATCTGAGAAAACACCTACCATACTACCGAATGCATTTGTCGCAGAGAGGAGTATAAATCTCTGGCATCAGTGGATTAGGCAGGAACGCAGTACACACAGTTCGTAATCTGCACACAAGGCAAGGGACACACTCCCAAAAATTAGAAAAAGGGTTAATTTCTGGGTTGAGTGGTTGTGTTATTTAGTCTCTCATAGGACATTCCCGGTAGGAAATAAATGCAACTCAAGCGATTAGGCAAGCACTGGGATGGGTTGCCAGGCGGATGGAGGAACAAAGAACGAATTGTTTCATAATTTAAGGATCTTCCAGCAGAAGAAGAAGGAGCGAGACAAGAATAACTACTTACGAGTCTATCATCAGGCGTAACAAACAAGGAATCCGGGCCATGGAACACAAGTCATAGAACAATGAATGAATCTTGTTTCACCATCTCAGATCAAGGAAGCGGAAAGGATGCTGGCTGGAGGATGGTGTAACTATACAACAAATAGAAGGAAAAAAGGATAAGAAGCAGATTAGAGATATAGCAGATTTCTCTAGCTTTTCAGGAGAGCGATACCGATGACATCAGTTTGATACACACATACATACACACACCGTACTGTAATACTGATGAGTCACATTGTTTTGTCAGGAATAAAGCAAACCCGTTTACATACGGAATTATTTATAGTGTTGCACACACTCTGTTGGGTGGGTGGATGCACGGGCGGATGGCAAGCGGAAATGTTGTAAAAGTGATTCTTTACATTTTAATGCAATGCATGCATTACAATGGACTACACACGACGACGAGATACTGATGAAGAGAGGACTATTACTATGTACTGCCATCAGGACTACAAGGGTGACGACAACCATGATGATGATGATGATGATGATGATGATGATGGTGTTCCTGCAGTCACTGGATGTGTCTTTGTAAGGACTTGCTCATGCTTTTACTTGGGTTTTTGTTGGCAAGGGCTTAACTCTCTCTTATTCTGTCGGGTTTTGTTAGGGAATTACAAAATTACGAGATGCACTTGAAAGTAATTAACTGTAAATACGTTAAGGATGCATGAGTGCAAAAAATGAAACCCAACTTCCCACTACACTAAGGGCGAATTTTGCGTCAACGTATTGTGCTGAGCTGTGAAAGGGACTCACTAAATAATGAGAATCGCTTATGAGGGAAGTGGAGGAGATGATTTTTGGACTAAAGTTTGTCGTAAAAGACTCCCGGCAGACTAGACTTCAGCGAAATTTGTGTATCTTGACATAGTTTGCAGAGAAAACTCGTGGTTTGTGGCGATCTGGGTAGAAATTTAATTTGCTTTCGGGTACCTTTTTGTGAACCAGTGGCCGACTTGAGTTCGAAGGCAGGAAAGAGATCAGAAGTTTTTTTGAAATTCCTTCAGATCGTCAAAGTTAAGATTGTCTGCTAATGGCTAGTCTGTCATCGCCATCTCTTTAGAAGTTTGCGTTTTTTGAAGAGATGACGAGTTTGACTCTGATCCACAAACTTGGAGGATGAGGTAGCTTCGATAGGGGCTGGTCTGTCCATAAAAATTCTGGGGTTTAGTTTGGTGTCTTGTTGTCCGACTCGCCTCTCATTCTGTCAGTAACTCCGCCTGAAGTGGCGTCGCAAAAGCATGGCCCTCATTCGAGTAGCAGACAGAATATGTACATAAGAAAATGACTAGTGCAAGGGTTGAGGTAAAAGCGAACTGCAGCTACACGGAAGGTGAAGAGCAAAGGACCCGACTGCTCCCGAAGACGTAGCTTTCAGGAAACGTACTTAATATCAATGCGAGAGAAGACACATCATCCAAAGTATGCATCGAGGGCGATCGACTGTCTTACAACATACGGTTGGGTTGGTCATAACCATTCAATTGTGACACGTAATATGCGCTAAGGCTGTTCCTTTGGACGGGGTCCTATCACCGCTCATGTGGAGCGCAGTAATCGACGCACTCCTACCAATTTAGGATTAAAGATCTAGGAAGGAAAAGCCACATTGGGCACACCTAGCGAATCTCCCTGAACAGAAACATACCAATGACTACTTTATCTAGAGAGGCCTTGACAAAGCATTGCAAAGGTGGAGCAAAACACTTCATGACAAAGTTGAGCAACAAAAAAGCTTGGACCGATGAAACTGATATGTGCATCTTGAAGGCACAAGACAATGAAACAGGAGCAGGGATATTTGGGCCTAGACCTACATTTTTTTGTTTTAAATTAAATGACCGCCCTCATGCAGCTGACCTCCTCGCGGGGGCGGGCAACATGTCTCGGAAGTGCGGGTGGAGTAGTTGAATGAATTGCCAAGATTTCGGATATTGCCAAGACTGCTATGCCAGGGCGCTCTTCGGAGCCAGGCCCAGAGGGTGGCAGCGTGCGAGCGTCTGGTGGTGGGCTTGTCCCGCTCGGCAGCCGGCCGGGTTTAACCCGAAACGGTTACGGGCTTCCCGACAATGGTCCTGCAAACCATTACGGGGGTCTAAGGGTAAATGCGCTATGCTCCGAGTGGGGCATAAGTGGGCTTTCGGTTTCTCGACAACGGCATCGACTCACAGGAAAAGACCTTGAGCTTATTGGGGAGGCTACTAAGTATCGACTAGATATAGTTGGTATCTCCTCAATGAAGCAAAGAGGTTCTAGAACTGGATGGGTGGATGGGTGGAAGCTCTTTATGTCAGGAGTAGCACTTTCAATGTCTGCTCAGGCGGGAGCGGGGATACTCACGGGTCCCAGGCTGGCAGGCAGAGTACTGGAATGGATACCATTGCGAGGGAGAGTTGCGATCTTAAAGCATAAGCTTAAAAGGTCAACTCTGGTTTTGGTGTAGGTATATGCGCCGAATCTGAAGTCGGAGTATGCAGCTTTCTTGAATGAAGTGAAGGCGGCATGCCTTAGAATAGGTGGCAGACATGGATTCTTATCTCCTGATGGGGGACTTCAATGCTCACGTGGATGTGGACGTAATGACATGGGGAAGTGTAGGAATGGCGGTTGTTTTCAACAGCAGTCATTGCCTCTGTAGGAGATGTTTGCGGAGTGAAGCGGCTAATGGTGAGAAAACAACTGCGTGGTTTAAAACACCCGGAGTTCAAAAAGCCATCGGAGAGAAGAAGAAAGCCTTCAAGGTGTGGACAAACTTGGGGGATTCAGCTTCTCACAACCGGGACATGGAGGCGCGAAGAACTTGCAAACTGTTTGTTCAAGCAGACAAGGAGGAGGAGACATTTTTTTCTGAAGTTCAGTTTGGGTGGATGTAGTCTGTAGTGGACGATATCACTTTGGAGTGGTCTTCTATAGAGAGGCACACCTAATTTGATGTTACTGTGAGCGCTAGGGTTTACTCCAAATCTTTTCAAGTCCGCTGTACTATACTGGCAGTGCTAAGATAATTTAAATCATTGAAGAGTCTTTTTTTCCCAACGGTCACTTTTTTAATTCTCGGAAGAGCGGGACATGAGCAGATGAAGTGCATTATAAACTCCTCCCCTTACTCATCTCTGCAGTCGTTGGGCATATATGTATTTAAAGATGGCAGTGTTCTGTAACGTTGGTGAGTTTTGAAGGATTGTCTCTTCTTAGTCAAATTAAAGCCTCCGATTTCGATCTATAATGATCAAGGACTTGTCTGGTGTTGCACCTGGTGTTTGTCCCGTACATGATTTGGTATCACTGTAGCATCGATGTATGTCAAGTGCGTAAATACTTTGACGTGATCGAGACGACCACTACTGGTACCCAGAGAGCCTTGTCCAGCTAGTTTGTCAGCCGCCTAGTACCCCGGCATGGCGTTGTGACCTATGCCTCAACAGAGCGTGACTTCTTTGAAACACTTGGGCGACGACAAGTCCAAGATTTTATTGCGCTGAATAGAAGGGCTGTCAATATCTTAACACGGTATTGGGTTAGGCTTCAGGCAAGGGACGACCAGGCGTACACCTGTGATTTCGGCTGAAAAGACGGCACAGTGCTCTTTTGAAAAGAGATCTGCATTAATTCCCTTTGCTGTTTTGGAGCTGTCTGCGAAGATCGAGATGGCTCTAGGCATTTCTGTCCAGTATTTAATGTTTGTAGCTCATATTGGAGTCAGTTCTATTGGAAGAATATGAAAACTATATTGATCAGAAGGCTGGGAAGAAGCATTCGAATTCTTCTCACTCCGTTGATGAATGTAGGAATACAGATTGAGAGTCGCGTTAGGGTCGCGGCAGATAGGAGAAAGTTGGTCAGACCTGCGATATATTTCCAGAAACTACACGGGATGGTACGTAGGCGTTGCGGAGGACCTAAGCCAGCCAAGTGTTGCATAGTTTTGAGCGCAACAGTTGGAGAAGTTCTCGGCGCAACCGTGTTGCCATGCGTTGAGCTTTCTGAATTATTTGTTGTCTTCCAAAGCGATTAAACCAATGTGCTATACGTGAGGATCTGTCAGACAACCGCAGTCAAAGCCAGGGCACGATTTTTGACTGTAAGTCTCACCTGAAACTTTCGGCATTTTGGAACTGAGGATTTCCCAATATAACCGGCATTTTCTCTCCACAAAAGTCTTTTGTCTTGGATAAATCCTAGATATGAGTGGAACAATCCATGGAACTGTTAACTACTTAGAAAAAAGGAGCAAAATGATTTAAGTCGGTTTGATCTTTGGCCACAGCTGTTGGATCAAGCGGTCAATGGGGAACTAAGAAGCTTCTGTTGACATTGGTTTGTCATTGTCTGTTGAAAGGTGATGATGCAATCAATGTTTGGTTAATTTCGATAGGCTTAAACCTGTCTTAGTTCCCTCAGCAGTCTGAAACACGACTACAGGTCCTTTCAAAGACATCTAGGATAAAATTAATTGGATCACTTGGGTCACTTTCACCTCCCGCGAGATGCCCGATAAGTATCCCAAACAATGTCAATGTTTACGTTGCACTGCCTTGTGGTATCTCTTCCCGTGACAGCACTTGTTTCCAGCCACCAGCAAGAACAGCAGTGAATGCCAGATTGTCTCCTCGGGCTCCTATTCAATTTCCCTTCAAATTGGATAATTTTTTATCTCTCGCCCAAGGAATCGGTCCCGTAGGTATGTTTTCCGTTCTTCCTCCTTTCGGTTTTCATTTCGGTCGTTCGGTTTTTTTTCTTTCACTTGCTCTCTCGTGACATTCATCGCGTGGTTGAACATGGTACGCCTCAGTGAGCAACAAAAGTGAAGATTTGCATAAAAGTGACATCAATTCTGATGAAATGGGCGCGCGAGTGGCACTGCATGATTTAGTGACGCCGCCAACAACGACATCGTCGTCGTCGGGTTACTTGTGGTGGTATGTCTCGCGCCTAGTCTTGCTCCAAATGAGTTTCCTTTTCTAACAGAGGCCGGGCAGAGCGAGAGAGGATAATTTCTCGTTGGGATATGTGCACGGAATGTTGTAGTAACTCCTTTTTGTTTTATTTCTTTCACTACTGTGGGTAGAGAAGAGTCGAGGCTGGAACAGATGGCGCGCATCCCCCAGAAGCAAACCGCACACACAGATGACAAAGCATGAGGGCCTCTTTGAGACAGAGGGGAGCCCTATAAAATTAGGAACTGCCTTCGCTTCTAGGGACACAATTTTTTTTTTTTTTGGTTCGGCGAGGACCCTTGTTTTTATGTCCTTAGCACTTTGACGCCTGATGTTGCGGTGGCTCTGCTCTGAATGAATTTTTATTACTCACATCTACTCCGGTGTTGTATGGTTGGTTACCTGTGTGACATCGAAATTGCTATTTCGGAGGAGAGCGCGCGAGGCGCACACACGTACCGCGGTTGGATGACGCGCGCGCTGATGATTTACTGGCGAACATTTGAAAGTAAAATGAGATTTAGACGGAAGGATGGTATCTCATCCTGACGTTGGGGGAAATTGAGTTCGATGAAATGCCACGGAAATTTATTGCCGTGAAATATGAGACCTAGTCCACAGTGGGCCGCAGCACGGAAGATGTGTGATCCGTTTTTGAAATGGCTGGCTGCGTTGGTGTGCTTACGCCGCGCGGCTTTTTTTTGCGAAAATGTTTGGTTTCTGGTGGGTGATGTGGTGACATGTGTTTCCGTTACGGTCGAGGCACATAATGAAGGAAGTCATTGACATCTGTGGAGGGTTCTTTAAATTTCTGTGACCAGCAAGGACAGTCTGTCCTATGTGTGACATTCGACCATCCACTTGTCACTCTCGTCAATGTGAGTACAGTTCCCATAACAAATTTCCAATGATTGCGTAAGCAACGGTCCTAATGCTTAGATTACCTATTCCAAGTCACGGTCTTGCCACTCTCACGACGACTAAAAACAGACGACCACCGCGTCCAAGTCCACAGACTGAATCTTAGTCAACAACGCATTGCAACACCACTTTCTATCACTTAGCACTTGAGTGGGAAAGATCACTTAACCGTGACTTATGACCCAACGAGTGTGTCTTGGATTTTCCATCTTTCCACGGTAGACCATGGACACACCATGGTCAATGGCCGCGCTGGTTAAATTGGAAGCAAAAGTAACTCGCCACTGCAGAGACTGCAGAAAGTATGTGTGTGTCGGGGGCACTACTTGAAACCAAATCAGGCGCTAATTCGTAAGGGCAACGCGCGCGTCTTAATGGCTGACTTCGCGTCAAAGTCACGTACAGTATCGGTGTCTGGCTTTTGGGTTGAAGTTTTGCTCCTTCATGCGCGTCGGTGAAGGGATGCCGACCACTCTGTAAAGGATGGGATTGGGAATTTTTAAATGGGCGTTGGATGGAATCTTTGAAAAGTTGGGAAATTACATCCAATGCCACTGAAAATATGTATTAATTTTCTTGTGTTTTTTTTGTGAACCGCTTTTCCATGCGAATACCAAAGGAGCAAGTCCGGCGCCACTATGCTGTTGGATTCATTTTAATTGTCCTTAATTGTGGCACGTAAAGGGGTGGACGACGTAGGCGGTCGTCACGCCCCCCGGGGGCTCGAAGCTGTTTATTGTGTACACATATACATAATTTAATAGTTTCCGTCTGGAAATTTTCCCGAATGCGGAATACAGTCCGACAAAAGTTTTGGGTATGGGCTGCCGGGGTAGCGGGATGACGGGGTGCCAGGATGGCTTAGTGGATGTAATTAACAATTCCATTTGGGGATTTTTTTCCCTCCTCGTAATTAATTATATCCAAAGCGCCATGGAGGGGGTTGGTCGTTTCAATTCATAGTGCTGGACATACAGGGTAAGCATAGCAGAGTAGTGGAGATTTTTTTTTCGGTTTTACTGCCCCTGGGAGTGTATCGTAGTCACGTTTGAATTTATTCGTCTTATCGTGGGCCTGCTTACAATATTTAGTGCTAATTTGCGGACAGGCCCAGACACAACAATTTTAGTTTAAATTAAGGCATACGGGCATGTGGGAATGTGGCTAACAGTTTCTGTAGAAGCTGTGAGCATTAAATAACACCTCTAAGGATCCCATTTAGGTCTTCGGATAGACAAACTAAGGGCTAAGGGAAAGACACAAACGTTTTGGGTCAGCTACTCAATAACAAAGTATAGACCCATTGTGAACATATGGAGGTGACGGCGGTTTGAATCTGAACTTCACCCAAACCCCCAGTTATTCAAAGTCCTCTTCTACCTACAAACATCATACATATGTATGAACATACTTATGCACGTCACTTGTGAAGCATGATAGATACAAATGTCGCTTAGATCTTCGGTATTTTGTAAGACGTGTCTTCCAAGAAATTTATTTCTGAGATGACACAGGGGAGTGACAAAGAAAGTGTGTTTTTTATTTCCGCAGACATCTCCAAAGTTCTTCGTCAGTTAGCTTAAGTTTTTCTATATGGAATCGCATGTGCCTAACTCGGCTTCCAACACGTTCCACGAAATCCGTGCCATCGGGTAGGCCCTGGATGAGGTGGTTCGATCAAGTCCTAAATCTGACCTCTACTCGGGGGGATAAAAAAAAAAAACAATAAATACCTGGCGCGACAGCTCGGAATGAGCCAGGGGCTAACTTCTCGCAACCAATCATGTTGTGGGTGTTACATATTTCGCACAAATGGAAGGGACCTACAATTTATTGCCGACTCCGAACGGCGAATTGAGAAGCTCTTTCATGACAGATTATACTGTCGAAGGCTTGTCATTCACTGACGAGAGGCGGTGCCGCGAAAAATGCTCGGTGTTCCTGGCTGGGGCTTGAATCCACGCTGCTTGGTCAGCAGTCCAATGCACTAACCACTGAGGCACGGCGACCACATTTCTATGAAGATGGAGAGGATTTTTCCGTTGTACATGGGCCATAGCATTCTCTTTGTTTTACAGCTGCTCAAAGAACTCCATTTGACCTTCTTCATGTTTAAGCTGATACGGTGTTACTTTCACAGAGTGATCAGCTTATTCAACTTCTAAAGTAGATCAGCACTATCATGCCGTCATCGCATCACCATTCCAAAATACTTTCTTGACATCAAAGGTCTCCTGGAGGTGTCAATCGACCTCGATGGATCAGAGAGCATTTTCAATCGTTACCCTGCTCAAACGGACGAGTTCTATATAGTTCTCAAGCAACGCTGTCGCAGGCGGCCTTGAAATCGGTGATGGGATGGTGGGTATCGATTTTGACTTGTTGGATTTTCTCCAGGATGTGCCCTCTGATAGGGGACAGTCAGGTTGTTAACATTTATACAGTATGGCAAATAAGATCCTGAAAGCGATGCTCAGGTGACTGAAGCCTCTGTAGGTAGGTAGGTAGGTAGGGTGGCGGCTCTTTTGAGCCCAATTAGCGCTAGGGTGCGCCCTTTCGTAACCACGAAACTAGTTTAAACCTATTTGTATGTGGTTATTGTTTTGACGTATTGGGATGATGTGGCTAAATTCAGCCGGTGGAGTTCCGACAGAGGATTAGTTATCCAATCCTATTTTCAGCTATCTCGCCGGGCTCTGGTTCTCGTCAGGGCCAGACACCTGCAGAGGAAATGAAGTAGAGATTCTTCCTCATTGAAGTCCTTGCAGCTTCTGCAAAAGTTGTTGTGAGGAATTCAAAGCTTGACCGCATGGTCTCCAACTGGCCAGTTGCCTGTGATAATGGCTACGATTCTGGGAATATTTGGTCTTGATTTGCCAAGTAGCTCTCTTGCGCCTGTAGTTGGCGCAGTTTGCTCAAAATATTCTAACGAGATCATATCCCAAATGCCGAGATAAGACACAGAATTAAAGCGCAAGATGTCACGGAACTCAATGAAGACCGCGAACTAGGCAAAGATAGATGGGAAGATAATATGAAAGAAGTAGCAGGAAGAAAATGAACAAGGGAAACCTCCTCAAGAACAAACTGGTGAGGTCTATTTATTCAAAAAGGGATGTCAACAAGCTGAAAACTGCGAAAAGAAAGACGACGAAGAGGACTTTGATTTTATCAGGAGGGCGATAGTTTTCATGATCTAAGTTGAATGGTTCATTCTGCCTGAGTGTTGAATGTTAGTCTCCGTCGCTGTTGTACAGTCTGAAGAGGTAATTTTTCCAAATTCTCAGCACCAAAGTGTTTGCAACGCTGAACTCAAATCCCTGTCATGTAGATTGTAGATTCCCACGGTCCAAATGAGCTTTCAAAATTGCTGCCGATAGGGGGAACTGCTTTGTTAAACTATCGAACGCAATCATTTGGGCACGACCATCGTGTGTCTAGTTGATGTCTTAATCAATAGACATTAGAACATGACAAACCATAACAATCTTGTTGCATTCAACGACTTGCTTTTATAAACGATAATGATGTCACAACATCCAACTCTTCGTTAACCGAAACAAAAATCTATTTTTGACCTAAAAAGTGAATACAACGTCTCTAGAATGTTTAAACATGCCACCCAAACGAGATCTAATTCAATTGGGAACATCAAATTCCAGAAACCTAATACGATGTTGCGTAGGCACGTTGCCGCCGTCCCATAAAAGCCCCCAGTTCGTCCCCCCCACTTGAACAGCCATCGATTGAGTAACCAAGTAAGTAATCCTCAATCAAAAATCCATAAAACAGCGTTCGACAGTTTACCCCCACCGCCGAGGTCATAAAATGCCACCCATTAGCCCCGAGTAGTCACAATTAACTACAAATACTAATAATCAACTTACAACCCAATACCCCTCGGCGCACAGCTTCGAAATTAATTAACTCATTCGCCGGGACGGTTCCTCCGACTAGAATGCAATGTGTGGACTAGGTGGCATTAATTTCCCATAAAACCGGAAAATGTTTTCGAATGTTTCGCGCCCACTTGCCAGAGACACGGCCGGCAGTCAGTACGCGAGTGACCCACGCAATAGAACCTTCGCTTCTCCCTTTGCGACAGAGGAATTCCCTTTTTTTTGTGACAAACACACGCGTTAATAAATTACCACAATTCTTAGGCTCGTCATAAAAGCGTCGCGCATCGCAAACAGGAACTGGGAAGGCTGCACAACAATAAAATGTGTCGCACGGCACCCGAACGGGACGAAAAGTTCATCGTAAAACAAAAACAGATACATTTGGCCTGGTGTTTGATTTATTGCCGCGGAATGGCATACCTCAGGGGTGTCACTAGCATGGGAGTTTGGTTTGTTTTGAGTTACCTATGCAAATTCCACTGGGACAGTGTGCAACTCGGAGCATCCGATAGGAGACACAGCAGACAGATGAGGTCGTCTTTAGTCGACGACGACAAGGGGGACTAATAGCGCAACGCGAATTCATTTCACTGGGTGAATTCCAATTTGGAGTTAGCTGACAAATTAGGGTGGACCGGTGTCGGCAGGTGGGCCAGCGATTCAGACTTGAGATATTAATATTTTTTTTTTATTATTATTTTTTTATTTGTTATGCTCCTCTTCCTCGCTCTGTCTGATAAAAAAGAAAAGCACAAGTCTCTTGGAATGGAAATGACATTTATTAAAAGCGAAGCTACACGACGAACAACGAAGCAGAGAAGCAAGAGAAACGAGATGAATATCTTATCTGAATGAGTTTGAAATATTTTTTTTTAAATTTTTTAGTTTTGAATTTAATCTTTTCGAATATAAACAAAATATGGCACCGATTGCGAGATACACTCGTTTGGAGAAACATGTCGCATTGAGGATGTGTATGTGGGTGCTGTGGTGTGGATGTCAGATGTATCCATGGAAGCACTTAACCGCCGACAAATTGGGTTAATGTCATAAATAAAGTGTTTAGATACGTATTCGGGTTTAATTGGTTCGATGTCGATAGGAGTTCTGAGGAATTTGCATGTGTTGACTTCTGATTTTGGCAAAAGTGTTGACAACATGTTTTAGGAGTGCCAAAACGATATGAGATTTGAGACTCGTTTAGTAAATTTCAAGGATATTCGAATGTTTATTGAAAGTGAAATGGAAGCTTGTCATTACCCGGCATGTAACTGAGGGACATACCGCACGGCACACAACATTAGGAGTCACTTAGCACAGATGGATGAAGCAATGATCGGCTTGAATGTTTATCAGAAGTTCTGTCGAAGAAACCCACTTTACTTGAATCATTTAGCTTTAGACAAGGAGGGGTGTTGGCTATTATTTTAAAAAAGCAACTAAGCCTTCCTAAAAATTAAATAGATGATACGACAGCCCGAGATGGGCCAAGACCTAGCTTCTCGCAGCTATTCATGGTGCTGAGCTCAAACCTACGCAGCTTACATAGCAGTTTAACGAATTAAACATTGAGCCACTGCGAGCACGTCTATCTGCAGCGCACTAATTGGCACATACCGGAGCGGCATTTAGCTCGGCACATCGACCATAGACAAAGTTAGAACGCTGATTTAAATTCTGGTTTAGTCAAGATTGGAAGTATCCACAGTGCACCAACACGCACTGGCATCGCACCATCATCAAGGAGGTAACCGAAACCACTGTGTGTGGGTCTTCTAACTCAAGGAAGTCAAAGGATATCGCAAGTGCAATAATGTTCTAAATTTTTACCAAAAAGCCCAGCAGGAGCTAGCGTGTCAAAACATCAAGGAAATCTAATCACCGAACTGCGGGGAATTGTAAATGTGTATAGGCATTATTTTTAGTATCTGCTCAATGGGCTTTAGATAGCGAGGCTATGAAGGGAAAACATGTTCAAATGTAGTCAACAAAGAACCAGTACGGCCAACCAATTTAAAAGGGGGTTTTTCAAATACGATGTAATGTGTTTGTAGGGGGTATGCAGTATGCACCAGGCCATTAACCAAGTATACATATGTAGGTCGACGAAAGTATGCCCATGACTGGTCAATCAGCTGCATATGCCCAATCTTCAAAGAATGAAATTCTATGTCCTGCAAGAACTACCGAGGTATATTCTTGCTGATTTTTGCGCATAAGATCCTATCCAAAGTATAGTGTAAAGCCCTTAACTTTGACTTGATTTGACTTGATTCGACTGACTGTGTTAAGTGTCGAGATCTTGGTAATACTTCGAGTAGACAAAATCTTGGTAATACTCAGCGACAATGGCTTCAATGTGACGGCCTATGCTAACGATGTGGTCATTCTGGTACCAGGCAAATTCCTTCCAGCTGATACTGGTTCATGATTGGGCCACTAGTAAAGGACTGAGAGTCAATCCTACTAAGACAGAGATGGTGCTTTTTACTTGGAAGAGATTAATCCTTGACGTTAAGCCTCTGAAAATTGGGGGTGCTGACCTTAATCTTTCGGGATCAGCGCTTTTCTTCCAAACTAAACAGGGCGTAGCCTTCTACTCATGCAAAAGGGCTTTCGGTAATACATGAGGTTCTAAACCGGCTATAGTACACTGGGTGTACACAGCGATTGTGAGACCCATTCTAAATTAGTCTTGTAGAACCAATATAAGCCTCCAAACCTTAATAAGATTCAGAGGGCAGCCTGTAAATAAATCCTGGGATCAATGAGATCAAGTCCAACAGCGGTAATGGAAAGCATGCTAAGTTTTATTCCGCTAGATCTGAACTGCAGCAACACGGCAGCTAAAATAGCCTTGATACTGAGGGAAGGACAACAGTGGATACCAGCTCCCTATGCTCAGGCCTCCACACTGTCTCGATGGGAAAAAGCCGATAGATCGACAGAAACAAATCGTATGATCCAGACGCTGGCATTCGATAGGAGATTCAATATCAGAATTCCTGACAGAGATGGAACCACAAAGTTACCAATAAAAACGAACTGGCTTTCTACATGGATGGACCTAAGATGGACATTGGTGAAGGTGCTGGGGTCTACTGCAAGGCCCTAGGAAAAAACCACTCCTTTAGAATAGTAATCGACGACTGCAGCGTATTTCAAGCCGAAATCACAGCCATCATCGACGCTTTGAAAGCTCTTCAGGAGAAGGATATCACCGGAAGGACAATTACTGTCTACATCAACACCAAGGCAGCCGATAAGAAGTCGAAATCTGAGATAACTAGATCGATGCTTTTAGGAATCTCCAAATAATATTTAGATGATACATCGAGAGCCAGGGCGCATGGATATTGCAGGTAACGAAAGAGTTGAGGAACTTGCACGAAGGGCAGCAGCGCAGACGAGGCCATCAGTCGAGCCAATATCTACACGTTGGATCCAGCTAAAAACATATCTCTGTCTCTGGTCAAACTTTGTCGACGCGAGGCAAGAATAGTCTCCGGCATCATTACTACACAGTCCGCCGGACCTAACATCTGTCCCTTCGCAGTTTTTTTTTCTATGCCGGTGAACACGAGGAATCAAGAGGCGTTTTCATAGACACCACCAAAGAGTTCAGTCGAGTCTGGCCAGAGTAGATTTAAGTCAGAATACCTCCTCCTACGAACTACTGTGGTCTTTGAGACAGTTTAGCAATTTCAGTATTAAAACAGTTGGTGCCAGTTGGTTAACACTGAAGTGGTTCAGGGATCCCTGCTCTATATCACTCACCTACAACTTGGGATGGGTAGGAAAGGCTAAAAACATTGATAGTAAGTTTCAACAGTTATATAGGTACAAAATTGAATATGGCGTCAAACCATGACCGTCACCGGTCATTGCAAAGAAAACGCTTCCATGGTCAACAAAAGTTTGTTTAAGATAACCAACCTCTCGCCAAATTTGGAAAGAAATCCGTGGAAAAAAAAAGGAAATGAAGAAAAGTGTTCAGCGAACACAGAAAACTCAGACTAAGAAGCGACCAGATAAACATGTCCCAACCAAAGTAACCTGCAGAATGGAGCACTGTCCATGACCACATCTCTCTACTGAATTTTCAAAACAAAATCTCAAAACCAACTTAAGCTCATTTAAGGGATTCCATATAAGAGAAAAGAGACACAACTGTACTCTTCTCTTCATAAATTGGGTGTTGTTCAATTCTCACCAACTCCCACCGCAATAGGGCGCTTCAAGCGCTTAAAGGATTCAAAAACAGATGCAGAATACTCTTTCCTACTCTGCCTCTCTCTCTCACTCCGTATAAGAGTTTCCTCTCTGTTGTCATTCTCTCTCTCTCTCTTTGTCAATTTTCTTTTCATCAAAAACAGAATGCAGAAATGCTCACAAAAACGGCAACAAAACAAAACAATGTCAAAATAACTAAATGAAAATTCAAAACAACATTTGTGTCTTATCTTGTGCTCTGCTTGGGTGCTCCCTGTGAATTCTGGGGAAAGGTGCAAATCTCACTCGATCCAGAGAAATTCTCTTGGGAAAAAAGCAATGATGAGCACAGCAGGGAGTTCCCTGTGCCACTCAGTTGTGTTGTGAACTCGTTTTTATGTTGGAAAATCGCATTTTTTTGTAAAGGAAAAACCGCTCTGCACTTGGAGAGAGCATCAGCACACAGCACACAGAAAAAAAAAAAAAGAAAAAATGTTTTGCTGCGGGGAAGGAATGATTCCCCATTTCTTTTAAGGGGGAAGCAAAAGGTCCTGCACTCAGTCTCGCATACACCATCAATCCACCGAACACTTGAAAGGGATGTAATTCTTCTTCGTCTCAGTGGAAAAGTGTGGTAAACTCAACTCAACTCTGTGCATGGGTTTCGTTTCGAAGGATTTTGGTTTTGTTTTGACGATTTTTCAACTGAGAACAGCGTGCGAGCGATGGAAAAAGGCGGTGGTGGGCGTTTTTCCCTTTTTTTCTTTTCTTTTCCACAAATCTCTTCTGTTTTGTTTCTATTTTTAGATCTCGTTCGAAGGATGGTTAAAAGGATACCAATTTAGAATGGCAATAGTTCGACGGTGTGTAGGTGCACTAATGCACTCTGATGATTCCGGACAGGTTGCACCGATGTAAATTGTAATTATAGTTTCGAGTTAGGTCCTTGTGAACGAGATGTGAGGATGGAGCGGGATCCTTTTAATAGAAAATTTAGAATTCTTAGAAATGTGTGATGGTGCTATTAGGCAATTTGAAGTGCCCTTGAGGAGGGTGTGATGTGTGGGATGATTGGAAATGGTTTAAGGACATCCACATGTGCACTGACCTACGAAATTGACATTTGCAACTGTGAATGGAACTTAGGATTACGGGTTATGTGTCAGAAGCAGTGGGAATATGTGAAGAGCTAAGACACATTACAGAACCAATAACAAGATGGAACGCAGATCTTGTTGATGCCTAATATTTCACTGCGAATAATTGGAACAAAATAAGTATGACAGTGACAGAAGCTTCGTCAGGCGAACTAGAAATATTCGTTGCCTTCGATCTTGATTGTCGAGCCTTTAAGCGTGGGGTGAGGTCCGAAAGTATAGAAATTGGTGACTAAATCTTCTCTATTGGACCTGCTGGAGTAAAGATTTGAAGACAGGAACCTCCATTGTGAACAGACAGAAGGACTAAGACTTCGGATCCCACAACAGCAAAACTGAGGACAATTACCTACGAGTATGGTGCTACAAATTTGCAAAGAAAATATTCGATTTCCCGATTGCCCCTGGGGTAAGGAAACTACTCTAGACTCTCTAAGGGATGGCATAACAGGATTTACCAAAAACCACTGCGCCAGAGATAAGGCATGCTCTGCCACAATCATTTCTATTTCATTAAAGACAGTTTCGAATACCATCTGCAGGAGATTCGTCGACAAGAGAATCTTAATCGGGTTAACTCAAGAACCATAGACCTAATGAATGGATGGTCGAACTCAGTCGATAATGGCTGCAATGCATGTTTCCTCCCACTTTAAACGGATAGATCTGGTGGCCATAATGTTTGAATTTTTCACAGAAGCTATGAAATTAAAAACCTTAAACAGTGATCAGACGGCGAGGACCTTATCTAAAAACACTTTTCAGACTTCAAATGCTGCTCCTATAGGAGTACCCCTTTCTCTCAGTTGGTGTAGGCATAAAGGGCCGCAACAGAGCCTTTTTTTTGGTGATTCCTAAGTGGGTATCTTCTGGTTTAGCCTGCGAATGTAGCTTTCTGTTATTTTAGCATTCTCTTAGCAAAAGAACAGTGAGGATGTTTTGTCGATAGTCCGCCTGGAAAAACGTTCAGTTTACACAGGACAAGTGACCATTCTTCCTTAGGCTTGACGTAAAAGGTCACTTATGTAGACATGTACGTGTATATGTTAGTAAGCCCTGAGAAGCCACAGCACATGGTCATCTACAGACATCTGGAAATAAATCGGAGGGGATGCATCACTTCGGAAATCAGGAGCATCGTCAGAAGTGGAACCTTAAGTCGTTGTATAGTAGGACCGTCAATCGGGAGTTGTTAGGTGGACGTAGCTTCAAACAACACAAACAAGGTCCCGGTTTTTTTCGGGTGATGATTAGATCAGGACAAGGAGAGGGCTCAACAATTCTAAACAATTTAGACGACAGCTTCTCAAACTCGATCAGAGCCTTTAAGAAAGGCAAAGTCGGGGTATTGACGCAATCCTTGCCGAGCTCTGAGCTCAAGTAGAGCAAAACAGATCAACTCATACGTACATACAAAAGTATGCATATCTCCTCTTAAGGAGTCGAGAAAAGCTCTCGACCTCAGCGGACGTGTAATCTTTTGTGTCGTGGGGTGCGCGCTTTTAGATTTCACTAAAGTACTCGAGTAAAACAAGCAGTTACACATTTCAAATTTAAATTTTTCCTATATTTTAATCATGAATTGTTCAAATTGCAATGACAAAATTGATCGAAGTGATCCCTTTAAAATAGACTTCCTTGACTGCAAGTGCTTCTTTCATGGTGCGTGTGTTGATATTCTCCAATCCGATATCGATTATATGAACTCTACCAACAACAAGTTTCGCTGTGATAAGTGCGCGGCTTCTCGGCGTAAATCACTACAACAAATACCCATTGCTAAGCCTAATGCAGTGACAGTCTCATCACAACCTAAACACCAACAAAAAGTAGTGGGATCATCGAAGCAGTAAACAATACCTGTGCGTAGACAAATGTCAGCAACAACAACACCTCCAAGCATTGTGCCGGCGTCAACTAGCAATCAGTCTGTTGCGGAAAGTGCAGTGGCAGTGGGTAACGTTGGGAGTTCAATAACCCTTCAACTACTGTACGAAGATATTCTTAATCTGAAAAAAATAAACGCTGAATTTCTTCATACGGTCTATCAGCTGAAAGAAGAAAATGCATCACTGAGAACGAGAGTCATTTCTTTGGAGAGCAAATTGAACTGGAGTGAACAAAAACAGATGGAGAGAGTTATTGAAATAGTTGGTGTGCCCGAGGTAAACACTATTAATCCAGTGGAGAGTGTGCAAAAAATTTTTGATGTCGCGCTGAATGTCTCTGTCTCTGCTATTTTATTTACGACTACTTCACGAATTACACTAGGGCCTTGTTCATGGCGGCGAAAAAAGTTAAGATAGAAAAAAAATATAAATACTTATGGTTCACTAAATCAAACATTTTGTTGAAAAAGGTTGATAATGGTAAAGTTGTTGTTATAAGATCTTTTGATGATCTAGCAAATATTGTTGATTAAGTTTATGTTTAAATATGTTAACCTAAACAACGACTTTACCATCAAAACTATAAAAAATTGTCATGATAATATTTTCTTTTCTAGTTGTATAGATGAAAAACCTGTTTTTATTGTGCACCAAAACATAAGAAGCTTGAGACAAAATTTTGATTCGTTGGTATGTAATCTAGAAGGTTTTATGAATTTACCTGACATTATTTTTGTGTCAGAGATTTGGATTTACTCTTTTGAAAAGGATGACTATAAAATTCCTTACTATGATTTTTATTCTAATGCTAATGATTCTTATTCCGCGGGAGGTGTTGGAGTTTTTGTGAAAGATTCCAATGAGTCTGAGGTTGTTTCTATTAGTTTCAAAAGTGCTGATGTTCTTAAAATCACTTGTACTATTTGTAATGTAACCTTTAACATGGTGTGTGTCTACAGACTTCATAATGTGCCTCTGCAAATGTTTCTGGATGAATTTACATTTTTTTTATGCAACGAAAAAGCAGCTAATCTAATTATCCTTGGCGATCTTAACATAGATATTCTCAGTTCCAATGCTGCAGTAGATACGTACGAATCTCTTTTGGCTGAACATGGGCTAGTATCTTTTAATAATGAACCAACTAGACCAATATCTAATACTTGTATTGACCATGTATTAGGTCGCTTCCTTAAACTGGATATTAATCAATGTGCTGGTCTAAATTTCGATCTTCAAATTACCGATCACTGTATGACAGGGTTAATCTTCAGTAGCTTAAAAAACAATAACATTTCTAACATTACTAACAAAAAATTCACAAAAACTAACTATGGCATATTAAATAAAAAACTATTGAGAGAAAACTGGTATGATGTATATGCCGAAGATAATGCGTCCGTAGCCTATGAATTGTTTTTAAAAACTCTAAAAAATCACATTAATAGCTCTAGTGTTTCCTCAGAGCAAAGTAAATCTGTAGCCAAACTGAAACCCTGGATGAACGCGTCACTTCTCAAACAAATTAAGCTGAAGCATAAGCTGTGTAGTAAAACCTACAAACACCCACTTAACCTTGCCTTGAAAACTCGTTACACCCATTTGTGTCAAAATATTAATAAAGAAATCAAAAGATGTCGTAACAGTTTCTTTGAGAACAAATTAAGGAATTCACAAGGGAACCTTAGAAAGGAATAGGAAGTTGTAAACTGCATAATTAATCGGAAACCTAGAAACTATAACGAATCCATTACACTGAAGAACGACGTTGCTAACGTTACAGATCCTGCAGTTGTTGCTAACGTGTTTAATGAATACTTTGCAGCACAGACGTTTTCTTCATGTGGTCCCTCAATGTCTTGTAGCGGTTGCTCGGCGACTCAAGTTTTAGATAGCTCAGTTTCCAGAAACAGTTTCGTTTTCAAGCCCATTTCGGGATTTGAACTACTAAAAACAATTAATTCTCTTAAAACCTCTAATTCTAGTGGTGAAGATAGAATTTCTAATTCAGTCTTAAAAAAAATCGCATTCAACGTGGTAGATATTTTGGCTCACCTTTTCAATTTAAGCATCTTTACAGGTACCTTTCCGGAATTGCTAAAACGAGCCAATGTGATTCCTATTTTTAAAAAGGGTAATAGGAAAGATAAAATGAATTACAGACCGATCTCATTACTCTCTGTAATATCAAAAATCGAGAAAGCCGTAAAATGTAGAGTTGTTAAATTTCTGAATAAGATTGACTTCGTTAGCGAACATCAATTTGGTTTCAGAGAAAATCATTCCACCGAAGATGCTCTTCTGGACTTCTGTCAATATATCTACAAGGGACTTGATGATAAAAAATCGTGCGCCGGGCTCTTTGTAGACATAACCAAAGCCTTTGATATGGTAGACCACAAAATTCTGTTGGGTAAATTGTACCGGGTAGGTTTCCGAGGCTTTATTGCAGATTGGTTTACATCGTATCTTAAGAACAGAATTCAAAAAGTAAAAATCGGGGATATTCTTAGTGAAACTAAAGTTATCAATCTCGGCGTTCCCCAAGGTTCTGTCCTTGGTCCTTTATTGTTCCTAATATATGTTAATTCAATCTTCAGTCTTCCATTTGTCGGTATGCTAAAGGCTTTTGCTGATGACTTTGCGTTTGCGTACAGCTCTATAAATCTCTTTGACTTAGTTGCCGAAATTAACCATGATGTCCACTTGTTAAGACTCTGGTTTGCGCAACACAAGTTAATAGTAAGCAGTAAGACCAAGATCATGTACTTTAGCTTAACCGCTAAAGAGCCGCCGGAAATTAACATTGTGTTCCATGCATCTAACTGTCCAAGATTCAACTTACATAATTGTGGCCGCAACATCTTGTACGATGAAGATTTTGGATGTTGTGTTAACTGCTTCAAAATTGAAACAGTTAAGAACTATAAGTACTTAGGTGTTGTAATTGATCAAAATCTGAGTTGGTGCGACCACATTTCCATCTTAAAGCAATATCTACTGTCCACTCTGCGAAGTTTTTATCGACTAAGTAAGTACTGCTCTAGTAGTATGTTAAAAAATATCTATTATGCGATCTTCCACTCTAGATTGCAATATGGGATTAGCTGCTGGGGTGGTACTTATGCTAATCAAATCCAGCAACTAACAGTTTTACAAAAATACGTTGTAAGGAAAATATGTTATTCGTCTCGCTTAGCAAGTACCTTAATCCTTTTTAATAAACTGAACATTCTTCCTGTAAGACATTTGTACTATTTCAAAGTCCTCAGAATTTTTTTTATTAGAGGTGGCTACTTACAGAGTCCCATATATGACACTCACAATCTTCGAAGCAATACGAGTTCCCTGGTCAGTATTCCAACTTTTCGCACCTCAAGCTTTAGAAACTTTTACTCAATTGTATCTTGCAAACTGTTCAATACACTTCCCGAAGACATTCGAATTATTAGAACATTGAAGAACTTTTTATGTAAAGTAAAAATATGGCTTTTGAAAATCAATCATTATGAAATCGAAATTTTGTTGCGCTTCATAACCTAACTATAATAACTTTTGTAAAGTAACTTGAAATTTGTATAAACGTAATTGTTTTCTACTTCCTGTTTGCAGTTTTCTCTAAATCTGTTTTTTTTCTCTCTTCAAATAGTTCTTTAAATTTTTTGTTTTCTTTTCAATTTATGAATGCTTTACATATGTTTTAGTGTCACCCCACACTGAATTAATTTAAATAATAATGAGACATTTATCTCTATTTTCCATTAAATATAAAATTGTCTCTAACTATTCTCTTAACTAATTGTAAGAACTACTGTAGTACTAAGTATTTTTAATCGAATTTGAGAATAAAGAATGAATGAATGAATGGCAAACTGAGCACTTCCCAGAAGAGAGGAACGGTGGATTGATACTGAAACTATTTAGGTTAGAAGGAAAACATGGTGCAACCTGAAAACGGGGGAGGTTTGGCTTTCAAATAGTGTCAAATACCATTTAGATTCATTTTTCGGAATCGAGTCCTCCTGAGTCGATTATATTAACATTTTACGGATCATTTTAGGGCAAAGCGTTGAGTTGACTGTGACTGGCCTTGAACTAGAATACCGGCATAGGGAAAATAAGTGGCGAGACCGAGTTAATACCGATGTACATTTGTCTTAAATTCTTGCGCGTGAGAGTGAAGAGGAACACAGAGTTTGTAGATCGGTACATATTTTTGTTGTACGACTTACGAGAGTATCCCTTCGAAACTATTTAACATTCGAATCATGAGACGACTTGTGAAACGAAATGCAACTGGCTATTTGACTAGAGCACTATCTGTGGTCATGATCGCCGTGACTAAGTGTTTAATCCGTTGGACTGATGTGTCGGCTGCATACTTTGTTTTCTGCTAGTTCTTCAAATTGTTGTTTGTCCTATTCTCAGGGGCACTATGACAGAATGTAATCGAATATATGTAGGTTGAGAGGAAAGTCTTCTACCTGCCACTTAAAGATAATTTCGGATCCAATCAAGGCGGAGGTTCCAACATTGAGATGCAGGCGCCTTGAAAATCGATATTTGCTACACAAATCACCTCAAAGCTTGTACAATTCTGTCGCGAAGAGTTCAGGGTTCTTCAAACGCAGCACAACGACATTAAGAAAGTTGACACCCAATAAATCTGACTCTGACCGATACCAGGCCGACAACGGTTCCACTTTGTAATGTTAAAGGCAAAGTAGAACAAATTTGTATCTCTAATGGAAGCAAATACTATGTGGAAATCTCCAACCCCCTGTGAAGCATCGAGAAGGCGAGATGGAGTAAAAACCACCAGCCTTCTGCAAAAATTTGTGAAAATCCTGTCTCTGTTGGTATGTTGTGATTATTACTGGCCATAATTTACATATGTATATGTTGAGATATCTTGTAAAGAAGTGGCATTTAAACGGTGATGACCTGTACAGAGGGTAGAAAAGAATGAACAAGAAACTGAATCACACGATGGAGGTATTAAACATTTCGCCATATGAGTACAATAACAGGTTTAAATGGTAAGGTTAAGCTGGTGAGGGTGAGTGTTGTGCTTTCCACTTAAGCCTCAGCCAGACTCGTTATATTTCTTTTCAGAACAATATGAGGACAGATTTGAAACATACAAATGTTGTGAAGGATCAAGGGAATGTGGATGCAATTTTGTAGTTGAGCTGCTAAATCTCCTTGTGTTTTTGGTGAAAGCCGTATAGAAATCAGAGTTTTCAGAAGCTTCCTCTCAAAGGCTGGCCAGTGGCATAGAAAATAATCGAGGTCCTCCATTTCTTCCTTGAATCTATATAAAGACCTAAATGAGATAAAGAGGTTCTGATATACTCTGCATCAACCCAAAAATCTAACCTTACTCATAGGCTTTTTAAAGGGGTAAATGTGCACAGTAGCCATTTTCTCAAGTTGAAGTTGCCTGCCTAAGATCTTCAACAAATTTTCCTCAATTTCACTTGAACAGAGTCCCATAAAAATGTTCCTATTAGATTAGTTCCCCACACCACATTTTTCCCTTTACTTTCAGCCCTCTCAAGTCCCTACTTTTAATTCTCTGTTAATAATTATTATTGCGATCTGTTTAAATTTGCCAAAAAACAAAAAAAATTATTATCATCACAGTTGCCACAATACTTTATACGCAAATTTATAAGAACATTAATTTGTGAATGTTAAAGGATGAAATGTACAGAAGAAAGAAACAAACAGAAAAGTTTTGACTGTACAAAGGCGAATATAATGTTTTTTTTCCTCTCTCTGAGGGCGCCTCGTCCGAATGGGTAACTCATTAAAATTTGCATAAAAAAAATAAAACGAAATAAGAAAACAGAAAGTTCATGCTCATCATTAAATTTCATAATCATCCCCCTGACTGTAGCAAGTAGTTGTGGGTCAGGAGTGTCTAGAGAAAGGTCCTTTCTCTTTTCTCCAGCGCTGTGTATATCTAGGTATGATGTGCATGATTCGTTTTTATTTTTATTTTTTGCATTTAAATTTTTTTTGTTTTTGTTGTTTCTAGTGGGAGTGAATTTTAGCCAAGGCCGTATTTGAGCAAAAGGGCGCTTAGTCAGGTGGATTGGAGAAACTCTGATGACATGCAATGGTTTTTAACATTTTTACTCCATGATAAATACATACGTGTATGTATCTCCACAAACCCTTACATTTCAGGTCAAACATTGAAAGTATCCAGTTTGAAGAAGAATAGCTATGAAAGTCAATAGGTGAAAGTGTAAAAGGATAGATTATCCTTTTCAAAAACCCAGATTCATACAAATTTAAAAAAAAATCGTATGGTAGTTTCGCTTGGAGAAAGTAAAATAAAAAGTTTCCCAAAGGCAGTTAGACAAAATGATTCATATCTTGAAGGATTCCAAGTGTTCGAAAGTACAAAGGCTCATTCAGCCATCATTCAGTATTGGCACTATTCGTGTTATGGGAGATTGATTCAGGAATGCCTTTGAAAAGGGGGGCACGAACAGCAAAATTTCGTTAGGCCCTTCGCTGATCTGTTTAAAAGAATAGGTTAAGACATGATTGCTAAACGAAACACCAGTAGAAAACGGAAATGGTAGACATTTTAACCGATTTTAGAGGTGATCTCAGTTCTGGCCTCACTCGCTAATGCAAAAAATAAAATGTCGGAAACAGCATGTTCCAATAAAAATGTTAGTTACCACTAAGTATATCTTATCAAAGATCGCTAAACCTCAAATACTCTGGCGTATGTGGAACATTTTACCCGAATTTTGAGGGCATTTCAGTTCTGACCTCAGTCGCTAAGGGAAAGTTTAAAATTGCATAAGTTATGCATGTAAAATGCAAAAAAATGTGCCCCTTTTCTTGACGTACACATTTTGCTTCTCCTCTGCTTTCGAAAATTTCATTTTTTGTACTTGTCCTATTTTTGTGCTGACTCACTGTCTAATCAACGCCCAGTCCAAACTCTTGGACCTAGAAAGCTGAAATTTCATCATCATCTTCCAATGGCCCGCTTATAAACTAGGAATAAGGAATAAGGAAGGACATTTCGAAATTCGGCTTCTACGGAGTGTTACAGATAAAGTGTGTGATGAGTGTACCATGGGTCATAGAAAGGTATTGAGGATCGAAATAGGATGCTCAGACAGTGCGTTTGGTTGGGGACTTCGGACAGACTAAGCCCACTGTGCTACGGTGAACACGGCATATTAAATGAATGCCTGTCTCAAGTCATCTATCTGATAGCCTAACGTCAAAGTCCTTTCCTTGAGAGTTAACATATATACATACGTGTCCATCTTCGAAGTGACAGAGGACTTTTTTAACCTATTTCTTTATTTTAGTGATGGAAAGAGTAGGGAAGAATAAATATACCAAGTAACCCTTGCGATGCTATGGGAGATATGAATAGTTTGACTGGCACAATATAATGTACTTCAACATTGATCAGATTGGAGTTCAGGGCTGAGCTATTTCAGAGCTATCTTCACTTAAACAAACGTCTCAGCCAACAGCATCAACAATTTTCTGCTGGAGAAGTTGCCAACTGAGAATATGAAGTATGAATCTCTGGACTCAGAAATGGAACTCGAGGATGCTGTATATCCATATTAACGTGTAGAGTTATTGCAAACGTTCGATCCACCAGAAAACCTACGCCCCATCCTCAACCTCAAAGTTTTGCCAAATCTAAACCCTCCAAAACTGTGCAAATGAAGGCATTGTAGAACCACGTTATCGAAGCCAGGATTTTCACTGATCTGATCTTCTAAGACTACCACTTTGAGTTGAAACGTCTGCAATTTTCCATTGAGGTTTGATACGTCATGAACATCAATATAAACATGGACAGAGTTTGAAAGTGGATAATGTGGATCTGTAAAGTGACTGTTTCTCCCATAACGCGCTCAGAGCCAATTCACCTGACAGCCTGGTCATCCTCGAGCCAGAAAGAAAAACGAGGAACGATGTTTACAGGGACGCCTTAAGAATTAATATGATTGAGAGTCTGTACTTAACCATCAATATCTTGAGACCCGTGGAAGGAAGGAAACTCATTTTAAACGAATAGAAATGTGACACCAAATGTCAAAATATTGCAACGAGAAAAGAACGGTCCCACCCACTGCTTTTCTCGTGGCGAGAAAAAAATGGATTCTCGCAGTAAAGCTCCGAGGAACTGGACTTTTCTCGCAACGATTTTTTTTTTCCTCGCAACGAGAATTGTTCTAGGAAACATGCACTTAATGTCCTTGTACCCAGCAGATGGTCACACTGTTGGTTTGAACCAGTTTTTTAATTTCGGTTAGGCGTTCCCATACTTATTTTGATCTGATCTCGTCCGAGTTCAGTTCCCTAATTGCTGCTGGGCTGTTAAGTTCCTGGGCTGTTAAGTTGAGTTAGACAGCGTAGATCTCTGCTCGAAATATGTTGTGAAATACATCCAGAGATTCCGGGTTATGTAGTTGCGAGTCCATATATTCCTGCCAACCACTTGATAGTATGTTGTTCTAGTTAGCATTTGCCGGATTTATTGCCCTATTCTTTCTTGCTGCTCAGCTTTGTGTTAAAATTTCCCTGGCCAATCAAGAAGTGGCATTTATTGGGATAAGACAGTGGCCGGACAGGATGCCAGCAACAAATTGTAATTGTGCCCTGTTTAACCTTAAAATACCTCTATTCTGCTGCTATCTAACGCAGGCCACAGAGCCTTGGGATCCTTTTATCTCTTCTTATTCGACCATTTCTGGATTACCCTACTAACCTACGTAGATGGCGCTACAGTTCGCAGTGAATCTGGGGCTTAACCAACAAGCCATTCCACCAAGCCCGGTTCTTAGCTAACTGCCTCCAGTTGCGCACGCCAAGTTTGTTGAGGTCCCCTTCTACTTGTGCGCCCCACCTTAGATCAGGTCTTTCTCTACTGCGTTGTCGCTCCTGGTTAGATTCGTTGGTGTTCATTCGCTCTACATGTCCTAAATATCTCAGACGTTCATTGCTCAGTTTTTTGACAAGTCGATGTCGCTGTGCAGCTCGTATAGTTCGTGATCAATTCTAATCCAAAGCCTGGTAACGCATACGAATCCGAATATCCTCTGGAGAGTTTTTCTCTCGAAACGATTGAGAATATCTTCATCCGTTTTCGATACTTGCCTAATGGCTGACATAAACTCAACCAGGCCTTAGTAGAAGGAGGCCTTTGGAGAAGAGAATTTCATTAAAAAAAAAAAATGCTGTCTGTGCCAAATGATGGTTCCAGGGAATATGTGATATTTGGTCACAAGACCGAGCTGAACATATTGCCAGCGACACCAGCAGTGATGGTGGTGTATGCACATTCAAGGAACAGACAGGAATGCTTCAACCAAAGATGTCTGCGAATTGAGATAATTTTTCCATGCAGGAGGACACTAGAAGCTTTGCGATTGTGCGTCGAAAATAACACGGACAAAGCTGGAAAACTCTGCATTATCTCGTTCCGCCTTCGATGAAAGAACATTCGCCCCGGTAGTTCGCCTTGACAACCACATAATGTACTCCTTGGACATCTGCTCCTGACTCCATTTAAAAACACAACAAAATTATGAGAAACAAATTGTAATTTTTTTTTTATCTTCATAATTCTCGCGTTCTTCCCGTTCACTGTTGTCTCACTTCTTTGGCGCTCCTTCCCGCGCACTGTCAGTTCGGTAAAGTTATTTAACAAGTAAACTTTTTACGACCTCATTATGAGTTTATTACAGTTGTAGAGAAAAAGGATTCCACGGTGTGCGGTGTGGAGGAACTTACTTAACAAAAAAATTGAAATTTACTAGAACAAATTTTTTCATCTGTTTTTCCACCATACCAATCCATAGAAAGCGCATCTTGGCACGGTATCTCCATATACACTTTTTTTTTTTTTCCTTGGTCTCACCCCAAGGATTACAAAGAGTCCGTTCTCGTTGGCCCAAATTTCATCGCCAGAGAGCATGGTTTTAATTGTTTTCGTGTATACCAGTATCTGTTGTTGTATCTTTTGGTGGAACACACCTTTTGATCCATCCCCGCATTAAACGAGAAAATTTCTTCGCAATTGAAACAGGACGAGAAATGGCAACAGATACAGGGTATATCCATAGATCATCGTCGTTTATGTTTTATATATTAATTGTGCCTGCTGTACAGAGGAGGCCCCGCTTATGGTCTTTGTCTGGGTTTCTCTCTCTGTCCTGGCGGATTCGCACACTAAATGGCTTGAGGAAGAAACCTTTTAATTAAAATTATTTTCTACAAGTTCTTTTGTTGCTTAAGGAGTAAGAGTCCTGCTTACGATTTTTATCCTGCCCGCGAAACCTGTCATGAATCTGGGGTGTGGATTTATTTATCTAGCTAATAATTAATTTCGTTGTTGTAAGACACAATTGTGGGAAAATGAATGGAACGGGAGACTTCATTTTAAGCAGGAATCGCCATAGGGGGTGTGGCGTGGATGCTCCTTAAGAAGTTCTCTTCTTAAAGGTGCTGATAGTGAAAAGTGATCGGAGTAAGTTGTCCAACTTGAATTCAGATTTGTTATAGAAGGACGGAGGCATTTTAGTAAGTTTTTACACTTTTCGTGGTAAAAAACTAAGTTGAAAGAGTACCTGGGAGCTAGGAGCACGATTCACTTTTAAAAATCTGAAAGGGAAGACGTTGTCAAAATAGAGTCCCTTAGTATATCAAAGATGCCACTTGCACCGACCCAGGCAGTTGTTTAGTAAGAAGAAACCCTATTATTGCTTCGTCCATCAACAAATTTTTCCCCGAAAGTTCATTTTGGATCGTCAAAGGATTTGATCATTGCTCATGGCCTATATGGTGAACTGCAGATGAACGGGTCAATGCTTGCTTGCAATGTTCTCAATCATGTGCATACAAGAAAGGATTTTAGATACGAACACTAAATCCAGCTGCGCTGCTTTTTACAGTTTCCGAGTAAATTACACCAGTCGCCACGATCCAAGCAGTTCGGCCTTGAGGCCTATTGAGGAGTTTGTTTGTTGTCTTTGGCTGTAGATGGGTGAGCCTGTCCAGTTCTTAAAAACTTCAATGTAAGAGTACTATTTAGGCTTCTTGGTGTCCACTTAATTCAAACTCATCAACTTTTCAGACTGAGAAAAAGGGACTGAATATCGGCGAATATCTTCCTCACACAAGGTATTCGACCATTTAAGCTCCTGTCATTCAACGACACTCAGAAAAAGACTTTGTGGGGTCGCGTTTCACGGCAGATATGCTTCAGACAGAATAAGAAGAGACTGGAAAAGCAACAAGGGTGCGGTTAAGTGCTGTCTCTTGCTATGTAAAGCAGTGCGTAAGGAATTTGCGATTATAGTGCGCTCAACTTCTGCGGAGTGGATAAAAGTGCTCAAAGTTCTGATGAATGTAATACCATTTGATCAAACGAGACACTTCAAACCCACAAATCTAGGAATTAAAATGGAAATCCTTTGAAGAACATCGCAGATAAAATTGGTCGGAATATCTGGACAAATGTAGTTTAGGTGCAGGTGTCAAAAAACTGTAGACAACCTTCAGGAGTCTGGCCAACCCTTCTAAACAAAACGACAAAATCTATATTTCCCTTATAGAAAAGTCCAAAAAAGACCCGAACAAATGAAAATCCAGTTAAAATCGGTCTTGGTAAAGGGTAACAATAGGGAATCTACACCAACTACCACGGGATACAGAAGAATCACAGGCTTTCACATCAGATCAAAGGGCGACTATGATACTAAAAGTCAAACCCTCTTAAGCGTTTGGGCCGAACCGGGCTCAAAAAACTACTCACATCAGAACAAGTTTATATAACATCAGCACTGAATCTGTCCTTTAAATAGATGCTGACCCCGGCGATATGGGATATTCTTCTAATTGAACTGGGAAAACCTCCAATTCAAGGCAAATTATACCACCCCATCTCTTTTAGTTACCAGTTGCCAAAGTCCTAGAGACTCTGCTTCTCCCAAACTCGTCAAACATCTGACGATTCCAAATCACAAATACAGTTTCCATAAACTCTACAGTACCACCTCAGTTCTAAACTTTATCTCTATACAAATCGTGGACCAAAGACAGCCATTGTTAGCATGATGACTTTCTCCAGACATACGATACAAAACTATCCAAGATCGCGCAACAACGTGCTCAAATCTATAGCTGGTTGCTCTTGGGGCAAAAATAACTATGCTGCTTCCACCTGGAAACCTCAATTATGCAGCACCTACTGGAAGAACCTACAAACCTACCACATTATTACCAGACAAAGGTAAGTCATTTCCCCGGTGAAAGTGAAATATTCTTTTAAGGCTGTTGACTATCGATAGAATGCAGGAAGTTTCATGAAAGAGCCGGTTGCCGTAAAAAGATGAGGTCTTGACTTTCTAATTGGCGAAGATCCAAAGAATACCGGCTGTAGCGTTACAAGAACTGTATAACGAACGTAAGAAGACTGAGTAGCTACGTCAAACAGAAATTCAAAATAGTTCGAGCAAACGACAGATTGAATCAAGACTAAGTTAAGGACTTTCTTAGAATTTGGATCTAGTTCTGCTCTCATCTAAATTCAGTGCAGATGTGCCAGAGCATCGTAGTCATCGCATGAAATAACACAAATCCTCCCTGTCCAACTATTTCGAGAAAAATAGGACAAGAAATACCGTGGTTTTAAAATTCCAAACTCATTTCCTAATTCGCTGTCCCCTTGACATTTCACTGTCACGAGCTTATCCAAATTCAAAAACCCCTACTTCTCTCAATTTAATGTCGACATTCAATCACATTCGCGAAGGACTATGTATGTATCCCCACAACACTCGTTCTAAATATTCATTCGTCCTCGGCCATCAAATACACGAAATCGGTCGAACGCAATGTCATCGCGGTGACGGTTGCCTAATTTCATCAAGAAGTCGCCTGCCTGTTCCATGATACCATACCGAGGACATCTATACCCACTGTGCCAGTCGCACTCTACATTGAAAATCCTTAAATTAGGTCGAATCGATAAAGGAAGAGTGGACAACAGAGACCAGCTACGAGCATCACCTTCCACTTAATTTTTCCATCAAATCTGATAATCTGATACCGATACTGTATAGTCGTACTCGTATATCGTCTGAAGGCCATCCATGCAACACACTGCACGAGCAAACATTAAAGTCGAAGGATATCCTTTTCTGTTTTTGCAAAAAAAAAGGATAATTCTCGTTTCATTATTAACGACTAAATAAAATCATCAATCACACGATGATCTCTGTTTTGCTTCGCTTAGCCAACCATCTGCATATCATGCGATGGCTAGAAGGACTTCCTACCACCCCCAACCCCAATGGGGAGAGTATTCCTCGTACAAAAGGAAGCAGAGAAAAAAAGAGAAAAAAAAAAAGAGATGAAACGTGGGGGAAAATCCAGAACGAATATTGGAATTCAGTTGCCGTGAATCTGGGTGAATGGGTTCAGTGACATAATAAGGATCAACCCCTCAGCTCTACCAGCATACGTAGGGTAAACCTGACAGCCTATTTGACTACCTCTGTCAACGGTGCACATTGGCGTGCAGAGCATCATTCACCGCAGTGATTTTGCTCCGAGAGATGTCGGATACTGCATATTGAGTGGAACCAGGCTACACGAGAATTCTCATTATACATATTCGCTTCTGAATGCTTGCAGCAGCAGATTGCTTGTAGTGATTATTGGAGAAAATAGACTACGAATGTGGGGATGGCTGCACCCCAGTTGAGTGTCCTTTTTCCGGCTGTTTAACATTCCTTTATGGGGATAATGATTTTTATTTTGAGTTTTGGTTTCTCTCTCGGAGAAAGTGAATGAAAATCAATATTTCAATTATAATCAGTATTAGCATGTCCTTGGGTGTATCCTTTAATAGGTTTTTTCTTCTATATGGTGTGTGTGTATTGCTAATTTATGATGAGAGTCTCTTTGTGGATTTAATGCCAATCGATGGAAAGTAGGCTAAGGTTGACTTGTGTGGATAGACAAGGAGAACCATTTTAAAGATTAAACTTTGAGGACATTGAGGGATGTTCACGATCGAGCTTAGTTTGCTTTGGTGAGTGATTTGATTGTTTTGAGGTTATTTATGGTTATTCAAACTCCTACTCTCACCTCCCCGCGGTAAACGTTGGGTGCCTAGTACCTCAACTGAGGATATGGTGCAAATCCCTATGGTGGTGCTAGACTTAGGCAAGAAGTCTTAAGCTTGCCGTATGTGAGCGAACGCCTTACGACAATTCGCATCAAGGCTAAATTCGCCAACATAAGTTTGATATGCGCGCAGGCCTCCACAGAGGAGAAAGACGACGACACCTAAGAAAGGGTTTTACGAGTCCTTAGACAAGACTTACGAGCAGTGCCATAGCTATGACATTAAAATTGTCCTATGCGAATTTAACGCAAAGCTAGAAAGAGAGGGCATCTTTGGTAATACTGTCGGAAAGCACAGCCTACACGACACAACCTCCGATAATGAATTTAGGCTGATCGACTTTGCTGCGGGGCGAAACGTTGTCGTAGCTTGTACGCGGTTTCCACATCTCAATATCCACAAAGGAACATGTAGATCTCCTGATCAATCAACCGTCAACCAGATTGACCACATTGCGATCGATGCAAGCAGTTCTCCAGTATTATGGATGTCCGAACGTTCTGAGGGGCCAACATTGACTCGGACCAATACCTTGTTGTAGCCAAGGGACGGCTGTGGAAATCCCGAACAAAGCCAAGATAAGGAAATACTGTAAGGAAGTTCGACGTCGGATGGATGCAATCGCAAGAGATCACCAGATTCTTTTCCGATCGAGTCTCTCTCAATCTCTCAAGAGGTCCTATACCATCAGCATTAAGTATTGAATACCAGTGGCAACATTGTCAAAAAGCCATCAGAGATGCCGCCTCTAACGTGCTGGGTGTCCGCCACCACAACAAAACCACTGGTTTGACGACGAGTGCGAGGAAGCACATGCAGCGAAACAAGAGGCATACAACGCGGTGCTGCATGGAAAGACCAGAGCTGTTCGCGAGCTCTACGAGCAGAAGAGAAGAGACAAACACCGGCTTCTCAAGAGGAAGCAGAAAGAGCATGAGAAGCTCCCTAAGAACTTCAAATCGATACCCACCACCTTTTCATCGATTTTAAGGCCGCGTATGACAGCATCTATAGAGACGAGCTATACAGAGCCATGTCTAATTTTGGCATTCCTGCCAAACTCGTCCGTCTATGCAGGATGACGATGGAAAATGCACGGTGCTCCTTTAAGGTCGGTCAAGACCTCACCGAGACCTTTGATGTCAAGAAAGGATTTCGACAAGGCGACGCAGTGTAATGCGACTTCTTCAACTTCGTTCTTGAAAGAGTTGTGTATAACTAACGCGCCAACACCAAAGGTACAATCTTTCGAAAGTCCGTCGAAGTACTCGGATACGCATACGATATTGACAAAATCAGAAGAACGCAGCGTGATGCCACTGGTGCGTTCGTGAGTATTAAGACAAAGGCAGCGGAGTTGGGTTTACCGGTCAATGAGGCAAGACGAAGTATATGCTGTAAGCAAGAAAGAACACCCAAAACCTACGTCTCGGACAGAACGTCACAATAGATAGTTATAACTTCGAGATAGTTAAGGACTTTGTCTATCTAGGCTGCGCTATAAATTCAGACAACAACACTAGCGCTAAGATCAGACGAAGAATAACTCTTGTCAATCGCTGTTTTTTCGGCTAAGAAGGCAATTGAGTAGGAAAGCCCACTCTCGACCCTGTATAAGACCTTAATCATCCCAGTCCTGCTCTATGACGCAGAGGCATGGACGCTGCCAAAAGCGGATGAAGGTGCTCTTGGCCGTTTCGAGAGGAAAATTCTTCGAGTGATCTTCTGTCCCTTCTGCATAGACGATGAGTGGATGATGAAATACAACGACGAACTGTACGGGCTGTAGAGCGACATCGGCTTATCCAGAAGAGTGAAGGTCCAACGACTGAGGTGGCTGGGTTATGTAGAGTGGATGGACACCAATGCTCCGGCCCGGAAAATCTTCGAATCCACACCCCGAGGGATGGCGCAGTAGAGGAAAACCGCGACTCAGGTGGCGCACGCAAGTGAAAGGAGACCTCAACCAACTTGGCGTGCGAAACTGGAGGCAGCTGGCTAAAGATCGGGCTGGCTGGAGACGCTTGTTGGTTGAGGCCCAGGCCTACCCCGGACTTTAGCGCCACCTTAAGTAAGTAAGTAAGTGGTTTTTTATGTTGTTGTCGCTGTAGAGAGACCTCATCAAATTTGTATAAGAATCCTTCAAAGAAATGCAACTGAATGACGGTGAACGCGGCTGAAAAAGGGAAATCGCTTAGAAGACTCGAGTTCAGAGATAAAAATTTCCTGCATAGAATGCAGCCAAGGCAATTCAGTTGCTAAGTCCATCCAGTCAGTCAACTTTCATCAAAAGTTTGGCATTAGTCACCAGAGTGTCACAATGACAACTGGACTCTGTCATATGCAACCAAGCCTACAAGTCAAGCGATTGTTATTCATCGCAACACTATCGTAAAACTATAGGAGAGCCCATAAAAATAAGACCTAGTTAGAGCCATGGCAACATGAAAAGGGCGTATTTTGTTGGCAAATAATTTAGTCCTCCCTCCCTTACCCATGCACCGACAACCCGTTTTAACTTAACTCCATCACACAACGAGTTGTTGTATACAAATTCAAACGACCATAAAATATTCATAAAAAAAAATTCTCAGAAAATGCAGATCCTTTTATGGGTCTTGTGTCGGTGATAAAATTCACGCAACTTATGGGGCGTAGAGCCACGCTAACTCTTGACGGCAGTAACTCGGCATGGACATGTCCAGCATGAGAACGACAATAGTCGTGTGCCCAGACGACGAATAAAAGTAAAGCTCAAATGAATTGCACACCGATAAGCGCTAAAATTGATAGAAGCCATCAAGGATACGTTTCCGACCACGCATTACTCACTCGATTTGCTGAAGTCATTTCGTTTATTGCAGCCATTGTATCGTTGCTGTTTCAAGAATCCACCTACAGAGCGAAGAGAAAACGAATGGATATTCCTCGTGTGTGTTTGTGTGTGTTAGAGTGAAGGACTTTTGGAATTATCTCCTTCCATCCGGTTGTGGTGTTACTTGTTAATACCTTTAATCGCTTCCCACGGACTCCTTCAAATTGAATCCTTTTTTCGTCGCCCTTGTACAATGTGTGGCATAGAGTGGATCTCGTGCCATTATCCTTTGATTTCCTTTGTTTTTATGTCCGTGGCAGGAGATGTGTAATGCAGCATTATCCTTGAAGCGATAAATTGCATTGCATACATTGCAAATAGAACGGCAGGAGCAGATAGCAAAACACTCTAAAGTTGAGCTCGGAATGTGATGGAGTGACGATGGATGGCAGGGTGTCCTTCTCCTTTTTTTTTGCATATGTACATGCATGCATGCATCCTTTCATTTGTTTTGTCGTCCTGTTGGTGAAATATAATAAAGCTAACATCATGTTTCAAGTGCTATTGCTCGGAGACACATGCAAGGATGTGTCAATACTGTGCGAACGAAAGGATCCTACATACTCACACATATACATGGTAAGAGAGAAGGAGATACCCCTTTGTGTTGCAACATTGACAGAAGTATTGCTAAGTGCATTCAAAAACGGAGTAAGAGACACTTTCGGCGAACCGCCTAACAATGCAATGGAGAATCCTTCAATGGTTCGAGGTTGGGCGCATAGGATGCTGGGATACTGGTAATGGCATGGCAGAATGAATGTGATCTGTGTGCACACACTTGGAGAAGGCAACGTTGGAAAGCGCTTCTGCTGCTGCTGCTACTTCTTTTTACTTGTGATGCGCTGCTTCAATCCTTTTTGCTTTCTCAGTTGTTTTTGAAGGAAGACATACATACATATGACGGTGTGTAAATGGAGAAAAAAAAAAAAACCCAAACGAAAAAAGGAGAGTTTGTGTTTATGAACATGAAGTGGCATGACGACCTGTTTTCGGTTGGTCTTAGCCACGTTGCAACGCTCAAGTCGTCGTGTTGAATTTGTCATAAGCGCAAAGAAGGAAGAAAATTAGGAAATTTTGAGTCTCGATATCAGGTGCTTTAGATGGTGGGAGAACGTCAAATGGCATTGAAGTCCAACTGCAAGAGAAACATGGAGAGGTTTCTTCCGAGTCTAAGTCACGCAGATTAAGCTGTCATGGGTTGAGTAAAGTGAAGGCTGTTCGAAAGATGACATCTAAGAATCAAGGACGAACATTATCAATGTAGTTTGGAAGAATTAGAAATAAGTTGAAGGTCAAAGCTAAATGCCACTTACAGACTGCGAAGATGGGTCGTTAGCATATACCGTGTCGGATTAGTACGCAGAAATTATCAGTTCCCACCAAACAGAGCAAAGGAATCTGGTGCAAATCGATGAAACGCCGATCAGTCTGCATGTTCATACTTAAGTATGGTGTGAGGTCATAAATTCTGGAACTCCACCTTAACCTTCGCCGATGTCACAGCTCTGCATGAAGTGGTAGAGAAGATAGAAAAGAGCCTTTGTCAAAAGGAATATGCTCTTGTAGCTTTTCTTGACATTGAAGGCGCATTAAAACACGTAGAAGAAATGGCTTTTAGCCAGGCCCTGAAAAATTTCGGATTCGAGCAAAGATTAACCAATTAAGCAAGGTTAAGAAACATGCTTGTCTCAAACAATAAATTTCAGCTCGGAAATAGAACTCCACAGGGCGAGGCATCTGGCCTCTACTATGGATCTTGGTTATAGACGGAATCCTGAAGAAAATTTGCTCTAAAGGACTTAACGTCTATGCCTATGCCGACGACGTAGTCTTAATTGTACAGGGAACATTTCAAGACACAATAACTGTAAGTAAGGCAAATCAGAGATGGTCCAACATAGACATAGACCCTTTGGAAGCAACTTTTTCAAGGATACTGAAGAACTAAGGGATGTACCCATCAGGGACATCTGGAGGTTCATTAAGGCTTCGAGATGGTTCGAAAGCCTGGGGCAATAGGAGAATGCTTTGGGTGCTGCTCCACGAGCAGGGAGTACCTTCCACCCCAAAAAATGGGCATCTTTCCCCTCGCCAATCCATCTACCTAATCTAACCTAACCTAAAGCTAAGTAAGGAAACACCAACCGAAAAAAAAATCTTGGCTAAGTCAAGTAGGCAATGTACAGCAGGTAATGCACTCGTTACTATTCTTGTCGGATAGAATCTGTAATGAGAAAGGTCCTCCTAGAAAGAAGTAAGAAACCTATGGACTATGTATCTGTCTATCATTCACATATTAGCCAATTCACAAAGAAGCCTATAATCCATTCCGTAGGACAAAATGTCACCGTCAAAGGCCAGAGTCTCGAATTAGTTAAGAAGTGTATCTAACTCGGCAAAGGATTACTCTGCTCGAATAATATTCATTGAGATCGAACGTCGTTGGAAAATGTGGATTTTTCTAAGTTCCCATACCGAGTTAAAAACATTCAGATACCTATACCTTCTATGTGGCGGTGATTACACGATTTTCACTAAAATGTAGATTTAGCTACTAAAAATAAAGTTCCGGCCAAAATTGCCTCTGATTTTCATCTCACAACTTCGAGATGAGAGTTGAAGCCGCGTTTGCTTTTGTGAGTTCGATGCTGCTTGGTTCAGTGAATTGGAAAATGCATGTCTAGGTCTGTGTTTAACTCTCATCAGACGTGCAGTCGACATCAAATTTATATGCTATTCGGTTGTAGCAGCCACAACAACGTGCCTAATATCTGATCAATCGAGAGGGCATGTGATCAAAGGATTGTCAAATTTAGATTCGAGACTTTGAAATTGTGAGTCTTAGTCTGGTCCAGTCATATGCATTTCAGGGCTATTTTCGAACAGAGTACGACAACCACACATTGACCAAGACATTCTGCTTGACTAAGTCTTAGATTTGGTCAATTGAAACTGTTGAGTATTTGCTTCTGCTATCGTGATGGTTTTGTGGGCAGAAAACTATTTTATCACTGACTGGAGCGCCTAAAGTCGGAGTCGGCGACGTCAAGTTGAACTGCATATGAGCCCGTCTGAACCCACAGTAATAGAGGTAACAGTATAAAAACTTTGCATTGATGTGTCTACTCTTCTCAATCAATTGGTTTTAAGAATGAATTTCTAACCATCATCGGGATTCTATTGCCACCATAATATTTACTTGCCCCCTCGTGCAGCTGACCTCCTCGCGGTGGGGGGCGGGCAACATGTCTGGGAAGTGCGGGTAGAGTAGCTATAGTTGAGCTACCCGTACTCCCCAGACATGGCTAAGGAAGCGCAAAACCCCTATGATGACAAGAAGAGTAAGACAGGCCTCGGATATTGCCAAGCCTGCTATGCCAGGGCGCCCTTCGGAGCCAGGCCTAGAGTATGGTAGCATGCGAGCGTCTGGTGGTCGGCTTGTCCCGCTCGGCAGCCGGCCGGGTTCAACCCGAAACGGCTACGAGCTTCCCGGCAATGGTCTCGCAAACCATTACGGGGGTCAAAGGGGAGATGCGCTATGCCCCGAGGGGGGCATAACTGGACTTTCGGCTTTTCGACAACTGCATCGACTTAGGATAGGCACATGGAACATTTCTTCGCTCACAGGAAAAGACCTTGAGCTCATTGGGGAGGCTACTAAATATCGACTAGATATAGTTGGTATCTCCTCAACAAAGCAAAGGGGTTCTAGAACTGTAGACCTTTTGGATGGGTGGAAACTCTTCATGTCAGGAGTAGCACCTTCAATGTCTGCTCAGGCGGGAGTGGGGATACTCACGAGTCCCAGGCTGGCAGGCAGAGTACTGGAGTGGATACCATTGGGAGGGAGAGTTGCGATCTTAAAGCTTAAGCTTGAAAGGTCAACTCTGGCAATGGTGCAGGTATATGCGCCGAATCTGGAGTCGGAGTATGCAGCTTTCTTGGATGAAGTAGATGCCGCCTTAGAACAGGTGGCAGATATGGACTCTTATCTCCTGATGGGGGACTTCAATGCTCACGTGGGTGTGGACGTAATGACATGGGGAAGTGTGATTGGGAGAAACGGTGACCCGGATCAAAATGCGAACGGAGAGAAGTTGTTGGACTTTTGCTGAGCAAATGGCATATCCATTATGAACACCTTCTTTCCGCACAAAAACATCCATAAACACACATGGTACCGTCAGAGTCTTCAGCAGAAATCGCTGATAGACTTCTTTGTGGTATAATCGTGTGTTAAAAGGATGGTTTGTGACGTTCGTGTTGTGAGAGGGGCTGAACTGTCAACTGATCATCACCTCGTGTTGTGCAAATTGTATCTCAACGATAAAGTACCTGTCCTACCAAAGCGTAAACCAAGGCTGGTGACACATATACGGTGGGAGAGTTTACAGAGCGATGAGATACGGGAGGAGTTTGCACGACAGGTATCCGAAAGGTTTGGACAAATTCCAACTGTTCCGACAAATGTAGAGGAAGAATGGCGGTTGTTTTCAACAGCAGTCATTGCCTCTGCGGGAGATGTTTGCGGAGTGAAGCGGCTCGGTGTGGCGGCTAGTGGTGAGAAAAGAACTGCGTGGTTTAAAACACCCGGAGTTCAAGAAGCCATCAGAGAGAAGAAGAAAACCTTCAGGGTGTGGATCTACTTGGGGGATTCAGCTTCTCGAAACCGGTACATGGAGGCGCGAAGAGCTTGCAAGCTGGCTGTTAAAGCAGCTAAGGAACAGTCTTGGAAGGAGTTCGGTGAGAAATTGGACTGTGATCACAGATCTGCAAACAAGGTGTTCTGGCAGACAATCCGCCGTCTCAGAGGAAGGAAGTTTAACATCATCGAAGGAGTCAAATCCAAAGATGTTGTACTTCTTTCCGATGAGAAGGACATCTTGCGCAGATGGAGCGAGCACTTTTCGGAGCTGCTCAATCCGGAACAGGGCACTGAGGATGGCAGATCCATGGTTTTGAGTAGGGCGGAGAATAGTCCCACCGTAGAGGAGGTGACTTTGGCGATTAAAGCGCTAAAAGTCGGCAAATCTGCTAGTGTGGATGAAATCCGTCCAGAAATGCTTAAAGCTTTAGGTAAGAGGGATTGCTCCAATTATATGGGTATATCTCTTTTAAGTCTCCCCGGAAAAGTCTTTGCAAAGGTGTTGGAAACGCGTTCCAGAGCTGTGGTCGAGTCCCGGTTGGGCGATGAGCAGTGCGGCTTTCGTCCAGGTAGAAGCACAACCGACCAGCTGTTCACTCTCAGAATGGTACTTGAGAAGGCCTGGGAGTATGCCAAACCTATCTACAGTTGTTTTGTGGATTTGGAGAAAGCATATGATCGGGTCCCTCGAGGTAAGCTCTGGAGTGTATTGCAGGAGTACGGGATTACGGTTCTCTCCTGAGGGCCATTCAATCTCTATACACAAACTGTAAGAGCTGTGTTCGGATGAACGGCGTTAGGTCGACACCTTTCAATGTGGGGTTTGGACTTCGCCAGGGGTGCGTTCTGTCACTTCTCCTTTTCATAGTGTATATGGATTGGATGTTACACCGCAGCCTTGGTGAGGAACGGTTCGAATAGGGAGACTTAAGGATAAGTCATCTGCTTTTTGCTGATGACTTGGTCATCCTTACGTCCACCCAGACCGAACTTCAGCGCGCACTAGATAGGTTCGTCGCCGTCTGTGTTGAAGCTGGGATGAAGGTAAACGTGAACAAATCAGAGGTAATGGTAATTTCCAGAACACCTGTCCAATGCACTCTGCATGTTAGTGGAGTCGCATTGAAACAGGTGGAGAAGTTTAAGTATCTAGGGGTCCTATTCACGAGTGATGGTAGGAGCAATACTGAGTTATCCTGTAGGATTGGTCAGGCTGGAGCAATTTTGAGACAGCTTGGTCAATCTGTTGTCAGGAGGGCCGAACTTGGCATCGAAGCTAAGTTGTCGGTCTTTAATTCAGTGTTTGTTCCGACTCTCACCTATGGTCATGAGGTTTGGGTAATAACCGAAAGAATAAGATCGCGGATACAAGCTGCCGAAGTGAGATTTCTTCGTTGTATTGCTGGGGTGACTCGCCGAGATCGGGTTAGGAACACCAGAGTACGCGAGGCACTCAGTGTCGAGCAGCTACTTCTTCGAACGGAGAGGTCCATAGTTCGATGGTTTGGGCACGTTCAACGCATGTCCCCAACTCGGTTTCCAAGACGTGCCATGGAATCCGTGCCATCGGGTAGACGTCCAATGGGTAGGCCTAGGATGAGATGGCTGGACCAAGTCCGAAATCTCACCTCTACCCGTATGAGGATAGCCCCTGATGAGTTAGCGTCGATGGCGGAAGATCGGCAAATGTGGAGAGTCCACTTAAGCTCCATAAACCCGCGACCCTCATAGTGGATAAGCGGGCCATTGGAAGATGATGATGATGATGATGATGATATTTACTTACATCGACCGTAAAATAGATTTCAGGAATCACTTGCTTTCTCACGACCATCGGGTCGGTAAGCTCTTTCTAATGACATCATAGATGTCAAAGTGTCTTAATCAGAGTTTCAGCAAAGACCCAGTAGTTGTAGTTAAAAAATGTCCCAAAGGGCTGACAACACTCGCAACCACCCCAAAAATTGCAAAAGCGAAAAAAAAGAAGGCAATGTACCAGCACATCTACAGACAGATACATTCTTGTAGAACAAGAAGAAGAACAACAACAAGATACACACACTAATTAACGCCCTGTTTACCTGTCTCGATTGAAGCACGTCGTCGTCGCCGTATGCTGGCGTATCCTTAATGAATACATAAAGCATGACAGTAGGGCCACGCAACACCACTGTGCGAGTACAAAAGTAACGTTACCCTCAGCGATCATTAAAAATGAAGTGCAAATGTTCCTGTAGGCTGAGATGAAGGGGTGGCAAGGATGACAATGGTTAACTCTGTTTTTTTTTTCTTTTTGTACTCCTTGCTCTTCTATTCTTCTCCTTAGCATTGCCTCTCGTTCAATTACTTTGTTATGCGGCAACTGGATGGGGTTGTGGGATGAGAATAGCTAGTAGGAATCTCTACCAAAGTGAGACAAGGTAAATGGGGGCAATGTACATATTGACACAAGCCCAGGGATCGGGTTGGGAGGTAGAAATGGGGTTCAACATGCAGGTACGTAATTTTTTAATTTTTTCCTTCTTTCGCCTTAAGAAGGATTTTCCCAGACAGATACAGGGAGAGCACACACAATGTTCCTTGGACATTAACGTACAAATTGTCGGAGAACAATTAAATTAATGTACTTTCTCTGTGACGGGCTTTATGCGTTGCACTTTGAAGTCCTCCAGTCTAGTCTAGGGTGCACAAAGAAAATGTTCACTTAAACTACATGAAAGGCAAAGACAAAATGGCACTTTTGTCATGAAATCCTTGTTGGAATTCAATTTGTGTTCTCCGCTGCAATGGAATTTTGAATTCACAAAGAGTATCCTCGCGATATAGTTATCGAATAAACCGGTACATTTAAGCTAAGTGTATTAAAGTCTCTGGAAAGATAAAATTAAGACAGACCGACTGACAGGAAGGCTGGCACAGCCATTTCTGAGAATTCTGAAACAACTAGGATGCACCCTGATAGGAGCAGGAAATTAAATTGAAATGCAAAGGTTGGGTGTTACGCACCTGTACATGGAAAGAAATTGAGGGAACTGTTAAAGAAATACTAGGGCGATCGACCGTAGTCAAGAACGATGGCAGAGCAAGCTGACGGTAGCATGAACGGCACAAAGTTCCTCCATGACTTCATCAAATCACAGACGTGCAATGGAAAACATCCGCAGAAGTATGATAATTGCTTTTTAGTTGAAACGCGATTCACTCGATTAAATGTTGTGCGCAATGAATTGCACAGCTCGAGTCCGCACAAGTCGTAGAACTTTGGTGCGAGAATTTGGAACAAATGTTGGGTGCACGCAACTTTTGATGGTGACCTCGCAGTTGTCACAAAAAATGGGAAATGCAGAAAAGAAATGAGACTTTTCAAGTGCCCTCGGCAATTTTTGTGGCAAAACACAGTCTGCAACTTCTGTTTCCCTCGTGGGTAATAGAGTCTCTACTACTCCTAGACGCCATCATGATCTGTTTCTGACAAAATGTCTCAGTTCTCTTCTCAACTGTTGGGCTACTTAAACACTAAAATCGGAAAGGAGGACATATTTGGCAGGACAGTTGAAAAGCACAGCCAACACGGCCGACACATACGTCTGCAAACGGATTTACGCTAATTGTCTTTGCTGCGCGGCGGATAGTCACTATAGCGCACGGTTTCCTCAAAGGAATGATCATCAACTAATAATGACTCCAGACAACTTTAAAATAAGGAGCGTGTCATTAGCCGAACTTTGCGAGGTAATAAAAAATCTAAAGAATAACAAGGCTCCTGGATATGACCTAATAACCGGACAGGTCCTCAAGGAGTTGCCAAATAAAGCGTTAATAAAACTCCTTTACCTTATAAATGCTTCGCTAAGACTATTATACGTTCCAAGGCAATGGAGAGTCGCCGAAGTTATAATGGTTTCAAAACCGGGAAAACCGCCAAACGACAAAAAGTCGTACAGACCGATATCGCTCCTGCCGATAATATCAAAGGTTTTTGAAAAACTCTTATTGAAACGGTTAAAACCGGTAATTGAAGAAAGACGTTTGATTCCTGATCATCAATTCGGGTTCAGAATCAAGCATTCCACAATTGACCAGGTTTATAGAATAACCAACGAAATTGAGAAGGCCATAGAAGAGAAAAAGATATGTTCTAGCGCTTTTCTTGACGTTTCTCAAGCCTTCGATAAGACAGGTACTTCCGGAAGAGTTGTACAAAATCTTAGAGTCGTACTTGGAGAACAGACTTTTCCGTGTCAAGCATGGAGCCGAATACTCGGAATTCAAGGAAATCGCTGCCGGAGTTCCACAAGGAAGTGTTCTTGGTCCAGTCTTGTTCTTGCTCTATACTCGCGATATACCCCAAGAAGAAGGCACCGTTGTTGCTACGTTCGCGGACGATACGGCTATTCTGGCAACAGAAAATTCAGTCGAGTCAGCAACTGTGAAGCTTCAACGAGCTTTGGATACAATTTGCGAGTGGACAAAGGTTTGGCGCATTGTTCTCAACGAATCCAAATCTACGCATGTTAACTTTACTAACAAGAAAATTAACAACTTACCCGTTTTCATTAACTCGGTACAAATACCGTACGCAAACGAAGCAAAATATCTAGGAATGACACTAGATGCGAAACTCAAATGGAAGCCGCACGTTAAAAAGAAACGCGACGAGCTCGAAATTAGATTTAGAGAAATGTATTGGCTGCTTGGAAGATATTCCAAATTAAGCATGTATAACAAATTGCTCTTATATAAGCAAGTCTTAAAACCTGTATGGACGTATGGTATACAACTTTGGGGTTGTACCAAAACCAGCAATAGAAATATTTTACAAACCTTTCAAAATAAGGTGCTCAGAACAATCGTTAATGCGCCGTGGTACATTAGAAACGACGATATCCACAGAGACCTCGGTGTAGCTACCGTCGAAGATGAAATAACAAATTTTGCTCGCAAACTCCGTGTTCGCCTTCATGGACATTGCAATAACGCCGTACTCCAAATTCTGGACGTGACAAACCTTGTGCGCCGACTACAAAGAACGAAACCGTTCGATTTAGCGCAATAAGGAATAACCGCTTATAATGACGGTATTAGTAGGTGCTTTTGCTGGAAAGCTACCTACACAACGCGAATTATTATTATTGAAACTTAAACTACTTGATAAGGCTTTTACGTACTTAGTCGTAGTCAACACGAAAAGGGGAGGTGTTTTTAGTGAGTAAGAATCTCACAATACCATGAGCACGTGCCGTAGATCCTCATGGTGTCTCATGAAAGATTTTCACCTACCCTCGCAAAAAAAAAAAAAAAAAAAAATCAACTAATTAATCAAATTTACCACATTGTGATCGACGCAAGGCACGCCTCCAGTATGTAGATGTCAGGAATAATTCCGAGCTGCCAACATCGAGTCAGTGAAGGGCGACCTCAACCAACTTTTGCTGTAAGCAATCTAAAGTAGTTGGCAGCTTGATCGAGCTGGGTGAGGAGGCTCTGGTTCATCCCGAGTTCCAGTAGTTTCATCATAAGTAAGATCGAGCTGATCCTGAAAACTCTTCATCCAAGTGAAATTGAATCAAATTCGGACTTGAATTCTGGTGGACATCAAGAATAATTCGCGGAAATTCATTACGAATTCACCAGTGCAATGACTTAAACCCGACATAAACACATCAAAGAAGCAAGCGGAAGTGAGCGGACGGGTCATCTGCTTATAGAGAGGAAGCTTACCTTATGGTGTCGGGTGAAATGTAGCGAACGTGATAGTAGGGTTTGGTCCCAATGCCTTTGCTGAATTTTTATCCAGTTTATAGAAAGAAAAAAGCAAGACGTTCAGCCGTGTGTGTGAGGTTGTAGAAAAAATGGGGGAAAGAACAATTAATTAATTGAAGCACGGTTTAGGCCAAAATATAACCTTTTCACATTTCGCTGCGTATATTTATAAGCTGTGGGTACAGTGCTGTAAAAAAGACTGAGAGACGAATTAGACTGCCATTATGAAAACACTTCAAGAAGCTATTTTAAAGCCAAACATTTTAGAATGACATCTGATACCAGCATATCGGGATCGATGTCAAGGGGATATCAAGCCAGACAAACCGTTCAGTTCGTCAGACGTATGCGGAGATTGACGCCAAAATTTAAACGATGAGGGCGACTCTGCACAAATTTCTGGTCGCTTGTAGCGAAATCGGAAGACGATGAGACGAGCCATTGGATTTGATTTGACTCAGTCAGGTACTTCGTGACGGTCATGGCGCTTGCAGTCAGAAGTTACCCATGGAAGCGAAAACCAAGATATCAAGGACCTTCTTTTGCGCTCATGATATGCTTTTTGTTTGAGTGAAAGGGACTTGCAGGTCGAGTTGAAAACTCCGAATTTTTATGATAAGTCGTGCACACATAGGTTTTTTATGCCCTATCGAAAGCCCATGCTATAACAACTGAGCCACAGACTATATTCTCTGCATTCAATCTTCTTAGGGTAATAAGATGTTGGGGCAAAAATGGATACCATATCTGAGACTTTATCAAACCCAAGATGAAATCTAAACTATTTTGAGTCCGCGAAGCCTGAGGAGCAGCCGCTACAACTAGAAGAAGGGTACTGACATTCATAAGAGTCAGTAGGAACAACTCCTGGACTATGGCATGAGCTATCCTCCGAAATCAAGACGCAGTGCTTGATTGACACTACATTGCAAAGTAATCATTTGAATTGAGATCTCAAGAGCCATCGATCTTAGCCGTAACAGTCACAGTAGATTAAGGGTTGCGGTGGGTCACCTCGGTCACAGGTTGGTTTTTGTGATGGCTGGTTTGTGATGCCTCACTTGGTCGCAGACGGGAATCATCCTTGGCGCATTAGGCGACAGAAAGAAAGAAAGCGCACAACATCCAAAGCATAAAGTCCTTGCCTACGACAGATTGACTTTCAAACCCTAAAAGTTATCAATAACAAGACAGGTTGATCGTTAATGGCCGTCAGTCACAATCTACAAACAAAACAAACAGCTGGCGCGACAGCTCGGTATGAGCCAATGACTAGCTTCTTGCAATCATTCGTGTTGCGCGTTTTGTATTGTTTGCACGAATGGAAGGGACCTAGAATTTACTTCCGACTCCGAATGGTGAATTGAGAAGGTTTTTCATGACAGATTATACTCCCGGAGGCTTGTCATTTCCCGACGAGAGGTGGTTGGGGATTGAACCCAAACCGCTCGGTCAGCAGTCCAACGCACTTACCACTGAGCCATGGCAACCACTGAGCCACGACGTCAAGATCTCCTTTGTTAAAATTCTGTTACAGGATCAGAAATGCTTAAAAGCCTTGATTGCCTTGAATGGAGTCAAACTTTATTCAGTTTAAAGAAAAGTTCCACTATCACCATCTTAAACAGCACATGCTCTCCCCCTAAGCTCGACTAAAATCTAAGTTCGAAAGTTAATTTGACCAACAAATTTATCAAAAAAATTCTTCCAGTGTCCAAACTCTCACGTTTCAGCCCCCAAAAACCAGTCCGGAGATCTTTTTAACCAAATTACAATGTAAATCCTTCTTCCGTATCCTCTTTGTAAGGCAACTAGCGGCCAAACTCAAAACTTTCATTGATATCCGAGCGACCCCTACACTGGCTGTGTCTAACTAATTTGTAAAGTACCACGAAGAACACATTGCGGTGAGACTCCTGCAACTATACACAGTACACACACACCCCCTGGAGTGTTGTCGGGTAGGCATCTGCCCGTCTGGTGTAGCATAACTACTTTGGCCCACATTTAGGTGCACGTAAAACGGATTAAATGTGTACCCACTTCATAACTTCTAACAGAAGATAGATAGATACAAATGCACTTACCAACTCTCTTTCGTCCCCGGTCTGGTCTGAAACGTACTCGCCCCTCATCTATCGAGGCTGGGAAATGTGTCTGAAGTTGGTAAGATACTGTGTCGTATCCCATCTGAAGGATACTCACTCTCTCTACACACCCGACCACAGACAGACAGACGGAATGCATAGAGATTAGTTTAAACACGCATAGTTTTCGGTATAGAACTTCGGCAATGATAACAAGTGGTACATGGATGGTACATGGCCATGGAAATGTGGTGGACGTGTTACGTTCCACACGCCAAGCACGACATCATATCTAAAACTTTAGCACAAATTCGTGCTTCCGATAATAGTACGGCATTCAGTTGTACTTTTCCCGTTGTGAGAAAGGGGAAGACGGAGTGGTTGGAGGAAGTTTTGTAAAAATGAGTTTCGGAGCTTATCGCTTGGGCAAAGGAGGACGAAGGATTCGGACTTGCAGTGATTTAGCATGAATGTTCATTTAAATTGAATTAAATGTAAGGAAAGGGGTGCTGGTAATCTGGTGCTCATAATGGGGCTACATCTAGACTAAATGTGTCCCCATACAAGCCGGGACTTATATTACCTATTCTAAGGGAAGGGATCATAAGGTGAAAGAATTGACTAAATATAGTTTTTAATGATTCATTTAGGCACGAAAAATTCGAGTTTGAAGGTGCGTGGTTGGTCATGAACTTCAACCATGAGGTCTTCTAAATTTTTTTTTTTATAATCCACAGGCGGATCAAGGGATATGAATACCATTTTAATGTTATACACACACCGCGAGTGAGGTGCATTGGTTTGAAACTCAGGTAGTGGTAGGTTTCATTGGGGTCCAAGGGTGGTGTCCAGGCTAGCTGGGGACGCTTGTGGTGTTTGTCATTGCTATAATTCACAGGAATTCTTTCTCCTGATGTCATAATCAGTGTCAACTCAATCAACTATTCAAGCCATGACACTCTACTACCAGTGTTATGCCTTCGCAGAAGACACTCCATCAGCTTTCAAAATTGATCGATTTTTATTTATTTAAGAAATAAATGTTTTTCCGACATCAGGAGTTGAACCCGGATTTTCAGTGTGACAAGCGATGATGCTAACGACTGCACCATGGCCACCCACCAAGTGAGGGTTTGAGAGGGTTTGGGTGTGTGAAAGGACGCAGGTCGTAGTAAATGTACACATGGCGATTAGGTGCCATTTATAGTGCCTTGCCAACCTTGACATATGTATTTGTTTCAAGTCTCTTACGAACTATTGTCTACCAACGTTAGCCGACGATAACCCACTCGTGTTTTCTGAGGATTTTGGGCCGTAATCTCTGATTCAGCAACGCTTAATTCTGAGACTTGACCTGTGGAATAAGACCGATGACGCATAAAGAGGATTAAGTCAAGTCATGAGATGCTTGGACGCCTTAATGGAAGACCGTGGTTATAGCCTGGCGAAAGAGAAGATGTAATTCCGCTATACTTTTACGAAACCACCCATCGTAGTAGTCGCATCTGTGTCTTCCATCTCATCGACCGCTAAACATAGAGTACGTCTATGAACCTAAGGCAGAAATAGGAATTGGAACGACGATTGCAAAGACGAAGGATCTCATCAAGTAACAATTGCAATTGCGATGGAGCTCAGACACATACAACCATGATTAATAGAGTACTTGGCGTGACATGGCATTACTTTATATCAAATGCACAGCCTACAGCTGTCGTCTGCTGTGGTGTTGGCCGGTAATACTGTAGAGTCAACCAAGGTGGATTTCTCTGGCCTTTTAGACGAATCCTCGGGGAACACTTGACAACCTCAATACGTAGGTTGGTCGTAGCAGAATTGCAAAAAGCTGCATCTCGTCCAGAGGAGGACCATTGGAGTGGTGTACAGACAGCTGAGAGGCAAGCATTCGTAGACGAATTCAGTTCCATGTCATTATGGAAGAGAGATCAATGGGCATCGACACCTACGAGTTCTATTAAAATCAAATTCTGCCCTCCTTCAGGGACGACTGACCGTTCGAACTCGAGCTCGAGAGAAGTTGTGTCCTTTTTCTGTCAGACTGCTCGGCTTTGAGTTCTCGGTGGGTCACGCCCGCTGGGCCCTTATGTCCTTTACTGAGACTTTTGGTCGTCCACCCTCAAGTTCGCGATCGGTTTGTTCCTCAACGGTCCTATATCAAGATCAGTACCTTCCCCTTAAGCTCATGAAGCACATTCAAAGCATTAAGAAAATTAAACTCACAAACTCAAGGAATGGTCAGCGTCCAAACGCCAGAGGTCACAAGATGGAAGTACTAAATTGGCTAAAAGCCAATCACCAAGGTTAAAAGCCATTTAGAAATCGTGTTCATTGGCAAAAATGACCAAGACGGTTGTATCACGGTTGCGAAAAGGACGAGTAATCATCTAGCGGTCCAGCATCCTTATGCATGAGCTGGCATCAAGAAGAGACCAAAGGTCGAAAAATATCTAAAAAAAATAGCTGGCGAAACAGTACGGGATGACTCAAGGCCTAACTTCTCGCAACCGTTCATGTTATGCGTGTTACATTTTCGCACGAATGGAAGGGACCTATAATTTATTGCCTATTCCGAAAGGCGAATTTTTCATCTAAAGTTTGTTGTGCGACCTCTTCGATTTTAATTCCTTCAGGCTGAATGAAGTAAATCCTACAAAACTACGAAGCTCTTTCATGACAAGTTATACCCGGAGGCTTCTCATTCCCCAATTAGAGGTAGTGCCGCAAAAAATGTTCGGTGGACATGGCTGAGGCTTCAACCCGCTCGCACAGCAGTCTAACGCAGTAACCACTAAGCCACGGTGACCACGTCTTTGTTCGATAAGTTGTATTAGATGGATGTACTTCTACCCCCTTCTCAACTAACCCTGACGTTCCCCAACGCTGCGTGCTCTTCCCGACACTATTTTGACATTCATGAATTACCTTCTCTCTTTTACTCGCAATCCAATCTATTCCAGTGATGTCTTCTATTTCTAAAACGAGATACCAATGTATGAATGAATATTGAGGAATCAATTGGATTGTCAAGATCATCTTTGAAACCCGAAAATTTCAGAAACTGCGAAGGGTGGTGCTTGATCCCTAGGTTTTCTCAAGCGGTGCAAACTGTTCTTCACTCCTATAGAATTAGCTACGATCTGTAAAGCTAAAATTCATCCGAAACTGGAATTGAAATCTCATGCCTGGCCAGGACCTCCTGCATAATTCTTGAGTTTACTCGATCGTGTTTAGAGGCAAGCGTTTAGACTGATCGGTCAATTTGCAGTCGAATTCACTCTCTTGAACACTACCTTCGGGCATTACGTTCGGGCTCTTAAACTGGTATTTTCACCACAACTATTCAAACGAAAAATATATGTATGTAGTTGTATCCAACCAGTTCGTGTGCTTAATCAAAATAATGCACATTATCGCCTCACTACCGTTGCTTCCATCTCTCATCTCTAACACTTCCTTTTTCCTTATTTTTGTATCCAAGATAGCATCTCAGATACCTAGATAGGAAAGTGAACAAAGATTATTTCTAGAATCTTATGGTTGAGAAGAAATCCGTCCGAATGGCTTCATCATTCCACGACATCGAAAACAATGGAGAAATCTGGAGCTTAGCCTCATTTGTTCCCATCAGAAGGGTGGAGGATTTCAAAAGCCCCAATATATCCGATTGGAAGAAATCGTTACAACTAAACTGTTTTACGGAAGCACTCAAATGAAACCTCATGTAAGGACTTTCTCTACGACCAACAGAAAGTTCCTTCAAAACTGGGTAAATGTCTTACCGCATCGCCTCCATCCCTTTAAACACTCATGTTCTACGAATCACCATAGCGACACAAGCCACTCAAGGAAATAACTTTAAACACTTCACATTGCATCACATACCCCCTGGATATCCTATGCCATCCTTGGACATGCCTGCATTAAATTACCCGCATATGGTCATCCGTCATGCATTGTAACTGACAGCAGTAATTTGTTGTTTGCACCATTTATCGGCCGTTATAAATCAGACGACAGAGCAAGGATAAGAAATTTTATTGAAGGATTTTCCCTTCACCCATTACAGTCTCCGCACCCGTTCATGGCCAAGATCAAAGGGATAACAATTTGTATTTGCACAATGCCTGCGTTGATGGGGTGCTAATGAACATGACCACTTTAAGTTTGCCCAAAGTCTCAGTCTCAACATCCGGCTGGATTGGATGTTGGCCAAGAACAGAAAAAAAAGGACGAATCTAAAGAAAGGAAACAAGACAAAAGGAGGTGGAGAAGCAACAAACAACCCGCTTGGCAGACAGCAACGAGCAAACGCCACACTAAATGCAAAATGGAAAGTTATCTCAGGCTCGGCATCCTTCAGATTACGAGCCGTCTTAGGAATTCTCCGTTAAATACTTAATGTCGGCCCATTACTGCATTCGAAAGTTGTAAGTATTTTTCGAAAAACTCCACATAGAGAGAGAGAGACGGAGACAGGCTGGAGAATTAAAAGAAACGGCCGCCGCCGCCGCCGTCTTCGTACTTCTGAAGAAACAAGGAGGCGACTGTCCGATGGTGGTAATTAGGAAACTTTTTCCACCCCATTTCTGACAACATTAGCATTAATTGCATTTTATCCTAGAAGCAGCACATGTTGGACCGAAAGGACGAGCGAGGAGTTGCTGATTACTTATTTATTAGCTTATTTTTGCCATTCGGATATCGTTCCGGAGAAAACGGGGGGTACTGGAAAGTTGTTGCCTTTTAAAGGATTTAATGGACTGTCTTAGATAGTCAAGGGAATTCCGGGAGTGGTGGTGGATCTATGACAACAGGATTGAAAGGTTCATTTCATTCAGTGCGTCAAGGAATTTCATTTGACAAACTTTTGATTTGACCCATTAGGTCAAAACGATTTGATTAGTAGGAAGTGTCAAATTGGTTAAAGACACAAAAAAGGTGTCAAAGCTGATCTAAGACGGGGGAGTGTTAGGCCAGTTGTGGATTAGTTTTTGAACAAAGAAACGATGGAAGGCAAAGTTTTTGAATCAAACTTTAATTCGAAGATGTGATTTTGAATTGGAACTGCTCAAAGTGGGAACTTCGTTGAGGAAAGCGAGAAACGTGAAAGCAGAGCCAATCGGCATCAGATGTTTGAAACTAGAAATGAACTACTTTACGTCAAACTCCGATTTCCACCTAAACTTTCGAGCACTCCTGCCTTTCGGTGAAGGTGAGCCAAAGGAAGAGTCTTCACATTTTGAATTTACTTAGGCAAATCCACTATTGTTTGATTAAGGCCGCTTCAGTCAGAGTCCTGGGACCAAACCCAGTAAAGGTCAGTCACACTTAACCTCGCCTTACACGGTTGGATTCTGGGATATGGTGTGATTGGCTAAAGGTACCAAATTCAGGATAAATTCGGGATGGGCAGTCATTACCTGGCTGGTCTGTAAATAGAATTATAATTCGATTCTTAGAAATAACCCACTAAACAAGAACCAATTTGCCTATTAAGCTCGAAAATCCACTTTTCCAGGACTATACCGCCTCGAAAGAAAAATCGAAGGCACTGAGGTCTAGAGAAATAGCTCTAGGCTCATTTTTGAACTTTTGACAACACGTCAATCGCCTCCATATAGGCTTGTCATCCGTCCTCCTTTCCCCGGACTCTGTCCTCTTTTAAAGGGTATCCGGGGGATTTCCGAAACTTGTCCCGGGTTTTTAAGAAATTTATTATTATTCACTGAAAATCTATCTATGAACATCACGTGGTGAAATGGTCGCGAGCAGACTAAGCGTAGATCTTGACTGATGCGAGTGAGATAGCAAGAGAGCAATTGATGGCTTTCGTTCGCATGTGCTTACGATTGACGGCAATCAGTACCACAACAGAAAAAAACCGGAACTCTGCCACTTACTATCAATATTTCAAGTATGTCCAGGGTTATGGACGTAATGTTCACACCGTTCACTCCAATCATCCCCGACTGCATAGAGAAATAACAGACCAGTCACCTCTTTTCACTTTGACTCAAAACTTGCGTAGTCACTCTTAAGAAACAGGGTAAATTTAAGGGCCAGACGCTGAGTCCAATCTGCATTGGTTGGAAGCACCACGGAGAGCTCTCAAATGAACGACATGTGCCGACTCTGCTATGAAAATCAAAAGCATATTTAGCACAATCGCCTTGCCATAGCAGTTTCAAACACTTCACCAAGGCATTTCCCTAGTAACCAACAACCTCTTCTGCTAGCACTATCCTGAGATTCCTCTACGACCTCGATCTTGCTCAAAATCTTTCTCAGTTGTAAGAGAACTTTTCTTGATACAAAAGACCTTTTAGGTCGCAATGCATTATCGGCCATCAGATTACGTGCGTTCCGGCTCAGTCCGAGAAGAGAGCAATTCTACGGACAGATTATGGTGAGGGCTTCAGAATATGCTCTGATAAATCCACCATTGCCTGAGGGGTTGGTTCCCTATCAGGTGCGTCCCCGGGTGGTGGATAGGGGGAGCCGCAGCAAAACACAGCGCTGTGCTTCTGCGGTGAATGAGGTGATAGCAGTGATGAAGGGACATTTCCACTGTAAAAGCCCGTGGCGAACCAAGGTGCACAGGCGAGGCCTATGTGAATTTAGCCTTACCCCGGTATAGGTGGCTCTGCCAGGGTGTACACTTTTTTTCCGGCCATACTGGTGTGAACAAAATTGATAACCCCTAAAATAACCCCCCTAAATCCAACTCATCGTTGGCTTCGGTCACAGACGCCCTAGATGCAGTCGCGGTCGCAACAGGCTCAACAGTCTACCAAATTGGCCCCTTGGGTTAGGTTAGGTTAAAGTGAGTGTTCGCACCTACATGCAGACTCATTTATACCAAAAGAGGTCCTTCGTGATATCACAGGATGTATTACTAATCCAGAACTACTCTGGGGATCAATAAAACCAATTAGAGCTTGCTACGAACCGAAGGATACTGCAGATGTCAATGCGTGCTATGTCACTGAGATCGAAGAAACAAGCTCCTAGATGGGGCAGTTTTTTTTTGGACTGGGCTGGACAGTTGCAAGGGAAATGAAGGATTGTTTCGTCCTCTTTGTCATCCCTGCAGATTCTGCAGAAATCATTAGAGAAGAGTCTTAGGGTCTTGCCATAAAGGCCTGTGAGTACACTGATAACAATTCTGGGTTGAGGTCGCTAGGACCAAACCATTTTTGCGATTTTAACCTAGCTTAGGGCACATCTGTCTGCGGTTTTGTTTACCTGCGTTGATTTTGTGTATGTAGCGAGCGGTAAAACCATATCCTCATCCTCAAAAGAGACGAGCGAAGATTTAGAGCAACCTTTGACGTAAGCGAGAACGCTTCCAGCGTCTGTAAAAATCCAAATACCCAAGAACAGGACATTACACCTCAAGAATAGGACAAGAATTCCTTATTCGTCATAATTTCCGCTATAAGACGCTACAATGATCAGAGAGGCGGAAGGAGATACTCACATTGATCTCTTTGGAGCAGATACCCACTCCCTTCTCAAATTGTCCACTTACGTACATTTGTGGTGTTCCTTGCTGTTAACTCTGAAACTAACTCTATTATTCACGTAGAGGTGGAGGAGCATTGCTAAGTTCGCTCATAGAACTTTATATCTTCCCTAAGGTTTTGAAAAATACAAACTACATCACAGGCTTCTCATAAAATCGAGAAAGGATCTCCATCAAGTGATTCGCTTAGAATTAAACCCAACACTACTTGACTATTCTATGACTATCCAGCAGTGCCCGGCCCGTATCCCTTTTCCCAAATAAGCCATTTAAATTCCCTAAAATCTGTACAAAAACATCAACTTCCTCCCGACACGGAGGGAATGTACATAAAAGTTGAAAATAAAAAAAAGGAAAGAAAAATTCCTCTTTCTTCACACATATCGGTCAATTTACGGTTCATTTCATATGTGTGGACGGACAGACACACACAGCCTCCTCCCCGTCCATAAACGAGCACAATGGCATAAAAACTGTCTCCTAATGGAATCCTGCAGATGGACATATAAATTTTCCAGCTTTTTTGTCCTTTTTTCTCCTTTTATTTTGTCCACTCTCTCCGCCATCGAAAATCCACACAAAAAGCCCACTTTGTGCACACTTTTGTCATTTTTTTCATTTTTATTGCCTTGGCGGACATTACTCTCGCATATACACAATCAAAGGATTCCCAACTATAGGCTGTGTGAGATATGTGTTTTTTTTGTTTGCTTCCCTAAAAAGAGGACAAAAAGAAAACGTATCCATATGTGTGTTGGCACGTTGAGCCGTGAGCTGGTAACAAAAAAGAACCAAGCACAGCCTGCCTTCTCTAAAATGGAGCTAACTAATGATGGAAGTGCTTTTATGGTTTCACTTTTCATTTGGACCAACACTCGACTAGGACACGATGTTTGAATGAAACGAAAAAGGGGAAAGAAAAACTGGAACTAAAAAGTAAAATATAGTGGCGATGTCCTACAACTTGAATTAGGAAGGGTATTCGTTCGGATCGTCAGTGGTGTATGACAGCTGTCAGACAAGCGTAATGAAGTAATTGGACAAATTCCATGGTTTTTGTTATGAACCGACAGACTTGTCGTCATGGGGTCTTGTGATATGACTAAGTTGTGAGAAGTGTCACGAATCATACTGGTAGTCATAACTGGGTAAGTTTGAGTGACATTTGTTCTCTTAGTAAATTGTGATGATGACCTGGCGGAACGGTCTTCAACTCTCGGTGGACAAAGTGTCAATTATCATAAAAGTCGCGACGAGTGTTGATTTAGGTCAACAAATTCTTCCCAGATCCGGTTTTGAAACAGAGTCGTGGAACAAGTTACTGATCAATGGACACGGAAACCGCCTAGTCATTGCCTTCAAAGGCACGTATGACACCAACCTTCATTACTCATTAGGCAAGCATACTTCTGTCTTCCAAGCAGAGATTTTTTTCTATCCTAATAGCCACGGACTATATTGTTAGGAAAAATGGGAAGGGTCGGATTATCTACGTCTGTAGCGATAGCCAGGCTGCGCTTAAGGCCTTGCTCAACCCTTTAACCAGCTTCAAGAGAGTGCGAGAATGCAAGAACTCTTTGAATTCGGTCGCAAGGTTGAAGTCTTTGACTCTTGTCTGGGTCCCAGGTCACACTGAGATCTCTGGAAACGAGATTGCTAGACAAGGCTCAGAATAAGTTTTCTTAGGATCTGAACCTGTATTGGGTTTTCTCGCGTCCTCGTTCAGGGCCTCCATTGACGATTTGGTTTCATACAAACACAATTGTATGTGGCACGGCTCTCCAGGCTGCCTGCATCCTAAACGAATGCTCTCGAAAGGCACTAGCCGAACACGACCACAGAGTTTTCGTGAAGCCTATTTTTTTCATTTCTTGCCAAAGGTTCAGCTGCCAGCTTGCAATGCTATATATGGATTCTTAAACTGTTGTTCTATAATGGGTTTCCAGATAAACTTTGGATCAAGAATGACACCAAGCACTGCAGGATACTGAGAGAGGTTGACCGTTCAGAGGGGGGAGAGTTTTGTATTTTGGTTTTTGTAGGATAACACATCATCTCAGTTCAATACGAGAATTATGTAGTCCATCAACGCCCAAGACATTCCAATGAACTGGTTGAAGCGGTAAGAGAGAGTTTTGTCGAGAACCCACATGTGTCGTATCGTCACCGCGCTCAGCATTTTACCGTCAGTGAAACCACCTTGCGACGCATTTTGAAGGATGATTTGCATTTTTTTCCGTAGAAAGTGCAATTGACTCAAAGAATATTGCCGACAGACCGTCCACGTCTCTTGAAATACGGCCAAATAGTCGCTCGAATGGTTGACACTGAACCTGATTTTTGGAAGCAAATTTTGATGACCGACGAGGCCTATTTTACACTCTCTGGCGCCACATTTGAGGAACGGAGAATCCACACAAGATCTATGAAACACCATTCGATGACCAAAAAGTGACTGTTTGGGCCGACGTTTGCGCCAAAACCATCATTGGCCCATTTTTCTTCAAAGTAGGCGAAACAGACGATGGGAATCAATGTCAGTGGATTGCCTGCTCACTATGTCTGCCCACAAATGTGTGAAAAAGGTCTGGACGGTTACTGGTTTAAACAAGATGGTGGCCATGCCGCACTACAAATCGAAACAGTGCAGTTTCTGCAACGAAAATTCCCTGGACGTATGCTGTCAAAAAATGGCGGCATTGACTGGCCACCCAGATATCCAGATTTGACCCCGGAGGACTTCTTTTTGTGGGGTTACTTGAAAAGCAAACATTCGAAATCATCGCTATACCACCCGAGATGCTCGAAAAAGTGATGGAAAACTCAGTAGAAAGGGCACATTTTGCTTTGGTCGATAGAGGCGGCCACTTGATTAATGTTGCATTCAAAAACTAGTCCAAATAAATTGTAAAGGACTTAATTAAATAAAAATACCTCATATATGGCAATCGATTTTTTCTTAAAATTATTTAATATTCACATACCGACCTGAAAAATGGCGCACCCTGTACATACATATTCCTAGTTGGAAGAGAACGAAAATCATCAAGCTTACATGAGTTTCTTATATCAGTCACATAATTCGTAGGCAAGGTCTGACATAAACAAACTGACATTGCATGTCCCTTGCAAGCTCTAGGACTATAATCGAAACCTCCCGACACTTTTAAAAAAAAAAAACCTTTAACAAACGCCAATCAGTTAACACCCATGCATAAATGATTGAAGGAATCGTTTTGATTCTCTCGATTATCCTTTGTTGCCTGATTTCCCTTACAACCGTATCCTGTTATTTCATCATTATTTCATAGCGCACTCAACTCAATCATTGCTTCCCCCTATACCCCGGTCAGACACTAGTACGCGAAATATAGTTATGCGCTACGTCTCAATCGAAGCCGGCCATCGTTTCCCATCGATAAATCGAACTCACACATGCAATAGCAATTGACCCTCACCGCCATATGGCCAAATGTGTTCACAAACTCCGTGAGCATACGAGTGCGGGATTTCGCTGGGCTTACAAGCAAACCCCTGAATTAAATATGAAAGCAAATCAAACAGTTTTAATCGAAAACACTGTTAATGCACGGTAGGGGTTGGAAAAGAATAAACAAAAAAAAAACATTCACCGTCGTCGTGTAATCCGCTCGGCATTACACAGCACTGACGGAGAAAACATAGTTGCCAACCCCGCGTTTTTGTTGCCTTTGTCCCGCAAAGAAATATGGAAAATGCCTGCCGAATGGCTACTGACAAACGCTTGACGGATTCCTCCCCATTGGCATCAATTAAGGCATTACAACGGCTAAAATGACAAATAGTATTAGGTTTGATGAGGACTTGACAGCGCTGTGTTGAATGAATTTTCTTGTCTTTTTCTTCCTTTGTTTGGTGATAATCTGGGGGGGTGCTCTTGCAAATGAGGGTGGAGGAATTGTCTTGCCAACTGTGTGTCCGTGTGGATTGTTTGCGTATGGATTACAAATGGCGGCAATTATTGGCCGTTATGTGACGTAATTTAGATGCAGTGAAGTTTTGCTTGTCATTTACACTTGGATAGGGGTTGGACGGGACTAGGATTGTTTTTCTTTTTTTTATTGTAAGGATGCGCTGTAGAACAAATTTTAATTAGTCCTGTAGTTTGTTGGAGGTTTTTTTGCGTCTTTTTTGTCTTTGTCTTTGATGTCAGAGAGGGGAATTGTCGAGTGAATAGGTGGTGATTAGTGTTAAGTTGTGTAGTCCTAATTGGGGGTTGAAAACGACAGGGTTGCTAACTTAGTGGAACTTCTAACACGAGATTTTGAAAAAGAGGGGATGACTACTAAAAAGTTGAGGCCTAACTAATACTGGACGCAATCTTCACTTAACTATTTTGCCACGAGATGTCGGTTTTCGGAAAAAAATAGTATAATCACAACTTCTTAGAAACCCCGAACCGATTTCAAAATCTCCGGGTACCATTCCAAAGAGTGCAGTGTCCGGGAAAAAAGAGGACGGATGGCAAGCCTACATTATACAGAGCTTGTCTGTTACATCATGAAAAAAGAACTAAACTAGAGTGGGTAATAACAAGCAGGGATCACCAAAGAGTGCTGCAATGGAATCAGCACTAGTCATCAAGACCCTCGGACGCCATTACTATTGTACCTAAGTATCGTTCCTTGAGAGTCAAACTTATAAGAGTCAAACAGGGGGGTAAGCTCACTATTTGGCACGTCTCCAGGAGGTGCTTTTGCGGCAAATATGGTCATAGCAGCGAAGATGAGAAAAATTACGATAATACGATTGAAACTCAGGTGGTATATACACCCAAGAGTCGGTAGAGGGCACGCCTACCGGCAAGGGCTTGGCCCCGAAAGGGAATAAGTCGTCAGAGGCAATTTTCCAAACATTCAGTCTACAAACGTAGGCGGCAACAGTACTCAACTTACCGGGTGTTCCTAGATGCAAACAAAAAGAAAAAGATGCTCTGGAGCCCAGCACAGAAAGATGACTAAAGAGAGTTGAAAGCTTGAGATGGAGAAGCAGAATCCGGCAGGTGTAGTGCCCGCAGATGTTGCCTTTACATCGATGGCTGCGAACTACCAGAGCAATAGCGGAAATAGGAAATTTTGCCCTATAGCTCCCATGGTTTGCGACGCGTCGCTCAAACTTGAGTGTCACCTGATGAGGCCCCGTCTAACTCAGGAGGTAAACGAAGAATGCGCCCCATATGCCATCACCGACAAAATGTGTAAAGTCTTCTGTCGATCATAGACTCATTGCTGCTTCACCCGAACAGGCTAAGGCCAATCCACGGGGAGCGGAGTAAGTAAAAAAATAAAAACTAAAAATAAAGCAACCATTCATGTTGTCCGTGTTACATTTTTCGCAAGAATGGAAGAGACCTACAATTTATTGCTGACTCCGAACGGCGAATTGAGAAGCTCTTTCATGACAAATTATACTCCCGGAGGCTTGCCATTCCCCGAAGAGAGGTGGTGCCGCGAAAAATGTTCGGTGTTCCTGGCTGGGGCCTGCACCCACGCCGCTCGGTCCATCGCACTGACCACTGAGCCACAGCGAATTTAATTAGGCTGTTCCCTAGTTGAGTGAATGAACCAACTTCTTCGCCTATTTTGAAATGTTCACACACATTTCAAGATTAGAGCCGTAGAACGATGACATTAATATGCGCCCATGTCACGTCATCATCTCCACCGAACAGTTCTCCTTAATCTCGTGAAAGTCATTTCCACTTGAATAAATTTCAGCGCTAATTAGCAACACGAGGTACACACACTCTCCATCGGGATCCTCTGCTCCATATCTCTCCTCTTCCTTCATCGCCATGCCAAGAACTGCCACCCTAAGCCACCCTAGAACTCGCAAAACTGTTGTCGGCTTGCTACTGTGCTGCAAATGTTGCAATACATCCCTTGTGAGATTCACTTGGGCTTAGTGTAAATCCTTGCAACACCTTTACGATGTCACGCAGACATTCTCTGAGTTGCACGCAGTTTGGGGAGGGATGCACCCTCCGTTCCCACAGGTTGTTAGTTGCGTTCCATTTCATCTAACCATGGCTCTCCCTGGTGTATCCCGCGTGTGATGTGTTTGTGTCCATGGTATTGTTCCACAAACATCAAAATTGGGGTTAGGTCTTGATGCACGCCAAAGATAAACCCAGAAGGGACGTGCTGAAGCTATAAAAAGAGTTTTCTATGTGCAACTAATTTGTGCATCCTTGACTGTGGGAAGGGACCCTTATCCCATGGTGGTTGTGCATTAATTAACAAACAGAAGAGTCTTCCTTCCAGCGAGGTCGTAAACTTTCCTGACGTCCTATGTGTCCCACGCAACACGCATTCATCCAGCGTTGGGGGGGAATTTTGATGGCAAATTTATGGGATTTACGAGGCGCTGTCCATGTTGATGAATTCGCTTGAGCTCTAGACCGCTGAGATATGGTTCATTGTTTCGGTTTATAGGTGGGTGGATGGTTTGGGGATGACATTACGTTCATGGGTTATGTCGTTAAAATTACTTTGTGAACGGTCATTTGCAACCGTTTGATAAGTTATTGACCTGTAATGTGGGAACTTGTTCGGCGGAGGCGTTCTTATTGATTTAAAGTGAAGCCAAGTGATAGTTAGAAGGACGTGTAGCGTGTCTTTTATGATGTGAGTAGATTGCTAAATTTATGGAGTTTTTTCGATGTCAAACTTGGCAGAGAATGGGAGCAATTAAAGGCAAACACCAGAGACATTGAATCTAGTTTTGAGCGTCTTGATGTCGATTGCCGTCACTGCCTGTCAATGAAATGGAATCTCAGAGACTTAAAAGATCATCGAATTTGGTGTCAAAAGAGGACCTAGTCTGGGTGGAATTGGGATTAATGTCGACGTTATCTTACAGTATGAGCATTGGCATGCAGTAATGGACGCTAAAACTAGGCGATCAGGGAATGAAATGTCAAATGGCGCGAATTCCTTAAGATCAGCACGATGAGATTTAGCGCAATCTACTGCCAAGTATAAGGAAAGTAACATGGAGGAAGCTCACGTCATCCAAATAGGATCAGAAGATTTCCTGAATATGAATGAGGAAAGAACGGAATATTCCGATGCAATGTTCTTGCGATGTGTTATGTAGAAAAATATTCAATTCAACCCTAGGTTTTTGGTTTAAGTTCACCGAACCTATGTAAATCTGGTTGTAGGTCCGCACGCTTTACCAATGTGAAGCAAATTTAAGCGAATAAAACAGAAAACAAACAAATAGCTGGCGCGACAGCTCGGGATGAACTAAGGCGTGTTGTGCGTGCTACATTTTTCGCACGAATTAAAGGGCCCTACAATTTATTGCCGGCTCCGAACAGTGATTTGAGAAGCTTTTTCATGACAAATTGTACTCTTGGAGGCTTATCGTATCCCCGCCGAGAGGTGGTACTGAGAAAAAATTTCGGTAGACATGGCTGGGGCTTGAACCCACGCGGCTAACACAGCAGTCCAACGCACTAACCACTGAGCGAATATCAAAATCCAATGAGAGAAAAAATTTCCTTTTAGGGGAGTGAACGTCTGCATGCCTGAAAGATCTTTTTCGGCAGTTGGTCTTCGATCTGATTTTTCAATACTGCTGTCTGTTTCAGTACCAAATATTGTGTGAGTTTGCTGTGAGCATCGAAATATCAAGCAGCGTGGAATAGAACGTTCAAGAGGACTACAAGTTTTTCCAAACTAACGTCTGCCTACCAACTCCTTGTCCCGTCTCTACGCAGTGAGTGGTGAGTGTCTTGGCACTCAAGTGGAGATCGGATTTCAACCACTTTGGAAGGTTTTTATGGGTAGTTGGCAGTCTTTTTAAGATCCAGAAGGACAGCGAGAGAAGTTTCCAGATAGAATCGAAACGGTGCCACCTGTCATGCCCGAGGCTGTAACAGGCAGTTAATCTACTTTGTCTTTCCCTTTTACTACTTTGTTGCTCTGCCCGTACAAGTTCATGAAAAAATAAAAGTATGTAAGACATAGCCTGTATGGACTCTGCCATTAAAATAATTTTGGCTCTAGACGTCTCCTTAACAGCCATCTTTAGCTCCCTGCTACAAGACATGCTTGCCAATTACTGTTACTTAGTAATCCTCCCCTTCAGACACGACTGGGAAAAGTGCCACCCCCGTCCTTTGGAACACAGTAATGTGAGGTATGGTATGGTAAAATAATGAATGAGATAGAGAGTGAGATGTTCTTCACCAAGACGTCAGTCAGGTCCGTCGTGGGCCCTTCTTTTCACACCGGAAACAGTAGGCATAAATGCAGATTTGGGCCATATGTTGGAAGGAAAATGGGGGCAATTATGGAACTGACACTATTGTGGGTGTGATCTGGAGAATGTTCCTGGAAGCTATCACTTATTCTATTAATTATGAAAAGATGCCGGCCGTCTGATAATAACACAGACGACTACGTTTTCTGCTAAGGCTGGCCAATGTCATAGAAAGCGTTCGTGGTCATTCTCTTCTTCCTCGCATTTTCTGCAATTCTCGGCCTTGCCAGGTTGCAGGAAGTGCAAATTGCGTTGTTTAAATGACGTATGGTACATGGATGGCTTTGAACATGGGAGATGGCTCTGAAAAATTCGGCGAGTCGTTTCGTTCTAGTTAATCTAGGCCTATGTCAGTCCATAAGTTTCTACTTCCTATCTCACACACGTGAAAAAATCATCTCTGTAAGCCACGCTGTTCTAATGAAAATGAACTCAGCAACGACAAAACCGAAACCAGTGCTTGAGGCAGTCAAAATGCTATTACAACTCTATGGATCGGCACAATAGATTCCTCAGAGGGACGGCAGTGTTAGATCGGATCAACTGCTCCCCAATTCAGGGAACTCTAACCGAATCTGATACATAAAAAGGGGTGTTAAGCTGTCACCAAATGTGCCACTTTCTTCCAAAATTTCTGGAATTTCTAGAGCTCTTCCGTTTGACTTCATCCACGTTCGTTTCCTCCATAATCGTTAAGTTATTAAATATTCTTTAGTGGCGACGACTACAATTTTTCCCTTCCTCTCCATCCACAAAGAGGTGAAACCACTTCAACTTAATTGCTTTTCGTTTAATCCCTTGATCATCCCCATCCAGAGCTCCGCAAAACACTTTTTAATAACCATCACAATGTCAACTGACAATTGAATCCCCTGCATCAGAGCGTCGCTCGCCTTTAAATTGCATCAGACAGTGTGGAGCTGCGCTTAACTCGTCCAACTTCAAAATATCCTGAATTATTTGCCCCCCAAAAAGCGTTGACAGCTTTATGAACTTGTGAGGATACTCACCCACCGCGCATCACAAAGATGCACCTTGTATCGTCAAAACCCGAGGGAATGGTTGGTTCGAACCATGTCGACGATTATGATGACATTGTTGATGTCGATGTCTGCATTACATCGGCAACATAAAACATCGTCCTAGATGCTCCTTGGTTAGGTGTGGGTGCCATGAAATTTTAATACGCACATCGTGTAATGGTTATCACAACAATCGGTATACTGCTTCCACAGCCAGTAGACTCTTCGTGACGAGATGGCAGGCCAGGAGGATGAAGAGGACAACCGTAAGTGTTCATCATCATCGTCGCCCATCATCATCATCGTCATCAATAAATGCGCGGGGAGGGTCGCCCGCGATATGGTGCATTACGCTCACTCCATTAAACATCATCAGGAGTCGCAGCGACATTATCACACCGAGTAACATTCAATGCTGTCGCGTGTAACATTTACAAATGGATCTCTCTGTCAGAAGAGGGCTCTCCCAGTCATCGAATGGGGCAACAATGCTGTACCCATTAACTTCACACCACTTATGCTGCGAGATTTATGTGGATTGCATCTTTGCTCCCTCGCGGATACATGACTTAAACCGCGGGCGGGCGGGCGATACTGCAGTAATGGGAGCGACGTTGGCCTTCAGGCCCTAACATGAAGAAAATGACGTAAAAATAATCCGTCTCCGGAAGACTGTACAGCTGTTGTTTTTCCGTCGGAACCACTACGCGTTGGAACTGTTGCGCCCGCATAATGAGCAAACAACAGTTGTTACACATTCAACAACATGTGACATAACAGAGGAATGTTCTCATGGCACTGGGGCGCGCAATTCTCCCGTGGCAAATCGAAAAACAGAAGCAGGATTCGGAAGGGAGTGGGGTTCAGCAGCACCAATTGTAACCCCTGGCTGGCCAGAAGGGTTCGAGTGTTGTGTGTGGGTAACATCGTTATGAACGCATTAATGTTAATATTTCACGGAATGAATACAATAACAGTTCTGGTGTAATCGGTGGGTATTGGACCGTAGGACGAAGGGTGAAAATTAGTCATGTAGGTCCTAACCGGTGTGAAGCGTAAACAATTGAAAGCGGATGAGTAAGGTATCAGCGGTGGATATGTCCTGGGAATTGTGCTATGACATCAATCCGAACGCTTTAGATACCAGAAGCGTGGACATTATACCGACAGAAGTGCTACTTGCTCGGGCTAAGTCGGTGGTCTTCTACGAATAGCGACTGAGGTCAGAAGCCATCCGTCCACCTAAGAGATCCTTCGTGGCAAACTAAGTTCTCCGAAAAAATGGAGAAAATTGTAGTCCAGAGCTAGATCGAGGTTATAGAGGAACCACAGGATCTTGCTTAAGTATGAAAGGTCCCATCAGGATTTTTCCGACTCCGAACAACGCAGTTATCTGTCGACCTAAAAGATCCTTTGTGGCAAACTAAGTTCACCGAAAAATGGAGAAAATTGTAGTCCAGAGCTAGATCGAGGTTATAGAGGAACCACAGGATCTTGCTTAAGTATGAAAGATCCCATCAGGATCTTTCCGACTCCGAACGACGGAGCTATCCGTCGACCTAAGAGATCCTTTGTGGCAAACTAAGTTCTCCGAAAAATGGAGAAATTTGTGGCCGAGAGCTAGATCAAGGTTATAGAGGAACCACAGGATCTGGGACCAACAGTCCCATCAGGATCTTTCCGACTCCGAACGACGGAGTATTCCGAGACGAAAATTCAAAGCCACTCTGTAGCCACTCAGGTTGTCAACAAAAACCTCTTCGACTTAATGCTTCCAGATACATTGATTGCTCGAGGACACATAAGGATCTCTTCAAATCCAGTCTCTCTAAACCCCTTTCGGTTGGGCAAATATTTCACGTCCTGAAACCACATGCCATGACCAAGCGAATAGTGTTTTTTTTTCCCAGAATGTTCACTCCAAATTGTTCAATAGCTTCCCGAGAATTTTGCAGGACATTCCTCTTGACCCCGCTGAGAGGCAGAGTTTATTTCAGCTTCGAAAAACAATGTCATTCTCTCTGTCCCCCCTGATGTATTCCTGATGAATCCTTGTCATATTTAAATACAAACAACGTGGAACGATAGAAATGCATATTAGGACACTTTTTGATGATTCATCATCGTCATCATCATGATTTCCCATTGAATGGCCGCGTTGCACTCAAGCGGAATTTGCGATTGGATTTCAAGCAATTTACAAATCCTTTCTCCAGTCCGCATCAGTCACATTCGCACAAACGGTAGGTGACATCGGTGAAACGAAGCTCTGGCCCTAAGCCTTTTCGGTTCGGTTGTGTATTATTTGAGTGTGATTCTCTGTGCGTGGATATGTGTGCAAGGATTACGATTTTTACCTGGGTGAACACATGTAGCTGAGGAATTTATTTGGCATTCAATTTTTGGTGTGTGTGACTCGGTGAATTTTCAAAATCACAGAACAGAAATCAAAAAACGATTTTCCAATGTGTCGCTGTGAATGCGGTAAATCCGTTATTATCCTTTCGTCTGATTGATACTATTCTAATAAGTGATTGTGTTCGGTTATCCCGGGGACTCCAAATGGGATGACCACCTGCATATTTCATGGTGACAATTGGATGGCGATTGTGATTCTTTTCGGAACTACGTTCTCTCTTTGTTCGGAGGATAACAGTGTGGATTTTGTATTTGGACAGGGTAAGCCGTGTTCTGATGGTGTACAGGTGTGCGGAGAGTGAAAGGAAAAGGAGATAAATTGTTTGACATCTGCATATGCAGATCGGTGGTATGATTGATTGACAAACGGGAACTCATGGGAAATTGTAAAAAATCACCGAACAAAAGATTCCCTTTGATGGGTAGAATGACTGCTTACATGTATGGGATTAGCAGGCTTGGTCCACGGTTAATGTCGATTTGGAATTATCGCTGGACAAGGAGTTGCCTGCAAGCACTCACATATATTGAATGATGTGATTAAATTCAATAAGTTCAAGCCTTAGCCCAATTGTCAGCACAGCAATACCTGCCTAACTCAGTAAAGTGAGTCCACACTGATTCACACAAAATGAAAGCAAGAAATTATCTAGGTAGGTGGGTAGGTGGGGTGGCTGTCCATGCGAAGTACAGATACGCCAGGAAAGGCCCTTTGTGATACCCCTTGGATCTATACCCTGAAAAACGCTATTCACTTTGTCCAGAAGTTTAGATTGAAACTCAACTTAGAAGGTGTTTCCGGAATGATAGTTAGGGAATCTAGAATCGAGGAGTGGCCAATAGGGTTGTTTGACTGGCAAAAGGCCTTCAGTCTGATGGTTGTGCCAGCAGCTGACTGTCTATCAAAAATATAGAGGAAGTAGATGCAGGAGCACGTCATGTGCCGCGGATGGCGTGGTTCTTAGTGCTTCGCTAATTCATATGCATGCTGATCTTTGCACTTTCCACAACAAGTTAGGTTTTAATAACGGACACGTATAGCCAGTGCACAGTACGAGGGTGCAGTCCCCACTTTTTTTCCAATGGATTTTTTCCAGCAGTATAGCGCTTCAGTGACTTTTTTTTAACGCGTTCAATAGTATTGGCTTTCCAGTCTAATTTACTGTCCAGAATGAGACCCAGATACCCAATATAAGATCGTGTACAATGGTAAGCAATTGAGTGAGAAAATGGTCGGGTTTGAAAAGCAGATATAAAAACAGCAACCGGTGCCCTTCGCAGAGCTATACGAAAGGCTGAGCCCTCGAGAACTTAAACGAACCTGTACAACACCCAATACTTAAAGCATGTCAGCTCAACGAGCGATCTCAGCGGAGGGCAGCAAAGTCTATCGATATAAAACAGGTATTGCAAACGACAATCCAGTCCCGCCAATGAATTCTCGGAGAATAAACATATACTAGCTGATACCCGCGACTAGGTCAGTATCTCGAAGTGCTGCTGGATCATAGACTCAGCTTCAAGGACCACCTAACGTATGCAGGCGAGAAGACCTCTTGCGCAGTAGCAGCGCTATTCAGGCTCATGCCAAACATTGGAGGACCAAGGCAGCCGGTCAGAAACCTTTTGACGACCGTGAGCAAGTCCATGCTCTCGTATGGGGCCCCGATATGGGCGTCAGAGGCGCACTATAAGTCGTACATCAGAGGGATGAACTCGGCGCATAGGTTTGTGTCCTTAAGGGTATGCTGCGCCTTTAGAACTGTGTCAGTGGATGCTATAAGCTTAATCTCAGGCCGCATGCCTATCGATCTAGAAGCGAAGAAGGCTGCGGCACTGCGCGAAGGCGAGCCCGACGGCAGACGAAAGGCCTTGGAGGCTATGAAAGCGGAATGGCAAAATAGGTGGAACATCACAACGAAGAGGCTATGGACGTATAAACTGATCCCCAACATTGATGAATGGACTAGTAGAAAGCACGAAGAGGTACGCAATTCCTATCAGGGCATGATTCATTTCGGGAGTACCTTTACAAGTACAAGCATGTGGATGACCCATTCTGCCAACACTGTGAAGGGAACACCGAGCATGTGCTGATGGAGTGCGAAAACTACACGCGTGCTAGAACCATCCTAGAGAGAGTGATTGGAGCCCCTCTTTTATCTTCAAGTCACGTTGAAGGTGGACACGTATGTTAAATCACAAGAGCAGGACTTTTATATGGGGCCTTAAGTCAGATGCACGTATCCCCCTTGGCAAGGTGTGTCTGAAGTCAGAAGCCAAAAGCACAGTAACTCCACCCCTAAGTTGGTAGCCTCCCCTTATATATTAGAACGTCCTGTTATGGGTCCTAAAATCTTTCTTGTGAACGATCATCCCACACGATAACTTAAGCTTCTCGAAGCTACTCTGCTTAGAGATGTTACAAGATGTGTAGACTTAGCATGATTCAGGCTAAGAGGTAACTTGAAGGCAGAGTGAGCCGTCTTGCCTTCTTCAATCGAGGTAGCTGCAATACCTGAGAAAATAATGGCAACGGCGACTTTCCTTCCGCCCTTAATTTGGCCAGCAACAGATTTATTAAGACAATAAATATATTATTTCGTGAGAGGGTGTGCCTTCAGAAGTCTTGGCAATTATAGCGTCTTTCAAGCGGCGTCTTAGCAGATTACAATTTCCACTTGTGATACTGCGATAAAGGCTATGCCATGAGAGGCTGTCACCCTCTATATCTCCGAAAATAGTTAAACTGAAGCACGTTTAGCGCTGACTCGAAGAGCGTAGGGTTCTTGTTCCTAAACTTGTGGTCTAATGGGGGAAAGAAAAGACTGATGAATCCATAGCAAAAAGTACAACACTAAAATCGAAGAAGGCTGACAACTAGAAAGTCGAACATCCGATTTTGGAAACAAAAGACAGATGGGGATCATTGCAGATTTGTCACCTAGGAACCGGGAAGTAACGCTCTATGAGCCACGACTATTTGTTCGGTTCAGTGTGGCCAGAGTTATGGAATACATTTCAGCCTTGTCGAACCCATCTACAGTGTACTCTCTCCTTACGGACACCTCTCCTAAGCGGGAACCTCTCATAAGCGGACAATTTTCTCGGAACCGTCGGTGTCCGCTTATGAGAAAGTACACTGTACTTACTTAGCGTAACTTAAGCTCAGAGGTATGTAGAAGACGAAAGACCGTGTCTCTAGGGATTAGGCTTTACTAAATCTGTGATAAGACAGGAAACTGAATCATTTTTCGCCGAAGCTGAAGAGGCTTCGAGTAAAGAAGGATTGAGTAGGATGACCTATAGAACGATGAAAACCTGTGATAGTCACAGGTCGCAACCGAGTGATAGAATGAAATATACTGGAGGCTACTTATCTAGCCTCCCATTGTGTGTTTTAAAAGCCTTTATAAACTTTTTACAATTATAACCTCCCTCCGCACACTTCCACTCTAAGCCTAATATACCACCCACCACCATCCTGCCACTCATCTCGAGCTATTTCATTCCAGATGTGCAAGCAATTATTACTTCGTTAAAATGGAATCGCCACCCGGCTGGTGTCACCCCCTGCTTGTCATCGTGGTGGAAATGTTTATTTCATTTCTATTCAACTGGAACGCAGTAAATAATAATCTCGTACCAACGTCAACCCCTTTTTTTTCCTGGCGGAGCTCCCAACTGTTTTCTCTGGTAGTCCTGCGAACTCACCACTGTCACATTATTAAGTAATGAATACTGTTACGCTGGTAAGTTCGGTTTTGGAGGACAATGAAAAGCAGTCACCACCCACAGTGGCATCATCTTGCACTGCATCCCTTTGAAATAGAAAGGGTTGTGGTTACTAGCCCATCGGCTCTATACCTCCAGCAGTGTCAACTAATGCACAAGGATTTCCTTTTCCAGGTGACGCTTGTGTTTAGGGTATCCCTGAAAGATCGGGCGAGCTATATAGAAAAAACGAGTTAAGCACTTGTCCTAAATGGCCATTCTACACACCTCCAGTCTGAGGATAAATTTAATTTCATTGCAAAACTCTAGGCGGTTGGGTAACACCCTCCACAACCCTTAAGGCTTCTGGTTTGTTATCTGCAAATGGATTTTTAACGGGTTCGCCCCCCCATTTTTGCAATGAATTTCTTGGATCAGCATGTGTATATGCAACGGGGGTGGGTGGGTTGGTCGGTTGTGCGTTTTCCGGGTTCAAAGTGTATGATGATGAACCGAGACGGGCGTTAACTTTCTTCGGTCTATTGAAAATGAGTTTCTGGACAATGACCAAAGATAGTGGTGGACGATTATTGAAGGTATGGTATGCAGAATGTCGTCCTGCCACATCAACAAAAATACAAAAGACCATGGTAATATGGTTTAGGGAGGGTTGGGAAACCTGGGATGGCTCCCCCTTCCAACAAGAGGATGGCGGTGCGATTTATGAAGGTGAATCAATTGGTAATTTCAAGAAAATCGAGGGCGGTTAAGTGTTGGGGGTTGGAAGTTCGGTTGATGCTTAAAGGCGGGACTGGACTTAATGGCATCGTCTATTAGAATGATTTGTGGTTGGATGCGATGGGGATGTGGAGCTCATAATGGAAGGGATACAATTTCCATGGCCATTATCGGAGATAGAATGGAAAGGTGATTTTTGAAGGGCGTTGATGAATGTTATAGGGCTCTTGGTCCATTGAAATAAGAAGAAGAAGATTTGAACTGTCCTTGTAAAGAGATGGAAATACTTGCATTGTACGTCAATGCTGACTCATTGGATTGTTCGTATCCTTAAGACTCTGGTAGGGACAAGAATTCTGTCAACAGACAAATGCCGAGATTTGGAATCAAACATCTATGGACAAAGTGCAGATCTCTCCGAAAACGCATGGAGGGCACTCCGAAGAGTGAAAGATAGTGCTCTCCTTCATCTGAAAGTGGCTCTCAACCAAGCCTCTATCAACAGATTTCTTAAGAGCAAAACTGACTTTTTCTTCGGAAAGGCTAAGCCCGAGAAGACTTCAACATCTGGCTGTAGTCCTGCGACGTCTAATGTGTTTAGATTAGTCGTTAGAGCCCACCATGCGAAGGCTTCATCTCCCATCTTATAAAAGCGGTTCGCTGAGGAGGCTAAAACGGGTTATAGACGGACAAATGAAAGATCTATCAAACAAGTGATGAAAGACCTGAAGAACTGGTTCACTTCTCCTTCAAATGGAAGAGAGGATTGAACAAGTGCCTTCAAACAAGTAAACAGACATTCAATGCATCCTTTCATTGCACCAAAAGTACCCTCATTCACCATTCCACTGAGTTCCTCACGAGTCCTTCTTTGCAGTTTCATCGTTCCAAGTCCATTTACCTGCATTTTCATTCAACCCTCGACATGTACCCAAACAAAAAGGTAATAACTTACCGCCACCAAACAAAGTTGTTACTTCTTGGCTTTCACACCTTCAAGGGTCGTACTTAGCCTAATGATGGGGAAAATTGATATCCTCCGACTCTTGGCAACGATATTAACACTCCACTTGATGTAATCTAAAACTATTTTCGCTCAACGACTCTTGATGGAATGACGACGTTCGGGCCTAGAAGTGCACAGCGCCACGGTTACTGCTAGTAATTCATACACACATATCACATACCACCGACGACAAGTGGAGCCCTCGTCGTCGTATAATTTCTGTGCGACTATGTGTAGCCTTTCTTTTTTCTAAATGGTCCTTCAAATGTTAATTGGTAAGTGCGCTCAAATGTACCGAAGGACTCTTCAAGTCAAACAACGTGTAACGTTTATGTTTGTGCCTGTCCGTGTGTGTGTTCCTTTAATTATGTGCACATTCGCGCACCCTAAAAACGGATCGGATTTCAAAACAGACCCACCACCCCTCCGCCGAACGAAAACTAAACCAGAAAAAGAAATCTGCATAACAATTTCACACATGAGAGGTCCTGGCTTAGAGGACCTTTCAGTATTTTTTTTTGCTGCTGTCGCAGTGCGTAATTCAAAACTCTCACAAACTCTACGCTTCTGGTCTTCAGTGTCACCGTCGTCGTTGGGGGGACTGTGTAAATCGCTTCCAACTCCAACTGACCGATTGGCCTTTTGATAAAGGACGAGAGGCAAAGAGTGTGTTCTTTGGTGACCCAAGCAAACCAAGCGCAAAGGATTCGATGACAAGGTCTACCAAGGTATTGATGAACATACCCCTGATGCATGACTATATTTTTTTAATTACCGTGAAATTACTTTGATGGGGGGATTCTCTGTTCTCGGTTCGGTTACTTGGATGACATGAGGACCAGCATAAGGCACCAGATGGAGAGAGTGTTTTTTTTGTTTCGATAAAGCACTGTGACACAGAGAATGGTGGTTTCACCATAACGACAGATGTTGCTTTGGGTTAACCGGGCGTATGAATCAATCTTGAATCTGGTGTTTGTGGCTCTTTGGCCAATGATGTGTGGGAGGATGATGAACAGAGAAGAGTGCATTCAGTAGGAAGAAGAATTATTTTGTTTGATGTAGTCATCAGTTGTTGAAGGAGATTTCCATTAAGATTGAACGGTCCTAGGGGGAAGCAGCGGCGTTAACGATTGGAAGGTATAAGCCACATGGAGTGTCGTGAGGGCGACCCAAGGAATGATTCCACAACGTCAAGTTGTGAAGTTGTGAAGTTTAGAAAGATCCTACAAAGAATCAGCTTTCGACTGACAAGAGTGTGATAGGGTTCCGACGTTATGAAGAAGCAAAGTCCTTTAGACAGACGTCTCGCTGCTTTGTTAGAAAAGTCAAGACTCAAAGAACAAAAGAAATGGAGACTTGCGCATGTTTTTGCATCTTTCAGGTCGCAGTCGTAGACCATTTTTTCCGGAACAGTGGAACAATATTTCAAAATCTTATAACTTGCCAAAAAGACTAGAATGAACTAGATTCCTTCAGAAAATAAGTTTGGAACGTTGTGGTATCTGGCATTTCACGCTTCTTGGACAAAGCAACAAAGATGTACCGCGCAGAAGTAACCCTCGACGTTAAAAACGCCTTTAACTCGACGGACTAGTCATGCATTCGAAGATCTCCAGCCAGAATGAGTACAGCGTACTATCTGATGAGAATAGTCACGAACTACTCCACCGACAGGAAACTGAGGTATCAGGCCGACGACGGCGTAAAATGTTATGACGTTACCGCGGGAGTCCCAGAAGGGTCGGCCCTTGGGCCTTTTCTGTGGAACATAATGTATGGCGAAGTACTGCGACTTACTCTACCACAAGAAGTGAGGTTAATCCGATTCACTGACGATATTGCCGTGATTATTGTGGCGAAAAACATCCACGAGATAGAGTCCGCCACTGATGAAGCAGTTGCCAAAATCAAAAATTGGATAGAGTCTGCCGGCCTAGAACTGGTTGACCACAAGACAGAGGCTGCCTTAATATCCAGCCGAAAGACTGTGGAATACGTAAGTTTCCGCGTTGGAAGTCAAACTATCAGGTCTAAGGGGGCATAAAGATACCTAGGAGTAATTCGCGACAACAGGATGAACTTTCAAATGCACGTCGAGTACATTAGCCAAAGGCATCGCGGACCCAAGCAGCGCTTTCCCGAATTCTACCAAACATCGGTGGGGCTGGATATGCCAGGAGGATCCTGCTATCCAGAGTGGTCAACTCCATCCTTTTATACGCTGCTCCTTATAACGAAGGAAGCAAAAAGAAAGCTCTCGTCAACAGATAGGCTCTGCGCAATTAGAACAATAAGCGATTTTCGAACAATCTCGGACGAAGCAGCCTGTGTTATAGCCGGAATGGTTCCCATCGACGTCCTCCCCAACGAGATGCGAGTCGCAAACCGACAAGAAGCCATCATTACTAGGAGGATAAAAGGGCTCGTTTCTTTGCAACATCTGTAGCAAACCAGATGGAATAGCATGACAAAAGGCAGATGGACCCACAAACTAATCCCGACCATCGAGGACTGGACAAAAAGACCACGCGGGGACTGCAACTACCATCTTATACAGTTCCTTTCCGCGCACGGCGGCTATCGAAAATATTTCCACAGATTTGGACACAACAGCTTGCCCTTTTGCCCAGAATGTCCAGATGAAGAGGAAGACGCGGAGCACGAAATGTTCCACTGCAGGCGCTTCACAGAAACAAGAAGAAGACAGCTTCTATTAAGCCAAATAGGGAGATCAAATAATGACTGCCTGGAGATCTGCTCCTACATAACGAGGGTACAGATTGAATTCAGAAGGCTCGAAAGATTAAGAAGGGCTGAAACGACACACGTGGACAACGTAAGCATAAGTTGCTAATCAGCCCCGCGAAGTAATACTTAACGGCAGTCCCGCGGGAAGAGTCGTTGAAGTGTGCTGGGTGTAGAGTAGTACCTAGGCGTAGTCCCGGAATCGAGTAACCGCGTACACGAATCGTACATGCTAGTAGCACTGGCCGCTAGTATCTTTAGAAGATTACCTCATCCCTTGGCATAACCAAGAACAAAAAAAACCCAGACATCATTTCGAAAATGGGTGCAAACGATTTCTAGTGTATCGTAATATGAAGCCCTGTTCATATCTCGAAACATTTCGTTCTGACCGATGGCATATCTTTACAAGGAAGACCACTGCCCATTGTACTATAAGCTGCACCTAGAGCCCAAGTATAAATCAGTTAATCGTGAGGGTCATCTGAAAATACTTAACTCAATTCCAGGTACGGACATGTTCCGCACTATTCTCGACGTTATGGCCAGAGAGTACCGTTTCGGAAGGCTGCTTGAGGTAGAAATATAAGACTATGTCGACTGGTCTAATGGAGAATCCGTATCAGACCCAGGTCGTTTGGTGTGGTTTACTGACGGATCAAAAATAGCTTCCGGAGTAGGTGCTGGCATCGTTGGACCGAACACTAAAATCTCGGTTACTATGGGGGGGAGAGATCTATGCCAGGATAAATCTCGATAAAGGTATTAAAAATAAATAAACAGCTGGCGCGACAGCTCAGGATGAGCTTAGCTTTTCGCAACCGTTCATGTTGTGCGTGTTACATTTTTCGCACGAATGGAAAAGACCTACAATTTATTGCCGACCTCTGAACGGCGAATTGAGAAGCTTTTTCATGACAACTGGTACTCTTGAAGGTTTGTAAATCCCGGACAAGAGGTGGTGCCGCGAAAATGTTCGTTGGACATGTTTGGGACTTGAACTCACGCCGCTCGCTCAACAGTCTAACGCACTGATCACAAAGCCATTCCGACACGTGGAATGTTATAAACGAGGCTTTTTATCCGTGTCATCAGTCAAATCATCAATCAGAGTTATTTTAAGCATTTAAGCTGCAAAAGCCTATAAAGCGTTTTCGCAAGAAAGTGTTGCTGATAGCTGGTGCTTATATAGTTTCCCTTACGTGGCCGCACTATGTTCAAGAAAATCGATAATAAGCGAAAAACATCCATTGGCAAGGTCCCTTCTGACCGCACACTGAATTTTGTTATCCACCCGCTAACTGCTTCCTTTTATTAGCCCCATCCTTTTCAAAAACAATACCCTCACAACAAATCACGTTTCATATTCAAGGGAACAACAGAAAAATCAGAAGAAAAATCAAAGGACCTCACAGGTGTGCCGCTGTCACATATCTTCTTCTACCGTCTTATCCATGACAAAGCTAAATTTTACCCATTAAAACGCTGAACAATGCACAAACTCACAGGACACGCCACTCATCTGCGAGAAAAGGTAAGCACACCACACACGCACACACACACCTGCAAAGACGATCAACTGGTTATAATAATAATCCTTTCGGGTCACTATCCGTTTTATGCATCATGTGTAGTAGTCCGTCCGCACACACAGATTTAATACTTTGATTTCATATTCTCTTAGATCCTCGACTTCTTCCTTGGCACAGGAGAACGCAAAAAAAAAAAAAAAGAAAAACAGCAATCTCCACCTCAAATGATTACCATAAAGGATCTAACTCAACCGTAAGAGAGGAGAAATTCCTATTTTGGGGGCACACACACCGGATTTATCCTTTACCTTAATTTTCTTCCTTTTGCCTCTGCCGACCAATGTGTACTAAGTGTGTGTGTGCGTGGCTGGTCTGACTTGACAGAAAATTCTCTCAATGATAAGAGGAAATTCCTAGCCAATAGCACACACAACACTAGAGAGAGAGAGGGCAAGGAATTCCTTTTTGTGCTTTGCCTTCCAGTGACACCGGAGAGAAGAAATCATCAATCTTGTGGTTTAAATTGGGTATTTGTCCAAGTCAGAAATTTTTGAGTTCTTCTGTGTTGTTGTTTCTGGGGGACGACGACGACGACCAGAGCTATGGCCCTGCACCTGGTATGCCTCGGTGCGGCTTTTTAGTTTAACCCACAAATTTCAAGGGATTTCTGGTGTGTCACAGGCATTCCTTTAGGAAAAGGGTTGACTTGGCACACGGCATGAATCACGGTCAGGACGACGAAGACGATGATGATGATGATTATGATGATGATGATGATGATGACGATGGGAGATTTTGAGTTTCTGGTCGGTGATGGAACATTAGCCCACACCCCCTACCCTTTGGCTCTCTGTGTTTAGGGCCGCAAGGCTAATTAAAGGAGCAAATCGATTGACACAAACGAAAACACACCGGTAGATCCCTTGGAAGGAGAAATACCCCCGACTGCGGCTGTGGCTAAATCGGAAAGATTGACGGATATTCCCCACAGGAAAAAAAAAAACCAAAAACTTTGTGGCAATTCATCTTTTTGAAAATATTTTGATCCCTTTTGTGCTTTGCGGCAGCCACAGGTTGTCCGTTAGGAAGTCATCATTAAATTGTTCAGAAAAACACGACTGAAAAGGGCTCTCGATCTGTCGGTCGTTTTGGGGGTACAACAAAAGCTCATTATTCTCGAGAAGCAATTTCGCCCACAATTTCTCACCTTAATTTGATTGCTCAGGTGGGATTAATGAGTTGGCCACAAATTGATTGTGTGTTTTGGCAATAATGTCGGTCAGCTACGTACATATATGTGTGTGTGTGAGTCTATGGGTCAAACAAAGTCCCTGAAACATCATTAGTTAGTGGAATACTCTCTGTGCGCACATAGAGTGTGTGTAGAGTGTGTCCTCTACACGAGGACGTTGAGATGAAGTGATGGACTGGAGTGGTATTGATCAATCCCAGTGGCCACAGGACTAGGACCAACGAAATTGTGCTCAGCACTCGAGTGGACACACAAAGTTTGGTTAACATCATTAAGGATTATTTGATTGTTGTTTGATAGGGTATAGGATCTATGGAGCCGAAAACAGAGAGCAATCTTTTGGTCTTAATGGCCAGTTGGCTGAAAATATAGCTAAATTTGATGAAGATTGGTTGCAATCGTGGAAAAGGTCCTCCCTCTGAAAAATTCGAACACGAATAAGGTAAATCAGGGCACACATTGACACAATGATCGAAGCATTGGTTGTATGGGATTTTATGCCAAAGTGCAGCGGAATTGGGTGGTAGCGGGATCAAAGTATTTGATAGAAGGTTGCTCAAAGCCTAAGACCCCGTAGATTTTAAGTCAGTGCCTTGAAAAAACAAATGTTGACGAATGACCATTCAAAATTCGTAAGGCGATGTCCACATCTTCTCTAAGAGTGAATAGCTTCAGTTAGCATAGTATTTTTTTTCCCACTGCAACGGCATAGAACATCTCTTCATCTGCGGAGAAAAGGTAAGGGGGGCTAAAAGCAACTAATAGGTCAAGCCACATAGCTGCATCTAGAACCTAGTGTCGAACATATGGTCAAAAAAAATAGAGACAGAAAGTGAAATTTTTTTTAGAATTTTCAAAGCCTAGCTCTGGTCCAAGAGTTGTGGGGTGAACAAAAGGCAGATTAAAGGTCTGTCAAAGAAATTTCTGACACAGGACTTGAATCCTGTCCAAACATATGCATACATGAAGGGCCCTGCCTTGAAATCGTAACCAAATCAGTCTGCTTCGATAAAGATAAAGGAAAACTGTGTATGCCGATGACTTAGCCACAGGGGGTGGGCAAACACGGTGGCAAGTGAACACTTTTGCTGTTTCTTAGATGCGGAACAAGCGTGTAAAGAATCACTTCTTCACAATCATTGGGGACGCGCGTCGCGAACCATGCTCTGTATTTAACCTCTCGACAACGCGTGAAGGAACGTCCATTTTTTTTTTGTTGAGGCGCTGTACAGAGTATGGGTGTCGAGGACCTGCTCAGGCAGTATCGCATTGAATATCTTCGACCTAGAACAACACACAGCAGACAGGGTGCTGAAGGAACACGCTTAAGTCGGGCATCACTCCAGCTAGCGCTGATTTCCAAGAGCTGTATTATCTTGAATTACGAACCTCACTTTAGGAAACACGCTCGAGTGGTGCTCATACCGAATATAGGTAAACGTGAGCGCAAAGACGTGCTACCAAGCAGTATGGTTAGATCTTCCAAAACCAAGCTTCAGGAAAAAAAGACGTGGGTATTCGCACCATAGCACAGTGGAAGAAAGGTTATATGATGAAGGACTTCGACATCGAACCTTGATGCGTTTATAGAGCGATAAATTAATACAATTCAGTCAAAATAAGACTTCATTTCTACGCGACCAATTGAATGACAAGAATAATCACAATTTTGTTTTATAAGATTAAGCAACTTCAGCCTCCAACATAGGCTCAAATAAATAAAATAAGGAAATAAGCGATGTGTGAATGTATGTATGTATACTATTCAACAAAATTAAGTGTCCTATTTGACATTCTTAGATCAGAGTTTATGTTAAGTGTTGCCTGTGATCTAGGTCTGATAATAAAGACTTTTAGCAACGACTAGAGGCGGCTTTGTACTAGCTTACTTAATCTGCACAGGCTCTTCCACTTAAAAAACATTAGGCGTAAACATCCTCCTGACGGTCACCTTAACATGCTTTCCTCCCTAATCCGAAGTAGCGAGTTCAAAACTAGTCATAGAGACAGTCAAATTGCTTCTTGAATTAGGAAAAACAACAACCCTCTCGATAGGGCCACATCGGCAATGAAAAAGCGGACTCACTGGCCTAGAAAGGTGCAGCAACCCCCATCACTGGTCCCGAACCAGCCTGTGGAGTAAACAAATCCATTTCCAAAAGGTACATGAGGGAACAAACCCTTTTCAAATCCAGTAAAATTTGAATGGGAAGTAAAGGACAAAAATGTGTCATATACATACATTTTCCCCAATCTATCCGAAAAAAAATCTAAATGTCTTCTAAATCTGAGCAGGAACCACCTACAAATTCTAAGTGGTATTCTAAGTGGCCACTGCCGACTAAAACGCCACTTATAACAAGCTTGGCCTGTCACTGCACCCTACCTGCAGACAGTACTTGGAGAGCGATAAAAGCTGATTAGCTTCTTTACAGCCCACAGTGTTCCATTTCACACCAATAAGTGGACAAAATTCAAAAAATTCATGGCAAAATTGAGAGTATTTGCTAATGCAATTCTTATAACGGATAACTGAATGTTAAGTAAACAACATTTTCTCTTTATTTAAGAGCGTGGACATGATTTTAGAGCAAGTCAAAGTGGAGGGTGTTACATCACAGGCCAAGTTCACAATTAGTGATCAATATGTCTTTAATTCATTTTAAATTTTTTTGTGTGAAAAATCAATCTAAATTAGTATGGATTTAAATAACCAAAGTGAGTAGATAATTCTAATAAGTTTTGGAAGTCAATTTAGCTGTTTTTTTAAAAGATTTTTTTAATTATAAAGATGTAAAGTTTTTTTGAGGTAATTGATTTTTTCGCATGGACTTTTAGATATGAGCCCCACCTTGCCCCGGGTCAATTTTTATTTTGATACAGAGCTTGACTTCTAAATTATAAGCCGTGAAGAAATCAGAGTGCGCAAATGTGCGCAAAAAAAGTAATGCGTTTTTTTGTAGGTTTACCTGACAGTGAAAGTTATGGCTCTGTTAGTCAGCCCTGCTGTCCCCCCAACCACCTCAGCAACGAAATATTGAATAAGATGAAACCTTCGAATCAGAAGACTCACTCCATAACAGCAGCAATGATGATGAATATGATATACACAATATATAAAAAAAAATCAATAAGATGTACATTTTTTTTATTTTTTTGTTTTCTTTAATATATAAAGTAGTCACAAAACGTAAATAAAGCACTTTAAACATATTTTTTTTATTACAATATACTTAACTAATAAGAATAGCATAAAATAGTCAAAAAAATAATTTTGTCCACTTAATATGTACTACGCGGAACACTGTGCAGCCTCTGGAACATACAAACTGCTCTAAAACATATGGGACAACCTCTATGTGAGGCCGCAGTGTTAGAGCGGTCCAACAGCTCCCCACTAGTAATAATAATAATAATAACACTAGTTTAGTTACGCGATATATATGAATATAGGTAAGTTGTGGTAGAGCATTCAGACAAGTCATTTTCGAAATATTTAATTCCAAAAACCAAATAAAACAGAGTGTCACACTGTCCATTACAGAGAAACGGGGAATACAAAATGCACTTACATTATTTCCTTGATCTTATTAAATGTAACATGGCGCTCACCTGGAAAGACAATAATAAAAAAATTATTAATCACAAGTAAAAGATATACAAGAAAATGTAAAAACATTGTAAGTTAAAAAAACGGAAGTCAGATGTGGAATAAATAGGTATGCATTCATACATAGTCAACAAGTAAATTGCTAGAAAATGACAAGAAAAAGAAATTTCTCCCTATCACATGTGCACTAGTGTTGTCTTCAAAATTTCCTCTCCCTAATCCCTTCATGAAAGCTGAACATTAACGTGAGAAAAAGCCACGATAGCCTTCTGCTTAGGTAGAAGAATATTTGATAAGACCTGTGGGCCAAACTTTTGAATTATACTGTGGAAGGACATGCCTATAATAAGACTCATACTGATTTATTGCAGCTTTGTGTGGCGGTAGGCCTTTGGCAAAACCGCCAATCTAAAGGCCATCAAGAAAGAATAAAGCCTGGTGCATTGGAACGACCAGTGCAACGAGAACAACGTTAACAAGAGGACAAGTGGCCATCGTCAACCTACTCCCCATGGACATCTTCGTAGGAGTGTCGGCGGCTATCAGTGCCCAACGAATAAGCCAGTCAGATAGCTGCAGACGAAATGCAATAGGTCATACTACGCTACTACAAAAATATCCAGGCAATGCGTCTACTTTACAATCGACTATACACCACCATGCCCAGATTTTACAACACCATTTTCAAGAATCTACTCCAGCAGGGAAGTAAGGAAAAGAGGTCAAATACCAAACGCGCCATCCATAGATCTCAACACCGATGGATCCAAAATGGTTATTGGTGTTTTCTCCAAACCACTGGGCATTTCCAAGTCCGTACGTCCCTCGAACGTAAGCAGTGTTTTCCAAGCAGAGATCCTAGCAGTGACACCAGCAGGCCTTGAGACTGCGATGAGGCTAGAAAGAGATATCACATTTTTCATCTACAGCCAGGCAGCAAGTAAAGCAATTTCTACTAGAGGAATAAAATTGAAGCTTGCAAAGGATTTTTGAGACGAGCTCAGGCTTCTTGTAGCACAGCACAAGGTGAAACTTAGCTGGCATCCTGGGCATGGGGACATACCAGGAAATATGAAGGCTGACCAATTAACCAAAAGAGGTTCGCCAATAAGGTCGGAACATGCTGCCACTAAACTAAACTAAATTTCCTCCTTGCTCACATAAGCTCGAAGCGAGGAAAAAATAGATGGAGGTGTTTAGACACTTGTTTCGCTACAAGGAATATAAAGCCTTTATTCTATAAGACTAGGACCGACATACTTCTCCAGAAGGACAGAGGAGCCATATCCATTTCTATAGGAATGATTACAGTGTACAAATACTGCAACGACATAATAAAATAAAGCTTCTCGCTTCTTGCTTCTCGCAACCATTCATGTTGTGAGTGTTATACTTTTCGTACGAATGGCAGGGATCTACAGTTTATTGCCGACTCCGAGCGGCGAATTGAGAAGCTTTTTCATGACAGATTATACTCTCGGAGGCTTGTCATTCCCCGACGAAAGGTGGTGTCGCGAAAAATGTTTTGTGCAACGAGATAGAATGTACAAATACTGCAACGATATAAAGGTTGATTTTGTTTAACTTAAAATCAAAGTAAGAAGGAATATTTGCTGTTGGATTACCTCGAGACATTACCATTCTTTAAAGGGTAAATGTCTCAACGTACTTTTTGTCATGACAGTCTGTTTAAAGAGTCCAAAACTTTGTTTCATTCAATTCGACACAACCGCACCATTGTGCTTAAATCAGCTACGTATGTAGCTGCATTCGTTATTGCGAGAAACGAGAATGAATGCATTAGGAGGAATCCAACCAAAAATCCTGCAAGACTCCGACGTTTACAACTCGTTCCATCATATTTTTAAGGTATTTTCAGTTTCATGGCAGTTAAGAGACCATTGCACAATTTGGCGGGTTCCGTTTTTTTTTTTCGAAGAGGTGCAACTCCCAACCAATGATGAATTGCCCTTTCAGATACGTTTTTCTCACAATCGACGTCCTCCTCTATACTCTTCTCCGAATGGTAAACATTTTTCAAATCCAACTAAAGCAATAATCGAACCATGGCCAATCAAAGGTGTGTGCATGCAGCGCCATCAACCTCTACCAACACAATCATCCGTCCACCAAACAATAGAATTTCGCAAATGTCCGCAGTCATTCCATTTGATTGACACTGGTTCCCAGATTTGAACGACAAATTAATCCGAACTACCAACTCTGCACACAGTTCCTTCTTCAGTTTGCAAGAAAGTTACCGCCGCCGCCCATTTTCGCAAGAAAGGTCGCAATTAGTACACGCCTTTCGGTTTCCTCAACACCTGGTAATTGCTCCACAAAAGTCGTGTAATCCCATTGTGATTCGATTGACCATGAAAAATGTCCTTTTCTTCGAGCTGGACAATGTGCGCTTGGGTTCTTTTGTCATCGATCCATTCTTCTTCGTTTCGATTTTTCTTGAGATCATTGTCGTTCATTATCACCATTCGGTCACTTTGTGTGCAAAAAAAAAAAGGAAGACGACGTCCAAGAACAAAAGCAATAAAAACACACCTCAAGCGAGTATAATGCGAGAGTCAGTTTTCAGTTTGTGTCCTTTTTTGTGTAGCCCAAGAGAAAAGGAACAAAATTCGAATCAAATACACATTTAGTTGCAAAGAAATGTGTGTCTTTCGTTTGATGGTCATGATGTCCTGCTGGTTGTTGATGATGCCAGAGAAATGCACCTCGGCATCCTGACATCGTACACATTGCGTTTGATTAATGATCTGCGGTGATTTTTCATCCAACAAGGACACTGTGTTCGGTGTCCGCTTTTTACTTTCAGCCATTTATCTTGCGGTATATCCTTTTTCTTTCGCTCTGGATGTTAGGATGCAATTTTTATTGGCCCCTAAATGTGTGATGTATCCTTTAAAGAGATACAAATGACTGGCACACAGGAGTCAGAGTCAGAGTCAGGGGACCATTTGGCACAGGCACCGTGGATCGATATTCGATGGACATTCGTAACAAATGATATGGCTCCTTTATCCTGACGGCAAACACCGGTGTCGGTCGGTCCTTGGTTGGTACACGCAAAAGGTGGCGCACAAGAATAAAATCCGACAATCTCATCCTCGTCCTGAGTTATGTTCGAGCGATTTGTTTGCTCAGGTGGAAAATTTTCAGAGATCCTTTTGGATTCCAGTTGACAGTATAGTGTTTGTTCTGTTGGGCAGCTGGACGCAGGATGTGTGTGTGTATAGATTATTGAATCCTTTTTTTTTTGGTTACATCGTTAGAGCTGATTCGCTATTTGTTTTTGCTCACGCAAAAGGTGTAAAATCCTTTTGCAGTTAGAGATAGATGTCGGTTAGGATACACACTAATTTTTTTTCCCTGAAGATTCCAATGGTTTGAAATCACCTGCTTCAGTCAAGTGGAAACCGTATAATTTCCTAGAACCGAAATTATAATCCAGATCGGGTCAGTTCGGTTCCACCTGCCCGAGTGAGTTTAGTTTTTATGGGTCTGCCGGCGCGCATCCCAATCGGAGAGACAAGTGGATTCTGAAATTTACACCTGTACACATCAAAACACCGACGTAATGATTTGATGAAGGTCCTGGTGCCAGCTCTGGGCGAATTAAATTTACGGACCTACCTGTGTCCGAGATGGGTAGCGATACATCGTGATTGCGTTACTGACGAATACACGAATTAATAAAGATATGTTTTGTGATATCCTTGCATAGCGTGTGGTTATTATACTCGCAGGCAATCCTTGTTTCAAAGAGATCGTTTTGGGCTGGAGGGATTTTTTTATTACCATGGGAAATGATTGCAGTTCACCTGCTTGTTCTGTTTGTGAGAAGTAGAGCATGGGTAAGGGTATATGGAAAAGGATACGAGGGATATGCGGTGCTAAATGATTGAATGGTACACATATCTCTTTTATACTTGTGACTGCGGTATTAACTATGGCAGAGCTGCTTCTTGTGAGAAATAATCCGCATCTAGAGACTGCTACGGGGGTTTGAGTTTGGGTAGCGAAGTTTTATTTTTAACACGCTGTTGGGATTTTATGGTCGCCGTGGGTCGGTGGTTAGTGCGTTGGACTGCTGACCGAGCGGCTTGGGTTCAAGTCCCAGTCAGGAAAACCGAACAATTTTCGCGGCACCACCTCTCGTCGGGGAATGACAAGCCTCCGGGAGTATAATCTGTCATGATAGAGCTTCTCACTTCGCCGTTCGGAGTCGGCAATAAATTGTAGGTCCCTTCCATTCGTGCAAACAATACAACACGCACAACATGATTGGTTGCGAGAAGCTAGGCCTTGGCTCATTCCGAGCTGTCGCGCCAACTATTTATTATTTATTTTATTTATTTATTTTTATTTGTTGGGATTTTAAATCAGAGATGCGAAGACGATCCATCATCAGATTGGTTAAAAACCAGTGTACGTTTGAAATAATTCCGAGGAAGTTCTTCTAAGTTGTGCTGTGTCATGCTGTGTTCTGCGCCCTTCCAGGATAATCTAGTCAAACCCAGCCATCATTGACTGTCATAATATACATATGTGTTTGCTTTGAATGCGGTGGATAGGTGGCAGGTTAAAGGAAAAATATTATCGGCTTTTCCAGGTGGTTAAGGTTGGGCGGCATGCCCACTAGTTCTTCTGAGTGAAATCTATATCAGGCAGACTTGAGCCTAATATGCACACCCACAGATAATGATACCTAAGACAGCTCCGATGAGTTCTTAGACACAACCTATGAGCAGTGTCCTTATTAAATAATCGGAACTCGGAGGCCTTCCATTCCTCGCCGAGAGGAGCTATCTCGAAAAATGGTTAGTGGATTTTGCTGTACTCAAACAAGCCTCTAAGTCATAACAACTGGACTGGAGAATCGTCTTGGACGATTTCAACGCAAAGCCAGGAAGAGAGGACAACTTTGATAGTACTGTCAGAAAGTATGGCCTGCACAACATAATTTTCGAAAACAGATTTGAGCCAATCGACCTTACAAACGGATCTCTATATACAATAAACCCTGAACCAGAAAGAACACATTGCGATTGATCCAGTATTATGGATGTCTGATGGCGCCGAGGTGCTAACATTGGTAGCAAAATGCCCTAAAACACCTAGTAGTTGTATGAAAACACATTGCCATACTTTTCGCTCTACCTAGCCGTACAATATTTCGTGTCTGAGGATGCAGAAGAACTTATAAGAAGCGGAAAATCTTAGATGAGATCCTATTGATTACTTTTTTCGTTCTGGATGGTCTGAAGGCATTGTTCTGCACCTTTGAAGCTGGTGAGCAAAATAACTTTATTGTAATCAGCCAACAAAAGGGAAGATCGCCGGCTAGCACATGAGGGAAGAGAGAAGAGGAACACCGGCTTCTCAGAAGGATAATTTTGCGATCAAGGAAACAGAGAAGATTAAAGAGAAGTTTGACCCAGAAGTTTGGCCGATCGAACTGCAACGGCGAATTATGAAAAGTTGTAGTAGAATCACAGTCTGGGTTGACGATATGGGATGACGATACTGAGGATGACTTCTGCGAACTGCATAAGCGTGACAATGAAACTCCGCCGTCAAGTGCTAAGATTCTCTATTGGTTTTGGTGGACTTTGCTGCACAGCTGGGCGAAGTTAGTTAGTTACAAGTGCCCTTCGAGAAGAGGTGCACTTAGACCAAAAAGTGTCACTGAGTACTGGGGTACCCTGCTTACTCCTGAAACCATTTAAATTTTCTAACGCAGTTGTTAAGGTCGGCCATGCTGGCGGAGTTCAGATCATTAAGATCGTTGAAGAAGTATTGGGGAAGGGTGACTTTCCTGATATGGGCCAGTGCGGGACTCATGCAGAGGAAGTGTGCGGTGGACTCCTCCTCCTCCTTGTCCCTGCAGCGCCTGCAGAAATCGTTGCATGCTATCCCCATGCGTTGAGCATGCCTTCCTAGGAAGCAGTGCCCCGTGTTGACGTTGATGAGTTCTGAGAGCTGGTCTCTTTTGAGTCATATTGATGCTTTTGATCTTTTCAGATCCATGATAGGCCACATTAGCCTGGCATTATTGCAGTAATCGAGATGTTGCCATACACGGTTTGCTTTCGACAGAGCGTCGGTGTGGGTCAAGTGTTTAACAAACGACATAGGCCGTTTGACACGGTCGAGCTTCCTGCCGTTCGTACATTGGGAGCCTTTTCTAGCTAATTCGTCAGCCGCATAGTTCCCCTGAATGTCACAGTGACCAGGGACCCAACAGAGTGTGACGTTATACTGGTTAGCGATCTCGTTTAGAAAAACACGGTCTGTTGATTGGGGAAAGTGCGGAAGGCTGCGGTGATTTGATAGAATTTTGGTATGTCCCACATTCTTTTCGCTGGGCGAAGCTTCTCCTTTTTTTACCCTGATTCCCATCTTTAAGCTTCTTAAAGCGATTTCTGCATGGAGTTCTCTATTTGGTGGCGGGTTTTCATCGGAAGATACGAGTACGTTGTCAATCATTAGTGTATTTTTCTTTGGTTCTTTTCAATTTCTGGACTGAGCTATAACTCGAATTTTATCCTTTGGTAATCGCTGGGCAGCTGGCTAAAGATCGAGCTGTCTGGAGAGGCTTGTTGGTTGAGGCCCAGGTCCACCCCGGACTGTAGCGCCACCTTAAAAAGATAAGTAAGTGTCTTTTAAGGATCCTGCTGATGAATCCTGACATTTCTCGAATTACCATCAGAGATTTACACTATCGAAAGCCGGGGAGTTGTGAATCAAAACTCTAAGGCACACTCTCCAGTAAGCCCCGATTAAGGATGCAAACCCAAAACATATTTTTCAGGAAAATCCTGTCTTCGACTTGAAATTTTGTGGGAAAGCAGGAAGTACGACCAGAGTTCAAGTGAAGTAAAATTTATAAAAATTACAGGAGATGACCGACATGTAGTATCCTTCCCTTTCCGCTTAATTAAAGTGAAGAGTAAGTGAAACCAATTTTCTCCAACTTTCCCACAAGTTCTGAGTAACCCACATTGTAATCGAGGATATATAGACATGGATATTTAATTGGGAGTTTGTAGAGTCAAGCATGCATGTAAGATCATTGAATTAGGCATGGATTTTCTTGAAGACGATGCAACCCGGTTCAAGCATCTACCCATTGCATATCCAATTAAACCCGACCAGACCAATACCTCATCGAAACGTGCCGGCAAACAACTGAAATAATTCATCTTAAATAATTCCGAACAACAATCATCTAAAGATATTCCAAATCGAATTATAAATCCTGTCCACACACACAATATTCGAGAAATTCCAAACATCCTTTCCCAGGAATTACTTCCGTTTTCAAAAGTTTCACTACGTAGAAATTTCTTGCACAAATATGTCCGATAATAGCCAAGAAAATAATAACTCACACACGATGTGTGTGTTCCATCACTTAATTTACTTCTCGAGACCATCGCCCACACAGAATTTTTCTTTTCAAAATTGAGTCCTTTAAACAAACGAGAAGGCGTTTTTGTTTCATGCATCGATGGCCAGCCGTTGGCGGAAGTCCAAATGAAATATTTTTATGCAAAGAAATTACGATACCCATGCCCATGCCCTGGTGGAATCTTGGAAATACTAATGCGAGCGTTTCGCCCGTTTCGCAACCCTTTTTTGGTGAATAATTTCCACCCCCGGGCACTGTTGCAATGTACCCGCCGCTCCCCCTTAGGGATTCTCTCAAGATTCCGTGCATATACTCCCACCCACTACTGCTGCTGCTGCTGCGTGGTGGCGCTGGTGATAGTAAATTATTCAAGACTTCCTCTCGATTTCAATTATTGGAATTTGACTGGATGCAGGCGTGTGTGTGGATGTGTGTGTGATGACTGGGCTAGCGCGGCGCGCAGACAAAGTAAACGCAAAGGATAACTTGCTCCCTGGTAATTTCACTACGGAGGTAATTTATTATGATCGTATATTATTTTGTCAGAAGCCGGAGGGGGGTGGAGGACCACTGTGGCAGTGGTGGTGGTAGTGGTGGTCTTAGGAGTCTCGAGGAACTCCAATCTTAATATTTATGCAAATATGGAATTTTGTTTACTCTCGACTCCAAGATGGAGCTGGGTTGAGAAGAGACGTGTGCACTGTTTGTTTGCGCTTCCAGGGTTTTCGGTGGCGTGGGTGGGGGTGGGGCTCCTTGTTGGCTTCTTGGTACTTTGCAGAGGAGGTGATAAAAAATGTATGAATCGCCGTAAGGGGTGATCCGAATAGTAACGAAAATGAACGTGTAGCATAATAGGGCGTTTGTTGTTGACTTGACAAATTGAGGGTGGCATTTGAGTAGAATCCGCTTAATAATTCAGTCATTCGTCTGTAAGGATTTGCAGCGCAATACGCTCACACACATACACGCAGGCACACATGTTGCTGAGGGGCGAAATCTTTTCAGTGTGTTTTGGACCTTTAAGGTTGATAGTTGTGAATTTATATATAAGAAGGAGGGGGTAGAATGGGTTTAATGGATGTTTGAAGCTTCCTGATGTGATGCTTGGAGTTTTTATGACGCGCCCCCATCAGCTTAAGGTCGTTGTTGCTTTATGGAAGATCCTGCGAAGGGATGGGATAAACCCTTGAGATGTCGTTTGTATTTTTTGTTGAGAAAGTTATCCACGTTAAATGGATAAGTTCTGAGTATGGGGACTTTGGCTTGATGTCAGTGATTTGCATAGAAATGGCCACACAAATAAGGAGTTTGGGGATGCAAGTTTTAAAATTCAAATTTGCTTGTATACTTATCCATATTGGATTGGAGAGAGTCAGTCAGACTAGGCAGCAATTTAGTTCAAGAAAATTCCTTAGGTGATTGCCTAGTATCTGCTGGCAAGAAGCAATCCGTTAATTTTAGTACTACTTCCAATAGATATCAAAGAAATAGTATTGTGCAGCAGAATACGGCTCAAAAAATCTGGCTGCTGGACCGCAAGACCCTACGGTTACAGTAAGGTCCCGGAAAAAATACCAAACGAACTGGTCGCGTCCTCGATTGACTACTTAACTCCCAAGTTAAACTTTACTAAATGTTTTTCAGTCGGGTTCCCCCTTCGGGTAGGGGTTAGAATATACCCGAGGTAGGCATGCCTGTCGTAAGAGGCGACTAAAATCCACCCTCCGTATACCGAGGTAAAAGAAGTATACAAAATGCAATGAACAAAACAAAGAGATTAAATACCCCAGGTGGTACTCCAGGTCTACTGGAAAATCCACCCTCTTCGGAGGTCGGCTCTATGGATTCTGGGGAGAGCCATTTATTGCAATTATGCAACCCCTTCACAAAAAGTGCAAGGGTATCTCGATCGCCACCACCAAGATCGAATGTCTCCGGGAAAAGAAGTCCGCCGGAAGCGCTAACGCGTGATAAACAGGACTCAGCGAAATCCAAAAGCTTCGAGGAGGAAAACAATGAACTCCGTAAGAAGCTTCACGAAATGGAGCTACTCTACAAAGAGCTAAGGAAAGAGGTAGATTTACTTCGACAAGAAAATAAAGCTCTGAGAAACGTAAATCCGTCAAAAGACGGTAGTCCGTCTGGCTCAATTGTTCGCGAATATCACACGGACGAAGAAGAGCTAACACGGGAAACGGCGTGGGTCTCAAAGAAAAGACCCAGCAAGAAACGAAGGGCCGGTTCTTCACCCGAAATCGAGCCACCAAAAGAAAACAAGCGCTTGCAAGAGACAACGAAATTAAGTCCACCGCCTCCAATAAACGTCATCGGGATTATGGACTATAACAAGCTGTATTGCCTCCTAAAAGGAACGTTGACCTCGAAGTTTAAGGTCACCTCACTCCGCAACAACTTGTGGAAAGTAAACGTCGATGACCCCAACGATTACCGAGCATTTTCTCGGAAACTTAATACCGAGAAAATTCAGTGGTACACGTATAAAAATAAGTCGGAAAGACCATTGCGAGTTATAGCAAGAGGACTCCATCCTTCGTGCACTAAAGAAGACGTTATGGACGATCTTCAAGAAGGAAAAGCAACAAAGGGAAGAAGATCAGGAAGTTCTTGTTAAGCGTGGTCTTCCGCTTTTTATGCTCAGTTTCGATAAAACCGAGAATATAAAAGATATTTACAATATTAAAACGATTTTAAATATTGTAATCAAAATCGAACCGATGCGTAAAAGCACAAGATCGATCCCTCAGTGCAAACGCTGTCAATGTTTCAACCATACGCAGACATACTGCCAAAAAGAGCCACGATGCGTGAAATGTGGCGGTACACATCTCTCGAATGAGTGCCCCTTAAACAAGCAGACCGCAGCGACTTGCACAAATTGCAAGGGGAAGCACCCAGCGAATTATCGAGGTTGCGAAGTGGCCAAAGAACTCCAAAAAAGGCGCGATACGCTTAAAAAGAACATGCGTCCGCAACCGAAACCAAATAAAAATAAACCGGAAAAATCGCTAGGTAAAGAAAACAAACCCGTGAAGGATAAAACGAAAAAAGTCCAGGAAAAACCGCCATCTGCTGATGCGCAAACGTATGCGCAAGCTGCATCGCAAGCAACTAAGCAAAATAGGCCTGCGTTAGATCCTATGCAACAAGTTTTCTCTATAATTCTCGCGAAACTCGAGGAGCAAAGCAAGACAAATAAGCTCATATTCGAAAAACTTAGCAACCTCGAGCATAACGCTCGCAAACCACGAACGAAATTATGAACATGAACCAGTTACTTAAAATCTTAACATGGAACGCAAACGGCCTTCTACAAAGAATCGACGAACTGGAAGTATTCCTACGCAAACAGAACGTTGACATATGCTTGATTTCTGAAACCCATCTGACAAGGGAATCTCGAGTTAAAATTAGAGGATACTATGCTTATCACGCATACCACCCATCCGAAAGGGCTAGGGGCGGATCGTCGCTCTTAATTAAAGACTGTATTGAGCACTCTTTGAATTCACCGATAGAACTCGATGCAATGCAAATAACTTCAGTTCGCGTAAAAAATAAAAACATGTTTTACAACATCGCGTCCATTTATTGCCCTCCGCGATACACGCTAGAAAAGAATGACTTAATACGTCTATTTGACTCACTTGGACCAAAATTTGTTATTGGTGGTGATTTTAATGCTAAACACACCTTTTGGGGTTCGAGATGCATTTCACCTAAAGGCAGACTTCTCTACGAAACCGGCATGCAATTTGCTGTTGACTTCTTTTCGACGGGGAAACCGACTTATTGGCCCTCCGACATAGCAAAAACGCCTGACCTCATAGACTTCTTTATAGGAAAAGGGGTAGTGAAAAAGTAAGAATCTCACACTACCATGAGCACGTGCGGTAGATCCTCATGGTGTCTCATGAAAGATTTTCACCTACCCTCGCAAAAAAAAAAGTCGGGTTCCCAACCAGGGCAGGCTGGAGAAACGGAAAAGTGATCAAGGATATTGATACGACTATTTTTACAGACGGCTCGAAAATGGACAGTGGAGTTGGCGCAGGCATTTTCTTAGAGAAACTGAATTTGTCGAAATCCCTCGACTTCCGAATTTTGCCAGTGTCTTCCGAGCAGAGCTCCTTGCTATTTGGAAAGCCTGCCGATTTGGAGGATCCTGGTAGTCTTCGTGAGCCAATGCACCATGTTATCTATAAAAGTAGACAGTCGAAGAACGAGTTGATGTCTATTTCAGAGAGGTATGACCATAAGAAATGAGGAGCGGGGTCTGAATTGTCGAGAATCTCTCATACATATGTATGTGTAGGTATGCCAACTAGTGCATTCTTCTATCTGTTCCGTGAAAGGCACTAATGAAGTTGACCTTTATATTGAATTTTTTTCGACTACAAGTGAGTGATTTGAAGTTCGTGTCCAGAGATTAATCAGCCTGCTTAAGCTGGGACAGGATGTCGCTCATCGCTCATAAATATTCACCAACATAGGGACATTACAGAAAAATGTGAGACCGATGAACTCGCCAGATGTAGCAGAAAGGCCAAATTCCACTAGCTATATGTAAATTACTCTTAGAGTACGTTGCGATCCCCATGATATACCAAATGAATTAGACCACATGCCGTACTTTCAGAGAGATTTTCTTTGTCCTAAACCCCACTCGGTCTAAAAACCTGATCTTGCTGAAAAGGTCGTTCTTCAGGACCATAATTGGTGTTCTCATAGGCTGAACCCTTGGACTTCATGCCAGAAGGACCGGCCTTTTCTCAGACGATTTCTGCAGGAGTTGAAGAGGAGGAAGAAACAATCACCCACTTTTTCTGTGTCTCTTTAGCTCTCTCCCAAAGAAAAGAGCTTTATTTAGGGAGCATGTCACTTCGATAATTTGGGCGAATTGTTACATATTGAAAGCATCCTTAGCTGCATCAGTAGATCTAAATGGTTCCAATAAATTGAGTGGAGTTTTTTGGGTGTAGATTCAAGTGGTATCACAAAAGAACATACCATCACCTAGGCGTTTCTTTTTTTGCATGTTCAACCAGCCTACATACCTCCGACCTAAGATGAATCAGTGTGCAAATCCTCATAAAGCTTCGATTTGGACTCGATAGTAACTAAGGGACACCCCTCATCATAAAAACTCTATATGCGTCTTCCGTGAGTTCGACAAATAGTTGAGAGATGTTACCAAATCTTTTGATTTTAGCCAGTGACCAGTGACCATAAGTGTTTTTCAAGTAGCATGCTGCTTCCATGAATCGTACTATGAAAAAACTTTGAACAGGAAGTGTGTCCATCTGCAGCTTCTACTGCGGAAGAGAGGCACTATCACTATCCAACGTACAGCCCAAGACCAGATGTTAACCTCAAAAACATCCGAATCCATATATCTGAATCTTTTTCATCCGCCCGAGGAACATACGACCGAATAAACAAACCGAAAAAAAATGTTTCCAATCCAGGATTTAACTTCTAAAGAAGATAAAAGAGAGTCCACCTGCCAAATCGGCAGAAAAACAATATTTTTATTCCACATCCTTCGTCCCAAAGGGGTGAACAATGTTTCAAAACAATCCACCAGTTGAATGTCCATGTATCTTTTATTTCGAAATAAAAATGATCCCTCGGTAGGAAAAAAAAATATCACCTGGTCATATGGATTAGCTGACAAAAAAGGGATTTGCGGGGAAAGAAAGGATTTTGCCAATGATGAGGGTCAGCACGGTGGACCCAAAAACGTAATGAAATCCAAACCGAAAAGGTGACTCCAGGTAGCCATACGCACAAAAAAGGTGATCGACTAAGCAATGAAGCCAAGGATACATGTTTCTGATGACAAAAGAGGGAAGGAGGTACGCAGATACATCCTCCGAGATAAACGCAGCATGCAAATCCATCCGGGCATTCAAATGGCAAATCGATGGCGAAGAAGGTATACATCTCTCCTCACTCGGTGCCAGATTTTCAATTTTGTGTGGTCAATATCTCGATGGCGACGGATTAGTGCGCGCGATTGGAACAACCAAAACAGGTGGAAGCAGCAGCATAGTCGTGGTCGTGGTCAGTTGGGCATTGTAAGAGATTTCATTTTTTGCTGTTTGCACGAAATCCAAGGTCCACACAAGGAGGGAAACCTTTTCGTTGTTCTCCTCTCGATTCAAGAGAGAATCACAATTCGTGTTGTGTGCTTAATGGACCAGGTGCTACGAGAACAGCAGCAGGTACATCATTATCCCCAGTTGAATGGAGTCAAAGCCGTTGTGTGACACCAGGAAAAAAGTGTACTCTGTGGATGCTGAACGTGCTTCATCATACCACACACAGCGACGGGCGCCGCGAAATTTTTCGTTTTTTTTTTCTGTTGTCGTATACAGCGGCAATTATACGTTATAACCTTGTAATGATATGGCCGTACTCGTGGATACACCCGTGGCTCATAAACGTATCGCTTAGAGGTAAGATGCGAAATAGTAGTGATTTCATGCTATAAAAGTGGATACACTAGGTATCCGGGTAGTTCTTCGAGGTCTTCTGCTGAGGTCTTCTGCTGATAAGGTACAAATCACTTGAGGAAGTCATGGATAAAGCGAGTTTAAGTTTGGGGTAACACAGGGAAGCCATTTGAAATTTCTTGTGCACACAGTACGGATTGAGATGAAAGAGGTAACCACGGACTTTAGAATGGTGGTTACCTCTGGAGCAAAGTCTTCTTTATCGAGATTTACAATCCATGGGCAAAGGGAACTGTTTGCAAAAATATGTGTTTCGACAGGTATTCGACATTGTGTTCTATCAGCTACTATTCTTCTGAATCTTCCAATAGGACTCTAGTGGAATGCTTGAATCGAAAATGTTCTCACTTTTCTCAGCGAGCAAGTCCAACTGGCGCACTCAAACTGAAAGACCGGTCTATTGCACTGTCGAGTTGGAAATCCCATTTTACTGCTTTTGTAGAAGGAACGTGTTGTTGCTGCAGTAATGAAGAACTAACGCTATCAGCATTTATCGCACTGGAACCAGAAGCCCACCACCTGATCCAAGGAAAGACAGGTCAATCTTATAAAATGTGTTTCACTATGTCGTACCCCTCTCCTCAGGCATCGGAGAAACTCAGAGACTTTAATGCTTGGTGAAAGCGTTGTGGCTCATTAGTAATATTTTCTACGAAAGGATATCAAGAAAGCCGCTGATTTTTTACCGATGTCAAGATGGATCCCAGAAACTTGTGCCAAGTTCGATTTTATTCCCAACCATCAATGGAAACCCTAACCGAGGACGTTGACAAACCCTACGTACGTCCAAATGCTTACAATCGAGAGAAATGCACAGCAGCCATTATATCAGTGTGATTGCATCAAACGGGATGAAACAGCGTTTGCATTCATCGCTATCGTCGAAGACCACCAAAAGTTAAGCTGTATCAGACAAACTAATAAGAGATAGTGTAACCTTGAAACGTGCAGCCATGCGAGACAGACTTGGCTTTGGCTTAGTCAAAACAGAACAAATAACCTACTAAAAATTCGCAGAGCACATATAAGCACTCTAGTAGGTGTACTAACAGGCCACTCCGCAATCGGCAGGCACGCTGCAAGGCTCGGAATTCCGGCCAATGATTTTTGTTGCAGTTGCATGGATGAGGAAGAAGAATAATCACTCTCGCACCGGTTATGTACATAACTGTCCGGCAAACTCTCAGAAAATAATTCCCGAAACGGATATCGATAAAATATGGAAATTTATTCAAAAATTAAAATGAATTCAGGAGTAGCGGTAACTACTCGGCTCAAGTGGCATCACAGTGGACCGAACCCAGTCAAAGTGAATTCGTTTTTGTTGAATGGCTATCTTACCTGACCTATGCTGTACCAGAAACTGCTTTCTTTCCACTGGAAGATGCCTTTGAGTGTAGAACCTCTTCAGAATTAGAAAGTGACCCAAAGATTGTCCTTTGGTAGTACATTGCCATAGTTCAACCCATTCTAACCTGCAAGTCACTAACCTTAAGTGAATTGTACAACATCATTTAATTAAGCAAGGTGAACTTTTCGGAGTTGCTCTATCCCGAACAGTGCACTGAGGATGGCAGACCCATAGTTTTGAGTAGGGCGGAGAATAGTCCCACCGTAGAAGAGGTGACTTTGGCGATTAAAGCGCTAGGTTAGGTTAGGTTAGGTTAGGTGGCTGTCCCCGCTTAGGCAGGGACACACTTAGGCCAGAATGGCCCATTGTGATACCACAACGAAGTAAACCGGCTTACCGGCTCCAGGGAATCAGAAAATGTGGCATAACTACAACAGAAGTGGGCAACCGTAGCGGTGTGAACCCTAAGATTTGAACCATTTCGTTCCAGAGATGAAGTTGCTTATCTTTTGGATGTCTAGTTCAGCAAGATCGTTAAGATCATCATAGAAGTATTCCCCGAGGGTTCTTCTTCTAAGCGTCGCAAGAGCAGGATATGTACAAAGCAAGTGGGTCGGCACTAAAAGTCGGCAAATCTGCTGGTGTGGATGAAATCCGGCCAGAAATAATCAAGGCTTTGGGTAAAGAGGGAGTGGAATGGCTCTCTCGTGTCATTAAAGTGGCCTGGGAATGCGGTGAAACACCTAGTGATTGGCAAACTGGGGTGATTGTTCCTCTTTTTAAAAAAGGGGATAAGAGGGATTGCTCCAATTATAGGGGTATATCTCTTTTAAGTCTCCCCGGAAAAGTATTTGCAAAGGTGTTGGAAACGCGTTCCAGAGCTGTGGTCGAGTCCCGGTTGGGCGATGAGCAGTGCGGCTTTCGTCCAGGTAGAAGCACAACCGACCAGCTGTTCACTCTCAGAATGGTACTTGAGAAGGCCTGGGAGTATGCCAAACCTATCTACAGTTGTTTTGTGGATTTGGAGAAAGCATATGATCGGGTCCCTCGAGGTAAACTCTGGAGTGTATTGCAGGAGTACGGGATTGACGGTTCTCTTCTGATGGCCATTCAATCTCTGTACACTTACTGTAAGAGCTGTGTTCGGGTGAACGGCGATAGGTCGACACCTTTCACTGTGGGCGTTGGACTTCGCCAGGGGTGCGTTTTGTCACCTCTCCTTTTCATAGTGTATATGGATTGGATGTTGGTGAGGAACGTTTCGAATTGGGAGACTTAAGGATAAGTTATTTGCTTTTTGCTGATGACTTGGTCATCCTTACGTCCACCCAGACCGAACTTCAGCGCGCACTAGATAGGTTCGTCGCCGTCTGTGTTGAAGCTGGGATGAAGGCAAACGTGAACAAATCAGAGGTAATGGTAATTTCCAGAACACCTGTTCAATGCACTCTGCATGTTAGTGGAGTTCCATTGAAACAGGTGGAGAAGTTTAAGTATCTCGGGGTCCTATTCACGAGTGATGGTAGGAGCAATACTGAATTATCCTGTAGGATTGGTCAGGCTGGAGCAATTTTGAGACAGCTTGGTCAATCTGTTATCAGAAGGGCCGAACTTGGCATCGAAGCTAAGTTGTCGGTCTTTAATTCAGTGTTTGTTCCGACCCTCACCTATGGTCATGAGGTTTGGGTAATGACCGAAAGAATAAGATCGCGGATACAAGCTGCCGAGATATCTTCGTTGTATTGCTGGGGTGACTCGGCGAGATCGGGTAAGGAACACCAGAGTACGCGAGGCACTCAATGTCGAGCAGCTACTTCTTCGAACGGAGAGGTCCATACTTCGATGGTTTGGGCACGTCAAACGCATGTCCCCAACTCGGTTTCCAAGACGTGCCATGGAATTCGTGCCATCGGGCAGGCGTCCCCTGGGTAGGCCTAGGATGAGATGGTTGGACCAAGTCCGAAATTTCACCTCTACCCGTATGGGGATAGCCCCTGATGAGTTAGCGTCGATGGCGGAAGATCGGCAATTGTGGAGGGTCCACTTAAGCTCCCTAAACCCGCGACCCTCATAGTGGATAAGCGGGCCATTGGAAAATGATGATGATGATGATGATGACCTGCAGTCAAGCCCGACTAAAGAACTCAACGTACTCCTAAGCATAATGTCTCTGGATCTGCATATCACAACGTAATTTCCTGTAACACAGTAAGACTCGGAGAATCTTGTCCTCGAAACCATATGATATAGCAAGGCTCTGGATTTGCTGCCAAGGGCTCTGGCCTCGCCCATAACTGACTACATGACTCTTAACTGAAATAAAAAAAAAAATTCCCAAGTCAATCTCCCGTTTAGGACGGAATGGAAAAAATCTCCACTACTACCAAAATACCAAATCTCAAGCTTTACCGACGCTTCTTAGATGGAATGCGACGTCGGATCAGGTGTTTACTCAGCTAAACTAAACTTCTCCAAATCGCATCGCTTCCAGGTTCCTCTAGTGTATTCCAGGCGTAAGTACTAGCAAGCAGAGATGCTTGCAGGAGTCCCAATCCCACAACCGGAATGACATGGCCCATCTAAAACAAAAATAGGGGGGGTCCACCTAATCAATAGAAAGGCGACAATCGACACCGACTACTGGCCAATTGGGGCACATGCTGCCAACTCCCACTGCCGTTGTTGTACACAGACAAAGGAAGCCCTGTTTCACTTCTTCTGCGACTGGCAGCTAGAGCCAGACACACCACACTTGACAAAGCTTTTTAAAGACCTATCAGAAATGTTAGTCATTTAACTCTGTAACATTATTAATTTTCTACACTTTACAGAATGGATTTGAAAACTACATCTCTTCAGACACATACGAGTACATACTCGTATGTACACAGATACCCAGGTCACTTATGATGTGGCATCAGAACGTCGCACAAGCGCTGTTTTTGTCTCTGGAAAGACAATCTAGAAAGAAAAATTCTTCCTACCCACCAAGGAAGTGACCGCCTTAACAGTAAAACAGAGCGAGCTGATGCAGGTTTGAGTCATCTAAACATTTTTAACGGTACCACTTCTCAACAGGAATGACAAACTTCATTTTAATTTGTCATAGAAAATATATTCCGAAGTTGGCGGAAAAAATGTTAAGCCCCTTCCATGAATGGTTGCTACAAACTAGGCTACGGCCTTTCTAGGGCTGTGACGCTAGTTTTTTAAGTCAGCGCACCAATCGTGAATCGCATCGCACCTTAGAGTAGAAGGTCACTAGGCGCGATTCGACAGATATAGACGTTTTAAACATCGAGTGCGTTCAACAGAGGGTAAACCAGCATGCACTACAGTAGTGGAGAACATCCTACTGGTGGCAATCTATTCATCTCCACCTTTAGTGCACAATACAAATAATTCTTCTATACCGAGACTTCTAGCGGAACAACGCACGCCTTCTGAAGGAGTGTCCTCGAATGTTGATGAAAATGCCTATCGCTTACTGCCAAGCGCATATCCAATCCTGTTGACCAGATTGAGAAGCAGGCCAATTCCGCAAGATTGGCAAAGTTGAAAGGTAAGATGTACCTCTGAGACAAGATTCGCAATTACCCATCAAAGGTATTCAGACGAAAGCGTCAAAGTCTATTCCACTCATTGAACAAACGGAGGAAAAAGGGATCAATCACATTCCTTTGGCAAAACCTATCACCGTTCAAGTGCCAGTCACAATCTTACCCTTCTTCTTCGATTCTCGCATATCAAAGAACCACTGCTAACATACACACAATTCTCAGAAATCAAAGACAATCTCTCTTCGAAAGGAGAAATTAGAATTCAAGGAAACATCCTGACCACAGGCAAAAGACCTCACTCCGTTGTCATAAATTCCTTTTAGTTCACTGTAAAACGTAACACAAAACTTTATCCTTTGAGCGATGGTGACTGTAGTCATGTGCAGTAAAAACACCCAATAGTTTAGTTGTCTCAGTGTGTGTCGTTCACTTAAGTGCCCCCAAACGAGGAAATAAAAGAAATACCTGTTCCTTGGTCTGTTTGGCTTGTATACCAAATACTCCTGGTCGACAATAAAATGGTAATGCATACCGCCTTGCAGGTACAACATTCTCCAACAGGGAATATCCCAAATGGCTTGATGGGCTGTGGGACACCCCCCACTGGCTATTCCTCGACTATTTTGATAGTAAATCACTTAAAAGTTTTCGTCATCTCGTTGTTTCTCTATAAAACGCACACATGCACACACAATGGAATTATGTATGTTGGAAACTTAGAGCAGCCCACATACTTGAGATTCTGTCATTCCTTCCGTAAATATCCTTTTGATAGATACTTAGAGGATGGTTTCAAAACCATGGCCGTAAAACGTTCTTAAATATTATTTCTGTTATTTTATGTCTCCTTATGGAGACACACACACATGTGTTTGTGTGACGACATCCTTTTGTTCGAGGATGCACTGAAAAAAAGGATGTGCGCTAAGAAAGTGTGATTACGAGATGGCTTTTTCAATTTTCATAACGCCGATTGCTCGCCGGCCTCAAATAGGCTTCCAAGCATCCACTCGTAGAGATGATTTGGGGCTAACAAGACTAGCTAGACACTTGTACTTATGTAGGTATGTCAAAAGAATGACTAGAAGCCAACTAGCAGTTCGATACAAAATAATTAGACCGTTGCTGAGAGCTACAGGGGCCAGTAAGCCAACGTGGTGGACAAGCTTCGTATTTTTGCAATACAAGTTCAACTCAAGGTTGCCATATAGTTTTCTAGTTGGGTAAGAGATGCATGGTGAGCTTGCTTCATGACTAATTGTGGAGCTTTACTGCATGTAACCGAAAATGTACACTGGAACTGTGATTCAGCCTAAGGCCGCTGGCACGCAATGAGCGACAAGTGGCAAAGCGGCAGAAAATGTTGCTCAGAAATGATACCTGCCGCTCAACGACTGCGTGGCCACAACCATACGAATTTTGCCTCTCTTCCTCTTTGCCGTCCCTTGCGTGGCCTTGGCCTTAGATTGATGCTGTGGCTTGGGAAAAGACTCAGAGTAAGAATGAGGCTTGGATTGAGATTCAGTCGAGATTTAGAACTAATACAGAAAGTGCAGCTGAAATAATTGAGTTTGAGACTGCCTTGAGACCGGCTCTTCTACTAAAAGCTTAAGTTGAGCAACGAGGAAAGTCATCACGAAGAAAGAATAAAATAAAAATAAAAAAAAGGATAACCGCAAAACTCCAGATGGGCAGCGGTCCAAGAAGCTAACCACTGAGATAAGGTATATCGAAGGGGGTTCTGAAATTCTGCGAAAAAAATGGAGACCAAAAAGCTCCCCGTTGACATCCCGCACGGTGCTTTGAAAGCATCAATTGGACGGCGTTCGCACACATTTTTTTAGCTCTCTTCAACAAGTGCCTGACTAAAGGAATTCTTCCGAGTCAGTGGGAGAAGATGCAACTAAAGGAAACAAATCACCACAAAACGCATCAATGTACCGATCTCTGTGCATGGTAGATAGCGTACGAACAAAAATTTAGAGTACATCGAAAGCGGCAGTCTTAAGTCTGTGATCGTGGAGGCAGGGGACCTAACCGATCACAAATATGGTCTGTGGAACTGTAAGTATAAACCAACCACCTAAAGCTTGAACCCCGTTCCACTGGGAGAAAGTTAGGAAGTGGACTGGTTTTAATCGACACAAATCTAACATGCTGTTGAAATTATTCACATGAATAGAACGGACCTACAATTTATTGCCGACTCCGAACGGCGAATTGAAAAGCTTCCCATGATAAACTGTACTCTCGAAGGTATGTCATTCCCCGACAAGAGGTGGTTTAGTGAAAAATGTTCGGTGGATATGGCTGGAGCTGGAGGCGTACATTCGATTTTAGTTCTCCAATTAAAACTAAGCTCGCGAGTGAGAATGGTGAGGAGATGAAGTTTTATGGATTTGGGACTAATAGATTCTAAGCTTCGACTAAAGCCGAGACTGGTGTTGGAACGAGAAGTGAAACGAAAAGTGAACGATGCTTAAATCAAGACTAGACAAGTCGAAGGCACCGGCTCCAGAATTTTCTCAGGCAAATCCGTCATCGATCGATGAATAAAGCTTCCAACCTAAGGCATTGTATATCAAGCTCAAGAACAGACCCTTCTAGTACATCCGCAAATATATTAGAAATCACTGTTTTGATAGTTTCTAAGTGCCGGTAGCCCCAAAACTCACTTGGAACTTCTTGCCGTGTAAGATTCTTCCCCACGGTATCCACAATTTAAAGTACCTCTTTCTTATTCAACATCCTTTAAACTGGAAAATTCTAGTTTTTTATACATTTCACGAAGGTTATCCCTCAAAGCAGTCTTCAGAATCCCCAATACAAACTTCCTCCGCATCGTGTATTCCAACATTTCTGCTCAGTCCTTCGCCTTTGCTAACACATATGTATCTGCTCAGGATAGATACATCTATCCGCATATAACTGATATCTTGCCGCAAGATTTACAATCCATTTTAGTATCTTTAACCATGTTTCGTTATATGATTTCGAACGGTTATTATGGCCCCGAAGGTAATTAAACTTTTCATGTTTTGCATGCATAATGTGTCAGGTAATTCTCTGGCACCAAGAAGTTCTCTCACACACACACACAGTTTACTTTTGCAAGAGAATTTCCTTCGGAAAATCCTTTTTTTTTTCTTCTCCTTCGTGTGCTTGCATGCTCGTCGTACAATGAAAAAGTTATCTCTCCAAAGGATGCAGGACGAGCAGATACAAATACGAATATTTTATATGATTGGCTGGGAGTGCCGGAAGTTTTTGCTTAACCGTTCATAACAGAGTTTCGAATTAGCCTCACAATATGGAGAGGGAGGATAAAAAAGTTCAGTGCTGGCCATGTCCTTATGATTTGGAGACAGTCTCTAGACTGTGATTGAGAATTTGCGAGTCTATCGCAGAATTCCAGTTCTGGCAAAGGAGATTTCTGACCGGATAATCGATTTCACTCTTTTCAGATCGAGGATAGGCTTATCCTTTATTTCTTTGAATAATCTCTGCAGTTGCATGAATCTTACCACCATGTTTCGCAAGTATGTTATTGACATTGGTAAAGGTTTCCTTTTGTCTGCTAAAATACTTCGTTCCACGGGTTTTGGTTAGCTTTCTACACAGCTTGTAGATGATGAATATCTCGTGGAGTTCTTCGGTTACGACAGTCACTGAAGCGCTAGTACAATCGCCCTGCACGGTTATAAGACCCCAATCGTGTCATATCACAGCGAAAAGCGGAACCAAAAAAAAGAGGAAAAGTGACTTGACCTGACTGCTCTTCTTGCCAAAGGCTCCATCCGTTTCCAGGATAAATTACCACCAATTCCCCAACATAAGGAATGATGCCCCCTTAGTGTTTATAGAATACCCCCTCCTAAAGTGATTTGTGTTGTAATTGGATAAAAGTACATGAAGCCACACATCCTGACTGACTTTTACTACCAAAAGATTCAGAGTCTCTCTTTCTCTGTCTATCTCTGCCTCCTAATCTCAATCGCAGCTAACAAGTCTCTCTCATATTAATTTAATTAAGATTGCGGTTCCATTTCCCTGCAAGCAGGAATCAGATAAGCCAACCTCTTACCCCAGAGGCAATAACAACACTTCATTACAAGTCATAAAACGGATCACAGAACACAGAGGGAACAATTGGCTCCTCAGTGTCCCATGCTCCCTCTCTGTCAGAGCGCCCCGAGTTCCCACCATAAAAATGCAAACGAAAATCATTTGAACAAATTAAAACATCATCATCTGGAGGTGACTGGTGCTTCCCATCCGCCAAGTGTTCCTCGGATGGATTCCGAAGAAGCTACGATTGACCCAAAATGGAATTTTGGTGCCATGAAATGCATACGCACATTCACACGTCGTCGGTCGTCTGGAGCAAGACGCGGATTTATAATTGCCCATAGGTCAGAGCTCGAAATGACCCATAAACACGTCCTTAATTGAAGCGCGGCGGCCGGCAGTGCTTCTAGTTCCGAAAAAGAAACGCCGACCAAAACACTTTTATGACGGACACCATTCATCGTCGCATGGAGCCGCAGCTGGTGTGTGTGCGTCGTTAAAGACTTGGGGGCACACCGTGCCGACGAAATTGCAGATTCCGGGCATAAAGTGCAGCCGACGATTGTGATGTGATTGCGGGCCTGAGCTCTCAATTACGTGATACATGGAATTTAAAATCTCACTTTTATGATTTTTCTCTGGCAGGTGGTTTTCTCTGCTCTGCTCTGGAGAAATTATTGCTGGAGGAAGCGCGGCTGTATCTTCTTGGAAATCTCTCCTTCTTTCGCGGGCATGGTAGATCATCTGTAACTTTTATGGTTTCCCTTGTGTCCATGGTTTGAAATACTCCGAGGAACCCATTTAATTATGTAATCTCAAGGAGAGAATACACGGAATGAAGTCAACCCTATAAATTGCTTCGGCGAGTGATGGTATCGGTCGCAGATGAAGCGAGAGTTCCACCTGGACGGGATAATTGGTGGTTTTACTTCAATCGGATTCGGTTTAAATGTGCCTGTGCGTCCACATGGGTTTATTTCATTGGACGCAGTGCGGTAATGCGCCGTGTAAGGGAATTTGATTGCAATCTCATTGGAAGGAGATCAGGGGAGTCAGTGTTTTGTTAACAATTATCTGACGATCGTACAGGCATGTTGAAATCGACGGAAAAATTGATAATCCCGTTGATATGCGCATATAGATAAAGAGACGGTATGTTGTATTGGGACTCCCTCAGAGCTCACCACGTTGCTAAAGGAACAGCGATAAGAGTATTGTGAGCAAGGAGCAAACACACTTTGAATCAACAGGGCGGTCGTTTAGTACAGAAATGACATTATACATGGGAATGGAACGGAATGAGAAAACTGAGAAAAAGATTGGGACGGTTCATAAAACCATTTATGTTTTTTTTTGTACAGCCGCCCAGATTGCGATACAAACGTCAGGTGGCTCCACAACTCAAAGTTGCAAAAGTTCTCACCGAGATCGCCAAGAAACAGATACCAAGCGTTCGAAATCGAATGGTGGCTAGAGCAGGTAATAAAATGGACGCAAGTAGGAAAACAAACCGCAGATGGGAGGCAGATACTACGTGCTAAATCTCTGGACAGATCTAGGGCAGATCGCACATCTGGTTTCGTCCTGTTAAAGCGATCACAAATCAAAACTGTCATGTAGGCTGATTTTCCTACACATTCCCACGGTAGGTGTTGGGAGGATTAAAGTTTCTCCTCGCAAATCAGAGGACACAGTCCATACGACCAATGAGGAAATTATCAAAGATCCTATGTGCGTCTTGTCACAAAAATTACTGGATGGATCAGCGATATTAAGGGTATTATAATCCTCGAACTAGCACACGCCTTTGACCCTTCTTCTTCTTTTTCACATGACCGTGGAATACCAAATTGTTTGGGGTCCTAGTCCTGAGGCGTCAAATGATGCAAACATATCGCAGTTAGTGCTGTTGCCGAAGATGCCATGAATAGACGGATTTCGAGAATTGTTTAAACAGAATCTTAACACAGAACAAGAATTTGGTCAGCGGAACATTGATCTATTAAATGGAGCAAGATCCTCAGCAGAGTTTGTAATGGCAGGAAAAATACTATCGCCTTAGGATTACAAGCAAATAAGCTCACAGACTACCTCATGGACATTTTCAACGCAAGGCAACACAAATCTCACCATCATTGTTGCCTCTGAATGTTGATGACATTGTTAGATGCTCCAATCAAGGCAGATGAAGTGCTGAAGAATGTTTTTGTGGGCTTTAACTTTTGAAGAGGTCCCACAGCTTCGTGCTGAAGGAGACGATCGTGTTTGTTTTGAATTCTACAAGAATTGCACCTAGCTAAATATAGGGTGGTCGCCGTGGCTCAGTGGTTAGTACGTTGGACTGCTTACCGAGCGGCGTGGATTCAAGCCCCAGCCATATCCACCAAACATTTTTCGCGGTACCACCCGTCGTCGGGAATGACAGGCCTCCGGGAGTATAATTTTTCATGAAAGAGCTTCTCAATTAGCCGTTCAAAAAGCTGTACTGTAAAGCCAACATACTAGAACGCGTTAGAAAAGCTAGTGTAGCTCTTTACTCCTGCAAAAGGGCAATCAGTTGAAGCTGTGTATTACAGTCGCGTATTACACTTTGGCTCTACGTGCCTATTATCAGGACAAATTACTATACGGCGTTATCGTCTGGTGGCCGGCTCTCCAAAAAGCTGGTCACCTTAATCTTTTAGAGAAAGTGCAAAGTGCCCTCCGTAGCATTTGGCAGATGGCAGCTAGTTCAACCATTCGCTTACAAGCCTCTTCACTGTTATATTAGGTTAGGTGAGGTGGCTGTCCTCGCTCAGGTAGGGACACACTTAGACCAGATTGGCCCATTGTGATACCACAGTGAAGAAAACCAGCTTACCGGCACCAGGGAACCAGAATACAGCGAAGGTGGGCAACGGTAGAGGTGTTAACCCTAAAATTTGAACCACTGTGGTCCAGCTACAATACTGGCTGCCACTTGCTACGTGTAAAACTTACTCAAACTAGATGCAATCAGGAAAACCAACCGTAGATGGAACGAAGGCACGACATGCCAAATTTTCAGACAAATCTGACAAAATTCAGATCAAAATCGATCCAATGTTTTGGTCCTACTAAAACGTTTGCAACTTAGGACTGCTATCGGTAAATTCACACGAAAGTGTTTTATAGGCTTTAATTCTAAAAGACCAGGCTTCTTTCTAACGATTCCGGCAGAAGCGCCAGGGATTTAAAAAAAGAGGACACCATGTTTCCTCTGCACCTGTCCAGCCCTGTTCAAAAGAGGACTGCTACACCTAGAAGTACCTTTCTTTGATGATCTCGACGAAATTTGGAAAATTAATGTCAGAAGTAACCTCCGCTTTATAAATAGTTCTGGTTGGCTCAATTAGTCCCTGATGTATGTAGCTTGAATTAGTGAATCCTTTGGTATCACAATGGAGTTAGGTACTTGGTCTAAGTGTGTTTAGGCATAAAAATAAAGTGCGGCACGTCTCGAATGTGATCAAATCTAGGAGGGTTGATTGCATCTATTCAAAACATAAGTAAGCAATTAAAATCCAAGTTCGCGGAAGCTAAACGAGCAATGTGTTCAGTTTGGAGAAGTTGTGTCAACAAAAAACGCATATCAAACTCGGCGAAATAAACTCCATTCTTCTTTATGAAACACAAGTGTAGGGACACTGTTTATATAAAACCGTTGAAAAGTTCCTTTGGATCACATTTAAACTGCCGAGTAATTCACGCGACTATATACTCCATCCTAAGTCAGGTATAGGAGTCCTGATCTTGGATACCTTCAAGCTTTATTTAAACTGTACGTGGTAAGAGTTACGGCGATGAAAGAGGGTAGAGTGCCGAAATGAGTGCTAACACAGATGCTGTTGACTAAATCCAACTCCATTCAAGAATGGAAAAGGCAAGGAACAAATCTAAGGATCGACTTTTGGCGACGGCGTACCGACAGTTCATTTAAAATCAAACTTCTTGCATTTGTCTAGTATCTAGTCCTTCTGTCTAGTCTCTGATCAACGCGACTACACTCGCAGATGCCGGTAAAAAGTCCTTGACTGACACTCTATGTGGTTCCTTTGTGTACAGCATTTCTCACTAGCAATCAAAACAGTACCATCCCACAAGATCCACTTCGAAATAGGACACGCACGCGAGTAGAATACCCACCATCAAGCAACCTGTGTCTCAGTATCCCAACCACCTGAGATCCGTGGTTTTGTTTGTTTCCCTGCACAGTTCTCGAATTTCCTTCCGTCAATTTTCAAAGTATCGCATCCACTCTATGAACGTTCGCGAAACCAAAAACTCACCTAAAACGTTTCTCATATCAATTTTCATCCGAAAGGTGACATCCTTTTGCAAAGGTCCTCATACCTGCTGCAATAAACTATTTTCGTTGTTCCAACAACGTCGCGAAAGTAACCACAACACATCCACCTACTTCCGATTGAAAGGATATTGATTGAGAAACTCCAATACACACAACAGGTAATAGTGGAAAATATGATCCTAGACACACCTCACATATTGTGAAATCCAATAGGACACCGCACATCCTGATGAAAGGAATACAGTACCCCCAGTGTGGAAGCAAAAGAAAAACCGAATTCCAAGGAACTTTATAGATTCGGGTAACCTTTGAGGGTAAGATGAAGAATAAGGAATTTTGCTTTTTTCCTTTAAAAGCGTGACGTGATCCTGTCTGTAGCTGTCGCCGGAACTGGTGCTTTGCTTTCAGGACAACAAATCAACAGCAATTTGATATTGGAAAAAGAAATAAATTGTCGGATCTCGCCTTTATGTGGAAAGAAAGGAACTGGCAACGACAACGAAGGCGACGGAATCCAATGTCCTTTTTGAGGTATTTTCATGTGGACGAAGATAAGGTTTTTTTCTTTTTTATGAAATGAAAAGCAGCAAAGGTATTTAAGGAGTTTTTTTTATCTGATGCGGTGAGGAGTTAACAGATCTACACGTGCCATCGATGTATTCAGAGCAAAATTGTCCACCGACCGGAAGGATATTAATTTTTCATCTGTGGCACCGGTAGACAGACTTATTCCGGGAATTTCAATCGACAATTTGTCGAAGGATGGCTTTCTTTTTCAATTTTTATTTCTGTTGCATACTTGTTAGGATAACCTGTTGAGTTAAATTCACTGACCCTCTCAGGCTTTATCTAGGCAGTTTTGGGTCGATGAGTCTGAGACTAAAGTTCAACGCCTTAAGAAAGCAATGTGATACCACACCAAGCAGTTCAGTTTAAGAGGAAGCGTGAGCAAACAAGTCAGAAATGGAATTCCTCACAGCAGCTTTGTTTCAACACTCAACACTAAAATTTTCGTGGCTAAGGACAGACAGACAAGGATATCATCTTGTAGGTTACTCACTCTTATCAGTAAATAATAGGGTCTGAAGGCCTACCTTTTTCAAGCGCAGAGAGCGTAGAAAAATATCACTCTTGATCTGAACATTTTTAGGGTCAGCAAGGTGTCTAGGTTTAAGTTAGGTTTCCAAGGCTAGTTTGAAAAAAAAATTCATAATTGCAATAATTGCAATTTTTTTTTATCTTATTAAAAAGTACAATATGTCTAGAACATTACCCCAAAATTTTAAATCGATCAGAGTAAAATTCAAAGAGATAGACAATTTGGAAGATCCGCCCTTCGGGACACGTCAGTCTGGCGCGTCGCACTTCAATCGTATTTTTATCGAAACTCTATTTTCGAAACCGGTAGTCGTGATTTCTCAAAAAGTTGTGAACCGATCTTATTGAGATTTTGCACATTTCTTCAAAATAACATTATCTAGAATCTGAATGAAGGATTTTTATTTTCTTTTATCACAACTTATTTTATGAGGCAATACGTGCTGAAAATTTGACCCAAAAATGAGTTTTTCTGTTCACAACTCCGCCAAAAATTTTAATTTCAAGTTTTTTTTTTTTCCTTCGTTCAAGTTCAAGCTTTATATATCTACTAACAGAAAAAAATTGTTTTTTTAATTTCGGATGAAGCAGTCCTGAGTTAAATATGTATCTTTGAACAATTTACCATTTGTTTGAATGAAATATTTGATTTGATATATTTAAAAAAAATCATTAAAAATACGCTTTTTCAAGTCTGTCTTAGATTCCGCTTTAATTGAGGCACAAGATGAAGACCTACTTCGGCCGTAGATAATGGACTTTGGTTGTAGTAACCAACCTACTTTGGGTACTGAGTCTAAAGTATACCATGGAAATGTGGACAAGAAACGGAGACATTCCCAGCATAGCATAATCAGCAGAGCCAACTCAGCACTCGGATTTACTAAGCGTTGGTCGAAAGAATTCTCGAGCCCTTATGTCACCAAATCCCTATACATGACCTTCGTTAGACCGCTTCTTGAATATGCCAGCCAGGTCTGGTCACCTTACCATCAAGTCCACATTCAGAGAATAGAAGCTATACAACGTAGATTCATTCGTTTCGCTTTGCGTGGTCTGGGTTGGGATGACCCACTTAACTTACCTCCTTATGCGAACCGACTCAAACTGTTAGACCTGCAGTCTTTAAATTCACGTCGTGAGGTAGCTGATATAATGTTTGTACATCAGCTACTTAGTGGAACCATTGATTGCCCTCATCTGCTTCAACATGTCTGCCTTAACACCAATCCTCACCGATTAAGATCGGTCCCTCTGTTTCGCCTTCCCTACCACCGTACGGAGTATGGTCAGCACGAACCTCTGACAAGAATGCTCAGTAACGTAAATAAGTCCCCTCATATCTTTGATCTTCACTGCAGTAAATCCACCCTCAAACACTCCCTGCGCAACTCACTCTCCTAAACCATAGCATCCCTTACACTCGCTTTCATTGTTTTAATAGCTTTAAGTTACCTATTCCCCATTTTTTGTTAACTCCCTTAGTGATTAAGTTCTCTTAGTGTTAAGACTTAGTTTTTAGATTTAGATTTAAGTTATAGCTTGTATTAAGCATCCTATCCTATCCTATCCTATCCTATCCTATCCTATCCTATCCTATCCTATCCTATCCTATCCTATCCTATCCTATCCTATCCTATCTTATCCTATCCTATCCTATCCTATCCTATCCTATCCTATCCTATCCTATCCTATCCTACTTCCTTCCTTCCTATCCTATCCTATCCTATCCTATCCTATCCTATCCTATCCTATCCTATCCTATCCTATCCTACTAATCCTATCCTATACTATCCTACTAATCCTACTAATATTATAATTGTGAAAGTTTGGATGTTTGGATGTTTGTTACCACGTATCGCCTAAACGGCTAGACGGATTTACATGAAACTTCGTGAGTAATTAGTCTGTATTATTCAATTAACACATAGGCTTAATTTTTATTTCTAAAAATGCATGCTTTTTAAGGAAACAGCCATTTATTTGTGTCCATAGAAAACCATAGAAACCCATTGACCTGCGCCATTCAGCCAGCAGCACATCGGATCGATCGCAAATCGTGATCGTGTGTTGCTTCTGCTTAAGGGTGGTTTTTCCTTCTTTTTTTTTGTTGCTTTTTTATTTCTCTCTTTGCCTCTAAATGATCGTTGCCTCTTAATGATCGTTTTCAATAAAGTGAGACACATCGGTTCGTGATCGTGTGTTGTTTTTGTTTTGCCCAGTCGTTTTTCATTCCTTTTATTCTGCGTTGTTTTTTTTTTTGTGTGTGAGGAGAGGGTGATGATTTGGCGGTTGGTATGGCAATTGTTTACTTTTACTCCTGGCATTTTTTTAGTGGATTTTTTTTATTAGGTAGATATAAGAACAGCGCACCGATGTGACGCGTCAGCCTGTGTATGAGATTGTGTGTGTTTGATGTGTGTATAATATTGCAAGTTGGGAAACATTTTTGTTTTTATTTTCTTCTGTATTTAGAGAATGTATTCGAGTTAGAATTAATTCGACTTGGAGTATGACTTTTCGAAGGAAAACTGAAGGAAATGCAAAAATAGGATGGAAGAATTCGAGTTAGAGGGAAATTCGAATTAAAAGAGGTTCGACTAAGAGGGATTCGAGTGCACTGTGCAATGGCTTCTGTTGAAGACTGCACAGACACGTAATAGAAGCCAGCATTTTCGCAGGCGTCAAATAGGGAGAAAGCGTCTTCATCCCCCACATTCCCCTGATACCGCTTTGAATTCAAACGTTAAGGTTTTCTACGCCATGACCATCAATAAAGCACAGTTTGAAAGTAGATGGTTGGATCTGAGGAGTGATTGTTTCTCTCATAGCGTACTCAGAATCAGTTCACCTGACGACCTGGCCATCCTAGAGCCAGAAAGAAAAGCCAGGAATGTTATTTACAAGGAGGTAATATGAGGAATTGGAAGTCTATACTTAATTATCAACTTCCTGAACCCCGGGCAATCACATAGGGTATATTGTGACTTTTTTCCACGCGGACGTAGTCGCGGGTACCAGCTAGTAAATAAATAAAAATAAACAAGCATTGTCTGTTAACCTTTGATTCTCAGTATCATACACTCAAACTTCTATTAATTTTTAGGGAGAGTTGGTGAGCGGGCAGTGCAGAAAGGGTTATTGTTCCTCCTTATTTCTGCAGGTTTTGTAGAAATTATTTTAGAAATCAGCTCTGTTTTGAGTGTTTCTCTTACCCTTCAAGGTTTGCATTGCCATGACTATTTACTAGTTCTAGAAGCAGTCGCTGATCTTAACAATCACATACCTGACGAAGGACTGCTTCTCACACAATAGTCTGGTGATCTTAGGCCTTGTAGGGAATGTTACTAATACAGTCAACAAATAGGTTCCTTCATTATAATCATCATCATTTTCAATGACCCACTTATCCACTGTGAGGGTCGCGGGGTTAGGGGGCTTAAGTGGACTCTCCTACCATCACTCGTGAATATGACCCCGAGATACGTAAACTTCTCCACTTGTTTCAATGGGACTCCACTAACATGCAGAGTGCATTGAACAGGCGTTCGGGAAATTACCACAACCTTTGATTTGTTCACGTTTACTTTCATCCCAGCTTCAACACAGACGGCGACGAACCTATCTAGTGTGCGCTGAAGTTTGATCTGGGTGGACGTAAGGATGATCATCAGCGAAAAGTCTCCCAATTCGAACCGTTCTTCACAATATCCAATATCCAATCCATATACACTATGACAACAGGAGGTGACAGAACGCACCCCTGGCGAACTCCAACGCCCACAGTGAAAGGCGTCGACTTAATGCCGTTCACGAACACAGCTCTTACAGTTTGTGTACAGAGATTATATGGCCTTCAGAAGAGAACCGTCAATTCCACACTCCTCCAATACATTCCAGAGTTTACCTCGAGAGACCCGATCATACGTTTTCTCCAAATCCACAAAACAACTGTCAAGCCTTCTCAAGTACCATTCTGAGAGTGAACAGTTGATTGGTTGTGCTTCTGACGAAAGCCGCACTGCTCATCTCCCAACTGGGACTCGATCACAGAAGTTTTTTTGTTTTTTTTTTTATAATCCACACGCGGACCAAGGGGATATGAATACCCTTTAAATGCAATATACACAGCGAGCGAGGTTTGAGACTCAGGTAGTTTTAGGTTTCATTGGCGTCCAAGGGTGGTGTCCAGGCTAGATGGGGACGTTTGTGGTGTTTGTCGTTGTTATAATTCACAGAAATTTTTTTCGAATCTCCTGATGTCATATCAATGTCAGCCAAATCAACTCCTCCCTAAAATGTAAAAAAAAGGGTCCGCGCATAGCCTCTTTGCTGATGTCATAGCTCCGTGGTAAGTTATCTGTCTGAAGTAAATAGAGTCCGAAAACCCACGAAAGATTCTAGACTTTTGTGCCAAAAGTCCTGTTTCAAGAAAACTTATACACATTTCGTAAAAAAAAAATCCCAGACTACCAAAAATCCTCTTATCCTTCTTCTCACCTAATGTGCAAAGCATCTATAAGCCACCACCCTATATACTTCCACACTCCAAACCCATTCACATGCGATTAATGAAAAATTATTTTGAAAAGAATTTCAATTTGCAAAAATCCTCAGCTTAAAATGCATCATCCACCTCTGGTGATGGTGGCTTCCCACCCAATTCACACTGTTCTACCGGCTAGAGATGTTCTCTCGCTCGAAGGACCACAGACCGATTGCAGTAATGCAGGCACACTCTGCTCACCGAGCTTCACCGCAACAAAATTGCTATTCCACTAGTTGTTCTGGCAAATCCTCTCTTGCCCTCTATCCCTCATCTTGTGTCCCCTACTAGAGACAGGTATGATGGGGATGCATTTCAAAAATAATAAATATCCTTTTATCCTTTTTTTGTTTTTGTTTGAATGACGCTTTGGCAAAAGTTCAAGTGCAGTAAATCCTTTGCCGCTTTTGTTTCGATAGAGTGTGTGTGTGTATGCATATAAAGTTGTTGCCTCAACTACGATGCATGAGGACGAAGGACGACAAGGGACTCTTCCAAACAATGGGGGCAAGTCCAGACGGGCGTAAAACTAGAAAACTGAACTGAAAAATAGTATATTCCCACAGATTTATTCTTGTTCGGTGTTTTGCTATCATTTCACGGCTTTTTGCTTAATCCTGGATCGGCGCGGTTCACAATGGGAGGCGGGGAGGGTCCAAGCAGGACAGGACACATTGAATTAGTTACTGCTGCTGCCAAAAAAATTTCCAGTTCTCGGCTTTTTCCCACTTTACAGCGACTTTACATCAGAGATGCATTCCCATACTACAGTCAGAGTAGTTCTACAACAACACGGTTTATGGCCATGTCGTTGCAGAGCTCAGTGCAACCATAGCCTAGTCACGATAGATGAAAAGAGAATGTCCCCCCCATTTTCGAATGCTCTTCGGTTGATTTTTGCACCCGGTCGGCCGGAGAGTGTAAATACCCCTGAAGCAGTGTCCTTTTTGTGTTTCGTTCGACTGAAGAATGCAGATCGAATCGTGTCCTGTAACCGCTATATTCTAACCATGGCCTCAACCATCGTCTACGTGGTTGCAACAATTCGGATTGCAATTTTCCGTTGTGTTTGGCTGTGTTAACAAAACCGTAAAACGAGGACGCACTCCTGACAAAGTACAGGGGGAGGGGGCGGGGGAAAGGCAACATGTTCGGTGTGGTGTAACTGTGTGCCAGGATTTCGAGAGACTTTTAGATTTGGATTTAGCTTTCGGTTTGGTTTTTGTTTGGCGATAAGATTCCTGGCGGGCATAGCCGAGCGAAAAAAAAACTTTTGATTGTTGTTTTGGCAGGATGCCTGAAGGTCTGGAGAGTTGATTTTTTTTTGTGAGGAGACGCTTTATTATGATGCGCGAGGATTAGGGGGGATGAGGATTATGGAGGTTGCCAAGTCTTTTCCTATTCAGTAGGTCATGAACGGTTTTAATCAGTGACAGAGACAAATTGCAGCGTGTGCGTGTGAAGTGGTTTGACCATGAATTGCTGTTGAGTTGTCCGTTGAAGATAACAGTTGGTTTGTGAAGGACATTTCTGACGATATGGATTGGAAATGATGACCTAATTACAGTTTCGTCAATCAACAGAAACCTACTGACCCAGTAAGCACCATTCCCTCTTTGCCCCTATTGAATTACAAATCTATAATTGCATTGTAAAAATGTATACCCGCAGCCTTTCGATGTCAGTTAGCCTGAACGCGACACAATTTATTGATTTTTCTCCCCGTCCCACTCCCTACCGAGTTTCCTGGCACCCGTGGTGACTTAAATCAGGACTAATCCAGTCGAATCCCAAGCAGAGGCGACAATTTATATAGAAATCCATAAAAATATGAAATCATCTTGTTATGGTTACGATGAAGGCAAATAAAAAAAAAAAAACAAAATTGGAGCATCCTTCGTACCACAAAATGCATATCAGTGAACGACACGATTCATGAAGTCTTTAAGGTAAAAAATCAGTCGATTCGTTTTATAGGTGTAGACAGGGATATCGTTTATCCCCATAGTCGCTCCGCAACATTACATTACACCACACACCAACAGCAATAGTCCTTGGGAGCGTCTAATAAAATTTCAATTTCGAATGAAAATTTTCTTCAAGAATTTATGACTCTGAAAATTGATTTAAGTTTTCGTCGTGAAAATTTATGGAAAATTTTAATGTGGCGCGCACAACGACCTTCCGAGTGGAGACTGACCTCCACTCGTTCTCAGTAGGAAATGGAGCCTCTTTCAGGTGTGGGAGAGGCAGAAAGTCATTTGAAAATTTATTATGAAGAAATTATTATCCGGAATTATTTTTTATGAAAAGTAGGTGTAACAAGACGGACTACGTCGGCTTAGCCTTGAAAATCAAATAAACAAAAGGATGAGCTGTGAAAATCAAGGACGTTTTTCACTTAATTATGTGTGGACTGGAAAGTATCACGTTGTTACGCATGAAAGTATTCCGTTTACAAAAAACAACCAAATAATAATTGTCCCTTTGGCAGAGGTCCTGGCTACCAGAGATTCCCCTTTCACATCTAAAAGACACCTAAACGCAGCATCGTCAACTTGGAAAATCAACGACACGTTAAATGAAGTGTTGTGTAAGGAACGGACAATGAGGCGGATTCCGAGAAATGGGGATAATCAAACACCGAATTACAAGCGGAAGTGGAAAATGATTCATCGATGATTAAACTATGCCTTGCAGCGAAGTTTGGAGCATTCATAGCGACCATAAACCGTCATCTAGGACTCGGTTGGTGAAGTCAAAAAAACTGGATAGAGAGGTACCCCACGAATTTACTAAAGGCAATACATTGCGAAGAATATAGGGCACCAGTAGGTTACATAGTCAATCGCAAAAGAATCTAGCCTTACTAGGAGCAGACTGTTACTTGTGATGAAAAATGGCTTTTGTATGATAATCAGGCCAATGGCTAGACTGCAATAAAGAACCAAGACATCATGTGAAACAGTCAATTTATCCGAGATATTAGGTTAGGAAAGAGGAATGACGAACACCGGCTTTTCAGGAGGAAAAAGAAAGAGCGATCGAGAAATTAGAGAGATGTTGCTGCAGGAATGAGGTTCGGAAGTTTTACCAAAGGGTAAAACGAACCTGTCAAGGTTACATAGCCCGAACAGAGGCCTGCAAGGATGAACAAGGGAACATCGTAGTAGAATCGCAGTCGATGCTGAGGATATGGAAGAATTACTTCTGCAGACTGTTTAACGGCGACGACGAATCAAATTCCGCTGTAAGGCAGAATGAACCATTCAACCTGGACTACGAAGACCAACAGTTCCGTCCACCCGACCTGGACGAAGTGAAGATAGCCATATCTAAACTTAAGTCCAACAAAGCTGCTGGAGCTGGCGGCCTAGCTGCCGAGCGGTTCAAAGCAGCGGGCGATGACTTGGTAAAGAGCATGCACCAACTCTGTAAAATATGGTCTGAGGATAGTATTTCCCGATGAATGGAATGGAGACCCTCTGAACTGCGCCAACTACAGAGGCATCAGTCTTCTCAACATCGCGTACAAGATCTTATCTGCCGTGTTATGTGAGCGTCTGCAGCCATTCGTCAACAACCTGATCGGTACATATCAGAGTGACTTCAGGCCAAGAAAGTCCATCATGGACTAAATATTCACACTGCGGCAGATCTCGGAGAAAACCCAAGAACTTCAAATCGATACCCACCACCTTTTCATCGATTTTAAGGCCGCGTATGACAGCATCTATAGAGACTTAGGCAAGGCGACACGCTGTCATGCGACTTCTTCAACATCGTTCTTGAAAGAATAGTGCAAAACTCGCGCGCCAACACCAGAGGCACAATCTTTCAAAAGTACTCGCATACGCCGACGATATTGACATAATCGAAAGAACGCAGCGTGATGTCACTGGCGCGTTCGTGAGCACTGAGACGGAGGCGGCGAAGAGGTCAATGAGAGCAAGACGAAGTACATACTGTCAACAAGAAAGGACACCCAACACCGACTTCTCGGACAGAACCTCACTATAGACAGATATAACTTTGAGGTAGGTAAGGACTTTGTCTACATACTCGCTGTAAACTCTAAAAACAGGAAGGCTCCTGGAACAGATGGGATACCAGCAGAAGTCTTGAGAGTGATCGCTAAACACGCCCACTTGATATTTAAGCAAACGCTGTCTTCAACTAGAGGGTTCTTCAGAATGATTGGAAAGAGCAATATGACTATTGCTGCTGAATAGGATACCCCTTGTGTATGTTAGACACAGCAGGAAAACTCTTAGAGATGGTGCTCAAGTGACTAATTTCAGCAACAGTTTTGAGAGCAAGAGACCGCAAAGCAACACGAATTTAGAAAAGGACACTCAGAGAAGGTGGTTAGAACTTTCCACGAGATCCAGCGCAGTAGCGACCATTTAGGAAAAAATCATCATCCTGACAACTAAAAAAGCATTTGACTTAGCCAGGGGGCGGAGAGAACACTTTCGACAACAAGTCATTGAAGAGGGAGAATAGTGCTGCTCAGGACTCAATCCTGGGACCGGACTGGTTGGATACGGAGATTATATCTCAGTAGTGTTCAGCACACGAAACACCAACGTCTAAAGACGGCTTAGCCAAGTCATGATATGCGTCCAATTCTGGATGCAAGAGCATGAATTTTGCTTAGCTTAGAAGACGATAATAGTCCTGGTAGCAGGCAGATCCCCAATATCGTTTAGGTACAGGTAGGCCTGCAACCACCAAAGATGCAGTGAATTACTTGGAAATAAGGTAAGACATTGCGTTCGAAAGTGCTGCAGAGATCAATACAAAGTTGAAGAGACTAGTGGCAAACTTGAGAGGACCAAAAGCGAGTCGGTGAAAACTTTTCATAACAGCCATACATTCCATTATTTTTTTACGGGTGTGACATTCGGCCTGATACGCTCAACGAAGGAAAATACAGAAAGAAACGGCTCAGCGAAGTGTGAGTGGCGAGCTCCTATCATTATTACAATCAGCCGTTCTCATGATTGCGCGAGTAGATCTCAAGTGATCTTCTACCGACAGAGAGGAACTAAATAGGAAGTTAGGAAATAAATGGCAAAAGCGAATGCCAATGCTGCCAAGAATGCTGGAGCAAGGTTAGGTTAGGTTTGCGGGCTGATGAAGGTTGCCTCATCACACTTAGGCCCATGTGGACCGATTGTGATACCCGACAGAGAGGAACTAAATAGGAAGTTAGGAAATAAATGGCAAAAGCGAATGCCAATGCTGCCAAGAATGCTGGGGCAAGGTTAGGTTAGGTTTGCGGGCTGATGAAGGTTGCCTCATCACACTTAGGTCCATGTGGACCGATTGTGATACCCATGATATTCCCTACTGCGGTTTCAATTCCTTGGTGCCAACCATTTAATGCTGGAGCAAAACAAAAGCAGGAAAAGATGGACTTCAAGACTGATCGAAAGCATCGTGGACTGGACGGGGTGAATGCTTGCAGAGGTGAATTTCTACCTCACACATGTCCAGGCTCCCAGTACGAGTATGTTGACTCGGCACAAGACAAGTCTCAAGACTCAAAAAGACAAGATGAGTCTTCGAATGCACCAAATGGCTTACTGAGAGACGAAAATAGAAAGACTAGAAGTGAAGGTAGGCGCATTCACACCGGACTACATCGTTGCGATAATGTACACGAATGAGTGGACTCGACTGTACTCCTACATTGAGGAAGTGCTTAAGATAAAGAAGAGAGAACAGAACATAAATCCATCAAGGCCCTAATAATCCATGAAGCATTCTCTCTTAACAAAACATTGGCTTTCCTAACAGGTGCTGAGATTACTTCGGTATAAGCTAAGTGGAGCTACGCGCCGTTGACTAATGTTGACACTACAATGCCTAAGTCATCCATATACATATGTATTTACCTTTATATGCGACTAGCTGATACCCGCGACTACGTTCGCGTAGAAAGACGTCAAATTATGTCATAAGTTCTTTTCCGGGTTTCAAGACATTGATGAGTAGTTATAGACTATCAATTCCTCACATTAATTTTGAAAGACCTTCTTGTAAACAACATTCCAGGTTTTTCTTTGTAGCTCGAGGATGGCCATGCTATCAAGTCAATTGACTCTGATCCCGCTAAGGGACAAAAAGTCATTCCTCAGATTATTGGTGCTGTTGGCTGAGTCGTGTATTTGAGTGAAAATAGCTCTTTCCCTCACTCATGAAACGCAATCCCCTCCAGCACGAAGAACAATTAGGAACATTACATATTTTCTGTCAGAAAAACCGATCAGATCTTCCATAACATCGCATGGGTTACTCGGTACATTTATTCTTTCCTCCTCTTTCCATCATTAATATCAAGAAATACTTCCCTCAAGTCACGGCGAAGATGTTAACTTTCAAGGAGAGGATTTCGACATTAGGCTATCAGATTGATGACTTAAGACAGGCCTTCAATTAATTTGCTGTGCCCCCCGTGACACAACAGGCTTGGTCTGTCTGAAGCCACCACCCAAAAGCACTGTCGGAGCATCCTATTTCGATACTCAATTCATTCCTATGAGCCATGATACACTCATCCCACACTATAACTTTGGCTTCTAGAAGCACCTGAGCCAAGTCACTCTCCTTAGAGATGTTAAAAAGTGTAGACTCAGAATGAATTAGGTTGAGATGCTTTGAAAGGGTAGAGTGACCCGTCACGTTCTTTAACCAAGGTAGCTGCAGTACCTGAGGAAGCAATGGCAACGGCAATGCCGCCGACTACAGTTGCGCATTACTATAAAAGGCCAAACTTTAACGCCCTATATCTTGGCCCACAGTTATAATTTTGGAAAACGGTAAAATACGTGTTTATTTATTTCTGTTCTAAAATATACTCACCAAATTTCAACTTCAAAATCCAATTCAAATTTTTTTTTTCATACAAACTTCAACACCCTGTAACACCCTGTAGAAGCTGAATTTGGAAATGTCCTTCCTTATTCCTTGCATATATCACAAAACGAACCTCTGTGCAAAATCCAGCTTTCTAGGTCCTAGGGTTTGAGCTGGGCGTTGATGAGTCAGTGAGTGAGTCAAAACCTTTCTTTTTATATATTGAGAAGAAGAAGAAGAAGAAGATTTAGATTTAGCACGCACTTTAAGGACTTTCACATCGCTGACAATACTTTCACCTTTCATTCCATCAATGCAAGCTCACCAAAACGAAATCAAAACAATCACACTCCCCCATCTCTTTGTGCTACACACTGTACCCTGAATACTTGTCGAAATGTCCTTAAACAAGGAGACTACCATTCAAAAGACGGCGACAAACGTAATGTCGTGTGTGTGGGTAGCTAATTTCATAAATTTGAATTTTATGGATCTCAGTCGCGATGGCAGAAGATGACGATGAGGAGAGTATGCGTTAAAATATTTACGATTCATTGGTCGAAAGGACGACTTCTAAATGTTCTCCCAAAAACTTCGGCGTAATAATCCTCGTGAAACTTTTCTCATTTCCTCCTCGCCCAAAATGCCGAAGTCAGTTCCCCGAACGATGTTCCATCATACTACCCGTCATCATTTATTTTCCCATGTCTTTAGATCCATTTAACACTGGCAATTGACTTTGGACCGCGAGATTCACTCAGGGCGTGTGCGTGTGTATGGTTTGATCCCTAAATTATTGTCAACAACAATCCACATGTAAATATGTGCGTATATACACCATCCACACTGGTTTGAATAATTTTCATTTGCCCCACCTCGGGGGGATAACCCCATATAACCGGTTGATGGCATCTCGCCTAGGGCTTCCAGGATAACGCTACAACAGAGTGGTAAGGATAATTAAATATTTATCAGTTTTTGTCAGCCCCACAGAGATATGCTGAGCCAGAAAATCAAGGTGTGAGAGGTGGAGCTAGGGTATGCTAACTCGATAAGCGCCGCACGACAGAGATCCTTATTTTTTGCCGAAGAACAACACAAGTGGCGAAGGGTTGTTGACAATGGCACACATATAAACACACTCGCACACTGTCGAAGGACGAAAAACCGCCCAAAATATTTCGCTAATCTCGATTTTTCGTGCGTCGGATTCCTTTTTTGCGGTCTCGTGCCGTGTGTGTGCTGTTCATACAATAGTCCTGGGATTTGCTGTTGACGTGCGGCGGAGGATGGAGACGACAAAGATTGGGGCGGGCTCGCTCCATTTCACCGAGGATTGCGTGAAACGAAGTGATAAATTGGCAGATTGTAATCTCTGTGGTTCGAGGGTAATTAGTACATTATGGCTGCCAAAATGTCATACGACGACGGCGGTGGATGATTTTCAGATCTCAGGCCCGGCGAGAGTGGTAGTTGAAATGATTTGTAGTGGCACCAATTTAGCCATAAAAATATTATTCGGAGCTAGGTGACATTTGAGGGAAATAAAATTAATTAATTATGCACGCCGGCCTAATGAGTGTCTACGAGGGTAATCTACCTTCCATTTGGGACGGCTGTGCGTCGGGATTTATGGCGTCCAATAGAAAAGGGATTGCGATTCGAAGATAGGGACTAATGTGAATTGATGACATACTTTCTGACAGGCGATAAATAACGTTTGCGAATTAAAGTACAAATATTTGGACGGAACTATAGGTATGCGAATGACGGTTTATGACGAGGTGGGCGTGAGTGATAGGGAGTGGTTATGAGGCTACCTTAGGCACTGTACTTAAAGGACATGTGGAGATAGTAATTTTTATGGTCGTAGCTTGGAACGGAGAAGTGCGGATAAGTGACTGAAGCCACTAACAGGCTCATGAGCTTACATACGATTGGATGGTTCATAGCAGAATGATGGGAGGTCTTTCTTTGTGAAATATAATCTACAAGAGCGTCGTAAACCTCGTATATGTTACTGAGCACTTTACTGGTGGGATGAAGAAGAAATCGCGAGACTATGCGCCGAATGCCATCGTGCAGGACGACAATACCAGCGTTCGAGGGGACAACACGATCACGTAGAGCTCGACCTCAGCAAGTAAAACGAGACGCTCTCGGCTGAAAGGCGACTTCGGACTCGCGTCTGCGTCCGCAGCGTTCCTATAAAGTCCTATTCCCAAGCCGATGGAGAGTAGAATGTACAGAAGGTTAAGTTAGGTTAGGTGAATGAGTGCCTTGTGAGGATCTTCACTGCTCACAGGCCAACAAAGGGTCCATTGTGCCCATCCGGGAACCTGTAAAGAGAAGGGGAGCCGCTGATTTAAAACCACCCAGATAAGGAAATGAATCTCAGGAGGTCCTTCAGCTCGATGTCTCGCAAGTCCTCCAGTAACTTCCAAGAGTCCTCATTCTTCTACAAGCGAGGGCAGGACATTCACACAGCAGGTGTCGGACAGATTCGATTTCTTTCTCATCCCTGCAACTTCGGCAATAGTCGTTGTGATGTATACTGAGGCGCTCCGCATGAATACCAATGGCGCAGTGGCCAGTAATGATGCTGGAGACCATTATTACTATATGTACAGAAAGTCACGGAAGAGTCGCAGGAGAACCGCAAATAATTCTTCCCGTCACGTTTGAGAGCAAGTCTTAAGAATATGTCGCAAAATCGGGGACCAGAAGGCACCTGGCACCGATGGCATTGTCAATATTAAAAGCCGTAATCAGATGGCGCGGCGTCCTAAAATATTCACGGATACATACAAATGTGTGTATTTCCGGATCAATGGCAAATGCCAGATCAGTCCTACTTTTCAAAGGATTGGCTTCCATCCACAAGATCCGTATACGTATAGATCACTTTTTATCCTGAACATCATTGGAAAAATGCTGGGTCGAAAGAGCAATGGAGAATGGATGATTTCCGAAAAGCTCTATCGGCGAATGCCACTATTGACGAAATTGTAAACACAGCGAGAAAGGCCATTGAGGCAACATGACGGACGAGGCAGTGCTCCGCAATTATCACGCTGGAGATGAAGAATGCTTTTAGCACAGCAAACTGGACATTCGTTCTACTGTCACCTGATATTACAAAGATGTCAGAGAATGTTGGTTGACTACTTCAAAAGTAGGGTGCTGATCTTTGAAACACGAAGATGAAATAAAGTAACACAACATCTCAGGCAGCGTTCTCCAAGGCCCTGTGCTAAGTTTTTTTATTGTAAAACATAATGTACAACGACGTCGTTAAGCTAAATATGCCAAGGTCCACATTACATTTGTAATTGTTTTGTTGTGGTTCGAGCCTAAGCAGCTCTCAGAGTACCGATCCAAGCCCAGAAAAGAAATTGTGTTCAGTAGCAGCAGAAAGACAAGAAAAGTAATCACGCAAAGGTTCAATGGTAACATCATTGTATACCACGGTTTCACAAGCAAGTTGAAAGTATTGATCGAAGTCAGACTTTCACGCAAGGAACTATGCTTATGTTGTAATAAATTATGTAGAATTATGTAACGTAAAATTTAGTGTAAAACATAAAGTAACTCACAGAGGTGTCTATCGTTTTCATAAAATTAATGTTCGACTCACCTGCAAAGAGAAAAGAAAATTAAATTCAAAGTAATTGTTTTAAAAACGCACATACATTATTATAAGCAGCCTATATATGTACATATGTACATATGAATGTAAACATGCTAACAAAGCCAAAAACATGCTAACAAAGCCAAAAAAACGCAACCACAGTCTGATGCACGCTCATTATAAACCTTCCATGAACCTTCTGTTTCATTAATTGTATCCTGGTGCCTACGGCTATCAAAAATTGTCTTCGTGTCGAAGGACGAGCTCATCATGTGACCAAATCATCTTAGAGCTTATCTCAGTTCTTTTTTGTTCGGAAAGTAGAAGCCCAATGAAGAACCTGTTTCAAATTTCAGTCACATCGTGCTTGAGCTCATCATGATCATCATTATTCAATGGCCCTTTTATCCACTAAGATGGTCACGGGTTTAGGGTGCTTAAGTGGGCCCACCACATCTTCCGATCTTCCTCTATCGACTCCAAATCATCAGGGGCTATCCCCATACGGGTAAAGGTGGGATTTCGGACTAAATCCATCTCATCCTTGGGGACGCCTACTTGATGGCACGGATTCCATGGCACATCTTGTAAGCCGAGTTGGGTATATGCGTTTAACGTGCCCAAACCATCGAAGTACAGACCTTTCCGTTCGAAGAAGTATGTAGTTGCTCGACATTGAGTGCCTCATTTCGACAGCTTGTATCCGCGATCTTATTGTTTCGGTAATTACCCAAACGCCATGACCATAGGTGAGGGTCGGAACAAACACTGAATGAAACACCGATACCTTAGCTCCGATGCCAAGTTTGGCCCTACTTACATATAGCAGATTGACTAAGCTGCCTCAAAATTGATCCAGCCCGAGATACTTAAACTTCTCCACCTGGGCTTGAGTTCCAATAAAAACAAAATAAATCAAGCAGGTGGGTCAAGGCCTTTTTTTGCGCAACCATTCATGTAGTGCGTGAAACATTTTTGGCACGAATGAATGAACGGGAAATTGAGAAGCTTCTCATGACCAACTATACTCTTGGAGGTTTGTCGTTCCAAGGGGGGCGGTGGTTTCGCAAAAAAAGTTTGCAGCTCACACAGTAGTCTAAGGAACTAACCACTAAGCGACAGCGACCATTGTGTTGATATTATTCCCAGTTAAGTTCGCTTGAACGAATAATTGCTTCAGCGGAATAATTTTAAAGGATTGGCTTTTTTGGAGAGATCGACAATCATCACACCTCTGAACAACTTTCTGTTTGAAAATTTGCTTCTGTGTGAGATGTTAATGTACGATGATAGAAGATCGATGATACATCCAAAACCTTGCTTCAATGAGAGAAGACTATTCAGTTCTTAACAGGACACCCCATTTAGTTGATCGACACTCGGCTTCAAAGTCTCTAGCTGTACAAAGCCAAAGAATTCCACAAACCCTCCATCTTTATACAAATAACACTGAACAAATGATGCGCCTTCAAGTACATTCATCAACTCAAGTCCGCCACCTGATCTTCCCCGCCTCCCTCTCATGCGAAGTGCGAAATAAAAAATCTCTCACCACTCTGGTGCACATCTGCACACAAGTAAATAAAATTAAAATCGACAAGCACCCGGAATCGTAAAAAACCTTTCTAAAGCTTTAAACAAATAAAATATGCACCCCTTTAAAGTTTTATTACACCCCCGCACCCATATCTACTCGTTACTTCGATAAGAAACTCCAAGCGAATGTAATCTACCAGAGGAGCACGGAGAAAAAAAAGAAAAACTTCCGACGATTCTCACTGAAGGAAAAAAATTGCATCGTCTATTCCAGGCTCTTTTGGCAGCTGTATCAACGCCACCGTTTAACGAGAAACCTCTCAAAAGGAATAAAAAAGAAAACCACCCCCAAACAATTTGATGACACACGTTCGCGAACCAACCCCACCCGCTCGCTACACAAACATTTTACATTATTCGCTTACGAAAATTCGTGATTGAAATTTTCAACGAATTTGTCGCGGCGCCCTTTACCCTGTCTCTCTCTCTTCCTTATCTCTTCCATCGTATCTTCGCAATAAAAAAGCGAGAAAAAGCAAACAGAAAACAAAAAGGAGCGAAAAGAACTTTCCTTGAATTGGTGAACTCCCACCCACCGGCAGCTTCGCCTGTAATCAGGCAAGGTGCCTTGTCGTGCCACACTCTTTTATTGTTTACTGCAAATGGTGTAATGGTGGGTGGCGGCACTTGCCACCTGAAAACAAGGACACCATGTGGTTGCCTCACTGAAAACTAATCCCCTCAAGGAGCAACACCAGTGCTCCTTACAAGCAGCAGCTTTCCTCTGTGTGTGGTGTGTGGAAGTATGCTCGTTTTGATTTTGTGTCCCGAAAATAATCGCATCAACGATTCACGTACACAATAGGTGGAGTGCCACACTGCAGCTGGCGATGCACACCTTGGGATCCTTAGATTGTTGGTAATTGCACCGATTTTGTAATTTTCTCTCCGGTGTGACACATTCACACCACCCTTGCCGTCCGTGTTTTCGAATGCAATGAGTGTTATCCTTGTGATATATGAGTGTCAACTCCCACTCCCGCGGGAGAAGCTATGAACAGATTTATGAAAATGACTCCAAACGTGACTACTTGAGCTGACTACCTAGTACCCACCACCAATGCATTTGCAGTTGCAGGCGCTGTGTGAAATAGAATTTCGAAGTAAAATTTCTCAAAAAGGACATTTATCTATGCGCGTCACTGGTCTGAGAAGATTAGTTCCACTCAATGGAGCCAGCGCGGATGAAAATCACCGTCAGCAAATTTATTCATTACTTACTCCATCAACAGAACCGATCCGAACCGTTGTGCTGTGTGCTCGGCTCATTCATCAGAGAAGGACCGGGAGTAGAGTTCCTTCGTAGTTAATTTAATGGTCCGTAATTTTTTCCATAAACAAAACACTTCTTCCAAAACTTATGACCAAGCCGAGGGGGGATCCCGAATAAATGGGATTGTTTTCCATTCCTCTGGGGTGGGTTCGTTCTCCGTCCATTGGTTGAGTCGTCATTTATGTGGGGGGAGCGTCCCAGCCCTCATGCATTTGCTGGTGCTCCTTGGTGTGGCGTAATGATCTCCACATGTAGTCGTTGTTGTCTCGTCCTTTTGGGGGTTGATGCTGGTGGAAATTGATGCAGATCCCCTAATGAATTAGAAGTCTATTAAAATGCTAATTTTGTTTTAAGTGGCAGGGGATATGGTATGGACATCAGGCACACGAAGTTTGGAGCATACATATCGGTTGAAGGAATGTCAGTGGGCGGGGGGTGCGTTGGAGTGGTAGTTGCTCTTTTATTGCTAATGAAGAGGTTTTCGGTGAAGTTAATTGGGGATTATGGAATGAATATTTCAAAGCAGCACGGCTGGCAATTTGCATTTAAGGCAGACATGTGGTTGCAAAAGGGCTTCTTCGACCCCAAAACTGGGGCAATCCTGTGAGAGGTGAAGTGGACCATCACATCGAGAATGGAGACACAGGCTTAAAGTGTCGATTAAGCGACCACACCAAATTACTTTAACTTACTTTTGATGACGCTAGAGTTTGGGGAATGTGTCTTGGTTGAGCTCATCGCCTATTTGGGGATCAAACTAAAGATAAAATTCCTACACCAGTGGTTAATTTTGAAAATTCTTTGCGCTGGAGTAGCCAGCTAAGTACCTTAGGCATGAAGGATGTATTTTGTTAAGCACGCGTTTCAGTAATGCGTCTTGTCAGCAGTCTGGTCTTGGGCTGTGCACCAAACTCATGAAAAAGGGCTAAGGTTGCATGTATTCCAAAAGTGGGGAAAAGGACCCAACACAGGCTGATGCCTAACATTATTCTTTCTCAAAATGATGAAAAAGGCTTTTGACAACTGGCTTTTCACCACTGTCAGCATGCAAACAGAGCGGGCGGATCCAATTAGCTGACGGGGAATAATCACACTCTTGATGCAAAGGCTATATGTAGTAGGTAATTTGTGCTTTCATGGCACAAAAGGGCCCTTTACACGAAGAGCACCTAAGACTCAAACTTCATTTAAAACTATCAAAGTCGACACAAGAAAAGGCTGGCCACAATAAGGAGTATTATCCCCCCCTAACTGGTTCATGAGAGCATCTATAGAGACGATCTATACAGAGCCATGTCTAGTTTTGGCATCCCTGCCAAACTCGTCCGTCTGTGCAGGATGACGATGGAGAATGCACGCTGCTCCCTCAAGGTCGGTCAAGACCTCACCGAGACCTTTGATGTTAAAAAAGGATTTAGACAAGGCGATGCGCTGTCATGCGACTTCTTCAACATCGTTCTTGAAAGAGTTGTGCAAAGCTCACGCGCCAACATTAGAGGTACAATTTTTCCGTCTGTCCAATTACTCGCATACGCCGACGATATTGACATAATCGGAAGAACGCAGCGTGATGCCACTGGTGCGTTTGTGAGTATTGAGCCGGAGGCGGTGAAGATGAGTTTAGCAGTCAATGAGGGCAAGACGAAGTTTATGCTGTCAACAAGAAAGGAAACCCAACACCGACGTCTGGGACAGAACGTCACTATAGACAGCTGTAACTTTGAGGTAGTTAAGGACTTTGTCTACCTAGGCTCCGCTATAAATTCAGAAAATGACATCGGCGCTGAGATTAAACGAAGAATAACTCTTGCCAATCGCTGTTTCTTTGGGGTAAGAAGGCAATTAGTAGCAAAGCCCTCTCTTGAACAACTAAGGTAACCCTTTATAAGTCCTTAATCGTCCCAGTCCTGCTCTACGGCGCAGAGGCATGGACTCTGTCTAAAGCGGATGAGGTTGCTCTTGGCTGTTTCGAGGGGAAAATTCGTCGGATGATTTTTGGTCCCGTCTGCATAGACGGGGAGTGGGGGAGGAGATACAACGACGAACTGTACGGGCTGTACGCCGGCATCGACTTAGCCAGAAGAGTTAAGGTCCAACGACTGAGGTGGCTGTGTCATGTAGAGCGGATGGACACCAATGATCTGGCCCGGAAAATCTTCGAATCCACACCCGTAAAGGAAGAACGCGACTCAGGTGGCGCAAGCAAGTGGAAGGGGACCTCAACCGACTTAGCGTGCGAAACTGGAGACAGCTGGCAAAAGATCGAGACGCTGTAGCGCCACCTTAAGTAAGTAAGTAAGTAACTGGTTCACAAAACAGCCAATAATAGGATAGGTCCTTAGGTTGTCCCGGGATCCATACTGCTCTTCCACCAACAATAGAAGGTCCATCACACATCCTTCAAAACCTAATCTAACCTATCCCCCCTAATGGTCGCCGTGGCTCAGTGGTTAGAGCGTTGGACTGCTGACCGAACGGCGTGGATTCAAGCCCCAGCCATGTCCAGTGAACATTTTTTGCGGTACCACCTTTCGTCGGGGAATGACAAACCTCTGGAAGTACAATCTGTCATGAAAAATCTTCTCAATTCGCTGTTCGGAGTCGGCAATAAATTGAACATCACTGCCATTCGTGCGAAAAATGTAACACGCATGTGGAGCTTAGATGGGGATGAACTCCTCAAAGAATAAACAAACCTCGGCACTAACCGTGAAGCTTGATGGCTAGAGGAAGGTTCGACTTTCTGCGACGTTATACAAAATGGACTCAAAGTAACTCAGGAATGGTGCCAAACGGCTGGACTCTGCATAAATTCATTCAAAACCAAGTCCCTTTCACGAGAAAATGAAGACTTCAGTGACTGGGGAAATTACACATCTGTGAAGTTCAGAATTTATGACCTCACCTAGACAGCAAACGAGGTCTCGAATAGGCAAACAGAAGGCCTCCCGTGCACTCATGACATGCAGAAACCTGGCAGATAGACCTAAGGACTGCAGCTCAAGCATGATGATATGGATCTGTGTATATTGCCATAGTGAGACCAATGATCACATATAGAGCAAAAGGGAGATAGAGCGAAGAAGAGACTCGATAAGGTGCCAAAAGTTGGCATACCCCTGCATGGGGGGCATACGAGTGTAGCTAATGGATCTGATATTCCTATACCTTGGAGGAGGTCAGGAAAGGAGAAAATCGGAAGGAAGAGATGCATTGTATTCAACGAATTTGATACACTTCTTACTAAACCTCCTCTCTTGGCAGAACATGGGATAACCTTCGAGGCATGGGGCAAGGTCCTGTATTGAAATCCCTTCTTGTACACGAAACAAGAATTTGCTTCACTTTTTCACAAATTAATACTGGGTAGATCTGACGGCATGCAAAGTGGCAAGATCACTCATCACCAAAGCAAATGATATTCTCCGCGAGAAAGCGTTGAATGGCAACAAAGCATAACTGAGATCAATAGTGAAACTTCTTATGCGACTAGATGTCATCGCAATCTGCAAAAACTGCGAGAAAGAGGAGGAGGACCTGAAATAATTCGCCTGTTACTGTCCAACAACTGTGAGGCTACCAGATCCAAATCAACTAGACAGCAAAGCGATTGGTGCAATCCTGAGGTTTTTCGAAAACACAGGAAGGTTTTCCCGCCCCACACACAAACAACAGACACTCAATAGGCTCCATATCACCAACCCTTCTCTACACACACCTAGGTCCAGTTAAGAGAAATTCTCAGTCTCCAGAACTAATCATCCAAGTAGTTGTGAAAAATTGCACCTACTGTGGGCCTGAGAATTTCACACTAGTTTTCCCACACCGGGTTGAAGAAGTTATACGATAGTGCTTCCTCCTGCTGAAAACTATATATCGGACAACGAAGCGCTGGGATACCGTATCAGTCACGTAAAATGCTGCACTCAAGGGGCATTCTTTTGTCTTAATTGCGGTCTCGATCATACACAATTCGCAGAAAATATGACACCCTCATTGTCAGAGCTATGTAGGTTTATCTGAAACTTGTGTCAGAGTGACTCTACAAGGAGGGACCATGTGTCAATTTTAGTACCTCCCCTGAAGAAGGAAACTTCTTGGACCTGTGTCCACCAAAAGCTCTATAATAGTGCCAATGAAATCTTATAGCTTTTGCTAACTTCATGCCAGGTTAACCTGGCTAAACTGGAGATAAGAAGAAGCATTTGTCTTCGCATTGACTACTATAATCTCGGACTTAAATAGGCCAAAAAAGTACTCGAATATCTTGGAAGAAATACATGTCCCGATCCATTGTGCTGGGGCGCTTGATGTTTTGGTAGACAATTTCATAGATAGCTCATCCTATGAAACCCCCTGTCCTCTGTGAGAAAGAAAAGTAGGTTCTCCGCTGCATTAACTTGATCTGACAAAGTCGAAGAAAAAAACTCTGAAAGGACTTAAGACGAGTCGGTAGCCTTACGACTCATAATCTGACAATGGATCATCCACGAAGCTTATCAAAACCCAAAACTCCCAAAAGTCGTCGTCCCATTAAGGATTTAATTATTGATACAGAACGGAACCCATCATCAATCCACGTCTGCTACATGTACCAATGAATCTATCCTTTTTTATTTTCCTCATTTATGCCGATTAACGCTGCTCGTTTATTATTCCACTGGCAACGTGCAAAATATGTTCGATGGATTATCAACGACGCAATAAATTATTTTCCTTCTGCTCTCACTCTCCTGTGCACTTCCCTTTCATCGTTCAATCGAGAAAAATTCATCTTGATCGAGAGCAGAATTCCATTAATTCCTGTCAAGAATAATAGTTACTTGCCACACAAGCCCACAACCGATGCCAGCCTCATCCTTTAGCCATTATAACTGTGCTAATGCACATCATCCTCCTGTTCGGTTTCACCGTAATTAATTCGATTATTTTTCACTGATTTCAGCAACAAAATTTTAATTGAAACGGGACGCATCCCAACAAATAAACCATCACCACCACCATCGCTACCACGACGACAGCATAAAGAAAGACTGCCAGAAGCAGGCTTCGTATAGCCAAAGACCAACAGAACACCAAAAGCCAAGGACGTGACTGGAAATCCAACAACACACAGAAGAAAGCAACGATGAATATGCCTTTTGATGGCAGAATAGCGCACCCACCCCACTCACACATGCACACCAAAGGACATTGATTAATAATTCTGCTAATTTTGTGCTTTCTTGAACCTTCATGCGTCCCTAAGTCCTGTCAATAGAAGTCCTTAATAAAATGAGCTTGTTACTTGCTCGTACACAATTGGCAGGACTACTTTTCGGTGTTAGGACAACTGTTCTTCGTTTCTGTTTGTGTGTGTGTGAGGGAAGTTGAAAAACTTCCAACTTTAACCCTACGGGCATTCGTCATGTGTGTGTGTGGAGGGGGGAGGGGTGGCACCACTCACTCCCATGTATCCCTTTTCTTTGCAGGAAATTTGCTACGACAACATTAAAGCTGCGCGTACATAAAGAACATTTAAGTGAAATTTATTTTTCCTCAAAGAACGGAGCACGAGGCAATGGAAATGCGAAAAGTAAACAAAAATTTTCTGCTTTAGGATATTTAAGGACGAACTAAGGAAGAAAACAAAAAAAAAATTCAACGTCCTTCTGACCGAATTTTTCTCGCACACAGTGAGCATAGTTTTTGGCGAAAAATCGATTTTTCACCCACATGTGCTGTGCTGGCTTGCTGTGTGCAGATAAAGTTGGGTCCTTATCCGTTTCATAAACAACTTTCGGTCGACGTTCGCTTAGATCCTTTTCTGCATTTCCCCGAAATCGTTGCCGCCACCCCATTTAAGCCGTGGTCAAACTGATGTTGCCGCACATAAACACACGCTGGGTTAGGAGGGTTGGAAGGGTTTTTCGTTTTTTCAAGGAAAAACTCGGAAATTCTAAATTATCGGGTCGATGGAGTACAAGAGTGAGGAGACCCACTCTTGAGAGAAGAAAGTTTTTCCTGCAAATTTCCGGATATGTAAAGGGGGGAAGTAATTAGTTTCGACGTCAGGATCCCTTTCCCACGGTTAAGTGTTGCATATGGACTTGAGCCCGTATATATGCGAGGGATATCGGTTTAAACTTTACGATAAACGAGTGGCAAAGGCAACGGCAAAGGGCTTCGCCAACCAAGAGCCAACTTAGTTGCATTTATTTTCAACTTAACGGGAGAGTGAAAACTATTTGCATCGGTGTTGGATTCATAATTTGCATAAGGATAAATGTGTTTTCCCTCATAGCTTCCGGGGGTTTTAGTTTGATGATGAAAAAGGAGACCAGTTGCTGTCGAGAGCTAAGTGAGGGCATGATGTATTTGAGGATATTTGTTTGTTTTAATATGAAGCGGAAAACAAATTGTGGAGGATCTTATGCGTAGATGTTGGCTTAAGGATATGAAAGAGTTGGATTGCTTTGTATGAATTTAAGTTATGGAACTGATTGCATTGAAGGAGTGACTACTGTTCTTGGTTTCAAATAACCGAAAGAGCAGAGAAGTGATCCAAGTTTGCAATTCATTGTCTTCGGGCGTGTTTACGTAGAAGTCAGTGTCTTGATGGGATCCTTGCTTTGCTTGATGTCTAATACTTTTCAGGGTTGTCCTGTTTTTTTTTTAATGTTCGAGGCTGACCATACACCTTTAAATACTTGAGGACTTCTGCTTTAGTAATTGTCCTCTGCATACACATTATATTACTAAAGATATACACCACGATGGTAGGACCCATAATTTCATATGGTGCAGCAGCCTGGATCAAAAGGGCAAAATAAGTTGCAGCCAGGAAAATGCTGAGCAAATATGACGCACGAGTTACAAGTTACCCGACATATGGCAAACAAAGTCAAAAATGGCATTGGACTGTCTTGAGAAAATCAATAAGCTGGGACCAAAAAGTTTTTCCTTTATTTGGCACCAGACCACGCTTCGAACGAGAGTAACGAGAGCGCAGATGAACTGGTAAGGAGGGGGTGGAAATGACAACCATATAAGACCAGAACTGTTTGTTGGGCTACGTTACCACAGTCAGACATGTAGGAGTGACAATATTGCTCAATGTGAGTTCTAAATAAAGGTCTAAAGGTTAATAACCCTGAAGTTACACTCGTGCACTTTGAGACTATTTTCTGCGCTCCTATTATCTTCGATTTCAAATTATCACTGCACATGTAAAGGGACTTATCTGATGCAACTGGGTAGAAAATATTTACGAAAGGAGTGTTTCGACGGGGTTTAGTCAGTGACCCGGCTTTTCACTGAGTGCTTGTCAGCTTATTAACTTTCTCATCCCCTTATATGCCCTAGTCTCTAGGTACTCACCATAGCTTTACCTTATGCCGTGTTTCAAGAAGCATCAGCACTTCACGAAGTTCAATTTTACTTCTATAGAGGAAACCGCTTTTATGGCCCCGTAGCTGTCGTGAAAAAAAAGTGATATCGCCCTGCTATCGCTTACTATGGTCTTCATTGTAGTTTTAAGGATGTGAACAAGGCTGAAATCCTTAATTCCTCTGCAAATGCACGGATCTCGGCAGAATCAGGCATTGCGTGCAACAATCTAAATGATCTTTCGGGAAAAAATATGTCCGATAATCTGTCCTTCCTCAAATCCATAGATCTATCCACCCATCTCAAAAGGCTGCCTTAATCTTGTCCACATTCCCAGGGGTGGACTGAAGTAGAAGTCGCCTTCAAACTTAAGAGAGGAAAAGACCCACACATTAATCTACCTCCCAGTAGTTTATCATCTTTTCTATTAAACAGGTTGTTAGACTTCAGCCTTCGCTGCAGTTAAGGTACTAAACTTCTGTCAGCATCCCAACATGCTTTTTGGAAAGGCAGATCTGTCGAAACTGCTTTGCACTCACTGGTACGTACCATTAAAAAATCAGTTAGCGTCAAAGAGTTCACCATGATTGTCTTTTCGGACACCGAGGGACCCTTCAACAAAGTCAAATCAGAAACGATTACCGTTGCACTTATGAACCTGCGAGTTGAAGCTTCTACTTTTAATTGAAAACAGACAGAACAATTAGTACCGTGGCCCACAGATCTGAGCTTTTTAAAACGCCCTTTTAACCCTCTTAAGTTGGGCAGGTAAAAGTGGTCTAATGACCAATTCCGAAAAGACCCTACTAGTCCTCCGTTGCTTCCTTCTTGAACGGCACCCACCTGTGCTTTTCTAACAAAGCCAAATTTCTGGTTTTCAATCTAAGGCCGATGAACCCGCCAAACGTGATACGCATGCCACACATTTAACGAAATTTGGGCTACGTTAAACCTAACTCGATCTAGAAATTTGATTTTCCCTCAAAGGTAACTCATCAGCACCCTTATCGGAGTTCATGCCAGACATTCCCCCATCGACCTTCATGCCAGGAAGGTCCTCCACTTTCTCTGTACCTTTCCAGCCCTAGGAACGACACCAGCGCTAAGATAAAACGAAAAATAACTCTCGCCAATCGCTGTTTCTTTGGGCTAAGAAGGCAAAGCCCTCTTCGAAAGACTAAAGTGACCCTTTATAATATCCTAATCGTCCCAGTACTGCTCTATGGCGCAGAGGCATAGACTTTGTTAAAAGCGGATGAGTTTGTTCTTGGTCGTTTTGAGAGGGAAAGGAAGAGGAGGAGATACAGCGATGAACTGTATGGGCTGTACAGCAACATCGACTTAACCAGAAGAGTGAAGGTCCAACGACTGAAGTAGCTGGGTCATGTAGATCGGATAGACATCAATTCTCCGGCTTGGACGGTGCAGTAAAGGAAGACCACGACTCAGGTGGCGCACTCAAGTGGACCTTAACCAACTTGGCGTGCGGAACTAAAGGCAGCCGGCTAGGGACTGTAGTACCACATTAAGTAAGTAAGTAAGAATACATTCTTTTACCTAGAATGTCTTTAGCAAACAATGTATCCTTAATCTGGTTTGGATTATTCCCCTTAAAATTGAAACTCGATAGTCAACGCTTTTCTATGTCTTTTGTGGCAGTTTTTATGTTCTTTATTGTACTCTGTACTCTGGGGATTACATCAAGAGACACTGAAGATGCACAGCGGAGACTTAATCAAGTGATGAGACGCGTGCATGCCTGGATGGAAGACCATGGCATTAGTTTGGCGGCAGGGAAAACAGAAATAGTCCTACTGACTAGGAGGCAGGTCCCGGGGAGTTTGAAATTTCAAATAGACTCGGATGTAATAACCAGCAAAAGTGTTGTGAAGTATCTGGGAATGACCCTTGACTCCTAACTCACCTACTGGCATGAGATAAAGGCCTCATCGGAGCGAGCTGCGAAAGTCACTACATTACTCCGTAGACTCATGGCAAATGTAGGTGGTCCAACTGCAAGCGTGGCATTCTCCTGTATGGCTGCGATATCTGGCCCCATACCCTTAGAAAAAAGAAATACAGGATAGAGATGGCAGCAGTACAGAGACGTGAAGCCCTATGGGTAGCAAGCTGTTACCGTCGGAAACTTCATAAGATGGGAAAAGTGGGAAGCCCAGCTGGGCGATACGGGGACTCCCTAGTAGCTGACGCAAACCACACCTTTTTCACCTGTAGTAGATGGGCGGCAGAAAGAACCAGGCTGGTACTAGAGACAGGCCATATCACGTCGTGGGAATGACGATCTTGAGTAACGACAGGTGGAACTGAATAGTATCCTTTATCGTGTTGCGAGGAAATAAGAAAGAGGAAAACAAAAACATAACCTCGTAGGAAACATATCAGAACGCTATTGGGTATAAGGAAGACACCCCCTGAAATAATTCAAACAGCGGTACCAAGTGGGTTGCCGGGGATACCAAAGGTAAAATGAGTAGGAGTCTGACACACCAAATGTCTCTGCCTCTCAAAAAAAAAAAAAAAAAAATTGTGCTCTTGGGACGGAGTTCATGACTTAAAGACCTCTTTACCAAATGGTACCCAGAAGTTGATATTGAATAGCAGTTTCCGATATAGCGCTTAACACAAGTGACTTAAAATTTTAATGAAAATGCCATCCGAACGCGTCAATTAATAAAGATAACTCGTCTATTTAATCCGTCTAAACGACAATCTATATAAATATCCTCCCGCCGTAGCGAACAGTCGCCTAATCCCCTTCTAAATTCCCATCGTAAAATGTTGCTTAATTAAATTCTCCTACACATGCGGGACAATTCGACTTTCAAATCCACACACATGCACACTCCTCACCGCACCATACTCACACTCAACCAAGTCCTCTCTGCGCAAAATGTGAGGCGTTCAAACGGAAATACGCTGCAAATGCAAATCCTCTTCAATTTAATCACTTTAATTTAATTACGGGATAATTTCATTTCACTAAGGTTCACCCCGCCACAGCCCCGTGAAGTACAAATACTATTTCAATAATCCGTTATTTTAATACAATTATCATGAGGCTCTTTCCTGATATCGTCATCATCGTCACCAGCGTCAATAACAACAACAGGAGTCTCATATCTAGGATAGGCGTGCGTGTGTATGTGTGTGTGTGTGTGCGGGCGTGTTTGTATCTCTGTTGTTGTCATCTGCATATTTGTACTTTCCATGCAGGTGAAAACAATTGATACTGTCCTCCCCTCCCGCCCTTCCCCTGGGTGACGATCTCAGAGTCCCTTGGGTATATGTAATCGCTGCAGCAACAGCATCCGTTGCAAAGTGCATTAAAGCCAAATCGTACACACAAACAGGATACGTAAATCGAATTTAATAAAATATTCCCATTTGGAGTCCTTCTGCCAGCGAAATACAAACGTGCGTTACATGTGTCGTACATGTAGTTGTCGTAATCCTGCTGCAATCACATCAGCTGTGGCATCCTGTCTGAATTTTTAATTAAACTTTCACAAGGATCTCCTCACAATTCGATGGGAAACAATCAATCTCGTTGTTCTTGCGCTGTCATTTGAGCAGCAACAACATGATGAGAACGACGACGACGACGACGAGTCCTGTCGATGGGTCATTATTTAATTTTATTTTAATTCGATTTACTTGTCTGGAGATGTGGCCCTTCTCCGGTTCCTTTCAATTAAATGTCCTTTCTGGAATATAATCTCAAAGTCCCAGACCACTCTCTGCTTTGGCTCGGAGTCTTTCGGTCCGTAAACATCCTTTGCTCGGGACATGCATTCGAAAGATAACAAAATTGCTTTTATGAATCCTGGTCCACTTAAGGAATCATATTCCCACGGGAGGACTGAGGTTGGGACGAGTCTCTGTATATCGCGAGTTGTGTTTTTGCCTCCACCCCCCACCATCCCGAAATGTTGTCCTTTTTTGTACACTTTGTGTGTACGTTTGTGCTTCGTTTGGGGAATCAGAACGATGAGAGTTGATCCAGAAATGCATGTCACGTATTAAGCATCTCGAAGGAGTGACAGGATATACCCCCGAACCGAAATAGCAAAGAAAAACTGAAGAAAAACAACCTTTGAAACGGATCAGAGGAGCACTTGGAGCGCAACGATATCTATGTGGGTATAGATCTCCCTCATTCCCTTTGAGTATGTGTGTGTGTGTTTGTGTGCTTGAAGTAACCCTTGGAATATTTATCTTTTTGATGGAGACCTCACTCTCCACCCCTCTGCACCTCTGGCCTGGCTCGGCGCAGAGAAACATCCATTTAGTGTCGCATGGATAAAGTTTATGTTTGGTTCATCTAACCCCGATTCAAGGATTCGATTTTTTCGTTTTTTTTTCGCTTCTTCGTCGATTGATGTCTGGAATGAGGGTGAAGAGGCAAGATAAGGGTATAGGGTTACTAAGAGATTGGGTTAGGGATACACCCGATAATAGTTGAGAGAATGGGGGTATCGGAGACTATAAAGTCATTTTCATGATTTTTCTTCTCCTTTTTTTTTTTTTTTTTGTCGGGACACATTTTGAAGTACGAAGTAGTAGTTGCTCTGGATTGGCAATATCTTTGAGTCTGATGTGCTGTTTAATATTTTATCGCAGAGTGGGATAACATTTAAATTTTAGGAGTATGGCATGACTGTCAAGTCAGGCCCCAGATATGCTTGTTTACTTTGTTGACTTATGAATCCTTATGTTGTCTGCAGATTCGGCGAAATGTACTCTCCTACTTCGTATGCATTTTAGGCAAATATTTGACTAGGGTTCGATGATCCCGTTTTATTGGAATATTGCTTGTGAAGAAAGGTTATTTTCTAGTGTGTTTACATTGCTGATTGCGGGAGGAGGAGTTTGGCATCTTCTGAATATATGTACTTGGGGAAGAGATCAACTACGGAATGAGGAAGTGCCAGTGCATAGAAAAACCAGAATGAGTTTAATTCAATAATCTCAGACGTGGACAAAAGTCGTCTTGTGCTACAGCGAGCAATGAAATTTTCTAGGGCAAACTTAGCTAATAGAACCGTGTATAAGGAATGAATCAAGTTTATGCCATAACTACTTCACGTTGGTTGGATAGCTACTAACTGTTCCAAGCTTTGTTTGAGCTTGAGGGGCGGTAACTGAAGGAATCATCAAACGCAAAGTTACATATACAAGATTTTATTTTCCAACGTCTTATCTCAACACATTGGGACGAAATGGAGTGGTGCGGCAGCGCTGAGTCTCATTCATCGAAGCAGACCTTAGTCTAGCCTTATTCAAGCAAAAAAAGTAACACTTAGGTACGTTAAGCGCGACCATAAGCTTGGGTTTGGGAAATTGCAACTGGAAGAGATTTATGGACTTATGGAAGTAGAGTACCTGCCACAAAGTCAGTTGAGTGTCAACTGACAGGCAAGTAACCTCAAACCAAATTGATCATTTTGTTATCAACCGCCATTTTAGAAATGTCTGCTGTGCGTGCTGTGAAAAATGTTTTCATATCTGGGGCTGAAAGAATTGTCGGTCAATCACAGGGAAGACACATTCGAAAGACACCTGGAGAAAGATTGACGAGCGAAAACAGCTAAGAGCTCGCATTATAGTTCCTCCAGCAGCAGATAGAAGCGAGTTCGAGTACCTAGACCTACATATATCGCACGAAGATGAGAGAAGTGCAGCGCCTACTGGCTACTTAAGCAGAAAAGTAGGTACGATATCAGAACCAGGGAGCTTACAGGTGCCCAAAGCTTCAGCCAACACCCTGAAAGCCCTAGTTGGTTTTAAACCATGTATTCCCCAGTGATTTGCACCTAGAACAGGTTGAGCCGACCGAAGCAACAACTACCCGAGTACGCACCACAATACCCAGTAAGGATGAGATCACTACCGCGTTCAAAGCATTGAAAAACAATAAGGCGGTAGGATTTGCCGGTATACCTGCGGAACTTTTAGCAGCAATGCCAACAATTTCTGCTAAAATTTTACACCCACTTGTAGAGAAGGCGTGTGAAGCCAAAAAAATGTGTGCTACCTGCCAAGGTAATAGCTGAAGTAATTTTTGAGCGAATAAAGGAAGAACCAGAAAACACACTCGATGCCGAACAAGCGGATTTCCGCTCTGGATCCTTCTGTATCGACCACATTAACAACCAGCGGATCATCATTGAACAGTGCATTGAATACCGTTCGTCACTTCACCTGCTGCTCATCCATTTCGGCAAGATGTTCGACAGTGTCAACAGAGAATTTATCTGAGTTGCCTTTCACAGGAGAGGTATCCCTCAGGAATTAGTAGCTCTTATTAAGACTTATGAAGGGTTAAGGTGCCACGTTCTGCACAGAGGAACGATGTCAGCGGAATTCGTGATCCAAAGTGGGGCTCAACAAGGCTAGGTTCTTCCACCAATATTCTTTCAACTGGTACTGCCCTGACGGTGCGAAAAAGAGAGATTTTATGGACTTTTACACCTCAACTCAAACATCTTGACTACTCCACCATAAGGCAGCGGATGTTAAAACGTCGTGGGGGTAAAGTTAATCTCCAACCAAAGCTATGATCGTCAGCCTCGGAATGAACTCATCCTCTCAAGTTAGCATCGCTGGACAATCGGTAGAGAAAGTAGAGAGCTTTCAATACCTCGGGTGTATTCTCTCGACCGATAGTGGAACCGAACAAGATATTGCTAGCCGAATGGGCAAAGCGAAGTCTGCGCTTGGGAAACAGCTAAAACAGCAAACTACGACAGTTTCATTCCAATGTTGAATCCGTGCCGTTATAAGGGTGCAGCACTTGGAAAGTGACCTCTACCATCACAAGAAAGCTGCAAAGCTAGGTGCCTACCGTATCTCTTACGAACATCTTTACCAGAGAACGAGTCAGGAACCGATGGCCACATTCATCCAACGACGAAAGTGGCAGTGGATTGGTCATACATTTAGAAAAGGTGACGGGTTCATTGCTAACTACGCAGTGCAATGAGAAAGTTCAAATTATTGGGAGATGCATCAATACCAAGCAGAAAGTAAAAGTAAGTCCAACTTTCAATGTCGTATAAGCATGCGAGAAGTCAAGTATAAGTCAAGGCTGACAGAAGAGTGCTTAAAAGCTTAAAGGGCTCATTTTTGTACCAAAATAATGACGGACGAATGAGGATTCATTGTACCCAAGGTACACAATACTCTAAGAAGATACAACGTCGACAGCTTGCAATTACAAAACTCTGAAAAAATCTGCCGTCATTTACAGCATCAAATGCCGAAGATCAGTGGCAATGCTGCCGACAACTAATGCCACAACTGATGTATTTTGTTTCACTCGAACGCCACCACCAACTCCTGTTTTGACGATGACTGACGGCTGGCATACGAGGCTTATAAATCGGCACTGCAAAGAAGTCAGGGGAAGAATGTAGGTAAGCCAGAGATATTTTGCTCCCTTCTTCAGATTAATGGCGTCCACGCAAGGTTGGGGTCGATTTTCTTATTGTTAAGAACACAGCCTCATGAGTTGGATCACAGAACTCATTCCTTTGCCCAGCTAATCGCAAAAGACAGTGAAAGGTTGGGTTTTCTTTTAGTGCGAGTAGGGTTTCCATCAGTAATTTAAAGAATCTAAAGGCCATAAACAAAAAACCCCTGACATTGCTTTCATATCTCCGGACACAAGGTAAAGAATTGTTTTCGGTTTGGATGATTCTACACTGCTGGTTTTGCGCTCAACAGCAACAAATTGCGAGCGCGAGCTATCAATTATTCATTGGTTACGATCTACGCTTCGTCTGCGACCATTTCGCTACGTTTTCAGTGAATTATAATAAGATCGCAATTTCGCAAAAACTCTGGACATATTTCAAAAATCCCTCCGCATGTCTGCGATCGGTCATTCAAAAGAGGACGGATGGCAAGCCGTGCGAGTGCGAGTAGAAATATGCCTGGTAATGGAATAGTGAGGACATGCCACGCTAAGGATATTAGATATATTAAAGTGCTGTACGATTTCGTCTGCGACTAGGAGTTGGACAAACGAAACAAAACTTTAAATTGGGGAGTGTCTGAAACGAGCCTCCTCTTGGTTATTTTTGATTTACATTCAATAGGGTCGAATTGGTGGCATATAATTTAAGCATATGTAGATATCAGCAATCGCACTGGAGAGTCCTGTAATGAGACAAGCCGTCTCCCACTCCCCACTCTCACTTTTGAAGGATCATTCGGTTGGAAACTGCAGGATAAAAATTAACCAAAGTTTTCCTCGTTCCATTTTATGTTTTTCGATGCAAATAATAGCCATCCCAGACCACTAAACAAGCAAAAACTAGCTTCGAGACTTTCTGCATTCCACTTTTCAAAGAATTCCTTTGATATTCCCGACAAACACCTCACTCTCCATACAAATTCATCCCAACAGCTGGAAAAATACCCAATCTGGGTACATAACCGAGTAAAAACAAAAAAAAAAAAACAAAAGCTTTTCCAAGCGTAATCGCCGAAATTTCCTTTTATTCTCCATCCATAGCCAGCAATGTACACATTAATTCACCTGCTGGTCATTTAATTTTCTCGAAAAATGCTATCCCAAAACGAACAAGTAAAAAGGACACCACTGTGGACCGCGCCGGTTTGTTTTATTTTTGCTTTCGTTTCGCTGAATTTTTCCATAAAACTCCAAACGTTTCGCAGTGCCGGGCAAATACATAGCCAACCAACACCAAAAACTATTTTTGGAAATTATTCGTATAATTTTCAATGCACATATGTAAAAACTACCGTGAGTGGTTAAAAAGGATTCCTTTATGCCCAAAATAGTTTGGAGTCACTTTCGCCGAGGTGGCACTTTGAGAGGAATCCCCGCCCTCTCCCAAAAAAGACAAAAATCCCTTTCATCCTTTCGCCGGGATAAAATTATCCCAAAGGTGGAGTTGGAGACCGCAAAATTTGTCAACTTCGCCACACTCTGGCACAACTTAAGCACCGCTACACAATCACTAACCAAATTTGTTCAGACTTCATGCAAACAACTGAACCCCTTCCGTTTTTCCCTCGCACTATTCCAATCTCAAAGGACACACACTTGGGGTGTGGAAAGGGACATCCCCTTTTTGCAAAATGGTGGCATATTCGCTGCTCACCATCGCCGCAAATTAGAAAATTTCATAAAATATTTTAGAAAAGTTAAATAAAACATCCCAACACACCCCTCTCCGATTCCTGAGTGAACGACACACAGGACACACATGTAAACAGAAAAATAACAAAAACTCCTCTAGAAAATAACACCCACCGGGCCCAACACTCTGAACGACAGGGGATGCGTTGGTCCGGTCCCCGTGCGATGTGGTATTTTATGTTCTAGCTGTGGGCGCTTGTTGAACGCTTCGCTTGCTCCGAAAGCCAGAAAATAATGCGACCATCGGTGGGATGAGGCGCATCGGCCTCCAACTCCTCCTGGATATAATGAAAAACTGAGTCGTCATCATCACCAGCATGGTCGTTGTCGTTCTTCTCCGCTGGCTCACGACACAATGTGTGTGTGCTCCGAAATTAGTTATAAAACAGCAAAGAGGCAATGAACGCCGCCACCAGCCAACAACCAACAGCCAACAACTCCCCCCCAAAGGACATGGAATAGAATTTTTAATAAGCTCAGCGTAAACGTTGTCCATAAAACTACTAGTGTGTCTCTCTGTGTATGTGTGTGAAGGATTCAAATTGAGTAAACTTCGTCCAAGCGAAAAAGACTGTGAATGCAACGACAATTGGGGGTGGCAGAGAGGAGACAGAGTGCAGAGAATGGCAAAATAATTAAGATGAAATGCTTTCTAGCACTTTTCCGGGATGAACATCGGATCCGGTGATGTAGATGACACGCATCGTTGCTTCTCTCCTCTGAGGTGGGAGTGTGGAGCTTGTGTGTCTCTGTTTCGGTTTTGCTTTCGATTGCGTTGATTGCAGAGATACACGAAATCGAGATGTGTGCCCCTAAAGGCATTCGGAAGGACTATGAGCAGTGTTTGTGTCACTCCAGGTTGGCCCTTTACGCATTTCATTGGATCAGCAGCTTTCGAGGGGCGACCAGCTATTGGGAGGAAGTTGTTTCAGGTCAACTGAGCGTGAGATTTGAATTAGAGACACACAGGTCGATGGTGAATGTCCTTGTAAGTCGTTCAGTTTTGTTTTGCGATGATTGTCCCGTCTCGTCCGCCTGTCCACCAGTGGAAGGTGTTGACGATTTGTGTATATATTGTCAGCCGTAAGGATTTCTCATATTTCCAAGGGATAGAATCAAAAATGGAAGGGATCTCGTCTCGAATCAAATGAAGGAGTGAAAGCCATTGGCTTTTGGTTTCCCATTTTGTAAAGCTCAGTGCATCTAACTCTATTAAGGATGTAGAAGCTCCCTTAGGCAGTGATGTCTGGAAGGATTTTGAGTAGAGCGTCTAAAAATGGTCTCATACTCCTCCATGGCGATGTCGATGATGATGGCTAAAGCTCTAATAATTGGATTTGAGTGAATAGGTGGATGATGATGATCTCAATACCTTCAGAGACTGGTTTTCTGTACTTGCAGAGACGAAAGAGAGTCAAGAGAAGAACTGACACTAAAGACCAACGTTTTAAAGTTGGCGCGACAGCTCGGAATAAGTCAAGGAGTAGTTTCTCACAAGTATTTGTGTTTTATGGAAGAGACCTACAATTTTTTGTTCATTCCGAACGACGAAGTGAGAACCTTTTTCATGAGAAATTATATTTATACAGAGGCTCGTCATTCCCCTGTTAAAAGTTAGCCGAGGCAATCAATTTTCCTTCGCAGAGACATGAACCGATATTATGCTGGATATTATGTAATGAAGCGAACAATGTGATACCACTGGGATCTACCCTAGGTGCCACTCCGGCTAATGAAACCATTTGGAGTTCTTGATAAAGCTGAGCATACTTTTGATATCAATATGTGATAATTCGCCCAGATTGTCGAAGTGGAAGGCTCCTAGATAGAGCTTCCTTCTTTGGGACAGAGCAGATCAAGTGCAGAGAAAATGGAGAATCGATTCCTCCTCCTCTTCGTCCCTGCAGCTCCTGCGAATGTCATTTCCGAAGAAGCCTATCCTTTTGGCATAAAGGCCAATGGGACAGTGACCAGTGAGGACACCAATGACGATGCAATTGAGCGACCTTTTAAGCAAGACGAGACTTTTAGATCGAGTGAGGCTCAACAAAGGCTATATATCTCTGGAGGTGCGACATGTGATGCCGTTCCTCTGTCTTTGCTTTGTCTTGCTGATGGCGTCGTACTCTAGGAGTAATTTACATGTAGCGAGTGGAATACCTAGATTCCTCCGTTCTGGTAGATTAGTAGATTAGTACCACGTTTGGCGAGTTCTTCAGCCTTACAATTCCCTGGAATGTCCCTATGACCGGGTACCCAACTTAGGTGAATGTAAAAATGTCCTGCCATCTCAGTGAGAGACGAGCGACAATCTGAGGTAGCTTTTGATGTATATGTTACTGATTCCAGAGATTTGATAGCAGCTTGGTTATCGGTATAAATTGTGATGTCCTTGCAGGTACGACATTATGCTTAAGCCAGGATAAGGCTTCGTTGATCGCCATCATTTCCGCCTGAAAAACGCTACAAACTGTCTAATCATTCCAAAGATTTTCACGATACGCGTGCCAAACTGAACGAAAAAGACAACCAAAAATGGATTGTGTAGTCGCGTACCCATTTACAGCGAAACTTTGATGATGATTTTCAAGTGGAAATGTAATCATCTGAATGCATGCATCGAACTCAGGAACCTCTCAAATTCTAAACGAGACATTAACAAACAGTCAAGTTGTTATAACGGCCGCACCTTCTGTAACTATAATACATAAACAAGTAGAAATATGACGTAAGGAATTTGCTAATCTGCTTCCGTAAACAGATACACAATTCACTTAGATCAGTCAAGGGACTATCACACAAAGATGGCTGAAAGTGAATCCCCAAAAATACTAATTACCACGTGGAGCAAAACTGAAACCCGAGACTTCCATAGCAAACATTTAAAGGATATTCCTCGGATTTCAGTGATCTGCACTACTGAACTCCAACAATACTATGTGACATCTTCAACATCCTCAACACCCTACTGCCACAGCTCTCAAGGTGTGAACTATCCTTGACTCCTCTGCAAATTCCCGGATGTCTCCACAATCAGACATTGCGTACAACAATCTCAAAGATGTTTCGGGGAAAAATATGTCAGATACACTGACCTTCCTCAAATCTATAGCCCTATCCACCCAACTTAAAAGGCTACGTTAACTTTCTCCACACTCCCAGGGGTGAACTGAAGTAGAAGTCGCCTTCACACCTGAGGCAGGAAAAAGGCCCACACATTAATCCGCCTCCCACTAGTCTATCATCCTTTCTGTTAAACACACTGGAAAGGTTGTTAGACTCCAGCCTTCGCTGGAGTTAAGGTGTGTAACTTCTCTCAGCGTCCCAACATGCTTATTGCAAAGACAGATCTGTCGAAAATGCTTTGCACTCACTGGTACGTACCATTGAAAAATCACCTAGCATCAAAGAGTTCACCATGGTTGTCGTTTTGGACATCGAACAATGTCAACAATGTCAAATCAGAAACGATCACCGATGCACTCATAAACCTGGGAGTTGAGGCCTCGCTCAAACTTTTAATTGAAAAAAGTGCTTACAGGCAGAACAATTAATACCAAGCTGGGCAATGCCTCGGCCCGCAGATCAATGTCCTCCTTTCTCTAGATGGCGGTTATTAAACCGCTGTTTGACCTGGAAAGGGCTGGTTGCGAAGTGATTACTTATGCAGATGATGTTCCGATTGCTGCTTCCGGTTAATACCCGAGCACCCTTTGTGAACTTTTTAAAACGTCCGCTTAACCCTCTCAAGTTGGGTAGTTAAAAGTGGTCTGGGGATCAATCCCAAAAAGATCCTACTAGGAAGTATAAAATTCTTCCAATAGACGCTCCCTTGAGCGGCACCCGCCTGTGCTTTGCCAACAAAGTCAAATTTCGGGTTTCCGGCCCGAAAAATCTTCGAATCCACGCTTGAGGGACGGCGTAGCATGGAAGACCACGACTTTAACCAACTTCGCGTGCGAAACTGGAGGGAGCTGGCTTTAGACGCTTGTTGTTGTAGGCCCAGGTCCAATTCGGACTGTAGCGCCACCTTAAGTAGGGTAGGAATGTGACTCCGAAGGCATGCTTCTGTCTAAATTTTCAGTTTAACGTTGGTCTTATCTCTTGCCGGCCGCCTTTGTAGGTCTTCTACACGCAATGAGCTGGAATGGTTAAAGAGTTCTTGCAAAACATCAATTTTTCACAAGTGGGAAACCCTTTTCAGTTGCCTTATGATAAGGAGCGAGAACTTCTACTGTGACCACGTGGATAGCAGATAAGACACCTCGATTCTAGCATACCAAAACGAAGACGAATGAACCTCATGACTTTCCCTGTAGATGCTTAAAACTTCTCAGTTCATAAGATTCGTCAATTATAGGACATAACACCTTAAAGCTTCTTCACTTCACTTCACCTCAAGCGAAAATCACCTCTAGAAGCATAAAAAAGAAAAAGAAAAAAGTGTTCATTCCATCAGCATCCTCACCGATCACAGGACAACGTGTTCAACACGGAATACCCAAAATGCAAATCCTTATTCCATCCCAAGCAAACACTGTGCGCGCCGTCTCTACCTAGTCAAACTGCTAGTGTAGTGGCTACGTCTCACCAGATGACACTCCCGATAGGATGAGAGATGTTAAATGCTGCAGCTACAAATCTAATGCACCAGTCTCTACGGTTGTCGCTGCAGTTGCTGTCGAGTGATGAAGGAGCCTGCTGGTGCCCCACCTTGTATACAGAAGCTATTTGGCCTTAGAAGGTGTGTGTATTTGCCCGGTGCCACGTATCTACATTAAAATATCTCACCGAACATACCATTCACAGTGGGGTGGCCAGTCAGGTCGCTTGCCTTGCTGCAGCACAAGTGAACATTTATCGGTGCGCACATCTAAAAGACAAAGGTCCAGCAAATGGAATCGGACCAAGACAAGCAACAAAAACGACGGCAAATATAAATAAACAAAGTGCCAACGAGGGAAGATTGGAAAAAATCCACGAACCATGAAGGTACGAGTAAATGTATCCACGTTTGGTGTTATTCTTGCTGCAGATGCTTGAATGGAGGATTTGCACATTGGATGCAACTAATGCGATTCCCACCACCATCGCAACGTGGTTCCTCACTCAAGTCGGTGACTATTGAGATGGCTTTAGCTTCAGAATGTTAAAAGATGTTGAGTTGATCTTGGATTGCATTACATTAAAAAGTGTCCAGGGGTTGACAGTAGTTGGACACAGTGTTGCCAGATTTTGAATAAATTTTTTGCTTTCATTAAGATTCTGTTTTATTAACCTGAACAATATTATAATTGTGCTTCCTCAGATGGAAGAAAGTGCGTTGGACTGTTGTGCGAGATGCGTGGGTTGAAGCCCCAGCCATATCCACCGCACATTTTTCTCAGCACCACCTTTTGTCAGGAAATGACAAACCTCCGACAGTATAATTTGTCATGTCAAAGCTTCTCAATTCGCCGTTCATAATTGGAAATAAACAGCAGGTCCCTCATCAGGCCCATTATCCACTATGAGGGTAGGGGGTTTAGGGTGCTTAAGTGGACCCTCTATATTTCTCGATCTTCCGCCATCGACGCTAAATAATCAGGAGATATCCCTTTGGGGATATCGCTCCGTTCCATAGCCCTATAGCCTAAGACAATCATTCCTTAACTACATGGATGTACTCGTCACTCTAAATCAAGCAGAGGACTGTAGTGCAAGCTGTCGTTTTAAAAGCAACATCTGGCAACGCCCGTGCCCGATTTACGCAAACTCACACAGCACAGCATGCTCTACGAGATATCAGTTCAACTGATTGCCGCACGTTTGTCCGAATCCCCTGCCCACCCCCAACCTCCCTATGCACAACGTAAATTCCTCAAAAAACGCTCTTCGCTTCGCTATTTTCTGAGATATTCATTGGGGTCAGCAGGTGGAATTGTTTTGAGGATCCAACATCGTGGTTAATTTAGTAGCATTCGCCAGGAACAGTGCAACGATAACAGCGGCTGAAACAGCATTTGTCCTCAAAGCTATTTGCACCCGTGCAATGAACCATCAGAACCACAACCACCGCCAGCGGCAGCAGACACCAAATTCTCAGTTGCCTGGTGTATGCTGTGCCTCCACCATAACCATTGTGTTAGATTGTCCTCTCGTCTACATCTCCCCACTGAGCGCGTCGTCGTCGTCCTCGTCGTTTTCTTGATTTTGCAGATTTTTATGCATGAGGAAGCCCATCTCCAGCGATGCAGCACGAGGGCAGTGCATACAAATTCTGTTGCAACGTCATGTCGCTCCACCGAAAACAAAAATCGTTTAAGATCGACTTTATGGCCATTGGGGAGAAAGATACCTCCATCGCTCCGTGTGTTTGGGGTATCTTCAGGTCCAGGCGCAGATATTTTATTTCCTTGTCGTCGCTGTCGGCAGTCGGCATGCAAATTGCATGTGGAATGCATTTTCCCTGCAGCACAACCACCGGGCACATTTACATACTCACACTGGTTTGGGGGACGATGACTGGTGGCACCCTGCCTCACCTGGAGCACACGAAATGAAATAAAAGCTAAGAATCTAAATTGCTGACAAATTTTTTTAGCTCAGCGCCGTTAATACAATATTTTCATTTTGCGTTGCTAGGCTGTCGCGCGGAGACAGGAATCCCCAATTCGAAGGACGTCACAGTCTCAAGGTCAAGGATTATTTGCTTTTGTCCTGCTGAATTATGTACATTGGACATTTTAAGACAGAGATATCCTTCTCGATGACAAGGATGCGCGCTGTAATTGGTTTGCTTTTGAGGAGTCGGATTATGTGCGGCTAACAGCTGTGTTTGCTCCAGGCAATCGGACAGAAGGACACCCTTGAAGGACAATTAAGGTTTTGCCAAGCAGAATGGCATTGATTCGGATTTTGTTTTCTTTTTTTAATTTATAAGCTTGGAGTAAGTTATATTTTATTTATGGGGTTTTCGGGTGATTTTTCAAGTGTCCTTGGGGGAAGTTTGCGAACTGGTCCACTGGTGGACCCAGATGGAGTGAAGTTTTACCATTGAATTTGGAACACTTTGAGAGTTCCTAGGAAATATGTACTCGCAAATGAGCTTTCAATTTTCCACTTGAAAGAAGGGAGTCATTTTGTAAGAACAAGCTCCTAAAAGACCTAATTCATACGCTTATTTTTTGGAAAGATGGGTAAAGTAGGAAATGTCTTTTCAGGGCAGCAAGCATCAGGGAATGGAGTTGTACCAAGAGTTCCCTGAAGTCACATCATCGTGATATGAGGTGCGTGACATAGGTGCGTGGTTTGAGAAACCATCACAGTTAGTCCGGTCAAGGTTTTATTCTTCTTACTTGTGCCGATGTAAACTGGCATGCAGCGGAGTGTTCTCCTTTCTCGATTGGAAGCTGACAACATTCAAAATAAAGATATCTGTCGAAAGAAGCCTTAAGTTTAATTCAAGAATCAAGTTTAGTGCGGCCGAACTTAGCACATCATCGTCGGATTCAATGTCTGGTCAATCAGTCATTGAAGGTTTAAAGCAGTGTAAAGCAAGATTTGCGCCAGGTATTGGATATCCATGTTCATTAAGAATACGGAAGACGGCATTAGGGAAGAGGCTTGAGGCCTGTCAAATTCGTCATAAAATCGGTATGAGATGGCTATACAATTCCAAATCATTGGACCAAAATCCTTTATCGTAGATATCATACACAAGTTTGAGAAAACAAAATTCGTGAACTTAGTTGATTCTTAAGCAGGCAAAATGACAGATTGGAGGAACCGTCCATTTTTCGATCGAGTATTACATTCGCTTGGTCATCAACTAAATGTTGAAGCATGGCAAGAGTTATCAAGAAACAAGAAGACCCATAGAGATGCAAAGATGATCCTTCAATAACAACGTGCGTATGATGCGTAACGTCTAGAAAGGGTTGGATGAAGCCGTTGTTAGTAGAGAAGGAAATTCGGAGGAGGCCGGCATGTCTATCGCATTTAGTGTGTGAAACACAGCATTGGAAGATCAGGGGTATCCCTATTCTCTTGCTGATGAAACAATAATTTGATGGAGTTGGGAGACGGGTGTTAGGCTTTAACTCATGGGCCACCTACTGGGGCAACCAAATAACAAATAGGAGAGGAAACATGCTGCTGAAAGCCCATTCTTCGATGGATCTGGTAATATTGACGAGCACACATTTAAAAGAAACGGCGTACGATCGGTGGTTGTTGATGTTACATTTGCGAGTGGCTCCCTGGTACGCAGATCAGACTCAGTGACCACATGGCAATAATGTGAGATCTTTCCCACGTAGAATCATCCTCAACACGCGCAACAAAAGTTGGAGCACCTGGGAGTATGCTAAACCTATCTACAGTTGTTTTGTGGATTTGGAGAAAGCAAATGATCGGTCGCTCGAGGTAAACTCTGGAGTGCAATGTAGGGGTATAGGATTGACGCTTCGCTTCTGAGACCATTTGACCCCTATTCACAAAGAGCTGTGTTCGGATGAACAGAAGGTTCATGCTTCAATGGTTTGGGCATGTTAAACTCAAGTCATCATCTCAGTTTCGCAGAGCTGCCATGGAACCTATGCCATCGGCTAGGCATCCCCTGGGTAGGCCCAGGATAAGGTTGAACCAAGTCTGAAATCTCTGCACTATCCGTATGGGGATAGCCTCTAAAGATTTAGAGTCGATGGCGGATGATCGGGAGATGTGGATGATTTACTTAAACACCCTAAGCTCGGGACTCTCAAAATAGATAAGCGGATCAATGAAAAATGATGATGATGATGATGATAAAGACTCCAGAACATCAACTTCGTGACACTGGAACACCGATTCTCAAAAAAAGGGGATACCTGGGAGAGCACCAGCTCTTAAAAACTAAACTCCTGCCTTTGAATCTTACTCAAATCTTTACGATACGTCTGCCTCTAGCTTAAGCTAAGGCCTTGGCACCTTTGCTTGAGGGCTACAGTTGATGACGCGTTCCCCTAATGTAAAGTGCATTGGCAAATGAATAAAACTATCGTAAGGACCCAATCCCATTTTCTGTTGTGGTTTCTAAAGGTTATGCGTTTCGCCTTTACTGACCCCAAGTTGGTTCCATTTATTTCGACCTCCATGGACAAGACCTGAACGAAAATATTGAAACTCATAGTGTGTAGATGAAAAAAAAAAACCCATTATCACCTCCTTAAAGGATCTCAGTTGCTAAAAACCATCCCCGAGTCCCTGTTACTCCTGTTCCTTATCCATAGCCAAATTAGACCGGCACTATCCCCTAAAAAAATATCAAATTCACCCTGAAACACAGCACTCGCAGATTAATATCTCAATTTCGCCGTATCCCGCAAGGATTTCATTCGGCAATGGCTAACGACTTCCTGGAAATCGATCCGAATTATCGATGACAAAATCCTTAAAATAACAGCCAGGACCCAGCCGCTCACATAGACTCACGCAAATCCCATTTGAAAATATGAACGCTAATCCCCGACTATCATCATCGTCGCTGGAAATCGATGTCCTTTCGACGAGAAATCCTCATTAGTGAGATGTGGTACGACCATATGGAACTTTTATTGCTTTCTCCTTTGGCCAAGTCCATATGCGCACAAACACATTCGATGTTGCAGCCCATATGCGAACGATCGCCAATGATTTATCGGAAAATTGTGCCTCGCTTCGGGGAAGGATAATGTAACACTCTCGCTGTGTACTTGTTTTTTTCCATTCGCCTGTGACTTTGACTAATTCCATTCGGCAACACAACTAATGTTTCCATCCCCCGCAGGATAAAGTGAAACTCAATCTCGAAGATGAAAATTTGTCAATTATGTTGTGTGTGCCTTGGCACCCATGTTTTTGTGGTTAATTCCGATCGAATATTCTCAAGGAAGCAGGAATTCGTTGTAGTTTTTGGTTGAGGTGATTTATTTTAATTATATCCTGCGGCAGGATAATGATAATTACGCACATGTGGGGAGATCTCTGTGTGTGTGTTCCTGTCAACGAGCACACAGGCTGAAACAATGCGAGCGGTAGATGGAATGTGCCCCGAAACTAATTGGAAATGAATTAGTTATGCCATTTGTCATATGTTAGCATATTTCTGGGAATATCCTGGCAACAAATATGAGACTTTTTTCGTTTGCCCTCCCCTGCGTCTTGGGCGATGGAATCACCTGCACATGTACGATTTCCATTTCCATCTGATGGAGGAGGATATGCTCGTACACACACGCAATCGTCATATCGTCAGAGGGTTCCATAAATTATGAACAGGACATGAATTGTGGCGCGGATTTCGAGAGCACAGGAGTGACAAGGCAGAGAGACGGGTGTATGTTGGATGGGGGGCTTTAGTTCGACTCCCTTTTGGTAAACATCATCGATGTTGACTGGGTACTGTGTGGGAGGGGGACGGAGGTTAATGTTATGATACCTCGTTCGAAGCTGTTATTTATGATCTGAACGAGGTTTTACCTCCGAATGATGCGCCACCATCGGCAAACAACACACAAAAAGGACTACGACCCGATGAATGGGTACATTTTTGAGGGTAGCGCAGCGCACTGGGATGGATGACACAGAGAAAGTCGTGTATCACGATATCTAAATGTTTATTATGCATACATTGAGTGGCGGATTGAATTTTCTCCAAAAGTGGTTGAGTGCCTCACATAGGGTAAGCCGTGGTGATGTTGGTTCGTTTCTGGGGGCACTGCTTGTTCTTCGGATAAGACTTTCAGGGATGAGGAGGTGCAGTATTTTGTGAGATATCGATTACAGACTCATTTATCATTCGACCTTTCACAGACTGGGCGCAGACGACTGTAGGCAAATTTATGAACAGACGTGCTCGCACTGGGTATGGTACACGGGGAGTAATGGTCTCAGCAGGGGCTGTAAACAATGTCTGAACAAACATTTTTGCTTGTTCTATGGTTACGATGGTGTAAGCTTGTTGAGAGGACATGATGGCTTGCGGGTTTCTTTTTAGCCAACATTTCAACACTAATGGGTGTCGTCGGTGTTTTGAAGGGAGGAGAGCATGAAATATCTCCGACATAAGGTCCTCGTCCAATCAATCACCATGTAAAGCTTGAGGTTAAGGGCCGGATAGAGGAAAGACTGCGTTAGAGATTGTTTACTCGCCATAACTCTTAGGGACTTATCGTGTCACGGAATAGACAAGATGTGGGTGAGTTAAACTAGTCTTACAGCGATAGCCTAACACTTTGACTGAGAAGACATGGCTAATAGGACAACACTTCACCAAATTTTGACTGCGCTCTGAGCTTTATTTGCAGATGTACTGCAATTAAGAAGAAGGGACTCCACACCGGCTTTTACCCTCTAAATTGGAGATTGTGAGATTTGCACGCTAACAAGGTATCCTCGTATTCGTTCTTTGAACTTGGACGGTTCCAGCAAGACCACGCTACGTGTCATACAAGCCATCAAACTATCCGTCTCTGCGCATTAAACACTGCAGTCTGATATGCCATCTGAACAAAATGAATATTTCCCATGAAACTCATTGTCCTCTGTAACATAAGGAGGGCCAAAAACACCCTGGTCCTTGAGGGCAACAGAAACGACATGGTCAACATTATTAGGAACATTGAGACCCTCCTTATCTAACTAGCTCTCCGCAGTACAGATCTTACAGGTCGCAGTGCCACCTGCTTTAGAAGCTGAGTCAGTCAAATACAAAGAAAAAAATGGACAAAGGCACTAAAAATCAAAGTAAAGGCGCTGAAGTCTAGATAAGTTCAAATATTCAGCGCGGAAAGTCTGACAATAACTCCGGTTAAGCACAAAGAAGGAGAACCCTTTAACTGCGCGAACTACAGGGGTACCAGGCTCCTCAACATCGAGTACAAGATATTATCTGCCATACTTTCTGAACCCCTGAAACCTTTTGCCGACAACCTGTTTGGCCCCTATTAGTGCGGTTTTAGGTCTGGAAAGTCCACAATTGACCAAATTTTCATACTTCGGCAGATCCTGAAAAAACACAAGAAGTGCAAATCGATGCCTACCACCTATTCATCGATTTCAAGGCCCCCTATGACAGCATTTATAGAGACGTGTTATACAGAGCCATGTCTAGTTTTGGCATTCCTGTCAAACTCGTCCGTCTGTGCAGAATGACGATCGAGAATGCACGCTGTTCCATCATGGTCGGTCAAGACCTTACCGAGACCTTTGATGTCAAAAAAGGATTTAGACAAGGCGACGCGCTGTCATGCGACTTCTTCAACATCGTTCTTGAACGAATTGTGCGAAACTCTCAACCCAACACCAGAGACACAGTCTTTCATAAATCTGTCCAACTCCTTGCATCCGCTGACGATATCGACACTACAGGCAGAACGCAACATGATTTGACTTTTGCTTTCGCGAGTAAAGAGACAGAAGCGGTCAAAATGGGTTTGGCGGTAAACGAGGGCAAAACTAAGTATTTGCTGTCAACAAGAAAGGACACCCAACACCGACGAATTGGACAGAACGTCACAGTTGATAGCCATAACTTCGAGGTAGTAAGGGACTTTGCCTACCTTAGCTCTGCCATTATCTCGGAAGATCACACCTCGTCGGAAATCAAACGAGGAATAACTCTAGTCAATCGCTGTTTCTTCGGGCTAAGAAGGAAATTGTGTAGTAAGGCCCTATCCCGAACAACTAAGGAGACTCTATCTAAGACCTTAATCATCCCAATCCTGCTTTATGGCGTTGAAGAATGGACGCTATCGAAAGCGGATGAAGATGTCCTTGGTTGCTTCGGGAGAAAGATTCTTCGTAAGGTATTCGGTCCTGTTTGCCCTAACTGGTTTTGAATGAGAAGATTCAACGATGAACTTTACGAGTTGTATAGCGACACCGCCCTAGTCAAGAAGATACGTATCCATCAGCTCATACGGCTGGGGCATGTAGACCGAATGGACACAAATGCTCTGGCTTGCAGAGTCTTCGAATCTAAACCGGAGGGACAACGCTGTAGAGTGGCCTAAGGTGGCGTGCACAAGTAGAAGGGGATCTCAACCAACTTGTATAACACTTGGATCCTCCGAGCGACATGTATGCCAACAAAGATGGTAACATGCATGTGTATATTCCTGATCGGTCCATATCAGTGTGGTTTCAGGCCAGGAAAGTCCACCATCGACCAAATATTCACACTGCGGCAGATCTTGGAAAAAAAACAGGAACTTCAAATCGATACCAACCACCTCTTCATCGATTTTAAGGCCGCGTATGACAGCATCTATAGAGACGAGTTATACAGAGACATGTCTAGTTTTGGCATCCCTGCCAAACTCGTCCGTCTGTGCAGAATGACGATCGAGAATGCACGCTGCTCCATCAAGGTCGGTCAAGACCTCACCGAGACCTTTGATGTCAGAAAAGGATTTAGACAAGGCGACGCGCTGTCATGCGACTTCTTCAACATCGTTCTTGAAAGAGTTGTGCAAAACTCACGCGCCAACACCAGAGGCACAATCTTTCAACAGTCCGTCCAATTACTCGCATATGCCGACGATATTGACATAATCGGAAGAACGCAGCGTGATGTCACTGGTGCGTTTGTGAGTATCGAGACGGAGGCGGCGAAGATGGGTTTAGCGGTCAATGAGGGCAAGACGAAGTATATGCTATCAACAAGAAAGGACTCCCAACACCGACGTCTCGGACAGAACGTCACTATAGACAGCTGTAACTTTGAGGTAGTTAAAGACTTTGTTTACCTAGGCTCCGCTATAAATTCAGACAATGACACCGGCGCTGAGATTAAACGAAGAATAACTCTTACCAATCGCTGTTTCTTTGGGCTAAGAAGGCAATTGAGTAGCAAAGCCCTCTCTCGAACAACAAAAGTGGCCCTCTATAAGTCCTTAATCGTCCCAGTCCTGCTCTACGGCGCAGAGGCATGGACTCTGTCTAAAGCGGATGAGGTCGCTCTTGGCTGTTTCGAGAGGAAAATGCTTCGGGTGATTTTTGGTCCTGTCTGCATAGACGGGGAGTGGAGGAGGAGATATAACGACGAACTGTACGGGCTGTACGGCGGCATCGACTTAGCCAGAAGGTCCAACGACTGAGGTGGCTGTGTCATGTAGAGCGGATGGACACCAATGATCTGGCCCGGAAAATCTTCGAATCCACACCCGAGGGTCAGCGCAGTAGAGGAAGACCGCGACTCAGGTGGCGCACGCAAGTGGAAGGGGACCTCAACCGACTTAGCGTGCGAAACTTGAGACAGCTGGCAAAAGATCGAGATCGCTGGCGACGCTTGTTGGTTGAGGCCCAGGACCACCCCGGTCTGTAGCGGCACCTTAAGTTAGTAAGTAATATTCGGAATGGCACCAATTACATTGAATTTAGGTTCTTTTAAACAAGTGGAAGAGTCTCGTCATACCAGACTCTCTCGTTCGTTGGCATTAAAAGATGAAAATAGCATTGGCTGCTTGGAATGCCTCAAAAGGCGATAGATTTTTTTTTTTTTAAAACCCCGGCTAAAACTTCGACCCAGCAAGATATATTGTGACTCCAGTCCACTTAGTCTAGGAGCTCTACTACGTTCCTAATGAAGATGAGTATGTCATTAGTAGCCGAGTTTCTAAACTCCACTTATAGACAGAATTTCCTATGAAAGATCCATCTGCGGAACCAATATAGTTACGGACATTCACAGAGAATATGCTCAGAGGCCTCTTCCTCCTCCTTTTCTAAACAGAATTCTGTATCTGAACAAAGGTTTAGTTTGTTGAGATGGTATCTTAGGCCGCAATGGCTGGTAAGGAAGTCCACTAGCTTCGTCATGTTGTTCCTGTCAAGGTTTAGAATTTCCGTGTAGGAAATGGGCTTGATAAGTCCCTAAGATTGCCTAAGCCCGGTAACATTTTCTCAATGGGCTAGACGCAGCTGATGTTCCCAGTTGTTTAACGAAGCTGTGGCGGTATCCCAATCAACGCCACAGAAGTGTTCCTCAAACCAGGCTTAGCCAGCTCATCCGCAGTTTCATTGCCTACAATGGCCGAGTACTTAACCAAGCTTGACCTTGTTGTGTCCGTTCTTGGAATTGAATGAAGTATTTTCAGATGAACGGTAGAGACGTCGAATAGCCCAAAAGGGTCTAGATACACGATTAGCCACGAACTTGATGTGTGCATTCCAATTTATGCATCTGTCTAAGGCCAAGGCTACCCAATGAGCTGCAAGCGGCAAAGCGACAGAGCGGCAAAATTAAAACGTATAAAAAGGTATGGTTGTGGGCACGCAGTAGTTTGGCGGTAAACGTCATTTCTAGGATCATTTTCTGCCGCTTTGAAGCTCTGCCGCTTGCCGCTTATTGCGTGGTAGCGCCCTAAGACAACGCAGAGGTAGGGAGCTCTACAAGCTCAGTGATCTTCTGGCGTAAGTAACACAGGGGTATTTCATTTTTCCTCGATCTACATACATATTGAACGTGTCCTGCATTAAGCTGTAATCTAGGTCATACGGGCATAGTACGATCAATTGCTCAGTCGAGAATTTGCCCCCCTACAGGCCTCTTGTATAAGAAGAGTTAACATTCCACTCAGAGGTGTTCTAGGAAGAATATGAAAACCTGAACAAAAGTGGTGGTCTACACACCCTCTCATGTAAATCCTCAAAGCCAAAGGTATAGGAACCCTTGGGGCGAATACTTCTATTAACTTGTCAAAACAATGTACCGCTGATTTATGCACCAATGAAATCCTCACCTCAGTTCATTTTGAAGACAAATTCCCCATCCTTAGCCAATAAAATGCACCTCTACCCTACGAACACTCGTTTTTTTTTCTCCTGTGTCTGAAACAATCTTCATCCTATGAATGGAAAGACAAATTCCTGTTCCGTGTTCCGCTGAAACACACGCAATCGTCGCAAAGATTACAATCGAATATGCTAACGTGCATTATAAGCGCTTCGTACACAGACACCACCACCCCGTCAACATTCAAATTTCACATGGAGGAAACGAGTTTCTACCAATTCGCCAGAACAGGCGATACCTCTATACACATGGTGTATTCTGTTCATTCCCCTCGCGAGCGATAAACCAAACAAGGATACTCGAGGATGGGGAAAACGTTTGTTCCTTTAGCACTCCACCACTGGTGTGTACTCGTACTGTAGCAGCGCACTTTAACGCAAACTGCTTCCTGACATTGGCAATGTAATTTATGAACACGTTTTCGTTTTTCCTTCTTGAAACTCTTCCTGCCAGAGGTCCATGTCTGTGTGTCCGGATTTAGGCAGATAATTGCAATTCTAGAGCCAATGCTGATGTGTTTTGCCTGAGTTCTCTTCGCAACGTCGTCGGCGAGGTTTTTTCTTTTTTTTATGATTCTCCTCCTGAAAAGGATATGGCACGGAATTATCACACGCCTTGCCACCATTGCCGTCTGGAGGTAGACGAAACACTCTTGCTCGGCAGATACCGAGTATGAAGGCTATTGTCTTACGCATAGTCGAGTGCGCCTACCGCAGAACAATGAGGGAATTTATGAATCTTTTTGTACTCGAGCTTATAATGTTGCACTAGGGAAATTATCTGCACGCACAATTAACAGTGAGCTGGGGGTGGAGGAGGGAAGAAACAATGATATGCTTTGCATGCGCGTGCTGTACGGGTATGATACGTTGTCGGATGGAGAATTATAATTACAAATTGATCATCATCAACAGAATTATGAGTTCAAAAGGTCGGCAGGCAGACAGATAGCTAGGCCATAGAAGGAAGAACAACTTATGTAAATGTGGCATAAATTACCCCGAGATAGGGTACAAATCGAAAATGATTATCTATTTGATGATTGCTTTTCTGAGTGAACACCCTGTAGGCGATATTCAACAGAAGAGCACTCCACATCTCTTGAGAGTGTTTTGTTGGTACTGAAGACTTGGATGCAGGGCGTGTGCATTAACTTACGTCCATGGGGAGGGGGCTTGATGAGAGAACATCAAATTGAGAATATTGATTGAGGTCAACAGGGAGGCAGTCATGGGACTGAGACCACAAATAATGAGATCACGACGTCGCAAGCAATATGACCTAATTTGTTCCAGTTGTCAGACAGTTTTGGTCAGAAGTCCTTAAGATATATGTAGTAAGCTGAGAGAAAAAATGTATAGTGTATCTCAAGGACCAAGTAAGGAGATTTTCGATTTGGGCGGCCTATTTTTCAATAGGGTTTATCGGATATGCGTGAAGTTACCTGCGGTTTGTTTGACTTTCAGAGATACCTTTCAAAGCTCGCCGTCGTTAGTCGTGAAAAATTTAGCCAGAAGATTTTGCGGTTTTCATCGCAAAATCATTTTCAGCGCTGAAGTCGAATTTTTGACTTAACGGCTTCGTTAATAATCAAACTTGTCATTTGGGCCAGTCAGACGGGGGCGGGAGTTTTTTCCAACCCACTTCAAGCGGAAAATATGGTAGTCCGTAAAACTCCGGCTTGGCTTTCAATTAACTCGATAGATTGAAGCGTTATTTCGCTATGCAAATATGGCCTTGGAAACGCCGACATTACGATCAACGTTGGTCAAGCAATACCGCAGATTTCTTAACGAGATTACTGGGTCCCAGGACATAGGAAAGTTCCAGGCAACTAGAGGGCGGGCGAACGGGCAAAAGAAGACGAAGGACGGCATCTTCCCGAAAACCTGGCGAGATACTGACACCAGATCGCCGTGCTTCAGTGGTTAGTCCGTTCAACATAAGTGGGCATAGGGTATTCAAGGCCCTGTGGCCTGCTCTGGATCGCAATAAAACAAGAGATATTCTAAACTTAAATAGAGCACAACTACAACTAGTCACTGGCATCCTGTCCGGCCACTGTCTTCTCAGGAAGCATGCTTAAAGATTAGGGCTCTCAGCCACAGATGACTGCAGATATTACAATGACCTATGCGCCGCCGAGCACATAACACACATATTACGTGAATGTCAGGGAAAATCAGGTCATGTATGAAACTTCTCGGCACCTATTGCTTTAGTAATCTAAAGGAGCTAGGCTATGAAAGCTACAGGAACATGGTAAAACTCTGCAGAGAAATCAAGTGCTTTCAGGAAATGGCCTAGTGTCTTATGCAAGCGCTGGCTGCATAACTCTACTCTACGTAACCTAACCTAGGGGACCCCTCCAACGATTTCTGTAGAAGCTGTAGAGACGAGGAGGAGGAGTAAACCACTACCCACCTTCTGTGTACTTGTCCTGCCCTTACAACATGAAGAAGGAAAACCCTCAGAAAATAATTCTAAACGATCTAGCTGAATTTTAGATTCAAAAGACAAGAAACTTTATCTCCAGGTCAAAGTGGTTCAATACATAGATAGGGTTGCTAGCGATACGGTCACGGACTCGGGGTTATACTACTGGTCTCTGGTGCTAGTAAGCCGGTATTTATCGTGGTATCACAATGGACCAATCCAGTCTAAGTGTATCCCTGCTTGAGTGGGGGCAGCCACCTAACCTAAGCTAACCTTGGACAAGTCAGTTCTTCATGAAATGCCAATTAACACACAAAAATATACTGCTTGGTATAGGTTTTATGGTAGAAGGATTACGTTAGGCTTATATTTCTTCTTCAATAATGCTAGCAACGTAGTCAGTCAATGAGGATTGCTACCGGACCATACCGATTGACTATTTTGGATAAAGAATCAGGTAGACGTCCCCTCGGTAGGCTCAGAAAGAGATGGCTGGACCAAGTCCGAAATCTCACCTCTACCCGTATGGTGATAGCTGCTGATGATTTAGAGTCGATGGCGGAAGATCGGGAAATATGGAGAGTCCGCTTAAGCTCCCTTAACCCGCGACCCGCGCATAAGCGCGCCATTGCAAAATGATGATGATGATAGGATAAAGAAAAAGAGGCTGACTGGGAGCATAACAATGTATGAGGCGCCACATGCCCACAGCTGGATGTACATTCGAGTAATTGAAGCCGAAGTTCGATCGCCTTAAGTGGAAAAGTCATATGATTTGACGACTCTGGACATTGTTTTTTGGTCTATACCAATAAGCTAAAGATTTCAGATGATCTTAGGATTAACATCGAACGGAAAATTCCCGTCATATCGCCCGATTTACGTGAAAACGTCGTGAAGGGTGTTTCCGTGGAGAACATTTGAACGATGTTAAGTCACATAAATTAAAGGCACCGATGGTAATTTTACCTAGAAAACATAAGGTGTGGAACCTAGATCCACTTAAATCACATCTGCCTCTAGCCTTAAATCACGTTCACTATAGAAGCCTCGGAATGGAGCATAAGCAGCAAGTATGGACTGCGGAAAAGGGTGCCTATGGTGAATCCGGAACAAATTGCTCACTAAGTATACCGCCTGCCAAGTCATTAGGATTTCTTCAGAAAGAAAACTGTCTGGAAAGGAGCTTCAGAGTTTTAGAGAAAGACAAGACCAGAACCTTTGTGTCCTTGCCGGATGATCAAAAATTGGACATAATAGAAATTTAGACTGAGTTAAGTTGGCCATACAAATTTCTTTAAAGACATTTCTTCTAAGACACTAAAGAACTGCTCAGTAAACCCGTGAATAATATTTCAAGATTCCTCAAAGCCTGTGTAGATTCCTTTCGAGAGGACAACTCTAACAGGGGATACCATCCACTCCACACTTATCCCTATGTACATTGACATATGTATGTAATTAGGTCGACGGTAAGCCTTGAAATCACTGGCAATGAAGACGTAGGCATGAAAAACTACAAATTCACTGCATCACCGCTTCACATGTTCGAATGCTTTAATCGAAGTGCCCTCAAACGCTTAAGCTAGCAACCAACAAACTCGAAAGATCGCGAACTCGCCTTCCAGCACTTCAACAGAATATTCCGAGTTTCATCGATTTCATGGAAAAAAAAAGGACGATAACTGTTTTCCTGTCACTTGCAATTACTCCCAACATTACCATCAATAAAATCAATTTACTGCAAGTACACGTGTGTATCTGTGTATCCCAGTGATTTATGTCACAATCTTTCAAATCCACGGGCATATTCCATCCGCAATCCATAAATAGTTTTCAATTCGAATTTCCCGCCAACCCATGGGAATAGTGAAGTTTCATCAGAATAAATAACTCTCGTGACCTAAAAATAACCCATCGCAGGCAAGTTATAATAATTTTTTTCGTATTTCTTGAAAAATCATTGCCACGTGGCTCTGTCGTTTCTGTTGCAACCCCATAAGAGATTAAAAGATAAAAATAATATCAACACACACACACACATGGCCGGTACACACCTGTCGAAGGCCATCCGATTCATCCATCGTTGTAGTGAGCAATATCCAGATCAAAGACGACATACACACCGAGATATGGATACTTTCTGCATCCATTTCGCTTAACATTGAAGCAGCTTTTGTATAAAGTCAGGCACACCACTAACAGAGCCGTTGTCCTCCATGGTGAAATGCTTTCGACCAATCGACCGCAAAATTGCTCCTTCAAATGCAGGCGACAGAAGTGCACGATGCTTTTATGCAATTCGTTTGTTTTTTCCTGGACGCTTTGTGTTTTCTCTTCCCCCGCACTCATTTGCGTTGTGCGTTATCCTTTGTGGTGCGCGAAAAACGCGTCAGAGTGTATGTATAAACAGGCAGCAAGGACTCGCTTTTATGACCCAATGATGGGGGAGAGAAAGTGTTGCACGAGTATTTAACTTTTCATGAGTGAAGGACAACTTTAAGGGGTGTGTGCTCCAGAAGTGCAATGGCATTTCTTCGACGATTTGAAGTGAATCGGGCGCAATGTGTCAGTATTCGACGAGGATGTGACTTTATGTTTGACAACTTGGGGTCTTGAGTTAGATTTTCAAGGATGTTTGTCAGAGGTGTGACTGACATTTTTCAACATGAGTTTGCAGACCCTCAGGTTTACGTAAACCCATTCTAATGCCCTTAAGGGCATTTGAATTAAGTAATCAAATTTATCATGATTCCAGTAGCTAACATCGACTTGGACTACTGCCTTGTGGCAGGCAAACAAACGATGATATCCCAAGTGCCATAGCAAGAAGACTTACTGTGAGAAGATGCATCGTCGACAGGATGCAATTGGAAGAGACTGACAGAATCTTCATATCCCTTAGCCCGTAGCTTGAAATCTTTGAACAACTCCAGCCAGAATCAAGTACAGAAGACCAGTAGCAAGGCTGCTAACATGGCATCAAAGCCACCGCAACTAATGTGGTGGGCTTTACCCGACTGCCACCACAAAGCCTTTAGTTTGCGAAAGAACGCCGACAAGCATACGCAGTACCTAAGTAGCGCTGCATAGAAAGACAAGATACGAGAGCTAAAGGGTTTTTCAATAGGGACGCTACAAAAGTAGAGCGACAGGGACAGCAAACGACGCCATATTTTTCTTGCGGTTTTTTGACATTTCTCTTTAGTAAGGTTTGCCATTTCATGATGGAAAGATATACGAGCCAACAACGAGTCGAAATTATTAAAATTTACTACCGAAATTCGGAGTCAGTGGCCTCAACGTTAAGAGCGCTACGTCCAATTTATGGTCGTCATAATTTCTGGCTGGATGGCTTCGTCAATAAACAAAATATGCGGTATTGGTCAGGCAGCAATCCACACGTACTCCATGAGTCATCATTGCATCCCGAAAAAATTACGGTTTGGTGCGGTTTATGGGCCGGCGGCGTCATTCACGTTACTGTGAATGGGGATCGCTACCGTTCAATGATAACCGAAAATTTTTGGCCCCAATTGGATGATATGGACTTGGAGGACATGTGGTTCCAACAGGACGGCGCCACAAGCCACACAGCGAATGTCACAATCAATTTATTGGAAACCAAGTTTGGAGAACGTGTAATCTCACGAAATGGTCTAGTCGCTTGGCCGCCTCGGTCGTGCGATTTGACGCCGTTAGACTATTTCCTGTGGAGCTACGTCAAGTCTATGGTCTATGCCAACAAGCCAGCGACGATTGATGAACTTCGTACGAATATCGAACGTGAAATTGCAGCAGTATCGGCCGATTTATGCTTGAAAACCGTCGAAAATTGGGTTCAGCGTCTGGACTTCTGCAAGCGTGCTCGTGGTGGCCATGCAAAAGAAATCGAGTTCCATACATAATGGCATCGAACGTACTTTCACAGGAATAAAGAATTTAATTGATATCCAAAACCGTTTTTGTTTTATTTAAAAAAAACTTTTGTAGCGCTCTTATTGAAAAACCCTGTACATATATTCAAAAGTGACAGGAAGAACATCTGCTTTTCAAAAAAAAAAAGTGGAAAGAGCAAGAGAAGCACGCAATCGAAGATATTGGGAGATTATACTGCAGGAACAACGTACGAACATTTTACCAAAAGGTAGAAAGAGCCTTGACACGTTTATAACCCCTACAGAAACCTGTTGAGATGAATAACGAATCCTTGTAGTAGAGCCGCAGTCGGTGCTAAGATTGCTAGAAAACCACTTCTGCAGATTCCGACGAAGAACAACATCCCACTCTCAGACAGAACTAACCATTCAACCTAGACGATGAAAGCCAAAACTTTTGTCCGTATTAAAATCCAGCAAGTCTGCTGAACCTTACGGCTGATCGGCCGAGTGTTTATTATCAGCTGGAGATGACATGCTACAGAACATACACAAACCGATTTCCAAGATTTGGTCAGATGAGTTTGTGATAAATAAATAGAAGCTCAGCATCATTTGCCCGATACATAAGAATGGAGACATCTCAATCTGTGTACCCAGATTGCTATGGCTTATGGCAATAAACAAAAAAGTGCGACGCGATATGGAGGAGTGTAAGGTTGTTACTTATGCCGATGAAGTGGTTATACTAGTATCAGGTAAGTTTCTCCCCACGATAAGTCAACTCATGGAGAGAGTTCTGGATAAGGTACACTCATGGGTCACGAGTAGTGGCCTTGGAGTTCACCCCACCACAACTAAATGGTCAGCCACTTTCACTAAGCCCTAGTGCAAAATATCGAGGCACAATACTAGACCCGAAACTGAGTTGGAAGCTCAATAAAGAACAGCGGGTAAGAAAAGCAAGCGTAGTAGGCATAGACTGCAATAAAACATTCGGCAAAAATATGGGGACTCAAGTCAAAGATGACCCTGTCGATGTACACTGCCGTTGTGCGTCCAATTCTAACTAATGGTGCCATCGTCTGATGGCCTGCCCTGAGTAAGAAACACAACATCGATAGGTTCAAGAAAGTGCAGAGATTGGCGTGTGTAGGTGTAACAGGAGCATTGAGATTTTTCCTAGTGATGCTCTAAGTGCGATCCTTCTCCTGATGCTCCTTGACCTTCACATCAAAAACACAGCTACCTACAGTGCGGTCCGGCTCAGGAAATCTGGGTACTGGACTCCAAAGCCGTACGGTCACTGATCCTGGAAACTATTCCAGGAGAATTGGTCGGAAATTATTGGAACAGGAAATTATTGATTCTAAATTCCCTACCAGAAAAGAAGAATGGCAACGTTACCAATGACCAGGATATTGGTATATATATATCTTTCCACGATCACTGTCTCGAAAAACAGATTTGTACTTTCGTAGAGAAAGAGTTAAAAGTCAGTAGAGCGGAACTGAGAGTAAAAATGTAAGCCGTTAGGTAGAGCAAGTTAAAGACTACAAGAAAGTGTTATCCCTGTTCCTTTCAACAGTGGCAACAAACTAGATGCGAACAGCAAAACAGAAAAATCTCCACTCAATGTGATGTCAAACAAGACCAACTTGACATGAGAACCGATCGAAAACATCCTATAGAATGGAGTGAGCTGTTAGAAGAGATGATTGTTCTTGGATAACATTCAACCAATGGATCTTAAATCATAAACTGAAGAAATCAGTCACTAGAAATGATAGTGCCCAGGAGTTGAAAGCACTAAATGTCGCACGATATTTGATCTTCGCAAGAGTGTATAACAAAGTCGAGCTCCGACGTGAAGTATAACGGAAATAACACTGAAAGAAGGATCATTTGAACGCAAAATACGGTTTTTGGATCAGGAAAGGGAAACAGGAAGAGATTGAAAACTGCCTTACAATGGCGAAGCTACGATGAATTCAACCGAAGAGAACGACTTAAGAATCGTTATGCAGAAGAGCCTCCTGGGGTTGTAAGCAAAAGCCCTCATCATCTGAACACAGCAAGGAGAATCCTTTGTGAATCTCGACTTCACAAACATTTTATAATTATATCATGGCCTGCACTATGAAAGCAATTTATTGCCTTAGACGAGGCGGCCTTTGGTATTATCCGTCCTGGACTATTGATGGCCTTGCGCGACACTAATCCTATAACCCTGGTCCCATAGATATACCGTCTGATGCAATGACAAGAGAACTTCGGTAGGTGTGCAAATTTTAAATCGACTTTACCTGTGTTTTGGACTGGCTTCTGCCAGAGTCTGACCCTGGACGGGGCTGTAGTCGAATCTTCCCGGATAGCTGCAAAACCAGTCATAAGTCCGATGCTGGTGTCTTCGTGGGGATCACCGACGCTAGATATCACTACTCGTCAAGCAAGTATGCCTCTGTTGTCCAAAAAGAGACTTTCCTAACGTCATGGCCACGGACTATTATGTAAAGAACAAGTTCAAAGATCGAGTAGCGAGAGCCAGGCTCCACTCAAGGCCTTGCTCACAGTTTCAGAATGCAAGAACTCTCTGAATTTGATTTTCAAAGCTAAATTCTTGGACTCTTTTCTGTCACGCTAGACTGATTAGGACCTGATCCAGCTTTGAGTCTTCCCGCGTCCTTGGTTATAGCCTCCGTTGACGATTGGGTTTCTAATAAACACATTTGTGTGTTGCACGGTTTTTCAGGATGCAGGCAGACTAAACGAATGCTCCCGAACGTCCGTAGGAAACAAGCGGCACTCTTGTTATCTCTTACTAGAAAGGATAACTTTTTGGCTTCTTAATGTGCTAGGCTTAAGTGGCACTACTATCTACGACGCCTGTGGAGAAGACGACAATACTTTGGACCAGTTTGCAAATGTTTTAGTGGTATCGTTGAACCGCCTTCTCGATTTCCCTTGAAAGTCGAAAATATTCCAATAAAATGGGTAAATCTGTGCCTTGCTTCCTGGTACCACAATGAATCAATTGCGCCTGAAAGCTCCAAAAAAAAAAAAAAAAGGCGAAGATATGTCGTTGAACGTGATATACGAAAAATATGTCGTCGAACGCAATGAGGATCAGAGTAAGGTTTTAAGGGCATGTATGGCTAAAACTTTTCCTAGCAAACAGTAGGCGAACGAGGATACGACTTTTCTCCGTCCAGACACTGTCCCACATCCAAGCAATGATATTATTAATAGCAATACCCCACTGGCATTCCAAGTGCATCCTTTTTTTGCTCTGCTTCTTTCCAGATTATCTCGCAGAACAAATTCTTTACACAACCCGATGCTTATCTGTAATTTGTTAGAAATCACATTTATGCTCTCCCCGGTCACATTTAATCTCAAATAAAACATAAATCTCCTCCGTCCATCTGGAAAATTTTCAAATGACCTTTTCTTTCTCCACACCAACTCCGCTCATCACAATCCCATGTCAACATCCTAATCCTATTCCAGCTTTGTGCTATCTCCCAAACGTATCTCAACTCTCCAACAAATAGGAAAAAAAATCCTCTCGAATCACAACTTGATCCCAGAACTCGTTAATCAGACTAATTATTCCCAATCTTACATCTGGTACCCGGCCGCGTCCCAATGCCTAAAAAGGTTAATAAATTCGTTCCGAACCCAACCCAGGCCGCGAGCAGCAGCTTAACAGCTCCGAAATTAAATTATCTCCGCGCTTCTGGCGGCCAGAGAGAGCGGAGCAATAAAACATGAAACAATAAAATTTGTTAACAATCCCCATCGTCGATGGAGTGTCTGTCTGTCTGTCTGTTCAACCACCACCGCCAGTCACATCCATAAATCAGTAATTAAAGCGTCCTCAGCACACCAAAACACTAATCGGGGGCGAATGCAACCAGCAACCAGTTCAGGGTCCATCGCTCCTCGGGGACGCACGCGGATTCCAGGAAGCGACAATAAAACAGCAAAAGGCTTAGAATCGTTTTAGGTTTTAAATGTCTCCCCCCAAACACGACGATGAAGAGGATGAGGATGAGGATGAGGAGGAGAGTCAAAAGGGAAGGCTAGGAGTAGAGCCAGTCAGACACTAAGCCAACAACAAACAAATAAATTATGTACAAAGCATCTTCATCTTCATCTTCCCTCCGGGACAATGTAAAATGGAGACAACTGTCATCTCGTTATCTCCGTGGCATAATCTCTGAAAGACTCCGCGCGCTACTCCGCCGTCCGATGGATGCACATCGCTGACGCAGACATATGTTTTCCCACCAAACAAGGCACACCGTGTCCATGTAAATCCTCACAGATTATACCCCAAGTCGCACTGCTAGTCTCCGTTAAATCCTGCTCCTTCCTTCAGAGTGCTCCATGATAAACGACATATATTTCGATAATTTATGACAGCGCGCGCACTTCCGAGCTCAATGAGGCGCAAAGGCGGCTTGGAACCGCGCCGAGGTGCAAAATGGTCCCCCGCACGCTCCCCCTGGTTTGTCGGCGAAATTATTCACTTCAAGGATAATTGAAATCGTCCTTATTATCGTTATCACCCATCAACAACATGATGTCGGTGCGGTAGAAACTGTAAATGAGTGGAGTTCTGGAGATGATTTCGCGCCCCATCTCATCGTTGTTGTCGTCTTCGCTGTGTTGTCGTCGATGTAAATGTCGAATTAAGTGGTGCACAGTTGAAGAAAGCGAACTAACGGCAAATTGTAATCCTTTTTGTTATTGCCACTTGGTTTTTCGGGTGGAAAACTCCGGAAGATTGTTTACGTCTGCTTTTAAGTGCGGGCGCGAGGGTGGTACTTATAGGGCCATAACATCCTATCCTGTCTATCGGAGACAGACACACATGTACTACTTGTGTTTTATGGTTGCACTTAGATTGTATCTGGGCGCAGGATAATTGTGTATAAATATTAGATAATGGAAAATGGAATTGAAATTGTCCCAGCGAGACGCACAATCTGCTGGATACGATTCTTGATTGAGCTCAGTGAGTGTAAGGGCACTTGAGTTTGAGTGATTTATTGTCAAATGTGGTGTGTGTTTGTTGACAGTGGCTGGCTTGCTGAAAGTTATTTGTCATTGTCATACCGCTGATGGGACAGATATTTTTGTCGTGGATATACAACGCTTATAACGAATAACGTTTATAAAGAATTTTTGTTGGATATGAAGAGAATAGGTTAGGTTAGGTGAGGTTAGGTGTCTGCTCCCGCTCAGGCAAGGACTCACTTAGACCAGATTGACCCATTGTGATACCACAGTGAAGAAACCGGCTTACCGGCGCAATTGCATTGACGGGACCAACCGTAATGGTGTTACCCTTAAGATTTGAACCATTTCGTCCCAGAGATCAAGATTATTATCTTCTGGATGTCGAGTTTAGCAAGATCGTTAGAAGTATACTCCGAGCATTTTTCTTCTTAGCGTCGCAAGAGCAGGAGATGTACACAGTAGGTAGTTCGTAGTTTCCTCTTCCTCCTCGTCTCTGCAGCCTCTACAGAAATCAGTGAAGGACATCCCCAGTCTAAGTGCATGTCTGTCTATCAAGCAATGTCCGGTCGTATTCTCGGCGATTCCAAGATCTTCGCAGACTGCCGTGATTTTTGTCTGAAACACACACACCGCCAATAGCTTTAGACCCATAAGTCTGACATCTTTTGTCTCAAAAATACCTGGAAGCTTTATAAGCACTAAGGTTTAAAAGAAACTAGGCCCAAAAGATCTATCTCCGGCCTAGCATGGATACAAAAGTAAACGTGTCGAAACAGCATTTCATAGTTGGTCAGCACAGTGGCACTCTGAAACACAACTCAAAAAAACTACATAGACTACACAGTCATTTAATAGAAAGGAAAACACCCTTAGCAGAGTTTAACTATACGAGGGCAGCTTCAGTTAATTGGTGAAGATTTTGTACGAGTTTTCTATGAAAAAGGTATCAACAAATTGAAGGTTCCTGTCCGTAGGCATAAGTCGTTCCCAAAGTAAAATCAGCTCACGCTTTAGCTCTTCCTTGTTGATGTCTTTGATCCAATTTTTACCAAAGAAACTATACAAGGCTAAAAAAACCGCCACGCATGGCTTCAGCTTTTCGATATGTTCTCTTTTCCATCTCCTTACACAAACCATGACGTTGAATGTCCTTTTTCAAAATCTCCATTCATCACTGTTTGAGTGCTAAAGGAAATCCCTTTCTTGTCCTTGCACAGCTATTATTATCAATTCTTCTTACGTAAGTGAACATCCAATTAAGGTCCTGAATGACTTAAGTGGAAAGTGCCTGTATCCGTGTCCCTACACAAACAAAAAAAAGGGATAAATTGATTGATCGACTGGTTGTGAATCGAATGAATTTGAAAATTCACTTGAGTCGAGTAGCGTACACCATTTCCTGTCGCTCCTTGCTCGCTAACGAGACATTTTCAATTGCTCTCGCCCGATCCTTTGTGCTGTGAGTTTTGAAAAAAATTTAATTAAACAAATTAAAACACAGTGAGCCCTGCTCTTTTTTTTCTCCAACGCGAATGGCTTATCATTTCATATCTAAAGCACCATCGCAATTAGGTTTACCACTACTGTCATAAAAAAACAGAAACTTCCACACAAATTAAGGACATTCGCTGTGTTGTCCGCCAGCCATGAATGGGGTGTGTTACAAAAAAATTGTTTTAACGAATGCAAATTGTAAAAATATACAAAAAAAAAAAGAAGAAATTATGAGGGACATAATGTGAAAGGGTTGGGTAATTGCAAGGAAGGATATGTGAGGCGGGAAAAACGAAAATACATTTAATGAGGACAGTTAAGAACGTCACTTTTGGGTTGAGTTATAGAGAAAAAATGAAAATTAAGTCATTACGGCGATATGGGGAAATTTTTTTTTTTGGTATATCACACAGCCATGAGTACAGAATATCTAGGTGTGGAAATGAGGAACGATTCACTGAACCCTTGCAAGCATTCTTCATTTGAAGGAATATATGTAGAAACATTTGAATCATTTTGTGTCTAAGAAACAGAGAAACTTACATACATACAGGCACAGTGGTGCCGACATTTCGGCTGATTAACATTAAAGTGCTCTGTTGCTACAGACGAAATAGTTTATACATGCTTTGTGCAGTGCTTTGTCGACGGGTAACGGGGGAATTCAATGGTCTCAACTACCGGAAAGAAGCGTGACCGGGACCGTGGATGGAAGGCAGCAGTTCAGACCCGGGCCCTCTAAGGGCTGTAAGCCTAATAAGTAAGTAAGTAAGTACGGCTTTAACGTGATGACCTATGCTGACCATGTTGCCATTCTGGTCTCAGGAAAATTCGCCCCCATACTAAAAGAAAGGCTTAATCACGCACAGTCATTGAATACCTCGGCGTAATCTTAGACTCAAAATTGAGCCAACATCGAGAACCGCATTAAAAAGGCTTACATTGCCATTACCCATGGAAAATACTTTCCTGGTGGGGTACGCAGATGATATCGGCGCGGTGATTACAGCAAGAGACGCCGAAGATGCACAGCGAAAACTTAATCAAGTGATGAGACACGTGCATGCCTGAATGAAAGATCATGGCGTTAGTCTTGCGACAGAGAAAACAGATCCCAGCGGGTGTGGAGTTTTCAATAGGCTCGGAGGTAATTCCCAGTAAAATAGCTGTGAAGTACCTGGAGGATCATCCTCGACTCCAAACTCACCTACTGGCATAAGATAAAGGCCTCATCGGAGCGAGCTGCGACAGTCACCACATTACTCAGCAGACTCGTGGCAAACGTAGTTGGTCCCACTGCAAGCAGGAGAACACTTCTTATGTCGATGACGCATGTCATTCTTAAGAAAGAGAAGTACAGGAAACAGATGGCAGCAGTACAGAGACGCGGAGCCCTCCGGGTAACAAGCTCTTACTGCACGGTGTCGGAACTAGCCGTTCTATTAGTGGCGGGATTGATCTCCTTGCGGCGAAGAGAAAATTCGTCCACGAGCATAAAGCCGAAACAGGGGTGGAAGTGATGACGGCAGAGGGAAAGGAGGTCACCAAACAAAAATTGCAAGAGGGCTGGACCTCTGAAACTAGAGGACGGTGGACGGCAAGACTGATTAGGGACGTTGTTGAATGGACGGAGTGTAAACAAGAACAAGTAAACTACCACATCACCCAGTTCCTAACCTGATATGGAAACTTCAACGCATACCTACATAAGATGGGAAAAGTGCGGAGCCCAGCTAGCCGATAAGGCGACTCCCTGGTAGGTGATGCACACCACACCTTTTTCAACTGTAGCAGATGGGCAACAGAAAGAGCCAGGCTGGAGCTAGAAACAGGAAACATCACCCCGGAAAACGTCGTGAAAATGATGATGGATGGATCATTATCGAGTTCGTGCTGCGAGGAAAAAAGAAGGAGGAAAACGACAACATAACCTCATAAGAAACCTATTAGAACCCTATTGGGTATAAGGAAGATCCCCCCCTGAAGTAATGCAAACAGCGGTCCCAGGGGGGTTGCCGAGGATACCAAAGGTAGAGGGGGAGTTTTGTCAGTATGAGTCTGACATACCAGGTGAGTTTAAGAACCCACCTGACGGTGCATGATGCACTCAATTACCCATGTAAAAAGATGTTCGATAACACATGGGGCTTTAAGCCGAAAGTGGTATACTGGCTGTACACTGTTGTGGTATGACCCATCCTAACGGATACCGGCACTTGAAACTATGCTGAACCTAGATCCAGTGGACATCCACTGTAGTAAACGGCACTCAAACTAAGGGAAGTAGGTTCTTGGACAAATAGCTACCAACCTCATACTTTTATAGAAGATTTGATATCAAAATATCAAGAAGAGATGGGATGATGGTATAGTATGCGCTGAAGAAGAGCTAGCCTTCTACACCGACCGATCCAAAATGGACGCTGGAACTGGTGCCAGTGAATCCAGAAGGGTAAACCAATCCTTCAAAACTTGAACGGATGGAGCGTTGTCAAAGCCGAGATAACTGCCATTTTACAGACCGCAAAGATAATCGAAAATGACAACATTGTTAGAGAGAACATTACTATCTTTATTAACAGCCAGGCTACTATTAAGACACTGCAGACAGCATCGACAAAATAGAAGCTTGTAAAGGTCTACAGACAAAACCTCAACGTTATATCAAAGACCAACAAGGTGACCCTATGCTGATTACCCGGCCACAGGCAATGAAAGGGCGGACGAACTTGCCAGGATGGGTGCAGAACTAGATCCTGCATATACCCTTCCGATCGCGAAGACACCCATTAGCACTCTTTACGGAGATATAGATGAGGAAACCATGATCAGGGCCTATACACGATGGTGTCACATGGACACATGTGCAATAGCCAGATCACTATAGCCAGCCTTCGATAAGAAGAATTCCAAAAACTTAGTCGAAGGGAAATACGAATCGTCTACGGTGTCCTCACAGGACACTGCGGAATAGGAATACATGCGGAGCGTCTTGGATTACCCTACAATGACTACTGCAAAAGCTGCAGGGACGAAGAGGAAATTGAATCCATCCAGCACCTGGTATGCAAATGTCCCGTTCGGGCCACCAGAAGACTTCGTACTCCTGGTAGTAGCTTCTTCCATGGGCTGGAGGACCTTAATATCGCTGATTTTGGGAAACTCCTGAGATTTCTATCACTGTCTGTGTGGTTTCCGGATTAGCCAACCCTATCACTTGGTTTGTCTCCCATGAGTATACTTTGTATGGGTACAATGGACCCGCTTGAGGTCTAAGTAAATCTTTAGGACACTCAATAAACCAACCAACCAAGTACTACTATTACTACAACTACTACCCCTCAACCGGAACATGGGCGCCAGAAAAATTCGAGGACATATTGCAAACCAAAGGGATTCTAGAGTATCTAGAGTCAAGGTAACGAGGTCGGAGGTAGCATGACTTTGAGCGACAGGAAGTATTGTAGCAAAAGTTCACATCTCCCTGAAGGGCTAAATATTACTGCAAAAGAAATTTCATATGTAGAAGCCACCCTACCACAAAGGTCGACTACGTAATTGTAAAGCAATTTAGTTAAGACAAGTAAGAGAATTCAAAAGTAACCTCGAGTGGTTTTTGAAAATTCTACGTGACTTTTCAACCACCTGCAACTTTCGATGAGCCTCACGCATCCATGGGCATAGACAAAACTGACCCAGGAGGTGAATTTTTCATCAAAAAACATATTTCATCATCTAATTATGAATGTCCTTGAAAGGCTACGCCGCTTGTGCCGGGCTTCCATTGAAAGCTTCAAAGTCATGTTCATTACTATGACATTACTAATTAATGCAAAAATAAAACTTAAACACTCTCATCGCACAAAGCAAAGTGGGGGAGGGAGTGAGACCTCTCCTCAAGGACCTGCAATTAGTTTTGTACCGAAAAGAAATGGATTTTTTTTTCTTCTTGTTTTTTTTTCAAGGATATATCCCTTCACTTCGTTGCACACTATTCACAAAAGTTCATTACCATCCTCTGAGCCTCGGCTATGTTTCAATTTGTAAAGCTAAATAGATAAAAGGCGTCTTAACAATTCACACTTGAATGCCCACCACCCACCCGCAGCGTGCATTTAAAGTGTCATTCACATTACACACACACATGCATATGTGCTTGTACACTTGTTATGTTTAAATAAACTAGAACTAGACACGACAAAAAGAACTCGTGTGTGTTTGTGTGTGTTTCGCTTCCTAAACAACTCCGCGAAAGGATGTGAAAATATGTGTGATAAAACGCTTGGCGTGTCTTCTCCGCTCCTGAAAGGATTTCTTTATGAGCAAGAACCGAATTAAAGTGTTGTAGACCGTGAAACCCTTTTTATTCATACCTGACTGCGAATAAAGGCACACACATGTGCATACATGTGTTCCAACCAAACAAACGTCAGCATTTTCACCGCTAAATTGATGATGATGGATCCAACTCCTTAAGGATCTCTCTGCGTTCTTTTTCGAGTTTGCATTTGTTAGGGTTCGTCACGCTTTGAGTCCTTTTTATTTTTCTCGCTGTGAATGAATCCCGCGTGAGTGTGTGGTAATGAAATTTCACTCCATTCAAACTCAACAAAATAAGAAAGGACTAAAGGCGAGGATGTGTGACGTTTTGTTTTGCGAATGCCGTCACCTTTCCCCCGGAGTGTGTTTTGTCGTTCAATGCGAATGTTTCGCGTTATTAAGTTGATGGATTGTATCGTATGCCAGCGAGCGCACGCTGAGGATATTCCAAATAAACAATTGCTAAGTGGAATAAGGCGAACGGATATCGTTCTGTGTCAACGAGGTGACAGTGGGATGAGGTTAATGCCGGCATACATGTAGTTTGGTTTTGTCATGAAATAATAATGAACTGACATCGTGTACTATGAGAGCCCCTCTGGGGTGTTTTTTTCTTCTTTTTTTTCTGTTGATTGTGTCTGTTGGATGAAAACTGGCTTCAGCGAACAAGAATACACCATTTGTGGCGCGGCACATTATCCTGTGTCAGTGAAATGAACGAAAATATAAATCCTTTTCATGTGCGATGCGATGCTGCTACGGCTACTGCTGCCAGCGATGAGACGGGTTGCTTGACGGGTGGAACGATGCATTAAGGCAATCGTCCTTTTTTTGTTGAGGTTTTTATTTTTATTTTTTTTATTTTTAAGGCAATCCCTGTCTCGTAGGGTAGGTTGGCAGTTGTTTAACAGAAGATGTAGAGTCCTGTCATTCTGTGAAGTAGACTAGATGGCAAACTTTACCAGCTCACAAGGTCATTACAGTAGGAGGTCCCTATCTAGCTGTTGTTATAATAAGAAGTCATTTTTGATACTGAAACCACATGCGTGGACAGTATTCTGTGTGAAAAAGGTCAAGTGATTCTAATTCTTTCTAGCCTAGACCTGAAAGTAGGATAGGTGTTCGAAGGCCACCTCAAGTACTTGAGTCATAAAGTAGCGAAAACCAATGCTGCTCACGCTCAAATCATGTCCAATACCGGAAGCACGAGGCAGAATTCAGAACGGATTTTGTCTAGAGAAGGTTATGACGCTTTCGAGAAACAGGGTAAATATTACCTCTGTGCACCGAATTTGTGCACTGAGACTGTGTGAAAGCAAATATTGGCATCCTGACAGAAAAGCACAAGAGTTAATTGCTTCAATCGCCAAAGGGCAGGAGATGTCGCTAAGGATGTATGTATAACAAAAAAGAGGGACAAGAAAACTGAAATGTTACCGAAATGAGCACTTGAACTTATGTTTTTGCTTAAATCATAGGTCTTAGGTAAGGTTAGGTAGATAAGTTGGTAAGGGGAGAGCGAACCCTCTGCGCCACACGCAGATCCGTAGAGACCCACTGTGAAGGCCATTTTGGGGGGAAGGTATCCTTGTTCGCGGAGCAATACCCAAAGCACAGTCCTATTGCCCCAGGGTTTCGAACCATCTTGAAGCCTTAATGAACTTCGAGATGTCCCTTATAGGTAAGTCACTTAGTTTTTCATAGTACATTTCAAAGGATTTATATCTTAGGTGACAAAGACCTGGGCAATGACAAAGGAAGTGGGTTGTATCCTCGTAGGCCTCTTTATCGCCACACTTTCTACAAAGGTCTTTTTCTGTAATTCGAATGTTTTTCATATGGTACCACAGCGTATTATGCCCTGTGATCACGCCTATAAGGGTAGATAGGGATCTTCTGTCGATCCTAGCACTATCGAATATAGGTCATATTTTCCTTGTAGTTGCACAAGTGTTTAGAGAGGTCCATCTGCTGTTAGCCTCCCTTAAGACTCTATTCCCTGCTTCGAGCTTAAGTGTGCAAGGCGAGATGTTCACCGATGTCTCGGCTTGTTTCGGGCTTGTTGCTAAGACGTTTCTCGCCAGTTCCTCAGCATTCTCGTTAAATGGCTTTGAATTGCGTGCTTGCGTCTTTTGAAGTCTAGGTAGGGCACCGAATAATCAGTGGTTACCACACTGCCCATCTACGGACATAGGATCTGGGCATGCCTCGTCGTGCTTGACTTCCAACCATTCGTTTGACTGATTCTCAGGGAACTTTCGGCCGCAGATTCGTGTATAAACAGGTCTAGTGGAAGCAGGTTGAGAATAGCCCATAGCCATAGTCCTGTTGCACGCGAATCTCTGTATATTCGTGGTGTCCTTGAGGTTGGGGATTTTGGTGGCAGCTTGCCACCACACAACGCTGTAAGTATAGGCCTTACAATAGCCGTGTATATTCATGGGATGTTTTCAGGACTTGGTCCCCAGGCTTTCCCGAATATCCTATGGTAAGAGTAGAAAGCTATCGTGGCTTTCTTAATTCTTTCGTTTATATTCTGTTTCCAGTTCAAATTTTTGTCAAGCACAAGTCCCAAGTATCTGTCACTCTCAGAGGGTGATAGCCCCAGCAGAAAGTATTTTAAATTCCGGTATCTTTCTCCCATTTGAAAATAGTAAAAATCTTAGGTCTTAATTCCATTGTTGACAAGTCATAGATGCTTCCTCTTATACCTTCAAATATGGAGGAACGATAACAGCCCGCGAGACATGGACTGCATCAAAAACGCCGAACATCTGTTTCTCCATAGCGCAGGTTCTCGTGGCGAAAGTGATGCGTTGGAGAAAAAGCTAAGCATGGTGAAATGCAAACTATAAGCGAATGACTATAACTAGGGCTGAAGATTCAAATCTGGGTGAGCCTTTGCAAAGATGTTAAGAATCAGACGTGGCATCTATCTTTACCGATCAGGCCTTTGATGTATGTGCCTTACTAGGAAGGAAGGCGTATGGTGGGTCGCCATTCAAGATAATAGGGCGGTGTTCTGACAGTGACAACAACCACTAGACAAAGTTGCTTAATGGTTACATGCTGATATCACCTTTTTCACTGACAGCAAATTGGCAACTCAGACGACTTCTTCGACAGAGATGTGTCTGGCTGCAAAAGAGCTGATGAACTAGCAAAATAATCATCATTCCTAAACCAGAACTGGCTGATAGCATACCCTTGATGCAAAGAGCATTCAATTAACAGCTGAGAAGAACTTTGCATCCCTCAGATGACAACTATGGAAGCCTTCCACTTAAGAACAATTGGTTTGCACCGCACACACTCCAAACAATTACCCATATAGCATGAAACACCGAATTGAATTACTGCAGAGCAATTGCATTCCAGTACCAGCACATCAAACAGCACTCACACATCAGACCTTACGTTTAAATGAACAACAACCCTTTCATCACCCTCTTAGAACAGAGACATATCAGTTTCCAATTCAGCACCTTTATACTGCAGCAGTCCAGGCCATCGAAACAGATACCCTCCACACGAGATGTGTTAAGTGGTTGTAATTATAAGCCGGCTAGCCCGTCGAACATAAACAAAAGCCACACGGAGGCTGTGCATCTGGTGAACTGCCGGTGGGTTCTATTTTTAGTCCAGTCCTCTTCACATTTCAAGTGTACACTTCATTAATAGACTGAAAACATACTCGCACGAGTGGAAAGTCCTTGGGTCGGGTGCCTGCCTATACGCGGACTTAATCCCGAGATTTATCGACTCATTCAACACTCGAAAATCAGAAACCGTTTCAATGCAATTAGGGAACACGCGTGCAGAGTCCTACGTATACGTATGTGTGTCCATTAAGGAGAATCCCCTCGTTAGGTCCTTTTTTATTCTAGACGGTGTTTGAGGTACGGGTTTTAATGCTGCGGCCATATGTCGGATTCAAGGCACAGATAAGCGGTGATTTTTGTACATTTTTAGCGCGTTTTCTCGGCCCAAAGGTATGGCACTGCCACCCCACAAACAAAAAATGGCCATTTGCGGGCTGTCAGAATGAAGTCCTTTGCTTTGTTCTCTACGCCCAGAACAGAGGGAAAGAACAACGTTATAATGTTGCGTTCAATTAAGCGATAAAATCTTTTCCTGTTGTTCGCCTTTTTTCCTGTCGAGAGCTTTTTTTTTACGTCTATTCATGTCCTGCTGGGAGGAGCATGGAATACGTTTTTGAATGGGGATCGCATTAGCATAATAATTCACGGTGGCCATTATGCCCGAGAGGGGGCACGGATGGTGATGGTAAGTATTACACACGCAGCTAAAAGTTATCGTTTCAGGTCATTATCGAAGGACCACGAGAGTGTGTTTGTGTGTCTTGACACGCAAAGTCAACATTTCCTCTTTTGCTTTAGCGAATTCAAATTTCAAGGAACCGCAGGATATGTTCAAGCAAAGGTGCGACCAAAAGAACTCTCGCAGAGAGAAAATTATAAACCATGTCCTGCTGCGGTGTGTGTATGTGTGTGTTTAATGGTGGCACTCTGTGATGTGGCGGACAAAGAGAAGCGCTGTCGCACCACATGACGTGGGCAAACGTAATTTGCCACAAATTTGTGGATCACTGGGCGCCACCGCGAATGCGAATGCGGGCTTAAGATTACCTTTCAATTATGCGGATTCCTTTTTTGGAAAAAAAAGTAGGTACGACCGGGCATGCTATTGTGTTACACATGGTTGGCTAAATGTGGACTGCATAGGGGAAGGTGATGGTGATGTAGGGATCTGTTAGGCGTTTTCTTAGTTCGAAACTAGAGCAAAGCAGCATGTGGCGTGTGGGAAAAAAAATGTGGTCATGGAAGTTACATGGTGAGCATATGGTCACGCCATTTAGGCATTGAACAGCTAACCAAATTAGGAAAGAAGGGGGTTTCAAGGTTTAAGTGGGTAAGGTAGGTGCCATTAGAGAGGGGTGGAGCTTTTTTTTTGGCGAAAGAATGTCTCAAGGAAAAGGTTTGAGTATCCTTCCTTGAATCCTTAAGAGTAGATCTTAGATCGATGTGAATATTTCATCAGCGCCACTGTCGGGGTATATGGTTTTGTATGGGTTGATTGGGATCAGCTCTCCACACCGCAATCTGGCTTTTGAATCGCATCGGCAACCAAAATGAGCTTACAGATGCCCGACATGCGTCAAACAGCCTCAATATGCTTAACCTTAAGGGGGCCAACGACAATTTTTTGGTTGTGGCACATTTTTAGGGCTCGACTTTCAAACAAAAAGAATCTGCGACCCGCCTAAGCCCACTTGTGCTAGCCAGAGACCACAGAGACCAATTGATCAAAAATGCTCCACTAAGCCAACATCAGCCGTAAATTTCAATGATCAGTGGAACCTATTTATATCATGAGGGAAATAGCTGAATCCACTCTAGGTTACCAGCTATCTACGAGAAAAACCAATGGTGTTCGCGTTACTGAAAACGGTGACACAATTGGCACATGGACGCCAAAAGATTAGAGAAAGCTAAGGAAATCGAGGAGTCTCGAGACAGGAACAACGTCTGGAAGTTTCATAAGAATGCTAAGGAACTGGCTGCTGGTTCCAACCTCCTTGAAGGTTCGCAGGGAAAAGTAGATGTTTTAAGAGAGAATGACCGAACAGGAAAAAAGTCCAAATGTAGTCGATGAATAAGTCTCTCACCCCGTTTGGAAGAGATTGGTGTAGCTATGCTACTACTGCTGGTCCTCATGGCTAAAGAATGCGAAGCTGAGTTTTACTGGTACCTAGGTAGGCCTTGCTCCTCCTACGGTCGTAGTTCCCGAGGAGTTCCTTTGCCTGCCTTAGTCCTAGGAGTGTTTCCCATAGCCTCCTTTTTTTGCACTCTTCCTCTCTTCTAAGTTCCTCTTGGATTCGATGCGGTCCCAGCCCGCAGTATGGCTCAAGTCCAACACAGTACCATTAAGTGGAATTCAAACAAGAATGGATCGATCTAAGCAAACATGGAAATGAAAATCTGAGAATGAACAGAGGCCCTTACAAAAAATTATTGCATAGCTCGTCATAAAGGATAATATAAAGCCCCCGTGTGCGCAGCTTCTTCTTGCATTTCCCCCAAATGGTCTTTGGCTTCAACCTCAGCCTAACATCCATCTGTTAACATATTTCTGGGCTATGACCTGGTTAACTGCTTTGTGCAAGGTGCTCTATCAAGGCAGAAGCGAATGGGTGTTTTTTTGAAATATTTTAGCATAAAGTATGCAGTTGCATGGCTGATACAGAATGGTCCACATATGTAGATCTATCCACACAACATCTCTCCACTGAGATCATGTGGTGCAGGCTGCAGGGTCTGCTCTATGTATGGTTTTGTTTCTTCGCAAATTTATGCAGGCCTAGACGCAGTTTTTTAAGATCTATCAGATCTCAGCATAGATAGCTGACTTTGCGAGTTGATCAATCTTCCGTCGAATTATCAACTCATAACTGATTAGGACATCAGCCAGAAGATCTGTGAATAGGGGCACCCAACAAGGCGCCGAAGCGTGGTATCCCTTCTTCTCTGGATTTTGGTGACGAATGAACTGCTGATAAACCTGGAAGCTGAGGGATGCAGCAAATGACGTTGCTATAGAATTTTCGGTAAAGTTCCTTAAAACTCTTATCAACGGCGCGATAAGATAAGTAAAGTCCGACGATCAACGTCTTATTTCACCCTTGTGGACAACTTAATATTTTTCGCAGCACAAACTCTTGTCGGGGAATGACAAACCTCCAAGAGTACAATCTGTCATGAAGAAGCTTCTCAATTCGACGTTCGGAATCAGTAAAAAATGACTACATGTCAATTCAAAATGGAGATGAATGCTCTTAAAATGACAAATCTTAGATGGCATGGTGGTGCAACGAGTCAAGCGATAAAACGAATTTTGGCCAAAAATGGATTTGAAACATGTTAAGAACTTGATTTCTCTTAACAGACTGCATATAAGCGCTACAATAAGTGTCATCACTAGGCACTGTCTTATGGGCAAACACGAAACAAGGCTTGTCGTTTACTCAAATGATTTCTGTAGAAACTGTGTGGACGAAGAAGGGAAAAAACTATTACCCAGCTCTCTCCTGTAAAAGAAAACTTTATTTAGGTGCCTTCTTTTACAACCATCTAGATAACCTGACAAATACAAAAGTTGAAAGAGTCCTACACTTCATCAGAAGCTCTAACTGATTCAAAGAGTAAATAAAAAAGATTTTCAAAGATCCAAGTGGTATCACAATGGACTTTTCATTGGTCCAAGTGGGCTGGTTTTAGCTGGCAGTAACGTTAAGTCGCCAACAGAAAATGAGTCTCTTCCATGTTGATCCACCATTTCATTCGGTCAACCTCACTCAGCCGGTTTGCTAATTTCTAAAGCCCATCTAACCAGGTGTAATTCTATATCCTTTTTCAACTTCAAAAGGCTTCCGACATCGGTTTTCAAAAAAAAAAAAAAAAATGTACGAGACGCTCTGTTGAACCCAAAAGTCCTTTTCCTACTCCATCCCTCAATTGTATGTGAATTAATTTCATTCAAACTTCAAATCAAAGAGGGCGTAATTCTATCACCATACATTGCCAGGATAAAAGGAATGAAAATATTAATTCTCCGCATTTGAAACGTCACAAGACCTTAATTGTTCCTTCACTCGCAACCATTGTTTTCTAGTTCATCAGCAGCAGGACGACAAGAAATTGAAAAGAACGAAAACCTCTGATTCAAAAGCCTAAGACGAATAAGTCATCGAACAAAGAAACGGAAGGAGCATATGAGAGAACACGATAATAATAAAATCCCATTCAACCTCATGCTGTGCCCATACCTCCATTCTTTTCTATTCTTCTGCCGTGGGCACCATAATGACACGAAGGATTCTGTGTATGTATGCATGTGTCATAGAAGCGGCTTCCCAACAAAATAGGATTGTGCAACCAACAATTTGCTCGTCAAAGAAACCGAAGCATCATCATTATCCCAAGACTCGCATATGTACATAATGCCTGAACTTTATTGTTGCCCCGCGCCGCAAAGGCATTTTGCAAGGCACGTAACGACTTAAGGGCTAAGTAAGATGTTTGGTTTGAATCCTGTTTGCAGGGAACACAATGCGCGTGTGGAATCCTGTATGTATCACCTCCAAATATTTGGACCGGCTTCTGTGGTTGTGTTTTGGTCGGATTAACACAGGATTATCCCGAGATGATTAAAACACAGATTACCTCGGCAACCGGATTAAATGCACTGTGTCTTGTTTAAGGATAACGTGGAGACAATAATATGGTTGACACAATATTTGTATCCTGCACATAAAATACCAGTTGTTGTGATAATAATCAGGAGGAGGAGAGGAATCTGACTGGATTTTACTTTCACCCAAAAGGACTTTTAATGTCACTTTCCTCGAATCAATTTATTCAACGGGTCACAGGAAGGATGGAAGCCTGTAACGAGAACGTTCGTCATTAAATGATTGATGGATCGATTTCATGTAGTTAAATCAACCGTTGGATATGGAGCAGCCGAAGGAGGACGACGTTAAAAAGAAGCAATATCGCCGTGCATTAAGTAACCACCGTTTCGGTTTTATCCTTAATGTGACACAGCATATTGATCGAAGAGCGAAACACAGTGTAGGTTGGTGTTGTGTGCAACCGACACGTTACGTTGTAATTTTAGCTGAGCAAATAATGAGCACGGACTGCGGATAATGAAATGTGGAGTGCGTTACGTTGGCATGCTTTTCACTCGAAAAAGTTCAAAGAGAAAGGCAGTAAAGACGGAGAATTGGGAGCCACGTGTCTTTCACAGGACCTCTTCCCCCCGTCATCCTGATCAACTCAAAAAAAATCAACACCCAATGACTCTGCTGATTTATCCTTGCCGACCCCAAATGTTAAACATTACCCTCCCTCTGCGGGTGTCTCTGTTTATCGTGACATTGTTTGTTTAGGACTTTCTCCAGGGGACTCTTGCTAATCATCAATCATCATCGTATTCGACATGCCTTTGGTCCTATATAAGGGACGATCGCATTAATTAAAAAAACACAGAAACACAAAAGTCTCAGGTGCACGAATGGACAACAGATAATTAGGACACTTTCCCTTTTGATTGAGATGAATAGCAAAGCTTAAGATGGGGATAAACAAATCGATTCCACTCGACATCCTTAGAAAAAGGAAACTAGCCACACACCAGCTAAACTGCACTCTGCATTGATTGAAAGTATCAATTTTCATTTTGATTGCAAAGAAAAAAATTTAATTTTCTCCGCCATTATTCACCACAATGACCCAAGCATCGTCAAATAGACTTCCGGAGGATGAAGGACTGCATCAAATCACACAGACATACAGTCAGAGAGAGAAGGACAATTGAATTCTTTCGTTGAATCTTGACGTTAGGACAATCGTTGGCGATGCCTGAATGAATAGAATAAGGGATCATCATTGCATTGTCAGTGAAGTTTTCCCGCTCAATAAAGAAGCCGAACAGCCGGACATCATTGCAATGCAATCGGCAATGAACCCATGAGCGAAGCATTTCATTCAGATCAAACAAGGAAATTTCGATGGAGTGTGTGCAACAGGAGAAGGTACACTTGGGAGAAAGCACAACCAATCCATAAGAAATTAAAACCGCAAGACGGCCAATGATATTGTACCATGGATTGAGCATAGGCAGCCTAGGTGAATCGCTGTTAATCAGTTGAAAAAATTAATTGCTTTATGTGAGTGCTAGAGCGGACCAACAGCTTCCCACTAATAATAATAATAGTAATAGTAATACTCTAGTTACGCAAAATGTATGAATCTAGATAAGTTTTGATAGGGCATTCGAACAAGGCATTTTCAAAATGTTTAAACCCAGAAACCAAATAAAACAGAGCGTCACACTGCACTTACGTACAATTATTTCCTCGATCTTATTAAATACAACATGGTACTCACCTGAAAAGATAAAAATAAAAAAAATTATTAATCACAAATAAAAAATACACAAATGTAAAAACATTGTGAGTTGAAAAAAAAGAGAGTCAGATGTGGAATAATGCCCAACAAGCAAATTGCTAGAAAATTACTTCTAAACCTTTGCCGCAAATGAAGACAACTTCAAGGTAAGGGGCGAATAGAATGAACTCAACGAAAATGTAGAGAACAGTTTAAATAGGGGGAAACCCTAAAAATGGCGAACGATCAGTTCATTTTTGCAACGTCCATCGCCTTCTTATAGATTACACACTGTTTGAGCACAAGGCCTGTCAAAAAGTGATCTGAACTACAACCAGATGGCGTTTTATAACAACAGTTGTTGATTGGAGAAGGTTCTGATCACCCCGCGTACTGCCGCAATTTGAAAATTTCATGAAAACATATGCATGTGAAGGACTGCGCCGATAACATTGAAGCTTCTGAAGTGTTAAGGTTCTTGGCACGCAGCACAATGTTAAGCTCAGCTGGGTCCCTGCTCATAGCGAAGTACCAGGTAATGAAAAAGCTGACGAACTGGCAAGAATGGGTTCAACTCTAGCCCCAGAGCAAGCGGACTGTACGGTCAGACCGCCACTCTAATAGAGGCAAGTAACAGGTGGAAATCTCTAACCACCTGGTTGTGGCCAGAATATGACAAGGCAAAAACCTGCCAGATTTTACAAAAGGACAGGAGATCACTGTCAATGCTGGTGGGAGTACTTACTGGCCACAACATGCTAAGATATCACACAAAGAAATTACGCCTGAATGATGACGATATATGCAGGGGATGCGGTGATGAGGAAGTCCATGAGGACACTGCTCATTCTCTCTGTCACTGCCCATACTTCTGCCAGATAAGAAATAGGCCCCTAGGGAAATTCTTCTTCGATCATATCGACGAACTAGCTGATGGCTCGCCATCAGAACTTCTCAAATTTGCAAGGGCGACCGGATGGGTAGCACCAAGGAATTAAGACCACAGGGGGGAATATCATGGGTATCACAATAGGTCTACATGGACCTAAGTGTGATGAGGCAGCCTTCAACATCCCACAAACCTAACCTTATCTATTGACTAATTCAGTTGAATGACCAGAGCAGTGATAGATGCACAGGCCGGGAAGTGAGTTCCCATTAGTACCGCAGAAAAGTTTTATCTGAGTCTACTCAAGCGCTATTTATGTGCATTAGGATGCTCGGCACTGTCGTGGTTTTACTTACTTACTTAAGGTGGCGCTACAGACCGGCGTGGTCCTGGGCCTCAACCAACAAGCGTCGCCAGCGATCTCGATCTTTTGCCAGTTGTCTCCAGTTTCGCACGCCAAGTTGGTTGAGCTCCCCTTCCACTTGCGTGCGCCACCTGAGTCGCGGTCTTCCTCTACTGCGCTGACCCTCGGGTGTGGATTTGAAGATTTTCCGAGCTGGAGCATTGGTGTCCATCCGCTTTACATGACCCAGCCACCTCAGTCGTTGGACCTTCACTCTTCTGGCTAAGTCGTCGCTGTACAGCCCGTACAGTTCGTCGTTGTATCTCCTCCTCCACTCCCCGTCTATGCAGACGGGACCAAAAATCACCCGAAGAATTTTCCTCTCGAAACAGCCAAGAGCAACCTCATCCGCTTTAGATAGAGTCCATGCCTCTGCGCCGTAGAGCAGGACTGGGACGATTAAGGACTTATAAAGGGTCACCTTAGTTGTTCGAGAGAGGGCTTTGCTACTCAATTGCCTTCTTAGCCCAAAGAAACAGCGATTGGCAAGAGTTATTCTTCGTTTAATCTCAGCGCCGGTGTCATTGTCTGAAGTTATAGTGGAGGCTAGGTAGGCAAAGTCTTTAACTACCTCAAAGTTATAGCTGTCTATAGTGACGTTCTGTCCGAGACGTCGGTGTTGGGAGTCCTTTCTTGTTGACAGCATATACTTCGTCTTGCCCTCATTGACCGCTAAACCCATCTTCGCCGCCTCCGTCTCGATACTCACAAACGCACCAGTGACATCACGCTGCGTTCTTCCGATTATGTCAATATCGTCGGCATATGCGAGTAATTGGACGGACTTTTGAAAGATTGTGCCTCTGGTGTTGGCGCGTGAGTTTTTACAACTCTTTCAAGAACGATGTTGAAGAAGTCGCATGACAGCGCGTCGCCTTGTCTAAATCCTTTTCTGACATCAAAGGTCTCGGTGAGGTCTTGACCGACCTTGATGGAGCAGCGTGCATTCTCGATCGTCATTCTGCACAGACGGACGAGTTTGGCAGGGATGCCAAAACTAGACATGGCTCTGTATAGCTCGTCGTGGTGGGTATCGATTTGAAGTTCCTGGGTTTTTTCCGAGATCTGCCGCAGTGTGAATATTTGATCGATGGTGGACTTTCCTGGCCTGAAACCACACTGATATGGACCGATCAGGTTTTTGACGAACGGCTTCAGGCGTTCACACAACACGGCAGATAAGATCTTGTACGCGATGTTAAGAAGACTGATGCCTCTGTAGTTGGCGCAGTTCAGAGGGTCTCCTTTCTTGAGGATCGGGCAAACAATGCTGAGGTTCCATTCATCGGGCATACTTTCCTCCGACCATATTTTACAGATGAGTTCTGAAAAGCTTGTGTTCGTCTCTCCTCTTCTGCCCGTAGAGCTCGCGGGCAGCTCTGGTCTTTCTATGCAGCGCCGCTTGGTATGCCTCTTGTTTCGCTGCATGTGCTTGCCGGCACTCGTCGTCAAACCAGGGATTTCGTTGTGGTGGCCGTGTGAAACCCAGCACATCAGAGGCGGCATCTCTGATCGCTTTTTGGCAATGTTGCCACTGGTCTTCAATACTTGATGCTGGCGGCATAGGACCTCTTGAGAGATTGAGAGAGACTCGATCGGAAAAGGATCTGGTGATCTCTTGCGATTGCAGCCGTCCGACTTCAAACTTGCTCACAGTATTTCCTTGTCTTGGCGGTGTTCGGGATATTCGCAGTCATACCTTGGCTACAACAAGGTAGTGGTCCGAGACAATGTTGGCCCCTCGGAACGTTCGGACATCCATAATACTGGAGGAGTGCCTTGCGTCGATCGCAATGTGGTCAATCTGGTTGACGGTTGATTGATCAGGAGATCTCCATGTTCCTTTGTGGATATCGAGATGTGAGAACCGCGTACTATCTACGACAACGTTCCGCCCCGCAGCAAAGTCGACCAGCCTAAATCCGTTATCGGAGGTGGTGTCGTGTAGGCTGTGCTTTCCAACAGTACTACCAAAGATGCCCTCTCTTCCTAGCTTTGCGTTAAAATCGCCTAGGACAATCTTAATGTCATAGCTAGGGCACTGCTCGTATGTCTTGTCCAAGAGCTCGTAGAACCTGTCTTTGGTGTCGTCGTCTTTCTCCTCTGTAGGGGCATGCGCGCATATCAGGCTAATGTTGGCGAATTTAGCCTTGATGCGGATTGTCGTGAGGCGTTCGCTTACATACCTGAAGCTTAAGACTTCTTGCCTAAGTCTGCCTCCAACGACAAATCCACAACCAAATAAGCGCTGCTTTTGTTGTCGATAGCAATCGCCCTAGTATAAGTCGCAGTTTTCCATCCTCTTTTTGCCCGGCCCATCCCACCGCACTTCTTGGATGGCGGTTATATCTGCTTTGCAGCAGTTGAGGGCCTCCGCTAATTGTTCGGCTGCACGTGGTCTGTTAAGGAACCTAACATTCCACGTGCAGATCCGAAGGTCGTTGTCCTTGTTTCGTTTGCCAGGGTCGTCAACAGTAAAATCCTCCGTATCCGAGGCTGCTAGTTGTTGCGTAACAATTTGAGTTTTCTGTAGTGGAGCCGTCAACCCCACGCACAACCCCCAACTTGGAGGACCAGGTCCATTGTTATAACCCCTGGGACGAGGGGCCGGTATAACCGATGTTGGTAACCCACTTCGGGGATGTGAGCGCTGCCGTTGGCCCCTGTAGGGCTCATCCGCCACCATCTCTTTTCCAAGATCCCAACCAGTTCCTGGAAATCCTTATCGGCCTCAGCTCCAAATATGTCGAAGTAGCCCAGATAAGGTATTGCTCCCGATCCGGAAGTTTTAGACGCCACCGTTGATTCCATCTAGGGAATTCTTCCGCTGTCGTGTTTATAGTGCTGCAATTTTTGTCTTTTGGTCAACACTCGCGCTTATAAGTTTAGCAAGTTTAGTCCGGGTGGACAACAACCAGTACCCAGTGGCTACCGAGGGGTTACGAGGAGGTAAAATAAGCACAATTGATGTGTAGTAACAGTTACAACACTGGGCATCGCCAAGTTGATACCAATCAGAGCCTACCCTATTACTACAACACCCAGCCACCACTGTCGTGGTTTTGGAAAGGATTTTACGTAGCCTGGAAAATACTGTTGTACTGTCAACCTTCTTGCGAATACTACGACAAGTCGAGTTTTCTTACTTATTTTGTGCAAGACGTGGATAGTGTCAGGGACTCCCGTGGCGCATAGGTGTCGCGGGCTTTTACTTGTCAATTGGAAGATTCCCAGTGACTAGTCCGACGCTGAAAGTTGCATGCAGAATCACTATAAAGTGATGAGACTAACAGGGTTTTTCACACACAAATAAATGGTAGAATGTAGGACCCTTCTTACGCCTTTCAGACATTGTCTTGCCTTTAAAAAGGTTATGTTCTTGTCCGCAAGACTGTCTGCTAAAGTCAGCCATAGACTAACCTCAAATGGAATGATAATTCGCAAATAGTTCCTTTCAATGCAATTCAAATTGAATCAAAGAAATACGATTCCCATCTTTCTTTCTTTATCCACGGTCTTCGGCTTGGTGACTGTGCTTCATTTTTACTCCTTTGTTTGTATGCTATGCTATCATTGTATGTTTTAAAATATTTATACAAAGTATCCTTTTCCCCCGAAGAAGAATAAAAGAATTTCACTTAAACGCTCATACTGCATTTCGCTTAAACTTAAACGTCTTATGTGTTCAACTGTAAGTGTGTGTGGGGGTAGAAGAAAATTGAAAAGATGCAAAGCAGTAGAGAAAATTGCAATCATCATAACGATCAAAAGGATAACATGGGGCTTCCCCGAGGGAATACGTCCTCCCTCCCATTTGGGGTTAGCAAAAAGGATATGCATTCGAATTTATTTCGTTTTGTGTCGTTCGTCCTTTCGGTTGCAATGCGAAAAAAAAATAAATTATTTTCTATGGTCGAAGGAGCCGGAGATGTCCTCCGATACCGAAAAAATTAGAGTGATTTGCAGAAAATTGCTGAGACTATACAAAGATTTATAAAATCCACGAAAAGATCTAAGGACTCATATGGTGGAAATCAAAGTCTGATTTTGATACTTCCACACTGATTTTCATTCTCAATTCAATTATATTTCACTTAAAATGTAATCGAATTGGCATTTAAGGAATCATCGTCTCATGAAAAATCATTTCCCTCGTGTGTGTGTGAGTATTCCCTGTTCAAGGACATGCGGAAAGAAATTGATAGCAAATATTCAATTGTAAATTATGTAATCAAGAAAACTTTGAATTGATTTCAAATTTTTTAAAGGATTCAGGCTGAGAATGGTTTGAGAAAAAGAGAAATCGATTTGAATTCAATTGGGACAATAAAGGGAATTTCCATAGATGGGGTTCTGTTTGCAAGTGGAAAGATGGCGGACAAATTAAATGTCAAAGTTGTCATACGGTGATGTGGGTTCTTGAAGATGTTTTCTTTCCCCAAGCGAAGCGTACGGGATTGGTGTCAAAAAGTTACAAAACTATCGGGAATTGGTAAGAGAAAAGAAAAAAAACAAATTGAACCTCCCATTGTGAGAGTGGTATTGAGAGAGTTTGACATGTGATTCTGTGGAAAATTCAATTAATTAGGATAATTGTTTGGAGATGCAGTGAATTTTGCAGCAAATGCGGAATTTCATTTTAAAGTTTACACGAGCGAGTTTCATTGAAAGTGGTTTGGAGTGGATTTGTGTTCATAAGTTCAAAAGGAAGATGCACACGTTTCACATTTTTAGCTAATGCTTTTAGCAGAGTTTTGTTAGCTTACATGTCAAGAAAGGACACTTTGAGGCGGGAATACTCTCCAGAAACTTTGTATAAACTCACGTTTTCAGCAAAAAATTGAAGGCCAAAGAAACGCATCGACCTTCTTGTTCTTCTCATCGGAAAAGGCAAGAAAACCTCCTTAAAATGAATTGAGAATGGGGAAAGAAGCTACAGAAAGACAAGCTCTTCGATGAAGCCAAACATCTAGGAGTTATCCCGGATTGGACAAATCCTTCCTTCTTTGGGCAAAGCATGTCAAGTCGATATCCAGCATGTCAAGATAGCCAAAGCGCTCTCAGTTTTCTGGCAGTGTAAGGGTGCTTTTGGTAAGACATGGGACTTATCACCGAGAAAGATCTTTTGGATCTAAAGTGCTATGATAAGATCGTTTCGTACGTCGGTTGTTTGTGTATGTGACTGCCTAGACTAAACTAAACTGAACTGAAACTAAACTGAACTGAACTAAACTAAACTTCAAAGAACGGCTTGTCTCGGCTGCACGGGAGCTTTCCGATTACGCCTGGCTCTGCTCTAGACGCTCTGCTTGATCTACCTCCCCTTGATACATGGCCTGTACTATCAAAGCAATTTATCGTCTTAGATGGGGCGGCTTTTGGTATCATTCGCACTGGAGTTTATCTGACCTTGCGCGACACTTATCCTACGATCCCAGTTCCATGGAAATGCCGTCTGATTCAATGACACAAGAACTTCGGCTACTGTGTAAATTTAAAGTCGACCTTCCTTGCCTTTAGAACTAGCGTCGGCCAGAGTCTGAGCCCGGACTGGGCTGTAGTCGAAACTTCACGGATAGCTCCAAAACCAGAGTGGTCGCCGTGGCTCAGTAGTTAGTGCGTTGGACTGCTCTGCAAGCCTGCGTGGGTTCAAGTCCAGTCATAGTCATATCATTTCGCGGCACCACCTCTCGTCGGGGAATGACAAGCCTCCGAGAGTATAATTTGTCAGCTTCGTTCGGAGTCGGCAATAAATATTAGGAGGAGAAGCTAGGCCTTGACTCATCCCGAGCTGCGAAACATCTGCGTCTGCAGCGATAGCTAGTCTGCGCTTAAGGCCTAGCTCAACCCTGTATTTAGTTTGAAAAAGTGCGAGAATGCAAGAACTCTCTGAATTCGGTGGCAACGCATAACTCTTTGATTCTTGTCTGCATACCAGGTCACCCTGGGATATCTGAAAATGAAATCTCCAATGAGATTGATGGACAAAGCTCAGAGGATGTTTTCTCAGGGCCTGAACCTCCGTTGGGTCTTCCTGCGTTCTCGGTCAGGGCCTCCATTGACGATTGGGTTTGCTAAAAACACAATTGTATGTGGAACAACTCGCCAGGATGCAGGTAGACTAAACGAATGGCACCGAACGTCTGTAAAAAATTAGGGTCATCTGGCTGTCACTCAGCAGAAGAGATGGTAGTTCAATGGACCAGTTGTGTCTGAGTACTTCAGTAGAGCATTTCCAAACCCGACCAAAGAAAACTCTATACTTGCCGAAATCAGGCGCACGTTTGGAATAGCTATAGGGAGATGTTTCCCAGCTCCCCCTGCTTGTTTTTTTCACGTTGTCACGTGAACAGCATTGGTATGGAATAGACACTAATATGATCTTAAACTTACAGCAAACCGCTGCCTTCCTTAAAATAGAGGATTCATGTTTTTCTGGTGGTTATCAGTGACTTTATCCGTGAGGGTGGAAAGCCAAGGTATACAATTAACAATGACGCCTTGTTTGAAATTTTAAGCTGACAATATCTGTCTATTTTCACACAGGATTTTGGAAAATAAATGGTTCAAAACCTAGGAACTGGGCCTGGGACCAAACACCAAAACCAGCGAGAACCAAAAAGCCTTATGGGAGACATTCTTGTTGGAAGACATTCTTATCGGCGTTGAAGTGCCAAGCAAAGGCGTTCCGTCTAAATGATGGTGACCTTTGTAGAGGATACGGTGGCAAGAAAGCTCATGAGGGCACAACCTACTTTTTTGTCACTGCCCGAATCTTTGTCATACAGGAAAAACTACTCTAGGCAAATACTTCTTCAACGATACCGAAGAGAAGTCGCTGTGGAAATGAAAAATAAGACGGGATGCGTAGAAGCATGAAACTGATCTCCACGAAGGAGAAACATCGACTTATGCCATCCGCGTAGCCACCATATTGAATACATAAGAGGATCTGATTCTTCAGCCACAAACCTTACTTAACCTAACCTAGGCAAGAGCAGAGTCTGCAATTTCGTACCTTCGTGGAGACAGTACACTTCGGTGGAGAAATGGCGACGAGATCAGTCGAACCACAAACCAAAAATGTCTTATAGATATCTGCTCAAATGATTGTTCAAATATTAAGACTCCTTTATAATGCCTGTGAACTTACGGAACAGCAGGTTTAAATAACGTCTACGCAACAAAGAACAGGTCTGGAAAAGTCTGGTTCGAATCACGTTCAAAAATGCAGGGGAAACTTGGGCCAACTCAAGCTTTGAGCAGGATTTCGTTTTGATATTAGAGTGCACCAGTTCACCAAGGGGGACATAACAGATTTTTGGTACATAATGCAAAGAAAACTTTCTCGAGACTTCGGTGAACATCCCACCTCGCACACTTAAGCTCGAAGCAGGGAATAGAGCCTTAAGGGAAGCTAGCAGCAGATGGACCTCTCTTAACACTTGTGCAACCACAAGAAAGATATGACCAACATTCGTTAAGACTAGGACTGACAGACTTCTGCAGATCGACAGAAGATCCCTATGTACACTTATAGGGCATAATACGCTGCACCTTTATAGGGGGTGTGGCGATGAGGAGGCCCACAACAACACAACCAACTTCCTTTGTCATTGCAGAAATAAGTTCCTTGGACGGCACTTTACACCGGTTGACCAAATAATGAGATTCATCAAATCCACAGGGTAGTTTGTATCAAGTTGGTCATGTTCAACTGATATGCATATATATGTAGCTGTGCGACTGTAACTATTGGGTGGCGTTCTTACGAGTAGGGGACACTCTCTTTCCCCAATGTGTATCACAATGGGTCTGAACTGACCTGATTGCCCACCAACCTAACCTACCCTATCTCGGTTAATAAGGAAACACTTACATAAATCCACAAACTGTGTTAAGAAAAACTACTAGAGTCTCAATCGCATAACTCAACATCTACTTAAGTCCCCAATCCTCCTTAGAAAGACTCAAGAAGCTAATAAAAATCCATCGTCACCTCGTTTGCCTGCCCAATAATTTCATGAATCATCACCACAAAAGAAATTAATGCGATCCCATGTCCAGGTGACCTTTACTTTTGCTCTCCTCGCCCACGAAATTCTTTTTTTCATAGATTTCCAACGTAATCTCCCGGAAGGAAGTTAAATTTCCGATAAAAATTTTTTTTGGAAGCATTTTTCTCTTTTCTTAGGACCAATTTCCGATTTTTCTTTTTGTTGTTGTATCAAAAGCGAGTTGATTAACATCCGGAGATTACAGCTTAACTATGATGAATCATTTTCGAAGGAGACTTCCAAAAAGGATTTCTTGCGACTTGATTGTCGCATCATCGTTCTCTAAAGAGACATGTATCCACCGCGATGTCATCTGACAAATGATTGATGACATGCTCTGTGTGGCCCTAGAGCAGGAAGGAAAACAAAAAAAAAAATCAAAACTTGTTCTCAAACTAGTGCACTCCTCAGGTGGGCATGGACCCTAGGAACAGGTATTCCCATCTACTCCATCATGTGTCGTTCATATCTTGGCTCTGGCATCGAGAATTATAGTTGCAATCGTTCATGGTTGCCTAGAGTGTCCTATAGTGCAACTGGATGCCACTGCTCCGATGACCACAAAGAGTCATGGTCACTACGCACTGGAATTTTGTTTTTATCATACCTCGAGCATCTTTGCTTACAGCATTCACATGCAGTGCTGGATCGACATTTTTATCATCAGTGTCATCGAAGCATTCTGTCTGTTGTGCGTGAAGACGTAGAGTACTTGATTCCAGGTTGGTTCCGCAGGTGGATATCCCATGGGAAATCCACTGTGTGTGTATCTGTTGAGTTGGTGTATGCCTTGGGGGGTACCTATTTGTCTGTGGTGGATTTTTCAACACACTAATTAGGTTGTAAGAAGGGAAACAGAATAGGAGGGCTCCACTTGAAATTTAAATAAATACGACGACGAAAATACGATTTCCTGGATACATTAGGGTATGGTTCCTGGTGAGTGTGAAAGCCTCGCTCCCTTTCTCCGGCTTTAGAGAGACATTTTTGAATTAACATAATTTTTCAAAAATTATCCAAATTACCGAGAGAAATTGGTACTTATGGCGGTGCTGAGCGAAGATCCCGGAAGGGATTCGCCACGGGTAATGCATGAAAATTATTTTACTACGAGACTAGTGAGTTAGAGTTGGAGTGTACTCCCAGAATGATGACGACTTGTGTTTGTTCTAACAAACGTTCATTTGGGGAACTAGACAAATACCAAAACTTCACCACAAAAAACTGACCACAATCTCAACCAAATTACCGCTGTCAACATCAAACGAAAATCCCCAATTTTTTCTCTACCCACACACAGGAGCACACCGAACCTCACACGAAAAGAAGAAAAGAAAAACTTGTCAAACAATTCTGATTAAGAGACAAACAACAATCAAAATCTAATCCAAACCAAATCAACGCTCTGACATTCAATCAACAACAACAAAGCAACGCACTACTTCCTTTCACCTCACACAGGAACTCACCCATTGCAGAAAAAGGACAAAAAAAAAAATGCTAAAAACTAATCTATCCGCAGGGCTCTGGACACAACAAAAGAATCACTCTCTATCGCATAGCTATGTCCTTCCTCTCCCCCATCCACACGCATACACATAGAGCGAGAGTCTTGTTACAACAATCGCCAGGCTCTATTCAAATAGAATTGCGGATAGAAAAAGAAAAGTCCTCCCCGTTCCATTTCTGGACAGCTACTGAATTCCAAATGACAAATCGGGGAGACTATGTCACATTTACCCAAAATCCCCCAACTCCGACTCCAACAGCTATCGAACAAAAAAAAAAACTACAGAAACGCTATGACACAGAGAAATCCATCTAAGCTCTGTACATCTGTGGATCACGCCTGGATTCGTCTGTGTCCATTTAATTTGTCAACAAAAGCAACCAAACAGCCAACAGCCAGAGCAGCAGTAGCAGCCATCAAAGTCGCCCAAAGCCGAAGGAAAAATTCCGTGTAATTCTGGACAAACTGCAGCCCAGCTATCGGCCATTTGTGGCTGTGAGTTACCTTTAAGTGGATTTCGATTGTGTGTTTCACTGTATGCGTGTGTGTGTGTCAGGGGGTGGAAATCGAGAAAAAAATGTCCTTTGCAGAGGAATTGTAATGCGATGACCATTAGGGATGTTTTGGGTTATCGCATATAGTTGACAGGTCGATGTGTTGTTCTTTACAATTTGACAGATTGCCTTTGGAATTTACTACAATTGCTGGGGATTTGGGCAAATTAAGGGTGGGGTCCTTGCTTTGAGGATGAAAATTGTAAGAAAGAGATCCTTTTGAAGGTTTGATAACGTCTGCCTTTTAAGGTTTTTCGTCACTGTATGTCGCTTTACTGAATTATTACTCATGGCTGCTGGTGAGTTAGAAGTTGGATGCATCATGCTTTCTGTCAAACAGTTATAGTAGCTACGCATTTGAATTGCTTTTATCACACCTTTAGCATATTTATTCACAGCATCTACATGTATACATGGAGCTGGACAGATATTTCTATCAGAAGAGGACGCCTTATAAAACATGACATTCAAACGTAAACGTTGCAATACTTAAATATCTGGATGTCTGATCGGTCTCCATACTCTTTTAAGACAAGAAAACACTGTGAGGCAGTTTGAAGTTGGACGACTACAATCACAAGAGATCACCAAGCCAAAAACGAAATCTCAAGATTCACAAATAAATGTTGGCAAACAAATGCAGTGAAATAAGAGGAGTACAGCGCGACGCTAGGTGGGTATCGATAGGGTAGACTCTGATTGGTGTCAACAAGGCGATGCAAATTGTTGTAACTGTACTACACAACAATTGTGCTTGTTTTAGCTCCTCACCATACCCTTTGGGTATTGGTTGTTGTCCACCCAAACTCAACTTGCTAAACTTATAAGAGCGAGTGCTGACCAGAGACCATTGGCAACATTGCCAAAATGCCTTCAGAAATGCCGCCTCTGATGTGCTGGGTTTCACTCGGCCACCACAACGAATCCATTGGTTAGACGACGAGTGCCGGCAAACACATGCAGCGAAACAAGGGGCATACAAAGCGGCGCTGCACAGAAGGACCAGAGCTGCTTGCGAGCTCTACGAGCAGAAATGGAGAGACGAAGACCGACTTCTCATGAGGAAAAGAGCATGAGAAACGCGCGGTCAAAGAAATAGAGAGTGTAATAAGCCCAAGGAATTGGGCTGCGCTTCAAGCTATGTATGTTACACTTGCTGCCGCATGTTGAAAGGCACTAAGGCGGCCCTGAGACTGTAAGACGCCCATCAATGTTATAAAAAAGACGTGTGACGTGCGGTAACTTGTATGCTTTGCCGCAGCCTTCCGACTTCAAATGAACTGGACAGGAGTGGCCCTGCCTCGATCTACACAGACCTCTCACCAAGAGCTGATGGAGTTAAAAAAAAAAAAAATTGCTGGCGCGACAACTCGGGATGAGCCAAGGCCTAGCTTCTCGCAACCATTCATATTGTGCGTGTTACACATTTCGCACGAATGGAAGGGACCTACAATTTATTGCCGACTCCGAACGGCGAATTGAGAAGCTCTTTCATGACAGATTATACTCCCGGAGACTTGTCATTCCCCGACGAGAGGTGGTGCCGCGAAAAATGTTCGGTGTTCCTGGCTGGGGCTTGAGCCCACGCCGCTTGGTCAGCAGTCTAACGCGCTAACCACTGACCCACGGCGACCACCAGCCGATGGGGTTGGTGCACCCATTTTTTCAAGGAACTTAGAATACACTTCCGTCTTTCCAGCCACTGTAGCAACTTTCAAGTAGAAAACAAAGCGTACGTCACGCCATTTGTTAGGACACCAGATAGTCTTTCAAAGGCAGCAGGACACAGACTGGGTTAAGTCTGGAAAGGTTAGAGTACGACGCGATCAGCAAGACAAACAAAAGATGAAGGAAGGGCACCACATGTCGCACCTCCAGAGAGACATGGAGTATGCTAAGCCTCATTGCCAAAAGGATGGACCTCTTTGCAAATGACTTTTGCAAGAGCTGCAGGGACGAAAAGGAAGAGTAAACGATTCTCCATTTTCTCTGCACTTGCCCTGCCCTATCCCAAAGAAGGAAGCTCTATCTAGGAGCCTATCACTTCGACAATTTGGGCGAATTATCGCATATTGAAGTCAAAAGTAGCCTCAGCTTTATCAAGAGCTCCAAATGGCTTCATTTGCTGGAGTGGCACCTAGGGTATAGATCCTAGTCGTATCACAAAGGACCTTCCTTGGGCTACGTGTTTCTGTACCTCGCATGGACAGCCACCTTACCTACCTACCTAGTCTGGAAATAGGGATGGGAAACAGAAGGAATGTATCGTGCCATTCCGCCACACATGTCCTGCCTTTGCCTCTTTAACAACCTCAATAACTATGACATTAGGGAAGCCGAATGGGTTCAGGAGTCAACACTTACTCGCACAGTGGTAACACAATGGACCTACCTTTGGTCTAAGTGAACCTCTCTAGATAACCACTCTAAAGTAGCTGATCGATAAGATTGAAAGAAAAGCATACACTACGGGAAATCTTGGAGAAAACTCAAGGTATCGATTTCAAGGCTGCATATGAGGAGAGCATGTAAAGGATCAAGGTATACAGAGCAATGCCAGTGCGGGATGGCAAGGGAGAAAGTTTTTTCTCGATCTTACCGAGACCATTGATGTCAACAATGCGATGCGATTTCTTAACGTCGTTCTGATTAGAATTGCACAGACCTCACATTTTAAGAAGCACGGTCTTTCAGAATCTCGAGTTTAGCGGTCAACAACCAAAAAGAACACACAACACAGAACCTTATCCATGACAAATATAACCCCATAGAGCTACAGCAACGTAAAAAGCAAAAGCCACCGTATTTATGCCCGAAACCTGCCCAGGCTTTTGCCTACCTTATTTCCACGAAGAGCTACTGCCAACCTACTGAGAGCTTATTGTAAATCTTTAAATTACGACTACACCTCTCGTTAACATTTCGCACCTATTCCGATGTCCCTCTGCCAACTGCTTCCTCCCGCTGAGTTTCAATGTCCCCCACTTTAAGTTATTTATTCGACAAAGCTTGGAATCCGATACAAGTGCTCACCTACTGTAATGCTCGTGTACTGAATGTGTACCCCAAGCATTTCATTTATTATTGCCAAAGCAATTAAGACAAACCGGCCTGCTTAATGGGAATATCTGATGAGGGACCAAGGAATTCCACACCCGAGAAGTCCCCACACCCGCAATTAAAGATAAATTTCCACCGAACCATCGCACCGCATCGGTTGCTGTGGAGAACATCTCCAATTACAATAGTTTCACCTCAATAAATTGCTTTCGAAACTGCAAAACATAAGCCCGAGCATAGTTTTCAATTAAATTATTCAACACTTCATCTTCTCGGCTTCGCACTCTAACACACACACACACACAGACAACTCCGGGAGCACTTAAATCAATTCCATTAGTTCCAGGCACTCGGTGGTGCTTTTTGCAGAAGCATATCAAATCGGAAGGAAGTCCTCGGAGGAGGTAGGAGGTAGTAATCGCCCACACGTCGGTTGTCGTAAAACTATTTGACACAGTTCCGAGAAGTTGAAGTATACCAGGAGCATTCCTGGTAACCTGAATAATTTCATAAATTTTAAATTCCAGCCCCAATGGACGGGTTGGAATGCAGCAGTAAGCAGCCACAGAACAACAATGGAATCCTATCAAGCAGTCATCCACCCACTGGTAAGACATGGAATTTTTCGGGCGCAAATTCTGGCCAAAAGTAGCATCAATATTCGAATACAACCCAGGCATTGCGTATGCTGGGGAGGGGGGGTGGTGGACATTTTTGGCAAGAATCTCCTTGAAAATAGGCCACAACCACCGGAGCGCCCGCCCGGGGTGATACAAACAAATGTCAATTCATTTGGTAATAATGTTGTAAAATAGGTGCTTTGGTCCTTCGTCCTTGTGGCCCTATCCTTCGGGACAACCACATAAGTGATGTGCGTAGGCGAAATGAAATTCCAAAAGATCGAAAGGACACACACATTTCATGGATGACAACGTTGATGATAATGATGTTTGATGTCTGTTGGACAGGTATTTTTTTCATCTGTGGATGGATATCCATAACATAGAAGTAATGCACTTGAAACGATACATGATGTCTGGTGTACACAAATGTTAAGTGCACTTTCTCAGTCATCGGAACATTCAATTTGATGCTGAACAAGGATAATAATTTACAATCGACGTAAGTGACGAGAGGGAGACTGGCTAAGACCATAGACCTTGCGATAGTAAAATTGCTCATCGAATATTTCGTTGAATTGTCGGTTTTGTCTTAGTTTGACAATTTTTGGATTGCAGAGGGGAGAGGAAGGTCAATTATTACGAAAAGCAAAAGAGTGGAATTGGAATTGGAGATGGTAAAGGGAAGAGGCAGGGATTGAAATGCTTTACTGCGACTGGTAGCTCAGTTTGAGAGTGACTAGAAGTTTGGAGTCCACATAGATTTAAATTCCAAGATTCCGATTACAAGAATCCATATTTCATTGGCACTTTCCCAGTGTCAAAATGAGGTGAATCACTTAGCCCACAGCTGGCAGCAAATTTATACAGAAAAGGCGAAGAAAGAGATCTTGAGCCAACAAGGGTCCCGATAACAACGAATTGACAGCGAAATAATAAAGAAAAAATAAAGCAAATCAAGTGTCGAAGAAGGCACCTCAAGGTGTAGTAGACTATGCAATTGTTGACGAAAGGCGTCGAAGAGTGACACAAAGTACAGCTTCTACGAGCTCCAGCAACTCGTCCAGACAACGCTTTCACCACTGCAGTCAACATCATTCTCCTTAAATTATAGTTACTCGTCGAAATAACGCCTCAAGCAGTTCAGTCATCGACGAGTGCATCCACCAAGTATTCTCTTAAAACTTCGCAATGCTCGGAACCACAGACCACTATCTGTCTTGTCGTGATTATTTCAGTATGACACCTCTCAGTTACCCAAGAACTTGATATCAAAATGGTGAAATAATGCAACGGTGGGGTCTAAGGTACGTCAGTTTGATCACTTTCACTCCTACATAGCCGCCCGGTAGGTATATCCAAACATACTCGCCAGAGTTGCGCAGGGAAGAAGGTATCGGGTCCTGGTGCGTACTGCCCATTCTAGATGGTCTAGCAACGCTGTAGCCCCGCAACACTCTATAAAAGGGAAAATGGGAGTGATGTGCCATACGCTGCTATGAGTACGAGGACAGTTAAAAGTTCGAAAGCAAATGAAACTCGTATGGACATGCTCAAGTATTTAGAATATATTAGGGGTCCAATGTGCACTCCGATTGTACTGTGCCATACTTTTCTTCTGTGTCTTTCCGGGAAGGTAACAGTGGGAGAGCAACGAAGGCTGTAATCTGTCTGCACTGATGGCTCCAAAATAGACATACCTACATAGGTGTGGGAACAGGTATATTTTTGAAAACTTAGGACTTAGCAGGGGGCTCTTGGCTGTTTCGAGAGGAAAATTCTTCGGCTGATTTTCGGTCCCGTCTGCATAGACGGTGAGTGGAGGAGGAGATACAACGACGAACTGTAGCGACATCGACTTAGCCAGAAGAGTGAAGGTTCAGCGACTGAGCTGGCTGTTTCGTGTAGACCGGATGGACGCCAATGCTCCGGCCTGGAAAGTCTTCGAATCCACACCCGAGGGACGGCGCAGTAGAGGAAGACCGCGACTCAGGTGGCGCAAGCAAGTGGAAGGAGACCTTAACCAATTTAGCTTGCAAAACTGGAGGCAGCTGCCTAAAGATCGAGCTGGCTGAAGACGCTTGTTGGTTGAGGCCCAGGTCCACCTCGGACTGTAACGCCACTTTAAGTAAGTAAGGACTTAGCAGTACAAAAGCCTCTCCGATCCAAATTCTAGCAGTGCCAAGATAATGAGCACCAATTTTTAAGTTATATCGACAGAAAGGGTAATGCACTCGCCAGAAGGAGTTCAACCTGCATTCATAGCCCCTTTTTCCTTCTTTGGTTATCCACCAGCCACATTGAGTTGGAACTCAATGCATGTGAGGTCAATGAAAGACTCAAAAAACGGATCAACACTTCCACAATCTAAAAAGTTCATCAACCCCTTAAACAACAAGAGAAGTCAACAAATTGTCCCATTAAACAAAAGTACACTCACTGCACATTGTGCACTCAACTACCATCTCAACAAGCTGGGCATCAATCTGTCGGACTCTGCTTGGAAGACCAAGAAACTGCAGAGCATATTTTGTGGAAATATCCCGCCCTAGTTCGCTGTTGACTAAAATACTTCAACAGAGGATTCACCTCACCAGAAACAATCAAACATGCTTCCGCAAGTACTATCCTAAGGTTTCTCCATAACCTCAATCTTCCTCAAATTTTTCTTCATATGCAAGAGAACTTGCTTTACACAGAAATGATCTTTTAGGCATTAGTGTACTACCGGCCATCGGCAGTTAAGTTTGAAGCCCCACAGAGGCTTATTTTGGTTACATTGACAATTCGACAGTCGCGTTTTCCAGATCACTATTGAATGAATTTGGCATACCGCACCCTGTTGGATTCCATGTCATTAGTTCCTTAGTGAGTTTCTCGATTAAAAAAGGAGTGCCAACAAGCTTAACAGAAGGCTACTATCGATAAAGGATCTCAAAAGTAGTTCCACTTTTTTCCGGACCTACCCAGAATCCTAGGGACACAATTTCTGTGAATCCAAGGTAGTAAGGTTGGGTCCTTAGGTCAAGTAGCTATCGGGATTGTCATTCGACCATCCGAATCGGGAATATGCGTCAACTCATCGATCTGCAAGAGCTCCAAATGTTTTGTAAGAAAACTCAACTTATGCAAGAAAGCGGACAAGTAATTGCGATCAATGCAGCGAAGGAAAGAAACCGTCGATAAGAGGTGAGACCAGTGCATTGCTGGAATGATTCGAACATTAAGTTACATGCAGAGCTTAAGAACAGAAAACTTCATGTGAATTTTGCAACTACAAGGAGAAACGTAAAGTAAATAATCAGATCAACTTTTGTTATGGAAGCGGCCAAAAGCCCCATTGAAAAAAGCCTTTCAGATGCAGAGAAGGTAGAAAGGTAGTGGAACATTCACAGTCACAGTTGTGATTATTAGAAGAATCGTAGGAAGAAAAAAAGAGAGACTCGCATCGTCATATAGAATCGGAACTGTGATTTCGTTTAGCAAGGTAATGAGCTCTTTTCAGATGGCCTGTCGTGAAGGGCTGAATAGTTAGAGATCGGTCCACACAGACAGTCTATTAAGTACCTACAGTCATTCAGTAGACATCCGAATAAAACCAAGAGGAACCGTATCTTGAGTCAAGGTTCTGGGTATAAACTCCTTCTTATCCAACTTTATAAATCACCCTCGTGCCGACGGCTGTATAATCACTGAATACCTAAGCAGAACTAGTATTAACATTTCACCTCGATGTGTGCCTATGTGTACCTTATCTGAGCCGACTCTTCTAGAATGTATACTGCTTTTGGACACCTTTGTGGGAACAAAATATCACCCTCAACACAAAATCCAAAGAAATCAAGGCCAATAATGCTGGCGAAATGCCAAAGAACCTACCCTTCAAGGAAAATCATTGTCAGCGTAGTGGGGAAAAGTGCCACCACTAAAATGGGCCCAAAGGGTTTGCAATAGAGAATGAAACTGGAATCCAAACAGAGCTTGGCGTCGTTACAGGGCCTCGGGTACTCTAACATGTGTTCGCTATTTGAAGCTCGTGCTTAGTGCCTTTTACTTAATAATTGTAGTAACATTCTGGAATCCTTGACGAAAACACAAAGTACGCCACATATAGCGAAAAATGCAATCCATTGATTCCAGTGAACCAACTCACCAAAATCTCACTTTTCGCTCAACTCCAGCATGGATATAACCATTTGCCACATAAACCCCGAATAAAAATTAACCAACCCCTCTGTCTATGGGATCATGGAGGTGTGGTATATCCATAACTCCAACTGTCAACTTCCTCACATGCAATTTCCTCTTATCGCACCTCATTGACACAAACACTGTCGCTCCCCATTTCACTTGAACGACAACGACCCGTACCCAGGATGTGCTGTGTCTCTGAGCGAGAGAGTAGGACCGAAAAATTCCCAGAAAATTTCGAAGCAAATCACAGATACAAAAACCGCCCCACTCGCACACCCCCAAAAAATCTGTCCAGAGAAAGAAATTCTCTTCCACTTCCTTGTTTTTTTCTTGGAAAATATGAAAACATTATGTGCTCCCCCTCAGTCCTCAAGAAGCTCACACCCATAGACAACACACAAACTCTTGGATAAGCTTGAGAACGACCCCCTACGCACGATTGCACTGATTAGCTAGCACTAGGCTTAGGCTTCAGCACCGATCTCTTTGGTATCCCAGGAGCGGTCCTCTGTGTGAGAATCGCTGCCGTAGACGAAATCCATGTAAGGAAACTGAACCACAGCCAATATGACTTCATAAAGGGGGAGGCCGACACACGCCTTCAGGACTGTCACTGCCTCAGTATCGTCATTCCCCTAAGGATAAATGTCACATGACATGATATCATGCCAAAACGAATTACCGATCTAATATGGATTTTTTCTCTTTTTTTTTTTCGGCTTGATTCTGGTTGTTGTTGTTATTGTTGTTGTTGTCACATCTCTATGATACCATGCTCTGAGGGGATGACGACGACGACGACACTGATGTGAACGTTTGACTTTCCTCTCCCAGGACGACAAGGACGGCGATTAAATGACACAAAAAAGAGGAATCTAACGCGGTTCCATTTTTATCTGTGCCAGCATAACTGAATTTTTTGACGCGGATATTACGATTATGATTTGTCCTCGTCTTTGTCGTTGTTGTTGTCGTTGTCGGTTAGGCCGCCGTCGCTTGTAATAGGAAAGGAAAGGGATTTTGATGGTATTTTAGCCGCATTCTTGCTCCGGTAGCATGTCTAATGGATTAGAAAATACATTTGCACTTCCGGAAGAGAAAACTCCATGGAAAGCGTTAGAACGATGGGAACATGAGAAGACTGCAGAACTCTGTTCAATTGAGAGATTAAAGGAACAATTATGAAGGGGGTTCGGTCGGTTTTTAATCGGGGGACGAAAAGAAGCTGGGAAGGTGTATGGGAACGAAAATCAGATTAAGGTCTTTTTTTATGGGTTGGTGCCGAGTCCTTAATCATCAACCATTCTCATGACCAGTAGATACAATCCTCTAGGGAGATAGTCAACTCTTCAAAACCAAAATCTACATCTGCCAAGAACTAGTGGGCATAAACTTCAAGGATGGAGGAAACACCACATTAGGCTGGTACAACCGAAAAAGAGCCCGTGAGTGGAGTTCACAATTCGGATATCAGTTTACTAACGGGTATACGGACAGGTCCTACTAGGTCCTGTATGGTCAAAAAAGAAGAATATTGAGCAGGTTTAAAGTAGACGTTCAATATACAGTTAAAACTTCTGTATGAGTGAAATCCTTGAAGGTTTCTACCACTGCTATTTGCTAGCTGCAAACCCAAGTTCTGGAAGAAAGTGAGACAATTATATATTCTTGGAGCACAGGAAGCTAGCCATACTTGGGCCTAGGACTATGGTATTATATGTGAGGGTAAACCGATAATGGTTCCCGTGGCTCAGTGGTTAGTGCGTTGGACTGGTGTGGGAGCGGTGTGAATTCAAGCCTCAGCAGTGTTCGCCGAACATTTTTCGCGGAACCACCTCTCGTCGGGGAATGACAAGCCTCCGGGAGTATAATCTGTCATGAAAGAGCTTCTCAGTTTGCCGTTCAGAGTCGGCAATAAATTGTAGGTCTGGGCTCACCCGAGCTGTCGCGCCAGCTATTTGTTTTTTTTTTTATTGAAACCGATGCTGTTTACTAAAGTTGAAACTAGTGCGGTGTAGAAAACCTCTATGTTTCTTTGGTGAAAGCCAAGAATTTGCCAATGGCTTTATTCAAGAGAATACAACAAATACCAACTAAAGCAACATAAGCGGGACACGAACAGATCCAAAATAAAATCCGGAAAAGGGACAGGCGTGAACGGACCCAGAACTAATTACTTGCAATCTCTCACTCAAGTAGAGGTCCACGCGATCGAAAGGTGCGCTCAACGCAACCTTGACAGAAGCTATAGTAAGGAAAGACATGGTTATTCTGTTTGCAGCCAGGCTGCAGGTCCGCCACTAAACTCACACGAAAGTAGATCAACTACCAAATCAACAAACTGGCTCAGGAGTTGAGACAAACAAATCAGCTGATAGATTAGCAAGAAACGGCTCTGAATCTGAGCTTTTAGTATCAGAGTCATTCTGTGGATAAGAACCGCACAATATATAGGAAAAGCTAAGGAAAGAGGAAATGAACAGGAACTTGGGGTGAAACCCCCGAAGAATTTCGATCAGAAGCGGAGCAATACTTGCTTAAGCCTTGAGACGCATGTTACAGGCCACTGCAGGCTCTACGAACACTAAAGGAAACTGAGTATTGACCACGATGGACTCTGCAGATTTTGCAAGTGTTTGGAGAAAACACTAGCAAACCTTTCTTATGGAACTCGAAATTTTAATTCCAAAAAGAAAAAAACCACCCGAGAGTCTCAGAAAATGATCTTTCTTGGTTGGATCCACACAAGAAACTCCAGGAAACTGAGAAAACCAAGTGCTGCTCTCATAACTATCATGTCACCAGTTCTAAGCAAGACGAACGATGTGTTCGAATCAGAGTTACGAAAAGATATGAGTTTGTCATGGACCGTTTTCTGCAGTCATATTGTCGAAATAGGTACAAAGTTAAGTAGCCGCTGTAACTTTCCTACCGTTTCAAGTCGAATATACCAACATGAAAATCCTCTTCTATCATCTTATGGCTGACGTCATCGTACAAGAGAAATTAGCTATTTGGGGTAAGATAAGAGACCAACTGCAGGGTTCCTCATCCTTGAACAATTTCTTGCGTTAAACGCGTTAAAATCACACCTCAACTTATTCTAGATTTATCGGCCAAAAGGAAGCTTCCTCTGATCCACCTATGATTTCGAATACCGCGCTTTCCAAGAACATATCTTTTTCCATTATTTGCCGATGACGAGGCGAATTGATAGCGACTGCCAAGAATTTGGCCTGAAAACACACGAACTGCACGTAATTTTTTCGGATAAACAAAGCCATTTGCGGCTTGCTCATCAGAAAGAACAACCGAGGTCTTTACAGCACTTTCTTTAACCCGCTGCCGTTCCCTTAAAAAATCTGCAGACCGAAGTTTTAATGAATCTGCTCCGAGGAAAACTAGATATGTATATATATCGAATCCTTCATCTAAGACTATTCGATCTGGACATCCAGAAACCTTGGGAATTTTAAAGTAACGTGCATGCGAATTGATTTGAAACTGGTAGCAGCATGTGACGTCTTCAGGAAAAAACCTTTCTGTTCCATGCAGGAGGAAGGAAAATTTGGTAGGGTTTTTCAAAGCCGGCTGACAGTTGAATGCTTACTTGATCTAGAGAGCGACAAGCATAGATAGGGAGGGACACTGTTGTAATCTAATTCGTTCAGACAATCAGCTATGATGTTCAACCGAGTACTTGATCAATGTGACATGGACCTCTAATTTGAGTCTATGAAGCGCAGTTTTGACGCCCACTTTAGCTAGATTCTCTTGCTCATTCCCAAGCAGAGAAGAATGGACAAGGCGAACCAAAGCCATCTAAACTGATGGATCCAAAATGGACATTGGCGTGGGAGCAGGTATATTTTCAAACAAACTTAGCCTTGTTATAGCTTTAGCTATTGAAATAAAATCGAAGCTTATGAAGTGCTGTCGCGAAGAGCTTAGTGCTCTTGCCCCACAGCATAAGGTAAAATTATGCTGGGTCCCTGGACAAAAGGGCATACTAGGGAATGAGAAGGCTGATGAATTGGCAAGGAAACGATCTACGCTAGACCTGGGGCAAACTGATCAGTCAGCGGAAATCCCGCCATGTAAACTTAAAGCATGGATCTGGACTCTAGCGGAACCGAATGAAAGAAAGAAATTCCTATAAAATAACAAGAAAACCAAGGCCAAGGTGCAATGGTGTCAGAACTGATACTCTGATGTAGAAGGACAGGAAAACCCTCTGCATCCTTATAGGAGTAATTACTCTGTGTTATCATATGAAAAAGCTAAGGCTTAGTGAAGACGACCTTTGTCGGGGTTGTGGAGACGAGGAAGTCAACGCAGGTCTTTCCCACCTCAGACATAGATCCTTTGGAAGGCACTTTTTCCAGGATACCGAAGAACTAAGGGACGTACCCAGCATGGACATCTGGAGGTTCATTAAAGCTTCAAAATGGTTTGGAAGCCTGGGGCAATAGTACAATGCTTTGGGCACTGCTCCACGAGCAAGGGGTACCTTCCCGAGTGTGGCGCTGTGGGCTTCTTTCCCCTCGCCAGCTTATCTACCTAACCTAACCTAACCTAGTTAGATTTTCCAGCGTCCAATCAACTTATTCCCTATTCAAAGGTACGATTCATTAGGCTTTTCTAAATGTCTCTGCCTTTAAGCCGCCGGTTCTTGTTGATTTATTAATCCACAACGGATCGTAACTGTTTAACAGTGAAAACAAATGTTCAATTGAAAGCCAATTCCCCGCCAGAAAGGTCGATAAATAATTGAACAGCATTTGTGTTCTTCAGGGCAACACCAATCACTTCCTAATCATGTTACACACACTGTAACACAACATGTCGTTCCTCTTTCACTAATTAATACTACTCTCCCCCTTTACACCCCCTAGAGATTTACCTCGATTTACCACCCCACCGACTGCACCACACTCTCAACTCTCAACTAATTCATTTTCGAATAGAGGACCGAACTACATTACCCCAATCGATCAGAGGGCTTCTTTAAATGCCAAAGCGAAGGGACGCGTTCCATCACCATCACCATCGTCATCATCATCATCATCATCATCATCATCCTCATTGAGACCATCAATGGGAATGAAGAACACAGAAGCAACTCCCCCTACTTGGTCGATTCAAGAAATCACTTAACCAGAACAAATGGGATGAGGAGCCAACAGTGACGCGGACGTACCTTCCTAGGCCTGAATCAGAAGATTTATGCGAAGACAGATCACAGAGGAACATTCTCGCTCGTGTTTCCAGCGTCGTACTACATCATTTAGCACCAGGCTCTCAGGCTTCACTACTAGGCTTTCACACACACTTCCATTAGGATAGAGAGAGGTGTAATTATTTTTCCCAGCGAGACAGGTTACCGGAACGATTTCTAAGTTTTTTTTTTTTCTTCCCCGTGTGAGCCCTCCTGCGCTGCTCCTTTTCACCCTCACTTGGGAGTATAGGCTGGTTGGTCATTCATCTGCCGAACCAGGAGAACGCATAAAACGGAACGAATTGCCTGCAAATGTGTTTGGGGTTCAGGCCCACCCAAATAGCATTCGATAATTACCGGGAAAGGTTTCTCTCCGTTTCATCTCACATCGGATAGCAGAGCGATAGTGGTCCTGCTCCTGAGACTGTTTTATGTTCCAGCTTCTGATTCCTCCATTTTGACTGTGTGTTTGCTTAAATCGAACTGCGAATGTGTACGCACCTCCATTGAGAAGATGGCGGTGGTTGGGGGAAAGTTTTTTGTTTTGTTTTGCTTCTCTGTGATGTGATCCTAGGAGATAAGGAGGTGTTAACATAAGAACTCCATTAAAAGTTGCGCTCTGTTTCGTACATCTTCTTGGCGGAGAGGTGAAGACTTGAATTTTAAAATTTCCCAGACATTGATTTATTTGAAACAACGTCGCGAAAGTTGTTGCACAGCTACCACCTTGGCTAGGACGGGTATTATCTTGGATGTCAGCAATGGTGGCGCGAAGAGAGCTCCTTTTTATTTTTTTGTGCAGCAAAGTTCGGAAGTCTGCACGAGATTGTGTTGTACCAGGACTTTTGTACATTCTGCATGCAGCGATGCTGAGTGAATGCATACTTTAAGGGAATTTAATGGATTAAAAGGACTCGGGACATAATTCTCCCGAAAGTGTGTTGAATCAAAAAGGGATTTCAGGAGTTAAAATGTTGCGCACAATAAATATCTCGTCTATCTTGAGGGGTGGAAAAACAAAAATGTCACAAGGGAAGGTGTTAGACATCGGGAGAGTGAAAGATGGCCCACGTTAAGCAGGATGTATAGTCATCTGCTATAGCGATAGTAAAGCATCGACCCCAAATCGTTGGTCTGGGCATTCCAGTTGATAGTGAGAGAAGAAAATGGGTGTCTTGGTCAGGGACAAATTGTGGATAAGAGTGGTGTGGGTTATTGGCCGCGTCCTAGCTGAAAACCTGCATCTCTAGCGGGAGATGACCAATCCACGAAGCAATTGTTGTCTCAACTAACGCTGTAAGTATTGCTGGAGATTGCCACTGGCAGATAATGGAATTGAGATGGAAACACCTCAAAGATTCTCCTGCTGGTTACTTGAATGATGGCAGTGAACAGATGACCTGTGCTAGACAGAACGAACGAGATGTGTCGTGGTTACATCAGAAGCTTTTCATTTGCGTCCAAGCCGACAGAATTGTTTCCTGATCGAAGCAAGGAAAAATGTTGGCAAGGGCGTGATATGGATTGCGTCTAAATGTGGGGGGGGCAGAGCCTTTTTCCCATCGGCATGATCTAGAGGGCAGCTCTCAAAATCCTATAACTCATGCTCACGTAAGGAAGTCTCATCATCATCATCATCAAGTGTCAAAATGACCCGATTATCCTTATGAGGGTCACGGGTTTAGGGTACTTAAGTGGACTCTTTACATCATCTGATTTTCCGCCATCGCTCCAAATCTTTAGGAGCTATCGGTTTGATCCATCCATCTCATCATGGGCCCACCCAACGGACGTCTATTTGACGGTACGAATTTCATGGCACATCTTGGAAGTCTACCCCCTCGTGCAGCTGACCTCCTCGCGGTGGGGGGCGGGCAACATGTCTAGGAAGTACGGGTAGAGTAGCTAAATAGTTGGTTTACCTGTACTGTCCAGGTATGGCTAACGAAGCGCAAAACCCCATTGATGGCAAGAAGAAGTAAACGCGCCTCGTATATTGCCAAGCCAAGTAAGTCAGGGCGCCCTTTGGAGTTAGGCCTAGCGGGTGGCCGCATACGAGCGTCTGGTGGTCGGCTTGTCTCGCTCGGCAGCCGGCCGGGTTTAACTCGAAACGGCTACGAGCTTCCCGGCAATGGTCTTGCTCGCTGATAGACTTCCTTGTGGTACCATCGTGTGTTAAAAAAATGGTTTGTGATGTTCGTGTGTGTGTCTAGGTTGGGCGATGAGCACTGTGTCTTTCGTCCAGGCAGAAGCACAACCGACCAGCTATTCACTCTCACAATGGTGCTTGAGAACGCCTGGGAGTATGCCTAACCTATCTACAGATGTTTTGTGGATTTAGAAAAAGCATATGATTGGGTCCCTCGAGGTAAACGCTGGAGTGTATTGCAGGAGTACGGTATTGACGGTTCTCTTCTGGGGAGCATTCAATCTCTGTACAATAACTGTAAGAGCTGTGTTCGGGTGAACGACGTTAAGTCGGTACCTCTCGCTGTGGGCGTTGCACTTCGCGTTCTGTCACCTCTCTTTTTCGTGGTTTATATGGATTGAATGTTACAGCGCAGCCTTGGTGAGGAACTGTTCGAATTGGGAGACTTAAGGATAAGTCACCTGCTTTTCACTCATGACTTGATCGTACTTACGTCCACCCAGACCGAACTTCAGCGCGCTATAGATATGTTCATCGTCGTCTGTGTTGAAGCTGGGATGAAGGTAAACGTGAAAGGTTGCAGAAAATCCAAGAGGCTAGCAAAGGAAGGTGCGCTTCTTCACAGAATTTTGTGTAGAACAATATTTCAGAAAGCTGGGCCTGGAAAGCCATGCAAAGTGGATAATCTATGCGGGTGGCAGTGCAGTAAAAACACGTCGCGTCACCCGGATTTCTTCGAATTCACTGAGTTTCACTATGATATAAAGAAAGACACTTCGTATCATATTTTAGGAAAACGAGATGTTGTGGCTGCTTTTGGCGTTTGTCTGCCAACTTATCCGAGGCACTATAATTCTATAAATTCACTGAATTCACCCACACACATCACCTTCAATATTCCACAATTTCCTTCATTATATCCACTCAACTTCACAAAGACTCAAGGCTCCTTCAGGCTTACTTACGATCTCAATGCAATGACCAATGCATCTCCAGGTGTAACAAATGTCAAATCACATAGATCGAGCACACATCGATATGGAATCGAAAACTCAAATGAGCCGATCTAAGCGCAATGCAACTGACCGGAGGACCCAGTTAAACGGGGAGAGAGGACATCTTTCCAGTCCAATGAACTGAATACGACATAATCAATGCCATAAGTAAAATTTGTCATCTCATGCAAATGAGTTGTCCCAAGGGCGAGTATACATTACTCAAGTCTGCCGCACACAACACTGTTGCATCTATCCATCCGCATGCAAAAAACCCTCTATGCAAATTTATTTGCTGCGGCGCCAAGGCGGTTCCTGGCCGAAAGGACATCCCCTCACCGCATGCATCTTCGTTTCAGATCGTTTCCCACCCCACCACATGACCAGGGCTAAAGAGCTTCGCTATTTCTCGGAATAATTAAGAGTTTTTCCTCCACACATGCTTCAGCGTCGTCGTCATTGCAGGGACAATTAAGGGAATCCTTAAAGGACCATTAGTCTCATGTGTTGCGTGGTTTTTATGTGCGGTCCAACCCAATAACGAGTAGCGAATACTCATCTATGGCAACACACAACATAGTCCCACACACTATCGCTGCGATGAAAGCAAAAGAATAGTGGAATCATCAGGTCTAGCCATTAGTATCACATGTGACCATTAACACCTCATTTGCTGACCGTAACAATCCGGGAGCTGTGAGAGGAGGGGGAGAGGGAGAAGGTTTGAAATTTTTATTTCGCTTTTGTTTTTCGTTTTGAGGAAAATAAACTTACTGCTCGCGCTGACACTATTCGGGGGTTTGGCCGTGAGTAATGTGTTTCTGTCAAGCGGTTCTAATGAATCCGGGGAAGGAGAGGGTGGATGATGAACATCGCTTTGCCAAAATTTGTTAATTAAGTGCGAACTACTATGTGGGGTTTGTTAAGATTGAACAGAATAGGATAGAGAAATCCATTACGATATTGGTTATGCAATTGGGCATCGATTAGGCAAAAAGGACAGAGCGATTCGTTGAAACAATCAAGCCAACCTTGTCAAAATATTCGCATAAACATCATATAAATGAAGTGAAATTACCCAAAGTTAATGGGTTGCTTTAGCAATATCCATCGAACATTTTTTGCGACACCACCTCTCGTTGGGGCATGGAAAACCTCCGAGAGTAGAAGAAACTTCTCAATTCGCTGTTTAGAGTCGAAAGATATCTTCCATTTGAGCGATAAAATTCAATTTTAAGACGAATCACTGTTAATGCTTTTCATGGTCAAGGCTACAGAGCCCGAACCGAAGCCTGCAAGGATGAACAAGGAAACATCGTAGTAAAATCGCAGTCGATGCTGAGGATATGGAAGAACTACTTCTGTAGACTGTTGAACGGCGAAGACATACCAAATACCGCTGTCAGGCAGAATTAACCATTCAACCTGGACGAAAAAAACCAACAATTCCGTCCACCCGATCTGGACGAAGTGAAGATAGCCATATCTAAGAAGGAAAGTATGCCCGATGAATTGAACCTCAGTATCGTTTGGCCCGTCCTCAAAAAAGGAGACCCTCTGAACAGCGCCAACTACAGAGGTATCAGTCTTCTTAACATCGCCTGCAAGATCTTATCTGCCAGGTTGTGCGAACGCTTGAAGCCGTTCGTCAACAACCTGGTTCATATCAGTGTGGTTTCAGGCCAGGAAAGTCCACCATCGACAAATATTCACACTGCGGCAGATCTTGGAAAAAACCCAGGAACTTCAAATCGATACCCACCACCTCTTTATTGATTTTAAGGCCACATATGACAGCATCTATAGAGACGAGCTATACGGAGCTATGTATGTCTAAATTTAACATCCCTGCCAAACTCGTCGGTTTGTGCAGGACGACGATAGAGAATGCACGCTGCTCCATCAAAGTCGGTTAAGACTTCACCGATACCTTTGATGTCAAAAAAGGATTTAGACAAGTCGCGCTATCATGCGACTTCTTCAACATCGTTCTTGAAAGCGTAGTGCAGAACTCACGCGCCAATACCAGAGGCACAATCTTTCAAAAGTCCGTCCAACTACTCGCATATGCCGACGATATTGACATAATCGGAAGAACGCAGCGTGATGTCACTGGCGCGTTCGTGAGTATTGAGCCGGAGGCGGTGAAGATGGGTTTAGCGGTCAATGAGGGCAAAACGAAGTTTATGCTGTCAACAAGAACAGCCAACACCGATTTCTCGAACAGAACGTTACTATAGGCAGCTGTCACTTTGAGGTAGTTAAGGACTTTGTCTACCTAGGCTCCGCTATAAATTCAGACAATGACACCAGCGCTGAGATTAAACGAAGAATAACTCTTGGCAATCGCTGTTTCTTTGGGGTAAGAAGGCAATTGAGTAGCAAAGCCCTTTCTCGAACAAGTAAGGTGACCTTGTATACGAACTTAATCGTCCCAATCCTGCCCTACGGCGCAGGGGCACGGACTCTATCTAAAGCGGATGAGGTTGCTCTTAGCTGTTTCGAGAGGAAAATTCTTCGGGTGATTTTTGGTCCCGTCTGCATAGACGGGGAGTGGAGGAGGAGATACAACGACGAACTGTATGGACTGTACAGCGACATCGTCTTATCCAGGAGAGTGAAGGTCCAACGACTGAGGTGGCAGGGTCATGTAAAGCGGATGGACACCAATGTTCCGGCCCGGAAAATCTTCGAATCCACACCAGAGAGACGACGCAGTAGATGAAGACCGCGACTCAGGTGGCGCACGCAAGTGGAAGGGGACCTCAACCAACTTGGCGTGCAAAAATGGAGGCAGCTGGCTAAAAATCGAGTTGGCTGGAGGCGCTTGTTGATTGAGGTTCAAGTTCATCCCGGACTGTAGCACCAAGTAAGTAAGTAAATGGTTTCATAAGTTGGATTGGCACCTAGGGTATATATCACAAGGGTATCACAAATACCCTTCATTGCCCTACGTGTGTCTGTGCCTTGCATGGACAGTCACCTTACCTACCTACCTACCTACCTAAGGAAGCAATAGAATCAACACAGGGTATTCGCCCACAATCAATAGTGGCCACTTTAACCAAATTGCAACGAAGATTGGATTCCTCGAACAAAGAAAAGTGGACAACTAAAATTAAACTCCATATCGAGACGAGATATGCTTTAAGGCATATTTACACAAATGCGAGCACAACGATTATCGCAATGATCCTATTGACTAGGCTGCAAGGGAGCCTTGAAGATGTGGACAATGTCATATTTCGCTACCCACGCTGTAAAACTGAAAGGCAGAGAAACTGGGAGAGGCCATCACCCTGGAAGATAGTAAAGTCTCGGGACAATTAGTAAACAGTCAGCGAATCTGTAGAATATTGAAGAAGAAGCAGCGTCTGGAAAGGAGACGAAAAGCAGAACAGCAGCGAGATCAGAAGAAGAGCGAGCGAGGGGTTAAAGAGGCCCTGGGTTTAGTGAATAAAAGTTCTGTTTTTGTCAGAAACTCATAGACCAGGTCGCTGCCAAAATGACTGAGGAACAATGACAACACACAAGAACAACAGAGGGCTCAGGAGGTGCATTAATTGGGCTGTGTGTTATGGGAAACATGGTCTGAAAATTGGGCTTCTGTCGATAGGATAAAGAAGAAATAGAGCTTGTAGAAAATCTCCAACTCTTCAGGATCGACGACTAGCCTGTATGAACATCAGATTCCTTAAAAACTTGGATGACTTGGCAATAATACCACTAAACGATTTATCCACACAACTGAAGGGCTCAGTTAAATCCATATCCAAGCATAGCATATGCATTTCTCCAGCCCTTTCATTAGAAAGTCGAACAATTACGAAGAGTCCCTGTGTCACGAGGTCGGTTATCACCTTAAGATGAATAACCACGGTTGTCGAAACGATACCTTTTGTCAGCATTAGCCTTACATACTGGTATTTCGAGAGGTGAGACTAGTATGACTACAAAAAGTGACCATTGATGTTGGCAAGTTTCCACAATTTTGGTATTGCAGAGCATCACGATATGGTAAGTGATGATGAGCAAGAAACGGAAGGCTTTTCACTCGAGTCTATGAAGCTACTTGCTTGATTCAAGACCGATACTATTTGACGAGGTGGCTCAAGCGTGAAAGTTGGTTAGAAGTCATGTTTATCCAAATTCGGCAGTATCTCTCCTTGATTCTTTTCGAGGCTTAGCCACGCTTAGCCAAGTGCTTACCAAGTTTTCAAAAATCAATATTAAGAATGATAGCATGAGATTTCAAGAAAATTAACTGCTTACCTCGAATACAAAGTTCAAGCCCCAAAGGGGTCTGAACCATTTAACACATTTGCCAAATCCCTCTTCAGAATTTAGTCCTTTCACCTGCAATTACCCTCAGTAATAGTCTCATTCCAATCAATGCGTCTATTACACCGCCTATCTCCCTACGATTCACAATGTTGTCCGCCCCATCAATCATTCTCCACTGCGAAACATTTCAATACTCATTAGGTCCTTCCGACTTAATGAATGCATTTCCCCCGACATAAGCAATCATTAATTGAAAAGTCAAATTGAAAATGTCCCAACAAATTTCTCCGTCTGTCGTTTGGGAAGGATGCCTTTCTCCTTCTTTTTTTTTTTGCTCTGTTCCTTCGGCCGGCCTAACACTGATAATGGATCCATGTGGATGTAGGTTTAAGCCATTCAATTTGAATTGAATGTACGTCTCGTCCTTGTTCATGTCTTCTTTCTTCCGAGCGGATATATGGTGAATTGCAGATGTCATTTGTTTGCGCTCTCGCTTTAAAAGGAGTGACTGATTGATTTTTTCCTTTCCATGCTCGTTCTCTCTATTTGTGTCCTTTTTTCGAATGCAATTTTCAATTCCTTTCTGATTTCCTTTTTCAATTGAGAGAGAATCCTCCTGCTGGTTTTGGTTTGCATTCCCATTCCCATCGGGCATTTCAGCTCTTGGTTCCGTTTTTGGTTGAACAGAGGTTTTTTTCTTTCCATTCGTCTCCCTTGTAAATTTTTTTTTGCCTTCTTTGCCATCGACATCCGATCGGACATTGTGTCAGGACGAACAGTATTTCAATTTGGACGCACCCAAACACACACATACACACACAAAGAGAGACAGATCGGAAACAATTAATCATTGGGAATGCGGAACAATAAATTCATACACCTAGCTCGGAGGAGGTGAAAATTTCCGTATCCTGGCAAAGGACGACAACGACGACGACGACGGCAAAAAGAAGAAGATGTAAGAAAAGAAAAGAATAAGAATAGCGAATCAAGGAAGAAACTCATTGAGGGAGAACGACAATAATTGCCATAGAACTTGGAACTTGTGAAATGTGATAAATGCGGTGAACAATTACACGTATCCTGCTGAGGGCAACACACAAGGTAAAGTGAGATTTTATTGCCTTCTCCTTCCGGTTGTGGTGTGGGATTCCGTTTTATGCACCTTGCATGACTTGGAAGATGGTAACTCGCAGTGATAGTGCCTTCCGACCAGATGTGCGGTTTGATTTGGTTACGCTTTTTCGTTCTTATTGCTCGGCTCCGCTCCGGGACGCATTGTTATCCAATTTTGCGACAAATTTCTTGTTGCTCCCGGCGAATTGGGAAAATGTGTCCCTTTGTAAAGCCAGGATAGGGGCTGGGCATTTGTGTGTTGGCGGAAGGACACACGCAAGTAAGAGTCAGTTGCATTATTCATTTGGTTCCTTTTGACGGAGAAAAAAAGGAAAAACATCTGCAATAGGATTGTTGTTTGCTTTTTCATTTCTCATGTCCTTTTCTGTGTTCCGACTTTTTGTCCTGTTTGTTTGGGTGAACGGCAATAAGGATTTAAAATTACATTATCCTTTCTGATTCTATAAAAGGGATGTTGTGTCGCTTTTTTTTCGACAAATAAACGGAGAGGAAATTGTTTGTTAATGAAAGTGAGCCCATGTTATGCAATTGATAATGGAAAGGAGGGATGAGAAAACAGAGTAAATAGGATTACAAGCTATTTAGCAAAAGGATAACAAGGATGTAGTGTGAATGGGATTCTTTTTTGGTCAAATTGGTAATGAATTGCTGGGGTTTTTTGTCAGAAAAAAGTGTAAAGGAGCGCAGACAATGGAAAGGAAGTTGTAATTTGTCAGACGAATTGAAAAGGTAAATCTGAGTTCCTTTTGTCGGTAAGATGTGGATACATGAACACGGTCAAGGGAAACAGTCAACGCGACGACTCTCTGAAGTCACGAGAAAATTCGTCAATGCGCTGTCAACCCGCAATCAACGGTCAACGCATGAAACACTAATGACCCGAGGCGGTCAATGTTGTCCTAAAACGCGATGACGTATAATCTGTGTCAGCGCAATTTTCCCTCTTCGGTCGCAATGCGTACGCAGTGAACAACCACTGTACTAGGGTAAAAAGTTATCAACGCACGTTACGTTGACGGGGCACAAAAACCCTGATGTGTCAACGTCAGGACACGGTCAACGTGTTGACGAGCAGTCTGAAAAAATCCGTCAAGGCGTCGACGCAAAAACTTGCGGCTGGCAACGCAGCCTATTACGTTGACAATCACACGAATTTTCCGTTTTGGGACAAATTCTGAAGTCATTTTGACGCCAGAGAGTCATCGCGTTGATCGTTTTCTTTAAACGTGTAATCGTACCCTAACCCATTAGTTGATGCGTTGAACGTTAAAGTGTCTTTCTATCCATTTTTCGTTGCAAATTTCCATTCTACAAAATTCCACCTCATAATTATCTAAATTACCCAACTATTCGCTGAGAAAAAAAGAGAAAACTTTCAAGTCCCTCCTGGTCTACTGTTACACAAAGCCAAACTACAAAGTTTTCACTTGTAAGATTCGGGTTCAGGACACCGATGCCATGGTCAGCGGGTGTTCTATTACACCGCACAAAAGAACCATCGTTTCCCAGTAAATTCTTCATAATTTGCCTTCAATGACAACCGATTAATCCTTGAATTATCCTGAATAACGATGAAAGAGGGAAAAAATTGTTCAAACTTCGATTAATTTTAAGTTCTCCCTGGCAAGGAAACACACGCAGGGTGACGACAGCAAAAGAGACAAGTGCAGAAAAATTAAAAAAAAAAAATAAAAAAATTTTGTAAAATAATGAAAAACTTTTAGCCCGCAAGCACTGAAAGTTCAAACTACACCCATAAATCCTTACTGCGTTCGTGTTGAATTGAAGACTCATAATTGCATGGTAAGTGAGGGTTTTTATATATTCACCGTGTTACTAGCTCAGTGACCAGAGGAAGAAAAGAAAATGGAGAGATTGCAAGGCACAAGTTTTTAGGAAGTTTTATAAGGTTTGTAAAAGCATTAGGCCAAGAAGTCATCAGAATGACGTAAGGGGACTATGTCGTGTTGTATTACAATATGCAAAAAATAACATTGTAAGGGAAATTTATATAAAAAATAAAATAAAATAAAAATCACTTACCTCAAAATAATCGATACGTAAACCTGAAAAAAAAAAATATATAAAAAAATGAGTTAATAAAAAATGCTGTACTCTTTTCGTTAAAAGTTTAATTCAATAAGAGATGTAGGATTTTCATATAATGTCTTATTCGTTACATTAAATTTTTTCGTGACTCTTGTAATACAAAAAATTGGAAAGTTTATGAGGGAGGAATTTATATTTTACAGAAAGCTTAAAAAAATTAAAATTCATTATAAAAAAATCAATAAGTAATACACTAAGCATATTGCGTGCTATTCATGTATGAAAATATGTCAAGACACCACTCTTGGACGCCATTGGAACCTTGTACTACCCACGTTTAAAGGCACAACACTTAATATAACTCCTTCCTATCAACTCTGGATTTTTCCCGATTTTTGTTTAATGAACCAACCCGAACAGTCCAGAGGGTACCTAAAAGTTCAGGACCAATCACAAACCCAGCCGAACCATTTCTAGTCAGTTCGTCGGTGTTCTCAGATATGAGCCTAAGGTTTTTACTGCTATTTGACTGTCTGTGAGTATTTGATTTGGGTCACCTTTCATACTTGAATGGTATAAATGTCTGTCTGTGAACGAGATTTTGGTGTTTGGTCCAAAAATATCAGGGGGAGCTTACAATGCGCTACAGAAAAAAAATTTACCTCATAAGGTAGGTAGGCATTATGATTCGCTACCTAGCTGCGGTTACCATTAAGCATGTGGAGAGGGCATTTAGGAGTTCTGGTCTGGCGAGTTTCGCCACAATCGTAGACGCTAGATGTTTTAAATTCTAATTGAGATTAGGCCAACATATCATCCAAAAACGACGATCAGGACCCAAGAAAGAGGTAAAAATTAAATTTCTGCGGGTCCTTGGTCTTAGATTCAGGGCACGTGTAAACTGTAAAGTGCTCTAATTTCTTTAGTAACAATTTTCTAAATTCGCTTCACTGCCAGGTAAATGCAAAAAAAAAAAACATTAGAGACACTCCACGATTAATCCCTCATTACTGGGAAGAATCAAAACATACATAGCTAGAAACCCAACCAGAATGCATACCAAATCAAACATTTATCAAAGAGATCCCAGAACACACCGGAGTGGACAAAAACGTTTGTTATAAAAAAATTCCCCCAAACAGCTTATAATGCACAAAAGGACGACAAAGACATCAAAGCCACAAATACTGAGAAAAAAGTAACAGAAAGTCATTCAACAAATTGACAAAAACTTTTTCAAAATTTCAGCAGAGAGCATGGAACCTTGACTAAATCATCGAAAAATCCATACGAGCCGTCTGGATGTGTTGCCTTTTCTGTGAAAAATTATGCTTCAAATATACACTTTCGTTGTCAGACCTTATTAAGTATATGCAGCAGTAGCTTGGTGGGCAAAGACTAACAAGGTCACCACAGTTAAAAAACTGGAACGAGAGTTTTATACTTAGACCAAGAGTTATCTTAACGAACTCTATAAAGTACAACAGCTAGCTGCACTTTGCACAAAGGGAGAATTAAGAGTGAGAGAATCCAACCTGTGAAAGCAGACCACCTGTGGACACGAGAGGATACTGGACATAATTTAGTTAATGAGTGAGAAATATAACTTCGAAAGCCTCACAGCCACATCGGACTATCTGACCCCTTATAATGACTTTAACACTGATTTTCCTTTTCTATTCCCGACCCGAGAGGACTGGGAGTCAAACATTGCAATCAAAGACCAAGAAATCGGGATTTACACTGACAGCTCAAAAATGGAAACAGGAACAGAAACCGGATTCTACTCGGAAACCCTACAGAAATACGAATCTTTTAGATTGCCAGAAACCTGAAGCGTTTTTAAGCCGAGATCCTGGCTATAAAAAAAACTGCAGGCTGCATAAGAGATTGTCGCCTTTCCCATCGGATTTTACCATCTTCGTTGATAGTCAATCAGCTTTAAAATCGATAGAATCCAATACAATCAAATCAAAGACAGTCAAGAAATGTCGAGACACGCTGATCACCATAAGGCACCATACTGCCAAACTCTGCTGGGTTCCTGGATATAATGACATAGAAGGGAACGAAAAGGCCAATGAATTGGCAAGATTGGGGTCGGCTATGATCATTAGCGAAGCTGACACATCTGTCATGCTACCGAAAGGGAGATCGCATGAGACAGTATAATAGAGAAAGAAGCTAACTCCCTCCGGTTAGCCAGAGAGGATTGCGCCACCTCTCGGACGCTATGGCCGAAACTTAATAAAACTTAAATAAGGTGCCTTCTGGCACTGGACAGATCCTCTATCCCCATGCTCACTGGAGTTATTACAGGGCACTGTGCCATCGGAGTTATGCTCCGCAAGTGGAGCATCGAGTCCAACTATTTATGCAGAAGTTCTGGAGATGAAGAGGAGGAAGAATCAATTCAACACAGGTAACAGTCTAGTTAACGAACCTTCTCAGATTATTAAAGAGTACGAACTGATTCACAAAACAGCCAACAATAGGATAGGTCCTTAGGCTGTCCCGGGAACCATACTGCTATTCCCACAACATTGAAAGGGTACTTACAATGGACCTTAGGTCTGCGAGTGAAAGTGATAAGGCCTATCCATCACGCACCCTTCGGAACGTAACTTAACCTAACCTTGACGCCTATCTGAAATCCGCATGACGGACCTGTAGCAGGAATACAAATACATTCATCTTTTTTTTTTTGTTCAAAGGCAAATTTCGATCATAATAAATTTTGTAAAAAATTGGTGATGTCATGCTGTAGAGAGAAATGTCCTCTTTCGGAAAAGCTACATTTAAGCTGGTCCCCGAGAAATAACTACTATTTATTATCTTTGAAACCCGAGTTTGAAGAAGTGAGTGATATAAGAGACACAATCGGGGGGTGTGCAATAGAATTGCAGGCAAAACTTAGTCTGCACAGATTATTCCTGAAAAACATCGGTTTTAAATGACGCACCGATGGTCACCTCAACATGCTTACTTCGTTGCAACGAGGCAGTCAATTAAGCATGCCATTGCAGCAGTATCCTTTCCACGTACTATTTCTAACAAAACGACTCAGTAATTATCCCCCTGTGGGCCGACTGGGAGAAGTTCAAACCACGTCTTTAAGAGCACGACCAAGTATGCTTTACGAACGTATTAAAAATGAACAATGGATCTGGGTCTGGAATATTCGGTGAGTCATCTAGACCTAATGCATCACTCAACAATCTTCCAGATCGAGATCTTGGCCATCATTCAGTGCATAAACTTGAACTTGATCTCCGTGAAAAAATTAAATTTTTCTTCTTTGACAGTCAAGCTGCCCTAAAAGTCCTAAGATCAGTCAGGATAAAATCAAAACTAGATCTAGAAGCAGTTAAAAAGGCTCTTGAACCCGAAAAAAAAACACACTGAATTCCTGCATTCAAAGGTCACACTGGCAGCGAAAATCACTGTCTAAGGTGGGTGCAACAAGCCTTTGAAACGTGATCGATTATAAAGTTCAAAGTCGGCATAAAGCAGATATCCGTGCAAGGACTAAAGAAGAGCTGATTTGGACTACTAGGTAATTTATGACGAAAAAACCAGACCAGTTCGATTGTAGAAAAACCCATAGGAGGTGGGGAGGTGGGGTTCCCACTGCCAGTGGGGTTCCCTTTTTGAATGTGGAGTAATTTCCCACTTGTGCTAGAGTAAATTCTCCCGAGGCTCTTCTGCCTCGGTCTCCTTTCCAAAGATCCTTAAATCTCGGAAATCCTTATCCGTATGAGCTCCGAGTTCCGAGAATTCATCCGCTGTCATGCCATGTCTTGGTCAAGAATGGACCTGTCAGTTTAGCAAGCCGAGTCCAGGTATACAAAGCTGTTTAATCACCTAAGGAATGTAAGGTGCGTGCATTGGCCTCTGCCTTGCTTGTGTTTACACAGTCATTAGTCTGTCTAATCAAGCTTTTATTGGATTCTTGTTTTGAACACAAAAGCAAGTGAACTAAAAGATCTTTTCTAGTTTTGTTTACTTCAAATCCATAACCTACACGACAGTAGTAGCAGGTGTATGTTACCCTACCATAGACGTGTGAACCATTTAATTTTTTCTAATTACCCTTTGCGCTCTAGTGCATTTCCATATTTCCCCCAGCAGGTGTATTCCACTCCAAAAAAAAAAAAACAGGTGAAAATGATACCCGCAAAGAGGGGTGAACCATGAACCATTTTATCGATCAAATAACACGATATCCCTCAGGATATAGAAGAGAACCCAGCAAAGGGTTCATGTATAATTAACTGAAGAGTATAAAAATCGATTTATTCCTGCAATAAATACAAAACACATCCCTCAAGGACTCTGCATGGGATATCCAACCGGTGATGTTGTCCAAACTAAAGAAGGAATGGAAATGCAAATGGAAAGGAACAACTACATGGATGGGGGGAGGGAGGGGACAACAAACGAGTTGGGAGAACAAGAAAAGAACCCAAAACAATTTACAGCCACTGAATGATGTCCTGTCTAAATGTTTATCGTATTCGAATTGAATTTTAGTCCTTTTTTCCTCTACCACACACTATGCCATATCGAGGGCAAAAAGGTAGACTCCACAAAAGACAAACTAAAAGGACATTCAAAAGTAGGCCCCACAATCATGGGGTGCACAGTGGGTGCCAATAGTATGTGTCGAATTGGTTTGAGGATGATCGATTCAGTGGTTCAGTGTGGTGACCAAATTCAACCTGAATTATGCCAAATTCACTGTTGGACTAATAATCCTTACAGACAACATGAATCTCAAGTGTTTGATACAATTCATCTAGTCCAGAGTTTAAATTTACTTTTGTCCCAAACTGTCCTAAAAATACCACCTTTCTTTTCTCCTCCTCAATTGACTTATTTATATTGTTTTCCTCGAAGCAGACACAGAGAAGCTAAACTTTGTTCTCCAATGGAACGGGACAGAACTGCTCTTTTGCCGTTGGTCGTCCTTTTTTTCCCCACACGGACAAATTTGTATTGTGACAGAAGGACCTTTTGTTGTTTGTTCCAAATTTGACTTGATAATCTATATATGCGAACTTTTAAATATTTTTGTTTGTGGGAAGAGGAGATGCAAATTTAAATATTTTCACAAACAAATCGGAAACTCCATACTGGGAGCCGGAAATCAAGAGAAATGTGTCACAAAATATAGAGAAAAAACCCTTTTTGCAGGGTTCCCTGAGAAAATATGAGACTTTTCAAACAGGAAACATTAAATTAGGTTAACAAATTGTTTTGTTGCTTTCAGTTTATATTATATCGACGGGGAGAAGCTCATGTAGGGGCTGGGTGTGTAAGGATAATGGAATTCAACGGAAGGAGGTGGGAAATGCCTTCTTTTTTGGAATAGATTTACAGGAAAAGGTGTGGGGTAAGTTAGATGGGATAGGAGTTCAAATGAATGTCGGTTCTTTGCAATGAGGTGTGGAAATTTTGCCAAGAGAAAGCTAATATATCTGGTCAAGAATAGAAAGTGATAAACACCAAGGAGACAGAATACGTACATGGGTATTAATATAAACACCTGTATGGCTTTCAAAGTTGAGTCTTTGGCACTATCTACTGAAGGGTTACGCCTCACCAAGATATCACTTGTAAGATCAAGACTTGTAAGAATTTGAAAAACGAACCTAAATGAGATATCAAGAGACGATCCGGTGACTTTGTTATGCTGAGAATCAGGTAAGGGGTGGTAAATTTGTAAGAAAAGGATGAGGGTTACATATTTTAAAGGCTCTCCCCTTCATAAGAGTCCTAATGAGCTCCGTCAAAAAGTGACCACATACATACATCGACGAGCCAATGCAAGCGGAGATCAGCTCGATACATGCGTAACGGCTAACACACTGAAACATTGTGTAATACTCAGTTTGAGGCATTCACTACGGCATGCCCTCTAAAGACATAGCGAATTAAAAAGTTTCCAGCGTGGTGGACTACGGAGCTCTCACGCATCAGGAGAGAGAGGAAAAAACTCTTCAACGCCGCCAAAATAAGAAAGACTGATCCCGACTGGGGAAAATACAAAACCAGTCAGAGAAAATTAAAGAGTACAGTGAACAGTGCTAAACGCACTTCCTGGAGAACATTCTGCAATGGCATTGAGGGCACCACTGAATCGGCGAAATTGAGAAAAGTCCTCACCAAGGACCCTTCAATCCCAATGTATCTTAAAGACGCCAACGGGAACTGGACGCAGTCCTTCTCTGAATCCCTGGCCCTTATTCTTAACGCACATTTTCCGAAATGCACGATGGGATAGGTTAATGACCCACTAACCCGCAAAACGAGGTGATGGTGCCGACAGATATGGTTTCTTAGGAGGGAATATTATGGGCTCATTCCAACCCTTAAAATCACCAGGTATGGAATCTCCCCTATAATGCTACAAAAATCAAAGCACTTAATAGTACAAACCTTACAAAGAATCTTTCTAGGCAGTCTCAGATGTGGTTACATTCCGAGAGCGTGGAGGGAGGTGAAGGTTGTCTTCATACCCAAAGCCGGTAAACCTACATTGTCATACGACGGCGAAAGACTATAGACCCATAAATCTAACATCCTCTATCCTTTGAAGAGATCACCGACGCTCATACTCGCAGGAGCATATCCTTGGCGCAGCACGCCTACATTAAAGGTAAAAGCATGGTTGGTATAATTGAAAAATCTCTGCACTGCAAAGAATACACGCTCGCCGCATTTGTAGACATTAAGGGTGCCTTCAACAATGTTGAGATATCTGCGGTTAGCAGAGCCTTGGAAAACAGCAGCGTTAACAGTACTATTGTAAATCTGTTATACGATTTGCTGAGTGATAAATGCCGAACTAGGAGAAGCTCATTTAAAAATGACTGTCTCGAAAGGAACCCCACAAGGAGGGGTTATATCCTCTTACTCTTCTTAGTGAACTACTCATGAAATTCAAATACGGCGGTGTAAGGGTGATGGCTTACGTTGACGATGTTGTTCTGCTTGCAACGGGCAGATATCTGGACACTTTCAATCAGCTTATGCAAGGCGCCCTAAACACGTTTAACGAGTGGGCTAAACAATGTGGCCTGGGCGTGAATCCATAGAAAACCGAATAATACCAGGGTTCACACTGCCTAACATTGGGGGGATACCCCTTAAACTATCTAAGAGTGCGAAATACCTGGGCCTTATTCTGGACAGGAAACTGAACTGGATTCTTAATATTAAGGAAATAATCAAAAAGGCCTCGACCGCTTTTTATACTTGCAGTAGGATTTTTGGGAAGAACTGGGGAGCTAAACTCAGTATAATCATATGGCTGTACTCTGCCATTGTTAGGCCGATATTAACGTATGGTGGTTTAGTCTGGTGGCAAGCTACACCTTAAACCACTAACTTCAAAGCCTTGAACAAGATACAAGGGCTAATTTGCATTGGAACGATCAGTGTACTGAGATCAACCCCGACAGCAGGGTTGGAGAGAGTTTTCAATCTGCTGCCTTTTGATCACTACATACAAGAATCTGCACCAAAGAGAGATACCAGTCTTCTGCATCTTTTCAAGCATAGAACAGTGGGTGAACAAAGAAATTCCTAGGCACACGTAGGCCAAGGTATTCACTTTATGATACCATGGTCTGTGATCACTAACATAGCAGAAACTTAAGTCATAAATTTCGTCGACCTATGATAATAGAAGAAGAGATTCGTATCGAAAAAGAACTTCAGGAAATTGAGCTTGCCGCTGTTGATATGAGAGATTTACAAATTAAATCTTTGGCCAAGGACGGACAAAAGTTGGAGAGGGAACACAAAATTCCAAGCACAAGCAAATGTCGTGTAGGTCTGTTCTATTATGACCTGGAATACTTCCGGGGGGCAGAGGAGGCCGAAAGGTAGAGTTATTTTAAGCCTACGTCAAGGCGTACTGGGATATATGCGGATAATATATCTAACGCACCTAGATAGCAAAGTAATCGAAGAGGATGTGCTTAGCATAAAAATAAGGAAAACTTTCCCAACCCCATAGTGAAAAAACAGATTCCCTACAACCAATCACTCTAGCCACACACTACCAGCATCACCGTACCAAACTTCTCCATTAGTTCCCTGAGTGGTCTTACAATGGAGCCTAAGCCAAGATCGATATGCCGTCCTCTATTTAAAACCAATTAACCTATCATAGGTACATTCCCAACTCTATGGTCAGTTCTGAAAGCTAACATAAGTCCTGATATACCAACTGCAACCCATTGAAGCAGTAGAAACACAGAGTATGATTCTGTTCTTTATAAACCACAAGCTGACCGCTCTTTGTGTATTCAGATTTTTTCTGATGAAAAAATTCTCAAGGCCTTACAAAAGGCTTGCTTTTGGGTAAAGGCTTGCTCTCAATCTAACCTAACTTTGACCACTGATGAACAAATAGCGAGAAATCACCACCCTTACACTCTAAATTGTGTCGAATGCCAAATTCTAAGACCAGACGTAAGCAAAACCATTGGTAACAGAGCTAATGACAGGTGACTGCCCTTATTTGCTTGCAGCTGCAGTTGCTGGATCAGGAACCCTGTACTGTAGAGACGACGAAAAGCAACAATTGGTAGGACACTTTGCAATTGTTGGACGGCTAAAAGATCTACCGCCGTTCCAGGTTGTGGAATGAATTTTTGGTCACAGCTTGACCGTGTTACTCCAAAATCAAGAAACGTGAAATGCTCATCGAATGGATCAACCCAGACCAGAATTCCCCACTTCACACGTTTACTGACATCCATCACTTTCAGGCTCAAGTGCTAATGAGTCAAATTCCCCACCTGGCGATGAGTACGCGCTCCTCTTCCCAAAGCAAAAGTGTTCAAACTAAACCCTCTTAGTCCTTTGCAGATGCTCCTCCTAGCGTAAGCACTTTCTAAAGCACTCACACTTTGAGCCATCATTCCAAGAACTCATTCGCTTCCATAGCCCTTATTTAATTTTTAAGAGCCACAAAGTCTTATTGCCAATTCACTCCAATTTTTCCCCAACACGACCTGGAACTCTCGTTGTATTCCCATTTCCGTACACATACGACCGGGTGACCTTAGACTCCGCACATGTGCCCAATAAAACGCGATTTTTTTTTTTCTCTAAACTTTTACGACTCCTTAAAGGAGGAACAAGCCATAAAATGTAAACGCGTCCCGTTTCGTTTATAGCCTCCGATTGTTGGCCAAGTGCATAAGCGCCGTGTTTTACTTCCTTTGCTCTCCCCGTTGAGTTGAATGAAATCATAAACGAAAACGAGGACATCAGATGTACCACCCAAGCCACTTGGCCTTATTCTGTTCCTTTCTAAGCCAACGTCGTGCAAACTTTCAATTAAATTCGAGGACAATGTGTTCCTCTCACCCTCGGTCGACGGTTGAGTGTCCCTGCGTCGGACACGTTGGCCTTTTAGGAGTGAAACACCAACGTCAACATGATACCATCATCCATCATGGATTTAGTGAAGCATTCCGAGCGTGCAAACATTCATCACACATTGCCGCGCGAGGGTATTGTTTTCGTCAGGACCGTGTCGCTTTCGTCATCCTCCTCATCGTCATTGGCTTCGTCTGGCCAATCTTTTCGGTGTCCGAAATAAAAACCGTAACCATTTAACATCCTTTCCGCGCACATTGCCGCCGTCCATCAGCATATTCCACGCGTCCATATCGCTTATGATTCCCAGCACCACAAAACACCACCACTCTCGTCTACCACGGGAGTCTGTACGATTGTGATGGATGATTGTGAGAGGTAAGCAATCATCATTGTCGTCGTCGTCGTCGCTGTTGATGATGGCGTTGCTTCTGTGGGGTGTACTACCTACTGTTGTTGGTGCCGCCGCTGGATGAATCGCGTTCCGGAATCTTTGTGTTTATCCAACTGAACCTGCAGCAAATCAGGAAATTGTTTCGTGTAACACAGGCGGATAGCCATTTATGGATGACACCCATTGGGAGACCATTTGACATGGACAATTTCGCATTTCGATTTGTCATGGATTAGGATGCCCACGTGCACTGAGAAAACAGATTCTATTAACTGATTGCAAACAAGATTTGTGCTCGCTGAGATTGGAAGGCACTTGGAGTGATCTTACCGTCTTCGAACACGTGGATATCGGAGGATTGACGCAAGTCGAATGTCGTTTTTGCCTGTATGTGGGACGATTTTTTTTTTGACAATTCATCGCAGGGAAGCTTGTCTCTCAAGGGACTTGTGATGGGATCCCACTTGCTTCGAAGGAACATTCAATTGAACGGATTGGCCATTTGTTGAAAAAGTTTGTAGAAACAATGTGAATCCTGAGATTAGATTGCCCATTTGATCAGAGCCAAAACCACCGAGCTATGCCTCTCAGCAGAAAAGACTCTGGACAACTCAATGTACTAGACAACTGTCTGTAACGCTTGTGATGAGGACGACGGCACTTCGAATCATTTCCTTTCCGATGGTCTTGCCTTTTCTAGGGACGTGTGGCAGATCTTCGGCCCCAACGTGGTAGGCGCTGATAGTGTTAGCTCCTTACCAATGATGCGCCTTCACAGTTATCTGCGAAAGTCGAGAAAATTCCAGCAAAATGAGTAGAACTGGGTCTAGCTTCCTGGTAGTACAATGAACCAGTTCCGTCTGAATAATCCAGTGGCGTGTCCCGGAGCCGGAGGTAATCCATATTTGAAGAGGACCCAAGCGTGATAGAAATAAATAAAGAAAAATTAATCCTGGCAATGACCAGTTTGGATTGGGACGATGGTTAGGATACTTGCGAATCTCGAAACACAGCGTGGTGTGCATTTCGCGGTACTGTAATGAAATAAAAAACTAAAACAGTGTCCCATGCTAAAGAATTTCAGGCTAGGGTTAGAATTCCTTGACTCGTGGTTAAACTGTCGCCGTCAGAATACCTCCACCACCTTCGTTAGAACCACAACCGTGATTCATGGCAGAATGCCTGATGTCATAGGGTATATCAGTAATCGCAGGTAGATCTACAATCACTAGACCCACTCACGATGTGTCGATGCAAGCGGACCCAGCTAAATAAAATCTCAAATCTCTGAGTGCAATAGGCCAACTAAAATCTTGATGTACTTACATCTTTTTAGTTCATCTGCCTATCTATCTTTTCGCTCGGGCCACAAACCACCGAAAGAACCATCATCGTATTGATTATTCGACCTACGTGCTGGACAATCTAGACATGGTTGGAGCAAATTGTCCGTAGTTATTCGTCCTGAGAATGCGATCGAAGAAGCAGAAGCAAACAGACTCCCATATTAAGGCTAGTTAGGCAGGTCGGTGGGTGTTTGAATCGGCTTTTTGCGAAGAAAGCCGGAATTTATTGGAAAATAATGTCGGACTTAAACCCCTTAAGAGAACAACACCAACCGCAGGACTTGAGGCTATTCTCAACCTACTCCCGGTGGATATCTTTGTTAGACTTTCGGCGGCCATCAGTCCATTGCGAATAAGCCAGTCTGACTGCTGGACACCCAATGAAAAAGGTCATACTGAAATTCTAAAGAAAGAAGAATCTAGGCAATGTATCGACAACCGACTACATAACACCATACCTGGAGCAGGGAGGATTGGAAAAGCGGGAAAATCCCAAACGAACATTCCATAGCTATCTACACCGATGGATTCAAAACGTAAACCGGTGTGGGGGCAGGTATCTTCTCCGAAACGCTGAGCATCTCCAAGTCCGCCCGACTTCCGGACCACAGCAGTGTTTTCCAAGCGGAGCTCCTAGCAGTGAAACTAGCTGCCCGCGAGACTGCGATGAGGGCAATACCACGAGAAGATATGACCTTCTTCACTGACAGCGAGTCTGTAGGATTGCAATAAAAGCAATTTCTGCTAACGAAATGAAGTCGAACCTTGTTAAGTGCTGTCAAGAAGAGCTCAAGGTTCTTGGAACACAGCACAAGGTGACACTCTCTTGGGTTCCTGGACATGAGGGTATACCAGGAAACGAGAATGCTAACGATCTGGCGAGAAACGGCTCGGCAACAAGCCCGGAACAAGCCGATACTTCGGTGAACATCCCGCCTTGCCCACTTAAGCCTAAAACAGGGAATAGGGCCTTAAGGGAGGCTAACAGCAGGTGTGCCTCTTTAAAAACTTGTGCAACCAAGGCCAAAATTCGTTAAGGCCAGGACCGACAGACGTCTGCAGATCGACAGAAGATCCCTATGCACCCTTATAGGAGGGATCACAGTGCATACTACGCTGCGGTACCATATGAAAAACCATCGAATTACAGAAGAAGACCTTTGTCTTGATGAGGAGGTCAACGAGGATACAACGCACTTCCTTTGCCATTGCCCTAGTCTCTGCGATCTAAGAAATAAAATCCTCGGACGGACCTTTTTGAGGACGGGTATCACAATGAGTCTGAACTGACCTGAGTGTGGCGTTATGGTTTTTCCTTTCGCCTGCCCACTAACCTAACCTAACCTAAACTCCCTGAAACCAATTTTGCATCCGAATACTGTTCCCCACGATACAACCGAAAGGTTGGATATTAGGATTCCAGTCTGCTGACGTGTCCGCAGATTTCATTAAAGACAGGTTGTTGAAGAAGATTAGCTTTATTTCAGATACCTAGTGCAGCCGAGAGCAGAAGAAGTGGTCAAGGAATTCTGCTTAGTTCATATTTTCGTAGCTGCGGCATTAAGTGTTGAAAGAGATATCTAGTCTTGCTAGATGCTTTCCGACAGCCCAGTGACTCGTGCAGATTGGCACAAGCCGAGAAATGTTCTTTCGGTTTTTCGTATGAAAGTCTCTGTTCTCTAAATTGGTTGGATGTGGGTCATGACGTCATACGAGAAACGATTTAAGAAAGTGCACGGGGATATGGTTCTAGACGATATGAAGGAGACGTGAAAATGAAAGGATGAAAGGGTAGGATTGAGGCAACATCAGTATACATCCGGTGTGAGAGTCTTTGAATCCTACCCAGAGGACCAGCACTGTACAGACCTTAACTATGGTGACAAGCGCAAGTGGAAAGGAATTCCAACCAATTTGAAGAGCGAAACTAAAGGCAGTAAACTAAGGAAGCTGGCTGGAGGAACTTATTGGTTAATGGCCAGGTCACCCCGGTCTATAGCGCTATGAATAGAAAGTAAATGAAAGTAAATGAAAATCACATTAAGCTGGTCGTGAGCTACGCCGAAAAGATGGCGCTGTAATGTGTTAAAAATTTGACATTTGCAAGATTCTTTTATGTGTAGGGATGTCCCACAAGGGTATGTGGTAGAACCGAATTAATGGAACGGTAGGTATGACGACGTCCCCAAGACAGCCAAATTTGAATTTTAAAAAAATTTGAAGGTACTTGTCGGTGGTTATTTGAGGACTTTCGTCAGCCTGCCGAAGACCTGCCGAAGATCTGAAACACATCGTCAGCCTGCCGAAGATCTGAAACACATTTTTGTCTACTTAGTCAGAACAAAATGGAGAACTATAGAAAAAGGCGATGGAAGAAGTTGTTATCGAAAGATGAATGAAATATGCTGCAGCAAATATTTGAAATATTTTCCAAATCCAACTGAAATGGTCTAGGCCCAGAGGACACCAAGGCCAATAAAAGTGCTGTTGAAGGAATGAAGACCATCACAGAAAAGAAAGTTTGATTTTAGTGGGTAAAAATCCCACATTGTTACTAAATCGACTCGACAGGGGTCTGTTGAAGAATCCATGTACCTCGATGAAAATACATCATCAGTTGGGGAAAAGATTGCCCTTGCTTCTTAGATTGTTCTTCGATAACAAGCTGACACCGGTTCAATCCAAACCAGTCAAAGTCTTCCTCCCAGCGTCATATATGTCGACAGTGTTTCTTGGAATTTCGTTCAGTGTACTATACACTTTCGTAAATTGCACCCAAAAAACAACGAGTATCCTCAAAAGTTTGGATCCATGTTTTCTGTGGCCTGGTGTTCCCTTTCAAGTCACAGCAATGTTTTCCAGGATTAAATCAGCACAACGGCATAGCAGCGCACTCGTACCACTTCCATCCCGTGATAGTAACATGTACCGAGGAGGATGCAACTCCGGATATATTTGCACATGTGTGCGTATATATGTCCCCTCAACTACTGTGTTTGACTCCAAAATGTCTACGGGGGGGATTATCAACTTGTCATCGTGTTAACGCGCGTATTCGACAGATCTGCCAACTCATGCATGCACAGAGGCAGTGTCACAGACGCCGATGTCTCTCGTAACTTCGCATTGAATTGCATGACTATGACCGTCCTTACCGGATACGAATAGTCACCCCGAGCACTGCGACTGGCGAACACACGCACATAATCCAGCACAGTAATTTGTCATTTTTTTTTTGATTTGAGTCAAAGTGGCCGGGATTATGATGGACGATCGTAGTTTATTTAGCCAAAGGGTGAAAAGGACTCCAGACATACAGTGTTTCCCATGTCCTCGCTAATGACGGCCGCTGGAATGGATTCCTTTGAAATCGGGCATCAACAGTGCGCGTCTTAAAAGTATTTCGATGTTTCGAATGCGCCCGTCAATTAGCCATGAATTCCTTTTGCTCGCGAGGCAACAAAGCCCAGTCTCCGATCGATCGTAAGCGGGAGGTGTATATGTACACAGATATCCATCTCTTCACACACACGCGAGCACTAATCAATCCGTCGGATCGAAAAAATTATACAAATTGAATTTTCATGTCTCCTCGCGTCATCATCATCATCATCATTGCTGAGAGGAAGGGCTGCCGGTATTTGACAGGTCCAGATAGAAGAAGCAGCAGCAATAGCAACAGCAACAGCATTCACAAAGCCAAGGCCATGGGCCATTAAAAATCGACGGTGTGCGTCAGTATGGGATTGTGTGGTCCCAAATATCAGGTTGGAGCGGTTAGCCTATCTCTTTACCTCTCTGAGTGAACATATCATTTCGATTTAATGCCCGAGAACATTTAATCAGTTCCCCCTATCCTAATGAAAGGGTTTATCTCATAAAGTCGATTGATGCGCTGCTGCCAGGTAGGGAAGGGAAAACGACGAATCAAACCAAGAAAAAAAGGGAAAACGGCACGTCAACGATTCATCTGTCCATCGATCAGTATCAGTGTATCAGTGGAGTTCGGTTGGCAGTCGAAGAGAGTTGAATGTCAAAATGTTACGACGAACTCCAGTCAGGTAGATGGGGTTCGGGGTTATCTCAGATTGGAGCAAGCATTCACCAATCGGCAAAAGCTTTGAGTATAAATCAAGAGATGTGTCCTGTGATTGCTTAGAAAACGCGATCTCTGTGTACTGATGCGGGATTTCTCCCCTCATCAGTGATGGTGTCTTTTACGGGTCTATCCTGTCAAAGACTCTTAATCCCAACCTAATCGATTCCCAAATGACTGCATGACAAGGGACATACGTTATTGAGTTCCAGAGGGAATGAGTGTCAACTGAACTCGACTGACTTGCAAAAACTGTGCGAGGTCTAGATTCTACTTGGAAAAAGAGTGTGCGATCAGAACCCTAACAGCAACTGGGGCTTGTTGGATAAACTCATATGTTTTAGTACCTAGTACTGATCACTCTTTAGGACGAGAGTCTGTCATTGCACAGCGAGAAGAAATTTCTTGTTCCCAAAAGATTTTGTCTTTCAATCTGCTTCGACGACAACTGATTTGAGAAGGGTGTACTCGCATAGATGGCACAAGTAAGTGGAGATCTTTGCAAAAGCTAACACGGCGACCCTGTTGACCTTTGGCATTCAAAAATATACCGCTGTGAAGTCATTAAAAAAAAAGAGCTGCCACTGCAGCTCAAGATGAGCCAAGGCTTAGCTTCTCGCAACCAATCATGTTGTGCGTGTTACATTTCTCGCAGGAATGGAAGGGATCTACAATTTATTGCCGACTCCGAACGGCGAATTGAGAAGCTCTTTCATGACAAAATGTACTGCCGGAGACTTGTCACTCCCCGACGAGAGGTGGTAGCGGGAAAAATGTTCGGTGGACATGGCTGGAGCTTGAACCCGCGCCGCTCGGTCAGCAGTCCAACGCGCTAACCACTGAGCCACGGCGACCACACGAAAGATATCTACAAGACCCAAGTTTGGTGAGGTGGTTAGTTGCCCAATTGACCCAGAACGCACGCTTGGATCCCAGCGGAAACATCGGATCCAAAAACGCCTTCGATATTCTAAGGACCAGCAACAGATCGCTTTCAATCAACAAAAGGAAGATTGTCGATGTGAAAAAACTAGGGACAGACTCCAGAATCGTTGAGAACGAAGAATCCCTGACGCCTCTTGCTCACTCCAAAGTTGCTTCAAGCTATAGCTTCGTTTTCAACGATTCTGAAGTCTTGTCGAAGTTTTTCCACTCCACAACCCAAAAAGTCTTGAATTGGGATGAAAAGAAACCCATGAAAGACAGATGCAACCGAGGATAATTTCGTTTCTTGGTCTCTGAATCATCATTTTTCCCCTTTTAGTGAAAGCAACAATCAGCCGACACTCGATTTGCATCCCCATCCCTGCGAATATCCTGCGAATAGACCACAATTAATTTCGAAATTCATTGTGCACATGCAATACATCATCGTAAAGTCTGATTAAAAACGTAATTCCTTAGAATTCACTAACGGAAAAACAAGACGGAACACAAATATCCTTCCACACCCCTGAGTTTGGCGAAAATCCTTTTGAATTTCAACTTGAACAACCCAAGACCACGGGGCAAAATGTTCAACGAATAGAAAATTCTCAAAAAAAAAAAGACTCAACTCAAATAAAAATTGCAGGGGGCCTGGCCGCGTCTTACCACAAGGAATTTCAAGGACAATACCACGAGTTGATGGTGAGTGTTCAACATTGGATGCCTTTTTTTCTAATTTCCCTCGTCCTTACGCCTTGAAATTGGCGTATATCCGCGTTAGGACAACGCCGCGGCAGCAGACGCACACAAACACCCCGACAAAAACAGGGGAAACATACAATATTTAATAAGTTTCCTGGAATTCTGTAGAAGCTGTGTAAGGTAAGGTATTATTGCGAGATCATGTGGCATGTCAGCTTCTTCTCTTCACGGCTTAGTGTAATGAAAATCTCCCTTGTTACCCAGAATATAACCTCTAACCTCCTCTCACACGCGCGCTGAGTTTACTTATTTTTTTTTTCTACGCAAAAAGGACGATGAGGACGACATTCCTGTGGGATATTGTCTTGTTGAGGATGAATTATGATTATTTGTTTTGCTGGCAATAGAAAGTTTAACCCCCCGTTGGACGAAAAAAGTACCTTTGCACCATTAATGGGGGATGGACCATGCGAGAGACCATGGAACCACGGTGGTGCCCATGTGGTAACGTAAATGTTCCATTAAAACTGCGAAACAGTCGGCAGCCCCTGGGGTAAGTAAATCCTTCGTCCCAAGGATTGTAATTATCAATTGTCTGCTATCAGGCTGTGACTGCAGACAGGGGTCTTAATGAATTATGACAGTTTTCGTCGGTCGCGTCGAGGATATGAGAGTGCATATGGTCGAGGATAAGCGGCTGTGGAATGCTATGAGTATATCGGATCGAAAGAAAAAATTGATGAAATGGAGAAAGTCTCTCATTAGATAAATGGCCGGCATGTGGAAGGAGAGATTAAAAGCCAAAATAGCGATAAACATAATGGGAAGGGAGAGGAGGGTAGAGCTATTGAGTTATTGCGATAATCGAGGTCATTGGCCGGCTGAAGGATGACGGCTTTTTGGGGGAGAAAAGCCGTTTTGGCATCTTGCGGGCGTAGAGACTGATTGCAATCTGTTGGATTGCATTAATATTTTTTTTTTTGGGAAGAGAGGAGGTGGGTATTGCAATTAAAATAATTAGAGGTCGTATGGAGTAGTGAAATTGGAAAAGGATATGCCATTCGGAGCGCTGAGGTTTAATGGCGGGGCATTGGTTAAGAAATTAAGAGAAAGTATGTCTATAAATGGATATGTATGTGCGTTCAAGAAGATTACCAAGCTAAACTTAACGTCTCAAGTGAACCGTGGTTACCTCAACAGATGACTGAGTTTCAGTTCTTTTCGAATGTGGTTCGGTTGTTGGCTAACGAGAAATTAATAAGACACTCTCCCTTGAATGCGGACGGCAGTGGAAGACTTTCCCAAACGAAATCCATTGTGACGTTAACAGTTTCAGTTAAAATGACTTACTCACTGAACACCTTACACGATCTTCTTATTCGGAGATCATGAATATTAGGACCGATACGTCCACCACGCCGTTCTACTGGCTCTCCAGGTTGGGGGTTGTGCCCATCCAAAGAAGAACTAACATGTTACCAAACTAAGACGCTGTTGACGACCATAGACAACGAAAAAAGGACAGCAATTTTGGGTTTTGTGCGTAGCATATTCGGCCCCCAGACTACGTGCAAATAAACAAAACACTAGACTGGTGCAAACCAGAAATCGTGACCAATCAAGAAGTGCGGAAAAGAAGACGTTGAAAAACGGCGTCATCTAATAGGGCGCTTATCACCAACATCAAACGCTGCGCTATCTTGGATACGGACTTATCCTTGAAGATAGCCTATGGCAAGAAGTCTTGAATTTCAAACATAGGGACAAGCGACGCATCATAATTTGCATCAAGTCTAATCTAATCTCATTTGATCAAACATATGTTTGAAAACCGTATTATCAACCCATCAATCAGGGACGAGACGAGGGAGGGTAAAATCCTCACAGGCACCCCACAAAGGGGTATAATCGCTCATGCATGGCACACTCCAGACAGTTTCAAGCTGGGCAGAGGAAAATGGACTTAGCGTTAATCCGAGCAAAACGGAATTAGCAACTCCGCGCCAGCGTCAACTATGTTGGCCTTATATTAGACAAGAGGCTGACCTGGAGAAATAACCTAGAAGAACGAATGAATAAAGCTTAAAGAGCTTTCTGGATATGCAGGAGAGTTTTCGGCAAGACATTGGGTCTAGAACCGAAACAGGTTCACTGAATATACAATTGCGTTATCAAGCCAATCCTCTTTTTGAGCGTATTGGTCTAGTGGACAGCTCTAAAGAACAAATATGCAAAGGAAATGTTCACCCAAACACAACGAATGGCTGGCTTGCCTGGAAGTAACCGGCGCTTAAGGCTCAACACCAACGGCTGTCATGGAAGTGATCCTAAACATCCTACCAGCACACCTCGGAGAAAAGAGACTGACAGGACACTCAGCGGCAAGATTGACTGTCCTGACTGATATTTCCACACGACTAATATAGGGCGCCAAAAAATTATTGAAGAGATCAAAACGATCACGCCGCAACCATCAGAGCGATTTTGGGCACAAGCAAACCAGTTTTGTCGACAATTTTAAAACTGAATTTCCTTCAAGGGTTTCCTGGGCACGCACCAACGAAACAAGAAACCATGACGGAATAACGGTATTTACGGACGGCTCCAATATCGCAGGCAACTCCGGTGCTGGGGTTATTGTCACAACCCATCGGTAACACTTGCAAATCATCTAGATCCCTTCGTCACAGTATTCCAAGCAGAAGTCCTTGCCATTTTGAGGGGAACTGGAGTTCTCTAAGAACACCACACCCAGAGTAGGAAAATAGAAATCTGCTCGGATAGTCAAGCAGCATTAAAAACCAACATTCCGATCTCATCTGGTCAGGGAATGCGAAGACAAACTCAACAAGCTTGCCAGGCAAAATGACATCCGCCTCGTCTGGGTACCGGGTCACGAAGGTGTCACGGGAAGGGAAAGGGCGCCCGCAATAGAATGAACCGCTGAGAATGGAGTGGGAGTCGCACTAACAATAATTAAAACAAACCTCCCGAACGTGCAAAGTGGCTAGACCACTCGCAGATAAACCTAGCAACCTGCTCACTAGGAAGACGTTAGATTTAAGCAGACAGCAATTGAGGCTTTTGGTGGGACTCATCACAGGACATATTAACCTCAACAAACACATGCATAGAATGGGCCTCGCTGACAGAGAGCCATGTAGGAACTGCGAGGAAGAAGTTAAAGACCTCGAGCAACCTTCCTATGCCACTGTCCAGCCCTAGCAAGAATGCGACAAAAGATCCTGGGATCCATGTGGGGCGGTATCCTGGCCTTCACCAAAGAAACAGAAAGAATATTGCCCCTGACTCTAAGAAAACTGCATTTGATTCCAAACTGATTTCGTCCGCACCGAATGGGACATAGTTCTCTAGCAGAGGCTTCCAAAAACAGATTTATTACGAGTGTTGGTGGTACTAAATGCAAGTGACTCACCTTGATTCCTTCCTAATCTAATCTGTACACCCTTATTAGCCACAATTTCATCAATCAAAAACCATTTCCTCAAACCATGCCATGGCAAGACTCCATCAGTCACCTTAATGTGGATAAGAGGTCATTTAGTCACACCAACGTTCATTAGATTCGCTCTTGAGATATACAGCCAACAAAAAACGCGTGACTAACAACACATGTCCAGCCCCTTTGATGTTTTCTTTTTTTCTTCCAAAAAAATACACTCAAAAAATCCTTAATAAAACCCGAAAAAAATAAATAAACATCCGACGAAAGAGAAAAAAAAAAAAGTAAACACGGAACCAACAATAATTCATTACCAATTCAACACACCCGGTGCTCGGGTGCCGCCGCCTCTCTATCCACTTCACCACTTTCGATAACCAAATGGCCTTTGCGAGCCCCTGTCAGTCCCGATGTTAGACCCACTGACTGACAAACGACACAGAGAGTGAGAGGGCAGAGCACCCTTGAGGTGCGATTTATGTCCAAAGACCGGAACCGCAAGATGATGAATGCACGGCTTTTTTTTTTCTCCCGTTGCTGTTGGTGGGGAAAAAGTACTATGTCAGGTGTTTAACCAAAATATGGTCGCTCGTTGCGTGCCTACCCTTAATTACCAGTGCCACCAGTTATACCTCAAATTTGACAGACTCCCTCCACTGAAGGACGAAGGACTCGGTCTCGCAAGTTCCCAATCGATTCATAAATAATCGGACATTGGCACACAAACACACAGGCTAACACAACAAATTGTCTAATAAATTATCAGCAAAGCGCTGTGTTTGCTTTCAAGTGTCTATGGGGTGCAAATGGCAACCCCTAAGCAAATGCAATCCAACTGATTGCGGCAGAAAGTAATTTTTCTTTCTTGCACCGAGTTGCAGATAGGAAAAAGGACGCGTGTGTATAGTGGCACACACGTGGCATATATTGAAGTTTAGTCGCAATTACAGGGTTGCACCGACACTGATATGAGCTAAGGGATGGCGTTGCATCAGGTGACGTGGCATTCATAAAATCCCCCAAAAGTGCATCATTAACAAAATTGGGATTGGTATTTGTTTGGGTGTGTGTGTAACATGGACATCAGGCCCGCCCATCCCTTTGATGGAAAGTTCATGATTAATGCACAACACGATGCATGCGTGTCCAATCGATGGATGAGAATTGAAATTATTAACTCACACACATGTGTGTAAGTTTGGCAGCGTATATCCTTTGAACCGAATTGAGGCGGAGATGTCTGTTAATTATGCACATGTGGAACGGTTTGTGGCCAGACAGGGCAAAAGACGCGACGTTTTATTAATTTATCCCACACAAAAGGACGAAAAGATGCTATTTTTGGCAGAAGAATTACAGTCCTAATGGAAATTGAAGCTTTTCAGAGAGACAGTCGGTGCTGGCAAAGACCACAATGCTCTGGGAATGCAAATGTTGTGGTAAGTAGTAGACAGTTCATTTATTAGAAATACAGACAATCAGACTAACGTCTTGATGGAGGACATGTAGTTCATGGTCATCTGTCTATTGGACTGGAGAATTTTATGGAGACTTTTCAAGGTCGATTGCTCACCAACATCCAAATTAACGAGGTCAGCAAATTGGGAGGAATTTTCCAGAATAGGTTAGAGATTTGAATCAAAAACAGTTCGCCACATCCAAGGAAAGAAATTGCCAAAGATTTCTCTGATGAGCTCTCCAATGTGGCGTACAGTGTTCTCAGTTCTTCAGTAGGACCAAGTACAACCTACACGACGCCATATTCAGCAGTGGATTCATAATATCGACTTAATGGCAGCTCTTCAATATTCACCACAGAATGTACTGATTTCGGAATCAACAAATCGTCAACCAGAATGATCCTGATGCTTTCGATGGCAGGCATCTTCTAGTATCCATTCTTAGCAGCCAATATCGACTTAGTCTTCTACTTGGTCATGGCCGAATTACGAGAGTAGAGGTTCTTGCCATAACTCTCAGCAATAAAAAAAAATAAATAGCTGGCGCGACAGCTCGGAATGAGCCAAGGCCTAGCTTCTGGCGACCATTTATGTTGTGCGTGTTGTATTGTTTGCACGAATGGAAGGGACCTTCAGCTTATTGCCGACTCCGAACAGCAAATTGAGAAGCTCTTTCATGACAGATTATACTCCCGGAAGCTTGTCATTTACCGACGAGAGGTGGTGCCGTGAAAAATGTTTGGTGTTCCTGGCTGGGGCTTGAACCCACGCTGCTTGGTCAGCAGTCCAACGCACTAACCACTGAGCCACGGCGACCACAACTCTCAGTAGTAGCAGTTGTAAAAATTGGTTAGGAGGCTAAAAGGTATGAGATGTACTTTCAATGTCGAATCACAGAATTACAAGGCCTGTCATCTGGAGAAGTATGTAACTACGAACTGGAAGTTATACAAAGATAGAAATGGCAGCAAAATGCGCTCTACTATGGTGGCAAGCATCCAGCTCCTGGAAAAAAGGGCCAAATAGGTCAGTATCGCTTGATGGGTGAGACTAGAAACAAAAACTGATTTCATACGCCATACCCTAACTTCGAACGTAATTTCCAAACGCTTTTTCCAACAAGGGAAAATTGGAACGGAGGAAGGGTCATCAAACCCGGCATTAAATCCATTTTCACCGAAGCGACTGTTCAAAAATGGATGAGGGGGTAGGCTCCGAAATATACTCAGAAGAAACCGCGATTCCCCAGTCGGTAAAATTTCCAAACCACGCCAGCGTGTTTCAAGTAGAAGTTCTAGCGATAACCGAGGCAGCAATGGAACTATCCTTGGTAACCCCGAGAAGAAACATCGATAGCCATCAAAGCCGTGTCAAACACAATACTCAAGTCACTTGTAGTAATGAGTTGTCGCAGCGAGCTTGTGATTCTAAGCTCAAGACATAATGTATCACTCTGCTAGGGGAACCGAGGCATTGATGGCAATGAAACGGCAAATGAACTGGCAAGAAAGGGATCGGAACTGAACCAAATAATGGTCGATCACACGTTTCTGACGTTATAAAACAAGAGATACACTTGGACTTCTGGAGGCTTGCCGACGAGCGATGGAGCACACTTTCGTCATGCCACATATCAAGAAAGATGTGGCCAAAGCTCAATGAAATACTCACGCTGAATAGATCACATATAGCTGTGGTGATCAGCGTCCTCACAGGCCACAACCTGCTGGCGGCCCATCTAAGGAGAATGCGGCTAAGTACGACTGACCTCTGCAGAGGATGTGGCGATATAGACGCGGAGGAGAATACGACGCACTTTCTATGCGACTGCCCAAGCCTCAGCAGAACCAGAAAGAAGACTCTAGGCGCTCACTTCTCTAGCGATCCAGGTCAACTATCAACCATGCCACCGAAGGCCATCCTAAAATTTATACTGAATTCGGCGTGGCTTAGGGGGGCTAATTAACAACCATTCAAATACTCGTAAAACATTCTTGTATGAATGTAAGTCCCAAAACGGGGAACGAGGCGGTGCTTGACATCAAGCCGCCACCCCCTTAACCTAACCTTACCTATAGGTCGAGAATCGCCGACTAACACGAGTTCGCGGTGCATCTACACCCCAACATCTAACTTACTTACTTAAGGTGGCGCTACAGACCGGCGTGGTCCTGGGCCTCAACCAACAAGCGTCGCCAGCGATCTCGATCTTTTGCCAGCTGTCTCCAGTTTCGCACGCCAAGTTGGTTGAGGTCCCCTTCCACTTGCGTGCGTCACCTGAGTCGCGGTCTTCCTCTACTGCGCTGATCCTCGGGTGTGGATTCGAAGATTTTCCGAGCTGGAGCATTGGTGTCCATCCGCTCTACATGACCCAGCCACCTCAGTCGTTGGACCTTCACTCTTATGGCTAAGTCGATGTCGCTGTACAGCCCGTACAGTTCGTCGTTGTATCTCCTCCTCCACTCCCCGTCTATGCAGACGGGACCAAAAATCACCCGAAGAATTTTCCTCTCGAAATAGCCAAGAGCAAACTCATCCGCTTTAGACAGAGTCCATGCCTCTGTGCCGTAGAGCAGGACTGGGACGATTAAGGACTTATAAAGGGTCACCTTAGTTGTTCGAGAGAGGGCTTTGCTACTCAATTGCCTTCTTAGCCCAAAGAAACAGCGATTGGCAAGAGTTATTCTTCGTTTAATCTCAGCGCCGATGTCATTGTCTGAATTTATAGCGGAGCCTAGGTAGATAAAGTCCTTAACTACCTCAAAGTTATAGCTGTCTATAGTGACGTTCTGTCCGAGACGTCGGTGTTTGGAGTCCCAACATCTAACATCTAAACATTATATCAGCCACAGTTAAATAAGCAAGGCGAACCTCGTCAGCCTTTAAAAGTAAAGTTGCCGACGAGTTAATTTTACTTAGGGACGTCTTGTCCCTGTGTGGCAGGAGCAATACTGAGTTATCCTGTAGGATTGGTCAGGCTGGAGCAATTTTTAAACAGCTTGGTCAATCTTTTATCAGGACGGCTGAACTTGGCATCGAAGCTTTCGATATTTCGATCTTTAATTCAGTGTTTGTTCCCACCCTAACCTATGGTCATGAGGTTTGGGTAGTAACCGAAAGAATAAGATCGCGGATACAAGCTGCCGAAATGAGAATTCTTCGTTATATTGCTGGGGTGACTCTTCGCTATCGGGTTAGGAACACCAGAATACGCGAAGCACTCAATGTCGAGCAGCTACTTCTTCGTACGGAGAGGTCCATACTTCGATGGTTTGGGCACGTTTAACTCATGTCCCAAACTCGGTTTCCAAGACGTGCCATGGAATCCGTGCCATCGGGTAGGCGTCCCCTAGGTAGGCCTAAGATGAGATGGCTGGACCAAGTCCGAAATCTCACCTCTACCCGTATGCGGATAGCCCCGGATGATTTAGAGTCGATGGCGGAAGATCGGAAAGTGGTGAGAGTCCACTTAAGCTCCCTTAACCCGCGACCCTCATATTGGATAAATGGGTCATTGAAAATGATGTCCCTGCAGCCATGGAAGCACAGTTGGCAATACTTTCCGTAGGTGAAATAAGAGTACCGAAACGCAGTGCGCAGCGCAGTCTTTCTCAATACCATGTGTCTCAATCTGTGACCAAAACAGGCCGCCAATCATTTAAAGACCTATTTGCTAAACTCTTGGTCTGCATGTCACGAGAAGACCGTTATTGCTGCTCCGCTATCATTCAAGGATCTAGATAACTTCAAACAACATCCTGAAGATTTCCCTCACAAAAAAGAAAAGGATTCAAACCAAAAGTCAGTGCAATCTTTTCTACATGTTTTACCCTACTACAAGCTCGACAGAACAACGAATAGCAAAGCAGGTAAATTATCACTACAACACCCGTTATAACAGATTATAATCCCGGTTTTTTATTTCGGATACTTCAGCTACTAATGTCCACGCAATAAAACTGTGAACAACACCAGCATTTGTCGGTCCCTCTGCCCCACAGACCGGCGACGGTAGTCGTGTGCATTTGCCAGGATATTTTTCGATAGTTTCAGAGACACGCGGTGGTGGTTTTGATAGAGGTGGGCATGCACCCATGGGGTGGTATGAATATGTATCCCATTTTCATCGGATTATGGACACATGGAAAAAAGGATTCAAATATTCGTGTTTTCACCAGAGTTGTGTGTATGTGTGTGCATTGTGCAACTGAGATTTGTCCTTGTTTATTCTGATGGCGGTTTTGGGGAGTAGAATTTCCACATCCCCGCCGGATAAATGCAATTGAGCCTTTTGCGCCGCTGTGCACACATTTGATCTGACCGACTGGCTGCCTGGATGGCTGGAATGGACAAGCGAATAGTCCCGCAACGCCAGTCATATCCCCCTTTTTTTTTTGTTGTCTTGCCCGCTCGGAAGGATTTTGTGTTCTTTTTTGTGCTTGTTAAGCTATTTGTATGCGCGCTGTTTTTGAACAACAAACGAACGAGTATTGTGCTCTGTAAAGCTTTTGATCCTGCAAACATTTTATTGCTTTATGTTTGGAAAATAGTTTTCGACAGAGAGAGGGAAAGAGACCTCCCGTTTTTTCGTCTATTGAGAGGATATTCGCTGGTTGGTCCACATTTGCAATTTGTCCCTGCGATATGCAGAGCCGAGTGTGTGTAGAGGAGTAGAGTGCAGTTTGCATTTTAGGAACGTGGGAACGTCCTCCTGCAGGCTCTGAAATCAGGCCACTGGGATGCATTCGCATCTGGGATACGAATTTAATCGCATGCTTTGGAGCTGGACTGCAATCAAGGGGTAGTTGTTGATGTCCAGAGGATTGGTTGGGAGTGGCTGGTGTTTTTTTTTTTTGCATTGATGTGCTTGATGGGGGATCAAAGGATCCCAGCATGAAGGATATGCTCTGTTGATTGGGATTTGAAATACAGACTGCTGACAGACAAAATTGGTTCGCGAGAGCAAATATTGTGCCAGACTTACATATTTGCTAGCAATTATTGCATTCCCAGGTGTGCTGCTCATCAGTTTCTACTTCACACAGGGATGGGATTCTGGTTATGTCGACTTTTGGGAGAAAAATGGGAAAACAATTGCACTGAGACCCATTCGAGAGAAAGGCGATTGTACCATCTTAACCGCAATGAGAACGACGCACAAATGGTGAGTAACGCGACTTGACTCAGGAGAACACATTCTCCACATTCGCCAGTTGGATCCCAATGGGATGAATATGGAGGTATCACACCTTGAAAAATTGGAACCGAATCTGCTCCTACATTGAGAAAGTGTTAAAGGTAAAGAAGAAGGAATCGAACATAAATTGGAGCACCTATGGGTAGGAGCGTAGGATAAGTGAAATCGCCCTGAAGTAAGGCAAGAAGCAATTCCGGGGTTGGATTTACTGAAGCTGAAGGTTTCGTTGATAACATCCCGACACATAAGGGGAACATGGCCACCCCTCTGACGATGCATAAAGTGTTTACTTTTCAAAAAAAAAAAAAACATTGAGTCACTTCTGTCCACTCGCAGTGACAACCCATATTCCTTAACATCTGTCACGTCCACTCACTCACCGGGACCATGTAGTCGTTCTATTCTTATCATTATTTGTTAACAAACACCATAACCATCCCAACTGAATCCATTAATCTCCCTTCACTTTCACACTCTCGCTCTCTTCATAGATTTCGACTTCAATTTATCTGCCTTAATGCGACAATGAACATCGAAACACGGCCTCTAATCCCTTCATCATATCGCCCGTACAGATCCATCAAACTCGACTAGTGACTCCCTGTTGAAGGAACAACAAAAGCCTAATTAACCATTTAAGACACTGAAACATGCAATTGACTGCCAGCGAGAAAAATTATAAAACAGTTGTGCATCCCCGGATTAACGTCTGAAAATGGATTTCAAATTACTTCCACATTTCGACGTGTATTTCAAGAAGCAAACACCACATGGCATGGAGAAGCATATGCAACAAGCCAAAAACCGTGTACCTTGACGTACACCCTGTACACACACTTGCGCCAAGGTTGTCTCAACGCCTGTCATAACATCCAATGGATGTGCGCTCCGATATTAAGTAGTGCACTTAGCTCCCTCGGATGTAGGAAGCATGGTATAACGCCCCCCCTTCCACAGACCAAATAACACTCCGTATCTAAAGGAACCGTCAGTTGAATTAAGCCTCGGAGATTACGATTGATTGAAGGAAATCTCCTTGTGTGCATCTGTAAATGGAATAGAGCTCCACATCGTAGATGCACACACAGCCCATAAAATTCCACAAAAAAAAAATAAATCTTTTCCACTTTTCGTTCGCCGTATCTTAAGTTTATGAATGATGTGCACAGGAGGATGCAGCAGCGCAGTGGCTATAGACGATACAAAGCCACTCACCATTCGACGGGTGATCAGACATGAACACGAAATAGAAATTGTATCTGGAGCTAGTGTATGTCAGGGTACACATTACACAAATCCAAACTCCCGATGTGTGTCGGTTTCTTTATCTTCGAATAGCCAAGGGAATCGAATCGAACTGTTGGTCTACTATTAATAAAGCGCACACTGGGGAGCTGGGGCGGAGGTTAGTTTATTTTAAAAAGCAGCTAGAGCAGATAAATAGCCGGGGCTAGGATGTTTAATTTATTACCTTTTGACCGAACTGGAGGAGGATTACGCTGGGGATACTCGGTGCCATCCGGGAAGGGCACATCTGCGTTTTTGGTATGGGGATTACCAGTTTATTTCTTCGACAAATGGTTTTGCTTAATCCTTTCCACGAAATATTTTTTGTATGACGATGCAGGTGATGGTACTGAGAGAGAGAGAGTTGGAGATTTCGAGGGCAATTAAGGAGGTAATTCCTCAATAAACAATTATTTATGGATTCAAGATCTGTTCGGTGGAAAACAGCAGGCAAATGTGTCAGAGAAACATTGGATGCACGTGTGATAATTTATCATAGCCTGTGATGGAAACAGTGGTGAAATGTCTTCTTCCAATGTGGCGAAGTCTTAAAATCCTTAGATCGCAGAAGGATAATACAAGGTGACGCAAAAGTCTTCACCCTATCGGAAGATGCTATAGTTTTTGCAAACGGCGGCAAATGTGAATTTTACTTTGACAGTAAAGAAATGCAGGACACACGTCAATAAGACATGAATCCCTATACTCCTAAACAACGCGGGATAACTGTTTCGATTTTTTTGCGGAATAATTCGTCGATGGTGTTGGCGCAACGTGAATTTCGGCGCAGATTTCCCGGTCGTCCGACACTAACTGGGCAAACACTACGACGTTTAGCCGCTCGCCTAGGTGAGTATGGGACAACACGAGATGCTGTCAGGTCTGGCCGGCCCCGGAACAATGCGTTCTGCTGAGAGCATCGCAGCTGTGGCTAAAGATGTCGCAGAGGAACCCGGAGACGACGTGCCAACTCTATCGCTTAGCAGCACTGTTAGCCCTTAAATCCTTTACAGTGGGTCCAAGGACATTGACATCTAAAAGCACCTTAGAATGGCTGAGGAAATTCATTTCCGAGACTGAGGCACCTTGGGCCAATGCCCAACTAAAAGTCGTCGGGAAGAAGGATGTGCTCAGCCTCACAAGACCAAGAGGTCGCATCCTACTTACGGGGCCTTACCTCCCGAAGGACAGGATAGAGTGGAACCTCAGATTGCTAAACCCAGAACTGAATAGCAAAAACTGGGAAGTGGAGGAGATGGGAAGGCATACTGACGCTGGTATGGAAGTCACCGTACTGCTTGACCACCAGTCAATACCCCTACTCCGCAGCCACAACTACAAGGTCCGCGTGGGGATAACACGCTGTAAGATGAGACCTGTTGCAGGGTTTACCCGGCAAAGCAAGAAGAAGGGGCCTAGCCATGATGAAGATAGTACAAATAAATCTTCATCACAGTAAGGCGGCTAGCGCCAACCTTGTTTTCCTGATGGGAGGCAAGGATATTGACATCGCCCTGGTGCAGGAGCCTTGGATTTCCCGAGGCAAAATCATGGGACTTAACTCTAAATATCTGATAACGTACAATATCGATCCACTGAGTGACGAACGTAAGATTAGAACTTGCATTGTAGCCAAAAAACAGATGAAACTTTTTCTTTTGTCTTCCTACAGTAGTAATGACCAAACAGTGGTAAAGTACGAGAGGCGAGGGAAACCCCCGATCGCAATAGCATCGGTTTACATGCCGTATGAGTCCACGGATGGACCACCATGCGAGCGGACGAGATCACTGGCTCAGATGACCAAGGCAAAGAAGTGGGACCTCCTCATGGGATGTGATGCAAACTCCCATCACTCTCAATGGGGTAGTACCAACATCAATTCATGAGGTGAGTCTCTTTTTGAATTTATAATAGAACATAACCTATTAGTTGCGAATAGAGGGAATGAACCCACCTTCATAACTAAGAATAGACAAGAGGTATTAGATATCACACTAACGAACAATTCAGAAACACTCTCTGTGAGCCGGTGGAAAGTCTCCACAGACATATCATTCTCCGACCACAAAATTATAGAGTTTGAAATACATGAACCGTCAGCCCCACTGGCGAGGTATAGAAATCCCAGGAACACTAACTGGGAACGTTTCGCTAGTGAAGTGGCGAAGGAAGAGACAAAGTTAATAGAACTCAAAAGTCGAACACCGATGGAAATCGACGCCGCTGCGGAAACATTGGGTAACACTCTGCTTAAGGCATACACTATGGCATGCCCTCTTAAGACAAAACGTTTTAAAAAGTTTCCGCCATGGTGGAATACGGAGCTCTCGCGCATCAGGAGAGAGACGAGGAAACTCTTTAACGCTGCCAAAAGAACAAAAGCTGATGCTGACTGGGAAAAATACAAAACCAGTCAAAGAAAATTCAAGAGTGCGGTGAACAGTGCTAAACGCACTTCATGGAGAACATTCTGCAATGGCATTGAGTGCACTACCGAATCGGCGAGACTGAGAAAAGTCCTAACTAAGGACCGTTCAGTCCCAATGTATCTAAAAGACGCCAACGGGAACTGGACACAGTCCTCCTCCGAGTCCCTGGCCCTTTTGCTTAACGCACATTTTCCGGGATGCACGATAGGTCAGATTAGGGACCCAGGCGGGGGCACTAACCCACAGAACGTGGTGCCGACAGAGGTGGTGTCTGAGGAGGGAATATTATGGGCAATTGACTCATTCCAACCCTTTAAATCACCGGGTAGTGATGGAATCTCTCCCATCATGCAACAAAAGTCGAAGCACCTAATAGTGCAAACCTTGCAGAGAATCTTTCTAGGCAGTCTCAGATGTGGTCACATACCGAGAGGGTGGAACGAGGTGAAGGTTGTCTTCATACCCAAAGCCGGTAAACCTAGTCATACGACGGCAAAGGACTATAGACCCATAAGTCTAACATCCTTTATCCTAAAGACCTTCGAAAAGATCATCGACGCTCATATACGCAGCAAGCTTGACCACAGGGGCTTATCCTTGGCTCAGCATGCCTACATTAAGGGTATGAGCGTGGAGACCGCTCTGCATGACGTCGTTGACATAATTGAAAAATCCCTACATTATAAAGAATACACGCTCGCCGCATTTCTAGACATTGAGGGTGCCTTCAACAATGTCAAAATATCTGCGGTTAAGAGGGCCTTAGAAAACAGCAATGTTAACGATTCTATTGTAAATCTGCTACACGACTTGCTGAGTAATAGGCACATAAATGCTGAACTAGGAGAAGCTCATTTTAAAATGACTGTCTCCAGAGGTACCCCACAAGGAGGGGTTATATCCCCCCTACTCTGGGTCCTTGTCATTAATGAACTACTTATAAAACTGAAGTACGGCGGCGTAAAGGTGATAGCCTACGCTGATGATGTTGTCCTGCTCGCAACGGGCAGATATCTGGACACTGTCAGTCAGCTCATGCAAGGCGCCCTCAACACGCTTAACGAATGGACTAAACAATGCGTGCTGGGAGTTAACCCACAGAAAACCGAATTAGTACTATTCACCAATAAGAGACGAATACCAGAATTCACACTGCCTAATATTGGAGGGATACCCCTTAAACTATCTGACAGTGCGAAATACCTGGGCCTTATTCTGGACAGGAAACTGAACTGGAATCTTAATGTTAAGGAAAGAATCAAAAAGGCCTCGATCGCTTTTTATACTTGCAGCAGGATTTTTGGGAGGAACTGGGGACCTAAATCCAGTATAATCCTATGGCTATACTCTGCGATTGTTAGACCAATATTAACGTATGGAGGTTTAGTCTGGTGGCAAGCTGCAGCAAAAACCGCTAACCTCAAAGCCTTGACCAAGATACAGAGGCTAGCTTGCATTGGAACGACCAGTGCACTGAGATCAACTCCGACAGCGGGGTTGGAGACAATTCTCAATCTGCTACCCCTCGATCTATACATGCAAGAATCCGCAGCAAAGAGTGCTCTGAGATTAGACCAGTCTGAACTCTGGAGAGCGAGCTCATATGGACACGCCCAGATATTGCACAAGTACCCGGGTACGAGTATTGAATCTGACTATATGATTCCGTACCTGGACTTTATCAAACCGTTCTCTTGCATATTTCCAAGCAGAGAACAGTGGGAGAACAAGGAAATTCCTAATGAGACAAAGTCCATCTTCACGGATGGCTCCAAGATGGACATAGGCACGGGTGCTGGTGTCTTCTCTGAGGAGCTAGGACTCAGCAGTTCAATAAGACTCCCTGACAACAGCAGTGTTTTCCAGGCAGAGGTTCTAGCAGTGACCAGAGCTGCCCGATTGGCGTCAATGGCCACGGTATCACGGGAGGATATCACGATCTTCATAGACAGCCAGGCGGCTATAAAAGCACTAACTGCTACACTAATCAAATCTAAGCTTGTTAAGTGCTGTCGCGAAGAGCTGAGGGTTCTTGGCACGCAGCATAATGTAAAACTCTGCTGGGTCCCTGGCCACAGTGGTATGCCAGGAAACGAGACTGCTGACGAACTGGCTAGAAAGGGATCAGCCCTGGAACCAGACCTAGCGGATGGTACAATTAAACCTCCACTTCGTCATCTGAAGGAAATAATAAGACTAAGATCCTTAACCGAGGCGAATAACAGGTGGAAAACACTAACCACCTGCGAAGTCTCCAGAAGGTTATGGCCAGAATACAATAAGAACAGAACGAATAAGCTACTACATATGGACAGGAAATCCCTGTCATTACTGGTAGGACTTATTACAGGCCACAATATGCTCAGGTATCATGCAAAGAAGCTGCACCTGACTGGGGAAGACCTTTGCAGGGGATGCGGAGACGAGGAGGTGCATGAGGACACTACTCACTTCCTCTGTCACTGCCCAAGCCTCTGCAACATTAGGAAAAGAATATTGGGCAGATACCTCTTCGATAACATCGAGGAGTTGTCTGATGGGTCACTCTCGGATCGAAAAGACTACTCCACTTGACGCGGGCCTCGATCAACCTAGCGGAAATTCGGAAAATTGAACCTAAGGCTATACTGAGGTTCAACAAAAGACTCAATATAACCTCTGATTAAACCATATGGGCCATCACAATAGACCTTATAGGTAGCTGTGCGCATTAGGATGCAGTGTCAGGCATAATGGGAAGTTCTTAATATAAAAAAAAAAACTCAATGGGATGGTCTTGAAGCCTAAAAACCCCATCGTGTGACAGCGCTAAAAAACTGTCACTCATAAATCGACTTCACATCACTGTCTAGCTATTATGTAAAGAAGATCTCTATGAAAATTAATGGGAAAATTCACATGACTTTAACATATGTACATCACCGTCTGGCCATCTTCTCGTGCCATCGATATAAACATTTACGAACCCACTACTACCCCGATATGACTTAATCTGTGCCCATAAAACGAGCCACTAAATGCGAGACAATCCATTAGGACCGTTTACAATACAACCGTCGATAACAAGTGCCATCAAATTTTCGACAACAATTTTCCATCTCTCATCCATGTTTCCTTGGAATTCCGCATTTTAACGGCCCTCGCTCCTTTATGATCCACACCACTCATCCCCATTCAGCTCCATCCCATCGCCATTATAAAGGCTGTCAACAATTTGATTTAGTTACGACAACATTAGCCTTACAAGCCACCACTGCACTCATCAACGTCATTTCTCTTTTTTAGTGTCGAATTGCAGTTCGATTTGACGACTATGCATCTCCAACGACATCGTTGTACCTTAAATGTCTATATTTTGCTCAAGTGTCGTCGTCATTCCCAAGTGGCGACACCACCGGATTTAACAATTCTTCGAGGCTATCATCAACCAGAGTCGTTATCATCATCGTCATCGTGAATAACTTGAAGACGACATCAACAAAACTATTGAATCAATAAATTTTAAGATTCCCCGTCCGAGTACCCGACTTTGTTTCACTGCGGAACCGTACCGGTTCCAAGGGCATAAAGATGCATCCACCGAACGAACGTTCATCATAAATTTTGTCGAGATGGAGCACACGCACCTACACATCGAAAACGAGATCTTAATTGTTGATGGCACTTTTATCGCCTCGCCAAAGTGGAAGCTCCGAGAGTCTCTTTGTCGTTCGCGTTGGATAGTAAAACTTCACATCCTCTTCTCGGAGTCAAATTAGCCATAGCTCGGGTATACCTACTCCTGCGATGCAGTCAGTCCACATGCAGTTGTAAAGTTTTACGACCCACAAATCTGATGATACAAAACCAGCGCTCACCTCTGACAGTCCATGCCGCCATGGAAGACAGAATTTATTGATCCGATTTGACGGTTACGGCTAAATTAGCGCAATTACCTTGGTGTAGACTGTCTCGAAGGTGGTACCCATGGCACGCCATCATCTTGGCGCGTCATCATCCCAGTTGCCTCGTCATGTTTGACAATTCTAGGAATTCCATCTGGGCATTGCTGTGCCGGAGTGGTGACTAAGCTCTGTCCAGAATTTATTTGACCAACAATGCGATTGTATGGGGGGAAAGACTGTCAGATTTTCTGCCCGCCAAGGTACGGGTGCTAATTTGTGTGCCAATGACGATGGTGATTATGGGGATGATCGACCGACGACATTCCGACATGGGATTTAGATTGTGGGTTCGGGGAAACAATATCGAATGCTGAGAACTGGGATTTTGTCCCACCACTGGCGGTGGAGGTATGGTTATTAATTTTGTGTCACATTTGTTATTGAAAATGGTCCACACGCGGCGGTTGCAATAGCTTTGCCGCGGGGGATATTAATGATGTCGTGCGGGGGGATGCTAAACCGCGGGACATTTGTTTGGTGAATTTCCGAATAAAAACTAAAATTTCAATTTTGTTGAATAATTTTCAAATTATTTCGGCGACTGATGAACGAAACGTGCCACAGTGTCGTGATCGGAATGGAATGTCGCTCTGCTGAATATTGGCCAGTGTTCAGTGTTTACCGCAATTTGATTGATTTGGGAATTTTGCAGAAAGGGAAAATGCAACACAAGTCAAAATTGATTCAACAGTCTCCTCTGCTTGACTGATTTTTTGCGATTCAGTATCAGCCCGAAATTGCTATCAGTATCCTAAGCCTATGCATATCGATTGAGATGGTCTTTCACTTGCTAAGGACTGTAATACACACGACACTCTCTCTTCAATTTATGATCTGCTCGAGCACTGCGGTCTCTCACAGAGAATTATTGGGCCAACACAACTTGTTCACTCCAGAGCCTATCAAGAGGCCCGACAGCTTCTCAGGGTGCAGCCAATGCAGTCGGTGAGAGAAGTTCACTGGCCAGAGTCCGTTTTCTCACATGTGCGTCAGAGGGACATACATTCTGTGACAATATGCAGAGAGCTTTCATCATCTTCTAAGCATAGTCTGAGGGAATGGTCCGGTGATACTTGAAGTCTGCATTGTGGCCGGGAACTAAGTATTATGAGACATTTATAACCAATGTTAACTTGTACTGACGGTAAGCCGAAGAGAACTTTGAGAGAAGCCGTAGAGGTGAAACGCAAACGGTCCCTTAAGCAGACTCCTGCTAGGCGTTGAACCCCTATTTGTTTTTGTCCAACAGTCCAGTATACTCCGATGTAGGTTAAGGAAGGTCTGACATACAAGATGTAACTTTGAAGCGACATAGACTGAGTAAGTAAATAGACACAGCCACCACTGGGAACTATACCCTAGGTGCCACTCCGACTAATGAAACCATTTGGAGCTCTTAACAAAGCTGAGGATACTTTTAACTTCAGTATGCGATAATTCGCCCAAATTGTCGAAGTGGTAGGCTCCTAGATAGAGCTTCCTTCTTTGGGACAGAGCAGGGCATGTCCAGAAAAAATTGAGAATCGTTTCCTCCTCCGCTTCGTCCCTGCAACTCCTGCAAAAGTAATTTGCAAAGAGGCTCATTCTTTTGGCATAAAGGCCAATGGGACAGTGACCGGTGAGAACACCGATAACAATGCTAATCAGCGACCTTTTAAGCAAGACGAGACTTTCAAATCGTGTAACGCTTAGCATAGGCCATATCTCTCCGGAAGTGCGGCATGTGGTGCCGTTCCTCCATCTTTGGTTTGTCTTGCTGATCGCGTCGTACTCTAAGACTAATTTACATGTAGCGAGTGCCATTCCCAGATTCCTTTGTTCTGGGAGGATCTCTAGAGTAGTACCACATTTGGCGAGTTCGTCGGCCTTACAATTCCCTGGAATGTCCGGGTTCCCAACATAGGTGCATATTAAAATGTTCTGCCATCTCAGTGAGAGACGAGCGACAATCTAAGGTAGATTTTGATGTATATGTTACTGATTCCTGATAGCAGCTATAGGTATAAATTGTCGGTACACCAAAACCCTCTCTTTTCTCGGTTTTCGAACCGTCGGTATAGATGTAAACGGAGTTCTCGTCTATGGCAACATCATTCTCCCACTCCCATCGGGAGGGGATTGACGTCCGGAAGTTGAGGTTGAAGTTCAATTTAGACGGTGTGTAGTCGGCGTTTAACGGAATGAATGTTAAGGGATCCAAGAGCGAGGAGTGGCCAATATGGTTGTTTGACCGTCAGTCTGAGGGCTGCGCTAGCAGCTGAATGTTTGCCAAAAATATCCAAAGGAATCAGATGTAGGAGCATGTGGAATGCCGCGGATAGTGTGGTTCTTAGTGCTCCGCTTATGCATATGCATGCTGATCTTTGCACTTTTTCTAATAGATTGCAGTGTCAGACTTTTTCTAAGGCCGTCCAGCAGGAGATTACACCATACATAAGTATAGGTCTGATAACGGACACGTAGAGCCAGTGCGTAGTATGAGGTTGCAGGCTATATTTTTTACCAATGGCTTTTCTGCGTCAACGTGAGCAATGAGTTGGAAGCCTGATATTGAAAGAGCGTGTTATTCAACGCTCTTACTTGATGGTATTACATGAGATCAGAGGCAAGTATGTACTACATACGCTTAAGACTTCGAGTCCAAGTGCCTTTGTGTCTGATTGTACAAAAAAAAGTCGAATACCAAAATCATCCAGAAAAGTTACATCTCCCTCCGCAGTAATATGTTTCACCTAATGCATCTCGTAGAATCTATTACAGGACATAATACTCTGTGATACTGCGAAAAAGATACAGTTTTGTGAGAACGACCTTTGCAGTGGTTGCTGAGACAAGGAAATCAATGAGACACACAACTCACTGTCTGTACCACTGCTTCTCAGACATAAAACTAAGCGACATTCGTAAAGACATCCACATGTTCATCAAACCTTTAAGGTACTTCGCAACCCAAGAGCTATAAGAGAGTACTTTAGGGAGACGGCAAGGAATATTGCGGACAACACAATCGGTCTTTACTGACTGGACTGTGGCACAGAAGGTTCTCTATCCCCTCGTCAACTCGTTTACCCAACCTTTTCTAAGGATCAACGACTTTTCACGTACCATCTGCCCTTGCACTCTGTTCTGTTCTGGCTCTTCAATTGATAAACCCTTTCAATGATAACGTCGACACAACAAGTCCATTTAAGAAAACCCACCACCAAGTATCACCCGATAAAGAGGAACACTGTCCAGCATTAATCCTTAGCACCTCTTCTTCTACGGTTCGTTTTGTTCTCGTTTGAACTAAATTGTTCAACCACAGTGGTGTTGCGTACTTCGTTCTGCATCTCACACGCACAACCTCCTCCAATTCCCACACCACTGGCACTCAATCACGAACAAAAATCTGGAAAATTTATTGGTCTCACCTTTTGACACAGATTTTCGTGAAAACGAACAAAGATTTCCAGTTGGTGCGGGACACGCGGACTAATTAAACGAATTGAATATGCAAATCGGGAAATGGATTAAAAAAGAAAAAAATTCCCAAGTCACTCGGTGTTCCCCTCCCCGATGATGACCAGCTACGACCAACGAAGACGAAGACAGACAACGACAACTGGCCACTTGACTTTGGAGTGCTATTAACTTTTATCGCCTCGCACTTATTTCTAAGATTACCAATGACGCGGACAGGTATCTGGAACTTCACACAGCATCCCAGGACGGTGTGCGTGTGTGAACTGATGGTGGATTTGTTCGCCGGTAATCTGTGATAAATGCGAGATTACAAGACTTGCCATCGCGAAGCCAGACCTTTTCATATGGAAAATGGAAATCTTAATGAAAATGGCTGCTTAACGTGGTGTTAAATGCGAATGCCAGTGACATTGCGTCTCCCAAAACGTGTTTAGATAGGAGGAATGGAAAACTGGAATTGGACTTTTGTTTGAAGGTCTCCTCTGGATGGCCCTCTTTGGGAATTAATTCGACCGTTTAAATTATCGCGAGACAATTTGGACATAATTGCTGTGAAATTGATAGACGACCGCGCGAAGAGGTCAACCGGAATGCCACACAAGAAGTGGAAAATTTGAATGCAAATGAGCTGTGACAGGTAGCTGGCGAACCGAGTTAAACAATTTTGGAGGGTTACGTCTTGAATGCGGATTTCATCAACAGATGGCAGTTGTGATGGGTAAGCAATTTAGTTTTAAGCCAAATTCTTCTATGAATACGATCATCACCTCCGATGTAGCACGCAGGAAACGTTTTCGTAAAATGCATATGGGGAAAGCCAACCGATTTAAGCAGGAAATAGGATTCCATACAAAGTAGTAGGATCGTTAGTGCGGATACTAGTACTAGGATACTTGTGCGGATGTGTAAGTGTAGCCGTATTGCTTCTAACTTCCGCCCAGAGATTGGTGCGGCTTGGCAGAAGAGCCACTGAAGGTGAAAAACATTCTTCGTCTTCGGTCCTCCCTGTAGGCGCCCGTAGGAAATGGCAGCAGTTTGTTAGATAAATGTCAGATTTGCCAGTCTCAATAGCGCGGAGTGGTTATCAAGATCGAGGGAAAAATCCCAAGTCCCGGAGTCTGACTTGGGAAATGAAATGAGAGGAATGGCAAAAGGGCGCTGTCATCCGAAGGGGACTATAGTGTATATAGACGGTTTACACATCAATGGAGAATCGGCAGCCAGGGTTTACTGCTGAACGCTATCTTACTATCCATCTGGCACAGATTTTGACTGTGTTTCAGTCTGCAATTTCGCGTGCTTAGTACTGGAACTCTAGATAACAGCTTTTATATCTGTTCAGACAGTCAAGCAGCCTTAAAGGAAACCCAAGAATAAACTCGTAGTTGATGATTCCATCACTAATCCATCACTTCTAATTCGCCCCTCTATCTATGGCGAAACCATTTAGTTTTCACAAGAAGTAAAGCACCTTGGCGTTATCCTGGACAGCAAATTGTCCTGGAACCCCCAAATCGACCGGACTGTTGAAAAAGCCACGCGAGCACTGTGGACCTATCACCGCATCTGTGGCAAAAAAAGGGGAACAAAGTCCCAAAATCATGCTCCAAATCTACACCTTGATCGTCAGACCCACTCTGGCCTAGTTGGCAATAGTCTGGTAGACAAAGACAAATGAGGCCATCACAGCCGAGAAATTGGAACGGGTTCAACGCCTAGCTTAATTTTGCATGGTGGGTTGCCTGCCCTCCACCGCTCGCTTAACGCCATTGTCGGTCTACCGCCAGTTCGAGTCCATATCCAAACCCAGACCTCCGAACATCTACCTGACGGTCACCTTAACATGCTTTCCTCCCTGCTCCAAAGCAGCGAGTTCAGCATGCCGATGGATAACATTCGCCCAAAGTACTGCTCCAAAGGAAAGTATTCATCAGTCATCCCCCCACCTGACGACTGGGAAAATTCAAACCATATCCTTCATAGGACGACTAAGTATGATATACGGACTGCTCTAAAATGGACAATGGATCTGGGGCTGGAATATTCGGAGAGTCATCTAGCTCTAACACATCGGTCACCCTAGGCACATGCTTATCGATCTTCCAGGCAGAAATATTTGCCTAACATCAGTGCACAAGCTTAAACTTGCTCTCTAATTTCCATAGCAAAACCATTTCTATCTTTTCTGACTTCAAGCTGCCCTGAAAGGACTGAACTCAGCCACGATAAAATCGAAACTCGTCCTAGAGACAGTCAAATTGCTTCTAGAACTGGGGAAATACCACTTGGTAATACTACACTGGATCCCTGCCCACAAAGGCCACACCGGCAATGAAACAGCAGACTCCCTGGGCAAGATAGGTGCAACAACCACCCTCACTGGTCCCGAACCAGCCTGTGGAGTTAACAAAGTCATGCAGACTGTTCTTGGAGAGGGTTGAAAGCTCTCTTCACATTGTCCCGCCCTTATTAATGCGAGAAAGCGGACCCTAGACAGAGAACTCGTGTCATCAACGGGGCCGCTTGCCACGCTCCACCCAGAGAGGCTGATTAGCTTCCTGACATCCTCTGAAGCAGACAAACTGCTCTTAACACATGGGACAGCACAATAGGCTTCTATATGAGACCGCAGTTCTAGAGTGGACAAACCGTTCCCCACTTATAATAATAATAATTCCATAACAAGGAAAAACTCAACACCCTAGCAAGCATAGCCCGGGTCAACCTCCTCTGCGGGCATATTCAGATCCCTGCTGTCGTCTACTGTTCACCGGACTAGGGCTTGTAACATCCAGTACTTGCTCGGGATGTAAAGAAGAGGAGCAGAGTGTCAAATATTTCTTTTGCGATTGCCCCGCAACAGGATTGAGACACAAAAACCTGAAAAGACACATTCTGCCCGGGCTGAGCTCTCTGCTTTACTTACCCCTTTTTTTCTTCAACTGTTTTCTATAGAGGGAAACGGGCCCAAACGCTAGGCTACATGACGAGGTTCTTCTGAATATAACCCTCGCCAACCAACCAAAGAAGTATCTGGAACAGTGCCCAGCAGTGAAAGGCTGGGAAAAAAACAAGTCCTAACGAACTTCAGTAGGTGGGCCTTAATGCCTGAAACACAATTCAGCGTTAGTGCTACCGTTGAATGACGTTTAATGTTCAACCAAAGGAATTCAAAGGCACAAGCCCACAATCTTGCTTCGTGCTACCATTCTACGTTTGAGAGCGAAAGAGAGTAGAGAGGGAAACGTAATAATACGTAATGACGGGCTCTCTCAGAAGAAAAGTTCAACTGGGTTGAACTTTTGTTGCGTTCTGACACTTTGCATCGCAGATTTTTTTTTTGTTTGAGAATATTTGTGTGGGATTTTGTGCAAACAGCTGATAAATTTGAGTATTTCAATTCAACGCGTCTGTGAAGCACTTCCAACGTGACGGGAAAACGGTAGCACCAACGCAGAATTGTGTTTCAGGCATAACTCACTAGCCGGAAACACATAACCAAAAAAAAATTGTAAAAAACTATAACAGCAAGGGAACGAACGACGTGAACCCGAAGCAGTCTTAGAGCAATTTCTACTCGGTTCAACCTTTAGATTGAAAAAAAAAAGTTCAAAGAGACTGTAGCTACTTTTAGCAATCGACAATAAGGAGGCAGACAAGAGTCTTTCTAACATTAGGTTTCCACCTTCCATAGATCCCTTCCAACATACGTCCCAAGCCAACCCATCCCTGCAGTTTCGAAGATTAAAGGAGGGGAACACAACGGACTCGAGAGAGGCCTAAGTCAAGAGCCTTCCGCTCACCCTCATATATCATACCATACCAACATTTGAAAAAATCCTAGAGAGGAGGAAGGGACTCTCACTAGCTAAAAAAAATGCTGTCCAATGATCACCCCTAAGTGTAGCAATGTATTATTTACTTAACATTTTTCTCTACCGACCGATTAGAGGATATCTCATTTTTAATTTAAGGTCCCACAAGGCAGTGTACTAGCACCCCTACTCTACGACGGATGCGATTTAGTTTACAGTGTTCTAAGAACATTAAACCTTCTTCCAAAAACCGCAACTACAACCCAAACCAATTAGATCTGAGGACACTACCCCCCGATTCACAATAATTGCAACTTTCATTCGGTATTTCTCGGAAAACACTCACCAATCCAATCCAAACCACCAGCCATCATGCAATATCACAATTAAACTCGACCAAAAACTGGCAACAAACTATGAATGGCTCACAATAAAACCATAGATGCATGTCAAAACCTCAAAAAAACAAGCGAAAAACCAAAACCTTCACCATCTGCAATAGAAACCGCAATTAAAAGAAAATTAAAGCAATTACCTGAAAAGAAACCCGACCCGGCACACACACCGCGCCAACCCATGCCACCACTAGATACTTTGTTCCACTGACGGTACAGTATCGCTTGGGTTATTCAATGGACACATTTCTGATACATGCTTCGTGACCGCATAAATCACACAAAAGCGAAATTATGGCAGGTTGGCTGCCTTCCTTCCTTCCTTCCTGCTGGCTTCCTTCGCGGGGCAAGTCACCTTGACAAGCTGTCAAAAAGCCAACCGCCATATATTGCTTTATTTTTGGTTCTCATTGCCGCCACCCTCTGGCTCTCTGGATTATTGTCCCGCAATTACGTTCAATTCAAAAAAAAAAAAGTGAAACACCGTACGGTGCCAAGGTGGATTCGTTCGTTCCTCCTTGTGACATTTATTATTTCGAAAATGTCTCCTTGGTGACGTGTCGCCGGTTGAATTTCAGATGGTTCTGGTGATGGTGGTGTTGGTCAGAAGTAATTCAATTAATTTAGAGCGAAGCTGTTACACAGCTAAAAAGGGGCCACTCACCTCCCATGGGGGGGAGGGAGGCGAGAGCAATTTTTTTGCCATTCAAATGCAATTTCGTTGAAATTACACATCGCATGGTCGACACAACCCTCAATGAATGGCCGACAAATTGACAACACGCGAGAGAAGCAATAAGGATTCTTTAATGCCCGTAGGGGTTGCTATTGCTGTTCGAGGGTAGAAGTAATCATAATTTTCCTCAAGTTTTCCCATATTTTTCCTCGCATTTGCGTGCACTTTTGTGTACCTTTCGTGGCGAGAGAAATGAGAAGATGTCTTGTGATGACATTGAAATTGAAATCTTTCCTACCCTGCTCGCCGACTGCATGGAAGGGATGGAAATTTCGGAGGTCGCAACCCTCTAATGCGTAATGGCGGTTATAACGAGCACATGCTGTAGACAGTACACACACACCGGTCTTGGAACATGATAATCAACGGGATAGTTAATGCGCACTTTGTTGTTGTTGTTGTTATGAATGGAGTGTGGAATAATTGCCCATATGTGCACTTTTATCAGGACAACCCCAGGAAATGAGAAGACAAAAATATAAATGTGCCCTCCTTCCGAGCATTTGTTGCACTCACTTAGATGATATGACTGTCAAAAACGTCCTCCTTTTGCATGGGTATGGCTTGAACTTTCAGTAGCCAAAGAATGTGTGTGCACATATCTCGAATTACAACGGGAAGAAAGAGAGGTAAGACGGGGCAGTATTCAAAGCCCAGTTCAGAACTAAGAACGAGGGCTCATCTTAAAATATTGAAAGTCGTAAGCTGTTCATAAACTTTCCTACACGTCCCTGGTATTTTTGGTTATATAAGCAAGCTGTATTTTTATTTAAAAACTTGCCACTAGGCTAGTAGTCCTCATCCAGGGCTCAATCTCTGTGAAAAGTATAAAGAAATAGGTATACCAAAGCTAGACGAAATGTCTGCGCCTTTTACCAGAGAGTAAAAGACGACCACGCCATGAGCTTTAAATGGCTTCAATCCCATCCACTACCTCATTGTTGGCGTGTCGATGACCCCATGATAATTGTTTACTAACCCAGGTACTCTAAGACAAGCTGAGCTTCCGATGCCTAGATGTCCTAAATACGACATTAAATCGAGTCGGCCAGTTTTCCCGCTGAAAAAGGAAAGGAGGACATTATGGCAGGACAGTTGACAAGCACCGAGAATACGACACGACATATAGAAACGGACTTAGACTATTTGGGCGGAACGACACTATAGGAAGCACATGGTTTGCTTATCTTAATATTCATGTAGGTAAAATGGGACGTGGCTATTTCCTAATCATCAAATACTCAATCACATTGTCGTTTCGATTGACGCAATGCCTTCAGTAATTAAATTGTCCAAACCTTCCAAGGGGCGAACATTGACTCGAATCACTCCGCTTTTGCATCCAAGGTGCGCCGGATCGAAGAGGAACTACTGTGAGAAAACACAAGGTCGACAGGTTATATTCTCAAGAGACCGACAACATTTTCGCTGAACTGAAGATCACGAGATCTCTTAACAACGCCTATGATATCAGCATCAAACGCCGAAGACCAGTGGCAACGCAGTCAACATGGCCTTAGAAAAACACCACTGATGTGCTCGGTTTCACAAGAGCGGAACCTTGAAAACTGCACATGCAGCAAATCAAGAGGCATATCAAGCGTCGCTGCAAAGACGGATCCTCAAGAAAGGTGACCCCCTGAACTGCGCCAACTACAGAGGCATCAGTCTTCTTGACATCGCCTATAAGATATTATCCGCCGTGTTATGTGAATGCCTGAAGACGTTCGACAACAACCTGATCGGTCCATATCCGTGTGCCTTCAGGCCGGGAAAGTCGACTATCGATCATACTACGGGACATCTTAGAGAAAACTCAGGAGCTTCAAATCGATACCCACCATCTTTTCATCGATTTTAAGGCCTCGTATGACAACATTCATAGAGATGAGCTATACAGAGTCATGATTTGTTTTGCCATCCCTGCCAACCTCGTCTGTTTGTGCAGGATGACGATGGAGAATGCACGCTGCTCCATCAAGACCGGTCAAGACCTCACCAACCTTTGATGTCAAAAAAGGATTTAAAGAAATCAACGCATGACACTTCTTTAACATTGTTCTTGAAAGAGTTGTGCAAAACTCACGCGCCAACACCAGAGGCACACTCTCTCAAAAGTCCATCCAATTAAACGAAGAATAACTCTTAGCAATCGCTGCTTCTTCGGGCTTAGAAGGCAACTGAGTAGCAAAGCTGTCTTTCGAACAACTAAGGTGACCCTGTATAAGAGCTTGATCGTCCCAGTCCTGCTCTACGGCGCAGAGGCATGGACTTTGTCAAATTCGGATGAGGTTACTCTTGGCGGTTTCGAGAGAAAAATTCTTCGGCTGATTATCGGTCCCGTCTGCATAGACGGTGAATGGACGAGGAGCTACAACGTCGAACTGTATGGGCTGTACGGCGGCGTCGACCTTGTCAGAAAAATAAAGCTCCAACGACTGAGGTGGCTGGGTCACCAATGCTCCGGCCCGGAAAACCTTCAGATCGACATCCGAGGGACGGCGCAGTAGAGGAAGACCGCGTGGTACACGCAAGTGGAAGGGGATCTTAACCAACTTTGCGTGCGAAACTGGAGGCAACTGGGTAAAAATCGAGCTGGCTGCAGACGCTTGTTGGTTGAGGCCTAGATCCAACCCGGACTATAAAGCAACTTTAAATACACCGGCTGCCGGCTTACAGGTGAAATTATTTAAGGCACCTGGAGATAACTTGGCAGAGTGCATACACCAATCCATACCAAACATTTTGTCTGACGAGTTAAAGCCTGATAAGATTCAGCACAGTTTCCCCGATCAGTATAAAAGGAGATTCTCTTAACCGAGTCAACTATGAACAGAGATGATTATGTGAATGTCTAATGCCTTGACAGTGTAGCTTTAGGGCAGAAAACTCTACCCCATATAAAATATACAAACTACTGTAGATCTTGAAGAAAAATCAGGAGTTACAAAACGAAAGCCATCACCATTTTATGGCTGTCTAGGACGTGTATGACAGCGTTTATATGTAGAAACAAACTACATATACCGACCGAGCAACGCCTAGTTTTTGGGACCCTTTTCAAATTCGTCCGTTTCGGCAAAATCACATAGGAGACTGCTGAATCACGATCTTACTAAGATTTGAAATGTCACTTAGAAAACCAGCAATAATCTTCTGAAAGGATCTGGTAATAGTGCAGCAAAATTTCTTTTCAACTTGGGAGGCAGGAACAAAAAGGGGATCGTTTGTCTTGAAATCGATTACAAAACAAAGCATCTCCTCGGATCAGACTGCGTATACTGTAAGTAACCATGTTGTAAGAGCAGACTCAATCCAATCTCTTTGCCTGGTCGAAACTTAGCGCGTTGGAAAAAATTCACAAAAAAATTGGCTAGGCATCACTTTTTTCATACGAAGCCCCGCCTAAGTCCTAAGTCAGCCATATTATAGGTTCCGGTTGACTAAATTGAAAAAAAAAAAGAGCAATACCGAAGCAACACGATGAGGTAATTGTTTCGTGCTTTCAAGAAATACCTCAAATTAGTCATACTCCTGGCAATGCATACAATCTCACTGTAGCCATCCCATCATTATGCTGCAACTGCATCGCGCCAAAAACAGATTTAAACTGAAAAGGCCTAATCAACATAACGACCTTTCTGAGTCAGGTACACAACCGACCGACATTCCCCTTAATTGGCTCTTTATTGTCATTCTATCATGCCATGCGTTCATGTCAATAACATCAATTATCGTCAAAAAAACACACTTCCAGACGGCAGAGGTCTCTTGCCATGACTCACGGTCACGACCGACTGCCTGACAATGAATCATCCTCTGCAGCTTCCGGATTTCAGTTCTTTCTCTTTTCAATCAAACGTTTCCCAATTAGATTGCGTCTTCGATTTATTTCACTTTTTTTTCTGGCCCCCTCCCCGCTTATCTCAAATTGCAATCAATCAATAAAAATGTCATTCCGCTGCTCCCAAAAGCGTTCCCTCAATTCATCCAATTAAACTCCCAAAAGAATGAAAGTAATCTCAATTCGTTCGCCCGCTCGTCCTCTTTTGCAATCCTTATCTTCATCTACCAGTCATTCGATTCAACTGAACAACTGGGAGCAACAAAAAATAAAGGGAACAACATCTGATAAGGAACAAGGAGGAAGAGAGCGAATAAAATTAGTGTAAAACTAACATCCTATTTAGAGAACAATGCATCCCTGGTACACGAAACTATACTCGAGTGTAGCAACTCTCTGGGGAATAACCCACATACCTACCAACTAACCGAACCGACGCAATTTCGGCAAAACCAGGACAAGTCAAATCCCTTTCCACCGTCGTCGGTCGCTCGAGAGGGAAAAAAAAAGTGAAAGTACTGACAAACGACCGACAAAAAACCCATAATAGTGGCAAAGGATTAGGCCTTGTGTGTATACATCTGGGGAGTATACTGGAATTACATCTCGCTACACTGATTTCTAAAGGATCTCTAATTCGATTATAAGGCGGGACGACCGACCCTCCTCAGGCTCAAGCCAACGATGCATGCACAAGAGTAACTCTTATCGCCATATGATACCAGTAGACGCAGGGAAAATTGCAACGCAAACTACGTACAAGGCCTCTCTAAGGCCTTTTGCGTAATCCTGGTGCTTCCAACCCTTCGAATAGCTCTCTTCCGTGATGACTGTGGCTGGTCTTTCGTTTGGCGTTTTTGTAGATTCACTCTCACTCGGTGATCCTTGAAGGGAAATTAATGAAAACGGAATTTTTGAAGGACGATTTTTCATTTTGAGAATTGAAGAGACGCGCGGCGAAATAAATCCGAAATTAATGATGCATCCTTTAAGAAATCCACAGGGAGACGTTGTCGCCGTCCACCGAACGATGATGAGGGCGACACGACACACAGCAGGGTCGAGTTCAGAGTTCGTTGCGAACATTGGGGAATTCAATTTTGAATCGATGATGATGATGTTTTGGAGTGTAATCGAAGTTTATGCCGATGGAGGACTAATAGTGGAAATGGCATGTTTAAGATCGATCCACAGGGATGAGCATTTAGCTTTTAACCTTTTAACCTTTGGTTTTTGAGCCTAGGTATAGCGCCTGCTTTATCTACTTGACCAAGAATATGAGTGAATCCTTCCGCATGTAGGCAAAATTGCACGTATGGATGGTCAAGCGCAGTTCCGAAACAAAACGCTTATAAAGCCGACAATACTCCTTGAATAAGAATCTTTAACGCATTGGAGCTTTTTGACTTGACGGACCAAATATTAACTCAGCCATAAAGGGGGTCCAAGACAACCACTACAACCTCTTCTACAAACTCAACCAGAACATGCATACTCGCTAAGAAACATATTAATGCTTTTTTATGCCCAAATCTTAGCACATACGAATTTAAGGGGGGAAAGGGGTCAAATTGATTAAAAAAGAAGCATGTTGAAATGATTTTGTAATTTATTGATGATTATGAAATTTTTATATGTTATTAAGCCTATGTCTAAGATTATTATGGCAAGTTTTTATAAAGACATTTTTAAAACTGAGCCAGGGGTAGTGGGTTTCTCTACCCGCGTCACCTTCAAAAAATGTTTGATGCGGTAGGCAGGATTACTGGCGATTGCTTCATCGAACATTAAAAAACCGAAAAGATTTCTTTAGTTCATAAGTTTATCTTGGATTTGAACGAAGGAATAAAGAAAATATTCATTTTTGGATTTTTGGTAAAGGTGGAATCAGAAAACTCTGATTTTTGACAGACATCAATCCATATTTTAAATAAAAAATATTAGTTGTTATTAAAAAAAATTGAATTCCTTCGTTCAGATCCGAGTATTGAGTATGTAAAGAAGTGTTAGAAATTTTGGCGAAATCGGTCCAAAAGTTTTCGAGAAATTTTGTCTACCGACTCAAAAACAAAGTTTTGAGACAAACGCGGTCAAAACGAAGTTTGACCAAGAATAAAATAGAGAATCTTTTTTTTTTTAAAACTCACATTGAGTCGCGGATTCCAGCTCCATAAAGCAGCTCTCCTGCAGCGGATGCAATATCCAAAGCATCTTTTTCCCATACAGTAAGACGAACGATGCTAAATCAAACAACACAATAGACAGACCGAGCGCAGTGACGATCAATGTGACCGAGCGCCCAGAGCCAAAATTGTCTATAACTCGAAAAGTTTCAGTCCAAATGACTTGAAATTTTTGGACGATATTCTCTAGTTGTAGTATCAGAAAAAAATCTAAAAAAAAAAAAATCGATTTTTTGGCCCCTTTCCCCCCTTAACAGTTGTTCACTGGAGTGTGCAAACAACCCACTATACTATGGCTCATGAGAAGCCAGCGCCGCCAGAGGAAGTGGACCTACCCATGGGCTGCGACGCCAACGCAATGCATACAAAATGGGAAAGTTCCGAAGTTAATGAAATATGTGAGTCACTTTTTGATTTTCTTTTAACCACTAATCAATCTGTCTGCAAAAAGGGCACGACCCCAACCTTTGTTTTTCCTAGTACGGAAACTTTTAGGGGGTGGGAAGAGGTCCTAGATATCACACTCAAAACCAACAATGACAAGTTTAGGGTCTGGAGCCGCTGTGAGACCTGTCAGATGGATCCTCTACGATTGAGTCTCGAGGTGGAGACCACTAGACCATTTAGAAACCCTAGGAGAGTTAATTGGACCAAGTTTAGCCAAGTCCTTAGAACAAAACTCAAAAACATACCTGACATAAACAACGTATCTGTCGTAGAACTGGAGGCAAAAGAAAGACTTTCGAGAAGGCAATGGAAGTTGCCTACTAAGTCTCATGCCCAGTCAAACGCAGTAAAAAAAAACCCTCCCCCCATAGTGGAACGAAGATCTCTCTAATCTCAGACAGATGACTAGAACGATTTTCAACATTTGTTACAAACATAACTTCTGGCAGCCCTACAAGGGCTGTCTAAGTTTGTACAAGAAAGCCATAAAAACATCCAAGAAGCAGGCCTGGATGGACTATTGTCAATCAATAGAAACCCTTAAGGACTCCGCCAGGTTAAGTGAAGTTCTCTCCAAGGAACACTCTAACTCTTCCTTTTTAAGAAGGTCAGATGGAGGTTGAACAGAATCTTCTGCGGAATCTTCTCTAGAACTCCTAATAAACACACACTTCCCAGAATGCACCGATATAAGTACGGAACCGTATGTTCTCGGTTAACCTGCATCCCACGACAATATCATACTGAAGCTATCCATGAATCTCTGAACGAGCTGGGCATAGACGAATTTATTGGTGAATGGATAGTCTCCAACAAGAATTATTCAGGCAACACCCAACCAAATTCTCCTACAGAGGAACGCCACAGGGTGGCGTCAGGGTGGCTTGCACACAACTCGGGCGAGACAGATTACACAGACAAAACATTGCTGTCCTCATAGATAGCCAAGCCGCTATCAAGGCCATTGACTCGGATACCATATCCTCCAAACTAATGCTATGGTGCCGGAACGAGCTTGCCCGCTTAGGCGAATGGTTCAGGGTCACACTGCTCTGAGTTCCAGGACACAGCGACATAAAAGGAAACGAGCGGGCGAATGAGCTCGCAAGGCAGGTGTCAGTTCTACCCGGCTCACTCGCGGCAAGGGTCCCCACCCCTCTAGGAGTGGTTAAAGGACGGATCCACTCGCACTTCCTGCAGAAGGCCAACCTCCAATGGAGGGGATTAACGAACTGCGCCATATCCAGGAAAATATGGTCGACCTACGATACGACTAGAACAAGGGATCTCCTAAGCAGAACCCGCCCAGATATTGCCAAAATAAGGGAAATAATCACGGGATATTGGCCAATTGGAGACCATGCCGCCAAACTAGGTATTCCATACAACCCCCACTGCCGCAGCTACGGAAATGAAAATGAGGGGGAAACTCTCGTCCACTTCCTCTGGAAATGTCCAGCACTTGCAAGAGCCATACTGCGTGTACCACGTTCAAGCTCAAGATCTACTAAATAAGCTGGGCTTTAAGTGACAGGGAAGGAAGTCCCAATCAAATTGTCCACTTTCCCATCAATCACCGCCTGAAAAGAAGACTGGACGTCCAAAAACGATGAGCAGGACGAGGAGACAATATGGAAATAATACAAGATCACCGAATAGTGATAACTGCCGTGCAATTATGTGATGCTGTAGTCGGACGATCCTACAACAATCCACTGATGCCGAGGTATAACATCGTCAGACTCTCAATTCCGGGACCACACTTCGCAAGGAGTGGAAACCACCAGCAGCCCAATATTCTGTTTATACAAATCGATTGGTGTGCTGTAAAATGAGCACCATCATCGTACTACAAGCGAACCTGCACCGCGCAAAAGGAGCCTTCACTCCTATTAAGTCAAGGAGAACATAAGCCATGGTCTCATTCAGGAACCATGAATTATATGCGGACACATTAAAGGTCCTCTCGCTTGCACCTCAACTTTGATCACGCCAAATAAATGAAGCTAAACAAGTAGGGCAGGCAGTAGGTTAGAGTGGCTGCCTGACAAGGACTTACTTAGATGGACTAGTTCATTGCGCCCAATTTTCTAAAAGCTCTGAGAAACTAAACAATATTTGATCGCTTGTCAAACGTTTTAAGAGCCAGTGCTGGAAGGTCTCCTAGTAGGTGTCAAAAAGATTCCTAAAATCTTACTTTTGAAGAAAAAAAGGACTCATATGCACTCTCCAAATAGAAGGCATCAGCTATATGTACAAATGTAACCCACAAACCTCAACGCCAGAGCTCTAAAAAAAATACTTTCTTTCCTTGAAGGCGAGATATCTAGAACCCAAATCAGACCACAATAACACTTCCCAACATGACCACTTTTTTTCGTAAACCTATTCCACCCCTAATTCATAACCTTTCAAGAAACATGTAGACGTGTATTTCCTCTAATACGCCTATTTAACGAGCTTCAAATTATATCGACGATGTATATTACCAGCACGTGAACATGACCCCTTGGAGTAATAATGACGACCTCTGTCACCCGCCCAAAAAAAGGACTCATGCACAATATTGATCCGAAAGGTATCATTAAAATGAAACCCAAAGTACTGTCTTGGAGTAGGTACACCCAGCACGCACGCTAGTGAGGGCGGTTTTAAATTACAGTAGTTTCCCATTTGGATGTCCTCCAAAGTTTATGGATCAAATAATTAATTCCTTTGATCTGTCGTCATTTGGAATGCAACGTTTCCAACACTGCGACCGTCACTTTAAAAAAAAAAACCATAAATGTCGCCAGAATATATGTATACAGCACCATCCCGCAATTTATTCCATCAAACTTATCCACTTAAACGCATAACGTATGTGTTCTCACAGGATATCCTTGACACACTCGAGTCCTACGCCCGAGAACCCTGCAAACAGAATTAGCTGTGCGGATAAAAATCCGTCACCACAGCCATCAGCACCTCTCACTGCCAAGGGTTGTGGGGGAAAGTTAATAAGGATACGTGCATACATAGGAGGAGGATTCGCTCTCCTGAAGAAAAAGTGTAACTCTAAGGTACGATTGAACCTTAAGAAATCATTTAAGGATACGCTCAAGTTGTATGAGTAAGTGAATGATGGAATCTTAATAAGGCTGTGCATCAACTCGAACTCCTCGGTTTTTTTCTTCTCCGGGGTGTTCTCCGGCTTTCTTTGCAAATGTCAAGATGGAAGAGAATTGACTTTTTTTTTTGTTCAAGTGGCATTTTCAAAGAAAAGGACGAATAAGATGTGCCACCTCAAGTGGCACCTTTACTGTGATGAACTTGTGGAAACACTCTGAGTGTCTGTGTGAGTCAAATGGTGAATTAATTCACGGAACTTTTTTCTTTAGCTTGGGACAGTGGATGGGGGTGAGTTATAAGACTTTGTGAGTGACTCTCAATGGAAAGGGGGTGTTTTGAAGGTTCCATTGATCGTAAAGCTTTTAGGTCGAGTACTGGTATGAGGTAGTTCAAGGAAGCTAAGTTCAAGTCGTTCCTTTGCAACTCTATGTGTTATGTCAGTGTGCTACAGACCGTAACATGGTCGCGAGTTGAACTTCTTAGCTTTGTATCCGATGGAATTCAAAATGTCATGTGCACAAGGTTGTGGTGATTCTCGAAACCGTAGACTTATTTTCTGTTAGAAATGCCAACATACGACGATACAGTGATCATGTTGCCGGAAGGAGATTCTCGCGTTGAGCTCATTGGAAAAGACACTCCCACCCACTATGTGATCCAAGTCAGCATCTATAGTACCATCAGTTTCGCAACGGTTACATATTTTGTGGTACATAATGTCTGACAGCATCCTTAGACTTGGAATGTGTAAAGAAGCGAAAATCCACCTGGAGTTGGCAGTTAAAAGAAAGTGATAGGAAGTCCTGAAATAATTCTCATGAAAAGTACACTCCCTCCGCGACAAAGATGACAAGGCTGAGCCCCGTTTGGCTAGCATTCTCATTCCTATTTTACTAAGGCCAGAAACCCAGAGGAGAGTCATGTTAAACGTAGCTCTTGCTAAAACAATTACTTCCTTACACCGAATTAGATTTTTGCGGTCTAATAAAAAACAAAGGCTACTTTCGATACGCTCTGCAAGATCTGGAAGAGCAGAGCAATCAGCCTGAACATCAAGCTACTGTATTCGGACCGAACTCGAGCTTAAATGAACAACTGTTTGATACAATGGCCTAGGAACGATTATACAGCCAGCGAAGTGGTCACACACCACTAGCAAATCAAGTTATGCACTAAAGATCGATGGAGAGTTGACAGCCGTTGATTAACACGGCGTTGAAAAGTTGATGAGGAATCTTGCAAGTAAGTCAGGATCTGAAAAGTCCTACGATATATTTCTAGAAACAGCACACAATGGCACGTAAGTGTGACAGACGCCCAAAGACCCGCAAAAGGTCAAAGGACATTAGAGAGCCATAATATTTTTTTAATCCAGCCTGGCGCAAATCTTGGTTTCTGAAGAGAAGTTTTTGTGGACTATTTAACAAAATGTGCTTCTGTCTAAAAGAAATTTTATAGACAAGAGTTCCCTGGCTTATTATTCAATCGATTCTACGATGCTCTTGCCAATCTCCCATTTCAGTTCCGAACAACTCCAACGTACCGAATTCAGCATGCCGTTGGATGACATTCCCCCAAAGCACTGCTTCAAACGAAACTACTTAGTAGTCATCTTCCTAAATGATGACTGGGAAAAATTCAAACCCCGTCCTTCAGAGCACGACCAAGTGTGTTCTCTAAAATGGATAGTGGATCTGGGGCTGGTGTATTCCAAAAGACGTCTGGCACTAACATATCGGTTAGTCTAGGAATATAGTCGTCGATCTTTCAGGCAGAAATATTTGCCATTAATCAGTGCATAGGCTTCAACTTGCTCTCTAACTTCCGTGGCAAAACCATCTTCATCTTTTCTGGCAGTCAAGCTGCCCTAAAGTCAATGAACTCAGCCACGATAAAATTAAAACTAGTCCTAGAGAAAGTCAAACTGCCTCTTGAAGTTGGAAATACAACGTGGTCATACTACACTGGATCCCCGCTCACAAGGACCACATCTGGAATGAAACAGCGGAATCTCTAGCCAGATAAGTGCAACAACCCACCTCACTGGTCCCGAAGCAGCCTGTGGAGTAAACAAATCCATTTTACATGAGGAAACAAACCCTGCCCTAATCCAAAAAAAATTGGAAGGGATGTATAGGAGAGAAATGTACCACATACTTTTTCCCCAATCTATCCCAAAAGTAATTTAAGTTTTTTTTTTGAAACTGCCAAGGAACCACCTTAAGATTTTAACCGGTATGCCAAGTGGCCACTGCCGCCTAAACTGGCATCTACACAAGCCGAAGCTGTCACTGGACCCTACCGACAGGCCAACCGCATTTGACACATTCCACCCTGATAAGCTGATTAGACAAACTGCTTGAAAAACATGTGGGACAGCACAATACGCCTCTTGAGACCGCAATTCTAGAGCGCACCAACCGCTCCCAACTAATAATAATAATAAACCATCAAAGGACTTGTGCATTGAAAAAAAACATAGCTGACGCGACAGCTCGAGATGAGTCAGGCCTAGCCTAGCTTCTCGCAACCATTCATGTTGTGCAGGTTACATTTTTCGCACGAATGGAAGGGACCTACAATTTATTGCCGACTCCGAACGGCGAATTGAGAAGCTCTTTCATGACAAATTATACTCCCGGAGGGTTGTCATTCTCCGACGAGAGATGGTGATGCGAAAATTGTCCGGTGGACATGTCTGGGGCTTGAACCAACGCCGCTCACACAGCAACCCAACGCATTAACCACTGAGCCATGACTAGTAAATAAGCTGCAAAAATATTTGCCACATTAACACTCATACTTATATTTTAGAGTCATACATAATGCTAAGTGATAACCATGTAGAATAAATCAGGAAGATGAGTACTGTTGAGGGATCTGGCAACATCGTCATCCGCTGGACGGATTATGCTCAAAATCTAATCAGATCTAAGATTCATGCTCACAAATAAAACAAGAAAATCGCATGATTGTACGTTGTTCCGTTCCCAAGATATCAAAGGAGAAAAAAATTTATTACACACACAGCCACCACTTTGAAAATGGGTGCAAACGATTCCTAGTGCATCGTAATGTGAAGCCCCGTTAAAATCTCGAAACGATTTGTTCGGCAATACTTCCCCTATGCAGGTGGGAAGTAAAAAAAAAATGTTTACATTGGAAATTCTCTATTACAGCCCTTCAAAAGCACAACACAGATACCATGGTCCTGAATAAATAATAATGAACCACCCCCAAGAGCTTATTGTGTTTGTGTCCTCCGAGAAAAAGGACAACACACACCAAGCTCATCAACAAAACTTGAAATTGAAACAAAAAAGGAATTTCCCTCAACGCCCTCTTTATGGAAATGTCTGAAGGACTTATTTTCATATTCACTCGCTATAATCGTTCATTATCCTTTTTTTTTTTATTTGTGTGCGTCGGGAGTCATCATCCTCTGTCATGACTGTCGAATGGGTTAAGTCTGTAATTAGCTTTTCATTCCATAGTTGTGACAGACACACAATGCCCGCGAAGAAAACAAACAAAAGGCTAGACAATAACGCGATTCAGGGAGCGCACAGGCCATCATCGACGGGAATTAATAGGTTTCCACGAAGAATGCCCCCCCATCATCGGCTCCCTTGTTGAGTGAAACCCCTAATCTTGTGTGTTTTTTGGGAAAGAAAAAAAATTTTTGAAAATTTAATTAACGATAAGCGCTTGGTACTGATGGCACAGGGAAACGCTATCGAATGCGGCACGCAATGACCAACTCTCTTTCCTTTGAATGTCAATTCCTTCTCGTCCGTTCTTCAATCAATCTTTTGACCAAAAACAAAAATTCTTTCCAACTATTAATTATGGACTTTAAGTCGCAGACAAGGGAAAGACGAAAGACCGGGGAAAGGGATGGTCTACAAATCCGTTTCACCTGCAACGTTCAGGCGATTAAATCCCATCTCGGAACCATTAGCCCATTAGATGGATCGAATGCTGAAGTCGTTTTTATCATTTCGATAATCACACGCAACGCAGCTGGATCCTGGCAACCGTGGATGAGATTTTGGTTTTTGTGTGTTCTGATTGACTTGAAACGATGAAATAATTAAGATGGAGCAGCACTATTAGCCAAACAATGGCCATAGGGGCAGATGCATGCTCAACTGTTTGTAAAATGTCAATCACAATTATTTTGAGTGATATGGGTTGTAATGGAAAGAATGTAATGACTGCTGATTATGGAAGACCACAGGGTAGATTAGTTAGTTCAGACAAATAGAATATTTTGCAACTTCAACTAGGAGGTGTAACAAGAAACTAAGGTGTAGTCTGTTTTGGAATCTCAAAGGCAGACAACATTGTGATACTTACATATCTCACATCTTTCAATCCACATGCCACAATAGACTCATGCAAGAACGCAGACTGCGAGACAGCTAGAAGTTTGGAAGACGAGAAGAAATAGAAAATAATAAGATAATATCTGTACATACCCCGAACCCTGAGAAGAAAACAAATAATAATGATTAGCTGGCGCGACAGCTCGGGGTGGGCCAAGGCTTAGCTTCTCGTAACCATTCATGTTGTTCGCACGAATGGAAGGGACCTACAATTTATTGCCGACTCCGAACGGCGAATTGAGAAGCTCTTTCATGACAGATTATACTCCCGGAGGCTTGTCATTCTCCGACGAGAGGTGGTGCCGCGACAAATGTTCGGTGTATCTGGCTGGGGCTTGAACCCACGCCGCTCCGTCACCAGTCCAACGCACTAACCACTGACCCACGGCGACCATGGAAACAGAAGACATTATTTCCAGGACATACAAGAACTATCTGATGTTCCAATAAACGATCTTTCCAGGTTCCTGAAGACATCACGATGGCTGGAGACCCAAGTCAACAACGAGCGATAAGGTAGAAGCCCGATAGAGCCGGCACCAACACCCATGGGCATCACAATGGGTCCACAAGGACCTAAATGTAATGAGGTCGAGTGCTTTCTCCCTCATCAACCCAGATATCTACCCAAACGTAAGTCAGTAAGTAAGACCACATATCAATTCCATCATTAAAATGTGACATTTAGACTCTGAATAAGCAAGAGAATATGTAGGAACGACAAGCGACGAATTATACATAGAATCGCGATCAATTGACAGTCACTACCTGCATCAAAATTCGGTAAAGCAATTTTCCACCCTTCAACACCCCACGTGACTAAAATGACAGACGTATCAAAATTCTTAATTTTGTAACAAAAGGAACATTTACTTACTATTTTTAAAAATGTTGTTAAATAAATCAGTAGACTTACCTGAAAAGAAAAAGAAATTGTATTGTTAGTAAAAAATGTGAAAATACAAAAAATATTAAATGGAATGTATACCACAATGACTACAAGGCAGAAACTATGGAAGGGAGAGCTATGGGAATCTGAACTACGATTCCAAGCTGTTCAAAGAAAAAAACTTGAGCACAATTCTATAAATATGTAGAACAACACAGCTGTTGTGACTATCAAGTAGGCTCTACCTCCAAAGGCCCCAAAAGCTCAATCCCCAGTGTGAATAATGCTGAATTTCAAATGGGAGACTTTTCGAAAAAAACAAAACAAAAACACACTTACCACACGTGTATGGATTCATATGGTAATGTCCACCCTCGAAGCAGTTTTATTTAAAAATTTTTATGAACCGAGCAGTAAAAGCAACCTCCAGCTGCAATAAAAATCGTCCAAGCCATCAATTTACAATTCAATGATTAGCTGACAATACGTATACACTCGGTTTCCCATCACCAAGAGGGGAAAAAAAAGGAGTAACAAAACAATTTGAAGGATACACCTGCAAATGCAGGTCCTTCCAGCAAACATTTCATGGGTAACACCGTAAATTATACGATTGCGTGCGTATCCCAGACATTGGCACTGACCGAGACACCGGGTTCCAATTTATTTTTTTTTGTGTTTAATTGACTTTGTAAGCTGTTGGTGGTTACATGCAATCCAGACCAAGGACTAATACCCAACGAGAAAAGCAAAAAAATAAGGACCTGCACTTGCCAAATTCCAACAAAATCCACCTGTTCCACCTTAATTACTGTGATTTGGTGCCTTTCATCCCTCGATTACCCACAGATGAGATGGATAGATACAAACACACCGTCGAGTGAATCCCCACCAACTGTGTGCAAATCACGTTTTAACTGCCAACAACCTGTTTACCTGTCTGCCTAACCAAATGTCCTGTCTGTCAGAGGCTCTCAGCCCGCCCAGTGATTTGTTTGACAAAATGCCTAAAACCGTTTAGCTAATCGCTAGCGAGGGCGCACGGCGCGGCGTTTTGAATTCCACACACCCAAAATGTTGATGAGTCGTGTGGTTACCGATGAATATAAGGAGGACAAGGATGTCATGCATAATTGAAGGACATTTATTTTCTGCGCGTAAAAGTCGTTTGGGAATGAGATGTAGAGAGGCAAGTTATTTTTATCGGGGTACCTTTTTACCAGATAGGGTACTGTAGGGTTTGTGGTTTGAAGGACTCGCAGGATGACGACCAAAGTGAAACCACTCTTGAGAGAGCCTCTTTAAACGCGTTGAACTAAGTAGAGCCGTAAGGCTTGCAGTCCGAATAGATGTGGGGAAGTGACTTATGTCAAAAGCGTTTGGTGTTATAACAAGTAAAACCAAGTCGTAAGCTGCACCTATATACGTGGGCAGATGTCCAGATATAGGTCAAATTGCATCTTAAGCTAACAGCTCCATATGAGAACGGCAGTGACAGTGGATCTGACACACCTTACGGCACGTTGACAGGCAGAAGATTAGGTCGACATTAACTAACGTGGACCGGAACAGTTAAGGCGGATTCGAGGTCACTAAAGATGAGCTGAAGGGATCTGAAATGCTGTGCAGAAGTCCACACAAGATGATACGTAGATGTTGCTGACACTCTTTATGCCGAGGCGTCTATTGATCGAATACTGTTCTGAATTGGGAGGCATTTTTCCGATCGGCTGGACCGACCGATGAACCAGATCCTGCTGAGACCGAACGCCGCAAAGTGAACAAATATACTTCAGACAGTGAGGGTTTGGAGGAGGAAAAACTATTTTTGGACCGATCCACTTCATAAAAGAGTGCCGAAAATCATCATTTCAAAGATATATGTAAATACATTTAGTAAAAATGCATCGCCTGGAAGCTCAAGGGCATCATGGTGTAACGCTGGAGAGTCATTAGCCATAAAGGATTGCAGTAGTCTTAGCATTAGCAGTAGCGACGAGAGTAAGGATAACCAAAATGAAAAGACAGAGACTACCATGCAAATAACGGAGGACACCAGTCCCACAATGATCAGTTCCATTTCATTCATCACAAATTCAGTTCCACAACTAGATAACGAGCAGCAAAAGGAAGAGAAGATGGCCAAAGTCCTTAGCCAATATTAGGGAGTTGAAATTTGTTGAGATGGCAGCCCACAGACAGTTTGGTCAGCAGCACTGAATCAGAAGACGTTGGATGTAAACCGCAGAAGAAAAAGGCAAACGAGAAGATCCAAGAGAAGGATAGTGATGAAATCTCGCCAGAATTGGACCTCTGCTCGCCACTGACGACTCACGCATCGCACTCATTATCATTGACGACGAAATCGCAGATCAACCAGCACTGCTTTTCAATGAGTCAAATGAAGGACCCGACGCGCGCTGGTGGCCATGTAGGCCATTCACACAACGGATACCCCGACCCTGATGGAGGCTAGTTCAATGCGTGCGCTGAAGAGTCAGTCAAAGGCGGGAAGTGCTCTACAAGCTGCCATTGAATTGAGTCTCAGGACACCAGTGCCATTGCTCGACACTCTGTCGCCATGTGAGTCGATCTGCTAGCAGTATGGATTCGATTGATAAGATCTCAGCATCGATTAGGAGCCGAAGTGGGTCAGCTTTGCACAAAATGGACGATTCGCAAATGTTCTCAGAACCAGAGGGCAAGAGCAGCAATATGTTGAGAGAATTGAACACCATCCTGCGGGTGCACAATTGCAATGAAAAGGACAATAATATGACCGCACACTTGCCAGCGAGTGCAACACGACTCCTCAATCGATCCCGCCTCCAGCAGTGCCAGCTGAGTAACAACGGCTCCGACAGTTCCGAAGGACATCATCCCGGACCTCATCGCTACACCACAGCCAAAGCTCTAAGGATATAAGTAAAATTTGAATAAGGGCTTGCCTCACCTGAACGAATGGTTGTAGTCGCAGTTACGTTGCCGTCAAAACCAATGGTCAGGAAGCCATTTCAAAACTCAAAGGGGTCATCACTCGTCGAGCACATGCATCAGTCTTAGGAGAATGTGATCCAGAGGTAATAACATTTACTGCTTGGGCCCGTCCCCATCCTGTGACTGGAAACGATGCCATGGCATATAATTTCTCTAACATCGCGCAGTAAGTAAAACGACCTAAGCCAAAAACGATGTGAACAGACCGATTCATCAAGTTGAAGCACAACAACGTGACTCAGTTTTGGAGAACTGTGACCAGATTAAGTAGATTTTGGTGTATTTAGACAGCGTGCAAAGGTAGGAGTTATAGTACACGTAAGGAAGCTTTTAAGTGCGAAAGGCAATCTCTAGCACCTTCAGCGGCCATCTAACGAAATCTGAGGAAAAGACAGGTTTGAGGAAAATAAGTATGGCGCCATGGTTACAAAGTCACTAACAAGCTGGGATAGTCTGCCGTAAGTCTCCGGTCCGAGCACCTCTTCCAAAGACAGACTTAGTTGATTCATGACCGGCTTTGGCATCGGACAGCAGATTCAAGGAAACTTAGCCAAACGGATGTGAGGTCCGTGAAGAATTCTTGAATCTTCGGAACCCCTGTGAACGTGAAACAGTTTTTCACTTCAGTTCAGTCAGTATCTGCGTTTATACCCACGAATCAGGAGAAGATAAAACCAGCAACCAGCAAGCTATTGCAGTATGCCCTGCACATCACAAATAGGGCATCGCATTCTCCCTCTAAGACCACTCCTACCTTTTCCTTCGTCATTCAACTTTGCTTGGCCGAAGATTAAAGTGATGCCAAATGACACTTTTATGAGGCTTGTGGCATGGTTATCCTTAAACGCCCAAATGGACATCAATTTTTTTTATTAGAGATTGCATTTCATTGCGATAAACAGAGTCAAGTAAGTGGAATGAAAAAAAAAAAGACGAAAAGGACGATAAAGACCACGAAGAGTATTTCAAGAGCTTTCCTAAAAAGAAAACCAACATCTCCTGCTGGAAAGTGGAATTGAATTTCGCTTGATGCATCTTTAATGAGGACAATGATGATGGTATTTCTCTTTTTACACAGAAAGGGCTGTGTCTAAAGGTAATGTACACCCGCACCTGTGTGTTGGTGGCAAGATGGGCGTTATAAGGGTCGTTCCTCACAGAGAAGAAGAGCAGATCGCACACTTAAATCCGCTAAATAGTCATTTTCAGTGATTTTCTTTGGAATTTTTTCGGCGCTTTTCCATCATCTAAAGAATCCGACTAGAATAGGGAGGAAAGGGAAGAATACGGAATCGAAAGGACGACGTTTTTAATATTTGATAAGCGATTTATGTTTTTTTTTTTTGTGGAGTCATTTTAAGGGAGAGAGAGAGAGTGAGACTAGGGAGGAATTCATTTGGTTTCCCTTTTGCTGTGGGTCCTTGTAACCCTTGTGGTTCCTAAAATGTCCCTGTTTAGTAATTCACGAGGAATGGCTTTGCCGTTAATGGTCGAAGCTTGAAGGGATTGATTGTGGTATTTTTGGAATCGCAGAGGAAGAAGAATTTTTAAGATCTCTTGCTGCTGTGATTCCTCTTTTTTCCTGTTTTAGTGTCCTTTTTTGGTAGCAGAAACTCGAGGTCCTTTTGATGAAGATTTCTTTTGAGAATTTTCTTTGTTTTTAATTCGTCAAAGGTTCGAATTATGTCCTTCCGGTGGTTTTTTAATCCTTTCCACGAGGGCATTTCTATATGAGAAGATAAATTTCCACATCTGCGGCCATAAAATGACGACCATAGCATAAGAGCTTCAAAAATTATGTTTGTTCAGCCTTTGGGTTGCTTTTCGAAAAGAACACGGATATCTTCAAATATTGGGTACTCGATGAGACTTATCTAGAACTCCACTACATCTCGAATACGCAGATGACATCTGTGTTCTTAATTCCTGACTGAAAAGAAAGTTGGACATAGTAGGTCCCATTTTGAAGTTTCCAATGATATACTTGAGCAGCAATCCTCGTTGGTGATTTGTTCAACTTGGCTTCGATGCAATTCAGGGAAAGGATGAAAACCTTGTGAGGATTCGAAACGATGCCTTTGATTGCCAGGTCGTCTAATAAACAGAGTAGATGTCTGTAGTAGTTAGTTAGTTAAAGTACATACGACATATGTATGTATGTAGACGCTTTGACATGGCCGAGCATGCTATCGTCTGTATATTGAGAGCCTAGTCTAGCTAATCGTCAGCAGTGATCAGGGACCCAACAGAGTGTGACTGGTAAACTGGTAAGCGATCTCGTTTAAAAATACGCGGCAGTCCTTCACTGCCCAAGATTTTATTGTGTTAGATACCTGATCGCAGCCCGGCTGTCGATGTAGATCGCAATATCCGTGCGTTATATTGATTTAGCCTTCAAAGAAGCGGCGGCTTAATTTATAGCTGTGACTTCGGCTTGTAAGACACTGTAGTGGTTGGGCAGACTGACGGAGTGGTGGATGTCCAGATCTTCTGAAAAGACACCGCCATCGACTCCTTCGGCTGTTTAACTCGTTGAGGAGGACATTGCTCTGACTCCAAGCATTTCTATTTAGTATTCTGTACGGTATTCATAGTCATGTTGAAGTCGTTTTCGGTGGACAGCGTGTCTGTTGATTTGGGAAGACTGCGGTGAGTTGATAGGATTCTGGCATGTCCCATTATCTATTGGCAATAGGTGGAACATGGTTCTCAGCGCAGCTGCAGGAGAAGTTCTCAGCGGACCAGTAAATGCCAAACCCTTATGCCATAAGAAAGAATCGGTCTTACAACTATAGTACAGAGCCAGTGCATGGTTTTCGGCTGTAGGCCTGGTATCTATTGTTCTTTTGCTTTCGTTCCTTCAGTCTTCCTCTATGCTAGTTTCTGCCTTCCTGAATCTTTTTTGATTGGTAAAAGTTCGCCTGCGTTATTTATTGCTTCTTCTCGCCCCTAGCGTAAGCCTAGGACCCTTCGTATCACCTCGATGGTCGGCAACTACACATCCCATCGTAAGGATCCATTATCCCTTCAGTTCGGACATGTTGTTGATCAAATTCAAATTCCATTAATCCACGTCGTGTCTCCATTCCTACCGATCCTTTCCATCACACCGGTTCGCATAATCATTAGACCGACCAAATGGCCGATCACTGCGTACCTTGTTAGACTTAAAATGATTTTCGTGCAGCGGCTAATAACCCTTTAAAAATGTTTTCATGTTCACCAGCTCCCCGGGTAAGTGCTGATCCATGCTCCAGAGCACTCAAAGTCGGGAGGCGCATTAAACAGTCTCGATTTATGGCTCCTACTCAGGTAGCGCGCGTTCGGTAGTATCAAAGTATCAAAGCCGCATCACCGATGGTGGTCACTACTGGGGCTCGGATCATTACACTCCGAACGCGCGGGTTGCTGGCGCAATAAATCTATCATCTGTCCCAAATCCCACTGCAGACTCAATGTCATCTTTGTTCCACAAAAAAAAACCAACTATAACCGGCAAAGATATTCTAATTTACTTTCATAGCGCGGAGGAAGCACCCATCTTCGACGACCGTGAATGTGTAGCACTGTGAAGGGTGGAGTGGTGCATTCTCAGCACGCATCCACTATGTGATTCAACCACCGAACGGAAGTTGGTAATTAAAGTGGATAATGACGACACTCGTCCTTTTAAGGTGTGCGCGCACGGCTTCGCCAAGTACAACGTGCCAGTGAATGGGGTTGACAACGATGACGGCGACGGCAACGGTGCCGTGTAGTGTTCTTGTTTTTAGTGTCACTGTCGACAACAACAATTCATCACGTGACAAAATTATGAAGCCCGGCGTGTAGCCGAGAAAGAGAGAGGAGGAGGAGGCAAGACCAACAACCCAAGAGCAGTGGAGCGAGTGAAAATAATGAGCCCAGACAAATGAGAGGAGAATTTCAATGTCACACATTCGCGCTGCGTCTTTACGAGTGTGTGAAGGATGGATATGGTCCTGTGTGTTGCACCTATCTCTGGCTTTGGTGTGTTCCAGATGGACGACTTGAACTCTATGAGTTCGCATTTCGTTTTTTTTTTTTTCATTGTTCACCTGGCGAACACTTGAGTCATTATAATTGTCTACTTGGATGCTCGGCGACGGTGACGATGATGACGACAACGGCGGCGGATGTTATTGTTGAAGGAGAGCGACAGACACACAAAAGCGGGAGCAGGAAGCGTGTAATTAGAGATTTTCCTCCCAATTTTTGTTATTTCTCGCAGGTGTGTGCTGGAAAATTCCAAGCGGAAAATACTTTGCTAAGTGCATAATGGCTCATAATGCTCTGCCAGACTTGTGGGAGCGAGTGTTGTGCTTTATCGTTACACTTTGGCGGTGTTAGCCTAAGTAGAATGATTGGGCAACCAACCAGCAGCCTTGGCTGCTTAATAAGACGAAAATTATGTAATTTTCGAGTGAGAACCCCGGCAAGAATTTGACTTGGCTTTGTTTGTTTATTAACACACTCCAGAGGGGACACTTAAAGGTGGCAACTTGAGGGGGAATGGGCATACATGCATGGATTTGGAAGGCAGACAGACAGCACGTAGACCTCTTGGGTATATTGTAGATTTATAGGAGATAAGCACAATTCAGACCGGGCAGTTTCAGATCCTGAACAATGAAATTGCCTGAGGTGGTCTGTCTGATTCGAGCTAAAGCCTCACGTAGCACAAAAGCTTAAGTTTGTCTCACGGAAATGAATCTCGGAAATGAAACAAAAAATTAGTTTTAGGTTTAGGTAAGGATGAACTGTAGGAAGTGTGGAACATAAAATTTGCATCTAACGCAGATCGTACTTCAATGGGAGAAGGTGTCGGGGTGACTATTTCAGCACAAACCTTATGCTGTTGACCGTAGGAGTGAGAAATGTGTCATTTCTCTTGGAAAATAATTTCTACAGCAGCTGTAGGAGTATACCCGAAGGTGAGTGCTTATACAGGCTGACCTTTGTACGCGTTTAATGGCGCCAGTCACCAGATTATGATACCGTACAACAAAATATCCCGTGGTCGCAGTGACTGAATGGTTAGTGCGTTGGACTGCTGTGCAAGCCTGCGTGGGTTCGAGCCCCAACTATATCCATCGAACAGTTTTCGCGGCACCACCTCTCGGAGAATGACAAGCCTTCGAGATTATTATTTGTCATGAAAAAGCTTCTCAATTCGCCGTTCAGAGTCGGCAATAAATTGTAGGTCCCTTTCAATCGTGCGAACAATATAAACACGCACAACATGAATGGTTGCGAGAAGCTAGGCCTTGGCTTATCCCGAGCTGTCGCGCCAGCTATTTATTTATTTATTTTTCTTAGCCCAAGGAAACAGCGACACCAGGTTGTCTGAATTTATGGCACAGCCTAGGTAGACAAAGTCATTAACTACCTCAAAGTTATAACTGTCTATTGTGACGTTTTGTCAGAGATGTCGGTGTTGGTTTTTTTTTTTTTTTTTTGTTGAGAGCATATCTTGGTCTTGCCTTCATTGACCGCAAAACTCATCTTCACCGCCTTCATCTCAATACTCACGAGCGCACCACACGCTGCGTTCTTCCGATCGCAAGGAACATTATACTGGGTGTAGGTCCCCTGTCTACTTCAGTTCAAGATGGGTTTTCATGACTTAGATCGATACGCACATATGTTGATATATCAAAATTGAGGGTCATAGACCAACAAATGCGTGCTATACATAGACTTATCACCGATTTTCACAACTTTGTCTAAACATTTCGTGATATCGTCTTAAAGGTTCAGCCTTAGAATGCTAGCACGCAATGACAGCGGTCCTGACGCAGAACCCTTCGGGACCCCACCTGTAATCAAGTATCTACATAGCATAGCAGATTGATTCTTCCTCTTCTTCATCTCCGCAGCTTCTGCATAGATCTTTAGACTCGATTCTCCACTTGCGGAGCAGGATGGCGAAATGTCCTGTGATAACTCTAGTGAGCATGCGGATAGAGGATTTGTCCCATGCCAGAAGGCACCCTGTTCTAGTTTTATTTAATTTCGGGCATAGCGTCCGATAGGTGGCGCCATCCTCTCTGGCGCCAAAATATAAAAATATGTTATTTATAAATCTATTGTATGTATGTCATAAGAGCCTAGTAAATAAATAAATTATTAATCAAAAGATGTATGGATTGGTCCTAGGACTTATTCTCAAGGCAAGCAAATCTTTGGGCTTAGAGAACGCTTCTTGATATAATTATGTAGGTCGATAAGCTTAGGTCTTGTCTTGATTACAAAGGAAGATCAAATGTTTTCCATCTATTACTATTGCTGTTAGTCTTGACCATACTCTAGCTAATTCCGGAGCCTAATCTTTAAAGTAAACAAGTAATTCCTGGTCCTCAAAGTAAACAGCAATTACCCTTCTAGTTTGCAATTCAACATATGGCGCAGAGTTCAGCGTTTGCAAGATAACTTGACACAAGTCCGAGCTGTCCAGGATCCACCACCGGTCACTGACCATCACAAATAAACCCTCAGCGTAACGGCAAGGTTCAGTGTATCTTTTTAATTATTTTTTATCTGTGAAACAGTCACTACTTCACAGATAAGAAACGAAGCAAGTAATTAAACAATTTCAAACACTGATGGACTGTTCCTGTCGGCAACTGTCACTTCCATTCTACATCTCGCATCTCAAACATGAAATTAAAATTCAAGTACCAACTCTCGTATCTTGGAGTTCCTCTGAACCGTTTCTCGTTCTCCTTTTTTCAAGTCAACTTCTATCATCATTAAGATAAAAGCGAGCGTCCTCTATCGCCCTCGTAAATTTCTCCACCGAAGATATCCCATCCGAGGAGTGACACATCCAAGTCGGCCGCTGCACACACATGCCACCGGTCGGTATCATTCACTATCGCCGAACTCACGGATACCCACAAACCCCGAGAGCGGAGTCTTTTAATTAAAAGTCTTATAGTAGGGGAACCTGAAACGTATGTGCACACGTATATAACTCATCCCAATCAGTTGTGGATCGGGGATATCTCGCAAAGCCAGCAACTATTTCCCACCGCAATTGATAGTTCCAGGTCTTTTGCGGTCGCCCTGTACGACGAGGTGTGCTCAGGCGGGGAGTCCGAAGTCTAAGACTTAATTATGGTGTCAATTCCGAAGTAAAAACTTTCGGACTTTTATCGGTCGATGTCGCCCTCCTTTTAATTGACTCTATCGTGTCGCCGAGAGATAACAAAGAAAGAGAGCGAGACCAGCTCACAGGACACGTCCAGCTTTAACGGGTTCCTCTGACCAGCATGTGCATGGGTGTGTGGTCTCTGCCGTATGTCCTTGTCGTATGTGTTTTGGTCACCTTCTTCTAGGGTTTTGTTCGTTTAATTGCACACCTCCATTGGACTCTCGTCCGAAATGGAGACGGATAGTGTGTGTTTGTTTCAATGTCCTTTTAGGGGTCGAGAGTGATAATGGTCAGTCAGTCGGTGTTGGCTCTATTGTGATATCTTTGGTCACACAATTCTCGATTTAAAGGACTTTCGACTTACATCGTGCTCGGGGGAAATTAAGATGTTCCCATGATTATAAGGACGACGACGATGAAAGTTTTACTTGTTTGTTCTTTTCTCGTTTCTCTTGTCAAGTTTATTATGCCTGTAAGTTGTGGCTGGCGTTTGGGGGTGCTGTTTATTTGGGGGCGCTGTGGGTCGTGTCTAGACAATGGTGGAACTTTCTTGCAAAAGAAACTCGTGTTCTTTTTGGTTGTTTACAGATGACTTGATTAATTTGTGTCAATTACTGATGAACCTTACATCAGATCAGAGGGAGTGGACTTAGCTTGGAAGTTTATTTTTAAGTGGTTTTTTGACAAGTTGTTTGGGGGGTGGAGGGGATACCTAAGACAAATGTGAGAGGGAGTGTACTTGGTTTATATAAGTGGGCTCAAGACCTATGAAAGACCACAAAGTACTCTTTCGGTCAGAGGAATCTGTTTTTCCCGAAAAGTTTGTCATCAATTTGCTATGTCAACTGATACAGGACGAGGGCTAATCTTGTCGAAACTACTTAACCCTTTCGAGATATGTAGGTGAACTCGTTAATTAGCTTGCTATAGCTCTCGGCAAGATCAGCTCCTCTTGTTTTCTGTTTAAACTTCTTAAGCGCTTCTTCACTGGAAGAAAAGGGGTTTAAGTAGCAACAACAAACAAGACAAAGAACAAATCAAAGGATCAAAGGCGGAAGAGGGGCACCCCACCTGAGGTCGGTGCGGGTTAATGTTTAAAGAGATCAATTGGAGCAGAGCCGGGTAGTCGATGTTTCTTGTTAACAGCTGATGTGCAAACAGTATGTCAGCAACTTCTCGACATTTTATTCAAGTGACTGTACATTAATTAATTTCAAACGGTCCTCATAAGGGGGTCAGACCAGGGGAGATACCGTAGAGCAAAACAGATGAATAGCCTCTATTCGAAGGGAATGAATATCGTGATAAGAAGAACAGACTTGGCTAGCATATTCAAGGATTGGTCTGACAAATGTGAAGTGGAGAGATTTCGTGAAGTAGGGGTTCGAGAATTCTTTCGGCCAGCGCTTCACGAAACCGAGCGCAGAGTTGGCTCGGCTGATAATGTTGTCCATATGGGAGCGGAAATTTAGTTCTTTGTCGCAGATAACACCTAAATCGCGCAGAAAAGTTACGAAAGGAACGGGCTCTCCACGTATAAAATGGGAGCAGGTGGAAGACGCTTTCGAGAATAAGTAATAGTTTGGCATTTGCTGACATTGGGCTCAAGAAAATTCTTTTGGAACCAGATTGAAAAGTTATTCAGGTCAACTTGAAGTGGGTGGGAGTCAACGGGATTGGTATGTGTCTGAAGATTTTTATGTCATCATCGTAGATGGTGTGGTCGCCGTGGCTCAGTAGTTAGTGCGTTGGACTGCTGACCGAGCGGCGTGGGTTCAAGCCTCAGCCAAGAATACCGAACACTTTTCGCGGCACCACTTCTCGTCGGGGTATGACAAGCCTCCGGGAGTATAACCTGTCACGAAAGAGCTTCTCAATTCGCCGTTCGGAGTTGGCTCATCTTGAGCTGTCGCGCCTTATCGAAATCAACGAACTGGACCGAACCAATAGTCTCCCTCTGCTGGGTACCAGGATATACATACATATGTATGTAAATGTAGCATTTGAGAGGAAATGAAGCACCTGACGCATTAACAAGGAATAGCTCGGCAACGTCGTATTTAGGACCAGAACCATTCTGTGGATTACGACAGCACAAAATACTGACAGAGTTAGGAAATGAATAAATGGGAATCCCAAGAGACATATTAACGAGTCAGGAGCACTAAAGACACAGAATATAGAACAGAATGAACACTGCAGGTTCTGCCGGTATCTTGAAGGGACATAAGCTCACCTCATGGAATGCGAAGCTTAAATTCACAAAAGTCCCTCATCAAATAATAATCTACCCTTTGCTTGATCCACACAGGATTCTTTGGTTCATCGAAGAGAACCAAAGAATCCTTGCTCTAACTCGAGTATTACATCAACCAGAGACCAAGTACCGGGGAAATATAGTTTTATTAGGTCGCAGTGCTACAGTACTCGTCAACTTTAAATTTACCCGCGACGATCGTGTTATGGAGTAATGGATCTCTGGAGTAAGCCCTTTAACGCCCCACCTTAAAACGTGTGGATTTCTGAATGAATTGGTTGCTCCTGACCAATCCAAGGAGTATTAATTCAATTTTCTTTGAAACCGATGCTATGCTCCACCTAAATTGCAGAAAAACCTACACTAAACCTCTGAACAATGCAATCCTTCAACTAAGACCATCAGTTTCCAGTATCCACCGAAGCTCTCTTCAAATCTATCAACACACCAAATCACCTCCTTCCTGCCTTGGACAGAACCAATTTATCTCCCCAGCACACCACTTATCTTCATAAAACTCAAACTGGATTCAATATCTGCCAGATCCTGTCGGTGCCAATAAATTACACACAACTCATAATCTGTTTCGTTAATCTTTTCCGCGCGCCATCCAGTGGAATTAATTTCACCTCCATTTACAATTGCATGTGAGGGTCTGGATAAAAATCCGAAAAAGGATGATGTATCTTATGAAAAAAATATAAATAACCTCCTGCCCCGGGCTCATGTATTTAACTCTTTCTCTCTGTTATGCGGTGCCTTCGTTGCCAATTCAAGGCTTCTTCACAGTGAATTTTTTAATTAATTGAACCGAGATGTCTTACACCTGCCATGATTGAGTGTTTCGATGGATGGAAACCCAGTCAATCAAGTTCCGATTCGGAACTCCATTTATATTGACCGCATTAAATTCACTTTGGAATACCGACTTGGCCCGTCGCATTCCTCTTGACACACAATGAATTCCTTGCATCTCAAGTGCAAGGCAATGTTAAACAATTTAATGCCGCGTTTCGTCCTTGTTACACAAATTCGCATGTTTACTTGAGCGTTGATGATAAATTACTGTCTCTCGTCCATTGTCGTGAGAAGCACACTCTGGGAATGACAAAAAAAAAAAAAAAAAACAAGCGCGCACTGAATTTTTGAGATACTTGGTCAACAGAAAGTGCAAGTGGTAGGGACCATCCATGCATTCTCTACACCGATTATCACTTTCAGCAGTACCACAACCAGCTGGTGATTGTGGTGTGTGGTGTGGACACGTTTCGGAGCGACAACGAACCGAGTTTGGGACGATAAATGCATACTAAATGGCCACATTGCTGGCACTTTGTACACCTGCGGTTATTGGCTAAACGCTTTGACCTTGAGTGTCTTAAACCAGTTCCACGTACATATTTGCTTTATACGGGATGGATGGCGGTAATTTTTGTTTTATTTTTCTGCTTCTCAACTCTCTATGCAGGTGAAATTGATTAATCGTATCGATGAAGATACGAACACTCGCAGTGGATAACTTATTCCACACATATCGAGACTGACTACCAGATAAAATTGGAGTAACTTTCGTGTGTTTGTGTGGCCTTGATAGGGAATAATTGGATACATTGGGATTCGGAGAGGACAAAATGCATTGAAATGAATCGTTCCCTGCTCCTTTAACATAAGCCTCAGTTTCTTCCCAATCAGCCCTGGCAATACGCGGCAAGCTGCCAGACTTTCACTGGAACGACCTTTCGTAGAACAAATTCCGGACAAGATCCTTGACTGTTGGCAATATGTGCGAATTTTGAATGTTGGCAGTACGGACACTGCACAATTATAGTGAACGAGGTGTTTTCACTGCTGTTCGAATTTGAAGACCTTGTTTGTATGACAAATAGTCCGAAGTCTGGTAGAAAGAACGCCAACATTCGATTCAACAGGTCTAGGACGGATTAAACGGCTCAGACACTGTGCCCCAACCGTGCTTCCTATATTCGTATTCGATTCAACAAGTCTAGGACGACTTAAATGGATCAGAAACCTCACCAGAAACTGTGCCCCAACCTCACTTCCTATATCCGTGAGTGAATTCTACAACGATTATCATTCCATTGCACTGCTTTTCTACAGAAAGTCTTAACAAAATTGCCGCACTCCTCGAACCGAAACTGTGAGAAAGACAACACGCTAAGCCGCAATACCCATCCGCATTACCTAGTCCAACCATCCCAACTTTGTTATAAAAATTCGCTCCCATCAATTACGCGAGAAGTAACTTCAAATGCATTTAGTTCTAGAATTCTTCTGCACCCCGCCATAAGCTGGAGAATGAAATTCCATCATCGTCACCAATGCCATCGCCTTTTCTAGCATTAACTCGAACCTCTGGCCACGGAGTGTGAGAAACTCGTTCAAATATTTGTCGCTGCAGTCCCTTTGCGAGCGCGAAAAATCAAACGAACCGCCAACACCAGGGTCCCTCCTCAGTCGGGAAAATCTCATGCATTTCACATTCTACGGTGGAAAACATTTTTTACTTCATCTCCGTGGCTTTGGGTGCCGATGCACTTGGAATGGAGTCAGTCTACTCCAACCGTTTGTTTGTGCATATAATGGACACGTTGTGGTCCCATTCCCTAGCCGTACAGGTGGCTTCCCCCCTCTCGCCGTTTACACAGGGCCTATCATAAATCTGCTGTGCAAAGTGATGCAGTCGTTTTGTCCATAATCCACTCCGCCATGAGGTTGAACACCAAACACTGCGACGACGACTACTACTCCTTGGAACAATAATTTCCCCCAAAGGAGCTGCAAGAGGTGTTAAATGCAAATTGACGCGGGACAACAACGGGTGTATCTCTCGCTTTGCTGTGGGATGACAAACGATTTCAGTGACTCTAGTGGGAGAGGACATCCCGAGAATCGAGGCGGATTCTCATTGTTATCCAAACGTGAGAATTGATATCGTTGTTGTCTTTGTGTTACTTCGTTCGCTTTGTCTCGCATTCATTTTTCAGATGCAAATCTAGACTATAGGTGCTCTGGCGGAGCTGCTGTTTGTCGCTCCACGCCGTGCGCTGATAAAATGCCTTTGATTACACACTTGGCGCGCACTTTGAGAGGTGATTTGTTTGGCATTCAACGGATAAGATAAGGCGGTTCTGAATGGTGTCCCTGTTTGCAGGTTAAAATTCTCCATAACTCGAGGTAATCTGCCGTCGCTATTCATAAACGTATGATATCGCACTTGTGTTTGAATAAATCGCGTGTTTAGATACGGATCTGTGTTTGAAGCTGTGCCTAGCGGGGTAGGTTGTGTGACATTAACAAGCCTCGACGGGTAATCTCGCGAACAATGACGGAGTGTGTTAAATATTTGCTCTTGACACTTCTTTTGACACTTCTGGGAGGTGCGTGAGGGAATTTAGAGGGAAATTTCGTGTCTAGTCCTGTGAAATGCTAACGAATTTTCAACCAAGATATGTACCTCTCCTCCATTGAATTGGAAAACACGTATGTACATATGACAGCCAATCGTCCTTCCTCAACAAATAATCATCATGACTTTGTGCAACCGCGCCTTTAATTATCTGACAACAGCCCTTTCCACGGCGAGGGTGCTACAACCAATATGTCCTAATTAAACATCCGTCAAGCCAAACGCAAGTCATCAAAATAATCCTCACCATGCCTCTCTTCTTCTCTCTCGAGTTAGACAAACAAATGCCCGACCAAAGAACGAAGGAATAAAAAAAAATTAAAGGAAATTTCATGAAAATCCTTTTTAAGCACAATTTTCTGCTCAAAGTGAAATCCTTGGTGTGCGCTAGTTAACAGCCGCCGCGGACGACCAATGGAGAGAGAGAGAGTGAGACGTGAAAAAAGATCTAAAAGAAAATAGCGCGCGAAAAATGACGAGAATGGGTAACACGAAACAAGGCGGAAGAAAACCCCTTTGAGTTGTGTGTGTGTCGACTATATTACGCTTGAAATGGGCGACAAAACAACTCGCCGACAATGTTCCGCGTCAAGAATGCAAGTTAATGTGCGAAAATTCGCACATCTCGTCTTGCGCCCCCCGCCACCATCGCCGCCGCCGACGCGACTCTTTGTTTGATTGAAGTAATTATACGGAAAAATTTTGTGAAAAGGATACGAAAGTGGGATTCCCGTGAATCCTCGACAGTGGAAAATGCATTCAACACTGTGATGTTATTAAGGTCTACCGAGTTTGAAAGGACATTGTGGGCCCACTGCAGCTTGGAATCCTGACTGTCAGAGTGGTTGTGGAATAAATTGTACAACCAAGTTGGTTCATTCAATATTAGCCTTTATCTCCAAAAAGGTGTCTTGGAGAACCTCCCTCTTTGTCTCGACAAATTCAATAACTTAGGCAGGGTTCACAATGTCAGTCTGCATGGCAGGTAAGTCAAGCTGGATTCAATGATAATATCGACAACTTAATCCATATGATCGCAGCCCTTCTGGGTATTGGCAGACACACCATCTGTAGAGAGCAGACAACGAATAAGCCCATGCATTACAAAAAAAATTTCAAAACTATAGGAAGCAAAAGCACTCCTGGGTACAACCAACTTAAAGAACATCTCAGGAAGCGGGTGTACAAAGCAAACAAACATCAGAACTTTGCAGTGAAGTGAAGGAAACTTCTTCGAGGAGGAACTGCCTCGGTCGAGTACACTTGTTGGGATCACCTTTACTCTAGTCTGAGAAAAGTTCAGATAAGCATGAGAAAGGGTACAATAGATCACCTTTTGTAGCAATGGCTCATGGATAATGAGGAGCGTTGGGTTGGTACGGCTGGTGTCACCAACTGGGTTATGTTCCTAAATCCTGGAGGAAAGTAAGGGTTGTTTTCATTCCTAAAGCGGGGAAACCTAATCAGCCTATCCTCCTTCCTTCAAAAGACCCTGGAACGCCTTATAGATGTGCACATAAGGGATGCGATTGAGGACGCATACTTATCTAATTCGCATAATGCGTGCATGAAGGGATGATCTGTGGACATCGCCCTACACCGGATGGTAAACACGATCGAGATATTCCCCATGTCAAAGAATTCACACTGGGTACCTTCCTCGACATTGAAGGAGCCTTCAATAATGTGAGCACTGAAGTAATCATACACAGCCTACACAGGGCCCGACTAAGCAAGAGACTATGCAACTGGATTGGTCATATGTTAAAGTCACGTATTATAAATTCGACCATAGAGAGTGTCAACGGCAGGAAGAGCGTCACTCGAGGCACCCCTCAGGAGGAGTTCTCTTCCCGCTGATCTGGCTCCTAGTAGTAGAAGAAATTATTAAGATTCTGGAAAACAACGGCTTCAACTTAATGGACTATGCTGACGACGTCGTTATTCTGGTCTCAGGAAAATTCACATCCATACTAAGCGAAAGGCTCAATCACGCACTATCATTGGTCAGCTGCTGGCCCAAAAAGCAAGTAAACCCATCCAAAACCGAGATGGTGCTCTTCACCACATCGATTCGATTCCACCTTTCAAGAATCCATGTATAGACGGAATCGATTTGACACTTGGAAGGACGACAAAATACCTCGGCGTAATATTAGACTCAAATTGAGCTGGAAAGCTCACATTGCATTTTACGCATGTAAAAAGATATTCGGTAACACATGGGGCTTTAAGCCGAAAGTGTTACACTGGCTGTGGTACGACCCATCCTGGCATACGTCTCGACTGTTTAGTGGAAGGCACTTGAGAAGAAATGCAATCTTACAAGTGTAATCAAAATACTTAGATAGGAGATTTGATATCCAAATACCCAGAAGAGAGGACTGGGATGATGGTATAGTGTGCACTGAAGAATCCAAAATTGACACTGGTACTGGTGCTTGGAGGGGTAAACCAATCCTTCAAAATTCGAGACGGATGCAGCGTTTTTCGACCCGAGATAACTGCCATTTTATAGGCCAGGTTGACAGCCAGGCGGCTATTAAGACTCTGCAGTCAGCATCGACAAAATCAAAGCTCATAAAAGTCTGCAGACAAAATCTCAACGATATATCAACGACCAACAAGGTGACCCTATGCTGGGTACCGATGAACTTGCTATGGGGGGGAGGGGAGGGTGGGGGCGCAGAACTAGATCTTGCATATACCCACGGTGTCACATGGACACCACTCACTTTGATCAGAAATCACATCCAGAAATTTCATACAATTTGGTCGAAGAGAAATACGAATCGTCTACGGTGTCCTCACAGGACACTGCGGAATAGGAATACATACGGAGCGGCTCGATTATCCTACAATGACTACGGCAGAAAATGCAGGGACGAAGAGGAAAAAGAATTCATCCAGCACCTGCTATGCGAATTTCCCGCACTGCCCACCAGAAGACTGCGTACTCTTGGTAGTAGCTTCTTCCATGAACTGGAAGACCTTAATATCTCTGATTTTAGGAAACTCCTTAGATTTTTTTCCCTTTCTGGGTGGTTTTCGGGTTAGCCAACCCTATTGCTTGGTTTGACTCGCATGAGTATACTTTTATGGGGACAATGGACCCACTTGAGGTCTAAATGAGTCTTTAGGACACCCAGTAAACCAACCAACCCACTATCCGCCTTGTTTTGTAAAAATCAACAAACTGAGACAAAGTAATAGAGTAACGAGAAAGCAGATGAACAAATGAAAAAAGAGTCGCTAGGATAACATTTAGAATCCTTTTGTGGGCTGAGTCGCCACAACATAAGGGGAATGTTAAGGGAGAGATTGGAGCAAAAACAACAACAAAGTCATGGACTTAACTCCCCGGTCGTTGACAAGCTAAATAGTTCTCGAGGACAAAAATAGATTAATAAGCTTCTTCATGGCAAATTAGACTCTTGAAGGTTTGTTATTCTCCGGTCTCTGACTGGCTAAGAAACTTCTCTGGAACTAGAAGCACCACCTGTACCAACATGATCAAGAAGAAGCAGATTGGGCTTAAAAGTGAATGGGAACAGTGGTTTCGGCGACTTATTTCCTTAATGACTGTGTGACACTAACTCACATCAGAGAGACTCATATAGGTACATATCTAGTATCAGACGAATATTTATTTATTTATTTATCAAAAATAACTTACAAAATAAATTTATGAAATTATTTACATTGGAAGACATCAGGGCAGCAAGACCATAGATGTCGTTTTAAAATTATTGGATATTGAATATTGAAGGGGTACGATTGCATAAATAAAAAGAGAAAAAAGTGAATTTATATTCTTCTTAAATGAGAATTATATAGATGCTTTAAGGAAACAATTTTAATATTAACATAATTATTTTAAATGTCTTTAAACTTGTTGTGTAAAGTTGTTGCTTCTTTAATGCGCTGAAAGGATCGAACGTCAGATGGATTAAGTACTTCGGTTAATTTTTTTTGCTTATCTTCCACAGAATTAGTGGCTGTAGTTTGCCGGGAAATAGGACAATCAGCAAATATATGCCAAACTGTAAGGACCTCTCTGCAATTTTCGCACTCTTCTGGGGTGTCATTAGTAAAATAGTGCCGACTAGAAAACAGGGTTTTACCTACTCTGATCCGAAAGATAGTTATGCATTCTTCCCTTGTTAGAGCTTTGTTGTATGGAATACGAATATGTGTGGAGTGATGTTGACGAAGGAAATTATGTGCACTTTGCCAGGAGTTTTCGAGTTCAACATTTTCGTTGGAAATGAAAACTTTTCTTATGAGTTGAGACATATTGGGAAACTCAGTTGAATACGGATAACGAGTCGCTTCTTTTGCTGCAGTATCTGCAGCCTCATTTCCTGTAATGCCAACATGGCCTGGTATCCATCCTAGAGTTATATGTGCGTTGTTATGGAGGATATTTCTAATGCATTTGAGAGTAGAGCAGTTATTTGTAGCACTTTTGATTCCTGAAAGGATACTTAAGCTATCAGTAAGAATCAATGTCTTAACTGCCCAAGTTTGTGCCAATGAAAGAGCTTTTAACAATGCTGTTACTTCTGCTAGGTAGCTACCAGCTGCGTCTGGAAGAATACCTTGGAAATGGATAATTTCTTCGTTGCTTGGTTTCAGTTCGATGACTGCGTAAGTAGAGTTGTTGTCCTTACAGGATCCATCAGTGTATACCGTCCTCAAAGGCTTGATAGATTCTATTAGTTCACGGTGAAGCATACGGAATTGTAAATTTGAAGTATATTCTTTTTTGTGGCTGGAGAGGCTGGTGTCGATGTTAAGTGAATGTCTTTTCCAAGGTGGAAGAATCGGTGTGCAGGGGTTCTCAGTAGTTTTTAAAGGAGTACATCCGTGAGACGAAATTAGGGCAAGTATTTTGCTTATAGAAGATAGTGAGTTTTTCTTGTTTTGGTTTTCCCTGGACAAGGTTTCCTTAGAAGCGGTGTAAAGAGGATGACAAATATCAGTAAGGGCTTTGCTCATTAAGTTTACCGCCCTTTTTTGTCCTAGTCTATTGATTGGTTTAAAACCAGCTTCTATTCTTAGAGCTTCGATTGGTGTTGTCCTTAATGCTCCTGTGGATGTACGGTAGCATTCATTTATGGCTATATCGATGCTCCCCAAGTTTTTCTTTGTAGTCCACATAAATAAAGTAATTCCGTGCTGGAGGGTTCCTTCGACCAGAGTTTTGGTTATTTTAAGGGCGGTTTCCAGATGTGGACCTTTTCGGCGAGAACATATCATTTTCAGAGCATTGTTTCGATTCTTCAGTTGATTAATGGTGTTTTTGATGTGAAGGTCCCATTTCATATTGCTACTGAAAGTAACACCGAGTATTCTAAGATCTTTTCTCAGATTGACTGTGGAGCCGCGAATTATGAGTGGGTAATTTGTGTATAAGCATTTCTTTTTCCGACAAAGGTGAAGTGCCTCTATTTTGGATGGTGGAACAATAGCACCGGTTTTTTGGGTCCACGTATGGATTTCTTCGTCTGCCGACTTTAAAATATTGTTCACAGTGGAAGGATCTCCAGAGGCTACCATGAAGATGTTGTCTACATATACACCAACAAAATCTAGACAATGTTTAGGTTTTTCCAGTTCCGTTATAAGAGCGTCTATGTATGCATTATAGAGGTATACTGATAAAGGCGACCCTTGTGGTACCCCGTTTTCTAGATTTGATTTGTTTGAGGTAAAACCGTTGACATTAACACAAAAGGTCCTTCCGGATAAAAAGGACACTATAACTTTTAAGATTTTTTCTGGAACTCCCCACTTATGTAACTGTTCAATTACGGGAAAAGTTGTGACGCGGTCGAAAGCTTTCTCTAGATCCGATGACATAACTACGCTGTGCTTACGAGATGAGAGATTGTCTGCAAGTTTATGTTCCATGAGGTGAATTAGAGATTGAACTCCTCTGTTCGGTCTAAAAGCGTGTTGTTTATTACTAATTAAGTTTTCCATCCGCCAGCCTATTCTACGTCCTATAATTTTTTCGAAAATTTTGGAGAGAACAGGAAGAAGAGATATCGGGCGATACCCATCAAGTTGGTGGTAGTTACGAGAGCTCTTAGGAATCGGCTTAAGTATAGCTTTCTTCCAATCGTGAGGAAAGATACCAGTCCGAAGGATGTTGTTATAAAGCAAGCAAATTCGGTTCTTAAGACTTTCAGCTGCTGATTTAATCATAGCATATGTAATTTTGTCCTCTCCAGGGGTGTTACCTTTAAGCATTTGTAGTGTAGTGTCAAATTCCATTCTTGAAATGTCGTCTATAAGCTCTAAGCATATGTTTTCTTGGTGAGGAAGATCACTTAAGTTAAAATTCCGTTTCCTAGTTATAACGTAGTCTGAAAAAGTATTATTCTCACTATATTTTCCCCATGTTTTAGAGAAATTATTGGATATTTTTTCGGGGTCATTTTCCAGAGTACCATTGAGGAAAATATAGGGAAAATGTTGAGTGTAGTTTGATGATCTTAAGGATTTTATTCGATTCCATAGGGTTCTGGTGTCCAAAGCTGGGTCCATTGTGTTCACGAAGTTATCCCATGATGATCTTTTTGCTATGATGCTTTCATATTTTACCTTGGCACTCGCTTTTCTGTATGCTAAGCAATTTTGAGTATTTGGGTATCTTCGAACTTTTTTCCAGGCTAAGTTCTTAGCTTTAACCAATAATGCAATGTCCTTGTCAAACCATACTGGATTTTTATTACCATAACTTGACTTCTGTTTAGTAATTGGCATGGATTTCGCTGCTGCTGTTCTTATAATTTTTTTGATTTTGGCTGCTTCTTGGTTGATGTTATTAGAATGAGGGATACTTGTAGATAGAGAGTGCGTTGATGACGCAAAAATATCCCAGTTAGCCTGAGATTCTTTGAATCGTACCGTCGGTTTTTTAAGATGTTTGTTTTCATGTGTGCGTATCAAAATAGGGATATGGTCTCTGCTTTCTCCGTTAGGGAGGACTTCCCATTGAAGATGTGGAGCCAAATCTTCAGATGCAAATGTTACATCAACAGCAGAGAAGGTGTTTCTGGTATTAAAAAGTGTGGGGGATCCATCGTTTAGAATAACGAGGCCGTGATCATTGGAAAAGTTTTCAAAGAGTGTACCATATCTATTTGTGGTGTTTGATCCCCATACTGTGTTTTTAGCATTTAAATCACCTAAAATCAGATGATGCTTGTTATTATCAATTTGAATATCATTAAGGATTTCCCTTGAAATATAAACGTCGTGTTCTCTGTATATGTTGGTGAGTTTTATTGATTTTTGTGCAGGAATTTCTATAGTTTGGTACAGTAGATTTGAATTGGAAATTATGTGGGATATCACAGGTATGTTATTTTTAACAAGAAATCCTACACCTGATTTGGAGTAGTCATATCCTTTATTGTGATAAAATGGTTTGTAGTTTTTAAGTTTAAACATGTAAGAATTTGATGTAATAATGTGTGTTTCCTGAAGCGCTATAATATCTGGGTTGTATTTTGTGATTAAACGTTCTAGAGCATGTTTGTTATTAATATAGCCTTGGATGTTCCATTGGAGGATAATGAAATCATTATCCAATAGGGTCATTATTGATTATTTTTAAAGTTTTTTGCAGAGTGTATGAAGTTTTTTGGGTTTGACTGTGCGGTGAGTTGTGTTTGGTTGTTGATTGTATTTGATTTATTATTTTTTTTGTTTTCAGAAGGAGAGTTAGTATGTGTTGGTTTATTGGGTTCTACGTTACCCATTTCAGTGTCTGATTCTGATAGCGATGACAATTGCGTTTCGTCTTGGGGGGAATGTTGTGTGTAATTTGCGAATTGTGCGGAGATTGAGGCGCTAGGAGAGTTGTCAACTGTGGTAAGTTCATTCTTAAGAGATTGAGTTGTATTATCGTTTTTGTTTTCGTTTACAATGTGCTTGGAATTTGTTAGATCTTGGTTGGGGGGTCCACTAATGGTTCTCCAACTTTTCAGAGCCATTAGATTGAAGGATAAAAAAAATAAATAGCGTGTTACAGGTTTCGCACGAATGGACGGGAGTAAGGGACTCAGAACGGCGAATTGGGAATTGGCAAATTATACTCTCAGAGGTTTATCATTCCCCGACGAGAGGTGGATTCACGAAAAATATTGGATTGGTTGGATTGCAGCCTTACCCACCCATGTACATATGTACATACATACATACTTCATAGTGTTGAGGCACCAATCATCGAGCATACGTGACCAACGACTCTAGTTCGCTTTGGTCTACACGCAACACTATCCATCTTCACTATAAGCTCTTCCTATCAATAAACCCACCCAAAGAGATTCTTCCAGAACTCGCTTGTCATAAACTCAACTCAAGCGCAAGCATCCCCTTCAAAGCATTTCCAAAAATAACCGCAGAGATAAGCATCAAAAAAGAAGAGTGCATTCGTCAATTCCACTTAATGACGGCGAATTCATCCGCCCATCATCGAGTCTCATAAAAGAAACCAACCAGCAGACACAAAAACTATCTCAACCCCAAGACAACAATGCCATGCCAGAGACCACAAAACTCCTCGCGGAATTCATTCAAAGGAATTTATTCGCGCACCACATTTGGAGTTGAACATACACGTTCATCAAAATTCCAACGAGAACCTCATCAAGGCACCATCAACCGTTGTTCTCCTCATGTCTGTTGCCAAATTTGTTCATCTCCCTCCCGTCAGATTTTTATCATTTAAAATAACTCATCTCTGCCGAATTGAATCCTTTTTTTTTTTTTTGGTCTGTTCGCTCATTGATGGTGCATCTTTGACTAACCCATCTCGAGGACGACTGTGAATTGTTAATTTCAAGAAAAGGTCTGTGGTCTGCGATTCACCCTTCCGTGGATTAATTTATGCTGCAAGTGAATTGATTTTTATCCTTATTCGGCGCGGCACAGTCCAAAGAGGTGCTCTTAATGCATTATTCCGACTTCATTATGACACGTTCCCTTTTCAGGTGGCAGGTGGTTGACTGTTTTTTGTGTTCTTTTTAGTCCTTGGATCTGTTCTATGTGACTTTTGTTGCCCGATTTTGATTCGGTGCACTTCACTGAATAATTTTCCATGGGACCGACCGACCGACTTGACTGCATAATGAACAGTAGCCATCATCGAAGCCGAGCTACTCACATTAATTTTCAATTTTTATTGTAATTTTATTTATAATTCGATTCGAGACGAGATTAGGGAGATTCTGGGTTCTTTTGTTCGAGCGTGGTGGAGACATTTGTCAATGACTCTCGAGAGCGCTGAGAGTCATTCGAAAAAAGTTGAAAAGTGAGTCTAATTGGAAATTTAGTGAAAGGTGTTCAATTTTCCCCGAACATTCCTTGTGCGAGCTAATTAATAGTTCGAATCGATGAACAACCACTTGTCGGGTAGCGTCTTAGTGTCTGGGTCTGCCTGGTTGCCAGACAAAGCTGCGATATAACAAGACGCACATACAACACACACACACCTGTGGTGTGTGGATGACTAATGGTCCGGTATTTTGTTTTCTAAATGAGCCAACACACTTTGTCCGCCGCTGGAATGCTTAATTTAAACAATTTGACACGAAATTGTGTGTAAATTTAATTTTTAAATTTAAATTGCTTATTTTTTTGGTTGAAAAACTGGACTAGGAACTTGTTCTCATTCAAGGCTTGCAACAGAAGAATTTCAAAAAAAAAAAAAAAAAACTGGAATTGAGACATAAACAGATGTTTTCAATGGGGACGCGGCGTTGTAACCCGATATAGGTCGGTGTCAAGTTTACAATACAAATGTCTTACATAACAAATGTGTTACGAACCTTGAAGCTTGAGAAATGTTGGTTGCTGTTCACCGTATGTAAAGCCAAACGCCTCGGTGACCTTATTTTCTGCCAAAAGTTTGTCATATAACTTTAAAAATATCTCACATTCTGCGTGAAAGATTTCACAGTTTCACCTTTGAAATAAACATCTCAAGACTAGGGTCGTTGACGCTCTAGAGAGAGGTCCAATTAGACGCAAAGCGCTATGGTTGACCAAAAGTCTAGTCCTGAAACCATTCAGATTTCCTAACGAAACATTCTCTTCATAACTTAGACGAGTGTATGAGCTGCGTAGTTTTGAGCCTCATCAACATCCACCAAAGATTTTTCAAGGCATCACCTCCGATATTTATTATGAAGAAGCGTCTCAATACGCCTTTTGGAGTCGGCAATCAATCGTAAATCCCTGCATTTGTGCAAAAAATTTAACTCGCTCGAAATGAATGGCTGCGAGAAGCTAGGGGTTGACTTACCAAGGGCCAACGCGCCTGCTATTTGTCCAATTTAATTTGCTTTTTTCACGGATGGAAGAGGGCCAGAATTAGTAACCAATCTCAGTGCATCGAACAGGCTAAGAAACTGTTCCGCTGGATTCGTACTATAGCAACACGGCAGCTAAAACTGCTTTACAACTGAAAGAAGACCGACAGTGGCCACCAGTATGGTCACGCCTCAGTACTGTCTCGATGGGAGAATGCCGACAGATGGACAGGAACAGATCATATGACCAGACTCTGGCATTTGACAGGAGATTCAATATCAGAATTGCTGACAGAGATGACTGGAGGAATCACCAAGTTACCAATAAAAAGGAATTGACTTTTTACACCGATGGTTTTAAGATGGAAATCGGTACAAGTTCCGGGGTCTACTGCAAGGCACTGGGAATAAACCACTCCTTTAGAATTAACGACGACTGTAAGGTCTTCCAGGCCGAAATCACAGCTATCATCGAGTCCTCGAAAACTGTCCGCGAGAAGAGTATCACCGCAAGGACAATCACGATCCATTTCGACAGCCAGGCAGCCGTTAAGGCTCTGGAGTCCGAGACAACTAGATAGTAAGTAAAGGGTCTTTCAATAGGGACGCTACAAAAGTAGAGCGACAAGGACAGCAAACGACGCCATATTTTTCTTACGATTTTTTGACATTTCTCTTCAGTAAGGTTTGCCATTTCATGATGGAAAGATATACGAGCCAACAACGAGTCGAAATTATTAAAATTTACTACCGAAATTCGGAGTCAGTGGCCTCAACGTTAAGAGCGCTACGTCCAATTTATGGTCGTCATAATTTCTGGCTGGATGGCTTCGTCAATAAACAAAATATGCGGTATTGGTCAGGCAGCAATCCACACGTACTCCATGAGTCATCATTGCATCCCGAAAAAATTACGGTTTGGTTTGGTTTATGGGCCGGCGGCGTCATTGGGCCGTACTTCTTCCGTGATGATCAAGACCGGCACGTTACTGTGAATGGGGATCGCTACCGTTCAATGATAACCGAATATTTTTGGCCCCAATTGGATGATATGGACTTGGAGGACATGTGGTTCCAACAGGACGGCGCCACAAGCCACACAGCGAATGTCACAATCAATTTATTGGAAACCAAGTTTGGAGAACGTGTTATCTCACGAAATGGTCCAGTCGCTTGGCCGCCTCGGTCGTGCGATTTGACGCCGTTAGACTATTTCCTGTGGGGCTACGTCAAGTCTATGGTCTATGCCAACAAGCCAGCGATGATTGATGAACTTCGTACGAATATCGAACGTGAAATTGCAGCAGTATCGACCGATTTATGCTTGAAAACCGTCGAAAATTGGGTTCAGCGTCTGGACTTCTGCAAGCGTGCCCGTGGTGGCCATGCAAAAGAAATCGAGTTCCATATATAATGGCATCGAACGTACTTTCACAGGAATAAAGAATTTCATTGATATCTAAAACCGTTTTTGTTTTATTTAAAAAAACTTTTGTAGGGCTCTTATTGAAAAACCCTGTATATGCAAAAAACATCTAGATGAGATATCGGGAGCCAATATGGTTTCCCTATGTTGGGTCGTGGACTTCCACGAAGGAGGGCAGCTCACAGACTCTCTCCTTTGCGAGAATTCCAATAAGCTCGTTAAAAAGGAAGACGAGGCCATAAGTGAAGCCAATACACGTTGGACCTAGCTAGACACATGTACAACGGCTAGAAGCTTATGGACGAGTTATAATAAGAAGAGATCTCTGTTGCTGGTCAAACTTAGTCGTCGCGAAGCAAGGATAGTCCCCGGCATCATTACTGGCCACTGCGCCATTTGTCTTCAATCGGAGTGCTTGGGTATACATCATAGCGACTATTGCAGAAGTTGCAACGATGAGGAGGAAATCGAATCTGTCCGACACCTGCTATGTGAATGTCCTGCCATCGCCAGTACAAGAATGAGGACTCTTGGTTCTTACTTCTTCACGGAACTGGAGGATTTGCGAGACATCGAGCTGATGGACTTTCTGAGATTAATTTCCTTATCACCTCTTCTCTTTACAAGTTCCCGGAGTAAAATTAAGAGATGGCCACAATGGACCCTTTGTGGGTCTAAGTGAGCAGTGGCGTTCGTCACAAAGCACCCATTAAACTAAATCTAAAAATTGAAGAATGCATCAGCCTGAGTAGGGTAAGTAGGTAGAGGTGGCGGTTCTAAGAACCCAATAAGCGTTAGGATGCGCCGTTTTGAAACCAAAATTCATTTGACCTGGTTGTTTGTGGGTGCTATAGATTGATGGACGTAGATATTTAGATCCAACCTGTGGAATTAAGGAACAGGATTAGTTCACCAATCTTTTTTCTGGAAATGTCTTTGAGGTCGTCGAAGAAGGGTTTGTCCAAATCGCGCTGTCTGACCCTCGCTAGGGCCGGACATTTAAACAGGAAATAACGCAGAGATTCTTTTTCGCTGTTATCCTTGCAACTACGGCAGAAAATGTTGTGGGGAGTACCTAGCTTGGCTGTATGGTCTCCCATTGGCCAGTGGCCCGTACTAGAAGCTACGATTCTCGCAATATCTTGTCTGGATCTGCCAGGTGCGGGTGACCCTGCACTAGACTCTCAGCTGATTTAACTCTTCCTGGCATTGCTTTACCAGCTTTGAGGATGTAGTGACTGAATCAATAGTTTTGATAGCAGCTTGACTGTCAATGAAGATGGCAGTGTTTTACATGTGTTTTGGAAAAATTTTCAGCACACGGCAGGCTTCCCGAATAGCAAGGAGCTCTACTTGGAAAACACTGGCAAAATTCGGAAGTCGAAAGCCTAAGTAATACCATACCCATCGCATCCTGACAGATTTCCCAACGGGTCAAAGCAGACTCTTAGACATAGCATAGCCGTTGCAGATTCTGCAATGATTGAAGTGAGACTCCAACACACCTTCTAAAGTCTTGTGGGGCACTTCCTGCCAAAAATCAGATGGTGATATGAGCTTTGAACCCGCTTTCTCGCCGAGGCTAAGTCAGAGTATAGGGCTCTCGAAAATAATTCTAATTGAAGCATAAACTCAATGAAATGAGAAAGAGCATCTGGATAATTCTACCCGCTGGCATTTAACTGTCAAACCAGGCTGCTAAGGGGTAACACCACTCTAGAGCTCGAAAAAAAGACTACAATTTAAGAATTTTTTGCACGAACAGGGAAAAGGCGTTCGATTTGATACTTTGGGGACTAAAAGTACATGTTTTATAAACAAAATGGCGGAGATACCGCAAATATACAAAATTATCTTTTTTTAAAGCGCTTCGCTACCGGAAGGATTTCTCAGCCCCTTTGACACCTGGAACAAAAAGACCAATTTTTTTCTTAAAGTTAATCAGTTTTCCTATAGAAGTTCTTGGCTCAAAAGTAAAAATTGTAGAAATGGCGGGTATTTTGAGAAAAAAAAACGCTGTAAATTGAAACTATAAATCGAATTACAAAACGGCTACGTACTTTTAAAAGAAAAAAATATTATAATAAAGCTACAGTAAAAATTGCAATACGATCCGTTCAATAGTTTGCGAGAAATCTTTTCGGCGAACTCAAAAAATGACGTTACGAGAAAAACACGTTTAAAGTTTTAGTAGTGTTCGTCACTCGCTACGAGGCATTGCAAAAATATAGAAAAACAAGCCACTTAATTTTTTTTAAAACTATAAGACCTATTCGGCATTCGACCACCTAATAGTGCTTTTTATGCAAAAAAAAATTGATTTTTACAAAATTCTAAAATGGTGTTACCCCTCAATTTACATTTCAACCCCTTCAAACCAACGCACCTCTTTCAATAAAAGTCATTTTACTATGATTTTCCTTAGAAAAAAATATCCCTAATTAAAAAAACTACCACAATCCTTACAATGTCCTGCTCATCGATGATTCAGTTGTTTCAGTTCAATAAAGCCCTCGAACATTATTCATGGACCAGCCTAATGCGTTTTCAATTAAAGTCCCTGCCATCGATCCTCGATGCAAATGCGACAATAATCCATACATTTTCAGACTCACAAAACAGGACGATGTTGAACAAAAAAAAATAAAATACGAAAAAAAAAGAATTCAAACAAAAGGCTACTATTCCATCGGGCGAACACACAAACTGTAACGAACCACATGAACAAAACCGTAAGGATAATTATAAAATGCATTGCAAATCCATTTGTGTGTGAGAATATGTGTGCCGCCAGGATTTTTAATCCATTTCCTGATTTGTTGTTGTTTTTGTTGTCCTGGACTCGTCATTCCTCTCACCCCAGCAATCACTGGCAATTCATTCGAAATCAATGCAGTGCATCCTTTCTGCCAAGCGCACTGCGAAAAAATTCTCTATAATTAAACTGTCGGATTATTTTGACAAGCCATCCAGTGACAAAAATATCCTTTTTTTATTCCAGGGGGAGATCCTTTATTTTCTAGAATTTATTATGTGCGTTTTTGGTGAAAGTGTGTGGTAAGTCCTGTGTCCCTAATGTGTGTGGCATTAACACCTCTCGCATTTTTGTCAGATGTCTTTCGTCCTTTTTTTCTATAATCGTCTACAGCATCATTTTCCAAGGACTATTGGAGGAATTTTTGTTTTTTAATGGGTGTTACCCTTTTTTCCATCGAAATAGAGCGGTGAACACAGTGAATGGCAGAAAAAAAAAGGATTTTCTAGAGCACAAGGATTTTTTAATTTGGTTCGCCCCACAGGGAAATTCGTTTTTGCAAATTACAGTTAGAAATAAAAAAGCAACAGAATAAAACGAAGCGAACGGAAAAAAAAATCTAAATTTTAAATTATAGTCCTTTGCGAGTTTGTTCCCCATATTCTCGCTCGGCGGCGGGAGCTCACATGCTGTGCCGGCAAATAGCTTGTCCTAGAACTAACAAAATTCATGATTTCATTTTTCGGTTGCGTTTTGTATCTGATTGTATGCGTGTGTGTGTGTGTGTTGACAATTGAAAAAGGATTCTGAGGGTGAACGCAACGGGTAGAAATTAAATTGTTCCCCCATTCGTTTTTTTTTTTTTTGCACAGTGAATGCGATGCCGTTATTAAGAACTCAGTGTGTATCGCGAAAAAACGACGATGCACTGAAGGAAAAGGGTTGTCGGTAGCAGGGCATACGAAAGGAAGTTCAAGCCCCCGTACTACAGAAAAGGATGCTTGATATGGATAAAATTGCTGGGTTGGTTTACTGGCATGTAACTTGTGGTTTCAGGCGAATACTAACTGCGTGTGTGTGTGCCTGTATGAGTCCTTTTTACCAATCTAGTAGGAGAAATGCATTGCAAGTATACTGACACAGGGGAGCGCCTTGAAGGGATTAAGGCGAAACGCCCACTTACGACAGAGAAGTACATAGTTGATATTTGAATATGGGTTTCGAAATACTCAAGGGATTTTGTTTCAATTTAAGTGGGTGTGGGGGTGTGTTGGTATCTTGAACAGGGGATTTGCTTTTTAGAGCTCTAGGGCAAACGACGTATACATCTGTTTGGGGAATTTAATTGTTTTTGATGATAAATTTTTGGAAATGAGTACATTTGATGTCTTGTTGAGACAAGTTGTTGCGCTTTGAACTGAAATGAGGGCGTCCTGAATACCATTCAACATCACTTGTCGAAAAGACACAGAATAAATTTCAGAAAAGCAACAAGTTTGCCAACAAACTCGCCGGAAGAGACTCACCATCAGCATTGGCAAGCCCGCATCTCTTATGCATGATTGGATGCCTTTATCAGGAGAAGCTGTGAAAATTGAGTTAAACCAATGGGCTACGTTAAGCTATCGCCCAATTCAATAAAAAAATTATGCAGTTCTCGCTTAGAGAAATCTTGATGCATAGAGAAATCTTGTTGCACGGCTTTTTCCATCGCAATTCTTGGTTGGCGGTAATATCTGCTTTGCAGCAGTCTAGGGCCTCCGCTAATGGTTCGGCTGCAAGCGGTCTGTTCAGGGAACTAACGTTCCACGTAGAGATCGCAAGATCGTCGTCCTCATTTCATTTGCCTAGTTCGTCATCAGTAAATCCGTCCATATCCGAGGCTTATTGTTGCTTCGTAACTCGTACTTTATTTCCATGGTCGCGCAGTTACCCCGGCGTTTACATTTGTTCTCATTTTACCTTCATCCCAGCGCGCTGAAGTTCGGTCTTGGTGGACGTAAGGATGACTGAGTCATCAGCGAAAGGCAGAGGACTTATCCTTAAATCTCTCAATTCGAACCGTTCCTCACCACGGCTGCGCTGTAATATCCACAATATCCACACTATGAAAAGGAGAGGTGACAGAACGCATCCCTGGCGAAGTCCAACGCCCACAGTGAAAGGTGTCGACTTAACGCCGTTCACCTGAACACAGCTCTTACAGTAAGTGTACAGAGATTGAATGGCCCTCAGAAGAGAACCGTCAATCCCATACTCCTGCAATATACTCCAGATTTTACCAATCGCTAGGTGTTTCACCGCATTCCCAGGCCACTTTAATGACACGAGAGAGCCATTCCACTCCCTCTTTACCCAAAGCTTTGAGCATTTCTGGCCGGATTTCATCCACACCAGCAGATTTGCCGACTTTCAGCGCTTTAATCGCCAAAGACACCTCCTCTACGGTGAGACTGTTATCCGTCCTACTCAAAACCATGGGTCTGCCATCCTCAGTGGCCTGTTCGGGATTGAGCAGCTCCGAAAAGTGCTCGCATCATCTGCGCAAGATGTCCTTCTCATCTCTGGATTTGACTCTGAGACGACGGAAGGTCTGCCAGAACAACTTGTTTGCAGATCTGTGATCACGGTCTAGTTTCTCACCGAACTCCTTCTAGAAGTGCTCCTTGGCTAATTTAACAGCCAGCTTGCAAGTTCTTCGCGCCTCCATATATCGGTTGCGAGAAGCTGGATACCCCAAGTGTATCCACACCTTGAAGGCTTTCTTCTTCCCTCTGATGGCTTCCTGAAGTCACCACCAGTCACTACACCGAGCAGCTTCACTCCGCAAACATCTCCTGCAGAGGCAGTGACTGCTGTTGAGAACAACTGCCATTCTTCCTCTACCTTTGTCGAAACAGTTGGAATCTCCATCTTTCAGTGTAGCTCATTCGTCCTCCTAAAACATTTACGACCAAATTTGTCTTGACTCTTCCAACGTCGTTCACTGGGTTGTCCTTAAATTGTTCTTATTTCGACAAGTCTCTTCCGTACACGTATAATGCTCAATAACGTCACCCTTTAGCCTACGTTCACGTGAGCTACCCGAAATAGAACTTAAAAAAACTCCCACGGAGGAAAAAAATAGAAATTTTCTCCGTTTCCTTCATTCACGTCATCGAGCATCAACATAATAAAATTTATCCCCAGGAAGCTCATAAAAACATCACGAACATAGCACAAGGACTCCGCCGCGTTGTTTGCCACAAGATGAAGCCTCATCCAGTAATTGTTGTCACAACAACAACACAACATTTTTCAGAAATTTTATTAAAAAAAAAATTGAAACAAACCCCCGGCGTAAATCCTTAACGCTTCCCCAATGCATAATATTCTCGGACCCAACAACAACAACAACAGTAGCACACCACCGTCCAACCGCAAAAATTCGCACAATTAACGTAATTTGTCGGGTGAGAGTGTGGTGAGCTCCATTACCGTCACAGGGACTTATTACAGGCGAAAGTAAATAAAAAAAAAAAACAGTGAGCTCCCTGTGAGAGTCCTGGAAACACTAAGGAGCTGCTCCCCCAAGAAGGAAGAGCATAGTTATTTTCCGTCCGTTCGTTTCTTCAGAGAAAATGCCTAACCTAAGTAGTTGGTCGATTGGTTGGTTGGATGCTTGGGTGGTATCCACGTGTCTCGGGAGACGCACTCTCGGCAATGGTGTCGATGGTCATGGTGACCCCACACTCCATGTTGTTGGCTTGGGTCATTAAATTGTAATTATTTGGGGATTTTCGTTTGTGATTTTTGGCGAGGTGTCGGTGCCGTGGACCGTTTCGCCTTTAATTCATTTATAATGCTCGTGCCAATTATTTTAAAGGGGACCGGAGCTTAGTTTGCAATTTGAAAGCGTTTTCAGGTTGTCGCTGCGGATTAGTTTGAATGAAATTGATTGCCAATGGACAGGCTACTAGGGTAAATCCCCTGGTAGATGTGTAGCGGGTGGCTGTTCCTTTTTTTGTGGGAAAACTTTGAGAGCGCCCAAGGCTAAGATTTAGTGAGTAAATTTCTAAAGGAAATTGCATTAGCATTAGATTGCTTTGGGGGTGCCATTGAGAACTACAATCAAGTGGTGGAGGAGGGAGAGTATTCCGAGTTATTTTTTGGAACAAAAGATGGGATTAGTGAGATTGATGGTGGAGACTTCAATCATTGTGGTATGACAACGTCTCTCGGCGGATAAATATCGATCTTACCGTGGATTCATAAAGGCGGAGTTCGCATACAGTTGATTGAATATTGTAAAGCAGTTTTATGCTTTCAAGTGCGGTCAAACAGATTTTGAATTCTCCTACACTTGCTCGGCATTCGCGACCCGACATACGCTAGGATGAACAGAAAGGACAAGTCCAATGAGTCATCAATTTTGATTCTCTGTTACGCTGCATGGGTCAAGAACCCATTAAACTAAGCAAAATTGGATCTAGCTGGGACCTGAATTGCGTCCACTACCAGTGTTCAAAAGCTTTGAGTGACAGTTCTTTACCAGCCCTCATCTCAGGTACTCTGCTACAACAATTTATTTCATTTAGCAGTGTATCGAGCTCTTTCAGCCGCCAAACTTTCCCTCCATTCCACACTATGTTGCACCGCCGCCCGCCGGAAATGCAATATAATTTCAGCTGCATGCATGGAATTCAATTTCACAGAGCAATCAAGAGCACACTTCCAAATTAGAAAAAAAACTAATTGAATCAGACATCGGAAATCGAACACCAAAATCAGCGCAGCGTGTGTAGTATACCAATCTGATCGCATTGTTATCTAAACACATCCGGGGTGCAATTAAATTCCGCTTCTACCAATTCCATTCCAAAAAAAAAAATTAAAGACCAACGGAACACCAAAGAACATCCCCACAGCCAAACAGAAACACCATCATCCTCCTCCCACAGTCCACACCCAGTGGCTGGCACCAATAAATTCCTGCCACTGACACTGGAGCTTCGCCTAAATGTTCGCACCCCGATGGTGTGAGTAAATTGAACATCGCTCCTTGTTTAGTTATGATCAGTAGTTGCGATGCTGTCCATTGTTTTCACACATCCGATGTACATCGAAGGATGTTCGGTACGATACCACCTGGTGCGCCGTCGCTCGGTTCTCCCCCAAATCAATTTCCTAAATAATTTCGATATACGACAGTAATTTATTGGCAATTGACCGGTACGCCACAAGCAGGCTAAGGATACGCAAACAAAATTCAAAAATCAAAACATAAATCAACGTCAGACAAAAGGACATCAGTGTATGGACGACGACCATAATGCAATCATAATTGCAATTTTACAATGTCTAGGCACACAAACACACCAAGTTCTCATGGGAGATCCTTTGAATTCCTCTTTTCACATCTTGATTTTTGTTTATCTATTCTTGTGTTATAGTCTAAGGAGTTCCTTGAAACATTCATAAATCGCATTATTCTGTTGTGAGGACACATTTTTAAACATCTCAGCAGGGGACTGGCTGGCGAGTCCTTCGATTCGAATCGTATTTCAGGGCAATTTTTCACACTTTTTCCTTCAGCAGCTGTAGACATGAGAGTAACTGCATCCTGATAATTATTTTATGATGCTCGCCTCGCACAGCGTGTGTGCGAAATATCCTTGAAAATTGCACACGGAAAAAACAAAAACGAACAAATTGTACACACAACCTGCGTGTGCGAAGGATTCACTCGTGTGCCATCAAGGACACACTGTACTGTCATCAAGATTCTCTTTGAATGTCCAACTATAACTGATTCGGAGAAAATGCAATAATCATTAGCACAACATTCAGTGTCCTTGCTCAAAGGACACACGACCTAAATGAAAAGAGTGTGCTGCTTTTCAAGGTCAAACAGGAATAAACGCAAATGGATAAACAATACGAAGAAAAGGATACCAATAGGGAAGATTCCTCCTTTTTAAGTGCACACCGACAATTAGACAGAGTAATTGAAGGTTAACGGAGAAAAGTCCTATCGGAACATTTTCGTTGAATTTAATCCCTCGAGTGACCTTGAGATGATGATTAGTTTTAAAGGATATTTCGGGATGTAATTAGAAGGAATCGTTTGAATAATTTATAGCCCCGGGATGTTAAAAGTGTGCAAAAGAAGCCTCCTGAAGGAAGTGTTGGGTGTCACGTGTTGTAATCCATGCCTTTGCCTATTGCGGTTGTAAAACTGAAGACAAAAGTCGACTCAATTAAGCCATCAGCGCAAAGTCACATGCTTTGTTCGCGGGAAAGAGGATTTGTTAACACTTTTTGAAAGTACAGATGGTGTAAAAACTAACAGTAGTTAAGTTATATCAGAGGATTTACTGCGGGTTTTTCCATTTCACGACTTTTGCGTTTGGCTTCGCATGAGACGCATCCATGGAAGACGTGTAGGATATACCAAAAGATTGAAATTCTATTCAGAAAATACACATCATGAAGGAGTTGCCGCAGTTTTTGAATCAGACTCAAGATTTGACAGTCAGCAACTGTAAAAACTGCAAGATTGAGGTTATGATGCACCAACGACCACCGACAATTATCTTCTCTTTATCAAAATAATTTTGAAGCCATTCCGAAGACTAGGCCAAAGAACTTGGCGACGATTGGAACTCCATTGACTTGACACGAACCATCTTGACTAAGATATAGTCCGTAGTGTACCAAAATCATTACCAAACCACTGTTGCCGAATCCCCAGAGCGCTCGATCAGGATGTAATTGCGGCAGATCCATGAAGTTTCCGTCGTTATGAAAAAATCGCATGTCTCGACAGTAAATACCATCCACAGGTAAATCACAACACGATCCACAAACAGATTGAACTTTGACAGTCTTAATAGCCACAAGTAGTCTCCAATCCTAGTATTTTGGAAGGTTGTCTTTCGATTTGAACCCTGGTAGCTTAAAATCTCGCAGCTCTTTGTACACAGATTCTAGCAGAAAATGTTCTTGTGGAACTCGTGTTCGGTTTCGTTTAAGTTTCATAGCAGGGTGTGCCATGCTTGTCTGTTTTTTCTATAAACTCTGTCTTGACTGCGACCGAGAAGATCGATTGCAAAAAATAAATAAATAAATAGCTTGTGCGACAGCTCGGGATGAGCCAAGGACTAGCTTCTCGCAACCATTCATGTTGTGCGTTTTAGATTTTCGCACGAATGGAAGGGACCTACAATTTATTGCCGACTCCGAACGGCGAATTGAGAAGCTCGTTCATGACAGATTATACTCCCGGAGGCTTGTCATTCCCCGACGAGAGGTGGTGCCGCGAAAAATGTTTCATCTCAGTCCATAGCAGGCCAAATCAGTTCTGTTCACCAAAAAACCATACCAACCTTTCTCAATCTCAGTGTACGCCCCAACACTTTCGATGAATTTTGATGCGACTTTAACAAAGTATCATCAGGATTAATAAATCCTTCATATGAAAACTACAGCCGAACTAATCCCCAATAAACTGTGCCCTTGTTCCAGAAACGGCAAACTATGTATGTCCAGCAGAATACGATCGACTCACAGTTTTTGAAAAACAAGAAATTCTTTCTAAAATCACCAGAAGATTATGAAAGGATATTCAGCGGAACGTGTCCCTTTTATTTTTACACGAAACTCATACAGGTTAAGAGGAACTCTTAAAAATGATCTTCGCTGTCAAGGGTTAATCAGAACTGTTACCATCGAGGAAATATACATTTATACTCCTCTTCTATCCTCCCTCACTGTGTTAACCTTTTTCAACGCAAAAACTGTCGCATAAATCGCGTCAGATAATAATCAGCCTTACAATCTGTCATACATTTATTTACCTGCAGTGCTTCTTGTTTTTTAATTTTAATTTCTTTCTACATGTCGCGACAAGTTAATAAAACATATTATATCTCCTACAAGCAAAATACAAATAGTATCTACAACAATTTATCTTAATGAGAACAAGTTCTACTGATTCATTGGGGTTCATATGAATCTCATCGAGAGATCTCTTGATAGTGACTAAACTGGCGATCCAACTGGTTTCCTATTTAACATTGAAGAACAATCATTCAGCGACGATGTGGTTTTCAATTTGTTCTTTATCTCATAGGGTATATTTATGTTGATGTACATTCTGTAACACAAGGAATAAATGGAAATAGTGCTGCATAAAGGTACAAATTTTGCCCATCAAAAGCGATGGACAATGGACGTACATACTCGTATAAAGAATTATTTTTCAATATACTCTTCCCTGACGTACATAAGTCTGACCAAGAAAAAAATAAAAAGCTGGCGCGACAGCTCGGGATGAGCTAAGGCCTAGCTTCTCGCAACCACCCATGTTGTGCGTGTTACATTTTCGCAATGAATGGAAGGGACCTTAAATTTATTGACGACTCCGAACCGCGAATTAAGAGTCTTTTTTATGACAAATTATACTTTCGGAGGCTTGTAATTCCCCGACGAGAGGTTGTGTCGCGAAAAATGTTCGGTGGCTGGGGCTTGAACCCACATCACATGCTAATAGAAATTCTCTTACTCGCTATGCGATAGGAAATTGGAAAAAACATTTGCTAGCGTTGACCCATGCAAATACGAAGGACTGGTCAGAATTTTGAATGATTCCTCAGCGAACTAGATTGCCTTCGTACTTTGCCTGTACCTGGCATAATCCAAGAATTTTAGGTCAATAAATTTGAAATTATTTATTCGAAAAAACTCAAACTCAAGAGTTTCGCAGATAACTTCTCAATTGTAGGGACAAGAATGCCAACTTCCCACGAAGCTACATAGGGAAGAGCGTATATACTGACAAAAGAAGAAGCGCACGCGATAGATCGAACGGCTGAAAATACAGTGGGAGTCTTACTCCGTAAGCCGAGGAAATTCCTGTAAAATGGTTAAAAACTGGCTCCTGCTTTCTGGTAGTTCAATGGGCCAGTCTGAGTGCTCCAGTATAGCGTTTTCAAAGCCGACAAAAAAAAGTATACTGACAGCTCACAGTGGTTCATGGAACTTTATTTCAAACTGCGCATGCTAGCAAGTCCCATTGAATACTCGATAAAACCAGAGGCGTAATCTGAAGTGTACTCTTACTGATTGGAATCTCATTTTTATTCTAGATCAACCTGACTAAAGCTTGTTGGTTAAGGCCAGGATCTATCCAAGACTATAAGTCTACGCAACGCTTGTGAGGTTTGGATAAACGATACTAAGCTTCACAGTTCTCAAACTACCGAACATTGCGGCATATATATAAACCATAAAGAAATACCGTCCTACGATCAGACCCTCCTTAAAGATCAGAGATTGAAAGACAAGAAACATTGATGATGTCAGTCAACTCGGAAAGCTGCTGTTTATTTTACTGCGTAGGCGTAACAGTAGCAGTAGAACTATTATTTGGTTTGACATTTTGAAAACCCGCTACATACAGCCAATAAGGCACTGGCACTGCAAACTCTATGCTATACTCATCGTGTCTTCAATGCTACCCATCGATTTACACGCTGAAGAAATTGTAAGACTTAAAAACGAGCGAATTCAAAATGGTTCGGTAGACGACGACATAAGAAGGTACGAAAGGAATCGCAGTATCGCAACTTGGCAACGTCAGTCGAACGAATCTTCAAAGCGAAGACGCATCGTCCTTTTCCAGTGATGAATGAAGCAGGTCCATGGCGAAAGAAACTTCTATCTCACCCAGTTGGTGACAGGACGTGGCTGCTTCAGAAAATATCTCTTCAAACGCAGACACGAAACTACCTCAAATTGTCCACAATGTGGGAACGTCTCGGAAAACGCGGAGAATGTGTTCACCCTCCGGGACCAATTACGGGAATGGCCCACTCCCAAAAATCTTGTAAACTACATGCTTCAGAATGACATAAACGGGTCAATTGTAAGTAACATGGCGGTACCCATACTCGGCGATTTTAACCGCCTAGAGCGCCAACGCAACGTGAATAACCACGCTTAGAGAAGCCTAAAAGGCTAACCAGGCCCGCGAAGTAATACCTAACGGCAGTCCCGCGGGGAGAGTGGTTCGACGGGTGCAGGGTGTGGGTTAGTACGTCGGCGTATCCCTGAAATAGATCAATTAGGTTTGCGAATCGTGAATGCCGGTGGCCCGGGCTATTGGTATCTATGAAGATTACACATCCTTTGGCGCTACCATGAAAACAAAAAATTGAATACTCTATGGCTTAGATTTGGCTCAAATGTAGACACTCTTAGAAAATCTAAAGCTAGCCAGACGATGTCACCGGCTATAACACAAATGCTAAAAAGGGCAACATCCAGAGAGGAACCCAGTTAATTTTTTTTTTCCGCCCTGGCTTAAGGAGACTCTTTCACACTATCATTAGAAACTGAGTCTTGAAAGGTTTTCTCGGATACCTCAGTTCTAGCATTCTGCACGTAGTCATGACGGAAAAGAAACTCTTCGATAGTGTGCATAAATCTAATATCTTTCCATTGTTTCTGCTCTCAAATTTTTTTTTCCAAACTTTTCTGGATAGGCACTAGAATGATTGTATGTAGAAATATTTACGTCCTTAATCATTAAAAACTATGTCATTCCATATCTAAGCCTTCTTAATAGAAGAGCTCGTAAGTCTTGCACTCTCTTGTCTACTCTATTGAAACATGGCTGACGTTAAGACCTCCATCAAAGATAGGGTACCATCCTATCCATTCCCAAGCATGTAGTGCGTCTGTTTATGTCATGACTTCACCATCGTTTTAGGGATATAAATGCCCATAACGTCGATGTCGCGCAATATCGTTTATCATAATTTTATCTGATTTTTTATTGTACAGGTATATTTATTTAATTCTCTACTTTCCTTCCTCCCATTCCCCATAAAAAAAAACCAACCAAACCGAGTCAAGTGTTTGGGTACCGCTTTATGGGAACTTTTGCATCCACTGTGACTGGGCCCAGCACACGCAGGAGATTGGAGTCAGTCTGGTTCCCTTGCCTTTCACACGCATATCTTTGGGCATCGAGAGAGATAATTAAATTAATTGAGGTGTCCTTTTCGGAATGGATACATACATACACACACCCTGAATGTGGGGGATTCAGTGAAGCGGTATTGGTATGTGTGTTCGATTCTGTATTGACACTTAAAAATTAATTTTTATTGTTGAGAATAATCTGAACAAATGGTTATGACAACGACGACGATGACTCCAGCACTCCACACAGCGGTGGTTCGTAACCAACGGATGTGAATTTATATATTTTTTGGAGGTCCCTCGCGAGAGAGACCAAGGTTTCCTGGAATTCAGGGCGCGCAATGGTAAATTCGGATCGTTCCACCGGTGAATGGAGGCAATAATTTTAATAATTTGGGAAATGTTCGCTTTTAATTTTTACAATTATTACCTTTGTGTTGCGATTAAGTTCCGCATGGAATGTGGGTCACTTGGAAACATATTCGTGGTTTATCGAAACGACTGATGAGTAGTCAATGGAAAATTGGATGTGACAATCATTTGGTATGACGACGAACTCATCTTGAAACAGAAACACCCATCAGCTGCTCGATAAATCTTCCAAGTAGCCCAATGATTGATGCAACCTCTTAATTAACCTCTCTCTAGTCGTGTCAATGAATCCACGTGGGCCTTTACAGCTCAACTGCATTTCCACTGAAAATTCATTCATCCAACCACTGAACCGTGTCCAAATCCATGGTTACGTCCAATTCGATAACTTTTCTTCTTCTTCTGTTTCAACCTCCTATTATCGACTATAAATATCGAACCCTCTAGGGGTGGAACCCCGTAATTAATACTCTGTCATCTATTCCCATTCTCTGGCGAAAACACCACGCGAAATGCCTTTGGGGGTTTCCCCAGTCTTGACCACTGTCATCAATCAACCGCGCATACCCTTTGCTAACGTGCATCTAAAAACCTGTCACTTCCACTCGAGGAATGCATTAATCGTCTCCTACTTAGCACGACCGTGTGTGCGCGCACAGTATCTCAAGCGAGTCTATTATCTAAATAAAAATTATTTATTTGATTAGAGACCCTTGCAAACGGGTTCCACCTGTTCCAGCAGAAATTCCACACGAGATCGCAAATTACTGATGATGGAGTTTCTTCTTTCTCTTGAGTGCGTAACTAAAGCCTTTTGTGCCCTTCGGGCAGTCTATGTTCGGCTGGCATCTTTCGCTCTCAGTCTCTCGGAACCTCGGATCGGGTTGCAGCAGCAATTTTCTTCTAATTAAAATTGGATCATCTGCCCATGGAAAGCAACCATAAGTTGGGTGTGTGTAGTTTAGCTTCCTTCCCATCAATTATCGTCCAAATGCCATGCAGAGATGGCCACTTTCGGACTTGGCTTGTAGGGTGCTGGAGGTTTGATACATAAATATAATAATTTCGTAGCGAAACAGTGAAGAGGTGTGGTTGTGTTTCCGTCTGAAAGCCCTAAACGTTGGCCGCAGAAGACTTAATTACCAGGAAAATCTATTTTCAACCAGAGTGAGCTGCGCCCAAAGTCCTAAAACATCAAATGCATGAATAAAGTTGAGCTCTAGCAGCTCCTCTTCCTGATCCAACTGAAGGGAGAACATCGGTGAACCAATCAAGAAGGAATGCGTAGCTCATGAAAAAGGGCGGTTAGCAATACGTGCGACTTCAAACTAGATGTAGTGCACTGGCTATACATGAATCAATGTAAAATTCGGCTTAGTTTGATGGAAGATTTTTGAGAAGGAATACAAGCCTTCAAACCTCACTTAGATTCAGAGGTTGGCCCGCATTGGAATCATGGGATTAAAAAAAACACCACTCACCGCAGCCATGGGCCACTATATTAAGTCTCAGTCTGCCTGATCTGTAGTGAAGCAGCATACCTCAAGGTGAGAGAAGGAACATTTTGGTCATAAGTACCCCCTAACTTGATCGATGGAAGACTGCAAACAGGTCTACAGAAATGAATTACATGACTTCGATGATGTCATTTGGCTATCCAAATTCCTGACAGAAATGACTGGAGGAACCAACAAATTCCCAGCAAAAAAGAACTGGCCTTCTATGCTGACGGTTCTAAGATGAACGTTGCCATGTGAGCCGGGATCTACTGCAAAATTCTAGCGATCAACCATTCTTTAGAGTGTCATCCAAGCCGACCATCATTTAGGCTCCGAAAATCACTCGAGAATATGATACTGTCGGAAGGCAACTACTGGCTACATATACAGTCAGGCAGCTTGTAAACTCTGGACAATTGGATCGAGGGTTGCAAAAATCTACAAAAGGTTCTTAACAGGTTATCCACAGCCAATACGTCGACAGTTTGTTGGATACCAAGGCTTATGGACAACCCAGGCACCCAAAGTCACCACGAACTTGCAAGAAAGGGGTCGGCACTACAGGCCCTCACATTCGTAAGGGCTCCAACAAGGGCACTAAAATTAATTTTGGAGGAAAAGCCAAGGTGGCAAGACAAGGATTTTATGCCCGGCTCAGTCAAGATTAGTCGTCAAAGATGCACCGGTCGTCTACGGCATTATTCCGACGGATCAGAGATGAACTGCGGTGTGGGGGCCGGTGTCTATTCGGAATCACTAAAAATAGCAAGAGCCTATCGTCTGCTGGATTTCGCCAGCGTCTTCCAGGCGGAACTACTGGCAAGCCGAGAGGCTTGCACGTAACTCGGGCGTGACTGATCACACAAACAAAACATTGCTAACCTCATAGATAGCTAAGCCGTTATAAAGGCCATTGACTCGGCTACCATATCCCCCAAATTGGTGCTAGAGTGTCGGAACGAGCTTGCCCGCTTATGCGAATGGTTCAGGGTCACACTGCTCTGGATTCCAGGGCACAGCGACATAACAGGAAACAAGCGGGCGGATGAGCTGGCCAGGCAGGTGTCAGCTATACCCGGCTCACTCACGGCGGGGTCCACATCCCGCTAGGAGTGGATAAGGGACAAATCCACTCACACTTCCTACAGAAGGCCAACCTCCAATGGAGGGGATTAACTAACTGCTCCATTTCAAGGAAGATATGGCCGACTTACGATACGACTAGAACGAGGGGTCTCCTAAGCAGAACCCGCCCAGATATTGCCAAAATAACGGCAATAATCACGGGGCATTGGCCAATTGGAGACCACGCGGCTAAACTAGGTATTCCATACAACCCCCACTGCCGCAGCTGCGGAAATGAAAATGAGAGGAAAACTCTCGTCCACTTCCTATGGAAATGTCCGGCACTTGCAAGAGCCAGACTGCGTGCACTGAACCAACCATTCTTCGACGAGCTCAGCGACATCTCGGGTAAAAGGATACAAGGATACGGATGGAGTAGGCGTCCCCTGGGTAGGCCTAGAATGAGATGGCTGGACCAAGTCCGAAATCTCACCTTTACCCGTATGGGGATAGCCCCTAACGATTTAGAATCGCTAGCGGAAAATCGGGAGGTGTAGAGAGTCCACTTAAGCACCGTAACCCCACGACCCTCATAGTGAATAAGCGCGTCATTGAAAATGGCGATGATGATGATGATGGATCTAGGCCCTCCCGGCTGTCTCACACAGAACATCTCGGTGCAATACATCACAAGGACTACTGCAAAAACTGCAAAGTCGAAGAAGATATTGAATCTGTCCGTCTGTTAAAGTGTGAATGTCTTGCCCCGTCGACTTAGAATTTAGGTCTGCATAACGCACTATGGGCAAAGAGCTTGAACAAACTAGTAATTTTTTTCAAATAAAAGCGAATGACAATCCTCATCATTGGTAAATTTAAGTCGAAGTTATGTCAATGAAACGGTAGCTAAAAAATCCCACAAGTGCGGTCATGAAGGAAATGAAAAAAACAGATCTGCTAACCAGAACAAGGGCTGCATGAAACTTTATGATACAAAGACCATTCTGTGGGATTAATAAAGCAAAATTGTTAAAGCCCAATTGAGGCTCAGACTCCGGCAGAAGCCAGTCCTAAATGCAAGAAAAGTCGACTGTAACAAAGCACAGAAGTCAAAATTATGACATCATTGCATCAGACGGCAACCAGGGATAAGTGTCGTGCAAGGTTATCGAAAAAAGGACAAGAGGACCATAAAACTTAAGATGACTCTGTGAAGTTTGTATCTTATTTGTTTAAGTCTCTCAGAGACACGCAAAAGTATTTTCTACGAGAAACCCTGCAAAGGACAAATGAGTCTTCGAGATAAATTTTTTACAATCCACGGCTTTTTAATACCTAAAAACACTTGGTGGTCATGGTAAAAAACGGTTCTCATCTGACATCTATCTAATACAAACACCATTGGTGCTGTAATAGGGTGCACGCATCAACCACCGTATTTTCTGTATTCTTTCTCCCTCCTTTCCTTACCACGTTTTTAGGTATTCAAAACGATCATTACTTGTCTTAACAAAGTCCAGAGACCTCTGGTATAGGACAAAACCGATTTCAATTATACGATATGCATGCAGCCGCTGCCACACAGTAATCAGCACGAGATGTAATTATAATCTTCGTCATAACTAACCAGCTAGCTTCTCAGCGAGCGGGCTGGCCTATCCATCGGTCGAGTGTTGGGTATTCCCAAGGCAAAATGCAGGTGCTTCCATCGGCCGTGCATGCAACAGCAAATTCGTAACGCTTGTTTGTCTATGACTACTACACTGGTCGCCATCACCATCATCATCATCATCATCACCAACAGCACCATCACCCCATCGACCGACCAACCCGTTGTCGTCCCGATGTGGCTTTGTGTGTGTGTGCGCTAATTAAAATTCTCATTTGTTAGCATAAATTAACTTAATTAAAGTAAAATTAATAATCCTTAGAGATGAGGGACTGGTTTATGGAATACCTACACCTTCTCCCTCTCTCTCTGTTTCGACGTTTCGCACTGAGGATTAGAGGGCTTTCCAGGTGCCCAGGTAATAATGGTGCATTGTGGCCGGTAATCCTTCGTTTGGATAATTACACTTTGTGTGGATTTAGTCGAATACTGGGGGTTCAACGTTTATCCTCTCCTTATTCACGGGCAAGTGTTTACATTAAAGACCAAACAGTGAAGGAATCCTCTCCAGGTGAATTGTGATGTTGCGTGAGAGGTTCCGATGGGACTTCCTTCAAGATGCGTGAGGTTTCATTTTCTGCTGAACGTTGCCGAGCTTAGTGATGAAGAAGTTTGGCACTTTCGGGTAAGTTCAGTATTTTTTAGGAAGAATTCTGCAATTTTGGACAGCAAGTGGATCGTAAAACTGAAAAAGAATCCACAAGCATCTCCTGCGACGAAACTAAATATTCAGTGATTTGAATTTTGCAGAAGGAAACTTGGACTTCCTGACAATTTCGAGAGTAAATATCAGAACTTTGTGTGGCACAATAGACTCACAGCAACAAAGCTAATCAGACTCCATTTCATATCCCAAATGAATTGCCTAACAGTACCCACACAAAGGTCTCCCATTTGTCCCAAATGCATAACTTCGTCACAAAAAAAAAACCTGTAGTTCCTCATAATTCTTTATGATTTAGACGTGTACGCCCCGAATTCCCATGTTTTCCATGCGGAGCTTCTCACTTTTGTTTATTCTTGTCCATCGCCGCCGCCCCTTCACTACCGTCATGTCTGCCAAACCTTCTATTTCACTTCTTCCGGTTCCTAAATCAAAATAAATCGCCCATTGAAGTCAATCTATGGATCTGCCCTCCCTAAATCCATGCGGGCGCACACGCATTCAGCTATCAAAATTATGATGATATACTCCCGGTCCCGGTGCCGAAGTGGGTCGCCTCTGTCAAAGAGAGAGGGAAAGATACCTACCACCACCATCACCACCACCTTTGCCACCTGATCCCGCCAGATTTATGGAAATTTACGATTTAATTAATCGAAAATTATTAATAAATCAAATCGAGAACGCCAGCCAGCCAGTCAGGCAGTCAGGCAGGCAGCGAGGCAGAACCAACACAGTGAGAACTTTCACTCGGGAACGCTGCGAAACCCACAAGCGGCACATTTCGTCGGCCAATAAATTCAGGCCACGAAAAGTGTCCCATAAAAGTGAGATATTCCCCCGGTGGTGGTGGTGGCTCACCCCCCGAAAATTATTATTGCTGCTCTCTGTCTCAGCAGGCAATCAATCAGAGGAATGTCTTCCCTGTTGGATCAGAAGAGAGCGATTCATCGATGTCTCACCTTTTGAGGTTAAATTTCCGGTGCAGATATTAGCATATCTTGGAATTATACTTCGTCGATAATCAACTTAATTCAATGGCATGGCCTTGTTTTTTTTTTTCATTCCTGAAAGACGGAGAGAGAGGTCGATGGCGGCGCTATGACGACGACGACGTTGTAACACAGGTCTGTCGTAGGCACCAAGTGCATCGACTAGGTCGGGAAACTCGATAGCAGTTCCATGGAAAATGATACACGTTACACAATGGTTTGGGGTCTTTATTTATGGGACGGGCGTTGGGTGTGATTTGAATATGCAGATACATGCCGGCGGGGGAAATTAGGGCCAACGAAAGCAAATTAAGTCTTTTGTTTGTCAGGCATTTTTATGGCCAAGATTCGAGCATTAGACCTTCGTTAATGAAGTGCTGAAATGTTTTTATTAATTTCCTTGCACAGGGCCGATGTAACCGATATAGGGGGATCGACGCAGTATCTTTACAATCAAATGGGTTAGACGAGGTGAATTTGGATGATTCCAGGTTTTTGTTTGGGCATAAACCAGTTGAATTGTAAACTTGACTTGACGACATATCCGGATTTCATAAACTAAAGAACTTCATTTTGTTGGAACAAGATAAGAGGAGCAGGAACTGTGATCGAAGAGTGTTTGGTGTTCAATATGTTGAATGGCTCACCCAAGGAATCATAATTTGTACAACTTCTGGAACTTCAAATAACCAAAAATACTTCTTCGCAAAAAAGTTTCATTCCAAAATTAGTAGCAAAAGAGAATGTAGCAAATTACTTGACGTACAACTTGAACACAACAGCATAAAGCACCAACGATAAGACACTCGGAATCTTCAGGAACTTTTCCCAACATATTTCAAACAGAAGTCTACGCAATCGAAAGATTCGCCCAATTCAACCCTAACGGCATGACATGGTAAAGTTTATGAGGATGAGCGGAAGGCTCTTCACTTAGGCCTCTGTCGGGCCCGTTGTGTTTCCCTCCTTTAATCGAAAACAATTATGGAGTTGACACTAGTGTACGTGTGGTCTGGCGAATCTTCCTGTTTCTTTGGTGAAGGCCAGGATGCCGCTGATTTATTTGTCCTTGAGATGTTTCAGGTCCGGTATCCACATGGAGCCCAGAGTCTTCTGTCGCGGTCTAGCTAGGGCTGGGCAGTGGCATAGGAAGAACCTTATTATGAAGAACCAGTATCATGAGAAAAGTATCCCAACTACGCTTCCATGAAATAAGACCACGGTATGCGACAGCCTTGAGAAAACAACAACCAAGCGACACTGAAATCGAGGGTAAGGTGAGAGTATATAAACGAACGAGGAAAGCTTTCGAAAGATAACCTTTTATGAGCTCGATCCCCATAGGATAAGGAGCATAAGAAGAGCTCTGAGCTCTCTGGTCCCTGACAGACTTAGACATTCCTCGGCAATTACAAACGAAAGGCTCACACATCCCAACGTTGACTCGGGCCACTACCTTATAGTAGCCAAGGTACGGCTGCGGATATCCCGAACACAGCCAAGACAAGGAAATACTGTGAGGAAGTTTGGCGTCGGACGGCTGCAATCGCAAGAGACCACCAGATCCTTTTCCGATCGAGTCTCTGTCAATCTCTCAAGAAGTCCTATGCCGCCAGCATCAAGTATTGAAGACCAGTGGCAACATTGCCAAAAAGCCAGAGATGCCGCCTGTGATGTGTTGGGTTTCCTTCAGCCACCACAACGAAACCTTTGAGCTGCTCGCGAACTCTATGGGCAGAAGAAGAGAGACAAACACAAGCTTTTCAGGAGGAAAAAGAAAAAGCTTGAGAAGCGTGCAATCGAGGAAATAGAGAGATACTTCTGCAGGAATGAAGTTCAGAAGTTTTACCAAAGAGTCAGGGCTACAGAGCCCGAACCGAGGCCTGCAAGGATGAACAAGGGAACATCGTAGTAGAATCGCAGTCGATGCTGAGAATATGGAAGAACTACTTCTGCAGACTGTTTAACAGCAACGACGAAACAAATTCCGCGGTCAGGCAGAATGAACCATTCAACCTGGACGACGAAGACCAACAATTCCGTCCACCCGACCTGGACGTGAAGGTAGCCATATCGAAGCTTAAGTCCAACAAAGCTGCTGGAGCTGACGGCCTAGCTGCCCACCTGTTCAAAGCAGGCGATGACTTGGTAAGGAGCATGCACCAACTCATTTGTAAAATATGGTCGGAGGAAAGTATGACCGAAGAATGGAACCTCAGCATCGTTTGCCCAATTCTCAAGAAAGGAGACCCTCTGAACTACGCCAACTACAGAGGCATAAGTCTTCTAAGCATCGCCTACACGATCTTATCTGCCACGTTGTGTGAACGCCTGAAGCCGTCAGATCGGCAGATCTTGGAAAGGACCCAGGGAACTTCAAATCGATACCCACCACCTTTTCATCCATTTTAAGGCTGCATATGACAGCATCTATAGAGACGAGTTATACACAGCCATGTCTAGATTTGGCATCCCTGCCAAGTTCGTCCGTTTGTGTAACATGACTACATAATCGGAAGAATGTAGTATTGAGATGGAGGCGGCGAAGATGAGTTAAGCGGTCAAAGAGGGCAAGACGAAGTATATGCTGTCATCAAGAAAGGATACCCAACACCGACGTCTCGGACAGAACGTCACAGTAGACAGATATCACTTTGAGGTAGTTAAAGACTTTGTATACCTAGGCTCCGCTATAAATTCAGACAATGACACCAGCGCTGAAATCAAACCAAGAATAATTCTTGTCAATCACTTTTTTTTTGGGCTGAGTCCTGCTCTATGCGCAGAGGCGTGGAAACTGTCAAAAGCGGATGAGGTTGCTCTTGGCTGTTTCGAGAGGAAAATTTTTATGGTGATTTTTGGTCCCGTCTGCATAGACGGGGAGTGAAGGAGGAGATACATCACCGAACTGTACGGGCTGTACAGCGACATCAACTTAGCCAGAAGAGTGAATCTCCAACGACTGAGGTGGTTGGGTCATGCAGAGCCAATGGACAGCAAGAGGAAGACCGCGACTCAGGTAGCGCACGCAAGTGGAAGGGGGCCTCAACCAACTTGACGTGCGAAACTGGAGGCAGCTGGCTAAAGATCGAGCTGGCTGGAGACGCTTGTTGTTGAGACCCAGGTCCACCCGTCCTGTAGCTCCACCTTAACAAAGTAAATAGGGTGGATTAGCTAACCAGACCTGAAGTCTGAAGGGTTAAGATTGCGCAGAAGCATGATTCAGGGGCAAACTTTGGGGTACGGAACTTGAGTTCCTATTGAGGTACTATTGGTCTAAAGTCTGCTTCCTATGAATGCACTTAGTCACTAGTTTGTTAGTCGGAGTATCGAAACTGTGTCTCAGTAAAAGCCCAGTGGATTATACCTATAATTTTGCCTTAAAGCCAAATACCAGAGGGATACCTTGCAGACTTTAGCCATTTTGCCATCTTGAATATGTCGTCTTGCAACTCCTTTAACATAACTCCGATGTTTATTTTCTAGTTTTTTGTCCCATTCTTGGTAGATTCATTGTTTTCCCTAGCCATGATTGAATAGGTCTACCCCGATCGCCTTGATAGAATCCACACCAACTCCCACGATCGATTTGCATAACATTTTCATTGTGTCCAGGCCCATAAAAATTAAGATTAATTCCCGTCTCAGCTTAGGCCCCCAAAAGCTTGTAGAAAACAAAATGTTAAACAAAATCGAAACACAAAACTATGACAAAACGTCCATCGATCGCCCGCAATTAAACGCGCTGGACAAAGCTTTACAAGACAACAAATCCAACAGGACAGCACAAGATTTATGGATGCGCGCGGGCCTGAATGAAATCCAAAACGCGTCCGAATTGATTGTGCGTGTGTCTCGTAAAAGAACACGGAAACTAAAATTTCCATAAAGCATAACAAACGATCACAAATTTTTAATTTAGATCTCTTCTCCTCCGGTTTTGGGTTCTCATAGAACCGAACACCGAACGGGTTGGGCTACACAACCCATCGTAGTCTCTCGCAGGTTGATAAATCTCCCTAGTAGTGGTTTCCTGAAAAATTCTCTTTCAATTGTGTCAAGTGATCACAAGTGGAAAGATGATATCCGTTGCCCGGGAGGGAGATAGAATTAAAATTTAAATGGAAACATACGGCATGTTGTATGCGAGATGGGACGAATGTTATGCTCAGCAGGTGTCATTGAATATCACGATGATGCATGAGGCCAACAGAACAAAATGTTTTTTGTTTCGGGAACAATTTCGGCGCTTCAGACGAAGAAACTCATTAATAACCACGATGTGGAGATACGCAGATACTCTCACTGCTGACCCTAGATGGCTACGATGGTGACGGTGGTGAAGGTGGTGTCTTGTGGTGTAGCACGGTGTGTGTCATTTCCTTACAAGTAATTAAATTTGTCTGACTTTGTTTTTTTCTGGGGAGGAGTGCGTTGTATCTCCGCGGGAGGACTGACAGCGCGGGCTTTTACATATTCATGAGCCTAAAAAACATATGAAGAAATGAGAATCCAAATTAACGACATAATTTCCAGTGATCAATCATTTGCCGCGATCACAGTGGGTGTGCTGTTAACCCTTGGACGGGGTCATGGGATGAGTGGCTAACTACTACTTGCTACGGGCGTATGACTATGGCTACTACTGGTCATTAGAGAAGCCCAAGACCAATTCAGGTAAGCTTCCGTGATGAGGGGCGAACACAATGTAAATGTTGCGATGAGCACAGGGTGGTGCTAATCCATCATTTGAGAGGTAACACACATTGACCGGAGGGGTTACGTCAAATAACGTCTGTCGGGAACAATTGCATCTTTCGCTTTTGATGATTGTTGGACATTTTCTGAGAAAATTGTATGACTTCTCTAAACAAACTGGCAAAGCTCACTGCAGAACGTTCTCCAAGTTGCAGCTGACGGTTTCTATACATTTGTCATTTTTCATTGTTCCATCTCGATGGACGGAAAATGAGTACTTGTGACATCAAATGTGCTGGCTGTTACCACGTGCGGAGACATCGGTTATTTCGATGCGATTTTCTTAGGGTGACACAGACAAAGAGTTTACTGACCAAGAGACAACTTTTTAGCCCCATCGAGAAGAACAAAGGGGACGCTGGACGAGATCCTGATAATCCTAGTTCATTAGTTCAACAATGTGAGAACAGAGGCAATTTCCTCTGCACTCAGTAATCTGAAGGTTGACAACTGCCTCTGCATTTAGATCAAGCACATGCCTTATGGAATCTGCAGACCTTATGGAATCTGCCCTGACCATCCTGGCAGGATGGACGAAGAAGGTCGGCCTCGGGGTTAGTCTATCAAAAACCGAACTAGTCATTTTCACAATCATTTTCATATCACCCCTCCCAAACAAGAAGGCACGGAAATCCAATTTGGAGACCACGCCAGATACCTGGGGGTCATACTCGATAGGAAACTCAGTTGGAGGCTGAATATTCAGGACCGTGCTAGGAAAGCCTCAACTGCCTTATACTCCTGCTGGGCCCGAAATGGGTTCTGCAACCTTAAGTAGTCCACTAGAGAAGAATAGGACTTGGAAATGTAGGTTTTGGCAGTGATGACAGCTGCACAACAAGGAAGGAAGGAAGTCGATACCACATGATGGTCTTACCTTTACCATTGACAGCCAGGAGGCAGTAAAAGCGATTTCTGCGATTTTCATGACAAAAACTTCATTATAGTATGGCGACGGAACGCACCAAGTTTCAAGAAAGTCGGTTCAGTAGTTTGGGAAATATTTTGGACACCGATTTGGAAAACGTAGTTTGACAAAATGACGTTCAAAGTTTTAAGTTTAGTATGTTCACTCTCAGAATGGTACTTGAGAAGGCCTGAGAGTAAGCCAACCCTATCTACAGTTGTTTTGTGGATTTGGAGAAAGCATATGATCGGGTCTCTCGAGGTAAACTCGTAACCTTTTACTATGGGCGTTGGACTTCGCCAGAGATGCGTTCTGTCACCTCTGCTTTTCAAAATGTATATGGATTGGATGTTGCAGCGCAGCCGTGGTGAGGAACGGTTCGAATTAGGAGTTTTAAGGATAAATCATCTGCTTTTCGCTGATGATTTGGTCATCCTAACGTCCACCCAGACCGAACTTCAGCGCGCACTAGATAGGTTCGTCGTTACCATAACACAGTTATGGTAATTTCCCGAACGCCTATTCAATGTACTCTGCATGTAAGTGGAGTCTCATTGAAACAGGAGGAGAAGTTTAAGTATCTCGGGGTCTTATTCACGAGTGATGGTAGGAGCAATACTGAGTTGTCCAGTAGGATTGGTCAGGCTGGAGCAATTTTGAGACAGCTTGCTCAATTTATTCTCAGGAGGGCTGAACGTGGTATCGGAGCTAAGATATCGGTCTCCAATTCAGTATTTGTTCCAACCCTCACCTATGGTCATTAGCTTTGGGTAATGACCGAGATGGCGGATACAAGCTGCCAAAATGAGATTCCTTCGTTGTATTACTAAGGTTACCCGTCGAGATTGGGTTAGGAACACCAGAGTACGCGAGGCACTCAATGTCGAGCTGCTACTTCTTCGAGTGGAAGGCTCCATGCTTCAATGGTTTGGGCACGTTCAACGCATGTCCTCAACTCGGCTTCTGAAACGTGCCACGGAATCTGCTATCGGGTAGGCCTAGGATGAGATGGTTGGACCAAGTCCGTAATCTCACCTCTACCCTTATGGGGATAGCCTCTGATGATTTAGAGTCGATGGCAGAAGATCTGGAGATGTGGAGAGTCCACTTTGTACACCGCGACCCGATAAGCGGGTCATTGAAAATGATGATGATGATGAATTTTAGTACGTAAAAAGTAAGAAGAACATGTCAGTCATTTTCCTCTGTAACTTCACGAATTTTGTTCATTGTAAAGATAAAGCTCAAAGGTTCACACAGTATGGGATTGGTATCCCATACCAAGCTCTCCATCCCTTCGTCAACCGAATAACCTAACCTAACCTAGCCCTACTTAACTCAATCAGGCCTTTAAGCCGTAGACGCAAGGCTACAATATGCAGCTTATGACGTTAGGCAACCCCCTCTGTGGGAAATATAATGCCTAACACATGGTATCAAAAGAAAAACAGAAGAGGTCTGCTTCTAATAAGAATCTCAACCTTAATAATGTTCTACGGGCCCCAAATATGAGTCGGAGAACTGTTGCTTACTAAATCAACGGTTTGACAGTGTTATTCGGCCTCTGGACAAAATTTTACGATGCGGTGTGTAGGGTGGTGCTATCGACTTTCTTGTAGAAAAACACAGAAGGATTACCAACGGCAACAATGAGGACAAATGGAACAAACGGTACCTATATACCAATACCAAGAGTAACAATCAGTCTGACAAAGGTAAATTGAAACGCAGGCCTAACCGCAACGGAGTTTAACAGAAGACATGGAGAAACTCCACCTGATACAAATGCTCACAGACCCAGGCCTACCTCCACAACTTTGGATGCAACTTGTCTAAGGTGCATAGACATTTTTAAAGATGCCAAACATGACATTTGCCAAGAAGAAAAGCAACACCTCCTAGAAGAGACGCCGCCGCCAGGTGAGACCTTAAGTGTTATCGACGTCTAGGCAGATGTTGGACACCAGAAAAGACAATATAATTCAGTGCAGGAGACTATAAAAAATGAACCAACCATCCAAAGCTGACGCCGTCTTTTAGATGAAATGCTTCAAGACAGTGCCACGATTGAAAGAGGGTAGGAAGTGAGGTTTTAGTTTTAGTTTGGCCTCGAAAAACGCGAACGAGATATTAAGAGCGAAACTGAATCTCGAAGCAAAGCAAGTTTGCCTTCCATGTGTCATAGATCAGGTTCTTGTTTTTGAAACCCATGGCAAGACGTGTATCTTCTTTAGCACCCTGTGCCTCATTCCATGTTGATGGCTCATTATTTTCATAACGATATGATGGACATCTTCTCGTCGTGACAGGGGGTTCTGTTCAAACCGAACGCATTTGCATAAAATTATCAAAAAAACTGTGTGTTTTGCATATTTCTCACAGATACCACTATCCCGCAATTAATTCTAATTACGTCATTAAAAATGCAACTTTGGCCACTAATTAGTCACTAATTAAGAGTGTGTTTTCGAATACACATTACTCAGGGCAGGGTCTTTGCGTCGCCACCCTGTTATTTATGGCTGCCGTGCCGTGGCTCACAGGACGGACGGGATTGATAAATTTAATTAAACCTCTGGACAGCACTTTCTCACTTCTCTTATCCACTTGTGCATATGTTTAGCATAATTCTTCCAGACATTTTTCCCTCTCTCCACGAATGTATCTTTAGATACGCACCAATGATCCCAAAAACAAAACAAAAACTGGAATGATATCCAGAGCGGTGTCTCGTTTTTCTGGTCAAGCTTACCGTTGTAGTATCTCTTGGGATGATCCGCTGAGAGCTTGATAATGGAATTAAATCTCAAGACAAGACAAAGCAGAAAAAAATATACGATCGTTTTGGGGTTCTGAATGCGCACAGCAATCACTTGAGTGTTGGAAGCAGGCGGCACGGCGGCATCTCTCTGCTCTTGGGCAAGAAATTTAATATCAGTGCACAGTGCGCTGACAAAAAGTAGGTGCGGTTGCGCGGCTTTTGAGACACAGAGCCTCGATCTCTTGTGTCTGAATTTGTTTAACATGGCATCGTTGCTACGGAAGGTAACTGATGGTAATCGAGCGCGCGAACGCAGCTTTAGGTGATGAACATTTATTGTGAATTTATGGTCACTCTGTGGATACACGTGTTAAGATTGTTTTAATATCAAGGGCATAGGCATGATGGGGCATTTACAACATTCCATGTAAGTAGGACGTCCAACTTGAGTGCACATATTTGTCTTGCTTTGATAACGATTATCGAAAATTTGATCAGCAAAAGTGGGTGCTAACAATGGTTCGTCTTAGACAACAAACCTTGAACCCTGAAATATGGGTTAAATGGTGCTTGGCATTTCAATTTTGCTGGGGAACATCAAGTTCAAATCTAGAAGTTCATCAGAAAACTTTCACACAATCGAATTGAAATATCAATAGATAGGCGATTAATGAAGCGAAAGCGTCGTCCTATACTAAGCCACAGAATTACACACAGATTCTCTTATTCTTAAGAATGAAATTCCATAGGATTGCTACTAATAGAGCAACTATGGTACTACTATGGACAGAGTGAGAGCAATCGAGTGTACAGTCGTGATCGCCGATGATTGCCACCCCAATGCCCTAGAATGTGAATATAACGAACGTTACAGACACACCGACCTTTGGGCGACCATATCCGATATCAGCGTTTGGATATCAATAACGCATTAAACATCCCAAACTGGAGAAACATCCTGCGAGCATTTACCGCCAAGAGAGTCCCAGACTACCTGCAGAAGATATTGACGGTCTTTTTTAGAAAAAGGTTACTGCACTACGATACCGACGATGGAACGGGACAGTATAACGCCACATGCGGTGTTCCCCAGGGCTCCGTACTAGTGCCGCTACCGTGAAACCTAATGTATGATGACGTCATCAGACTCAGAATCGCGAGTGCTCCGTAAATAATTGGTTTCGCCACCAACATAGCAATCGCTATAGTGACCAAACTCCTTGAGAAGTTGGAGCACGACTGCAATTAAGCTATCGGCATGGTTCAGGAATGATTAGTACGTATGTGCCTAAAACTTGCAGAGAAATAGACAGAAGTAGCGCTCATCAGCAACAGGCGAGTCATGGCGACTATACGAGTAACCGTGCGCGATCACGTGGTAGTTTCCAAACCGGCACTGAAGTACCTTGGCATTAGTAGGTTAGGTGACTGTCCCCGCAGGGACACACTTAGACCAGATTGGCCCATTGTGATACCATAGTGGAGAAACCGGCACCAGGGAACCAGAATATGTAGCACAAGTACATCGAAGTTGGGCAACCGTAACGGTGTTAACCCTAAGATTTGAACCATTTCGTCCCAGAGATGAAGTTTCTAATCTTCTGGATGTCGAGTTCAGCTGGATCGTTAAGATCATTATAGAAATATTCTCAAAGGGTTTTACTTCTTAGCGTCGCAATAACAGGACATGTACACAGTAGGTGGGTCGTAGTCTTCTCTTTCTCCTCGTCTCTGCAGCTTCTACAGAAATCATTGTAGGGGACCCCCAAGCGCATGTCTGCCTATCAGGCAATTTTCGGTAAGGACCCCTATCAGTGAACCTAGATTTTTCCGGTTTATAGATAAAAATATCTCCGTCTTCTTTAAATCCAGGTTAAGCCAGATTTGTTTTGACAAGAGACAAGTGCTGATCTTGTCCCACCTGTGGCTTTCCAGTTTCTTGGCATCCGTGTCAAGGAGGAACTTGATCGATTCGATACGCGCAGGGGATTCCGCCAGGTTTTCGGGTAGATTCCGTCTTGCACCCTCTTTTGCCAGCTCGTTCACTCTGCAGTTACCTGGAACGTCCCTATGTCCTGGGACACAGCAATCTCGTTAAGAGATCTGCGGCATTTCTTCACCAACCTTGATCGCATTGTCGGCGATTCCAAGACTTTAATAGCTGCCTGACTATCTAAGTAAAGTACAATAACACTACAATCTATTACATTAATTGAAAGCCAAGCCGCAGCTTCGCAGGCTGCCGTTCTTTTCGCCTGAAACACGCTGCAGTGATCCGGCAGTAGTTGGTAATGGCAAAACCAGGTGCATTCGAGAAGACTCCAGGCCCCGTACTGTGAATATTTCTAGCGCGGAATCCCTCAAAACTGTACCAGATTCCCAAAAGCTTCTGCTAGAAATCCAAGTCTTGTATCTGACGTAGAAGTCAATAAAGGAGACAACGTAATCGGTTTTACTAGGAAAAGTATGGTTACCCTTGAGGATCCTAGAGTGGGCCATTGCTTGCTGATCAAGTGGGAAAATTCTCTGAGCCTTTATGCTGCTTTGACTTCCACTAGTTTTTTAAAAAATATCAACCGGAAGCAGATGGAGCATTACCTCCACTGCGACAGTGGGGGTTGTTCTCAAAGCAGTTATGCAGATGCATGATCCCCTTTGTACTTTTTCAAGCAGCCTACTACTGATTTTCTTGTCCCGTACTGTCCACCAGACACAATACTCTGTACATGACGATCAGCCTTACCACCGCCGTATAGGTATACCCAGTGGACTACTTAGGCTGCAGGCCCCATTTGGGGTCTAGAGCTTTCCGACAGGAGTATAAGGAATTTGAGGCTTTCCTAGCACGGCCCTGAATATTCAGTCTCCAGCTGAGTTTCCTATGGAGTATGATCCCCAGGTATCTGGCGTAGTCTATTGGCATTAGTTACTTTTATGCAACATCTTCAGCATGTAGCTGAGAATATAGCCAAGGCAACTGCTGCCCTGGTGAAATTTAGCGCTATCCTTGGATGGAAACGCATAGGATAAGTAAAATTTAAATCAACCAGATGCTAACGAAGAAACAAGAAATCGAGATCAGGAAGGAACTGCGAGGATCTTCCGAGGGTCTCCTGGACTAAGACTCTAAGTGAAAGTGATGCGAAAAGAGGCAAAAATACTACACTGGACATGATACGTCCATTTTGCGGAATTAATTGTTCAACCAATCAGTTCCGTAGGCTCATCAGTAGAAATCTATGCATAAATACTCCCAAGGCTGCCTGAAATGTCGATTTCAATCGAAACAAGTGCGGTGCCTTGGGAAAATATAATCGCATCCCATGTCGAGATTCCCAGCAGGTGCTCTTTGCGCACCACACGCCAGACACCGGCGGCGTTGGCCTTGACTTTGTGCTGATCTTTTAAATGACAAATATTTCATCATACCATTAAGAGAAAAGTTGTTTCATGTGAAACTTCCAAAAACGGTCGGTGCCCAGAATTTATAAGCAGCAATTTAGATGTGGACGACAGTGTCAGCGCTAAATATTATCGCCTTTGATTTTACGGTTGACTATTTTAGCGTCGCACTAAAACTTGTTTGGGAAGCCAATTAAGTTGTTGAACACGCATCAATTAACAAATGTATGATAAGTGTAGCCCGTCCACACCTAATCTGCATAAACGTATTCATTCTCTGATGATTCCGTCAACAAAACTCCCACAGAGATACATTGTGACGGCCATCGAAAGTTGGCAATTTGCAAACTCGTTCTTGTTCTCGTATCTGCTAAAGAACCCCCAAAGCAAAGATCACATCGATCCAATTTCCTGCGATTCGCCGCGCACTGATCTGAGTTGCATTCGACCTGCAGTCTGGGGCGATAAACTCGCTGGCACCTAAATGTTTGTTGGTCGGCCATTAATTTCCTTTTGGCACGACGAAGGGTCAATTTCGACAACACACTTGCCCAACGGATGAGATCACAACACCTCTCACCCGAGGAATGGAATCGTAATATTCTCCCGAAGTGCAATTGCACAGACAACTTTTCTCGATTCTCCACGCACATCCGAATCGAATCGGGAACAGTGGCAGAGAGCACCAGTCCAGTTCTTAGTCGCATCCCAATCGATGCCATTTGTATTCGGTTTTATTTTATTTTTTCACATTCAGAGGCGTGAAAAAGGACCTCAACACCAGCACCAGCGAGGTGTGTACGAGAGCACCTTTAATTGCCTTTGAATAAATGAGTTATTTTCCGTGGCGATTGGGACTCTCCACAACCACGGAGGTCCAAAAAGACCTCGAGAACAGCATCTATGATCAGTTATGACCTCGTTAAAATTTCATTCGTTTTACATTCATTAGGGTGAATCCTCGCCACTGTCTTTGTGCCGCGGCCTCAGATGCCGCCGGTTCAGTTGAGATGAAAGAACTCCGCTCTGTACAGGTTCAATTCGTTGGTTTTGTTCTCTTTTAATGACCCAACGAGATCCTTAACCACACTGATCTACACTGATCTTCCGTGAAGTCAAACGAATCGTGTCTACATAGTTCTCAAGTAGTTAGAACGAAGTGATCTTCATACTGATCGATAGATATTTGTTGAGAATCTGTTATGCCTGTCGGTATCCGTTTGTCCGAAAGAGAGTGATGTAGGCGTTGCTGTGAACAGTCGTTTCGGTTTGATCGATGCAATCGATCTTTGGGTGCGAACTGAAGTGTGATATTTAAGGCGAGATTGTCAGAGGGCGTGGGTCATGTTCGCTTAAAAAAAACCGCAAATGACTTTGACAGATGTTAGAACACATTGCAATTGTTTCGGATATTGATGCTATCCTCTTGGGGTTTTATGAGTCATAAACTGAATTTTCGTTACACGGACTTTAATGTGAGAAGCAGATGATGTTTCTGGTTGATCTACCAACCTTAACACATGTTAAGCAATTGCCTGGTGGGCGGGCATGAATATATGGAGTTTTCCTGACTCTATCCTGAATCGCCAGAGGATATCAAGTATTTGATCAAGAATCACCAAACGATTAACACAAAATTAGTTAACGGCCAACCTCCCCTTACTCCACCGCCCACATCAACTTCTGAATTAACCCAAATCTACTTGGAAAGACCCCTTTTGAACTCACGATTACCAACTTAACCTATGATCCATCTGACATAATACATTCCACACAGCATCACTTAAACCAAACAAACCAAGTCAAGGATCAACTGTTAAATTTTCCGTCAACCGAGACACTTTCAATTTAAAAGCAATGAAACGGAGTTGGCCCACCACCGCTCCCTTCTCTGGATTACGAAAAGCTTGTCCCCCCTGCCACCCACCACGAATCCATTAAAAAGTTTCGCAAACTATTTTCGAGTTAAAAATCATGACTAAGCAATCACTTACGATGCAACACACGCGAGGAACGAGGAAATCCTCGCCTCGGGCTGGGGGAGACAGCTCAACGCATATTGCATCACATTCCATATGCCCAGACATTGAGAGCGGTACCAAGTGAGGCCACCGCACTACAACTACTGTCGGGTTGAAAATTATAACCGACGCTCACTGTGATCCTTTGACCCACCAAAGTCACACAAAACCTCCTCCCCCTGCGAAGATAGTTTGCCTTCGCTTTTGCCTCTCATCACCTCGTTGTCGTCATCGTCAACACTTTGTCCGACCAAGAGAAACCTATAGCTCTCCATGGCAACCGAGCACGATGTCTATTTCATTATTAAAACCGCAAAAAACGAGGTATAAAAACGAGATACAAAAACGAGACACTAAAACGAGATACAAAAACGAGACACAAAAACGTTCCACAACTTTACGAGAGCACTAGCCTCAGATCCGAAACTTTTGCTGGTCTTTCCGATGGGCGGTGAGGTTCCTCCTGTCGCTCCTTCACGTGATTACTCTCCTTCTGAACCAGCGTTTCGTCTGTAAGCAGCGCGCAGTTAATTAAAAAGGTCAGGTCGAGTTTATTGGGAGTACCTCGGCCTGAGAATTCCCTCACACTAGACACAAAAGTATCGCATTGCTCCCTTGGAAAATTCTCCTTTGTTCCACGGGAAGGTTTTTATTTTTCTTTTCATTTTCTTGGCCCCGATTTTTGGTCTTTTTGTTGTTCTCAGTTTGTTTTTCCAATTTGTTGCTATTTTTTGTGATAAAAAAAAAAGATTGTCCGAAGGAATTGTGTGGAACGGCAGAGCTAAAGGTGGCGATGGTTATCGCTTGGCTTGGCATACGAAAAACTCTCTAGACACATGCTCGACTGAGGTGGTGGTGGTGGTGGTGGTGATGGTGCTCCATTTTAGATCGCGGAGCAAGTCCTAAAGTAAAGGAATTATGCTTGCGAAATTGTATCAAAGAAGAGGTTGGTCGGACGCGGGGGAGGCGGCAACAGAAGACGCCGAGGAAAGATGAAACGCAGCCACTTAATTGTGGCTGTGGCCACTACCCGCCAAAAAGAGTGAACGAAGCGATGAGAATTAAAAGATACACTCGTAGGTACATGCTGTGTTGTGTTTTGTTTGTATGTGCTTCCCGATGGATTATGAGGCGCTGGCTGAGCAGTTTTGGGGCGCGAGAAGTCTCCCCAAGACTTCCGTGGATAATCGCGGATAAGCTGTGAGTGAGTCCAGGACTGGTGTTTGGGAAGTATAGCTTCTGGAGTAGTGTACGCCTGGCCAAGGTTATGAATACGTTTACATTAATTAGCTGCTGATTTAATTAATCCGATTAGCCGTGGAGCGGACAAAGGGGTGAGGGGGGCGGCATAGTGTAGACGTTGATTGGGAACACAGCGCTTGCTTTAATTGTTCCTTTGGAGATGCTTCTGCGGGTGTTGCCGCTGACATTGTCTGTCCATCTTTAGTTTTCAGGCGAGGAATTGTGTTCGGTGGGTTAGTAATGAATTTGTTGTTTCATTCGGTTGGACTACTTCTGTATTCATCTGGGAGGATATGAGTAGACGATGAAGATTTCAAATGAAGAAAATGTAAGAAAGTAGTTGGTGGGAGTAGAATGCTTTGGAAAGTATTGCGCACATTTTTTATGAAGTAGAACATCTTTTATGTGCCACAGCTCACATAAGGTACTCACTCTAGCCTGAGTGACTTTAAGCAACAAGTTTTTTGAGGGCTACCCACGCTCCTTGCGCAGCTTTCAATACCTACCTTGGCTGACTATTGGCTTTCTGTAGATCCACTGCCAATTCTTTGACATTGTTGGCGAGACTTTGAATATTGTATTTGTCCTCTTCAGTATTATTAGGTTTGTCTCTGCAACCAGGCGCTTGAGACAGGTTGTAAGTCCGTATTGGACTGTTTTCTGCCGGCTAAAGACGGCTGAGGTAAATAATCTGAGGTATCGCATCAACTTAGTTATTGAACTCTGAAAAAAAATTGGCGAGACAAGAAAGCCAACTGGGAAGCTAACAGCTTCTTTAGGGGTTTTAACTGGTCGCTATGCTTCCTCAATGGGGAAGTGAATGATGCCGCTGCTATGATTGCTAGTACTTTTCTCCTAGGTAGGAGCTGTTCTAAAAGCGTGGTACAATCGGAACTGTAAAGTGGCTCTAAGGAAGAAACAAGTAAATCTTTGGTCTAACAAAGTCAACCCCTCCCCTCTGAGGGAAACCAAATAAAGTTTAAATAAGATATGACTGCAATCTTCATATTCTTCGAAATCTGGGGCAAAATATACTACAATGTCGCAAGGGTAATAAAAATTTGTTGTCATTGGTCAATGAACTCCGCCACGAACTGGATTTCAATATTTATCTACTATGACATTCCAGCTATCAACTCTCTTGACAATGCCAATCTGGTCTACTTGTTGCACACTTTACAGCCAGCTCAACGCTCCCATATTATGCCTTGTCTCCACTTGTACTGTCAACCATCGACCGCAGTTGACTGCAGGGTCTTCATTGCCAGTAGAGTATATATGTAGCTTATCAGACAGAATCTTTAGCCCTGATAAGGTTAAATGGGCAGTGGACTCATTGAAACAATTTAAAGTGGTGGTGACGGTATATTTCCGATTGATTGATTCTGCCGGCAGTCCACTGATTTAGGGACAGGTGACTCTGTTATTCTTCCCAAACCAGGCAATAGGCCAGGCGAGCTGCATAAATCTTACAGACCTATCGGTCTTACGTCTTCTACCTTGAAAACTATGAAAAGAAACTAATAGCTGTTCATATTAGAGGCCGGCTAGACATATCTACTCGTCTGCACTTCAGTCAATATGCATACAGGAAAGGCAAATTCACAAAGGGTGCCCTTCACCATCTAGTTAAAGAGAAAGAAAGGACACACAGCTCCAAGGAAATAGCCCCTTTTCCCATCCTAGACATCGAGGGCGCTCATTAGTGTGCGCAGTATTAACAATTGAAGACTTGACCAATCAATAAATAAGGGCCGTGTTGGAAAGTCCTATAATAACTTCATCTTCAGGAGGGGTGTCAGTGTTTGTAACCGTATTGAAATGATGTCGCCAAGAGGAGCTTCTCTCTTCTCCTCTTTGGTCTTTAGTCATTGACAATCTTTTAGTCAATCTCCACAGATTGGACTACAGAGCTATTGGTTATGCCGATGACCTAGCGATTTTTCTAAGTGGTAAATATGACATGACGATCTCCAACGTTATGCTTTACTACATGTTTTAGATCGGTGCAACATTAAAGGACTCTCCACCTTTCATCCTCAAAAGCACCATTGTGGGTTATTCCAACGAGGTGAAGTATCTTGACTTTGTCTTAGACAGATGCTTTCATTGGAATGCACATATCAAATTCGCAGTTGATCTTGCCACTAGAACCTTATGGGCCACTCGGCGTCTTTACAGCAAACCTTGGGGAACAAGTCCCAAGATGATACATTGGTTGTACATTTCGATAGTTAGACCCATAATAACATAATTTGGTGGCCAAAAGAACCTGAACGAACGACGGCAATGAAGCCTGACAAGCTACAAAGAATTGCCTGTCTCGGTATTACAGATACTATGCGCAGCTGCCCCACTTCACCCATCGAGGCTATTATCGGGCTCTCATTTCACATATCTTCACTAGGAAGAAGGCTGTAGCTCGAAGACAAGTATTAAGGTAATCTTGTGGGTCATTTGAAAATACTTCACTTAATTCCAAGTACGGACATGTTCTGCACTATCCCCGACGTTATGGCCAGGAAATACAGTCTCGGAAGGCTAATTGAGATACAAATATTAGACAGTGTCGACTGGTCTCATGGTTTACCGACGGATCAAACATGGTTTCCGGAGAAGGTGCTGGCCTCTTTGCACCCAACACTAAAGTCACGGTAACAATGGGGATGTGGCTCAGCGCGTTCCAGGCTGAAATTCATGCTATTGAGACCCAAACTAGGATAAACCTCGATAAAGGGATTAGGGGCGCAAAAATACATATCTATTCAGATAGTCAGGCAGCGCTTAAAGCATTGACATCCCACTTCGTGGAATCTAGATCAGTCAAGTGCTACTACTATACCCTGCAATCGCCTGTCAGACACAACAAGGTCAAGCTTGGTTGGGTGCCCGGTCATTGTAGGCAATGAAACTGCGAATAAGCTGGCTACGGCCGGTTCGGCTTCCGCGCTCTTGAGACCTTAACCCTTCTGTGGAGTTAATTGGGCTACGGCAACAGCTTTATTAAACAACTAGGAATACCAACTTTGTCTAGGCAATCCAAGAGACTTATCCCTCAGGCCCTTTTCCTAAAGGAAAAATCTAAACCTAGACAGGAACAACATGAAGAAGATATCATCTCAACAAACTGAACCTTTGTTCAGAAACAGAGTGCCGGTTCCGTTTGGAAGAGGAAGAACGACGAGGCACGTATTAAGCATTCTGAATGTACATACAACTCTGACCACTGTCTTGTCATAACGAAATTCAGAGCTCAACTATCCAACGAGGAAAAGCTGCAAACCATAAACAAAAATAAATTCTGTGTGCTAGTTGTGTACCAGCTACCTCCAAAACAAAGCCCGTGGTATGACAATGAGTGTATGCGCCGAGAAAAGGTGCCAGAAGAAAAGAGGAGAAGTAAAATCCGGCGTAGGAAGAAGAGGGCACTATGCAGAGCTCAAGAAAGTCGGAAGGACTAGTTCAATAGAAATGTCAAACGAATTGAAAGGAAACTTAGTTACCCAAGCACAGGACATTGTACCTACACCTATTTAAGCAGCACTTTCAGACGTTGCTGAATAGGAATGCTGTTGAGATAGTGATAGGACAAGAATCACTGAAGAATTGATCCCACTACCCAGTAAAGACAAAAACAGCAAGGTCGCTTGATCTGCATTTAAGCCCAAGCAGATGAGGTGGTCTTCTCGAAAAAGGTACCCTTAGACCAATCAAAGGCCATTGTGATAGAAAATGTCCCACAACACGTCTAATTCTTGCAAACTTGCACTTTTGCGTGGAAGCTAGTTGAGCCTTAATCATGTGATACACTCAGCCGATTCAGGTGAAACCAAATCTTTCGGCCAGAGAAACCTTAAACATCACTACAAAAGGATCCAAGCCAAGTCAACCACCTAATCTTTCATTTTGTATCCTGCTACTTTGTGTGCATCGTCTTTCTTCACTGCTCGATCTTACCTCTCAGTCCAGCCCCCCTTTCACAATTTATTTCACCACCAAATGCTTCCGAAGCAAAACAAAAAAAGATTCGCAGAAACTTTTAGCGATTTCAGCAACTATAGCCCTGCCACTGAGATTCCAGCAGAACGTGGGGAAAGGATAAACACACAAGAAAAAGGAGCCGCTCCACACCACCAGAAGATTGGGAAAAGCCGATCGTTCTACTTTATGCCGTGTGTGCATTCCACCAGAGTTCTCATTCCTTTTCGCTCCTTGTGTATGTGTGTGTCCTTATTTGTAATTTCCTTTTTATCTCATCCATGTAGGACATCGTTAATTAGCAATTAATGAAGCGATAGTGAAACGAAGATAAACCGGGACAAGTCCACGACGACGACATAGCAAAAGATAACCACCACCATTCGGCCGGTTTATATGGCGCAAGCATTGCAAGAACAAAGAGCCAAGTTCAGCGATGAGACGAATAAGACCAGAGACGGAGACACACCGGCCGATTAAGACGAAGATGAAGAACGAAAGACGAAAGCGAAAAACTAGAGCGAAATCTTGGCAGCAGATAAACCAAGGATTTTGCCTCCAAGCCATAGATACACCGCGCAGAATGTCTGAGATAAACATTTTTTTTGTTCCTTCCAATTGGTTTGCGAACACAAATAACAAAAGGAAGCCGAGGCAGGACTCGGCGGATTCGGAGAGAGAGAAAAAAAAAACAGGAAAATCGTGATGAAAAACAATGACACGATGTGATGTCTGGCAGACAAGACATCGGCGAGGCATGAGATGTTATTGTGGTCTTGCGCTGCACCAATGGAGTGAGCCATCGTGGCGTGGTGGTAGGTTGTCCTGAAGACATTTATGCGGTTGATTTGCTGCTAAACGAAGAGCGCGGTGGCAAAGGAAGGCCGCAGTCAAACGAAATAATGAGAGGAAAATGTATGTTAACATGTTTCACTTGGGAAGGATTGAGAGAAGGGCAGCATCTTTGTTTTCGAAACACAAAAACTAATTCAATCACCGAGATAGCCATCACACGGGTTCTGGGACAATGTTGCATCATAATGCCAATGAAACTAAGCTGAAGTCGTGTTAAACGATGTTTAAGTGCCATGAGAGCTTGCTGTCTTAGGGTGCAGTTAATGATATAATGCTCACGACTCATTAGCGTGCATGTAGGCTAGTGAGTCTTCTCAGTTATGACTCACGACCAATTTTGAATGTCTAAAGGAGGTTTCCTATGAAACATAGGATGTTGAGCGATAATGGCTAACGCGACAGCCTGAGATGGGCCAAGACCGAACTTCTGTTTACCACAATGCCCGTGTTGTAATTTAAGGGTAATCATAAACCCTTCAAAGCGCTAATTTTGGGGAAAAATTAAACGTTCCAAAATGTGTAAACCCATGAAACCCAGATAGAAAATCAAGAAGTCTTCACTTTGTGCGTGAATCGACAGCCACTGGATCTGGAACAGTCCTTAGTGGGCCAAGGCCCAGGTTCATTCATGTTGCGCATGTTACTTGTCGCACGAATTGAATACAATTGAGAAGGTCTTTCAAGCCAAGTTATTCAAGTTTTGTTATTCTCGACAAGAGGTTTTGCCACGAGAAAAGTTTGGTGGATATTTGTGAGGCTTGAACCTACGCAGCTCGCACTGTAGTCTAACGCACTAACCACTGAAGTTTGTAAATGGCGAAGAGAAGAGGAACACTAACCGACGCATGGATAAGTGAAGCATTCTGGTAGTCCTCTGCACCAGTAAATGAGGCTTTGACGCTCCTCAAGACGTTAATAAATAAATCAAGCACACCAGACACAGAGAGATGAGGTGAAGCAAGCAAATCGAAAAGCTTAGTATCTACAATAGCAACAGGAAAACGGATGACATCTTCGGAAAAGATATCATTAGATATCATAGAGAGCTCTAGTAGCCTATTTGAAAAAAATGAAGAGTGTGCGGCAATATAAGCGCAGAAGAACACAAATCACACTTCCTATCCGAGTCTCCATGCCTCACCAGGATCAATATGAGGATCCTAGGAGAACACTTTTTCTAAAACTTAAGCCAACTATCAGAAAGGTATTCATTCATTGCAGATGTTTCCGGAAAGCCTCGAACCTTATCCTACCTTTCTTCTTCTTTAAATATCCGAACAAATAAAATGGACACGCAAAGGATTGAAGAGTACACCGTGACCAAGCATTTCTAATGTCGTCAGTGATCAAGGTGTTCTTGAGGAATCTAAGAATGCCGTAACTGCAAGTGATGGGTGCCGTGGCAGCAAGTGATGGGGGATTTCAAACTTCTACAGTAGTCTTATATGGATACATCGAATCTCTACGCATCTCTTTTCAGAAATAGCTCGTCTTTTACTCTGACGCAAAGCACGTCTTTTATGTTAATCCTTGGGTTAGAATTTGTCCATTTAGAAATGCATAATATTCGCTCTGCCTTTGGTGTCAGTGCTTTTTTACGAGTATAGTTCTTGAAAACTGACCATTGATGACACTCGTAAGCTCTAAACCTTCGTGAATTCTTAAGTGTCTACGTATAATACTGAGAATTTACGGCCGAATGATATGTCGAAGTAAAAGTTTCATATAAAATGGGTCAAGAACTTATAGAAATCGCAACGTGGATGCAATGTAATCGGCTCATCTAGTCAACCAGAAGACTGTCAAGAACACCAGGCAAGGTGACTAGAGTTGGTCAAAAAAAAATAAATATCACCTCCTCATGGTTAAAGTCGGTCAAAGGACACTGGTACCTCTGCCATGACCTCTACAAGGAAGCCACAGAGAAAATAGAAAAGTCAGTATTCTGCTCTTGATAGCATTAGGCACGTCAGGCTTCAACCAGTACAACTTGAAGCATCGCATATTTTTGATATGCTGTTCTTCCTCAAATCCACAAACTAGATGTAGGGACCACCAAACAACAGCCCTACTAGAGCCTTTTAAGCAAATCAGGTTCCCAATGCGCTAATTGGATCTCAGGCACGACAGTATGACAACCGCCTATGCAATCGGTGTCTTCGTTGGCATGACCTTAATGCATAGGTGTTGCCACTTTCTTCTATAACTCGGCCGCCCTCATCAATTCTTTTTCGACATTCATTGCCACTCGCATAGTCTGAGAAACTCTTCTCTGGGAGTTCATGCTTTGAATGCTTTGCTTAGCTTTCTCAGAATTTTATGACAAAATAAAGGCCGCAGTATCGTTATTAAAACTTCCCCCCCCCCCCCCCCAAATAACAGCTTTTTTTTCAATCAAGACAGGCGTCTCGTGACTGGTACTGCATAGACCTTATCCTACTTTATCGGGGTTCACCCTCATCCATTCCCTTACCTACAGCAACACCTTGTCTTCTCGGTGTAGAGAGAGGGTTGTGCTGTACCTAACATAATTCGATTCCTTGTCCAACATCATCTCTAGCGTAGTCTATTGCTAAGGAGGTCTCACATGGTTCTTATTCTTTTCGCAACAAAACGTTCCCGATGAAAACGCAATTCAGCTTTGATTTCAAGCTTGTCTCAAGCGCTCTAAATAACATCAAGCTATGAGCTTTGCTGATCTGAGTGAGGTGCAAAGGGTTCTCTCTCTTCGCTAACATAACCTAACGAGATTGCCGACGATCTTGCCAGACAAGTTCCTATATCGGCATTTTTAGGTCCATATCCATTCATTGAAGGAGATACAGCTTAACTCATGGAAATACAAAGAAAGCCCTTCATCAACCAATCAACATTTCAAGACTAAAAGAAGTCAAGAAATGCTCGCACTAAGGAAGCGTCAGTGGCCATATTCCACTTAACACACTATGCGTTTTGAAAATTAAGCAACTGCTAAGCATTCATAGTACCTTTTGCCACCCATAGGTCACAAAAATTAAAAATATTGTGGCAGCGGGTTCACATCCCATCAACCAGTCATCCACAAGCACAATACTAAAGTTTTTTCATGACTTCGATTAAGTTCTGGAGAAAATCTGTTTCCAGTTGTTGTCCGAAGTACTCTCTGGGCGGAGGAAGTATGCCCCACAGAACCTAGTTTTGGTGCCTTCCGGTTTGCACGAATCTCCTGGTCTATATGAGTCGATACCCTAGGACCCAGGACCTCTAATCTATCGCAATTGCAATCAGAAACATACAGACATTTGGCAGCTTCACACATGATCACTAGATACGGTTTCACTAGATAGGAAAATGCCGCACTAGTTCACTAGAAGAAAGATGACCTATCACCAGGCGCAGGATATCCCCTTTCATTTCACGGTTCAAAGCTCATGCCAGACACGATCGACAAATCGACTGCAATTCCTTCTCCCTGTATTGTTTCCACTTGAAGAAAACTTAATTCAATTGGAGATTCCACATAAATTGGTCCAATTAAACAATCACACCAAGCTGCCATAATTCCAATCCACCAGCAGCCATAGCCACCACCACCACCACATGCATCCCAATCATCTCGAGACGTCATCGTGGTATCGTTCTCCTTTTGGTTTAATTTTCAAGTGTTCACCAGCGCAGGCACACACCACCGCAGACCGCATGCATCTTCGATGCCGCCACTGGCTGGCCGCACGGTCAATTAGATGAAGCAGCGTTGCCGCCCCATCCGCTGTCCACATTTTTGAATCCTTTTTTCAGTTTCATTTCCTTGCTGCTTTATGTCTTCCTCTGGATTTGGATGCACACAAAGTACAATTAACCAGAACGCGCGCTGTTCTTTTCGCTTCAATTAATTTCGTCAAAAGCGAATTACAATTGAAAGCGAACTGCCACAGACGCCATAGCGTCGTCGTCGTCATCATCATCATCCTGGTGGCTGCGGCATCACACGCGTGTGATCCACTCACAACTCTTTCATTATACTTTAATTGTTCAATTACACATCCGCATCGCGGCGGAAAGCCGCGCACAAAGTCGCAGCTGAGTTGCTGAGGAGAAAACCGAAAAATGAAGACCGCGAGGAGCGTACATATAATTGAATGTGGCAGCGGTAAGGCCTCTCCCTTCGCTGGCAGTTCTGAAACTACACTCGTACTCGTACTTGTCCAAGCCCTGAGGGCTATTAACGCCAAGCAGGATAAATCATTTTAATTCGCATGCCACGCGGAGAAGAATGGAGAAAGCTGCAAACAGCGGTGAGCGGAGAAAATATTAATAAATTGCGACTGTAAGTGACACTCGAGAGTTATGCTAAGAGATCCTGGAACCCCACTCGGCAAGTGAGAGGGAGCGAGCGGGATTGTGGATGTTCAAGGGCCCAATTAGACCACATTAAGGGGGAAATTTTATTTTCTGCGAATTGCAGTCCAAGTACTTATTCCCCTTCCGGCTATGGAGATGGAAACGGAGATGGAGATGGAGACTCCACCTGCGTAACATCTCGGTGGCAACCACTTTCGATGTCATATCCTTTTACGGCCGCACTCGCACGGCGCCAATGAATTGGATTCCTCGCGGTTGTTGCATGGCCCATGAAATCAAACATCAACAACATTCGCCGACGACTTGTGTTATTTGTACGCCTAAAATGGGCAACGTACGGCCCCCCGAAAGAATGCTAAGGACGACCATGTTTGGTACTTCGACATGAGGAGTACTGAGTCCATTCCACTGGAGTGTGGTTTGCTGCCTTCTGAGCTTTGGTTGTGTCTCGTTTTTTTTTTTTTTTTTGTTGTGGTGCGCGCTGAGTTTCGTGATGTTTTGCAGATGGACATGGTACATGAGCACACATGACCATGGTATGACCAAATGGGCAGAACGATGTCGATGTTGGTGGAGTGTATGCCACCACTGTTGAGTGATGTCTAATTGACATGTCTCAATGGATTGCAGCAGGGCGGCGCGGTTAAAGGTGGACAAAGAGTGACGAAAGTATATGATTACACACAACACTTGGTGGGGCCAGGTACAAGAAGCATCATCAACGGTAAATGCACTGACCTCAATTTACGAAGCTAGTGCAGCGGGTCTTATACAAGTGTATTGAGCCATAGGAGGATCTTGGCCTTAAATGTTTTTTTGCTTGAGGCGATTTCGGCACCAAAGCCTGCAACAGAAGGAAATTTTTGAATGTTCCTTGAGAATGGGCAGGTGGCTATTATTTACTTGCATGGAGACAGCTTAGTTTACGGTTTTCAGTAGAGAAGCATGAAAAACAGGGAAAACATTTTGGCGAACGGAGTGAACAAGAATCACAAACCCAAGGCGAGGGCCATAGTACAACAAATCATCTAAGGGACTACTCAGAAGAAAAAAAAAATTGTTTTCAGCTTTAAGGAGGAACTCGGGAAATTATCGAATCCCGCAGAAGAAAGTCAACAACAGAGAAACCAGAAGGACAGTCAGAAAAAGCTCTTGAATTGAGATTCAAGGAATTGAACTGCACTAATGTCAAGTCTTCTGAAATGAAACAGAGGGAACTACTGAAACCACTAAATCGTCTTCAAAACTGGACTGGTTCCTACCATAATTGGTCGTAAAACACGCTTCTAAATGCGTAGTTCAAGTAACCCCCCTGAAATATCCTGTGAGTCATGTCTACCAAAAACGCGTAGGTTCGACTGGATTTCGGCAGAGAAGAACAGAAGTTTCGGAAGATTTCAAACGAACTGAGTAGAATATTCAGATCAATCCAGTAAGCTACTTGAGGACTCATCTGCCTAAAAGCCTTTTTAAACTTCGATTTTGAAAGAGACTCGGCTCTAACCAAGGGCAAGGGCGAATGGCTCAAGAGCTCGAGGACGAAACTGACACTACGTCTCAGAGAAGAATAGATCCACGTTGATGACTTCTGGCAACTGTTCCCAAACTAAGAATAGATTCTCGACTTAGAAAGCGAAACGCTTCAAAAGGCCCAGCGGATACAAGCTGCCGAAATGAGATTTCTTCGTTGTATTGCTGGCGTAGCTCGTCGAGATCGAACACCAGAGTACGCGAGGCACTCAATGTCGAGCTGCTTCTTCTTCGAGTGGAAGGGACACATTAAACGCGTGTCCTCAACTCGGCTTCCAAGACGTGCCATCGAATCAATGCCATCGGGTAGGCGTCCCCTGGGTAGGCCTAGGATGAGATGGCTGGTCCAAAATCTCACCTCCACCCGTATGGGGATAGCCCCTGATGATTTAGAGTCGATGGCGGAAGATCAGGAGATGTGGAGAGTCCACTTATGCACCCTAACCCCCGCGACCCTCTTAGTGGATAAGCGAGTCATTAAAAATTACGATGATGGGTAGAATTCTGTTAAATCTACGGAAGTCTGAAGTCAAACTACTGTGACAACCAACAATATGTAGGAACCTAATTTTCCGGCAGCTTCATGGAGGTAGTCGCCGTGGCTGAGTCGTTAGTGCATTGGACTTCTGTGCAGCTGCGAGGTTCAAGACCCTGCCATGTCCACCGAGCATTTTTTGCGGCACTACCTCTCGTCGGGGAATGACAAGCCTCCAAGATTATAATTTATTCGGAATAGGCTATAAATTGTAGGTCCATCCCTGCAAAAAATTTAACACGCACAACATGAATGGTTGCGGGAAGCTAGGCCGTGGATTACCACGGTAATAAAGAATTTCAACATCAACTTAGGCAGTGACTACGAAGCGTTCAAACAGACAAACTCAGATGGGCCTCAACTGACCATTTTACCATCAGTCGCCGTTTTAGCAGTAGTCTTCTAGACGTCTTGAGCAAATGGCGAGTCAATACTTTATTACAACTAAGTAGATACTGCTGCAGTTCGACTATTACACGTGAACATATAATATTATGTACAGAATGTACAAGCTCGTAACATCGACAGTCTGAAAGTTCTCAATGCGTCAACAGGGGACCACTTTCTCGGAAGATAAGCTCAATAAAGTCGCTACAATAGCGAGAATGAGAAAGCTAAAAAGAATATAGGGAAGGGACTGTACCTAAGAACTAGAAGTCGAGATTCCTTCTCGAAAAATACACTTCTTCTTGAAATATCTCGAGACGAAACGGTCAAGAAATAGAACTTCCTTAAAAACATACCCTTGAATGGTTCACTCAATCCGCAACTAACATCTTCAAATAGCAAATCAAGAACGACTGGGCCAACTGAGGCAGGAAAGACCGAAACAAGAACCGAAATTCTTTAACGTCCACCATGTTTGGTGAAAGTTTACGAGATGTGCGGCGAGATGACATGCTTATAAGCAGAAGGTTCACACGTTATAGGCTCTAAAATGTTTTGAGAAAGTTTATAAAAAATTAAATATCATTTTTGTACAGCCTTTACTGGACCGCAACTCATCTGTAAGACGGGAGCTGCTATTTGGGAATAATCAAGAAGTAGCTGTAAGCGTAAGTTCGAGATAGAAAAAAAAAACCTTTGGACGACGCTTGTAAACATACGATAGACCAAGAGCATGTTTAAAAACTTTTACAAAAAAAGAGTTCAAGAGTTCAGCTGAACCAGAAAATTCGATTTCACGAAGGCTTTGATGACAATATTTGCCGAAGTAAAGCAGCCAAAAATCTTAAGAAAAGTGGTAGTAAACACAATTATTCAAACGCGAATACTTCCTGAAACATCGTGTATGTATGTACTTGGTAGTCTACTACAGCAAAATCCATCTCTTTTTTCAAAATTCCTAACAAAATCAAATTCAAAACTCACATACATATGTATGTGTCTACTAATTCGGGTTCGTAAACCGTTCCCAATTAACCATCTATCTGTTCCATTAAATACTTCGGAGATGTACTTGCAATCATCCTAATGGCCAGTATCACATCTCGATCGAATATTTCCCCCTTCAGTCAGATCTAGACGAGTTTCCAAAATGCAATTGCACCCCTACGTACCCAAGTGGACGGCCACGGTCATCTTGCAGTAGCCGACCGATAAACGCTCGTACACACAAGCACAGAACTGCACTTAAATTGAAATAATTAATTTGGCAATTTCAACTGTGCACGCAGGGATAAGGGGATAAGGGGTGTCGTATCCATGTCCGAAATCGCATTTTCAATTAAAATACATAATTCCAAGTGCGCATTAAGGATAATGATCGAATTGCGTATGTGAACTGCAGAGGACCCTCCATCGAATTGGTAATAAAATAAAAATTCTGTTCCACTCATTGGAGAACAATGACGGGAATAATGCGTCGCTCGCAGGCCGACAGCAGGGTGCGCACTTAATTCAAAATCACAATCAACATCAAAACACACATCCTGCCAATGTGCAACCGAACCGAAGGGACCCTTGTGATTCGCCTGATGTTTTCTTATGTCATGTCAGGATAACATTGTGCTTCCTAACGGGCAAATGTCCTTTTGAATTAGGATCACACAAACACACAACAGCGTTAAGTAAATAATCAATATTTGCAAAACATCGCAAGACAACACAACACAATCCCTCGAGATGGATTAATTTTCTCGGAACGGATTCTTTTTCTTGCGGTTATTTTTGACACGAATACGCCATCTCTAGGAATTTTCGGGCGTTTGTCCCATTCAGTGAAACTAATAATCCATGCCCTTGGCTAATGAATTTTCGTTAAGGATCTCTCAACCTCACGACCGGAATTGTGCCGCTTTGGTGATGGTTTACTTACTTACCCATCAAAGGACATGCCGCCAAAATTAAGCACACCATAGATATCCTGAGAAGCACCAGCAACAACAGCAGCAACAGCAAAAAAATAAATACAAGGATTTTTAATATCCTGTCTACATCATAATTTTCGGTATCCATAATCCTGCGGGATAATACCAAACGAAAGAGAGAGAGAGGGACCATCTTAGCTTGTTTGTTGTGATGCTGGTCCTTGGTGTGTACAAAAAGCCAATATCCTTTTCATTTGGCCGCTTATTTGTGTCTTGTATTTATTATGAGCAAAACCACCACCGGCAGCAGGAGGCAACTATAACAATTTTATCCTTGCGATTGCATCTTTTTTTTTTTTTGTTTCCATTGAGACCTCTCCGGAGGATAATCTTGTTACCAATTTCTGGATTTGGATTAGATTCCTTTTTCTCGGTTTTGTTTGGGTGTAAATTTCATGTGTGTGATCCTTTTTTCTTTGTTGTTTATGGTGATAGGATTATCATCTGCGTGTGGAAGGAGGACGTCCATACATATGTATAGTAAACGCGAAATGGGATTAACACCTATCCTTGGAGGAGAGAGTACTCAATCCAATGAGAGGCACGGTGTGTTTCCAGTAAGATGTAAAATACGACTTGTTCTAGTCATGGTCTTCCATGTATGGTGACAGTAAGGACAATAGATGTGATCCTTCTTTACGGTTGGCGTTAATTTTTGTGGGATTTTCACACAAGATCGTAGAGATATCCTTTTGGATTTAAAACACAGCTTGTGCTTCGTAAAGATTTCTCTTGATTTCTAGAACAATTTGCACCCCTAAGCCTCGATTAAGCCAACATCTGAGCCTCGTATCATGGTCTGAAGTCAGCTTGGCTGGGGTAAGGTTCTCTAACGTGTAATGTGGTCACCCATAAGTATTGCAATAAATCGACGTCACTACTACGCACAGTGGTTCAAGTCATATGGGAGCCCGGAAATAATTCATTATCTCTAAAAGTACTGTACCGATTTTGATGAAATTTTCACCAGAGTACATGTAATTAACTGTAATTAATATTATTAAAATAACAAAAAAAAAATTTTTTTACAAATTATTTTTATTTTTTCCCTTAGGGGTTGTAGAAGAATGCTAATGCACACGAGAAACAGTCTCGTTCTGCTTCCAGTGGTATGGAATTTTCCTTCGTCCTTTCCTACTCACTAGAAAGCCACTTTAAATTACCTAAATAACAGTTAAATAGCGCGGCACCAATCAAATTAATCGCAAAAGTAGATAAGTAAAACCTAAAGTGATTTATTTGATCTTGAAGCCGAACCCGCAGGTCTTTGCAGCTGGAACCTGCTTGCTAATATAACTAATAATGCAGTGCATCAATGGAGCCATGAATCAGCTCACCGCTCCCCGCCGCACGTTTTGTACAGTTAACAAAAGACGGGTCTTGCGTTAAAAAGGTACGCCTATATTTAACTCTCGCAGAGCAGAAAATGGTGCATGGTATCATTGACTCCTTGCTTAAAATAATATATTTATTATCTGGTTAATAAAATATGATCAGCTTTTTTTTTCTTGAATAACTTTTACTACATAAAATTTGTCTTCATATATCATGCAATTATTTTTTGAAGCCGACCGATTTTTTTTTCTTTCGCCTTCAGACCTAGTTTTTTCTGCAATGTAACGGTACTTTGAGAAAATGTCAGTCGATTTTAATTCCCTGACTATTCTATTATAAAATTGTAATAACAAATATTTCAATATAGAACATTCGAAAATTAGATTTTTTTCCGCTCCTGAACCACTGTGCTACGGTTTAAACATTTATCAGAGATTTTCTCCACGAAGTTACAAATGTCTATAACCAGGTCACGTGAGTTATGGTAGGAAAAAGACGCGTCAGTGCTTTTTGTTTTTAAGGAAATTTCCAAATCCCGGGAGCACTCAGACTCATTATCGGTCCATTGTACTCACAGGCAGAAACTCCTTTTTGGTGCAGTGGTTCGTTTTGTTTCGGTGGCTATGGATTTTGCTGTTCCCCGATCGGGCTCGAACATGTACAGTTCGGACCTCTATCGGTGCTTAGACTGACAGGGGTATTCTTATACCAACTAACTGCGACTGACTCTCCATCAAAATCTCCAGAGCCCCAAGCACTTGACATGATTAGGGGTTGCTGCACAATTCATGTACAGCCTCACTCGGATCTAAATAGATCCACCGTGTTGCTCGGTGTAATCATTAAACGCATCGGACTAAAAAAATTTTCCTGACTTTGGCTTTAACTAAAATAAACCACATACTCCCAAAAGACCTAAGTGAACAGTCTGCGTTTGAGGCGGTTTAAGCCACATTTCACTAAGAACTTTTGAAGGCTCTTTAGTCCTGGAAATCAAGAACTTGGTTTAATGTGAAACAAGTTTCATACCTAACGCAGGTTGAGCTGATACAGATTACGGAAGGGTTTCGGGAGGCAACCTACTATTATAGATTAAGCTACCATCACATAATCTACGAAATGAAGCCCAAACAAGACCACCAATAAAATTGAATAAAAACCCTTTCAAACAGATAGTCTTTGGTTGCAAGTTGTCAAGTAGAACGTCAACGCGTAATCCGTTTTGAACCCTAAATTCAGTCGCGGTAAATTCAACCGCCCCAGAAAAAAAAAACACCTTCAGTGAATTTCAACACCGATACAAAAGAAAGATCTTAAAATGGCAGTCCAATACAGGAAGTGTAGAGTTTCGCCAAAGCAAAAAACAAGAATGAAAATGAGATAAAACTCAACCCAAACCATTAGAAAAGGAACCGGTTCCAGAGGCCCCAAATGAGTTCGGAGATTGGACGAATTCAATAATAAAAAACAAAAAAAATAATAAAAAAAAAAATGTAAGTAAAATAGGAAATCACTTACATTCATATCGATTCGAAGAATCTGCAATGAAAAGAAAACATTTAACATTTAAACATTTATTTAAATATTGTAAAATTTAATATTAAAATAAAAATAATATATTGTAATAAGAAATAAAAATCATAAAAATTTGCATAAATTAGGTGCGCAATTAAATTCTCGCTGTTTTTTTTTTTTTTTTTTTGATGAAAATGCAAGGTTATTGCGAAAAAAATGATTACAAATAAATCATTCAAAGCATTGCCTTATCACTAGCTACAAATTTTTCCAATTTTTCTGGCAGAACTCAAATACCACTACGTTAAAAGTGGTCATCTTTTGAGGCTATCCACAAATCAAGCCATTCTTGGATGTCTTCATATGAGCGGAACTGCTGATCAGCCAGACCATGTGCCATCGAACAGAACAAGTAATAATCGGACGCCGCAATATCTAGGGAATATGGCGGGTGGGATAGCACTCCCCATTTGAGCGTTTCCAGGTAGGTTTTAACGGGTTTGGAACCGTGAGGCCGAGCGTTGTCATGTTGTAGAATCACTTTGTCGTGCCTCTGCTCGTATTGTGGCCGTGTTTCGCGCAGTGCTTGGCTCAATCGCATCAATTGAAGTCGATACCGATTACGTTTTGGATATGTCAAAATCGACCAGCATTTACTGCTGGAGCCATCTATTGACAAACAGTGAGAACTTACTTGCGATCCTAATTTGTACAATAGGACACCCTATAAACCTCATAAAGACAGAATACAAAGTGCTTACTTTAAGAAACATTCTTCAACACGTTGATTACTTGCACTCCAAATGAGCCTCGAAAAGTGGACTCGCGGTTAATCCTTGCAAAACTGAACATGTGAAACCTCTTCCTCCTCACCTTGACATGCTATAACTGGGGGTCTGGGGTGGATGACATTGTCTTCTCCGAAGATCTCCATGTCACTGTGGCAGAAATACTATGGAAACCTTGGCCTGACTGATATGTATGCAGTGCACTATCATGGACATAGACATTTTCACATAGTCAAGAGACTGTCTCATGGGTCGCTCTGCATATATGAATTGACGCTTTCTAGATGATAACAACGCAATTCAACATTCACGTGTGCTGGATGACTGGTCATGGAGACGATCTAACAAACTGCCTAGATGAGGAGCGCCCCATTCTAGGACTCTTTTCTGATGATTTTTGCCAATCATTAGACTTTGTGTTTAATCCAGCCGTGGATAGAAAGACCTCACGGAGAATTAAATTAACACCCAACTCAGCCCCTGACAGATCATAAATGATTCCGCTTGTACTTGCTCAAGCACAGACCTGACGACAGTTTTTATTGTTCAAAGTGGATAGACTGCCTGGACGCCGAACACTTGTCATCAAATATTCATAGAGGAATGGCAAAAACTGAGTGTGTCATTAACATTTATTGGAAGCTTGGGATGCAAGTGTTGAAAACGAAAAGGACATTATGAAGAAGCGGACAGAATCCACCTAGGCTAGTATAAACTAAAAATAACAACTAAGTGTAAAACCGCCGCGATGAAATTTGTAAGCGGCAATACCGCAGGAAAAATTTACTTGAAGGAGGAGTGAGTTTAGTGAGTCCAAATTCCACACTTTTACTAAGTATGCGTCCTTCTTTCGATGGCCTGTCAATCGGGCTAGCAGGACCTATTTTCGTGTTGAGTACTGTTTCAAAGCTTTATCATTTCTTTCTGAACCCTTTCCACAGATGTAAACCCTGTGTATTTTACCAGATGTCAACAACACGTCTAACTACTTGACCACCTCCTCTCTTTACTCTTAAAAGAAACTAAAACCCAGTCCAATTGTTGCTTCAATGGGACCAGAAGGGTCTATTGTCCTATCTAATGATTTCACACCCTTCGATATAAAACAAGTCGGTAAGATCTTCGTAGAAGGCCGTTTTTTCTTTTTAAGAACTCTGTAGATAGTGTATAGAAAAATCTTCTCTCTCCTTGCCATATATGGCTTCTATTCATTCCTCTGGCATGCCTAGTTTGCAGGTATTTTTTCAGAAGGCAGAGCCCACCGATAAGTTCAGACATGGCTGACTGAGTAATTGAATTCTTTTTGAGAGAATTTGAGAAGAAGGCACTTGGTACATGCTTGCTCTGAAGATTTGAAGATCTTTCAAAATTTTATAAACAAACTTTTGTCTCATAAACCGAGAACTCAACATTTTCGATCGCAGCGAAGAAGTAGTGACGCAATATATTATGAAAGCCCTAAGAGCTCTAATTGTTGTCAATCACATCCTAGACGCATTCAACTCGAGGCCATTGCCTTTCGCACTGCACTTTGTCTCCCAATCAAGCTTACTGGATCAATGACTCTATGGGGACATACTCGTACGCACAGTTGCACGAAAGTTGCGTAAGTGCTCCACATCCAACCGCAACAAATTCCTTTCAAACTGGAATTTCACTGTGTTCAACCAGAATAAACCACTTAACATTAATCTCAGCAACCGCACCTGTACCCACGTCAATACGAACCAGAGCCGTTGCTCTCACTCTGGTTGTTACCTGCTGCCGGTCTTGCAGCACAACTCACATGTCTGCAATCGCCACAACGGCGGAACTAATAAATTCCTTTCAATTAAATTGTGTTCTCCCAGCCCGGCCTATCCCGCAGGCATAATAATGTTATTACCCCCGCGAGCCTGGCACACATGACAGTTTTGATTAGTTGTACCTGTCACGCGCAGTCGCAGCGCAGCTCACTTCCCCCATGCCGTGTCTAGGGCGCCGGACACACCCTATATGCACCCATTCATCCATTCCGATGGTTTATGTGTCGTGCTCCTCGGTGCATCAGATGAAGTCGGGATGCCCAGAGACCAAGGCCTATAAGTCATTCAAACGTCGAATTAGCATAAAATGTCAAAACAACACGATCCGACAATTTAATTGTCAAATGTATGTACATACACCGGCCTGCCGTGTCAAACTGACCGTGACATAACGGGCAACCAGTTCCGCCACTCGCACCAAGAGATGAGTCAACGAGATTGAGTGTGGGTCCACACAGCGATTGGTGATCTGGCATCCGCGGCTGCTAATTAACGCAACTCAACCATCGTCTTGGGACGAATTCCACGTTATCTGTCAAAGATTTGCACACCGGTTGAGTGCCTAATGGACTTTCGAGTCGTTGTTATCGCATTACGGAGTATTTTCCCTCGAAATTCCTTCGTCCATGTCCCAAATTGACAACCGAAGATGGGAAAGGGAAAAGGAATGTTCCAACGAAATTGATCGCGCAAATGATCACCGAGGCACCTTCGCCTGTGTGATCAATCCATCAGTGTCTGGGTGGTGACCACCGCCAACGCGCGAAAGTTGACATTTTTGTGTGTCCGAGTGCGAGTACCTTGTGTCGCCATTAATTGGAGGACTCCTCTGACTCTGGCTTTGTTCTGGTGTCCAACTCTTTATCGAAGATGCATTTTTCTTCCAGGAATCGAAAGACCGTGTCTCATTGTTCCCATCGTCGAAACAAATGCGTAATCCCCTCTTGGAATTCTAATTAGCGAAACCGAAAGCCGATAATGAACGACTGTGAGCCCCGAAGTCAATCAATTGACGACGCACGGGTCACCCTTTGATGTGATTTTGGCCGTTTTGGAGTCACGCAACGCCATCACGGTGCCGTATGGCATTTGTTTTCCGATTTTTCCCGGAAAAACTTTCGACCCTATTGTGCGCTCTGTTTTTGTTTGGTGGGGATTTCAATAATTCATTCGAAATAATTATGGGAAATCGGATACGGTGCTGCCACGGGGTGGGGGGGCAGATAATCGGGCCAAATCGTGTTTTGGGTAAATAAAAGTTAATTATCATAATTTCTAGGAAGTTTGAGTGCGGACTAAACTGTGTCTAGGGGGGGATTACGATTCGATATGGTCATTGGACTTGTGAAGAGTTGACATTTTAGAGAGAAGGACTGCGTTGGAAAGGGGAAAGGATTTTAGACGTGAGAACCATTTCAATTTCGGAAGGTACTAAGCCAAGCTTGGGAGGATTATCTACAAATAACTCTTGAGAAGGTCATACATTTTAGATCCATTGTTGTCCAAAAAGAGGTTATTGGGCTCAGACGAGGTTGCATAGAGTCAGAGGTCAGCCTTTCTACATCGAGGCTTGCACTTTGAGCTATTAAGCTAGTTGCGAAAAGGTCGATATTGTTAGCAGTCGAGGAGAAACAGTGCGTCGTATATTCAAAGTGCATTAGATTTTCAATCTCCCCTCTTCCTCCCCTGCGTAGTTTACAGAAAGAATTTTCGTTCTAAGTCGCACTTTCATTTAGTTAATGTCCCACAAAGTTAAGATCTACTAACCTAGTATTCATTAGCTGGCCTTTTTGGATCTTAAATGGATGTTAGAAGTGGTCCTCCAAGAGGAAGTGCACTTAGAACAGAAAGTAGGTCCATTGTGATGCCACTGAGTACTGGGGTATCGCTGCCTACTCCTGAAACTATTTAGATTTCCTAACGTAGCTGTTAAGATTGGCCGTGCTGATGGAGTTTAGATCATTTAGATCGTTAGAGGATGGTCTAGGATGGCGTTCCTGATGTGGGCTAGTGCGGTACACGTGCAGTTGACTTCTCCTCCTCTTCGTCCTTGCAGCTCCTGCAGAAATCATTGCATGCTATCCCCAGGCGCTGAGCATGCCTGGCTAGGATGCAGTGCCCTATGAGGGCGTTAATTAGTTTCGAAAGTTGGTCTCATTTAAGTCGTATTAATGCCTTTGATCTTTTTAGATCTAGGACAGGCCAGATCAGCCTGGCATTGTTCCAATAATCGAGGTGTGGGTGCCTACTTTCGACAGAGCGTCGGTGTGAGTCAAGTGTTTAAGAAACGACGTGGGCACTTTGACATGGTCGAGCTTCCTGCCGTTCGTACATTGGGAGCCTATTCTAGCTAATTCGTCAGCCGCACAGTTCCCCTGAATGTCACAGTGACAAGGGACCCAACAGAGTACGACTTTATACTGGTTAGCGATCTCGTTTAGAGACACGCGGCAGTTCTTCACTGTCCGAGATTTCATTGTGTTGGATACGAGGGACCCGATCGCAGCCGGGCTGTCTATGTAGATCGCAATATCCTTGCGTGATATTGGGTTAGCCTTCAGCCAAGCGGCAGCTTGATTTATAGTTGTGACTTCGGCATGGTTTGGGCCGACTCCTTCAGCTGTTTTAGTGCCGTCCGTAAAGATAGAGATGGACTCATTAAAAAGTACTTCGCGCTGACTCCAGGTGCTTCTGTCCTGGTAGCTTGTGTTTATACCTCATGTTTAAGTTGTCCTCGTGCCTGTAGGGTAGGCTGCGGTAAGTTGATAGGATTCTGGTATATCCCACATTTTTCTCACACCATTGCTGGGTATCTCTCAGTCTAAGGGCCCCGTTATTGGCCTGCTGCACGCCATAGATATCTACTGGCAACAAGTGGAGCATGGTTTGAAGGGCCGCTGTAGGAGAAGTTCTAAGCGCACCAGTAGTGCTGAGGCAAGCCACACGTTAGACTTTCTCGAGAACTTCAATGCTGGTCTGCTTTTCCAGAACCGGCCACCAAACCATTATGTCATACGTAAGAATCGGTCTCACAATTACCGTCTAAAGCCAGTGCATGATTTTCAGCTGAGGGCCTTATCTAGAACCTACTGCTCATAGAAGATTCCTGTTTAGAATGAGTTCTAGATTTTTGGCACTGCCTGAAAAGTTCGGGAGAGCTGTGATGGTATATGAATTGGAATTTTGACTTTCCTAGTGAAACGGACCACTTCCGTTTTAGATGGATTGACACTAAGGCCACAGCTGTTTCTCCACGTAGTTAGCTTCTTAACAGCGTTTTGAAGAATATCTGCCAGTGTTTGAGGGTACTTGCCCGTCAGGGCGATGGCAGTTCGTTGAGTACAAGATTCCATAGAAGAGAAGATAGCTCACTCCCTTGGGGTTTGCCGCAGTGTGGCTTTTCCTGGCAGAGCTGTTACCAAAAGACGCGTTAATGACTCTGCTATTAAGAATGTGCTGTATTAGACTGCAGATTAGATCGCAGGTGTTTAAATTTTTCAGAGCATTGATTATCGAAAGCGTCTCAACGTTGTTGAAGGCTCCCTCAATATCTATCATTGTAAATTCCTTGAGTACAATTCCTTGGTATGTAGAAAGAGTAGAAACAAGATTTTTCTCACGGCCATCCCTTGTGTGCGTTCCGTGACACCCTGAGCAGAGGTTTATGGCCAGGAGAATAATCAGAGTCAATATTTGCCACGATTGCTTACTTTTGGACTGTAGTTCTGTCGTCCAAGTTGTAATGGGTACTTTTCATGTTTTTCCTACAGATTTTGGCACTGAAGTTACTCAACAGTCCCATAGCTTAGAAAATCAGGAAATTTATTGATCGCCTCTTCCAACTCTCTTTCCTCTCGGAGCGAACGCGGCCATTTATTCGCTTGCGAATCATCTAGTATCTCCATCTCCAACTTAAAACATCTCGAAGGCTACGCTGGAACCCCTTGTGTCGCCTTAGACTAGGATAGCCTTACTTATCTGACCCCAAATCAAAATCTAGTTCCCTAAGCAATCCCAACCGCGTCAAATCACAACGAAATCCCCTTCTTTACCACAAGGACCAGACCACATGCTGTACATCGAACACGACTAACGTTTTAAGATCTCAATCAAGATTTTGACGTTCGATTGGGGAGAACAGGATTGTGTGTTTGGACAGCGCCCTCATAATGCTGCAATCGATTGGAATCGCATACACAATCGAACAACAACCACACACGACAAAAGTGAAAACAAAAAAATTGTGCGTCCCTCAGGGATGCTGGTCGTCGGGACGGGATCACATCGAATCCAAGGTGCACTCTAACTTAAAAATCCCTAAACCCATGATTGAAACGCGCAGCAGCATCAGCCACAGGATCGAAATTTAGACTTCTTTTGTGGAAAATTATTGTTATTATTGATATCGTCCTGTGCAGCTGTCCATGTCGTTTATCACAAATGTTCCTGCACCCTGTTTCATGATCGTTCGTCGCCCTGCAGGCGTAACTCATACGAGTACGTTACGTACACCGTGATGTGTATTCGTGATGTCTATCCCCGATGTGTACCCTTGATGTCACAATGATGTCGAGTTTTCTCCGACTAGGGTTTTATTGAGTCATAAAGTGCAAGTGTGACAATAGAGAGAAGACGACTGAATAAAAGGGTCCTGGGTTAAAGGATTTCCAATTACACATGCATTCATCTCCATCCCGTGTTGGGTCGATCCTAAAAGCGGTTTTTCCAATCGGCAATTATCACCCCGTCTGCGGACGACAGAGGGGGAAACTCTCGTCGGGTGTCAATGACAATATTCACGATGATTTGTTGTTTCACTGTTTATTGTTTGCCGTTTTTTTTTTTGTCATAATTTTCCGTGTTTTACTGTGTCACCCCTTGGCAGAAGCGGAACAACAAACTTTTGTTTTTTACGGTTTCCCGAATCCCCTCGTTTTGGGATTTTGATTTCTCAATTTTGATGCAATATTTGCCGAGGAAGCCAAGGAGGGCAAAGAATCAGGATTTAGCTGTGCCCCATCTGCGCCTATTTCCATGTGCTGAGTTGGGTGTAATTGTTTTTTATTTCGTCACGGAATGGGTGAAAGCAAACACAAAAAACAAGAAAAAAAAAAAAACCGAGAAACGGGCCAAGGATATTAAATTGCTATGACTGTTAGATAGCTGTTGGATAGCTGTTGGATAGCTGTGGGATAATTAAGATTAATCATTGTGGTAAATGGACAACTCCGGCGATAGGGGTTTTGGTTGGGTTTGCTCGTCAAGCTATTTGATTTGGGTTTTCGTTCCAGGAATTAATCACTGTGGGATACAGGACATACAGTGAGTGGGGCTCTGCCAACTAATCGGCACAAGGCAGATTTGTGTACTAAATAAACAAGGATAATAAATGTTGTCGTTGTTGTGCAGAGAGTAGGTCGTAACAGCTGGGGGCTGAGGAAGATGAGCTATGAGAATGTCCTTCAGTTGAGTAGGTGAAATTAACGGAAGGCGGCCTCGTTCGAGCTGTGATGGGCGTCGTGACGTTAAGTGTTTTTGACAAACTGACGTCAAATGCCAAATGAAAAAAATGAGTGACATACATTATATGCTTGCCAATAGATCCATTTAATCATTATCTCGCATCCTACTTCTAGCTTAGGAGACGTACCGTCTCCTTGGGCCGAATGCTAACAATTCTTTCACTGACAGAAGAAAAATGCAATGCCACCTTATTAGGACGAAAAGAAGCAAGCCGATGGTGCCACAGTCCAGGTTGGACCGCAGTCCTAAACATCTGTCATTGAATTGGTTAAATGTCTACGACTCATTTGACGTGCATACTTATGCCATCAAGGTAAGCGGTTGGGTAGAGGAGTAGAGGAGTGGCGTGAAAAACCTCTGCGCAACACCTACATATGCGATGTAGACAAAGTCCTTAACTACCTCGAAGTTATATCTGTCTACTGTGACGTTATGTCCGAGACGTCGATGTTGAGTTTCCTTTCTTGTTGACATCATATACTTCGTCTTGCCCTCATTGACCGCTAAACCCATCTTCGCCGTCTCCACCTCAATACTCGCGAACGCGCCAATGACATCACGCTGTGTTTTTCCGATTATGTCAGTATGATCGGCGTATGCGAGTAATTGGATGGACTTTTGAAAGATTGTGTCTCTGGTGTTGGCGCGTGAGTTTTGCGCAACTCTCTCAAGTACGATGTGACAGCCCGTCGCTTTGTCTATTTTTTTTTTTGACAGCAAAGGTCTCGGTGGGGTCTTGACCGACCTTGATGGAGCAGCGAGCATTCTCCATCGTCATCCGGCACGGACGGATGAGTTTAGCAGGGATGTCAAAACTAAACATGGGTCTGTATAGCTCGTCTCTATAAATGCTGTCATAGGCGGTCTTAAAATCGGGAAAGAGGTTGTGGGTATCGATTTGGACTTCTTGGGTTATTTCCAGGATCTCCCGAAGTGTGAAAATTTGGCCAATTGCGAACTTTCCTGGCCTAAACCCGAGCTGAAAGGGGCCAACCAGGTTTTTGAGAAAAGGTTTCAAGCGTTGGAACAATATGGCACATAAAATCTTGAACGCGATGTTGAGGAAGCTGATACCCCTTTAGTTGTCGCCGTTGAGGGGGTCTCCTTTTTGTGGATGTCGGTTTGAAAAACGCTAATCCTTTCAACTGACTTGAGCTTCAACTAAGTCATTACCCACAAACATATGTAGATATGTATGTACATACACCCATTGGTTCTCAGTTGTCATACTTTCCAATGAAGTCCCCCTATAAACCAGACATTCATCGATGCAAAGACACATTTGTAACCTGCTATCCTGACCGATGTATCACCACGATTGTGAACGGTCATGAGTGCCAGGCCTGTTAACTTAATCCATCCATGGATCGATTCAAATACCAACAGGAGTCTAACTTTCTTTTCTATGAAAAACTCTGATATTTACCCACCTCATTAGCCTCAATTTCCAATCTCGATCCCCACGCTTTAACTCAATCATCAACCTGATCAGAGTCGATTCGTTTAGAAAGCAATTTCCCAGCCTTGAAGGCCGCAAACACTTTTTCCTCTCAAACGCCCTTTCACCATTCCACTGAATGCCCCCCTAAGCGAGCCTTTTACCGATCAAACCGCAGATCGAAAACGATCGAAAAAAAAAAACATTCCGATTGTGGTATCATTGCACACGATTTCTCGTGTACCATGACTTTGCCTCGTAAATACCTGCTCGCTTAACCCTACAACAAAGCTATAATCCCTCAACACACCAATACACGGTGCTATGCATTCGCAGCAAGAAAATGAACAAATATGCCAAGTGGAAGCCACAAATCCACTTAAAATATTGCATGCACCCAATAATCAAGCTAATTCAGCACCAGTTTTACGGCCCCCTTTCGGAGGAGCCCCCTCCCGGCCATTCCTCACATGAACACCTTAAACGCTCTTACAACACAGGCACTCTGTGTTGCGCTGGTAGCAAAGGAAAAATCCTTTTCTCGAGTGCATGCAAATACACACACGTACGTGTAGTTGATGGTTAAATCCGGCCACGGTGGGTTCCAGAAACCAGCGCGCACACCTGCCGGATGAGGTATGCGTGCACCACACACCCGTTCGATTGGACTACTCACTTTTTTGCATACGCGTTCGCAAACTACTCATGAAGTGGTAGCCCTGCGGCATAAGGTACACAACGAGCCCAGACCTGGCAGAGTCAACAAAGCCGACGACACAACGGACGCACTGCAAACAATCTGCGGAAGGGAGGCGGAGTGCCCCTCTCCTGGCGCTGAAAGAATGCGCGCACGCGAAATACTCCAAATGCTGGTGGTGCTGTAATGTTCGATTCTTGCCCAAAGGCAAGTTGTAGTCTCTCGGCTTGAAAGTGATGACATGGCCTGTCTGCTTATGGACACTGTTTCGGAGTTTTCTTACTTTTTTTTTTTGTTTGTGAAACAGTCGGCAACTGTTTTGTTCTCCTTTGAGCGGTTCTAAAGGATTCCAGAGCACACCAGTGATTTCTCGGAAGACGACGATGAGCAGCAGTGATGTCATAATTTTTATGGACGAAGATTTTGATTGTTTTTTGCGGTTTCTTCTGTGTTATGCTTCCTCCACTTCGCCGTGTTTTTGTGTGTCTTCGTCATCGGCGTGGTGAAAAACGATCAGAGCGGGAAGTGTCAATGGGTTTTGCGGTCGATGTCAGGTAAAATGTATGCGACCTGTCATCTGATTGTCATTTGATTGATAATGAGTTTGTGTACAAACTAACAGTTAACGGGAAGACGGAAAGAAAGGCGCAAATTTGTGGACAAGAAATTCCAAGAATTCGCGCTATACAAAGAAGGGGGTTTCTTATTGCCGAATAAAATTATGTGACAAGTTAATCTGGAAAATTAGTCAGTCAGATGAGGAAGAAGCATGTGTAAACATTGTGACCGCAAGATGGAAGCTTTATCGTCGGGGAAGTGACCTGAAATTTTAAGATGAAGCCTAATAGGTGATCATGAGATGGAAATCGAGTTTTATGATGAGCTTGTGGTCTATTGACAGTAGTCACGACTCCACTCACAAGTGATCAGGTTTCCTTTTTTGAGTCATGTTGGGGCGTTTTCTTGAACATGGCATAGGGTCTTTCATACACTTTGTGGCTTGGGGGTAAACCCAAGACTGTCGCTAGTTTCTTATAGAAATGATAGAACAACTCAAGAGGTGCCAGATTACTGAGATGTTTCTGGAAACTGGATGACTGACGAGCTCGCTAGACACGGTACTACAGTAGGTATCTAGCCGGATGGATGGGCTCTGCCTGTAGCTATCGCACTGTGGAAACACATCCTTAAACTGGATGCAAAACAGAAAAACCAACCGTTGAAGGGAAGAAAGTACGACGCGTTATCAGGTGGTGGATAGAGCAAGCCGTGGCGATGAATGTGCACCTCTAGCAAAGACTGGCCACCGGCAACCTCTCGACGTGCAAAGCGAAGAGATCACACGTGAAGAAACCAACCATCCTACTCTAGGTTTACGCAGAAAGAAGTTAAGGCTGATGGTGGGACTATTCATATGGTACATTAACCTCAACAAACACAAGCAGAGACAGAAACTTGTAGACTCTGGGTTTCATGTGATTACTAGACCTGAAGCATCTAAAGAACAAAGGAATCATTAACTCAAAAATTATTCCCACTCTCCTTAGATCCCTCCGAGAAAACGTCCCAAATCTGACTTATTCATGCAGTTTTACAAATCAAGGAGGGAACACAACGGGCCACCTGAGGCCTAAGTAAAGAGCACATACCACACTCTAGAGATTTAGTCTCTTTTCAAAACGGTACAGAAGGTATAGGGGACAGAATCCATCATTCACTCTCTGTTCCACCTGTCCTGCCTTATCCAAGAGACGACTGTTCTATCTGGGAGGATACTATGACCTATTAGCACACGACACAACGTAAAAGTCTACTGGGTTCCTGACCGTGGCTGTAAAAGGCATACATTGCCTCTGAGCCTTCAAAAAATATCGAGGGAAATCGACTTGCTGGGTAGGCACTTCAAGGTCGTCACGAATTGAGAGGCCTTAGTCGCAACCAGCAACAAGGTGAAGATGATTCCCCGAGTGGGCCGGTGGTGGCTTAAGTTGCAAGAACTCGACTACGAGACAGTTCACCAACCTGGAACGAGAACTGCACACGTCGATGCCTTGAGCCGACAACCGGCGGAAGACGAGCACCAGATCTACCTTCATCCTGAATGTCAACATATCTGAGGAGGATTGGGTGGCTACGATGCAGTGACAGGACCCGAAGTTAAGGGGAATCAGCTCTACGTTGAAGGCGGTTGATATGACGTCGGAAAGAAGGGAGCTGCAAATGGACTACTCCGTAAGAGGGTATCGACTCTTCCGGAAGTCGAGAGATGGGTAATCTCCAAGGCCATAAGGTGGAGGATCCTCAAGATGTGCCAGGATGATGTCGGGCACCTTGCTGACGAGAAGACACTGGAGAGGATCAAGAAGACGTTTTGGTTCCCGAAGATGAGAGGCTTCACCAGGAGGTACATCAAATCGTGCGTGGAGTGTGCGTACGGCAAGAAGACAGGCGAAAGACCCGAGGGGGAGCTGCATAGCATGGAACGGGTCCCCTTCCCATTTGATACCATGCACCTGGATCACCTGGGGCCGTTTCCGAAGGGAAAGGGTCGAACTAGGTACGTTCTTGCCCTGGTTGACAACTTCACCAAGTATACAATTTTACGAGCCGTCAAGACGACGAACAGCAAGGAAGTGCTAAGCGTTTTGAGTGAGGTGGCCAACTATTTGAGATTGCCGAGAAGAATCGACCTAAGAACTGCATTCACGTCGAAGATGTTCAAGGCGTTCTAAGAGGAGAACGGGGTTCAGCACATACACACCGTTGTTCGGACGCCCAGGGCCAACGGTCAGGTTGAAAGATGCAACCGAACCATCTTGACATCACTTAAGTGCATGCACACGTCGGAGAGCTTCTGTTCGCCTATACCCCGAGGAGCATTTTGGGCGAAGAACTGTTACTGGAATTGGGAGAGCAGACTATGGTGGAATCTAGGGAGATGGAACGACGTCGAGACGCGGTTTTCACGAATATCGAGCAGGGTCAACGTTACCAAAAGGTTAACTTCGACGCGAAGCATAGGCGGCCGACGCAATACCAGGCAGGGGATCTGATATTAGTTGAAAACGACCCGACAACGACTGGTGAGTCCCGAAGGTTGGAACCGCGATATCGATGTCCCTACATTGTAACTAGGGCGCTACCAAACGACCGATATATGGTGGAGGATATCCCCAATATGCAGTGGAAGTTTAACACGGTAATGGCTTCGGACAAACTGAAGCCTTAATGCGAGCTTCCAAGGACATCAGTGATGACGAGTGCTCCGACCTCGAGAACGAGATTGATTGAATGATGGCCGAGTTGTAACGTAACATCAAGGGTCAGTATAAATTGACCCACAGCTGACAGTGCAGCGAGAGTTGATATACAATCGTCGATGCCCCTTTCAAATAAACTCCTCGTTTAAGTAAAATGTTCACCGACATCCCTTAGAGCAAATTATGACCCGAGAATGGTAAAATTCTGACTAATTTCACCAAATTACTGGCGCTGTCCGAGTCCAAAAACTTCCACCATCTGGACCTGAAACTCGAAAACCCAAATGCAAAATTCTGCTTTGCCCCCAGACACGCACGCAAACCGCATAAAATCCCCCAAATCGCCATATACTCACCCACCCGGTGGAATATTATTTTGCTTTCAATGTGCCCGCGCTAACCGAATAATTTAAACAATTTCGCACCGAAAAAACCACGTGCACTGTCAGCAGCTGTGGCATTACAACTGCTCCTTGCAGCTCCAACATAGGTATATGCCATATATTGCGCAAATTTTAAGCGAAAGATAACCTCACAAGGAGCGTAACGATTCAACCGTGTGGCAGTGGTAGCCCCCTCGCCCATCTAAACACTTAACCAGAATTCAATATTTTCCACAATGCTCGGGAAACAGCCCCCTCGAAGCAAACCACAGCGCACACCACCATCAGAAACAGGTTACACCATTCCAACGCTTCCTGCTTCCTGCTGGTGCGGCGGTGCGTTGAAAACTTCTGCCACCGCTTTGTGGTTTCCTCCGTGGCTGCAATCACTGCTGCACTGGTGTACTTTTGAACACGCATCTTCGTCTCGACTCTGGTGGTTGCGGGTTCCAACAAAAAAAGGACTCATTCCGTGCCAATTCGCAGCACAGCAGGATACCGCGTATTAATGACAAAAACACAAAAACCGCAAGCGTAGTTAAAAAGGAGTGAAACAACGGACCCACCTGGGGTGTGCTGGTCTGAGGAATTGCTTATCATTTTAGACAACCACCCGCTGGCCTGGCTCATTGGCAATTGAAATCAGATCCTGTGAGCCCGTAGTCTGATTGAGACATCGAACTGCTATTGTGCGCATCATTTGCGCGGGTGGACTACTCGGATGTCCGCTGCAGACATCTCAGTCCCTTTGCGACGTGGGAACATCAAACAAACGAGGGTAAGCACGCATTCGATGTTCAAGACAAAACAGTGTCACGACCAGAGAAAGTACGACTACCACACCACCCATTGCCAGGAATGCGACTCCGGTGTCGTCCAGCCACAGCGTTCCGCCCTAACCTATAATTATTCAAATATTTGCATGAGTAATAGTTTTTTGGATCTCGATTTTCGTTTTCATCCCAAAGCCTGAGAACGGATGCGGCGGAGAGACGGTGAAACCACTTGGTGCTGTGCATCTTCGAGATGCCAAAGTAGAGAGTGAGACCCTGCGGCCATCACATGCGATGAGGTTGTTTTGGAATGCTTTACGTAACACTCCGAGTGCCGTGATTACGCTGGAAGGAATCAATTCGAATGCAGCTTTGGCATGATTGCATGGGTATGTCGGAATTAGCTGATTGGTATTCAGTGAGGTGGCTGTTCCGAGGTATGCAGGTAGACCAGACGTTTGGGATATCTCAACGATATCGTGCGGTTTATTAAATTTTCACTCGTGGAACTTTGAAAATGAGTACTAAACGAAAATTAATGTTGCGTAATTACAATGGATTCGCCTTAAGGGTGGAAGAGGGGAAAGTTATTAATTTGCTCGATGGATGATGTAAAATGACATAATGGTGTCCAATTGGAAGGTTTAACTGGCAGGTCAGCAAAATTATTTGAAAAACAAGTGCCCAACAAGTCGCTGAGTTCTGATCACTGATCCAACACCGGCATAGTGATCATAGGATGCACTGACTGTTCTACTGGCCGCTGACTGATCATTGCCCACTGACTGATCGCTGATCACTGATTAAACCACAAGTGGGGAATTACTTCACTTTTCGAATGTGGAGTAACTTTCCACTGGCAATAGGAAATTGCTCCATACGAAAATTTCGTGGAGTAGTTTCCCAAGTAAAATATGATGGGAATTTGTTCCACCACTAGTGGGAATTTACTCCACTTTTCGAATATTGCAGTGGGAAATTGCTAAATACGAAAATGTGGTTGAATGGAAACCTCTATTTTGGAACAGCATGCTACCCCCCGATTCCATTTCGAGGTTTACCCACTGCCAGTGGAAAATTACTCCACATTCGAAAAGTGGAGGAATTTCCCACTTCACATTCGAAAAGTGGACTAATTTCCCACTTGTGGTGCAGTCAATTCCCAGATGGAGCAAATTCCCGTGGAGTTATTTCCGTGCATCGATTAAACGCAGAACTCTGACTTATCGTTAATAAATCCTGGGTGATCGCCAAGCACTGACTGATCGCTGATCACTGATTAAGCAGAACTCTAACTTCATTATCATCATCATCATCATTCTCATCATTTTCAATGATTCGCTTATCCACTATGGGGGTCGGGGGATTAGGGTGCTTAAATGGACTCTCAATGCAATCCATGCCATTGGGTTGCCTTCCACTGGGTAGGCCTACGACGAGATGGCTGGAACAAGTCCGCTAAGCACTGACTGATCGCTGAACACTGACTGAGGGTTGATTGGTGATTACTGACTTATCTCCAAAAAACGTGAGGTGGGTCCTCGACGAAGGACCTCAAAGCTTCCAATTCCGACAACCTAAACAAAAACTCATGCGATATGGGTTATATGTTTTGAGGCTAAACAATGTTTATCCGACATATTGTCCTCTTCTACTTTGGTAGCCATTGGGGAATCTGGAAAGTGACTTCCACAGTTAGTATTACTAGTAGGTTGCCTGTATCATCAATTTTCTCACAGTTCCCCTTGAACTAGCAAAAGTAGGTCATCTGTCGTTTACTCCAATTTAAGGTTCTCCTTTGTGTGAAATTTGATGTTTTATGACCACCACGACCACTATTTATTAATCCTCGACAAGCATCCCTACAATTTACAGTTCCCCCCACAGTAAACATACAACAGTTCCCATGCTTTCCTGCTCATAAAATGCAATCTTCCCAAAAACAGTTATGCCATTCACCCAACTCCTTACAAACAATTTTCCCAGCATCTCCCTCTCCACTTTGCGGTTATTCCAAACTAGGGAGTTAGCAAACTGTCCTTCGACACTCACTCTTCAACATAAACACGCGCATCCGTCAAATATTTACCCAAACGACTAAAAGCCACTTAACGGCGAAATATAATATTTTTATATCTATATTCGCCCGCTTTAACGTTTATTTACAAACTTTTAACAACAATACGGTTGTGTTTATTTGTCGCCCCGCAAACAAATGGTAGGGGTGGGGGAGCTAGGTGGACCACCATCTACCATGACCATCACCAGTCAACGACAACAGAGCACAAAACATCATTGACAGCATCTAAATCAGGTCCTCGACGACAGTGACAACGACAACGGATACAACAATACCATCTTGCCCTTTTGTGTCTGGGCGCGTTGTTGAGAAACCCAAACAGCACAAGGTCATGATGTCCTTGCACAGAGGGAACACACACACACACCATAGCAGTTCTCTGCCATTTTTCATTTTATCGACACGCTAGCACTGTTAAGCGACATGATGGCCAATTGGTAACAATAACACTGCGGCCGAGCGGAGACCGGCATGTCAGATCGACAGGAGCAGGACCAAATGAAAAATATAAAATTATTGTTTATTTTTATTATTTTAAATTAAGGTACGCGTATATAAAGATATCTTATGGCCGGGGAGATGGCCCTCGATATGGCCACCTCGGGGCGAAAAAGTGCCACTTGAAGAATTTATTTGTCCTTTCATGTCAATTTTCATTCTTTTAACTCCGTGTGTGTGTGTGTTGGTTAGTGGAAAAAGGATACATTTTGGAAGTAGGGAAAAAATATGATTTTTGTCACCATGAGGTCCTTTTATTCGTGTTCATCTGAGCACAATGAGTCTGGATTGTTATTTCGACAGTCTCCCTCCAGGATTATGTGTTTGATGGTTCGGTTTATGACTCGTGGTGAATTTAATTTCACGGAAATGGGGATACTTTATAGAAAATAGGGATATGGGCTTAGCAACCATGAGCTTAGCTAAATTGCTGTTGAAATGTTTGGTTTGTCTGTTGAAATGGCTGGTTTTTCAAAAAGTTGGAGGATAGCTAACTACACACAAGATAAATCGTGACAGACTTCGTATAGCAGTGAATGTCAGATGTAGATTTTCGACAGTTTTGACTCAAACTAAGCACTAGACAGAATACTTCTTGGATCAAAACATCTTAGGCTTCAGTTCGTTCAAGCACTGTCATTTTTTCTAGCACGAACGACTCTTCCCTAGATGTTGGCAACGGGAGAGTTGATGGCACTTATTCTTCGGCTGGACACTAATGCAGAACTGGCATTGACCAAGAAAGTGAATCAGGGGAAAACCAATCAAAGATCTCGTATCTTGGGCTCCACTTCTGTCCAGACAAGCACGACTATCAACTATTTTGTAAGGACCATAGGAAAGGACCAGAATACAAAAATTCACTGAACCCAGTTGAGAGACCTGAAGTTAGCGAGTCTTGATTGGATATCCCAGAATACAATAGACTCGGCAAATATGCTTTATCCACCTTTAGCTAACGCATGAGGACTTTGTTGAACTCTTGTGAACTCCTTAAGTCACCAGAAGTGATTTTTTTTAAACTGAAACCAGAACTCCAACCGACGCCCCACATTTGGTAAGTGAGCCAAGGAAGGGCCACGGTCTGGCCTCCGGAAAGATGAAACTGCTGATATTGCTCCTAGTAGTCGACGAAACTTGATGAATTCAGCCCGAAGGCATTGTGCTTTAACCGGCAAGAATTTTTACATGAACGACATTGATCTGAAGACAAGCCAATACTTCGGCTGTGTCAGCGGATGCTATAAGTGTTATTTCAGGCCGCATGCCTATCGATCTAGAAGCGAATACGGCTGCGGTACTGCGCGAAGGCGAGCTAAACGACAGACGAACGGCTAAAGAGGCTATGAGAGTAGAATGGCAACATAGGTGAAATATCAACATCACTGATCCCCAACATTGATGAATAGACTTGTAGAAAGCACAGAGAGGTAAAATACTACCTAACGCAATTCCTATTAGGGAATGGAAGCTTTCGGGTGTACCTTTACAAGTACAAGCATGAGGATGACCCATTCTGCCAACACTGTGAAAGGAAACCCCAGAACGCCGAGCATGTGCTGATAGAATGCGAAAACTACACGCGTGGTAGAACCATCCTAGAGAGAGAAATTGGAGGTCAATTGACGCCAACAGGCCTGATCGCATTTATGCTGGCAATACGCGAAGGCTCGGAGACTGCAAGTGAAGTTATCACAAGCATATTGCTGCAACAGCGAATAGAGGAAAGAGCAGCAAGAAACAAAGAAACTGCTGGCTCTGGCAGTTATGAAGCAGAAGGACACCTTGACTGGCGGTGCCGCAGGGTACAAACAGGAGACAGAACAAGCAGGAGGTGTCTTTTTTAGCACGTAGACATGCAGGAGCATGGAGTCGGGCATAATTCATGGCACGAACCGGAGATTATCCATAAAGGATCTCTACACGTACCTGCGCATTAAATAAAAAAAGACCAATACTTCAGCCTTAATCTAGACTCAAAGCTAAGAAAGATAATTCAATTCAATACAATCCTCTATAGTCGATAACCGAGTCAAAAAAGCATAAATTGCCCCCGTGCATACAGAAAGATGTTCGGCAATATATGGACTTTTAAACCCAATGTCATATACGGGCTGTACACCGCAGCATCATGGGCCATTTTAAAATGCGGTTGTGTCTGGTGAGAAAAAAACCCATTTTGTAAAAGTAATCAACATTCAAGGAGCACGTTGCTTAGAGATATCGGGGCTTAGGGATATTCGAGCTGTACAGCGACATCGACCTAGCCAAAAAACTAGGATGGCTAGGACATGTAGAGCGAATGGACATTAACGCTCCGGCACGCAGAGTCTTCGTCTAGAGGAAGACCTCGAATAAGGTGGCGCGCACAAGCAGAAGGGGACCACAATCAACTTGGCGTGCGCAATTGGAGGCAGTAAGCTAAGAACCGGGCTAACTGGAGAGGCTTGTTGGTTGAGGCCCAGGTTCACACCGAACTGTAGTGCCACCTAAGTAAGTAAGTAAGTAATCAGGATTCAAGGAGCACGTTGCTTAGGGATATCGAAATCGATTAGATCAAACCCCACTTTACTTACTTACTTAAGGTGGCGCTACAGACCGGCGTGGTCCTGGGCCTCAACCAACAAGTCTCTCCAGCCAGCTCGATCTTTAGCCAGCTGCCTCCAATTTCGCACGCCAAGTTGGTTGAGGTCCCCTTCCACTTGCGTGCGCCACCTGAGTCGCGGTCTTCCTCTACTGCGCTGACCCTCGGGTGTGGATTCGAAGATTTTCCGAGCTGGAGCATTGGTGTCCATCCGCTCTACATGACCCAGCCACCTCAGTCGTTGGACCTTCACTCTTCTGGCTAAGTCGATGTCGCTGTACAGCCCATACAGTTCGTCGTTGTATCTCCTCCTCCACTCCCCGTCTATGCAGACGGGACCAAAAATCACCCGAAGAATTTTCCTCTCGAAGCAGCCAAGAGCAACCTCATCCGTTTTAGACAGAGTCCATGCCTCTGCGCCGTAGAGCAGGACTGGGACGATTAAGGACTTATAGAGGGTCACCTTAGTTGTTCGAGAGAGGGCTTTGCTACTCAATTGCCTTCTTAGCCCAAAGAAACAGCGATTGGCAAGAGTTATTCTTCGTTTAATCTCAGCGCCGATGTCATTGTCTGAATTTATAGCGGAGCCTAGGTAGACAAAGTCCTTAACTACCTCAAAGTTATAGCTGTCTATAGTGACGTTCTGTCCGAGACGTCGGTGTTGGGAGTCCTTTCTTGTTGACAGCATATACTTCGTCTTGCCCTCATTGACCGCTAAACCCATCTTCGCCGCCTCCGTCTCAATACTCACAAACGCACCAGTGAAATCACACTGCGTTCTTCCGATTATGTCAATGTCATCGGCGTATCCGAGTAATTGGACGGACTTTTGAAAGATTGTGCCTCTGGTGTTGGCGCGTGAATTTTGCACAACTCTTTCAAGAACGATGTTGAAGAAGTCGCATGACAGCGCGTCGCCTTGTCTAAATCCTTTTCTGACATCGAAGGTCTCGGTGAGGTCTTGACCGACCTTGATGGAGCAGCGTGCATTTTTCATCGTCATCCTGCACAACCGGACGAGTTTGGCAGGGATGCCAAAACTAGTCATGGCTCTGTATAGGTCGTCTCTATAGATGCTGTCATACGCGGCCTTAAAATCGATAAAGAGGTGGTGAGTATCGATTTGAAGTTCCTGGGTTTTTTCCAAGATCTGCCGCAGTGTGAATATTTGATCGATGGTGGACTTTCCTGGCCTGAAACCACACTGATATGGACCGATCAGGTTGTTGACGAACGGCTTCAGGCGTTCACACAACACGGCAGATAAGATCTTGTACGCGATGTTAAGAAGACTGATGCCTCTGTAGTTGGCGCAATTCAGAGGGTCTCCTTTCTTGAGGATCGGGCAAACAATGCTGAGGTTCCATTCATCGGGCATACTCTCCTCCGACCATATTTTACAGATGAGTTGGTGCATGCTCCTTACCAAGTCATCGCCTGCTGCTTTGAAAAGCTCGGCAGTTAGGCCGTCAGCTCCAGCAGCTTTGTTGGACTTAAGCTTCGAAATGGCTTTCTTCACCTCGTCCAGGTCGGGTGGACGGAATTGTTGGTCTTCGTCGTCCAGGTTGAATGGTTCATTCTGCCTGACAGCGGGATTTGATTCGTCGTCGCCGTTAAACAGTCTGCAGAAGTAGTTCTTCCATATCCTCAGCATCGACTGCGATTCTACTACGATGTTCCCTTGTTCATCCTTGCAGGCCTCGGTTCGGGCTCTGTAACCTTGACAGGTTCTTTTTACCCTTTGGTAAAACTTCCGAACCTCATTCCTGCTATAACATCCCTCTATTTCCTCGATCGCGCGCTTCTCATGCTCTTTCTTTTTCCTTCTGAAAAGCTTGTGTTCGTCTCTCCTCTTCTGCCCGTAGAGCTCGCGGGCAGCTCTGGTCTTTCTATGCAGCGCCGCTTTGTAAGCCTCTTGTTTCGCTGCATGTGCTTGCCGGCACTCGTCGTCAAACCAGGGATTTCGTTGTGGTGGCCGTGTGAAACCCAGCACATCAGAGGCGGCATCTCTGATCGCTTTTTGGCAATGTTGCCACTGGTCTTCAATACTTGATGCTGGCGGCATAGGACCTCTTGAGAGATTGAGAGAGACTCGATCGGAAAAGGATTTGGTGATCTCTTGCGATTGCAGCCGTCCGACGTCAAATTTCCTCACAGTATTCCCTTGTCTTGGCGGTGTTCGGGATATCCGCAGTCGTACCTTGGCTACAACAAGGTAGTGGTCCGAGTCAATGTTGGCCCCTCGGAACGTTCGGACATCCATGATACTGGAGGAGTGCCTTGCGTCGATCGCAATGTGGTCAATCTGGTTGACGGTTGATTGATCAGGAGATCTCCATGTTCCTTTGTGGATATCGAGATGTGGGAACCGCGTACTAGCTACGACAACGTTCCGCCCCGAAGCAAAGTCGACCAGCCTAAATCCGTTATCGGAGGTGGTGTCGTGTAGGCTGTGCTTTCCAACAGTACTACCAAAGATGCCCTCTCTTCCTAGCTTTGCGTTAAAATCGCCTAGGACAATCTTAATGTCATAGCTAGGGCACTGCTCGTATGTCTTGTCCAAGAGCTCGTAGAACCTGTCTTTGGTGTCGTCGTCTTTCTCCTCTGTGGGGGCATGCGCGTATCAGACTAATGTTGGCGAATTTAGCCTTGATGCGGATTGTCGTGAGGCGTTCGCTTACATACCTGAAGCTTAAGACTTCTTGCTTAAGTCTGCCTCCAACGACAAATCCACATCCAAATAAGCGCTGCTTTTGTTGCCGATAGCAATCGCCGTAATATATGTCGCAGTTTTCCATCCTCTTTTTGCCCGGCCCATCCCATCGCACTTCTTGAATGGCGGTAATGTCTGCTTTGCAGCAGTTTAGGGCCTCCGCTAATTGTTCGGCTGCACGTGGTCTGTTAAGGGACCTAACGTTCCACGTGCAGATCCGAAATTCGTTGTCCTTAATTCGTTTGCATGGGTTGTCATCAGTGAATCCGTCCGTATCCGAGGCTTGTTGTCGCTTCGTAACTATATTTTTTTCCGTGACAGGGCAGTTACCCCGGTGCACAACCCCCAACTTGGAGGACCAGGTCCATTGTTTTTCCCCTTGGGACGAGGGGTCGGTTTAACCGATGTCGGTAACCCACTTCGTGAATGTGAGCGCTGCCGTTGGCCCCTGTAGGGCTCATCCGCCACCATCTCTTTTCCAGGACCCCAACCGATTCCTGGAAATCCTTATTGGCCTCAGCTCCAAATATGTTGATGTAGCCCAGATAAGGTGTTGCTCCCGATCCGGAAGTTATAGACGCCACCGTTGATTCCATCTAGGGAATTCCTCCGCTGTCGTGTTTATAGTGCTGCAATTTTTGTCTTATGGTCAACACTCGCGCTTATAAGTTTAGCAAGTTGAGTCCGGGTGGACAACAACCAGTACCCAGTGGCTACCGAGGGGTTACGAGGAGGTAAAATAAGCACAATTGATGTGTAGTAACAGTTACAACACTGGGCATCGCCAAGTTGATACCAATCAGAGCCTACCCTATTACTACAACACCCAGCCACCAGATCAAACCCCACAGCGGTTTGGAAATACCCTTGACTCTGGATTATGTAGGCATCCACTTTCCGTGGACATAATATGCCTTTCATGCAACGGTACCACGAGTTGTTAGTAAAGGTGAACACAATGGACCAAATGGCCTCCGTACAAGCACTAATAACGTGCACTTCCTCCCTAACCTAAGCATGCCTTTCGTCAGGTTAAAAAAAGAAGACGAAAGGTGCCCGGCTGACCTGCCTATAGACCTATTTTTAGAAAGTCATAGTTGAGTCAACTCTCCAAACCAATAAAGGTGTCGCAATGACCTAGTCAAAAAGGTACGAGTTCAAGATTTAGGATGCCGTGAAATGCAGTATCATTTGCTCGGTCAATTATTACTATTAAAGGAAAACGTCGTTTATCTCCACAAATTGGACCCGTAAAATCAGGTGACTGAACAACCAGCTTAAATAAAGTCTATTTCTGGGGAAAAAAATTGAAAAAATCATCACAGCGGTAAGACCTTTAACACAAAGTACCAGTTTTACAACTTTTGCCAATTTATTTTGAACCACCCTGTTCCCGCTTTGCTTATCCACATATTTGTTTGCAAAACAGAAATTATTTACACCAGCCAGAATTACGAGGCTCATGTTATTCTATGGAACTTGTTTACTTTTAATTTCCACAAATTACCCTCCCGCCTTCTATCAGCCCTTTACAATGAGAACCCCATAAAACAACACCCAGTGTGTAATGAACACATTTTCCAACGCAGGTATCCATGTGTCATTTTCACCATAATTATCAAAAATGCACCTGCATCCGCTGTGACCACACAGAGTTTAAGTATCTACAAGATAAATTAATTTAGGTAGCCCGAACAGAACAGTACCCAATCCTTAATGATATGCTCCGCACTTAAGATTTTTTTTCTTTTTTTAGGGAGAAAAATGCGATAATTCTCTAATGATCCTCATCATGGTTCGAGAAAGGATACTTACGGCGTGCGCATCTGAGTGTCATCCTTCTGGAAAGGGTAACCATAACCATTCACCTTTCACCTTCATTGAACCGCAAAGCGGGGGAAAAAAACCAAATCGAAGCCGAAGCATACTTATCAGTCGGACGAATGATCTTTCATTTATCAAGAAAAAATCCTCGAAAAAGGGATGTGGAATTCTTCGTTTTGTAAAACAAACACACGCGTATACTACACACTAAGCGCTGAGCACTCCTTTCGACACTTTAGCATCGAATAATCCTTCGGTGAAGTACATTTCAAGAGAAAAACGCATTCATCCGGTCTTTGGAAATCCTTTTCGGATTTTTCTTTTCTTTTTTTTTTTACTTTAAATGAGTTTCGAAGGAGGTATCCTTATTTTGGGAGAAAATTTCTCCTCATTGTTGATGGAAAGATTCCATCGGATTAATGGTTGCCCGTCCTTAAATGGCTTCTTGTGTGTATAGAGAATGTGATCAAAATATTTGAGTTTTCTCAATGAGGACTTCTTTGAATCCTTTGACTTCCGTTGTGGAAGCAGTGTCAGAGGAGGTTTTAAATTCACACCTTTCATTCAGAAATTTGAATAACGTCACAACATTTCTGACAATTCGAACTGAAAATTTAGAACTTATAATGCACAAAAGTGTCCTCATTACCAACATCTCTTTGAAGCGAATGAACCAAACATTCTTAACACAATCGGCGTTGGCGAACACCCATAAAAACCAATTCAATAGGAAATCGATTTTTTTCTTTGTAAACCGCGGTTGTTAAATGGCCATCCATTCGCTCTATACCAGGTCCTGGAAATTCTCCAACAATCTATTAGATACGTTTATAATGTTGACGGCAGCACAATATATACCCACAAAGTCCACAAAAGAATGCACCTACCTATCGGCTGCAATAAATCTATACGATCACGTATATATGACCCATTACGGGCCCAAAGAACAGCAATAAAAACCAAAGATATCCTTTGGACGTAAGCAAAAGATATAGAAAGGACGACTGAGAGAAAAGAAAATATTAAATTTTTATTATCCATTGTGACGGAACAATGAGGGTGCGTGGAGCGTTACGATGACGTAGGGCATTTTTTTTTTTTTTGCTCCGCCAAGGAACATTAAAATCAGATATAATGTCGTTTGAATTTTTGGTGTTTCTTTGAGGGCACTCAACATTGTGGACAGGGGTCACACACAACAGTGAGTGGTCAAAGTTTAGTGGTACACACAGACTCGCAAAACAATGGAAACGTCATCAGTTTTGGGAAGATTTATGGTTTTAGTCACAGGGATGCGCGAGAGGTGTTGGAAGATGACTTCAAATGGGGTATGGTTGACTGGACGAGGAATGGCAGCGTGAGGAATTCCTTGATTGAGTGATTTTTCCTTTTGTTCAAATTTAACTATCAGCGAGGATTAGTATAAAAGGCATTGATATGGAGGGGCTTCGATCTGCATCTTAGTTCACAGGCGCCCTGGACAATTGATCAAGGCCTCGTTAGTGGTTTTTGGGTTCTAAAGTCGATGCTTTGGTTCATCAAGGCTTAGGAAAAACAAGATGTATAAAAGACGTCATTAGACGCGTCATGCAATTGGCAAATAAAGCAAAATGGAGGCAAATGGTAGAAGAATGGAGAATGAGTGTAAGGGATGACATTAACAATTGCAACTCTTCTTAAACATTCTGCGGCCGTCTTATAAAACTTAGACTACGCAAACAGTGATGCGATAAAGCGATGCGATGCGAGAAGCGAGAGAAGATACAACTTTTCACATGAATTCTTATCGCTTAGCTGTGCGCACGTATATAAGGATACAACTGAACAGCTTTAGCGCACGCTTCTCTCATCGCATCGCTTCACTGTGTGTGCAGCGCTTGAACTATTTCGTGGATTCTGTAGAGAGCACACTCTTAAGAACGAATTACGGAAACTAAAGATGGGAAACTAGAGAAAATAAACAGTGCCAGAAGGTGGAAGGCTCAAGTAAAGTTTTGAGAAGCTAAGTAAAGCAGAAGAAGGCCTTTGAAGCTTCTGCAATGAATCCAGTAAGACTCGCGAACGCCTTTTGAAGTCGTGCGGAGTTCCAAGGCAAAAAGGTGTGAAATACCTCAGCAAGAACCATGTAGCAGATGGGGATATACACACCCACTTTGTATTCTCAAACTTCTAAGTGAAACTATACACTGCTATAGTACGACACATCGATACATAAGGTCCGGTTGTCTCATCTTAAATCCACACCCACAGCGACACTTGAAACAATGCTAAACCTGGTTCCAGCAGAAGTCCACTGTACCAATAGACTGACAGAAACTGCTTTCAGGCTAAGGGAAGTATGGCCATGGACAAATGACACCTAAAGTCATGTCTAACAAAGAAAGAAACAGATACAGACAGCATCATCTCAACCTCGGATTTCGATAGTAGATTTCCATAAAAATAACAAGAGGAGAAGAATTAGCCTTCTACACTAACGGATCTAAAATGAATGCTAACGTCGACAGCTTGTATGAATCCAGAGAGGTAAATCAATCATTTAAAATTGAGGACCGCAGTGTCTATCACACTAAGGCAACCACACTTTTACAGGATTCACAACGAACCCCTCATGGCCTCATGGGTCTAAGTGTGTTGGCTTCAGCTGGCAGCCACTTCAATCTAACCTAACCTAATCTATGTAATGATTGCTGACTATAAAGATACATACACACTTAGACAGAATAAAAGACTTTTTATCGCAAAAGCTGTCAGTTCTATAAATATTTACACAGGAGAAATATGATCAAGTACCGCGAAAGTCAAGTCCTATATACGCGGAGTTAAATCGGTCCACCTTCCAGCGCATTTCTTACATGCTGAAGAAATTGTAAGACTTAAAAACGTGCGAAGTCGAATGGTTTTGAATGATTCGGTAGACAAAGACATAAAAAGATACGAAAGGAATCGGAGTATAACAACTTGGCATCGCCAGGAGAACGAATCCTCAAAGGAATCCAGTGATGGATGAAGCGGGTCCATGGTGAAATTAACTTCTATCTCACCCAGTTGCGCAGATACGAAACTATCCCAAATTGTCCATACTGTGAGAACCTTTCGGAGAACGCGAAGCATGTGTTCTTTCATTGCCCATGATACGGAACTGAGAGGATCGCTTCCGCTACCAATTTGGGTAGTGGCCCACTCCCGAGAATCGTGTAATCTACATGCTTAAGAATGACGAAAACGGGTCCATTGTAAGTAACATGGCGGTACGTATACTCAGCGATCTAAGGCGCCTAGAGCTCCAACGCAACGTGAATAACAACGCTTAGAGAAGCCAAAAAGACTAACCAGCCCCGCGAAATAATACCCAACGGCAGTCCCACGGGGAGAGTGGTTCGACGTGTGGAGGATGTTGGTTAGTACGTAGGCATATTCCTAAAATCGATCATTTAGGTTTGCGAATCGTGCATGCCGGTGGCCCGGGCTACTGGTATTTATGAAGATTACACATCCTTTGGCGCAACCATAAAAAAAAGCAACACTTAAATGGTACACATAATTAAATAAGTAGACTGTTTCAGTAAGCCAGTCGCTAAAATGAAGATTGTTCCTGCTAAATGGTGTTCAGTGTGTGTAACAGTGATACCATAGTGATACCATAGGATCTACAATTTATCACGGCTGCTGTTAGAAGAGAAAGGTAAAAACCAATCGGGAGCTTTTTGAAAAACGTAGGATACAACTGACGTTTATTTTAGTAAAGTCGCCTAGATCTAGAGCTCCTAAATGGGCCGGATAGGTGCGAAGAAAATAGAAATATGTATTGCAGTTTCTCCTCCTCTTCATTTCCGCAGTTTAGATGTTTGAATAGAGACCTTATCTTACGGATGTTCCTTAAGTCGATTTCTGCGATAGCTGTTGAGACGAGGAGGAAAAAGAAACAGCAATCTGCAATACCTTCGATGTGTATACCTGTCCTGCGGTTCAAAGACTGAGAAGTAAAACTTTAGAAGAGTAGGTTTATGAAGATTTCGGCGACCTAGCAACGCCCGACATCCAGAAAACAATCTTCGTCTAAGGATCTTATTGGTTCTGCATAGAGTGTGGTGCAGAATCTTCCCTTTTCTCGTGGGTCCAGTGCTGGTGTCTTCGTGAAGGTCGATAACACCAGACTTCACTACTTATTGGGCAAGCATGCCTCTGTTTACCAAGCAGAGACCTTTGCTATCCTAATAGCCGCAGACTAAGTATATTATTAAGAATAGGTGCTATGGAAGGGTCGGATCATCTACGTCTGTAGTGAAAACTAGGCTGCGCTTAAGGCCTTGCCCAACCCTTTACCTAGTTCCAAAATAGTACGAGAACGCAAGAACTCTTTGAATTCGATCGCAAGGCTGAACTCTTTGACTCTTGTCTGGATTCCAGGTCACACTAGGATCTCTGGAAATGAGATCTCCGATGAGACAGCTAGGTAAGGCTCAGAGAATGTTTTCTCAGAACCTGAACCTGCGTTGAGTCTTCCCGCGTTCTCGGTCAGGGCCTCCATTGACGATTGGGTTTCCTATGAACACAATTGTGCGTGGAAGGGCTCTTCAGGATGCAGACAGACTAAACGAATGCTCCCGAACGTTTGTAAGAAATCAGTGGAATTCTAACGGGACACTTCGCTTTTGCCAAGCATCTTAGTGTGTTAGGCTTAAGTGACACAACTGTCTGCGACGCCTATGAAGAGGGCAATGATACTTCGGATAATTTCCTTTGCAATTATCTTGCCTTTGCTCGAATCAGATAGCAGTTTTTCGATGCTGATACTGTAAGCTCCGCATCATTGTGTGCCATCTTGGCTTTCTCCGTATGCCGAGGAAATTCCAGTAAAATGGTTAAAAACTGGCTCCTGCTTTCTGGTAGTACAATGGGCCAGTCTGAGTGCTCCAGTATAGCGTTGCCAAGGCCGACAAAAAAAAATCTTCCCTTAAAAAAGGAGGAGAGTCTCTAAATTGTTTGGGATATTTTCGGGATTTACCAGAAAAAGCTTCAAACCAAGCGACACCCTGTAACAAAGAAAAAACATTTAGAATTGTTTGTTGGCAAAACGAGTTTTTGATTAAATATTTGCCTATTTTCTCTAAACAAATACGTTCTAGCAAATGTTCGAAAATGCACTCACATTCAGATGTATCAAAACGATTACCGCGCCCCAAAATTCCATTGCACGGCCGGATAGAGAGTATAGAGCGCCCATTAGCTAGGCCGTGTGCAAACAAATAAGGGTGACCAATAAATTTCTATTAATGCTATTATTGATTTTGTTTGTTATTTCAATTTTATTGTGGTCCCGAAACAGGACCACGGAAACAAAGTGCGTTGGAGGCTTTCACTTTGATGTGCAGGGGCTCTCGTTTACCCCTTTTGTGTGTGGTGACTGTGCGTGGTTTACAGAAGATAGGACTCGCCTGGAACTAGGTTAATGGGGATGCGCTGATAGCACTGTGTGTTTGCATTCGGATTATCTCGTGTTCTGTGGAAGTTCAATGTTTTCGAAAGTGAGTCAGTAGTGCAAACATCATAATGTGGGACACAAGCAATTAGTTGACGAAGTGATAATGACAAAGCTGCTGTTGTTGTTGTGGAAAGGGGAACGGTACGAGTATGCCCACGTTGCAATTGTTTTAGATGAGGGAACTAGTTTCGAAATTTGATGTAAATTTGTGGGATACGTGGAGAGTAGTTTAAGAGCACTCTCGGCTACATGTGAGGGTGGGAAAACTGAGAATATTGTGATACATTTGTGACCCAATCTACCTAGAAATAGAAGCAAAAGACAATGGAGTATGTCAAGTGGACATTTTTTTGCTTGAATCTCTTTGCTGTTCCAAATTATCGATTCACAAATGTATTCCAGAAGCACCACTTGCCCCAATAGATACGAGTGCAAAGTGCCGCCTCAACCAAACACTCGATAAATCAACCCAAGGATGCGTCCAAATGACACATGAGACACAAAACTACCGCCCAAGGTAAGAGTCACGATAAGATCGCCTGAGATCGACACACGATCGTTTACCTTGAGTTCGATTTGTTTTGTTTCGACTTTCACGTGGTCCCACAGTATTCGGGGGCTCATTTATTATTTTGATACGCAGAACCGTAACGGAATTCAAATCAATTACAACGACTCGATGGTTCATTAGAACCAGGCAGGCAGAAAGAAGTCTCGGCAAGATGCTGGTAGAGCTACTCACTGGAAGCTGGGATTCTTCTGGTGTATCTTTGAGGTCTATGACGGTTAGCAAGTTCATTAATTATACAACAAAAATTCATTTGATTTTTAGAGAACACGAATCGGGATGTCTGACTGCCCATGGTGATGGTGGCGCTTGAAGAGATGATCTCCTCTCTCCCTGGGGAGGGATTGACACCGATACGGGAAACTGAATCTGCTGCAACATGTTGGGAATGCGCATGTTTCGTCGTTACTTACGCAGTCACTTTAATTGAACTTAAACGCTTGTCGTCATTTACTGCGCGATGCAGTCGTCGTCGATTTAATGAAATGAGTGTAAAACTAATTAAAGCCGCTTTGGAGTAATTATGCCGCGCACAGAAGAGGAAGGGCGGTGTGTGTGCGGTTCATGAAGATTGCGATGACGATGACGACGATGACAATTGACTGTGTGGGAAGCAAAGATGTTGTCATTTATATCAATTTATGAACTCGAAATGAGATTGTCTTTGGGAGGAGACACTCACGAGTGCCCACTGGTGACAGCAGAATTCCACTGCGCCAGATGGCTTAAGTCTGGTAATGCGCATGATTTTTGCTTATGAATATGAATTGGAGCGAAAAAAAGAGGCGGTGAAATTGATGACATTAAAGAATGCCGCAGCGTGTTATAAATTGTGTTTGGGTCAGTCTGTGACATTAGCACATTTCTAAGGATCAACTTAGAAAATTTTAGAGTGAAGAACAGACAACAGAGGTCAGAAAATTCTTTAAAAAAAACTAAAAGCGAAGACTGCACTTGTTGCAACTCATACACTTGGGGCATAGGAAAAGCGAAAAGAGAATCTTGCAACATTTCTTGCGAATCTATTGAGAACACTAGTGATGCGACCAGATCACACATAGTCTTATCAGATGACCCTGCGCTCTCGGGCCATCGCGTCAAGTCAAGCATCGCCTCAACACTGAAAGCATACGCGTTTTTTGCAATGTTAGGACCTCAAACAAAACAGGGCCGCCGCGCCTTGTATCAATGTGAACAGTTTATGAGATCATAACACAGCACGAAATATGTAACATCACAGAGCTACAATGCTGCATCACAAGACGAAATCAAAGCAAGGAATCAACAAGCTCTAGAAAAAAATCGACATGGCTATGGCTACCCCGAACCACATATCTTATAGACCCGGATACATACTTCACCTCTACATATCCGCTAATCTCAATGAAAAATCACCGGGACCATCTACAGATTCCAGACAGAAAGAAACGTTACCTGGACTTTGTAAAAGGCAAAACCAGTGTCAACTAAGAAATTTAGTCTTGAATTCGGTGTTTGTACCGACCATCACCTATGCTCACAAGATTTGAGTAATGACCAAGAGAATAATGCCTCAAACACAATACTGCGTTGATGCTAGCGTTGAGTGACGTTTAATGTTCAACCAAAGGAATTCAATGGCACCAGCCACAATCGTGCGTCGCGCTACCGTTCTACGTTTGAGAGCGAGAGCGAGTAAAGTGACATATACGTAATAATACGTAACAACGCCCTCTCTCGGTGGAAAAGTTCGACTGGGTTGAATTTTTGTTGCGTCCTGACTCTTCGCATCGTAGATTTTTTTTATTTCTGCAAATTTGTGTGGAATTTTGTACAAAAAAAATAAATAAATAGCTGGCGCGACAGCTCGGGATGAGCCAAGGCCTAGCTTCTCGCAACCATTCATGTTGTGCATGTTGCATTTTTCGCACGAATGGAAGGGACCTACAATTTATTGCCGGAACTGGAACTGGAAGAAAAATTATACTCTCGGAGGCTTGTCATTCCCCGACGAGAGGTGGTGCCGCGAAAAATGTTCGGTTGACATGGCTGGGGCTTGAACCTACGCAGGCTTGCACAGTAGTCCAACGCACTAACCACTGAGCCACGGCGACCACCAATTTTGTGTAAACAGCTGATAAATTTGCAAATGTCAGTTCAACGTATCTGTAAAACACTTCCAACGTAGCGGAAGAACGGTAGTACCAACGCAGAATTGTGTTTCAGGCACAAGATCGCGAATACGAGCTGCCGGAATGAGATTTCTCCGTTGTATTGTTGGGCTAACTCACCGAGATCGAGTTAGAAACACCAGTATATGCGAGGAAGTCAATGTAGAGCAACTACTTCTTCGAGCGGAATGGTTCATACTTCGATGGTTTTGGGCACGTTCAACGCAACTCGGCTTCCGAGACGTGCTATGGAATCGGTACCATCGGGTAGGTGTTCCCTGAGTAGGCCTAGGATGAGATGGCTGGACCAAGTCCGAAATTTCACCTCTACCCCTATGGGGACAGCTCCTGATGATTTAGAGTCGATGGCGGAATATCCGGAGATGTGGAGAGTCCACTTAAGCAGCTTAACCCCGCGACCCTCTTAATGGATAAGCGGGTCATTGAAAATGGTGATGATGATGATGACCACGTTAAAAGCATGCCCGCAACTTAGCTTCCACGGAATCCATGATAAGCCCAAAATGAGGTGGTTGGATCAAGGCAAGGGATTTTAAGCATCTAGGAGGCACTTGATTGACTTAGAATCCACTGAGTGCGATTTCAGTGCCTTAAGCGGAGGGATCGAAGCCGGTGACTTTTCGACTTAAAAAAGTGGCACACATTACTCAAGGTGTGAGATTCACAGACTATCAGCTTGCTGGGCTCCCTTTAGCAGGGTTTGAAACCATTTTTAGGCGGCCGCGTACACATAGATACCACGATTGGACGACATCCAAACCTAATACATTGAGAAGGGGCTGTGCTTTGAGAAGAAAGCTCCTTATATATATAATGTGCGTGAGCCCGGCACTGGTTAGAAGAATAAATTATATTTTGAGCTGCTTGCAGCTTCGAAATGCAAAGAATGACACGAACAAGAAGTGTGAAAAAATCTGTAGGGCATTTCTGTCTGAGACGTCTCATAGAAGACAGACGAAAAGGGCATCCAATGAAGAGCCAGCCAATAGCATGAGCATGAGAGGAGAGGAATCAAGAGAAGGCTGATGTGGGTAAAAGCATAGGTCCAATGCCAGATTCCTTCTGGATCTCATAAACTCACGCGATTTTCCACCTAAATTTCGATCCTAAACCAGATTTCCCTCTGACTGATACATGGGCAGACTTTTTTGACTCAGATTATGGGCAAAAAACCCCTTCTCATTCACTGTGTTTATAGCATCATTTCGCCTTGCAGCGCCGCAAATCAATTTAAAGCGCTCTAAATAAAATATTTCACTCCTATCTTACCCTCCGGCCAATAAAGTTATTTCCTTTCATTTCCAGATACTCTCTGCCACTTAAACTCCAACCCCGCAATCATCATCGTACTCCAAATACAATTTTCTGTTGAAAAAGACATAAAAGTTCGACAAAAATATGCAGCAACCACCGGCATGTGCAAGTGTAAATCTCTGTCTCCCGGCTGATGGGGAAGCCTTTAGAGTTACTCTACACCAAACAAGACAAACATATACCTCACGATGCCGGACCGCGCTCTCAGATACATTCGTTCAGATACAACAAAAGACAAAAGAACACATAAAACAGGTAAAAAACGAAGTGGAAGAGGAAACAGAAAATAAAGAAGAAAAAAAAAAAAACGCGTGAGAAACACACCTGCCGGACGGACCAACGATCCGATCCGACCGGACTGAATTTAACTAGGCCTCTGGCTGTGGATACACACGACTGCAGCCATTATTATCTTTTAAATGTTCAAACAAAAGGAATACTTCTCGCCACACAACACAAGGCCTGCAATTTCTACAAAAACAACAAGTCAAAGCATTCGAATTCGAAATACGACTGCACATTGCACCACACATCCTATCCTCTCTCTTTCGGTCGTCATGAAGGACGACAACGACGCCGATGATGGCGATGGCCACGACTTTATACAGATACTGGAAATACACACAAAACAAACAGACAACCTGAAGAAGGAGGATTAGGCAGACCGACATTTGCTTTGCAAAAAAAGAAGCAACGACGACGACGACGAGGAGCCCTCAAAAGAGTACCTGTTCCTCCCTGCTGCCGGTGTACGAGTATCTTTTGCGTTTTTTTTATTTTTTCGTTTTTTTCTGCGATATCTGCACCACAGTGCTACAGAAAATCGTGAACTTCATGTCCAATTTGAAGATGTTATTACTGCTGCAGCAGAAGATTCCTCTGTGCTGTGCACTCATGCAAGCCAGCATGCCAGCTCTATGCCAGCTCCATGCCAGCTTCACACCATGTGGCAATGGTGTGTCCCTTCGTGATCTGTTTGTTGTATCTATGATAACCCCCTCGCACACAGTGGATCGCTCGCTGCGACAAGTTCAACAGCAGTACTGAACAGCAGCTCAGGCTTGCTGCAGATGAATTAGACAGATACTGGGAGCGGGTCCCCGAGCACTGCTCAGACTCAGGGTGTTTGCAATCTCGGCGGAATAATTTTGCATTTCGATTCTCGTTAAATTGATCCCGCGATGGAGCCTGGCTTGTGTTTTTTCCGGCGATTTCGAGAGCATCTCAGGCCGTCACCATCACCGTGAAGTGGCGGCTCTGGCTAGAGAAGTGTTCCAACGAAACTATCACACTTCAGGAATAACAAATCCCGTCAAGGAGCGGGATCACAGTCGAATCCTCTCGAGTCGCGATGATGCCTCTTCTCGCTGATTCTTTGTAGATCATTTGGCTGTCCATTGTAGCGAGACGTCAACTCTGATGATGATGATGACGATGATGGGCCTGATAGGGGCCCGCGCGACGACCGACGTTGAGAGCGCTGAAGTGTGAGTTTTTCAATTTGAATGTGGGTACTCGAGAATGTCAAGGCGGTGCGCGGTCTTTTTCCTCCGTGTGTTCTTCTCTGTAGCTGCGGTTCGCTTTAATTGAAAGAATGATTTGTGTTATTCATCTTTCACACACAGCCACATACGGATGAACAAGATGGACAACCGATGGAAGACAACCGTTGAACGATGAGGTGGAATTTATAGCCTGCCAGAGAATTTTTGTTTGCATAAATGATTTTGCAGGATATCAGCAGACCATCGGAGCTGGAAGAGTCCCCTCCATGTAGGGCCCCCGGTGTTGTGGACTTTGTTTGTACTTGGGAGTGCTGATGGGAGAGAAGTGCGCTTGATTTTGTCGTCGGAGTGAGAGAGGGCAGTAGTGGATTGTGTCTTGGTGTGGCGACGCAGATTGAAAATTCTCAGAAGAGTCTCAAAGACTGTGGTGATGGTAAGGTGTCAGCTTTGAGGATAAACACTGAATAATGAGGTTGATTGTGGGGGTTACGATGTATTGTTCGATTCTGATTATTGATGTGGAATGGATGTCCTTAAAGTTGAGGGTATAAAAATTGTGCTACGATATTTGAATTGTTTGAACAGTGTAGCAACCACAGCAAAAAGTTGTGGTGGAGTCGATGCAGTCAATTTTAGAAAAAAAAATTCTGGAGATTCTTAAACGTCGTTGATAGACATGTCTTGTTTCCGCATGTTGGCCCTGTGACTTTTACTACGACTACACACTCTCGCTTAGAATTTCTGGAGATTTTTCTCAATCAAAATGGCAACTGACAATTCTGTTCGCCCGACCACTATATTCAGTTTCAACTCCAACAACACACTTGAGACACCAGGTACGGATATCAAACCTGCGACCAAGTTCAATCTAATAAAATTGTGATTTAACACCAATTCGTTCAAATAATACACCCTCCCCTCGTTGTAAATCAAAAAGAATACGCTCAAATCAACCTGTATACCTTCAAAACCAACATCCATCGCAACCTCTATGCGCTTCCCTAATCAAATCTCCCATGAACTTCCGATTTCATTGCATTTTCTCAGTAGGTCATCAAAAATATCCTCTCTTCGCTTGTTAATCAAAAAATGAAATAGGACTTCCTCCATCCGACACTTAAGTGCACTTAACGTTCATTTTCATACAAAAACGCCACTATACAACCCCAAATGTCACCTAAAATAAAGTTTATATCCCTCACATGTATCTAAAATCATAAAATATCTCAAAGTCAAGTTGAAACTAAAAAAAAGAAGAAATTCCCCATTTTCATGTGACAAACTGATGAGGGATGGGGGATGCGCACACCACTACGAATGACGATTGAAACGGTGCAGCCTAGGTAAGGGTGTAGGTGGACTTGCTGTCATATCAACCCATTGGCCCCCGCTTCCTGGGTGTATGCTGTCAACTACTGTCACCCCGAACCGTAGATGGGACAAAATATTTTATATAAACTCAAGTGGCGAGCGGTCCACTTTGACAGGAGGATGCTGCAAAGTACAGGTTCCGTTGCATTCGTCGTGTGTGTGTGTGCGCATTTTTTGACAGATAAATTGTTGAATGCATTATTCGAGGACACACTCTGACGATGTATGTATATGATATGACGTGTCATCGAGTTTTCCTTTTTTCACCAAAAAAAAATCTGTGAAAAGATTTTGTCATCACAAATTATTTAGTTTTCCTCTCCATGAGGCCTTCGGACAGTTTTTTTCAGCGCCTTGTTTATAGTTTTTGGCTTTATTCACTGTTGTCCATCATATACGTTTGTGTGTGTGTGTATCCAATGTCCAAAAGTTTTCGTTTCTTTTTGTCGAAGATAAAGTTTCCACCACCGCCGCACCGGCTAAAGCTAAAGTTATCTGGGTCAGGGGAGAACTGTGGATGAATAAGAATCTCAGGTAAGAGTTTGACCCATAAAACCAGTGTGTCGGTCGTTATTTGTTTCATGGCGGTGATAGCGGTGGACACTGTACCGTGTGCCCATGCAAATGGGATGCAAACTTTACCAGGGAAAAAGTTTTTCCTTTCTCGTCCACAAGTTTTCAGTTTCAAGTATAAATATCCAATTGTAAAGTGGATTAAGTCGGTGGATTTCTAAAGGTTGCTCTAGGATGTGCGGTGGCGGAACTGCGGACAGGGGGCCAGCAGGACCCTGAATGTTTTGGTCAACAGAATTTAGTTCGAGTGTGGTAAATGACATTTAAATTAAATTCGGAATGCATCATTTCCGAATGGTCTTTGTTGGGGGTGGGGTGTCCCCCTCACGATTTTGGGGGAGGTTTAGAATTCCATCGCAGTTAGAATAACTTTTGGGGAAGTGGGCGGAACTGTGAAGTGAATTGTCGCCGAAGGGGACTTTGAGTTGGGTAGCTTACGATGTTGGCTAACAATTGGATGTTTCTTTTGAATTTCTGGTGTTGAAATGCCTTAAGACTTGCTGAACAAATGTTGAAATTCACATAAATGTTTAACGAGAAAGGAGGAGAGTAGACATATGTCCTTGTTCGTTACATTACAATTTGCACAAGTAACTTGTGCAAGGCTTTCTATAAAGAAAAACAAAAGATGAAGGAAGACGCAATTTCAAACAGAACTTGAAGCCATTCCTTGCAAATATTCCAAAGCAGGGAATAGGAGCCGAAAGTCGAAAAAATTCAAATACAACGACTAATATGGCTGGGACATGTGGACCGAATGCACATCTCAGGCCTGACAAACCTACCGGAAGAAAACACCACGACTCAGGTGATGTGCCAAGTGAAAATGATTACAATAAACTTGGCGTGCGGAGCTGAATGCAGCTAGCTAATGATGGTGCTGATTGGACATGTTTATTGATGGATGCCCAGATCCACCTCGACTTTTGACGCCATCATAAGTAGGGCAACATGAATAGAAGACTGCGAGCGTATACGTCATTTCATCAACGGAATTCAAACAGAAGTCAAATATCATTGCGTCTTTGGCTAGGGTGACCGGATCTTGTATGGACAAAACCATACTCAACCCACAGATCCAAAACCGAAGAATGACTGATTGATACCCATTATTGACAGTAAACTTCTGTCTGCGTCCGAGCATGCGACCTATAAAGGCATTCCATTAGGTTTCCATGCGCTTGAAGGTACACAGTGTGTAGCTTCAAAACAACAACGCGATCGGCGAATTACATTGATTTCCATAGATGAAGCTTTAACATCGTGATTGCCAAGACTATCAGCTCTAAGTCTGAAGACGCCATCTAAACAAATATCTTGCTTGACAGCCTTATGTCGGCCGAGGCCTCGCTTCTACCATTCATGTTGTGCATGTAACATTTTTCGCACGAATGGGAGGAACCTACAATACATTCCCGACTCCAAACCGCGAATGGAGAAGGTTTTTCATTCCCTGCTGAGAGGAGGTGCCGAGAAAAATGTATGGTAGATATTGCCGAATTTAAACAGCTCGCACAGCAGTCCAGTGCTCTTACTACTGAGCTAAGGCGACTATCTCAGGTACAGATGATACCATCTGCCGGACGGTTTGTTAGCAGTGAAAGGTGGCGTTCTCTGTCCACTTCTTTTGATTCTCATCTCATCTCATCTCATCTTCCAATGGCCCGCTTATCGACTATGAGCGTCGCGGGCTTAAGGAGCTTAGGTGGACTCTCCACATTTCCCGATCTTCCACCATCGACTCTAAATCATCAGGGGCTATCCCCATAAGAGTAGAGGTGAGATCTCGGACTTGGTCCAGCCATCTCATCCTAGGCCTACCCAGGGGACGCGTACCTGTTGGCACGGATTCCATGACACGTCTTGGAAACCGAGTTGGGTTTGACGTGTCCTGCAATTGGAATACAAAGTCATATGTGCGTCATAGGCTTCGCATTTCGACGACAATCGATCGAAATTTATTCGCCTTCTCTGATCTACTAAAGCGCATATGCTACACCCAGTAACCAGAGTGGATTTTTTTATAGACTACATTTGGATAAGCAGACAATAAGACCTCTTTGACTTTCTTAAGAAGGTGACACTTTTGGTGCGGCATGTTTCGGACCCTGACAACCAAACAGGTGTCGAAGTGGAATTATTTTCGAAAAAATACACGACACTGAAGTCAGTATATTCAGTGCAGATACTATGGAATCCATAATGCTCCCTACTATGTCCGCTACTGTACTTATGCATGGAAGAGTGCAGTTCAATCCTACAGGCTGCGTCCTTTTAACCTGCTTACTAGCTTTACTGCAGAACCTAATGCTAAGGCCGTGAAAAATAAAATCTGGACAACAACAACGGCTAAGAAAGTTTTATTTTGGGTTCGGTTCATCCACCTTTTATCATGAAAATAATACTCCACAGTTCCGGTCAATAACTCCCCAAGTCTGGACCACGACTTTTACGAATCCATTTATCATCAGCCGTCATACTTTCGTTCAAAGAAAATACAATTACTCTTCGAATCAAAACAATATGAGTGGGTGACGACGTTACAATCCATCATTTGGCGGAAACTTCATTCAACACCTGTGACAAGCTCATTGACAATTGCCAAACGAAAAAAGAAAGCACCTTAGACAGATTTAGCACATTAAGTCATTGACACTGTCGAACATTTGGCGAGTCCTTGATTGGTTCTAAGGCCCTCAAGTCGGTGGATGTTCACATCAGATTTTGGCTCCAAAAGTCTGGGTATGATACATGACTGTGGATTCAGATTAGACGTACTGTTTTGAAATTTAAACACTACCTGCTGTGTGGCAGTTAATTCCGGACAACACAAACAATAGGGTATTCCTGCGTTATCCCCAGCAATGCCAAAGTGCAGTGGTACACTTTACAGTGTAGACCCATGCCGATTGACAAGGGCAGCGGAATATAAATAAAAACCACTCCATCCGGCATTGACGGCTATTGGACAGTGCCCGACACTGGATATTTGACCGGAGCTCTAACAACTTTTTTTTCGGTTTTTTGTTTTGAGAGTCCTCAATGGGGCTTGACACGGTGTATACACACACATCGGTTTGCCATTGCCACCCGCCGACTTTTCATGTTTAATTTTGAATTTGAAATTAACACAGGCCTAGGGCTGCCGCTGCCGCTGCTGTTTATGCCATTTGTCCCGAAGGCATTTTCTCCAGAGTCACCTCAGTGGAGTGGTTTAGTGGTGGTCATTGGCCAGAATGCTGTGATACTTGGATATTGGAAGAGAGAGAGAGTGCTTGTTGGTACAAATCCAACGACATTTAGTAGTTATAAGTCGAGTGTTTGGGGGCAAAATTTACATAGCCAGAGATGTTAGATAGTTGGTTGTCGTTGTTGTTGTTTGTTTTTGTTGTTCTCTATTGCCTCAAGGAGCAATGGATGATGATGATGATGATGGCGACGACGAACAAAGATGATAATGATGATGATGAGGAGGAGCACAGCATGCTGTTGGGTGATTATTGTTGATTTTCTTGTTTTGTGATTTTTTTTCTTTTGGTTTGTTGAACCTCACGGATGTGTGCGAGCGCGCTGGATTTGGATTGTTTGTTTACGATATGCTGGAGATGAATTAATTGCCCCTCGGAATGGGCTAATTGAGTATTGTTGGCTTAAGGTTGGTTTACATGTTTATTTCGGAAAAAAAAAAATTCTCTTGTTTTACGAGAACAGCAGGAGGAGATGGACATGGACGTCTTGTTTGCTTCGAAATCAAATTACAATTCAAAGAAATGCTAAGCCCAGAAGGCCGCGAGGGATGGAGAGACAGTGATTATACAAACGAGAGTTATTGACCAGGTTATGGGTGGAGAAGGTCATTAGGAGGTGTGGGAGTCAAGATTTGATTAAATTTTATAAATGTCTTTACGTCCAGATGTACATAGTCAAGAAATATCCCAATACCGAGCTAGTCGTCTCCAGTCGTCTAATGTTCGTGACTCTAAACATTGCCAAAAGGAAGCAATTCGGTGACATGATTGCGAAAACCAGTAAGACCTTGCGACTTCTTGAGATTTTCTCAAAAAAAAGTGCGTTCCACTTCACACTTCGTAAAGAAAAGCACCTCCGCCAAAAACCAGCTAAAAAGAGTGAGAAACTCTGCTGAGAACTCTGCTGAGAGCCCTGCAGCAAGTAAGGTATTACGATGGAAACATTTTTGAGACCTTTCAGTGTCTTATTGTTTTTGCTTCAAACTTGCTTCGTTGGCTGAGACTATGCCAGAAGGGGTGCAGGAGGGGTGCAGAACTAGATCCTGCATATACCCTTCCGGTCGCGAAGACATCCATTAGCACTCTTTATGGGGATATAGATGAAGAAACCATGATCAGGGCTAATACGCGATGGTGTCACATGGACACATATGCTATAGCCAGATTACTATGGCCATCCTTCGATAAGAAGAATTCCAAAAATCTCGTACATCTTAGTCGAAGGGAAATACGAATCGTCTCTTCTGTTCTCGCAGGACACTGCGGAATAGGAATCCGTGCGGAGCGTCTTGAATTGCCCTACAATGACTATTGCAGAAGTTGCAGGGACGAAGAGGATACAGAATCCGTCCAGCACCTGCTATGCGAATGTCCCGCACTGGCCACCAAAAGACTGCGTACTCCTGGTAGTAGCTTCTTCCACGGGCTGGACGACCTTAATATCGCTGATTTTAGGAAACTCCTGAGATTTCAATCGCTTTCTGGGTGGTTTTCGGATTAGCCAACCCTGTCCCTTGGTTTAACTCCCATGAGTATACTTCTTATGGGTACAATGGACCCGCTTGAAGTCTAAGTAAGTCTTTAGGACACCGACAAAACCAACCAACCAACCATGCTTTATACGACAGATGGCTGATCAATGTGAGACGCCGGCGTTCTGTCCGTGCAGATTCTTTTAAAGAAAACCGAAAGGATGGCTCTGTAGAGGAAGGCCTTAACTAAGATGGCGATAGAAGAGATCCCCGATCAGGTTGGAATGTGCAATTCAGGGTTGATCGAAAAAAAAACCGTAAGTTATAGCAATGCCAAAAATTACGAATGTCCCCAGTTGGTCTGGGTGTTGTAGTAATAGGGTAGACTCTGATTGGTATCAACTTGGCGATGCCCAGTGTTGTAACTGTTACTACACATCAATTGTGCTTATTTTACCTCCTCGTAACCCCTCGGTAGCCACTGGGTACTGGTTGTTGTCCACCCGGACTCAACTTGCTAAACTTATAAGCGCGAGTGTTGACCATAAGACAAAAATTGCAGCACTATAAACACGATAGCGGAAGAATTCCCTAGATGGAATCAACGGTGGCGTCTATAACTTCCGGATTGGGAGTAATACCTTATCTGGGCTACTTCGACATATTTGGAGCTGAGGCCGATAAGGATTTCCAGGAATCGGTTGGGGTCTTGGAAAAGAGATGGTGGCGGTTATACCGGCCCCTCGTCCCAGGGGTTATAACAATGGACCTGGTCCTCCAGGTTGGGGGTTGTGCGTGGGGTTGACGGCTCCACTACAGAAAACTCAAATTGTTACGCAACAACTAGCAGCCTCGGATACGGAGGATTTTACTGTTGACGACCCTGGCAAACGAAACAAGGACAACGACCTTCGGATCTGCACGTGGAATGTTAGGTTCCTTAACAGACCACGTGCAGCCGAACAATTAGCGGAGGCCCTCAACTGCTGCAAAGCAGATCTAAGCGCCATCCAAGAAGTGCGGTGGGATGGGCCGGACAAAAAGAGGATGGAAAACTGCGACTTATACTACGGCGATTGTTATCGACAACAAAAGCAGCGCTTATTTGGTTGTGGATTTGTCGTTGGAGGCAGACTTAGGCAAGAAGTCTTAAGCTTCAGGTATGTAAGCGAACGCCTCACGACAATCCGCATCAAGGCTAAATTCGCCAACATTAGCCTGATATGCGCGCATGCCCCTACAGAGGAGAAAGACGACGACACCAAAGACAGGTTCTACGAGCTCTTGGACAAGACATACGAGCAGTGCCCTAGCTATGACATTAAGATTGTCCTAGGCGATTTTAACGCAAAGCTAGGAAGAGAGGGCATCTTTGGTAGTACTGTTGGAAAGCACAGCCTACACGACACCACCTCCGATAACGGATTTAGGCTGGTCGACTTTGCTTCGGGGCGGAACGTTGTCGTAGCTAGTACGCGGTTCCCACATCTCGATATCCACAAAGGAACATGGATATCTCCTGATCAATCAACCGTCAACCAGATTGACCACATTGCGATCGACGCAAGGCACTCCTCCAGTATTATGGATGTCCGAACGTTCCGAGGAGCCAACATTGACTCCGACCACTACCTTGTTGTAGCCAAGGTATGACTGCGAATATCCCGAACACCGCCAAGACAAGGAAATACTGTGAGGAAGTTTGACGTCGGACGGCTGCAATCGCAAGAGATCACCAGATCCTTTTCCGATCGAGTCTCTCTCAATCTCTCAAGAGGTCCTATGCCGCCAGCATCAAGTATTGAAGACCAGTGGCAACATTGCCAAAAAGCCATTAGAGATGACGCCTCTGATGTGCTGGGTTTCACTCGGCCACCACAACGAAACCCCTGGTTTGACGACGAATGCCGGCAAGCACATGCAGCGAAACAAGAGGCATACCAAGCGGCGCTGCATAGAAAGACCAGAGCTGCCCGCGAGCTCTACGGGCAGAAGAGGAGAGACGAACACAAGCTTTGCAGAAGAAAAAAGAAAGAGCATGAGAAGCGCGCGGATGAACAAGGGAATATCGTAGTAGAATCGCAGTCGATGCTGAGGATATGGAAGAACTACTTCTGCAGACTGTTTAACGGCGGCGACGAATCGAATCCCGCTGTCAGGCAGAAAGAACCATTCAACCTGGATGACGAAGACCAACAATTCCGTCCACCCGACCTGGACGAGGTGAAGACAGCCATATCGAAGCTTAAGTCCAACAAAGCTGCTGGGGCTGACGGCCTAACTGCCGAGCTTTTCAAAGCAGCAGGAGATGACTTGGTAAGGAGCATGCACCAACTCATCTGTAAAATATGGTCGGAGGAAAGTATGCCCGATGAATGGAACCTCAGCATTGTTTGCCCGATCTTCAAGAAAGGAGACCCTCTGAACTGCGCCAACTACAGAGGCATCAGTCTTCTTAACATCGCGTACAAGATCTTATCTGCCATGTTGTGCTGATCGGTCCATATCAGTGTGGTTTCAGGCCAGGAAAGTCCACCATCGATCAAATATTCACACTGCGGCAGATCTTGGAAAAAACCCAGGAACTTCAAATCGATACCCACCACCTTTTCATCGATTTTAAGGCCGCGTATGACAGCATCTATAGAGACGAGCTATACAGAGCCATGTATAGTTTTGGCATCCCTGCCAAACTCGTCCGGTTGTGCAGGATGACGATGGAAAATGCACGCTGCTCCATCAAGGTCGGTCAAGACCTCACCGAGACCTTCGATGTCAGAAAAGGATTTAGACAAGGCGACGCGCTGTCATGCGATGTCAGAAAGTTCCTTGGAGATTTGTAAATATTTTTTAGGTCCAACTGGTACAATTGGTACAACTGCCCAAACTCTTTAGATTACAATTGCGATCTTTACCACTCGTATCGCCCACTAGACAAGTACATAGTCCTTCACAAGAACCTCTGCGGCTTTCCAGACAGCTGCGAAGATTCAAAATAAACATTATTCGTCACCTATTCCTTTGTATTTCTCTCCATTACTGAAATAAAAACTTTGTCCCAAGTGTTGCAGAAGATTTAAAAAAAATGATAAGCAAAGGAAGCTTGTGCTAATGCGAAACTCTCTGTATAAACTTCTAGTCCAAAGCTCGCACAATACGGCGAAGGAAACGGCAGTGAATCAGAGATGGCTTGAAAACTTTTTCTGCCAATCAGGAAAAAGAATGGGTCGCCCTAAACAACAGTATCACAGAACAGTTGAGGAAGAATCAAAACCACTTTAGACGAGCTAAAAGAAGCTGACCTCCGCCCTGCAAACCACCGCATATGATGGCACGCAGGAATTATTGACGATCAGATCCCGTGTATCGAGCAGAAGAAAATATGTCTCTAAGTGAAATCGTTTAATAGCGTAACGTCACATTCTAGACGTCACACATATGGATATCTCAGGGAACTGAGTAAAATCGATCATCGAACAGATCGAAAGATTGTTAATACGATTCGTCCGGAAGCCTTGTGTTCCTCTACATCTATTGCTAAGGACCCTGGCTTGGAAATTGATACAAGCACAGTGCGTAAACGTGTGATGGAAGCTTATTTAAAGGCATAGTATCCGGACAGTACTAGTATCCGGACACTTCGTCGTTTATTGTCAAAAAATAAGAAAATTTTCCGGTTTTAGTGTGAAAAATACATAAAAAAAACAACCCTCTATGTTTCTTTCACACACACACGTAGTTTCCAATAGATGCGATAACTGGTTTGCGATATACGCATCAGTTAGTATGTGGAAGTCAAGAAGTGTGCTGCTAAGTGCGTTTTTTCTCTAAAAAAAATAGTGGCGCTGTTTTCAAAATGTAAGTATTTTAAACATTATTTATTGCATTTGCACATCAAATTAGGTTTAATTTCAATTAAATATAAATAATATCTGTGTTCAATTAAAACAAAAGAGAAAAATTTTAGATTCTGTGCAAATTATTTGGTGTCCGGGTACTGAAGCCCAAATTTTATACTGATTTTAGTTTCCGGACAGAGTGTCCGGGTACTGAAACTTTAATGCAAATTTTAAATTCATGTTTTAATACTTTTAAACGATACCTATGTGTATTTTGCTTAATTTAAATAAAGAATATTGCATATTCCTTTAATAATTTCAGTATCCGAACAGTGTTTTTTTAACTAAGAAACCGGCTGTCCGGGTACTGAAAAATAAGGTTTAGTATCCGGACAATTGTTTTTTTTCATTAATCAAAAAGAAAACGTTTAAAGTTGATATGAAATTTTGGTGTCCGGCTTCTGAAACTAAAACGTCCGGACACTAAATATTACTGTCCGGATACTAGCGCAAACAGAATTTTTTTTAAGAATTGAAAAAACAATTATCCACAATAATAAATATGTTTGAGGAAGTTTACTGTCTTTTTAAAAATTATCTACATTATTTACATACATATCCAAACCTTTTCACTGAAGCTTTAATAGTTAAAAAATAAGAAGAAGTCAAAGTTAAGACTTGCGTTAACTGTCCGGCTACTAGTGCCTTTACCCTACAAGACAGTAAAGAACCATATGCTTGCTTTGAAAAAACATCAAGTCAAAACTTTTCAATCTTTACGATCTCTTCTTATTTATCATTCTTTAGACTGAATTTTGGTCACATACACTCAAAACTAACTTACTAGGGTTACAATCAGCATTAGGAACTCCCATGTTCAGCATCGAACATATGTAGATGTCATAGCTTCAGGAACATCGAAGCGAATGACCAGCCCTGAAAATTACATCTCAAACGTTAAAAGCCTTTTTAGAGCCCTCAATTCAAGCCCATTAGCTTCCTCAACTTAATAAAATTTTATTTTGTCTACCAATCCGGCTTCTCAGAAACCAATCAAAAATCAGCTTCAAAATATGAAGCAATTCCAAGCAATCTCAGTTAATTCCACCGAACTGGTTCAAGTATCCGAAAGTAGGTACCAAGTGCTAACCACTCCCCCGAACTAAAAACACTCTACTTTTACACCAATTTTTTGTTACGCCTCAGCAGAGTCTCACATTAATAATCCAAAGCCTGTCCACAACCTGCCAAAGTGTCATATTTCCCCGCATGTGTATGCATTACCATCTACCTAATCTCCAGATGACACCAGTCGCTCTTCTCGGCACTTAACACTTTTTTATCCTTCAAGCAAAGCCTCAACTACAGAACCCCAGTAAACCGATCTAATGAGACGACATTAGTAAATAGATGATGAGCCAACATCAAGTCCCTAACGAAAACAATCCATGTGGTATAATTCACAAAAAAAAAAAATATAAACCCAAAACTACAAAATGTGTGTAACCCGATAGATCATAGGTCGTACTACATCCACTTCAACAAAAATATCCATTTTCAAGTATCTAACCCATCACAGTGCATTCGGTGTACTGACATCATGTAAAGTATGCACTTGAAAACGAGTCAACTACTCCAGCTAAGCGATGATTTTATACGTATTCCTCCTGCCTCGTCCTCATGCTTTGGGAAGGGTGATTAATAGGCATCCCAACCAACCAAATAGATGGATAGAGTGCAGACTAAACCACAAAAAAAAAACTATTAATACATGAATGTATCTCTCTATCTACTTAGTCACATGGGAGTTACGAACAAAAAAAATCAATTTCAACTTTCTACACCCGCATATGTTCACATTTTTCTCGAAAAACTTTTGCCGTTTTCCAAGATGAGGAAGTAAACTACCCCTGCTGCATCTAACTAACGATTGAGCACGTTTTTGTATCAGTGAACTCAGAAGGACAACGACAACATGTGGCTCAGCCAATATTCAATGTGAACAGAACAGAAGACAGAACGCATCTTCAAAAACTGTGCAGCAATATGCAATCACATGGAAAACGAAAAGAGAAATATCCAACACACTGAGGCAGAGAGAGAGAGGGGAAAGGAAAAATGAGAAAAAGAGTTTGAAAGATACAAAATGTATCTGTAAGGTTGATCACCTTATTGACACGTTCGCCACCTAGTGGAGGGATTTTCGCCACTATTACAACTCTTATACGATCATGTATCTCTCTCCAACGCTGTTCGATAGACAGGGATAAAGTTATTAAAGAGAATAGAAGGAACACAAATTCTCTCTCTGCATCCGAAGGGTAGATGAAGCAATCAAAAGAAATACCATTTGCTGCGGTGTATCTTTTAGGACTGTTTTGAACGTTTCATGTATCTTTCTGCATTTCATTCGCTCTACAACCATCACGAATGCTCTCATCCCTCTCATCGTGATGGCTATTTTCAATTGTGCACACTCTTTGTTGCTCACCGAAAAAAAATAAAACAGCGATTATTTACGCTTCTTCGATTTTCAATCGAAACCGAGCTAATGTACATTCGTTTGGAATTGCAGTCGGGTCAGTTGAGTACGATACTTTATCGAGAGCGGACGCGAATTTTTCTTATCCGTTCGCTGTTGATTATACGGATTTTTGTTGAGTGTCTTTTTTTATTTATTTCGTTTATTTCTACACACATCGTGAGTTGTGTACGCCTCAAATATTTATACACACGACCGATACGAGAAAAAATCACCGCACTACCATAGAGCAAAAGAAAAGATTTATCGTCAACAAAAAAAAAAAAAAAATAAAAAAATACGCAAAGTATTTGCGAGATACCAAATGTAATATTTGAGTTTTTTTTTCTATGTGGATTTTTTTCTTATGATTTTTTAATTTCGAATCGACAATTATTTTGTAATTTTTGTACCCCAAAGGAATATAAATGAAAAAAATAAAAATAAATCTTGTAAGAGATACAAAGTGAATAGTTATTTCGTGGTGCAAAAAAAAAGTGTGTGCAAGGGGGTGTTGTTTGAAGTGCGCAAAATTTAATCAACCCTTTGCTACTGAAAGTGAGAAGAAGGTGTATACAAGAGTTTATTTTCCTAATCATATCAATTGGATACAAATAAAATTTATTTAAATTTAAATTAAAGTGAAAGAAGATAGTTATAGACACGACACAGCAGCGCGATTTTTCCTGGATACTAAACGAAAAATTTAAAAAATTTAAAAAAAATCGTGAGAATACAGATCCTGTGGGAATGATCAACTGAACCAGTGGAGCAAAGTTTCGAAAAAAAAATTTGAACTTGAGGTGAGTTGAGCTTTAAAATGTCATTGCAATGTTGGAAGTTAGGAACGGGTTTTGTGGTATAATTTGATGTTAGAGTTGGCAGATAGGGGCGGTTTTTTCGCCGAAACTTTCAAAGGATGTGTGAAGTTTGGCGTTAAACTGGATTCTGAGGCACTGAGCGGTTGAAAACTGTGGTTTGCGCTGTCAAATTCTGGAATTTCTACAAACATTTCCTTGCTTTACAAGTCTTGAGAAATTTTGTGCAAAGAAATCTCAGATTTTGAACACACAGTTCCCATCGGTTTCCAAGTGTAATTTGACATTGAAGATACGGTTCTGTAGCACTATCCGGTTGAGATCAAATTTTGCGCAAACAAATCTGGAACCCACTAGTTACAACATGCATACAGTCATCCATCGCTCGATTTATAAATGCAGATGCTGACTTGGGAAAAATGCGACGCACTCGTAGCTTCTTTGGTTAACACTTTCCTCATTATACGAATTATGCTTAACCATTTTCTCATTTTAATTGCATTGCTGTTGGTCCGGTTCTAAAATTGACTTTTGTTGGTCAGAATTCCTCTGCATGCCGCTTGATCCTGTGTTGTATCGTAGCTTTTATTAGATTTAATGGGAAAAGAACTTTCAAGTAGACACACACAACGTCCTTCAGCTCCACATTTCCAAAATGTTTTCTAGGTCCACTCAGTGTCTATACCCAGCCTTGGATGCAAAATATATCAAACTACACCTGCAATTTCTCAAAACTATGCCTGAGATTGCCTTCATAGAGTGAAAAATCCCATTCCTAACTCTTGAGTCAAAACTCACTCCATTGTATTTTTTTTTTCATGTCTGTAGGGTGGTAGAGCTAGGAAGAGATTTTCATTTGCAAATTGCAAACATTTTATACAGCAAAGCAGCATTGAGAATATTGCTCTAAGGGGGCTTTGTTTGGTATTTTTAGATAGTGAAAGAGATACCAACTTTAATTTGAGTGCCTTGTGTGTGGCCCATGTGATAAATATGTGTATGTGCAGCTATCGGCGTACCTAAGGAACTTTTGTACCAAAAAGTTTTTTTAATTCAAGCAATATTGCTACCAAAGCAGATTGGAAGAATCCACACTTGGGATTTCCTCTGTGATGAAGTTTTTTGGTGCATCCCACCTTGATGTATTCGCCTCAAAACCTGGGTTTATGCGATAGCTTTTGACCAATGTTCTTTTTTTTTTATTGTAAAACACCTTACGTGTGGCGTACTGGAGGTGAAATGGTGAAATAAGACTTAAGACTAAGATGTTAAACACGTTTTTAGCCTTAAATTCGTCGTCCTAGTCTAATTTTTTCGTTTTTAGAATGACCAGGTAGTTTCTAAAACGAAATTTCGTTTTAACGATGAGGATTCAGGCTTGTCATGCAGAAGCTTAGAGACTCAATGTTTGGCAATACTGCCTAAAGTCTGTGATGAAGGAGGAGGAGAGTCCACGATGCAGAAGCTTATAAGGTATTGTAGATACATATGTATCTATTTTCCACTTTAAAACTTACTATACCGCAGCACGGCTTCAAGTTTCTTGCGAATTTAGAATACAAACTCAATCGCAATGATCTATAGCGATGCATTTCGTTGTTTTAAGCGGTACGTAGCTAGAAAATTACACTAACTTGTCAATATTTGAAGTTAGGCCAAGGATGGCACAACACGCTCGTGTAAAACTGGAGTTCAAACAACAAAAAAATACTGGGCTACCACCGGTCTTTATAAGGAAATTTTCTACAATTTAAAAAGGTCTTCCTCGGTGTCTTAAAGGATGTCTACCAAGAAGTCTATTCGAATCTTTGGATTTTCTTGGAACTGTTTTGAATTTGTGTAGTGCAAATTCGATAACATTTACTTGCTGTTGAATGGAAATTTTTTATTGTAAATATCAGACGATTGGGATTTAAAATTTGATTCGAAAATTGAGTTTTCCCAAACTGCCATGTCGTTCTGGCAGACATCTTAATGATCAAAAATTTGTTTAAGCTGTCCCATGACTGTCTTTCAGACTTCAACAAGTTAAAGCGTCTGAAAGACAGTTAAAACGTTTGAAAGACAGTCATGGGACAGCCTAAACAAATCTTTGAGCATTAAGCTGTCTGCCAGAACGAGGCCAAAGGGCCTCATGAGTGTCAAGTTGAGTTGAGATGCACCAAACAAGCCCTTCAAAGCCGCTAACCTTCAAAAACGGCAACAGTGAGTTACAACTTTTCGAATCGAAAATTCGTAGAAGCGATTGATAGAGATTGCCTCTGTGATCCATCTGTGCGTATAAGTTTCAAGGCTCGGACCTGGTTCCTAGGGTTTATAGTCATCTGTCAGTGAGGCATTACGAGACGAATCATGTAACCATACTTCAGAGACAATTTCGTTTACAGAATTTTAGCCTTAAGTGTTTTGAAGCAGCTCGTTATGGATTTTGAGTGGATTTAGAAGGAATTTGAGGGCTTAAATAGCTGCTGATGGTCTGTTAAAGAGGCTACATGGCTGAATGGTTCGATGGTAAATATCTGCAAGACTCAAACATTTTCAAAGTAATGAGACCTCTATTGGGTCTGTGTCCCAATATTTTGTGCAACCTTGCGTCTAGCTAGCTACTCAGGGAAGCCGGTAAGATGTACAGAGACGTATACAATAATGAACTCAGTATGCAACTAATGCTAGTTTTGGTTCACTTGAAACTTCGTCTAGTCTGGAAACTATTTAGAGGTGTCAAGACTAAGTTTGCAACAATTCCCCAGTCAGACGACCCTGGAAGATACAAAGGTTTGCGTGAAACGATTTTGAATCCTAAATCCTGTTCCACATTCAGTGCGATTTTAAACTCGGCTTAGGATTTTTTTGTAGAGCTGGGAATGGAGAGGAGCTTTGGTTCTATTAGACAAATCAGGCACTGAAAATCTGGAAATTATTTGTTTTCGACTGTAATTGTCAGTAGATATTTTGAATGGATGATGCATTTCTGAAGCAAAAAAGGCCGGCAGAAGATGACGCTTAATTCTATAAATAGTGCGTGAATCTTTGAAGGGAAAGAAGAGCTTTGCATGTATTCTTACGCCAATAAACTGTCTCAATGTGCATTATTGCTTCTTTTTAGTTGTCGAAATTTGGAAAAAAAAACCGGCTCTGTTAATGTGTGCAGGCTCTGTCGGCGTTCTGCCAAGACACAGTAGCCCTGCGACTATCATATCTCTCACATGCTCCAGCTTATTATTAAGTGAGCGACGACCAGTATGTAGAAGTCTGTCAAGAGTTTGGCTTGGCTTCTCTTTATATAGAGACGAACTTTGCTAAAGGTAGCTGGTCATGATTTACTTGGCTTAACTCCTACATTTGCTAAGTTCCACCTGGACATTCTTTCTAGCTTAGATTTTAAGGCTTCACATGGATCAAGAACATTGATCCAAATGTGACGAGCGGGAACATCTCTTCCAAAGTAAACTCACTAAACTGTGAAAAGGGGGAACGAACCGTGTGATGGCTTCATATTTGCTCAGCCATTTTTCCAGGAACTACTAATCTGACTATTGCAAATAAAAACTTATCCCCATACACGTAAAGTACAAACCACCCCTTTGTCAAAAGTATCTGCAATACTTATCTTATCTTTTCATTATAGCTGCACAACACAATCTCACAAATAAAGGTGCTAAACATTGATTAGTCACACTTCACATACGACTTCCCTTTTCTAATCTTATCTTACAATTTGTTCTCTCTGTGCGTTTTATACGCAACCGAATGAGTCGCACGAACCACATGCATATGTAGAGCACAGCGAGTTAAGACAGTACCTAAAGACCGTTTACCCTAAAAAGCCATTTCATGTGGAACTAAGTACATTACTTGTCTGTGAGTTTTCTTGACACAGAAAATCTTAAGCCGCTCTAAAGGAGAAATAAAACAGCAGTGCACGTCTTAAAGTTTGTCACTAATCAAATTATGTTACAAGACGTTTCATTTTCTCCCATTAGCACCCGTGTATCTATTAAGTCGTCTTCGTTGTATCAACTGTTTCCATTCTACTTGGTAAGACTTGAAAGTGAACAAACTGCCTCAAGGTAAAGCGATACACTTACTATGTCTCTTTTTGTTTACTAAGCCTTGTCATCATCATTATTTTTTGTCACATACAGGTCTCGGATAAATTAGGAAGCAATGAAGTCGTAGAAAATAAACAAACGCACCAAAATGCGAGTCAGTAGGTAAAGCATTTTAAGCACAATTAAGTTTTTTTTTTATTTATTTTATCCCGTGTGTAGTGTGTTTAATTTATTATTATTGCTTTTACCGATTTGAAAATTGGGTGCTTAGCTGATTGGATGTGTTTAATACGACCACCGATCGAAACGGAAGTATCTGGGTTCTGGACGCGTCTGAAGAGTCAAAAGATACATAAATTGTGAAAATATTAGTTCCGTTTGGACATAATTAGTCGGCGAGTTGCTTTTTATTTGTGTTTTCTTAACCTCGGCCATGCTCTGATTGTGTTTTGCTTATCGCTCCGAAGGAGGCAAAAGGTAAATCATTTGTTGGGGCTTAATTAGAGAACGGAAAATGAAAAAAAAAAAAGAACGGGACACAATTTATATGTTTTTTTCCAAGCGCGCATTTTTATTTTTGGTTGCCCTCAGATTTATGGATTTTTTCCGTCATTTGGGAAATCATATTTCTGGTTGGGAACTCTGGATGGGGGAAAGGTGTGCCTGGGAGAATAAAATTTATAGATTTAGACTTTGCTTAGGATTTTCTAGGAACCGACTTTAGAATATGGGCGACTTTCGTTTGGTGTTAAGTCATTTCTGGACAGAATTTGAAAAATTCGGTTAGATTGGCATTTTGAGGATGGAATTTCAACTGAAGATCATAAGGTTTGCTGAGCCATGTGTGATACCCTACCTACTCGCTGGATGTGTTTACAGACCATATACCTTTCACTCGGAAAAAAATCGAATGTTGTACACTTTCGAAGAGAAAGCAGCTTGGAATTCTACATCAGTTGGTTGATGCAAATTGGTTTGTCCATGAGTAATCTCCCATTTCATTATTTCGAACGTCTAAAGCTAAGAAATAGAGTGCAACAATATCCAAGATGCATTAGCAAAAGAGGTCTTGGAAACTCGGATACCACACAACACAACGAGATCTTGAAAAATTAGGGAAATATATCGGTCTTCCAGTTCAACGAAGGTTCTGCACTGAATCGACTCTTAATATAAACATCCTCCATGAAGCGCATTACAGCACCAACAACTGATTGGGCGTGAGTAGTGCAAAATTCCTTCTCAGCTCGGGGAGGGTAGATTGTAGAACCATGGTCAGACAAATGTGCGCACCAAATGACCAACATATGAATTACTAAGAATGAAAAGTATGACACTCCATCCGGCAATGTCCTACGTTTTGCGAGGATACGACTGCTTGCGTCATGCTTGGAGCTCCTCTTTTACTTCCAACAGCCATTTTAATTACCATTTTGGTCGGTCTGCAGGTTTTTTATCTTCTCAGGTGGTCATTCGTGGCCCATATCCTTCACTACCTAAATTGAAGAAATTCCTACTTCCGCTCTGCTATCAACGATTCATCGGTAAAGCTGGTTAACTCTCCTAACACTCTATCCGGAAGCGATCCAGATCGCAGATAAGAGTTCTGGGGTAAACCAAAATCGCAAAACTCATTTTCCACAAGGTTCAGGATCTTTCTGTGTTAAAAAATCGACCTGCGCTCGAAAGGGAATGACAAACTAAAGCCTTTCGGACTTGACAATGAAAACAGTAGGTCCGTTCCATGCGTGCAAAAAATAGAAGCTAAGCCTTGACCCTCCATAAACTGTCGTACCACTGTACGTCAACTCTAAGTCAAGCTACTGAACTTCCACAATCACTTTTATCGCACATGTGTGTATGTATATACAGGGTTTTTCAATAAGAGCGCTACAAAAGTTTTTTTAAATAAAACAAAAACGGTTTTGGATATCAATGAAATTCTTTATTCCTGTAAAAGTACGTTCGATGCCATTATGTATGGAACTCGATTTCTTTTGCATGGCCACCACGGGCACGCTTGCAGAAGTCCAGACGCTGAACCCAATTTTCGACGGTTTTCAAGCATAAATCGGCCGATACTGCTGCAATTTCACGTTCGATATTCGTACGAAGTTCATCAATCGTCGCTGGCTTGATGGCATAGACCATAGACTTGACGTAGCCACACAGGAAGTAGTCTAACGGCGTCAAATCGCACGACCGATGCGGCCAAGCGACTGGACCATTTCGTGAGATAACACGTTTTCCAAACTTGGTTTCCAATAAATTGATTGTGACATTCGCTGTGTGGCTTGTGGCGCCGTCCTGTTGGAACCACATGTCCTCCAAGTCCATATCATCCAATTGGGGCCAAAAATATTCGGTTATCATTGAACGGTAGCGATCCCCATTCACAGTAACGTGCCGGTCTTGATCATCACGGAAGAAGTACGGCCCAATGACGCCGCCGGCCCATAAACCACACCAAACCGTAATTTTTTCGGGATGCAATGATGACTCATGGAGTACGTGTGGATTGCTGCCTGACCAAAACCGCATATTTTGTTTATTGACGAAGCCATCCAGCCAGAAATTATGACGACCATAAATTGGACGTAGCGCTCTTAACGTTGAGGCCACTGACTCCGAATTTCGGTAGTAAATTTTAATAATTTCGACTCGTTGTTGGCTCGTATATCTTTCCATCATGAAATGGCAAACCTTACTGAAGAGAAATATCAAAAAACCGCAAGAAAAATATGGCGTCGTTTGCTGTCCCTGTCGCTCTACTTTTGTAGCGTCCCTATTGAAAAACCCTATACATAGGTAGGTGTCATTCCCACCTCTAATAAAACGATGCTTGGTACTAAGAACTAAGTTGTGACGCTTTCTACCACCACATTTCGAAGCTGAGTCAACATTTATAAGAAATTCGAATGACTCGAACAAATATTCGTCATAAGTTCTTTACCTTTATCTGCCAATAATACCCTCGGGGCTCATTTTTGGCCACAAAATCCTCCATTATGACACGATAGCCTACCAAAGCAAAGCATACGGATGCCGGACGGTAGCAGATTTGACGATGCCTGTCTGGTCTTTTTCGACGAAAAGAGAACTTTCTACACAGACTAATCCAAAATAAACGCTGAAGCCATTTTCTTTGAATCTCTAGGTATACATCGATGCATCAGAATCGAAAGTCGGTGCAGGGTCTTTTAAACCGAAATCACAGACGTTGCAAGGGATTCAAGGGTTGAACTCCTAACGTAGCTGACACGAGTTCGAAGCTGATGAAATAAACGAAAAGTCTCAATCCGTCGTTTGAAGTCGACAATAAATTAGAGGTTCCTTTTAAAAAATAAATAAATAGCTAGCGCGACAGCTCGGTATGAGCCAAGGCCTAGCTTCTCGCAACCATTCATGTTGCGCGTGTTAAATTGTTCGTACCAATGGAAAGGACCTACAATTTATTGCCGACTCCGAACGGCGAATTGAGAAGCTCTTTTATGACAGATTATACTCTTGGAGGCTTGTCATTCCCAGACGAGAGGTGGTGCCGCGAACAATTTTCGGTGAACATGACTGGAGCTTGAACCCACGCCGCTCGGTCAGCAGTCCAACGTTCGAACCACCGAGCCACGGAGACCACAGTAGGTTACTTCTATTCGGGCGAAAAAATATATCACACACAACATGAACGATTAACAGAAGCTAGACCTTGACTTTTGCCTAATGGAGGTGTAACTAAACACAAAATAGAGTGAAGATTTGAAATGGGAAATGGGCTCTGTAAGTTGAAACAAGGAAGAGGTCAATGTATCATTGTTGAATCATTGATTTACATTTTTGTACTAAGACTTTTTTGTCGTAAACCCTTTACAATCGACTACAATCAGTCAGTTCCAACAATTTTCCATCAGTGCTCGTTACAAGCCATAAGTACCATCCATGCTAAAAGCTAACAATTCCCTCAAAACAATACAATTTTTGCAGTTTTTTTCAACTTCAATTTATAGAACAAAAAAACGAAAACTACACCCCTTTGGCACCACTTATTTTCCTGTTTTTTCGCACAGCAAATTCAGAACACATATTTGCATTAAAAAATACAACAAAACTCCACTCAATTTTTAATGCATAAAAATTCAGTATTACATACATATCTTGTCGAACAACATTTCACATAATAAAATGCGCAATATACCGAGAATCGTTAATCAATCGAACTTTGTGTTATTTCCATGGCAATTGCCAGAACGAATAAAATACACAAAAAAAAACTGAGAAAAAAAAACTCTGATTACATCGAAATTCCCGCATGAAAAGCTGAAAATTGGAAAAGTAGCGTCGAAAAAAAGGTCAATCACTACGAGATAACCCAATTCCGTGTCTATCTACATATACACAACACATTGTCACAGTCACAGTCACATGAGACATATTAGCTCTTAGTAGTCATATTTATCACCTTCGAGTGTAATTATTTCACTGTCCAGGCACATTCCACTGAGAAACCACTTTGCAACAACCTTGGCAGCAGTTTAGAAGCAAATAAAAAAGTTTCAAATCTTAAACCGGTTGGTTACACCAGCGAGACAGAAAGATAGATACTACGTGCTTTCGATCACTCGAGTGTGGGGTAAGGGAGGAAAACCTTAAATCAAAGGCTGGAAAAGTTAAATATTTACAACCTAACAATGTTATTTTAACCCAAATTGGGTGAAGGAACACTAAAGACGATTCTAAAAGCAAAGAAACCAAACAAAATTGGTGGCCCCAAAATTGATAAACAAACATAATATTCTCTCGCCGAGCGCGCACCGGCTCCTTCAACGTCAAATTGCATTGGTAGACACATCACACTGACTTGTCTTGTTAGCACAAGACACCGCATTTAGTTTGAGTTATACTCTGCCCCCTCGGCACTATGTGTGGGTCTAATCATAGGTAAACACAGTTCTTTGGGTACGTTTCGAATCGATTGCCTTTGAGGAACAATAAACGCATGTAAACACACGCGGTATACAAAAAACCAACCACCAGTCCAAAAAAAACGACAAAACATGCCTGTCTCTCTCTGTATCTGCGTCTATGTACTTGGGTGTGAATTTTCTAGACAAATTGACTTTGATTTCGTAATCCAAATACATTATCTCATTCAATTAGACAACAACAAAAAATAAATAAATTGTCCACAATTCTGACTCATCAAAGCTCCAAAAAAAAACATCCTTGAGATACTCATTGAAATTCTCGTCCATCCCAATCAAGGGGAATGACCAATGAATTGGAAAAAACGACACAAAACAACACAAAAAAAAACCCTGTTGTACAACAGCAATCAATTGAAATTGATACTCGGCTACAACTGCCACATCTCAGTGTAGAAATTGAAATTGAAATTCAAAACGAGCCTGTGTATCGCAAAAATTCAAATTACATTAATGCGAGCGAGATATCTCGGCAAATATGTCAATTCCCTATCCCACAAAACTGGCATGTTGCTCGGTAATTTTGTTTTTTCATTCCGTTATCTCTGTTTTAGACACTTGCCCGGCGACGAGAATTTGGAATTTCTCGTCGTATCCACTTCAACAGGCAAAACGCCAATAATAAATCAAATGCGAGTACAAGTACGCAAATACAATTTTTCTCGTTGTGCACGGGTCTATTCCCACTTGAAATTCTTGGATCTGATGTCTAAAAAGAATAAAATAACAAAGTGTTGGCCTGGCCCCCACCACCACTCCTCCCGCCTCTCCCAGAGAACCTTTTGGAAAACTATTTCAATGTACGAGATAAACTTTTTGTCTGTGTATCTAGTTCCAGATACATACATTAATTATGAACCGTGCCACTGTCATGCAATTTTGCATTTTCGATTTTTTATCCAAGGTATCTAGTGCAGCCAGACACATGGAAAATCTTTCTGCTCTGTCATTTGACGAGTAGTTTAACCAGAAATTGTTGTAAAAAAAAAAAAAAACCTGCTCCCAGCGCTGGGCATGTGCGTTTTGCTACAGTTATAGCCTCTAGATAGGTTTGTATCAACACACACATTACATTTTTTTCGATTTAAAATTGTTTTTGTTTGTCGTGTTTTCCCAACCAGTAGCACTACTCAACTAACAAAAGTAATTACCGACAAGTTAAAGTTATACTCGTGTTCTATATAATATGTATTTTATTGTATTTTTTTTTTTTTGTTGTAAGCATATTCGGCTTGTGTTTGAAAATATATATGGTAACGATGGAAATTTACGACGAATGGTCGGTCGGTCTCTGTGCTACCGGTCGACCGAGTACAATGCCTACCGTGTATTAATCGCTTAGTTACGTGCTTTGAATGCGTGTTTGGCGGATATTTTTTTTTCTATCTGTAGGTAGTAGCCGGAGCCAGCAGCCTCTATGGCCAGGTAGTAGCAGTGAGGTAGTTGTCTTACTTGGAGTTTAAATGGTGTGAAATGTAATGAGGCGCGTTCGTAAATTAATTACAATTTATATACCCATTTGAACGGGGAATTGTTTTTGGGCGAAACGCTCTTTTTTTTTTGCGAGAGTTAATTACAGAAACAAAGAGGAGAAACAAAAATTGAAGTGGAGACACAGGAAAAGGTAGCTTTTCGCATTAAAAATGGCAAATAAATTTCAGAGGTGATAAATCATAAAAGTAAAAGGCTTTCTACGCTTCATTTGTTGTCGTAGATACTGGAAATCGTCGTGTTTTCCACGTTGTAAAGCAAGGTAGAAACGGTAGTTAAACTTTAGTCAATACACAAATGTTAGTCGAGGTTCACACCATAGTCGAAGTTCAAACCTTCCAATCATTTAAAATAACGGCAAGAAAGAAAGCAAATAGAATTCCTACGACTCTTACTGAGCTGAGGAACTTTCAATCCAATGGTAACAATAGCAGCAAAAATGACATCCAGTTGGTCTGGGCGCCATTGAAACCTAATATAACCCGAGTTTTAAACCACTACACCCCAAATTCTATACTATACACAACAGTGTATTTGAGGGCCATGTACTGGGGGTAAATCAATATTTAGGAAAAAACAATTAGAATCGCTAATATCAGGAAAGTCAGGAGATTCCTATCCATTTCTGAATAAGACATCAGATAAAACCCACTCCTCAGCACTTTTTGACACTAAAACTTGAAACACTTTCGTGAATATTCAAAGCCAACGCAAGCCCTCTTAACAGAAAGCCTTTAGCAGTTTTTTTTTTAATCTTCGGAATAGTAGGTAACAAGTTCTTAGAACCAGTGCAGCACTCAACATCCAATTCTCGTCAAAAGTTTTTAAAAACTTTATCATTAGGGCAATTTTTCGCTATAAGCTAAAACAATCTGAGAAAACATTCCATTTCTCAGAATAATCCACTCTCATGGCTTGTGTTCTGTAGCCCCATAAGAATCATGCTTTTGCATACAGAAAGGATGTTTTCATTAAATTAGTTGGAAAACATTACGAGACTGTAAGTTTCCTAGAATTGGATTGCTTCCTTCATTTTGCAGAACAGATCACGAACTGCATAGAAGCATAAATTCTCATACTATGTTTTATGAGGAATTTTAATCTAATTTGGTATTTAGCATCCAATGTTGCTCCATTGCCAGTGTAATGATGGCACAAGTGTGCCTTCGTAGCCTTAGTATGGACACTGGAGTGGCTACAGAGGCTTGAGAGTTGTCCTATTAAAATGTCCAACTACTCTGCAAACTTACTTTACCCTTGAATGACGACCATTTTTTGTAAACAGAAGCATTGTCGGGATTTGTCTCGAAATCTTTTCATAATAACAAGAGACAAGTCATAAAGGCATATGCTGCTGTTAATGGCTCATGCAGCTGTTAAAGGCACAAACTGCTAGTGTTAGGACAGTCGGGCATATGCCACATAAAATGCAATCAGGTAATAATAGACACCTATCTTGGGGATACTAGAATTAGACTCTGTGGGGCCTCCCACCAATTGTGACCACAGTCATGTGATAAGATTGTGTTTTTGTTTGTTTTATCTTGAAATACATGTCAAAACACTAAGTGATATCGTTTTGTGTCTGCATCTATAAATACACCGCGAGGATCAATGACATGCGACAACCCACTTATCGTAACAATGATAAAGTACGGCCAATCGATTATAAAACAATTAGTCGACATGACTTTAGATTTTTCTGGTTGTATTCGTATATGAGCGTACAGAGTCAAACTGCTTACTTTTAGAGTAACAAAGCATTTAGGTCACAAAGATGTCATGGAGAACCAGAAAGTCGATAAACTGTGAAGGGAACGAGTACATGCATATGGTAGACAGAGCGAACTGCTGAAAACACAGTAGGAGTTGTAATGACAATAAGTCAAACTGCAACTAACGAGAGGATGCAAAGGGAATTTCCAAAATTCACGGACGAACCAAAGAGGTTCTATGTTCAAGCAGGAAGCGCTTAAGGCTAACAGTGGAACTCATTACAGAAAACATAATTCAACAAAAAACATGGGCTTGCTGACGCAGGGATTTGTAAGAATTTCGAGGAAGAAAATGAAAACCTCGGGCATTTCCAATCTTATTGTAGAGTCCTAACCAGACTAAGAAAGAATCCACTGGGTCTATGTAGAAACCGTAAGAAACTACTACTAATTGCCTGAGTGAGAATAAACTATGTTTCCTAGAGGTTTACGAATACGATTGTACGATAGTTTCAAGAGCTTGGTTCATAATATGAGGGCTTACCTACATCGCTTTTTAATGATCTTGTTCAATATAAAATCGAGAACTCACCTGAAAAGAAAAAAAAAAAGAAATTGTTATTATTATGTTTTGGGAATATTTTCTAAGTATTGCAAATAATTTTTTTTTTTTACAAAAATAAAAAATATATTTGTTCTGACAGCTCTCTACAGAGCTAAGGCCTATCTTAAAAAATTAGTGGCATTTTCATCATTTCAGATGTTCCTAAAAAAATGCCAATGACATCTTTCACGTTTTAGGTCAACTTATGGTCCACAAACGTTTTTTTGCATCCACACTTGATTTACATTTAAATTTTCTGAGAAACAGAATTGAAAACTTATCTAAATACACCATTATCAAACAGCTGAATAATTTTCGATAACATTCAAATATCACTTAGTGAACTTTTTTGAGATACAAAAATTAAATAAAAATAAATCTATTCATTAAAAATGAAAGCATGCTAGAGTTGGTATAATGAATCTCTTAATCACATTTGTAATGCTTTCAAGACCTTCACCTACCCCATAGGCATTGGGAAATACAAAAGTAGGTATCCATGCATCCACCAGATACACAGGCAACAGAGAAAAAAAAACGTAAAAAATCGTGATCACTCATGATTCGTAAATTAAGCATAATTCTTTTAGTCTTACCCCATTAGTGCTTGCATAATTCAATCAAAGCCAAATCAAGTATAAATAACACAAAACATACAAAACCCACCTGCAATAGACCAAGTCGTGCCGGCAAAGTACGAGTATCTCTACACACAGAAAAAAGCAATACAAAAGATACAAAAGCATCTATGATTTAATTTGTTTTGATTTGTTTGGTTTTTTTTGTTTCGCTTGTAGCGTGAACCTGTACAATCTTCGACTGCCGCTAAATATAAATAAATTACACAATCAGCGTTGAGGGGGGATTTGCATTTTGCGATTTAATTATCTTTTGCTCCGACGCGGTACGGTGTCATGATCATGCGAAAATTATTTTAAAAAAAATTCAAACCCGTATGCGAGTGTGTGAATCTGTAAGATACAAACAAAACCAAGGGGAGCTATTTTTTTTCTTTCTTTTCAATTTAAATGAGTAAGTCAAGAGTTAATTAGCACTGTTGCTAGTTTTATTACTGTCGTCAAATGCGAGCCTCTCTGTCTGAAATAGGCATCTGTACACCCGTAATCGGTAAAGCGAATGATAATTACTGAGTTTTTGTTTTTTTTTTTAGAAAGGTGGTGTAATGATTTCCCTCTGTACTCTCGGGAGATTGTCCAAAAAGTGAAACGGCGAAAATAATGAGTAATAGGAAGTGAAGAGAATTGTGTTGTTGTGTGGCTGTAGCGATGCGAATGCAAAAACCCATCAAAACTAAGCCAACTTCACTGAACTATACTGGGTGAAAGATTTAAAAGTGACACACAAGTAAAAGTATGAGTAATTGGATTTAAAGATGCAAAAAAAAAGGATTTTAAGTGCAGGTTTTAATGAGACATCAATCAAACATACATCTGCATGTACACATTTGGCAGATGTAAGTATCCCATCTGTTTGTCGATACTCAATTTCTTAAAGCGCAGACAAAATGATGTTGATTCGATAAACAGAAAATATACGTCTTTAAAGTCCACAGAGAATGTTTATTCATGAGTACGATACTTTGGCTTTCGTGGAAAAGTCAACGAATTCGAAAAATTGTAAAAGCAACAGGAGCAAAGTATGAATATTATATCTAGGTACGTTGGGAAAAAAAATTCCATGAAATTCTCGCAATAGTATAATGAAACTGTCCCCTAGTCAGTCTGTTCTCACACAGGTTTAGCATTTCAGTGAGGTTTCTGGAATTATTTTTTTTGCATATGCCAGCATATTTGCTGTAAATTTCCATAAAAAAAATATACTTGTTGCCGATACAATTTCACGCCGGAATTGATTCGTCATTCTTGGAGAAATGAACAAGAATTCAAGTTGTCATCACTTTTGAGCTCAGTTTTGAGTGAATCATTGTAGACTTTCAACATGTTTTTTTTTATTTTCTGAGGAATTTCGTAAAGATTCTACGATAATTTTTTTTTTGTAATCCACACGCGGATCAAGCGGTTACGAATACCCTATTTTCAAGGCTGATCACACACCGCGAGCGAGGTGCAGTGGTTTGAATCTCAGATAGTGGTAGGTTTTATTGGTGTCCAGGCTAGCTGAGGACATTGGTGGTGATGTTTGTCATTGCTATGATTCACTGGAATTTTTTTTTCGAATCTCCTAATGTCATAATCAGTGTCAGCTCAATCAACTCTTCAAGCCATGAAACTCTACTGCCAGTGTTATGCCTTCGCAGTAGAGTCGACATCAGCTTTCACAGTTAATCGATTTTTATTTATTAAGAATAAATGTTTTTTCGACATCAGGAGTTGAACCCCCGGACTTTCAGCGTGACAAGTGATGATGCTAACCACTACACCATGGCCACCCCTAATGAAATATGTTATTGATAAATTTCTGTAAAAAGATCTAATGATCTTCACAGATCTATAGATTGATACAGCTTCGAAAAAGGTTGAATGTTTTAGGTTTACTCCGAACATCAAGTATGTGCTTAGGCTTACTGATACCAATTCGATGTATTGCGCCTTAAATTTCACTCGATTCTGCCACTTTCGTGAAATGATCGAAGCGAACGAAGATCATGTGCTCCATTTGAGTCCAGATTTCAGTTCGTCCATATTTTACTGAGACCACCAACATCACTTAAGCCAACTATCGATTTGAATGCATTAAAATGATCATTTCGAGGCACAGAGATCATCATAAAATGTGAGACAAGCATCTCCAGATCCACGCCGCGGCTCTTCTAAATCTTGTGATTGAATGACGCATCAAACTGACTGACATTTATGCACAACTTTCTCCAAAATCCTAACCGAAACTAACTTCAAACTGTGTAAAGATACGCGAAAACAAATGATTAACCATCATCCGTCTCACAAGTTTTACTAAACTATTTCCCCCACATGCAATGTGGTTTAAATTTCTAAAACAAAAAAAGTAAAACTTTTCCTAAAACAAATACCACTTAAACATGCAACTTGAATGTTGAATATTTTGTATCTACAACTTGTTAAATTGTTCTAAACTTTGGCCCAAGAGAAACCCTATACGAGCAGATAATCAGAAAAATATATTCCTCCTCCCTTGTCGGATAGATCGATTTTATTGCATGTCTACCCGATGAAAACTTTCACTACTTCCTGGTGAATAAAGAAAATACAACATTTTTTTTATAGAAAATAATAATCCAAACACGCAACTCTCCGAATGACGAATTTTTTCATGGTGGAATATTATGAGAAAATATTATGATTCCCATGTGCAAGCTCTCTCTCCGGCTGGTATCTGCATCTTTTACCCTAATTGATTTGAAAACAGAAAAAATGTCATTCATCATGTGAGGAAATGTAAGAGATCCATGTCTCCCTGGCACGAATGAAAATGGTATGTTACGCAAGGCCCTGGGCGTTATAGATTTTTCTGTTTTCCCGTTATACAATGCACGCATCAATATCATCAGAGTTAATCATCGACCAACGACGACGACTAGATGATGTGTAGTCGTAGTCCCTCTATGTTGTGTCGCCATGTCAATCAAAGAAAGCAATGTAGGCAACCAAACTGAAGAATGTCCCATTCTGACCGTGTATCTATTACGAATAAAAAAAGAAACTACAAAAACACGTCACAACGACTACTAATAGATACATTAGTGATACCACGTATCGGAATGAGAGGCATGTGTTATTTTTGACAGTTGATAGGGGGAACCAACAGCCATGTCATCAATCGCATCGCGGTTTGTGCTTATTCATGGTTTAAATAAATTTAATTGTCGAAATTAGGCACTGAGTGCAATCAAATGCAATCGATATACGCCGATGAATGCCATAAAACCGCAAAATAATTATAGGATTTTGGCCACCGCACACGTATCTAGTATCTATGCTTGATTTGAATCAATGAACATCACCATTTTGGTATGCAAATTGCATTTTTCCGAATCATAATTCAATTAATTTGAAATGGTAATTAGGAAAAATTATTTTATCTCGACGCGGCGGCGAATGGTCATTAGCCTCGATGATCAGAGTGTGAGGAGAGAGTGCAAATGCTATCCCATCTCAAAAAACACTTTCTCGTGTACACATTTGTTTCCCCCCCATCCCGCCCACAAAAAAGTGTGAAAAACAATCCAAAAGATACTTCAAGTGTCGTAGAAAACATTTTTTGTGGCTTCAGGTTGAAAAACTGCCAAAACATCAGATGTTTCACAAGTACCCGTGTCGAGAGTGCTCGTAACAATCATTTCAATGTCATTTCTTTTCACTTTTGCTTCGTGAAAAAGTTGAACATACACGAGAGACAGTGTTCTACACGCATCTTCAATTCTAATTCTGAAGAACAAAGTTAAATACATATACGTATATGTTTTCATTTAATATTTACAACAAGAGCTGGAATTTAGAAGAGATTTCTTCTCCATACAAAAAGTATCTTCTACAACGAATCTTCAAGTATCTTCCACATCAAGTGACTTGTACTTTGTGATTAGAAATCAATGTGGGACGTACATACTTAAAATGTGTATCTTAAATGGGTTAGGATACTTGAGTTAATTTTTTCCTCTAAAATCTGAAAGATTTTCCATTTTTCTTTTCTATGCGGAGAAAGAAAAAAAAAATAAAACCTTATTGAATTGAAGGTTGATTTTATTTTAAAAACCCGCGCGGAGGGAAGCGCAGAGTAAGCCTCTCTCAAGTGGATTTGGAATTTAATTTGAAGGTGTGAAGAGGCCACGCAAGAAAAGAGGAGGCAGAGATGGAAAGAAGTCACAATCAAATTAAATTCCCATCAGTTGAATTGAAAGTTGTTAGAATAAATCGAAATCGAAGGCAAAGACTTACACACAACACAACACACACACACAGAGTGAAAAGAAAGAAATAACGATCATTTTTTCAATTACAGATTGGATTCTGAGTTTTTTTCTTCACTTTTTTCCTCAACGAGACATAGAAAATAAGCTGTGTAAGGAGGTTCTTAAATAATTTTTTTTTTTTTTTTTTTGTAATTCTTCTGTTTTTCATCGCCCTTTTCTTGTCATAAAATTAAATACCAATCAAAAAACGAAGAAAAAAAAAAATTCAAAGGACTCTAGATAAGACAAAGGAATACAAGAAAAACAGAAAACAATTGAGAGACAGGGAAAATGGGATGGAGGAAGTAAGACTGAACAGCATCAAGATAAAAGGGGGTACCCCCACGGTACTACAATGTCTTGGAGTTCGTTTTATTTCTGGAATCCTTGTATATTTTTATTGGTAGATTGCCATGTTCATCGGTCCTTTTTTCGATATTTAAAGCCAAAAGCAAAGGGGGAAGATACATACATACATACAGATTGGAAAAGACAATAAGGACGATAAAAGGTGAATTAAAATGACCTAATTTAAATGGTTTCGATTTCGCTTTAAGTAGGTAGATAGGATCTTCTTCTTTTGTCTTTTTTTTTTGGTCGGTCGTTACCCTTAAAAACAGATTTAAGACTTTGGTTCATCGAATTGACTTTAAATTGAGACAAGGGGCTTCAATTTCTTGTGTAAACTGTTGGAATTATACTCCGATGAAGGGATATCGAATCGATTTGGTGTTGCGCCTTTTGTATTCCCTACATTGTACGTACAATGGACCCTCTCCATATGCATATTTGAATGCAAGTCCCTTGAATACTGTACTCTAGCTCTTAAAGCAAAGCAAATACCCCATAGGCAGCTTGAGACACGTTACGGTACAATTTCATTTTATACAAAACTTTCCTCATGGATTGACAGTTGTGACCCAAATGTCACTGAACTCCTTAAAGAACGCAGGTTATCCGAGGATAAGCTACAACAGAAAGTTGATTTGAAATCAAAAAGTTGTAATGAAATCACTTGTTGGTCCATACGCTTGCAAAAGAGGTTGAAGTGTCGATATAGTAACCATAGGCTTCTTACCCCTAATCTCTGTTTCTATAGTAAGGGTAGGCCCTGATTAAAACCCTCGATCGGACAAGGCTACATCCTATTTTTGCCGTTCTTTGAACTCTGCCAAATTGTTCGATGTCGCAATAAATCTTCCTACCTATGTCTAAACACTTCTTCCAAGAGACTAAAAGCTTGTTGATGCTTAAAAAAGAAGCAACAACCTCCTCACACTATAAATCTGCTAAAGTTGGCTGAATCTTGAGCTTCAAATGTCTTATACAGACCAGAAAAGTATGGAAACCAACCAGTGCCATCTATAATGATTTAATAGGCATCCATGAGCATCTTAAGTCATAGCTCTTATGTCATCGATAAATTTGGATACATAACATCACCTTCGACTTAACAAGCCACTAAAGTGTTTTCTTAATCGAAGTCAACGTTATTCATCAGGGTGACATCTAGTTCTCGATGAAAAACAATATCGGCACCATTGGTTGGTTGTTAAAAGTGGAAGTATGCTGTTCTAGCCAGGGCAGGGTATCGTTGTAGTATATTTCTACGACTTTGCTCATAAATCACTGAGTCAAAACACGGTTCTTTTGAGAGTCCCGCCGCTTAAAAAGCTTGTTTGTCACCTGTTGCCTCCGAAATTTCTCAGCCAATTTTTGTGAAACCTGTCCCATTATATCTAAGCTTGGTCAAGGAACAAATTGGGCTATATATCACATTCCCAATCAAGCTCAGTCAAGCAATCAACAAACAAACACCTCCCATAGTTTTCGCAATTCTCATCAATTTATTTTTTTGTTGGCTTAAAGATATCTAATCTAATCCTCAAAATGAATTAAAAGTGAAATCTATTCGTGAGAGAACATAACAACATTCCACATTTAATTTATGTAACAATCTATCTATCTACACATCTGGCATTCGATACACTTTCAGAGGATAGCCACTAATTTACGCTGACCAGTCAAACTTGTCCCAAGCTCAAATTTACATTTGCCACAAAAGCTTAAGTAAATCCCGAATCGTTTGTTGTATCTCGAAACAAATTAAAATAAAAATTAACATTTCTTGATATATCCAAATGGATTGGTTACAAATTTTTAAATCTTTTATCTGTGGAACACGAAAAATGTCGCAAAACCACATCTGCTACAACACATAATCATATTAAAATTAAATCTTCCCCTATATATCTTTTCCGTGTGTGACCTCATGCTGTGTTTGGTTTAATGAGACAGATACCAACGACAAGTGATATAAATCAAAAAAAACGAAAAAAATTTGTGTAGAAAATTAAATTTCTCTCGAAATGAAAATAAATCCCATTAAAGTCGATTGAAATATACATATTTCAGATACATTTCCCGCTTTGATTATTTATTTTCATTTAATCGATTCAATGAAAGATGGAAAAATGCTGCCAAAGCAGGGCACAAAAAAAAAACCAACCGAAATGTATTCCAAAAGTAAACATACGACAACGACACGATGCCAAAAAGGAAGTAATGGCAGCAGCAGAAAAAAAAAACATTTTATATAAAAGTAGATCTCTTAAATCTTTCGGCTGAAGTAGAAATTATTATCGTATCTATAGCAAATAGTAGATACATACATACATACTCTTTTTTTTCTCCTATGGACTTAAAGATAGACACCAGAGAGCTGCGACACAGATACGTGTAGGGCGGCGGTAAAGACGACAGATTTGTGTTTGTTGTCTATTGATCCGATAGGAGCAGGAGCAGACAGAAGCAGGGCAGGAAAAAAAAAAGCAGGCCACCCAATTGGCATGGCAAGAGAGAGGAAGGCAGATTAAAGTGCTCGAGTGGGGCGCATGAATATGGTGACATCCGGTGTTTTGAGGTTGGAGTTGGTTCAACTCTAGATAAACAACGTAGAGAGAACGTCTCAAACTACAATTGGGTTTGAAGTAAAAAAGTGAGTTCTTTACACCAAAGCCAGGATTAAGGAGTTTAGGCTTAAATCTCCGAGTCTTGGTACCTCAAACCAAGTTGTCCGACCATTTTGAGTATAAAAACTGCAAAAAAAAAATGCAAGATTTTGAAACTACGAAGTGGACTAAATAAACGTTTAAGCGGAGTTTTAAGTCAATGGGCGCAACTGATACGAATTCAAATTCGAACCTTCGTATAGATTTTGTGTATCTATGACTTGGTACAGCATACAATTTTAAGTCCTTAATCCAAGTTTTTCATTTTCTGAGCCGTTCTTGGTAAATTTCCATGTTTTTTACAGCAATCTAGAACTAATTTAAAGGATGCAGTAGTTGGAATCAGCGGCTTTGGTAGCTGAAGCCTTAAAAATTTCAAGCCGAACTTGGAAGAATGTTAAATTTTGAATCGCAGCTTCTGAATTCGGGAACAATCTAAGCGAGGATTACCATTTCGTAGCTTCTTAATCTATGGAGTGATCTAAATGAAGATTAACATCCATTTAATGAACCAATTTTGAGCTCAGTAAGACCATTTGAAATTGAATTGCTTCAAAAAGTTTTTTTTTCTCGATCCTCAACAAGTGCCTCCGTGGCCATTTGAACATAATTGAAACATTTTCAATGATTTTCTCATACACAAACTTGTCAAAATATCAACAAAAAATCCATTTCTTTGTGAAAGTAACGTGAAATTAGACACCTTTTCAGCTCAGTCACACACAAAAGATGTGCAACAAACAATAGATCAACAACAAAAAAATCAAGAGAACGAGGAGAGGTATCTACTATTCCGCACAACGACGTTGTGATTTTTTCTCACCATCTCTCGGGTGAAGAAAAAGTAGAAGTAGAAAAAAAGGTTCAAAATAAAGTAATTCTCAAACTAACAACAATTAAATTGTTCACACTTCTCCCAAGAGGTTCTCATCATTAACTCGACATTGACTATAAATCCGTCTGTACATCCGCAGATACTTTGTATTTTCTTTCCAAAGATTATGGGAGAAAACGACAAAAGAAAAAAAAAACAAGTGAAAAGTGAATAACTTTAACAAGAAACCCTTAGCATGGATTGGAATGTCATGTGTATATTCACATCGAATTATAGAAATACAATCTGCGAAACAGAAACCGGTCTCAAGTGGTACTCGTGTGGTACTCCAGTTTAACTATCGTGGCCACGCACGAGCCACGCACTAAAGAAACCAGAAATCACTTGACCGCAGATGACTAGTTGTAGACGATTCTCGTTGTATCTTTTGGCTACAATTTCAATATTTTTTCCTTGATAATTGAGTTCAATGCCACTGTCAAGCATCAGCATCCACATCAAAGATCGACAATCAAATGACAATTAGAAGTTACTTGCTGGGCAGCACATGCACACAAGCATTCCTTTCTCTATTTCATTCTTGCGCTGTTATAAATTGTATCGATATAAATTCAGTGGGGGTTATCAAAAAGAAAAACATATCTCAAGCGTTTATAATGAATCAACCCGAGAGAAACACACACACCAACCGAACGAATGAGAGAAAGATGACGCGGGGGAAAAAACGCAAGAAAGATCATCAAGATCGTCAAGATCGCCTTCCTGCTTTCAAGTTGTTTCTTCGAACAAGTTCAGCTTGGTTATTTTTTTTTTCCTCTATTTCTCTGCACACAATCCAGATCATCAAGTTGATTGTCATAAATGCAAAGATGGAGATTGAATAAGGAGGAGAAGATGGAAAGGAGGAAAAAAAATATATAAGCGAATCCACAAGGAGTTAGGTAGAAGATATCTCATGTATCTCTGCGGTGAATGGGGATCATTAAATCACATGCAGTCAGTCCCGGTATATCATCAAGATCCGCATCTTCATCTTGTTTTTTTTAAATTTTTTTTTGATCGCATTTTCCTTTGTATAAACGATTATGAAAAGAGAAATGTATCTTCGACCCGATTAAGGGCTTTGAAACTTCCTGCTCTTCAATCGTTTTATTCGACAGAAAAGAATTCCCATAGTGCTGCCTGTGCTATGCACGTGTGTATCTCAGTCAAACGGACATTAATGACATCAATTAAAATGATTTCAAGTTGATTATGAGGAAAACATTCAAATGTGAACAAAACACGTACGTGAATATGTCTCAATTCCGTGGTCAATTGCGTGAATAATTTATTAGAATCAAGAAAACGGAATGCGCTTCTACTTGTGTTTTCCTTTTTTTAATGTATGTATCTACGGCTGAATTGTTGAATGTATCTAATGAATAACAAAGTGACAAACGGTCAATGGATTGTTTCGTTTTTATTTTGTTGCAAGACATCATCATGACGGGGCATGAACACTAGGGCAAACTACAACACAACACTGAATGCATTCAAATGCTTGAGTGCATTCAATTTCCATTGAGGACATAGAGACGCATATGAATCCAAACAGAAAAAAAAAATACATAGTGAATATCAATTGGATGTGTGTTTGTGTTCGGCTTGCATAAATGAGACACACAACGCACAGCACATTTAATTCGTTTGGATTGACATGGTGCGTGGTTCTGTCCATTTGAGTGACATCACTTCGTCAGTCAGTCTTATTAGACATAATTTGTTCTATTTTTTGTATGAAGATACAGCGGTTCGATGCCTTATATGACATGCACGTATGTGGTGTGAATGACACGTAGGGGGGATGGGTGTACATCTTGTGGCTTTTAGCTGTAGTATGCAAATTGTCGACATTGGAATTGTAGAAATGTTTTGTATTCATCGAGGAGAAGTGGTTTACATACTTTTTAAACGTTTTTAGATGCCTATATGACATTTCAATGGGATATTTTCTTTTTTCGTTTCAGAAATTTTGAACACACAAACGAAAGTGCAAAAATCAAGCTGAGATACTTAAGAAGACATGAGAATCAAAATGTCCGGGTCCAATGTGCCGACTTCAAAAGATATTCAATAAAGGTAAGCATACAAGTTTCAAGTCTCGACAAGATCCATCTCCCTAAGTCGAGCTTTTAGGTTTCAGTATCAGCATCGCAATACCTTTTTGCGTCTTCGAATGGTATATCATATCAATTTAGAAAAAGTATATTGTATGTAACAGAAATATTTGAAGCCGAGATTTGAGACTTCAATTTGAGCTTTGGGGCATGTTCAAGTCATCAAACCAAATTTTTTGAGGCATAACATGCCAATTTTGAAATCCCAATTTTAAAATCCTAAGCTCCAATTGAGGATTCAATTCGAGTTTTGGGGCCTAAGACTAAATTTTGAAGGCTTCAAGCAATCAATTTAGAAGGAAGGATTATAATCCATAGATCCATTATAACTTGAATTGAAACATGAGATCAATTTTTGAACTTTAAGCCGAGATTGAAACAGATCCAGTACAAGGGATTAAAGTAAGCCCTATAATCTCTTTATTAAGCTCGTCAAACAGGTTTTTACGACCAAGTTTGAAGTATTCACAAGTATTCATTAAGTCATTGTATAACTTCAACTTGCAAGGTACAAGGGTGACGCCAACTTACAAGTGAGATAACTTCCAAAGTACAAATATGATGCCAAGGTACAGACGAGATAATCATTCTCACGACCTAATTCACAACAGTCAAACTACGTCAGCGCCTTGAGGCGTGACTTGCATAGAAAAAAAAAATTGTGTATAAATTTTCTTTGCCATTTAACATTAAACGTAGATATTTACACACGACGCAGTTTGTGCAAAGGGGAAATGCATTTAAATCTGCAATTATTATGAGACTAAAACTTTTTTGCATCACTATTGTGTGGCTCACACCTGGACAAACACTTAAATGTTGAGGCTTATGACGAAGTACAGTTCAAATGAATTGAAGTGAGTTCGTTAACAAAGGCCACCAAGGAACAAATAATTATATTCATATTATTTGCGATGCATAATGAATGTGTTTAGCATAAGCCGGGCTTATAAATTTGTTAAAGCTAAACCGACAATAGTTAGCATAGTGTGAATTAAGACAAAGAAATTGTGAAAAAACTTGGCTTAGAGAGTATGAGAAGTTGGACTTAGTCAACGGCTCTGACTTGAAAAACTTACACTATCAAGTCTGGAAATTTATGTCAGCAGTAATAGAGCAAATAAATCTGAAAAAACTTACAAGTGGATTAGAAGTTGGGTCTAGACAGCAACTGTGAGTTGAGCAGGCCATCAATCTGGGCTTTAAAATTGTAATCAATCAATAAAATAAAACTAGGGTTCTAAGCCAAGCCTATTTGGTCCTGAAAATCTGGAAAAACGTGGCTTAAAAATACCGCCAAGTCGAGCTTGGAGTTTTGAAAAATTGTTGTAATGTCTGACACCACATCGGATGCACATGCATAATGCAAACCACATGCTGCAGATGATTTTCCCCTATTTCCAGACACAATTGCACACTGCCAATTAAGTAATTTTTTTTCAAGTAGATACTCATATTTGTGTTTGTCTGTCTGCCCCTTATTAACTCATAGAATGAACAGGGAAATTAATTTCACCCAAAAGGACAATAATTGTCACGCAATTGCTTGCCTGACAGTGAGACTCCGAGTCAGGGTGTGCATGTAGAATGCCAGCCGTCATCAATATGGGCGTTGTGCACTGAACACATGCATACACATAGACACAAGGCAGTTGTAATGTTTTTTTCATTGATTTACAACAGAGGGTCATTTAATTTTCGTTCGGCCTGTGTTTGTATTTTTTTTTTTTTACAATTTTCCATTTTGTTACACATTTTTTGTAACATTTGGAATGATTGTTGGATTTATCTTTTTCTGAGGGTCATTGTTAAGTCCTACCCTGTTTTTTTTTTCAGTTTTCCCTGCATCATCTACTTAATTGAAAGTAAAAAAAAAAATCTCATACCCATATTACAAGTGTTCATATCTCACACGGCCTATCTACACTGCAATTGAGGGGGGAAACAACCCCACAGCCCAATTGAAACTCACCGCGCTACAAACGTTTTCAAAAAAAAACGCAATGACATGCATCGGTTCATATTTAATTAGGTAGAAAGCCTTCGGTTTTGCTTCAGTTCAGATAGAGAAAAAAAAAACTTTTGGAAACGAAAACACAGCCCATAAACACCAAAATTTATTATGCAATGTATTTTTAGTTTGTGAAAACTTTTTGCGAAAAAGTCACGTTAGCACGTGCAAATATGAATTAAAGTTTCGATATCTGATTCTCGTAAAAAATTTTCAAATCACTGTATCTCCGGCATGGAGAGGATATGCATGGGCATAACCATAGATGTTTTCTCCCCCCCTCTTTATGAACTTTTAGTTTCCTCGTGCGTTGTGAAACGAGGTATCCATTGGCTTTGTTTGCCAATCATTTATGACTTGAATGGGGTTAGGATGAGCGAGAGAGTTCATCTTTTCATGCACACAAAAGCCAAACGATGTAAAAGTGTGGTGACAATGACAAAGCTTGAACGAAAAAAAAAGGAAAAATGAAACACGTATGTACATACATGTATGTAGGTATCCTTAATGGGAAAAAACAGTATCGATTGTGTATATTTTTTGTTAAAAATCATTTTCAAGGTCTATCCCCATTTATTGATGCACTTCCCATCGATATAGTGCTGTGGGTCGTATTTGTATCGTCCTCTAAAGGCCATAAATCTTCATCGTTTTGCCCCTGCATGGGGGTTAGATGTGTGTATGTATCTATAAACACCGGCGCCGCCTGCACTCCGATGGAATAACCTACGAATGTACATATTTTCTCGAAAGATAAATGGAATTGAAACAAAGTGCAGAGAGAATTTACTATATTTTGTTTGCATTTTTTTTTTTGCATGACTTAGAGAGGAATAAAAATAAAGTTAAGATACTTTATAGGTACTCAGCAAAAAAAATTCGAAAAATGCTTTTCAATGCCATAAACATACAATTGCGCTGACATAATCCCAATGTACAATAAAGTACCAGCGCAAATGAAAAATGCTTCGATAAAGAAAACACACGAGGATGGAGATACATACACAGAGAACGACTTGAGCTGTGGTTTTTGTTTGCCCCTTTTTTAACCCGGTGGAAATAATAAATAAATTAATGCCAATAATATTTTTGTTACGAGTCTTGAGTTTTCTTCTGCGACAGCCCACGACAAAAATATCAAATGACATTCTCGGACACTCATGTGAGAAGATAAAAGAAAAAGGGAAAACTCATGTGTCTCTGAATCGAATGAATGACCAAACAAATGGGTTGACATTTAAAAGTGTATCTCAAGGGATTATTGTCTGGTTGTTTCCTTTCTTTTGCACATGTAGATTTATATTGATGTAGATTTGCATATCTAAATGGGGAATATTGAGTTTAATGTATCCGTAGGCGTATATGGGATCAACTTTTACTCAAGTTTTGTTTATTTTTGTCACACAAAAGAAGCGTCATCTTTTTTTTTTTCTATCTGGGATCTCTAACATAATCTATGGGCAAAGAATTATTTATCAAATTGAAGTAGAAACAAAAAAATTGACTCCTCACATGCCTAGCAACGTCAATTGAGTATCTGAGATTTACTTCAGATGAATGATCTTTTGCAATTCTTGAAATTTCTTGAAACAAAAAACATTTTCTGCTCACATTTGATGATGAAGTTACTTCCTACGTTCTTGTATGCAACATGTGAAGCGAAATCTAAAATATGTTTCCAACTAATCTATATTTGTTTTAAGGAGTGGTAACCCTATTCCACATAACTGTGTCCTTTTAATCATCTGCAACATTTTTAGGGACAGCTGCAATATGTGAAAGCAAAATGCAAAATGTTTTAAACATTTCTAACCAAACTAAATCTCTGTTTACGCTTTTCCTCAAAAGCGTAACAGAGATTTAGTTTGGACGTGGTTTCAATTGAATCCATTTAATCATCTGCAACATGCTTAGCAACGTTTGAAACATGTTTAAATAAGTTCTAACCACTTAAAATCACCCATAAGCAGGTGCAAACTATTTTTTAAACTTTTCCTTAAAATTCACATATCCAAATGCATCATTCGGTGTTCAAATAGAATTCTAGCAAATTAACTACGTTCTTTTAATCATCTGCAACATTTTTAAGAACAGTTGCAACATGTATAAGCAAACATGCAAAATGTTTTGAACATTTCTAACCAAACTTAATCTCTGTTTACGCTTTTCCCCAAAAGATTATAATACGTGTACCATCTCTGGTTTCAATTGAATCCTTTCAATCGTCTGAAACATGTTTAGCAACATCTGCAACATGCTTAAGTGAGTTCTAACCGTTTAAAATCACCCATAAGCAGTTGCATTGCAATCTATTGAGTAACCTTTTCATTCACATATCCAAATAGAGTTCTAGCAAATTATTTGCAACCTTTATGCAGCAACATGTATACACATTCAACATGATAATCCCTTACAGTCAACATTTATAAAGAATTTCGCCTTGCAATGGTTAAAAACATTTTTCCACTTAACTACGACACAACTAATGACGAAAGTGAGGAGAATCTGCTTAATTTTTAATACCGGATAATTTGACTGCTGCCTTCTGCCAACGTATCTACTTAATTTAAAATTCATGATCAGTGACGAATTCAATTAAAAATGCCCATAAAAGTTGCAAATATAAAATCGCATTAGACACAGAGCAAGATGAATATTTCAATAGCGCTTTTGATGCATCTGTGTTAGAATTACCAAGGACCATCACAAAACATGAAATAACTACATCAAGTGTGACATATTCACTTAAGACCTTCCCCAAAGTATCTAAAATTGACACGCCAACATACATTTTAAATGGAGAAATCCCTTTTTGAATACAACATTCCACTCTGAAAGATATCAAATTAACCCTTTCATTTATTTTAAGCCAAACAGAAGCAAAACAAAAAAGAAAACACTCTCGTACTTTTGCGGAAAAGGAAAAAAAATATAAACATAACTTGCGGTTACACTTCTCCACATCCGATGTGGAAATAAAATACCTATGTATCTCTCCGGGCATATGTACTCTCGTATGTATCTTAAAACACGCAGCATAAATTTGTTTTTTCCCCTTTCACCTCTGTAAAACCCGCCGAATGTTTTCAGATACTCAAAACTTCCTTCCGCTTCCAATGTTTGTGGCGTTACATCAGCACCGTGTGGCTGTATGTTTGTTGTATCTTTAACATATCTATTAAGTTACTCAATAGATTTTTATATTGCCATTCGTATGTCCATTTCGGAGTGTAGCCCCCCTCGCTTGAAGGTCTTTTTAACACCGATCCATACACACCTATCTGTTGTATCTGTTTGGTATTTTTGGAATTGAATTTATTACTTCGCATATTGATTTGCATTTTTGGGTTATTTGCATAAAACCGACAAAAAACGGCAACAGAAACCTCAAACACTCAATAAAATTTTTATGAACAACCAACCATAACAAAAACACAAAACGATTCTTCTTAAAGGCACAACACAACGCACAGAGATGCCCTAAAAGAATCCCTTTGGGGACCGACCCGTAGGCGTGCAAAAACAGACCATAAACCTTCCTACCTACCACCCACCCTAGGCATCCCGGAAAAAGTTCTAAAAGTAGGCATACATAGCTTCCAGATATCTGCATAGATCCCATGATGGATACAAGGATAAGACCGACCGAACTACATACGTGTGTACCGACACGCATATATAAATATTAAATTGGCAGAGAAAACACTGGGATACACCGAGATAGATACGGATACAACTTGTTGGATGTTATATTTCAGTTTCTTTTCCTTGTTTTTAGATACTTTTTGTGGATTCCTTATAGCTTTGGCAAAGGAGGGTTGAAATTTATAGCAGTTAACTGCGTGGCCCCTTAAGGATATGTACATACACTCTCCGACCGACTGGTAGCTGAACTGAAACACTCCTTTTTTGTTGCCCCCTAGTGTTGTTGGAACTGACATTGACTTTTCTCTTCGGTTTTCGTCCTTCTGGTTCAAATTTAAATTGCTAAATGCGACATACGTCTCAGTCGTCGGTGGGGTCGTCCGGATGGATATAAAAATCCTTTTTGTGTGTTCTTGACTTCGAGTGTGTTTTGTATCAAATGTAAATTTTAAGCATCTACTTTGTCCTTTAAAGGATTTTAAACTGATATTGTGTTTTCTTCTCTTTGCAGGATAATCAATAATTCAATTGTAACGCTCTTGACAAAACAAAAATCTCTTGTATCTCAACAACGAAGCAAAAGAAACCATTACGCATCATCCAGCAAAATGGCATCATTCACATCATCATCATCGCTACGATCGTACCTATTTTCGGCGATCTTTCTCCTCGGAGTAATGAGTATTTCGGCGCTGGCCAACTGTCCATCTGGTTGTCAGTGTGACGATGATACACTGGTGGTAACCTGCGGCGAAGGGCATTTGGATGTCCTACCGATCGCCCTGAATCCATCAATCCAACGGCTAGTGATCAAGAATAATCGAATCAAAACGATCGACTCATCGATTCAATTCTATGCTGAGTTGACGTTCCTCGATCTGTCCTACAACCACTTGGTGACGATCCCACAGAGAACATTCGCCTATCAGAAGAAACTGCAGGAACTGCATTTGAATCACAACAAGATCGGTTCGATCAGTAATAAAACTTTCATGGGACTGGCATCCCTGACGGTGCTCAATCTGCGGGGAAATTTCCTGGCCGAACTAGAACAAGGCACGTTCTCCCCATTGACCAAGCTAGAAGAGCTGAATTTGGGACAAAATCGGATCAGCCACATCGATCCGAGTGCCTTCAATGGCATGGTGAACCTGAGAGTTCTCTATCTGGACGATAATACCCTTACAACTGTGCCATCTTCACAGACATTCCAAGCCATGCCAAGTTTGGCTGAATTGTTCCTAGGCACAAACTCATTCATGACCATCCCATCGGGAGCCTTCGAGGATCTGAAGGGTCTCACTCGACTGGACTTGAAAGGTGCTGGACTACACAACATATCGCACGATTCCCTAAAGGGACTGGAGGGCGTTCGAATTCTCGATTTGTCCGATAATCGTCTGCAGAGAATTCCAACTCTCGGACTAAGTCACTTGGATAGGCTAGAAGAACTATCATTGGGACAAAATGACTTTGAGGTTGTGATGGAGGGAGCCTTTGTGGGACTTAAAAACCTACGACGGCTGGAGATCTCTGGTGCCCTCCGATTAAAGCGGGTCGACAATGGAGCCTTCGCAACGAATACCAATTTGGAATACCTCAATCTTTCATCGAATAAAATGCTGTCTGACGTCCAAGAAGGAGCCCTTAGTGGCCTACCCCACTTGAGACATGTGATCTTAAAAGAAAACGCTTTGACCACTCTCGCTGAGGGTCTGTTCCCGTGGATCGATCTCCACACGTTGGATTTATCCGACAATCCAATGACTTGTGACTGCCGCGTGCTTTGGCTGAGAACATTACTTGTATCCAAAAACTCCTCAAGTGACGCAGTTGCCAATGTGCTCTGTGAATATCCCGACAGACTCAAGGATGAAAGCCTGAAAAATCTTACACCATCTCTGCTGGGCTGCTCTCACAATGATCCAAAAAAGCAGGCAATGATCGGAGCGCTCCTTGTAGGCTCTGCTGCCACAATAACTGCCCTCGCTTTGATTCTCTACCGATGCCGGAGGAAAATTCGCGAATTTCTTAAGGGCGGCTGGGGAAATTCTGCTCTTGGCCGCAAGGAGAGGGAATATCAGAAAACCTTTTCCGACGAAGACTACATGTCTCGACATCAGCATCCCTGCAGTCTGGGCATCCACTCACAATTCCCACAGACCAACACTTACAATCCACAACACCAACAATTCAGCCTCAGGCCCATACCTGTTACGGAACTATAGCTAGAAGCTCCACCCCCACCTCCCCGAGGTCGGGGTGCCTCGAGTCAAACCCTACAACAACTCCAAGTACCAACATCGACCGTCCTCAATGGCAATGGACCATCCCCACCACCACCCGCAGTGCAACAACCAAACGACAACTCCTCCTTCGTGCAGCTCAGCCAAATCCACCTGATGACCAACAACGCCAAGAACAAGTTGTCCTCGCCACAAGACAATTGCAATGGCACAAATCAAAACCACTACAGTCAACCACTACCGATTGTTAACAATGGCAAGTCGGCAACTACCGACCGTCATGTAAGGCTCAACCAGGATCACTTCAATCACAACCACTACGGCAGCGGTAAACACCACACAATCGATCCAAACTACATCCACAACAATTCGCACTACTCGCTGCCCATTGACCATGACGCTCCTCCGCCGAGTCCAACACCTACACCACCACCACCGGCGCTGCCAATGCGCAACGGCAGTATCGGAATGATACACAGTAGCAACACGACGGGTCGCCGCTCATTCAACAACAACAACAGCAACATAATTAACAACAACAATAGTTTGCGACACTACCACTGATGACAGGGGTGGATGGCTTTCGAATTCTACTCACCGACCATCCGCTAAAACTGAATCTGTCACATGAACTGAGACTAAAACGTGAGAGGTGAAGACACACTGTGGTTCCAGAGACATACCTTTGTTCTAGCGACAAAACGTTCTTTGAACTTTTTCTTTGTTTATTTTCAAACAAATTTATTATTAACTTTTGAGTTCCCTGTAAAATATTGTAAAGTTAAACAAAAAATTAAAAAAAAAACAAAAAACATCACCCAGCATGGACTAACTTAGGACGCACTCACGCCAAGCGCGCGTGTGTGCTTAGACCTAGAAACTATATTTATAGATACACTGTATGTTTAAGTACAATTCTCTTATAGTTTTTCTGTGTTTTCTTTTCGAAAAATTTTGTAAATAAAATAATTAAAAAAAAATCAAAAAACAATTAAAGATTAATAATGAATTTTAAAAGAAAAGACACGACAATTCCAGTGATGCTAAATTTTAAGTTAAAGTTAAAGTAAAAGTAAAACGAAAGAAGAAAGAAGAAAATTTCAATTTTAATTTCTCCCCTTGTAAATATTGAATGTGTATTATTTGTTTTTTAATATTAATTTTGTGTATAGCAAAACAATTAAGAGAACGAATTCGGACTGGTTAATTATTATTATTATTATTTTTTTCAATAATAATTGAATTTATAATTGTAAAAGAAAACAAGGCGACAAAAAATCAATCGGTATTATCAGCGTAATGTTATGTTTCTTCTTAATTTTATAATTTTTTTGTTTCTGATAACCAAATAGATAGTCCAAAACAAAACAAATACGTGAAGAGAGAGTATGTAAATTGATAAGAGGAGTCACGAACTCAATGTAAAAAGCAAAACAAACTTATAAACAAAAAACTGATATAATTTGATAATTTATTAAATGTGAAAAAAAAACTTAAAGATTTTGTTTTTATTTTTGGTTTACCTAGGATTGCTTTTGGTTTTCTTTTTTTGTGTTTCGCTTTTGGTTCTAATTTCATGTGATTTTCGTTTGCTTCTGCTTTTGTTGTGACAAAGTTTGAGTTGGTGGTTATCAATGGAGAAAAGCAAATCGATGGTGAGTACTACGAAAAAGAAAACCCAGCCTAAGCGAGCTCAGAAAAAAATAATGCCTCCGGTTGAAAATTATTTGCACCTAATTCCAATAATCACATTAAGATTGAAAGGTACTCTGCCGAAAAATGCAAAAAGTTTGTTTTGGCACATATGCAAGTATCATTAGTAGAACACAGCAGTAAACGCAAAGAAGCACCATCTATCAGTGAACTTAAATCCGACCGATTTCGAAGCAAACAATCCCTAGAGTCATCCGCTTTGTTGAGTAAAGAGTATCAGAGCAAGCGGTGGAGACGGGATGTTACGAAAAGTCTTCAGAAGAAAGATTGGTGTGCAAAGATGCATTTTTAAAATTGACTGACCGATTACATGTCTAGAAATATAAAGGGACTATGTGCTTATTTCCAACTACTCTCTAGGAACCCATGGCATGCAAAAAGATTCAAAGAATATCGAAACATCTATTAAAACACACAAAAATCAGTAAGATAATTGGTAGAGCGACGCTAAACTCAATCTCTGCTAAGAAAAAGTTGAGGATGTTAAAATGGCCTTTATCGTCTTGCACATTGTTATACATTATATTTCGAATGCGTAATGGCATTCAGATCTTTGGGGGGTACTAGGATATGAAACCATTGAAGAAACGACGTAGACTTACATAGGAGCCGAACCCTTCTGCGGAATAACTGATTTCGCGTTCATTACTAACGGTGCAGCATTTAATTGGAGAAAACATTTAGGGGCACGGACAAGCTAAAAAATGCTATTAGTACTGATTTTCATAAGAATTTTCACAACATCCTTAAATTTAGCAATAATGGTATAAGGAGACTTGTGGGTTTCCTTTTCGGTCGCTTGGATATCATATGAACAAAATAAATGTGATTCAAGAAAATGAATGACGAATCTGTCTGGTGTGGGTTTGAATTAGCAACCTCTTTTAGTCGATCGAAGTCGACTGCACCCCTACAGGTGCAGTCCATTTAATTCCATCATTGACCATATATGACAATGCTGCTCTAACAACCGATAGCCAATGTGATATATTGGCGCGTTAAGCAGGGCAAGCAGTCAGTGGCTGATGCACATCCTTGTCGAAGGATACAATCGAATTATGCATTCGAGAAAACCTTTGCGGGTACAGATTGTCATATTCTGTGATAACCAGTCTGAGATCAAAGCTCTGAGTTGGAGAAGGCTTCTACAGAGCCTTCTGTTATTCACTCCAGAGTTAGTGCCCTTAGTTTAAGCCCGAGAAAAAAGCAATTCTATTAACAGGAAAATGACATGCAATTCAGCTTTGCATTGGGGAGTGTAAGTGGTGAAATGGATCACATTTACAAACCTTTTTAGGTTCCCAGGAGGGATTCAAAGTGGCACATACCTATCAATTTAAGTTTTAGATTGTTTGGAACTGTCTAAACGCCCTATACCACATGTGTTTGCATGTAACCACTCATTGGGTGTTATTTGTTTGGGAATGATTTTGTTTAAAATGAGTGCGTGCTAATGGTATTAGCAAAATTAGATGAAAGACTAAAGATGTGCCGGTGAACATTAGTTTTAAATGTTGCGGATTGTATTGCGAATGAGAAATCAAAAAATTAATCCCATATTTCACAGAATGCCTATGACTCTGCCACGCAATGAGCGGCAAGCGGCAAAGAGGCAGAGCGTCAAAATCAAAACGTATGAAATCGTATGGTTTTGGCCACGTAGTCGTTGAGCGCCAAGCGTCATTTCTAAGCATATTTTCTGCCGCTTTGCTGATTGCCGCTCATTTCGTAGCAGCGCCATAAGAGTGGGCTTACGTTTAAATGACGCGACATGCACTCTTTGTGGTAGAGCAACTAAAGCCGTGAGAGACTGGAAACATTTCCTTGATGTTCAACTAAATCTCTTGTCAATGTCACCAATGTGTTGTTTGGAAATTTCTAGACGAAGCTTACACTCTTTTTTATAATTCGTCAATTTTTCTCTAGTTTACGCACTTATCAAATTAATATGTGTCACCAGCTAGTAAATGCGGTTAGTGAGTGGTCTATGTAAACGAATTATCACTGGTAATGTTCATATATTAGTCACTTTGCTTATGAACCGTTCAGCAACACGTAGAATGAACAATTTCATGATCAATCTGGAAAAATTGATTTCGTTTTCAAAAAGAAAGGATCCGAAAGCAGAAGATTCGCAGTTCAAACTTCAGGATACTCTTTCAAATCAATACCCTTCCATCACAAACGTAAAACTTAAATTTATCGTCTACGAAGAATACGTATGAGATGACTGTTACATTTCTGAAAACTAAGTAGGGAGTAAACTATACTTGGTAGTTTTCGTTTGTTTATTATGACCTACACTAAAGCATTTGAGAAAGCTCACTTATGAATGTAGAAAGTGGTCTTTCTAGTAAAGGGTACATGAAAAGTGAGAGATTGAGCACAAAAACAGGCGTTAGTCCGAGCTAGGCTATAGAGTTCTAGAGTCACGCTATATCTCCACCATTTACTTAAATCTAATTTGGTTTTAAAAAAAATTCTATAAATGTTTTTATTTTAATTTCTATAATGAAAAAGACTTTTTGAAAGCAATATTCAACTAAACTGGATGATACATCAACTATATGAATAATCAATGAAAATTAATAATAAAAATGAAAAATAACAAATATTTTTGTAAAACAAAAATATATAACAAAGAAAAACTTTTAAACTAAATTTTAACAAGAATACTAAAACAAAACAAAAAAAATGTATTCAGTATATAATCACACAATTCATCAAAGAAACATCATTTATAGATATGTGGTACAAAGATAATTTAATTTTAAATTTAAAAAAAACAAGAAAAAAAGCAAAAAAAAATCGAAATTCAAAACATTATAGATAAGTATTTAGAAATTATTAAATTTTAAAATATTAAAAAAAATCATAAGGAACAAAATATGAAAACCAAATACAAGGGAGTTTATACTAACAAAAAAAAAACAAATAGATATATATACTTATATATACATACTAACGTTAATTTTAAGTATTAATATTAAAAATAAGATAAAAATACATATATAAATTAAAATAAAAAATTTCACTTTTGCCTCATTTTAAGACTAAAAAATAAATAAAAATACAAAAAGAAAAATACATACAGTTAAAATTAATTATTAAATGTTAAATAATACTAAATACTGTGGTTTGTGGTCTTTTGAGTTGGAACAGTGATGGGAAGTTCATGAAATAAGGAAAAGGTGTGATCACCTAGAGAGGGCAATGTGTGATTAACATCATAAGCGTATTCATAACCTCCTAAGTTCCAGTGGATTATAAAATCTTTGCTAGTCTCTAGAATTTCACTGTGTGGTTGAAAACGGTTTGAAAAAAATTTTAAGGCTTTTCGGTAGAAGCCGCATGCACACCATGATGTACAGGTGGCTTTGAGAAAAAACATCCTTACCAAAGTGGCCTTACTAAAGAAACTCATTAAGCGTGCTCAGCTGTGGCTGTCCAAATACGATTGAACTTGCGCATTTCACTTAACCACCAATGCATCACTCTTGAAAGGTAGGAATAATTTAAGCAAAAAAAAGATCAAAAAGACTGTCCATCCACTGACAGACTTTTCTAAACAACAGTGGTCGAATCATAAACAACTTGCAGTCATTGTGGTATACTGATGGATTAAACGCTTTTCTTTTACTTTCTCACATCTGTCTTTCAGACAGAGGTATATGCAATCGAGTTATGCTTCAGACTATGCGTTAAACAAAACATCCGTGTTTAACAAATTGTAATTGCGTCTAACAGCTAGGCAGCGACGAAATTCATTATTAATACCAAAGCCCCAACTCTGTTACAATCAATTGGATTCCCCACCACAAGGGCATTGAGAACAAGAAGAGTATCAATGAGCTCATCAAACAAGGACCTGAGGCAACAGAGGCCTATTTATCTCGTGTTTTTTACGAAGCTAGGTCTTGGCTCATCCCTAACTGTTCAACAGGTTGTAACAGGTACAAGAGCTTTTAAAGTGAACTTAATAAACAGATTTCGAAAACTCAAAAAAGTTAATCAACCTCAAGAGTACTGAAGAAATTCTTGCCTTTCTTCTGGAAAAGATGGATATGTCTTGACTTTATTCAGGAAGACCTGTCTGTAAAGGACAAATAGTTATGGTAAAACTATCGAATTCTTGCGAAAGGCAAAGTAACTTATGGTAATCTAGGATAGTAAATTGTCCTAGAACCCCCCCGTCGGAAGAGGTTGATGAGCACCATGGATCTATCTTCGCACCTGTCTCTTGGTTGTGAGAGCATCCTTGGCATACGCTGCAGTAATGTGGTGAACAAAGACTAAAGAAGTCACTCCAGATAAAAGCGTCAAAACTGCACGGTTGGCTTTCTGCGTTCCACACCTTCCTTATTTGTGAAGGTAGATGGCTATCGACCAGTTTAGATTGAAGCCTAGTTCTTGTGAAATTTGAATGTGTTTGCCAGCAAAACTGTTAGCAGTAAAGGCTCAGAGTATCCTACCTGATCACTTAGACTTGTTGACTGGCCACACTAGCTGATGTCTGGCGAGTTACGTTTAAGACAAGCTTTTGTCCAGACACGATAGTGCAAAACTTAATTTAGTAAAAACTTGATCAGACCATCTTGCTTGTGGAAGACCTAAACACTGTTAAGAAAATCTTCTGCGAGTGCTACCTCGCAGCAGACGCAAGTATTTCAGTAACCATAGTCTACCTGTCAGAGAAATCTTGAGGTCATCAAGTCACTAAATTGTCGATTAGAGCCACAAAATGTTACCAAAATGAAAAATTACTGCAGTAAATCTAAAGCAATGTAAACTGATTGTGTCATGTGCTCCGTGGGATGTTGCACCATATTACTAGAATTCCATTTTGTCTTAGCCAGTCGTATGGAATTGAGGTTATAGGAAGTTCCTTCGAGTGTTTTCATTGTCTTTTTAATTGTGGTCGCATGGCATACATACAATTTCGATCGAAATGTTCGTGCAATTTTTTGATAATGTGTCGGTAAAGTGAAATACTTCACATTTTAAACAGCAATCAGCAAAATTATGAATGAAAACTTATAGAACGACTAGGCAAAACGTACACATCTTAGAAAATCACCCCTAACATTGAAATTCAGAACATGGACTTTGACAACAAAACGATATGGAATAGAGCCCACATTTGTAGGTTCTTAACGACTTCAACTCAAAACCATAAACAACCACCACATGGCAAACAAAATATTTGTAAACAAACCAAAAATCATCAAAAACACAATTTCAAACCTTAAAAGAATTAAGAAACGGAACCGACTTTAGTCTCTAGATAAGCTTAAACCAAAAACTGATTAAAACCAAAAAAGAACGCGTTTTTAGATAAACAATTAATAGTACATTATTATTATTGAATTTATTTATAAGAAAATGTTTTATACCAAAGAAAATAAAAATATTTTTTAAAAAATAATTTCTTTCGTTCGCGCTCTTCATTTCCAAAATAAACGAAAAAAAATCTGTCCAACCTTTCAATAAAATATAATTTCTGTATAAAAAAAACTTAAGAAAAATTAGATTTAGAACAAAAATTTACCAAATGCGTGTGTATACTTTTTTCCAAACTGTTTCTAATCGTACAACATTCAAACATATTACAATTTAAAAAAAGAAGAAAACCAAACAACCGATCAAAAATACCAAAAAACAGGACACACTCACAATCTGAATGAAAGATATTATTATATATAAATAAATTTAAAACAAAAAATGTAAAATTAATTATAAATATAAAGACAAAATAGAAAACAACACGATACAAGGAATAATAAATTAAAAAACAAAAAATGAAACAAAAAAAAAACAACAAACGACAGGATGAAAGAGAATCCTTTAAAATATTTAAATTAACTTGTTTTAATTTCGATATTTCCTTCCCCCCTTCTACGGGCTTCGGTTGGATGTCTGAATATTCTTTGCAAAAACTCAAGTAAGGATTATTATTACACATCGTGTACTTATGTTAATTTAAATGTTAATTTTTCTCGCTTAGTTGTTCATGTTACTTTGTGTTTGGGGAGTGTTAGGATCTTAAAGTTTCTCCTTTCAAGCGCGGCAGCTACACATAAAGAGACTCGGCGAAGGGGAGTCTGATTAAATCAGAATCCAATGCCACGTAAAAAATTATTCCAAAAATTTCAAGGTTAACGGAGATATGCCCGGGGAATTGGTTTGCCTGCGCCGCTATAAAACATGGAAATTCCTTGGCAATGATATTCCTTTCTTTTTGAGAGAAATTCTGTTCGCCCCCGCTAATTAAAATAGCAAGCATGTTACGACGTCCTTTTTTGGCGCTGTATGTGTATTTGCGTGTTATCTTTGGAAGTGTTCATGGTTGTCGGAATGACCGCAAGTGAATGGAGCCTACTTGGGTCGTTTAACTTGAAAAATTGTTCAAGTTCTTTCGGAAATTGTTATTCTTGGGCGGTTTTTTTTTTTCTTCTTTCTTTTAGATGAAGAGCATATCTCAGATGTGAAAGGACATATATATGATAATTAGAATGACCACAGATATTATCCAGTTGGGAAATTAAGTGAAAGAAAAAGTCCAATTGAGTCATTTAGGAGTCGTCAGTGAAATTTGTTTGGCAAATCTTGGAGAGAATCTTGGTCGCGCAAAACATAAAACAATGGTGCTTGGGGAGGAAATGCCAAAAGGAATTGCAAATCTGATGTCATTACAAGAAAATTTGAAATTTGTCGTTAAGATAACACGGGGGGAGAAAGAGAATTTGTACAACGCCATCTTGTGAGAAGCTGTGTTTCTAAAGGTTTGTAACATCACTAAAAGTGGTTTAGGAATAGGGTTATTTCTATGAAGTGGTCCAATGAGCCCTGGGAATGCCCTGGTGTCACGTTTTATCTATAAACTTTTGTTACTTTTCCATTGAAAGCTGTAAATGTATAAAAAAGACTCACTGTCAACACAATGGGTACACTGAATCGTAATAGGAATTCATAATACGCGGGTTTGCCTGCCCTTTCAGACGGTGTCAGATGATGCTATTAGTGACTTCGCGGGGATGTTCTTGGCTAGAGAACTAGAGAGGACCAACGATGTCGAAATTCTGAGCCCGTAGCTTCAGTCAAAGATATCAAACTAAAAAAAGACAGCGAAGCATGAGAGGATGGCGGGAGAGATGGCACCAGTGTTCAAAGGGAGAATAGACCCCATCATCACAGAGAAGTCTATTTCTACCTCAGTGTGATTTCGATCAGACATGGCTTCTGTCGTCTAGAAACAGATTCGGATATGATGAAAATCACAGCCGTAAACAGTGTAGAGGGTGCAGTGAAAACGATTGCAGTAATTATCCTGAAGGAACTTCGGAGCTTCAACCAAGGCTAGTACTTGTATGTTTCATGGTGCCCCCTCCCATTCAACGAAAACATCATCGGATATTTCCTGTGGTAAATAACAGACATCACAGCCACGCTACCGGACCCCCTCCCTTACGCACCTATGTATACAATCTATTTTTGAATAATTTATTAACAACTCAAAGGTAAACAAATAATTTAATTTAAAAATAAAAATAAAAAAAAATAAAACTACAGAGCAATTTGAAAGATTAATGGTTGCCCATCCACAACCTTTTCGTTTGCCATCAAGTTCCCATGCGTACAAAACAGCGCCACGGTAATTTAACCATTAAAACCCCCAGCAAATAATGACACAAGCAACACACAACCATTCGACTCGCAGAAGGAGAATGGGAAGCTGTGCGCGCTGGGCGCTGCCTTCATTTCTGTTCACATAATTAAAATAATAATCTAATTTGATAATTTCCTCCATAACCTCAGGGCCGAAACGGGAGTAAAACACAAAACAAATATTCAAAGTGACGGCAGCATGAGGAGAAGGAAGCGAAGTGAAATTGCAAAAGTATCTCTCGCAATTAAGCAATTTTTCCATTCAAAAAACCAAAGTGAAAAGTACAAACATACTTCACTTGGCTACTGTGCACAGGCAAATGAGCACTGAACGGCCACCAAATCTGACACATGCCATCAAGATCAAGTGTACAAATATCTCTGCGTGCACCCAAATGTGTGTATCTACGTGTATCTACTGTGTAATTAATTAATTTTTGTTGCTCGATTTGTGTTCTTTTTTTTACCGGGGAGTCTATTCTGAGAGCGGATTTTGATTTATTACTTCGCCCCGTATGTGTGTGCTTGTGGTGGCTTTGACAGCTACTGGCTACCGGGGCTGCCTCAATCTAAACTGCCCATGTTGTTATCTGTTTGTATCTATCTGCCGAAATTGTGTTTGGCTATAATGTTTTGTGTGTCAATATTTATTGTAGTCGCGCTTCGAGAATGTGTGGCCAAGTTAGCTCCGTCTTCTAATCGATAAGGTGGAGCGGGCGGACAGACTAATTGTTTGCAAATCCCAAAGAAATGTCCACTTTGGTCAAATATTTATGAAACGCTGCGACAGGAATTAATGTCTACATCGAGTGGGTGATCATTGGGCGCAGAGGGTTGGTTTCATATGTGAGCGACTATAAATCAAATTTAATTGTACGGAAATTAACTTTATTGAAAGGTGGTGTGAGTTTCGATGTGTTTTGGCCGCGGTTCTGTCACTGCTTGTGGGTGGGTGTTTGTTGATTTCTGGTCGTATTTGCATAAGCACCGATTAATCAGGATTATTTAGTACCAATAACTTGTTTTATGGTCTCGCCAGAGTCGGATATAAAAGAGCAAAGATTAAGAAAAAGTTCTGGTTAATCTTATGGTTTTTCGATGGCACTCCTTCGGCCAGTATAGAGTTGGCGTGTGAGAAACGATTCATTTCAATCATAATTTGGGAAGAAATCAAAAAAAAATTGACATTTGTGGCGTTCAGACGAGGTAGCATAATTTTTGCTGTTCGTTGAACACATCGCTTATTTAGTGGCAATGACTTGGCCTTAGGCTGGCGTTGGCCTTTAAGAGCTAACAAATTAGGAAAGTCAATGAAACTTACACCCAAACAGTAGTAAAACCTGGGAGACCTTCAAACAAATAGAGGAAAAGAGAATTGCAGTCAGCACCGAACCATTAGGTATATCATTCCTGGTGCTCTGAGATACATCATCAATAAAAATATAAGGAAAATAACGGAAGCGAACACTTAACCCTGAGGAACAGCAGCTCTGGGATCATCAGTCGAAAAGAAGTATGATAGACCAGATCATTGAAAATATGTATACGAAAAATATCGGAAGAAAGGACTGAAACCTGAGGGACGCCATTTTACCATTTTACGTTTAAAGCTGGTCAATGTCTATACTACGAGCATAATCTCAGGTTAGCAACAATAAGAAAATAAACTGATCCTGATTTGAAAGTCAAATGAAAGTGTGACAGCAATGATCACATTGTTCCGAGATCAGTCTCCTAACTAAAAAGCACAAAAGTGAATGCTTAAGTCCTTGGTAGAATGGGATCATTCTTAGAATAAGAAAAGCCACTAGGGAAAGCGTCCAAAAAACAGAACCAAAGTGACTTATCTTAATGCAGACTGGGACTTCTACAAACAAGGCAGGAGCTACTTTAAATAATTCACCAAAAATATCAAAAGGCAGTCAGGAAAAACTTTCAGGTCAAATGAATGTGGCACCAATTCACTTAAGAGAATTCTGTTACGAAGTAATCTCATAGCCAAAATCTCATAGCATGATGGGCTGTCTGCTTTCCACCCCCAACGCATCACTTAATGTTATCGTCAACTTACTGCCAGTTAACATCCACATATAAATGCAGACTGGATTAAGCCTACACGTACTCTTCCACCTAAACAACATCGCATGCCATTCGATCACATCCTTTCCAAGTACTGCTCCAAACGAAACTAAAGAGTCTTCCAATAGGGACTTCCGAACTTTGACAGTTGATAGCGGCCATATTGTTGAAGCTACATCTGTCAAATTGGCTGTCATTTATTCAGTCTGTTTTGCCAAATCACCATAGATGGATATACCTAGTGTTCAACAACACGTGCAAATAATACAATTGCTTTATCAAAATGGGTGTTTTGTTCAGGCAACGTTCCGCGCGCTTCGCCCATTTTAAGGTCGCCATAATCGTCCTTCCGAGAGGACTATTCGCAGTGTGGTGGGTAATTTTGAGTCTACTGGTTCAGTAAACGATCAACCAACATCCGTACGTCGACGAATCGCAAGATCTGCCGAAAACATCGCCGCTGTCCGTGAGAGTGTGCAGGAGAATCCGAGGCAGTCGATTTCGCGTCGCTCACAAGAACTCGGCCTTTCACAGACCACAACTTGGCGAATTTTGCGTCGTGACTTGGGCCTGCACTCGTACAAAATTCAACTAACCCAGGAGCTGAAGATAAACGACCATAGACAACGACGTGTGTTCGCTGAATGGGCTTAGGAGCAGTTGGAAACTGACTCTAATTTTTATCGAAAAATCATCTTCGGCGCTGGGGCCCATTTCTGGATGAATTGTCGAATTTGGGACGATACCAATCCACATGAGATCCAAGAGCGTCAAATGCATCCCGAAAAAGTCACTGTTTGGTGCGGATTTTGGGCTTGCGGCTTCATCGGTCCATATTTCTTTGAAATTCTGCACGAGCGATTCGAGGGCATGGTCATCTCACGTATAGGTGATGTGAACTGGCCACCGAGATCGTGCGATTTGACCCCGTTAGACTTTTTCTTCCGGAGTTTTCGGAAGTCGCAGGTCTATGCGAATAAGCCACAATACACAGCGGCCCTCAAAACCAACATAACCCATGCCATCGGTCACATTCAGCCTGATTTATGCGCGAGTCATGGAAAATTGGAAATTTCAGATGCGCGCCACCCAGAGAAGCCGTGGCGGATATTTGAACGATGTTATATTCCATACATAATGGCATCGATAGGCCTTTCAAACGAATATAAAATTTCGATGATATCTCACACACACTTTGTTTTAAAGAAAGGAAGCGCTTAATGAAAGACCCTTTACTTAACCATCTTCTGGCAGAGATATTTGTCATCAATCAGTACATGCACTTAAACTTGCTTTCTCACACCCGTCGCAAAATCATCTTTATTTTCTCTGATAGTCAAGCTGTCCTAAAAGTTCTGAACTCAGCCACGATAAAATCGAAACCAGTTCTAGATAATTAAAATGGCTCGAAACAGCGGACTTAATGGTCAAGATAGGTGCAACAACCCTCTCACTGGTCCCAATCCAACCTGTGAATAAAAATTATTGGACAGAAATATACAAAATACTCTTCCCTACTCTATCCCAACGTGTCTTCTGAATCTGAGCAGCAGCCACCTTAAAATCCCAAGCGGTACCCTAAGTAGTAATTATTTAGCATTTAATAGTCGAATATTAAAATGGCACCTCGACTGACTTAACCGGACTCCACCTGAACCCTGAGCACTATGGTTAGAGAGCGATAAAAGCTCTCTCAACACTCTCACAAAAGAGAAAACGTCATTTATAAGAGAAAACGGACCCTAGGCAATTTTTCTCGAAATCCACCTAAACGAACGAATTCACTAGATGAAATCAACGGTGGAGTCAAAAACTTCTGGAACAGTTCATTCTTTGGGCTACTTCGACATATTCTAAGGATTTGTCAGAGTCTTGGAAAATAGATGGTAGTGGAAGGGCCCCTTAAAGGCACTCCTCCAGTAAAATCAATGTCCGAACGTTGCAAGAAGCGAACATTGACATATATATGTCTAACCACTGGCAATACTGCGGCTGGCTACAATCATAAGGTATCGAAAGAGTCTTTCCCCATCGAATAAATCTTAATCTTTCAAGAAATCCTAAGTCTCCACACGTCCAAAAAAGAACCTTCCGGCAAGCGCCGCAAGAGGTAGGTGGATTTCTTATGTCATCTATTCTGATGGTGGGAACAAAATGGCGGACAAAAATTTCCACTCTAATAACAAATTTGTACTAATTACCTCGAAATTTGTAAGGATTTTCAATTTCAAAGAAATCCAATCAATTTTGAAGAATTTCAAGATGGCGGATCCTAGATGGCGCCCAAATTTGTAGCAGGCGGATTCTGTTCACTGTTATCTACTATATTACTAAAAAATCAAAACCGGAGGTTGGGATTTATTTGAGTTGTGAATTGTACCGTTTGAGACATAAAAAGAGGCGTAACCCGCCCCCCTCTGGACCGATTATGCCCATCTACGAACTTAGCCGAGGTATTCGGCATACGAACGTGTATACCAAATTTTATTAAAATCGGTTCATAATTGCGCCCTCAATCGTGTCCACAAGAATCCGTTATATTGCATATATATATATAAAATTTTTAACGGAGTATGAGGTTAGTGTTTACTATCATAGCGAAGACGAATGGTATTCAACATTTTTTAAAGTCGCGTCATGAGGACCTCTGCAATAGGTGGTATTTCTATGAAATCCACCTAAAACCATCAGAGGTGTGACTTCCAATATACTAGAATTCTCTCGGCTTTCATAACGAATTCTCTGGTTTGACAACAAATACCGGCAAGCACGTCCAACGAAACAGAAGGGATATAGGGCGGCGCTGCACATAGACCAGTGCTACTCGCGAATTCTACGAGCAGTAGAGAATGGACGGAAATCGTCTTCTCAGAACGAAAAAGACAGAGCATGAGAAGCACGCGATAGAAGAAATAGAAACATGCTACTACGGGAATGAAGTTTAGAGGTTTTACCAAAGGGTAAACGAACATGTCAAGGCCCCGAAACGTAGCAGTAGAGTAGAAGTCGGAGTTGATAATTTAGAAAGCCCTTCTACAGACTGTTAGGCAGAATGAACAATTCAACCTACACGATATTAGCCAAAGAGTGTTGTGACGAAGAAATTCCTAAGAACACAACTCATTTTCTCTATTACTGTCCTAGTCTCTATCACACCAAGTGACAAATAATACTTTTTCCCTGACTGAAAACTGGAAAACTGTCCGATAGTTCACTATCGGACATGGCGAAATTCGTAAGGGCAACCGGTTGGTTTGAACCGTAATCTTACGAGGTGATGAAAACTTCCAAGGGTATACAGAGACCAAAGTGAGATGAACACGATCTACTCCGTTTTCATCAACCCGGCAGCGGCAGATGACTTAGTAGGGAACATGACCAACTAATTTGCAAAGCATTTCCGATAAGTGAAACCTCAATAACCATGACTGATCCTCGAGATCTGGTTGAAACCTCTCTCCCACCACAAGTAGCTCTGATAAGAGCTCCAACTTCACTGAGTCACTTCGCTGTAAAAGGATTCGTAATGCACAACACCCATCAGCCATAGCCAGGATGCGCGCTCTGGCATTGTTTAGATAAATAATTTTCCATTTGCGTGATGCATTGACAAATATTTTGACACACAATACGACTGAAGTTCCAGTTTGCGCAATTCTCTCTCACATGTGAATGATTTCAAATTGCATCATCTCGTCGTTGTTGTCGTTCCATTCGCATCACATTCCAAAGGACATTTCCCTTTATCACCATCAGGACCATCTGCAGGACTACATAGTACATACACGCCACCTCAATGCAATTTCATAGTTCCTTAGTGCCACTCTGAACGAGCGAATGTGGATCGTAGATAAAAACATCAACGATGAATGCGGATGCATTTGCAATTTCTTTCGTCCTTTTCATGCGCGTCGGCCTGAGTGTGTGAGTACGAGTGCATGTCCCTCCATACAGTTGGCACTCTAAGGCACCGTAACGGTGTGTGGAATCCCATCATCTCCACCATCTCCATCGCCACCTCTCTCATCGCTTAAGTACACATAAAACCCGAGTTTTCCCTGTTCCCGTGATTGTGTGTGTGTAGCACTTAGTGACGAGGAGCACATTGAACTTGGTACTGCCGCGCCATTATCCTTTTTGTAGTACGCGCGGCAGACTTCCTCGCAAGCATCCAAGAAAGGATTCACTCAGGTAGAGCATTTAAATTTACTTCTTATAAATAATTGAAAACTATGATTTTGTTCCACCAAAGTCCGCCGAAGGATCTGCAGAGAATAGGGGAACAAAAAAAAAGTTCCTTTCAGCGAAGCTATTTCTTTCTTTGCCTCTCAGCCTTTGTTCGCTATTGTCAGTGCATTATTCTTGCAATACCGCGAGACAATTCAATAGAATTTTCGCTTTTGATTGCATAAATGAGTGTGTGCGAGTGTAGCGCTCGAGTGCATTGCGAACGCGGTAATGGCAAAGCGAATCAATGGAACGAGGATAATAATAACGGGCATCCATCTGTGCTGTAATTTGGTTGTATTAAGGACGACGAAAGAAAGCATCCTTGCATCCATTACGGGGAGAGGAGAAGTAAAAGAGAAACCAAAATCAATACAGCAGCGGAGTCACTGTATAATGTGTGTATTGACAGATTTACGAGTTGCCTGCAGTCCTGTTTAAGGACAATTTATTATCCTTGAAATTAAAATCAACCGACGTGGAGGGAAAGGGGATGTTAAATGACATCATGTTTGAAATTATTTCATAAGAAAAGCAAAGATTTCATTACTCTTAGTCGCAGCATTGTGATGTGGTATGAGGTTCCTGAATGTGCTTTGATGAGAGAGGATAACGATGTGCAACACAGTTTAGGCCAGACCTCGAATGGGGGGAGACGATTTTTGCACAAAAGTTCACATAAAAACGTGCACACACACACAAAGTTGAAGATAACTTTGAGCGAGTGTAGGGAACAAAAGATTTTCATTTCCTGTTTTACGGTACAACAAAGACGATGCACGGATTGAAGGGCGTATACAGTCGGGATAAAGAGAAATGACACACATAGGGAGTGGTTGATTTGTCTGTTTAGTACTTTCGTTGAAATTTGTTTGTCTTTGTCGCTGACGTTGATCTGCGTTGAATTTGGACACAAACGTCAAGGGAGCCAAAAAAAATAACGTGAATTTTAGCAATGACAGACATTACAGTCTGGAAACCAACCTAGGACGCAATTGGAAAATAATGTTATACGAGTTCCAAACACATTCATAACCCTTTGAACTCTAGTGGATTATAAAAAAGAAAAAGAATCTATGCTTACTAGTAGCTAATCTGTGGCGGGCGGTACTTCTAAGAAATATACTCTGCCGACACCGACAGGTCACTTAATCGTGACGGTTATGGATCAGTGTCGCCTAACTTCCATTGATAAACAAGAACGCCATTAGTTCATCATTCCATATACCGTCTTATGAAATAGTTTTACTGCGGGTGGTATTTCGTCTTTTTTGTAGGCGCGACTCATGATCATTTAAAAAAGAGAAGCCTGTCACGAGTGTTGATCCTCAAATTAGTTCTCAAGTGTGTGTGCACGTGGGCCATCTGCTAACTTTTTCGCCCGGCCATGTCGTAACCACAACACATCGGCCGCTCCATAACTTAAGTGACTTTCAGATCCAGCTCTACACGGCCTGGAATACAAAATCCAAAATAACATACACCTACGATTTTGAACTACCAATAGGTGTCTTCTCCGTAGATTGAACATTGACATATTGTAAGACATCTTTGCTTTGCTTACCTTAACAGTTTACCTATGGTTTTGTCAGAAGCAATTTGTATTCCCCCATGATCGGCTCGAAATCACTCCAAGACAAGCCCCTACTCACTGGTGGCCTAAAATAAAAAAATACGGAAATAGCGGAAAATTTCTGCTTCAGAGAATGAATAAAATGGGCAATATACACCTTTTAGCCATGCAAGCCACCAGGTGTGGACGGTATAACACCAGCTCTTCTACAGATCCGACAAGAAAACCTATTAACACACCTGGTTGTACACATTCTAAAAATAGGGAAAAAGGACCCAACACAACCAAAATCAGACCAATCAGTCTAACATCATTCTTCTTAAAAATGGGGGAAAGGCTGGAGATAACTGTCAAAAAGAGGAAGTACTGAATCTGGAACCACAGAGACCCCTATCAGCTGACGGGGAATATTCAAAATGCTCTCAATGAAAATGAATACTCTGCGCTTATAGGGATATATGTATATATGTAGAAGGAGCCTTATATAATACTATGCACACATCAAGCAAACCCTAGAAAGAAAAGGAGTCAAAGACACAATTTCTTAAGTGGACGTGTTAAGATCAGCTGAGACACAAACTTCACTTAAAACTATCAAGGCCAACACAACAAGAAGCTGTCCAAAAAGAGGAGTATTATCTCCCCTAATGTGGAGCCTAGTTGTGAATGAACTCCTCACAAAACGAATTCACCTCGACAACAACTGTTAAACTTACGCGAACGACATTGTCCTGATGGCTAGAGGAAAGTTCGAAGAGACCCTTTGTGACATCATGTAAAAGGGGCTCAAAGTAACTCTGGCTGGGCTTTGCATAAATTCATCCAAAACCACGAAATTTTCAATGAGACCAATGGTCACATGTGGGTCAATTGAATCACAACAAGGCCCACAATTGATAAACTCCAAAGATTGACATGCCTCTGCATGACGGGAGCCATGCGAACATGTCCAAATGCAGCAATGGAGGTGCTTTTGGATCTTACTTCCCTAAATCTTGTAGTGGAGGAATAATCCTAACGATAGCAAAAGAGAACATTGGAAGGAAGAAATGCATTGGATTAAAACAATTCGATGAGCTCCTTACTAAACTTCCCCTTCTGGCTATCCTTAGGGTTGATAGTTTATATAAGGAAGTCCAACTTTACTACGAATTTCTTATTGTTACTCAGCAACACGAAGGACTGGAGCAATGAATCCACAATTTATAGACTGAGCAACCACACGAATAAGTGGTACAGGGACTGATCGAGAAGAGGAAGGACCTGCTGTTGCAGGAATATTCGGCCAAGAACAATATGCTTTAAATCCATGACCAAGTACAACAGCATCTTCAAATCTGAAATACATGTTATTAACAGATGCGTTCAAATCAATCTTGATAGGAAATACAGGAAATCCGACATAGCAATAATGTCAGACAGTAAAGCAGCTATTAATGCACTTGAAGTCCACGTCATTAAGTCCAGACTCATTTGAGTATTGGCAGAGATAACAGAGTTACCGTCTAGTGGATTTCCGATCATCCCAGATTTGAGTGCAACGAAGCATCAGATAGCCTAGCAGTTGGATCTTTCCTTACCACTGAACAATTCTGCGGAATAGGGGATCATACCCCTTAGGGAAGAGCTCAGGAAAGCGGAGAAAGAGAACTGGATTAACAATTTTTCCCATCGCCCTGGTTAATTTTAATATATCTAGTGTGTCCGGGTTTATGGACGCAATGTCCGGGTTTTTACGTTCTTGACTTTTACTTTCATAAAATTTCTGATGGTAACTCTAACTGGAGGAGACTGGGGTTACAGAAAAAGATTTATGCAGATTTTACAATAAGGCCAACTAGACTCCGCAACAGATCCTGGAATTTTGTTGGGCCCTTACCCACAAAATAATGAAATATTTAGGTAATTTCGAAGTATCGGAAAAGCATATATTAAGACCTGCTTCTCACCCTCAGATTCCTCAGACAAACTGGGCTAGAGAAATTGCTTAAGGGAGGAATATTATGGCGAAGGCTAAGTAAAAATGTATGACTCTCAAGTAAAATTCTGAAAGGATTTATAATGCGAGGGGAACTCTGACGAGGAAACAGACCTCTCCAAGGTGGTAGCAGGGGGCGCAATAGACCACGAGGACGCAGTACATAATACCCTCACACAATAATAAGCATAACCTAACCTTTCTTTGCAGTACATGAATTGCCTTCCAAAAGAGCACTTCTGTGGGCTTTGTCCCCATTTTCAAACCGATTGTGGTTTTTCTCAATCGACATTTTACTTGGGCGATTTGGATTTTTTCCACCTCCATTGCCAATAAGGCTTATCACTGCTGCCTGTGTTCTGGCATAGATCTTCTCTATAGACCTTATTGCTGCTGCTAATATCGACTTAAGGTACAGTAGTTGATTCGAATAAATCTGGAGGGATTTCTCTAGAACCTTCACTTCTTTCAGAACCTCGTGTGCGACGGCCTTAACCCCGGTTTTTCCCAGGATCTTTTCTACTTCCTGATGGAAGTCTGAAGTCTGCCCGACTGCTGGTGCCTTTAGTTGGAACAGAAATGGTTGACATTGTCTGAAAGTTGTCCTACAATCGAATCTGCCTTCAACTTAGCAAGTCCGCAACGAAATGTGCCTTCCCTTGTCTCATGCAACGCATTTGCTTCTAAAATGTCTACGGCTATACCAACGCTACGAAAAATCTAACTTCTACCTGTCTTCTATCAAAAAAAAAATCTCTGGATCCAATTATTTTTCCTGGAACCCTAGGGTGGACTTTCCCTGACTGACTAAGTGACCATTGAAAGTTCGTTGCCTGAAGACTCCATGCTATGGGCTATCTGGCAACTCGTTTGTTCTCGGAGATAAGAAAGTACCCGCAACCTTTGACATTCTCCACTATGTGCTTGCACCGTTTGAGTGGTGTTGTCGATAGAGATGTACTTTGATACTAAAAACCCTCGCAGGATCACGATGTCGTCGTTGGATGCACGTCAAGTTAAAACTGTTCCTTCAGCTTTCCGCTGACTCCAAACTTCAGTTCCGTTTCTTGTGCCCCACACTGTTCCAGAGACCTCTTAATCGCTCTAGAAACGTCCCCGTGAAATTGGCAACGGAATGGCGACGTTTAAATGGTCAGAGAGCAGAGCATAAAAATTGACCGGAGTCGTGAATTTGTGATATCGAAAAAGTGCGACCATTAAAATTGGACACGGTTTCTCACGAAATCCACTGAAGGGGTGTTTCTGATCGAATGGACCTTCTCAGGGGTTGATATCGTAAGGGCAGTTCACACTCTGCAAAACCTTTAGTAGGTAGCAAATAGTTTTACTGAGATTTCTTCGATTGCAAACCAGTTCTGGTGTCCCTGCTCCCGCTGCTTGTCAAATGATGGAAACGTGTCCGCTCTACGCAGCCATCGTAGGGTGTTGTGCATTCGTGCATTATACGACGCAGATTGTTTGTTTTTTCCTTTGAATTGCAGTGTTCATTGAGTAAATTGTACACCTTACACAAGGAGAAAACCATTATTTTATACTATCCTCGGAGTGGGTTAGCTCGCTCCGAACCAAGGGAGGGTGAATGATTTTGGCAGTGTGTCTGGTGCAACAGAAGCAGGGCACCAGCAGCATTGTGTTCGGTCGCCGATGCGGAAGGGTGGACGAGAGTGTGCTGTGTTTGATTATCGACTCGTGATTGTTGCAATACTCAAAATAATTACAAAATGAGAAGCAGCCGCACACTTTGAGAAGGAAGTTCCGCCGTTTCAAGGGCCGAAAGTAAGGAAATTACGTTTTTTTTGCGTGGTTGGTCTGTTCTTGTTTATGCATTGCACGTACATATGGCGAATGGATATGATGGTGGTGCATGCGAGTGTTGGTCTAATGAAGTGAACGGAAGTCCACTAGAATGGGCGTGAGTGGGTGGAGTGGACTAATATTTAAATTTTCCTTTACTTTGCCGTAATCAAGGGTTTAGAAGACTGTTACTCATAAGTTTGAGGAAAATGCCCTTCAAGGAGAGTTTGTTGTTGTGAAGTTGTGAGAAAAGAGTCGATTAGGGAACGTGTTTTGTTTCAAAGTAAATAATGAGCAGAAGCAAAGCCAGGACAGACTTTGTTTAGATAGTTAGAGTAGCCCTTCTGGCAATTTCTCTTCGTTGATACAAGAGACATGCTTTGTGATGTTTCATTAAAGTCAACTTCTCGACTGCGAGCAATGTGCAAAGAGAACAACACATACACCTCTAGTGTATCCTTAACCTACTCACAGTGGAAGTCTTTGTATGAGCCTCGAATAGCCAAGATACGGCTGCGGATATCCCGAACACCGCCAAGACAAGGAAAGTTTGACGTTGGACAGCTGCAATCGCAAGAGATCACCAGATCCTTTTCCGATCGAGTCTCTCTCAATTTCTTAAGAAGTCCTATGCCAGTGGCAACGATGCCAAAAAGCCATAAGAGATGCCGCCTCTAATGTGCTGTGTTTTACTCGGCCACCGCAACGAAACTCCTGGTTTGGTGACGAGTGCCGACAAGCACATACAGCGAAACAAGAGGCATATAAAGCGGCGCTGATAAGAAAGACCAGAGCAGAAGAGAAGAGACGAACACGGGCTTCTCAGGAAGAAGAAGAAAGAGCATGGGAAGCGCCTAATCGAGGAAATAGAGAGATGTTACTGCAGGAATGAGGTTCGGAAGTTTTACCAAAGGATAAAAACAACCTGTCAGGGCTACAGAGCCCGACCCGAAGCCTACAAGGATGAACAAGGGAACCTCGTAGTAGAATCGCAGTCGATGCTGAGGATATGGAAGAACTACTTTTGCAGACTGTTTAACGGCGACGACGATTCAGATTCCGCTGTCAGGCAGAATGAACCATTGGACGACGAAGACCAACAATTCCGTCCACCCGACCTGGACGAAGTGAAGATAGCTATATCTAAGCTTAAGTCCAACACAGATGCTGGAGTTGCCGAGCTGTTCAAATCGGCAGGCGATGACTTGGTAAGGACCATAGACCAACTCATCTGTAAAATATGGCCGGCGGAAAGTATGCCCGATGAATGGAACCTCAGCATTGTTTGCCCGGTCATCAAGAAAGGAGACGCTTTGAACTGCGCAAACTACAGAGGTATCAGTCTTCTTAACATCGCTTACAACATCTTATTTGTCGTGTTGTGTGAGCGCCTGAAGCCGTTCGTCAACAACCTGATTGGTCCAGATCAGTGTGGCTTCAGGCCAGGAAAGTCCACCACCGACCAATTATTTACACTACGGCAGATCTTGGAGAAAACCCAGGAGCTTCAAATCGATACCCACCACCTTTTCATCGATTTTAAGGCCGCGTATGACAGCATCTATAGACATGAGCTATACAGAGCCATGTCTAGCTTTGGCATCCCTGCCAAACTCGTCCCTCTATGCAGAATGACGATGGAGAATGCACGCTGCTCCATCAAGGTCGGTCAAGACCTCACCGAGGCCTTTGATGTCAAAAAAAGATTTAGACAAGGTGACGCGCTGTCATGCGACTTCTTCAACATCGTTCTTGAAAGAGTTGTGCAAAACTCACGCGCCAACATCAGAGGCACAATCTTTCAAAAGTCCAATTACTCGCAAACGCCGACGATATTGACATAATCTGCAGAACGCAGCGTGATGTAACTGGTGCATTCGTGAGTATTGAGACGGAAGCGGCGAAGATGGGTTTAGTGGTCAGTGAGGGCAAGACGAAGTATATGCTGTCAACAAGAAAAGACTCCCAACACCTACGTCTCGGACATTGACAATAGAAAGCTATAACTTTGAGATAGTTAAAGGCTATAGTGGTCGCTGTGGCTCATTGGTTAGTGCGTTGGACTGCTGACAGAGCGGCGTGGGTTCAAGCCCCAGCCAGAACACCGAACATTTTTCGCGGCACCAACTCTCGTCGGGGAATGACAAGCCTCCGGGAGTATAATCTGCCATGAAAGAGCTTCTCAATTCGCCGTTCGGAGTCGGCAATAAATTGTAGGTCCCTTCCATTCGTGCGAAATACGCACAACATGAATGGTTGCAAGAAGCTAGTCCTTGGCTCATCCCAAGCTGTCGCGCCAGCTATTTATTTTATTTTTTTTATGGTATACAGTGAGTAGATTAACCACAACGAGTTTTGTAGAATCCGCAGATACACGTACGGAGATTTGTTCTATGATTGTCGTTCTGTTAGACGCTTCTTGACAAGTCGTGTCCCCTAATTCATGTCTCTCTCTCTCTCTCTCGCTAAAAATATCTACAGCCAGCTTGCAAAGGAATATTATGTCAACGATGGAAGTGCCAATGGATTTGGCACACCTTTCGAAACGAAGAACTGCATATGGCAGACAATCAGGGTTGACCTTAAATAGAAAGGAAGTCACAGCCTAAAAGAACAAATCACTTGACAGCACGTCAATTGTAGAAATACATAATCTGACTTAAAGAGCTTGAAACAAGAAAAAAAAAATACTACAAGGCAATATCTCCATCCCAAGTGCCGGCATGCCTTCTCTAACAAAATGCATGTGCCGTTTGAACCTAAATTAGATCCAAGTTTCCTGCTCATGTTTTAAGTGTTAAAACAGTGGAAACCTTGGAAACCTTGGAATTGTCACCTTCCCCCACGTCGTGTCAGCTTTTGTATTTGAAAACAATTTTGAAAGACTTCGAAAAGTAACTCAAGATTTTATTTCATTTGAAGGAGCGCATAACAAAAGGAAACGACATCACAATAAAAGTCTTAATGCGACTTGAACTCGCGAATAAAATCACTGCCATGGCATCACAACTTTCAATTCACTCTCATCGCACGTTGCAACTCATCCGAAGTCTTTTCAAAACTCGGATGTAAACGCTCTCTCTAACAACAACGAAGACAGAGACAATGTCATAGGACTTTGATGCGATGTTGAAGCAATTAATTATGACGAATGAAAACTTTGCAGACGGCGCCGATGGAGACAACGAAGACGGCGACTATGATGAGGATAACGATGACGACTAAAAATGCCAAGGACTCGCGCGAGAACAAAGCTGTAATTACACTATTATTATGCTATGGGGATTCACCACCTAAATAATGTTAATAACAGCGCACACTGAAGCGGTAAGCAAGTATCAGTCACAGCAGTAGTACTTAGTTGCAGTAGGAGATCTACTCGGAGTATGAGTGTTGAGTGGTGTGGTAACAGGTGACGGATGCATTATGGATTTTATGTTTGTTTAGTGCGAGTTAATTGCTTTTCGGGGAAACGCCGTAGAAAGTGATTTTGAGCGCAAAACTTTGACGAGTGTGTTGTTAAGTTGTGTTGTGTTAGCGGGGTAAACAACTGACAAACAGGTGCACGGTATTGTGTCACAGGGGGAGGCTTGCGGCGAAAGCGTGGTCAGAGTTTATTAAAACAAATGGGAAAAAGAGGTGTATGAAGTGGACTTTCATACACTTTCTGATTTTGACAGCGGAAAAATTGCCTGAATAGAATAAGGAATGGCGGCTGATAGATTCTAGGTAAACATCTAACACTTCAAAGGCTTTGAGTGATGAAAGGCGACGACAACGTCAGAGCAGTTAACTGCTACGTTAAGTGAGCTTCTTAGGCAAACTGAGTACAGATGGGCGGCGGAAAAGCACGTAGTGCTCGCTGAAAAAAACCTAACATTGGGCTCATATGGCCTACTTATCGTGTCACCTAAACTTAATTCTCAAGAAGTAGAGAACTACACAAAGAGTCGATTAGAGAACAACAACCAGAGATCTCTTCTCAGGAATACAATGTAAGTCATGCGTCGGCATCACTTGTCAACCACAGAAAGGAAACCATCTAGTGATGATCAAGACACGAGTCTCAGTCCAGATGGCTGGAGATGTTTATTGGTTGAGGTCACGGTTCTTGCCGAAACTAATGCGTCATCATAAGTAAGGATAGGTGCAATTGGGTCAGCTTCATACTAGCTATAGTGGCAAACAGAGTTGTTTTCGTAAGCCGACAGTAGTACTGGATATGTGATGCTAGGGCTCCACAATAAACTCTTGTCTCGATCTTCAGTGAAGATCACTTGCTTGGCTTCGACCTCGTTTTAGGTTTTTCACTCTAGACGTTGAGAAGAAAACAAACGGCTTTCAAGGACACCGTAATATCATCAAGTAGATCAGGGAATGGACAGGAAACCTGGTTCTATTCGCTTAACAAGACATGCGATGCCTGAGATTCGTTCTTAGCCATTTTTGTAAACTCTTTAGAGAAGAACAAACGCTCAGCTTCGACCTTGGTTCATCAGAGGTAATCAGGACTAAAAGATCAAATCGAAGGTCAGAAGACGAGTTGCCTACCAAACTACCAAACCCCCCTAAGTCCATTATCAAGGAACGCCTGGAAAACGCTGCTGTTGAGCATAACGGCCGAGCGGCAAGCCCCAGCCAGCTACACTGGGGCACCACCTCTCGTCGGGAAACGACAAGCCTCCGGGAGTATAATCTAACGAAAGACCTTCTTAATTCACCGTTCGGAGTCGGCAACAAATTGTAGGCCCCTTCGATTCGTGCAAAAAATGTAACACGCACAACATGAATGGTTGCGAGAAGCTAGGCCTTGGTTCATTCCGAGCTTTCGCGCCAGCTATATATTTATTAATTTATAACGACTAACCCGGATCTGCACCTCCTATCGGAGTGATAGTTGGCATCTATTGCACGTTAAAACCATCGTTTGTGTTGATCGTAGAAAACCTCACAAAAATGTCCCCAGTCCGTCTGGATGCCAGTGGAATCAAATATTACCTTACCAAAAAATTCTTTCCTATCGTCTCTCCTCGACACCTAAGTCCGGTTTACATCGTCCAACTGTAGTGCGTTCAGGGTCCTACGTCCTATGCGTGAATCAATATTAAAAAAAAAAAAGGAAAAGGTTTTGCCAGTACCGCAACCCCAATTGGTTGAGAAGGTGTTGCGTTAAAACAACGCAGCAAAAATCACGGTCCGCTCCATCCCTCTCCATCACCATTCTTGCCCCTTTCTCTTCTTGGGGTGTTCTAGGATTCTTCAAATCCAATGCTCTTGCGTTGGTATACGTTCGGAGTGGATAACGAAGCAGGTACTACGGTCCCAGCGCCAGACGGACGGTCTGGAAGCTCTTTTCGGACGGACGGTCTGCCCCTACGAAACCTTAAAGACCCCTGTAACCGGACGGACAGTCTGCAACCACTCCCCATACACATACTTAACGTTTTATTTGGAACGGATCACTCTACCCCCTTTCTAAATACATTCATCTGCGCGAAAGCTTATCCGCGAGAATAATATACTATTGTTCTGATTACTTCTTATCTGTGCTTAGGGATTTAATGAGGTTCTTGTAGAGGAAATGTAGATTTCTGGCTGGGAGGGGGCCCGAACCCAAGTAGTCCTCGTGTAAACAAAGCGAACCACAACCCTACTACCGTGAATGATGCTGAATGGGAGCCGCTGATGGAGAAGCTGTCAGATATGATTCTCTTTTTTCTGGCAGCTGATTCAATAAAAGTCAGCGGCGGGGTGGATTCAGCTTAAGCTACAATAGCCGAGTTCGTCCCATGTGTGAATGTGTGTGTGCGAGCGTGAGTGATCTAACGACAGAGGACAGATACTCTATAGCCGACCGTACAGACAGCGAGGAGTTTGAAAAAGAAAGCAAAGACAAAAAAAATTTGAAAAACAACCGAACATACGAGAAAAGATAGAATGAGGAAGGCACCAAAACGAGGAGAACAAGACACAAACCAAATACGTATACTAAAACCGGAACACGAAGAACAACGAGATATTAAACAAAAATTTAAATCAACAAGAAGAAAACCCAAGCGATATAGAAACAGGACCTGAAAAACAGACGGACTGTGGCGGACAGCGTCCCACCCCATACTCGGAAATAGCCAGGATAGCCCCCATATAGGGCAGATAAGTAGAGTGTTGTGCGTCTAGTGACTATGGTAGTTCGTTTTAGTGGTTCACCCTTTTTTGAGAATCCGCCTTTCGTGTGTTATGTTTGCTCAATATTCTTTAGATAAGCCTTGGCCTCAAACATTTTTTTCGTTTCTTCAAGTTTTCTTCTTCTTCTCTTCTGATCTTTCCCCAATCTCTCCCGATTTCCGAACCTGACCCAGCTGAGCAGCCGGTAGTGCAGCAAGTGTCATTGCTGCAGGTGTTGGAAATTCGGCCGCGCGCATCTCATTCATTTGTTTACCCATTCCTTTAGCGTACCGGAATTTCGGATTCCGGTTAAATCCTTCGACTAAAAGTGATCTCCTGAGGGTGACATTACCACTTAATGGGTGGTGTGAATAAAAACTGAGTCAGAGTGTTCACTCAACTTTTTGGAAAAACACTCAATTTAGATTAAATAAAAATAAGTTTCGTCAAGTTTCAGAAAAACTTCCTTGAGGAGGGTTTGCCCAGAGTGTTCCCTCAGTTTTTATTCACACCACCCAATGAGAGGTCCACTCCCTCCGAAAAAAGTGTAGAATCTAAATGTTGAGACAGAGAATCTTAAAATTGTCTTTTCACTGAATTAAGGCTCTGGATATGTTTTATTAGAGTAAATCACTCGCTTCACCCGATAAAGGCTCATCAAAGGAAACAAATGTTTTCAAAACTCATAACTCGATAGATCAAATGCACGCTAAAGACTGCTAAAGACTTTTCTTTACTAAAACTTAGCTCCGCTCAACAAGTTTTGTTTTAATTGTGACTTGTTAAACTTTAAGCAAAGCTTTAGCATGGTATTGGGTGAAGGGATCATAATCACACAATCATTACGTTCATAAATTCCTGTAGAAACCTACTCATGACCCGAAAGGCCAATGAGTTTGTTCGAGGCTATTTCAAACGCAATGGAGAGTTTTTACGACCCTTTTTTTTCCCAAGGTTTCGCCGGAATAAGAAAATAGCCAGGCCTTCTCTACCACTCTCCGCCAACCCGTTTCTCACCTTCATTAATAGCCATTGGGAGCATCCTCTTAGGAAAAAAAAATACAGAAAACAATTTTCATCACTCGATGATGACAGCAATGAGCCAATTAAAAGGGTTTTGCACGGAAATACCCTCCGATCTCTCGGCCGTTCCCCTCGTCATAATCAAACCATACACCAACGCTCGTTACGTGTTAATGACATTCATAGCTAAGCCGTGAAATGATGTAGTGTAAAGTATAAACATTATAAACGCGTTATGCAAAGTGAACCACCATCACCACCATCGTGGCCTACTTGGTCCCTGCAGAGAGCCACTTGATAATTTGTGAAAATTATTTCGAAACGGCGCGCGGCTCTGCGTTGAGATAAAAAAAAACAATCCAAGGACACTCTGGTTCAGGATATACACAGTCGACATTATTATTTTTTTTTTTTTTGGGGAACCCATTTCGCTGCCGGCTTTATTATGTTTGACATCAGCAAAACGACGAGAAAGGTCACTTGATCTGCAAATAAACGGATTGACGGCACAAAGTGAGAATGAAGAGCTAAAAAGGGATAAAACAGTGCAAACAGAAATTTAATTGAAAGACCCAAGTTGTGAGAGCTTGGAAAAAAGGAAGGACACATGAAAATTCAAAGGACATCATACATCTGCTGACCACACTAGATAGGGAAACAAGTTTACAAGTCTCTTCTTCTCTCTCTCTCTCCCTCTCCGACCTGACCTTGTCGATAACCCATGTCACACATTATTCTGTTTCGGAAAGAAAGTTGTGCAGAAAATAAAAATAAAAAATTCTGAAGAAGTGTCACAAACAACAAGAAATAAACTGGGTACTGGGCACACATGTGTCTCCTTGATGATGGTGGGTCACAATCACAACACAATGTGGTCGAGAAGACAAAGTCCAGATGGAAAGACAGAGATTACCACATTAGGTTCTGAGAGATTTACTCGATTTTGGTAGTGTGTGCTTCTGCTTCGGTTAGGTACTTAGGGTGTACTCACATGGATTACGTCATTAGATGTGTGTGCAAAGGGGGCGAACTAAGATCAAGGGGGTCATAAGAAAAATCCAGGGAAGGGATGTTTTTTCTCTGACTGGAGAAATTTGTGACTGGATGACAAGGAAAGTGTGACTTCAAATTCCATAAAGTTCATTCAACTAGGAGTGTTTGGAAACTGGGTAGAAACTTGGGATGTCAATCTGCTGAATGTCCTAAATTGGAACTATCACCACACTACGGCTTAGGAAAAAAAAATTAATATGAACAGAAACCCAAAGAATAGCTTGGATTACATGTCAAAGACAACGATTCGTATCCTACAGCTGCTATAGTGCTGAATGACCGGTAGGCTATCGAGGAACAGTCGCAGTCCATTATCTGGTTTCCGAAAGAAAAATGTCTCTATCAATGCTATCGATGAAGTCGTCTTAACACAAAGCCACCGAAAAAGCTCAAACACTGGGGTAAGTAGTAGCGCGGCATTATGAGTCATAACTTAACAAACACCTTCAAGATACTGGAAAACTGTCTTCGAAAAAGGATTCTGATACACGACGCCCAAGATGGAACAAGATAGCACAGTGTCACAATCGGCGTTCCCCAAGGCTATGTACTAGACCCTGTACTGTAAATTCATAGACAAAAGGGTGGTTCGGGATTGGGTTACATCTATGGCTAAATAGCAAGTATCTTGGCTTCGTCATAGAAGCAAAGCTCACCTTCTTACATCATCAAGTATACACATGAACTCCGCCTGGTTACGCAAGTAATTTGCCGGTCCCAAGCCCCGATGATGAACAGTTCGGCCAATCCTCACAAAAATTCTTGTGTAGGGCTGGGTCAAGGTGTTTATCGAACCGTCCCAAGGACCTACAAGGCTGGGGACCTGTAAATAGCTCAGTCATAAACGGTGTACTCTGGAGAACAGTTTTATCTAGCCTTATCCACGCCCGCGGGGCTCTGCGTGGACTGACAGTGTATTTCCCTAGCTTTTCGTGGAATCAAAATTGATTCAAAAAAACATATATGTAATTATTTCTAACGGTAATCCCATCTGTCAGCACTCGGCTGAACCTACCTCTTGTCTGTATAGTCCCAACTCTGCCGGCCAACTTCCCACAGGACAGACTGAATGTCCAGTCCATGCGGTCTCACTGAGTTCAACCTTCACGGACGAAAACTTCAAGAGCTGTTCTGAAGCTCCTGATGCCAACGTGCAGGAAAGCATAGTGCCCCCAACCAAGGGGAACCGCTTAACCACGGCAAACAAAAAATGGCTCAAGTTCCTCATGGAAAAAATGCTCCAAGAACGATCCTCCCAACAGAGCTAAGTGCCAGGTGCATCCAACAACAGCCCTCGCTCCAGTGACAACTTCGCCGGCAAGGCCAGCCAGGGAATGAAGCCGGATGTACCTCTTTTTACCGAAGTGACTGGCGCTAATAAGGCAGGCATCCTCTTGGAGAGCTATCCTGATGGCCTCCTCGAATCTCCACAGAAAGCAGTGGAAAACGCCATCATCAAGGAGCTGCATAAGCTCCCTGAAGATGGCCGGCAGATTCGCTTTCTGGGCTGCTCGCACAAACCTGGTTGGCTAACAGTGAACTATGCAGACACGAAAATTTGCGACTGGTTGGCCTCCATCGTCCAAAAACTGACGGCATGGGATCTCCCGAAACCATGCGTAGCCACGGCATACTTTCCTGGCGAACTCAGTCCAGTAGACATACTTTTTCGCTCTTCTAGGACCCAAAACAAGATTCTAGCGACCGAGGACTGGAAAGTTTTTCGTTAGTTAGTAAATGCTCAAGGAACAGCCCTGACTCTTTCGATGGATGAGTGCTCAATGCGTTCGCTGAAGAGTTTGAACTGCCTACCGTCGCCTAAGGAGGCAGATCCAGCGCTTCCTTCCTGCTCTAGTGTTTCCGCCCAAAGAACTTCGGCTTTTAAGAAATTGAAACCAAAGTCAAGGCCTGTGGCATCGCTTCCGGGAGCCGGAAAGTCCGCTCCAGTCGAAGTCTAAGCCAAGAAAGACCGTCTTCGGGTCCAGCTGCCAGGTCAGGCACCTTGACTAACCTAAACCTACGACCATAGACATCAGCTCCAAACAGACATTGCCTGCAGTTTTTGTCAGACCGACCAAAGGTCCCGCTCGTGAAACTCCGAACAGACCCAACACCGAGCAGTTCAGAGGCCGATGTAGTGATTCTGGTTTCGGGACAGATCCCATCCATGATAGGCAAAATCATGGAAACTAGGAGAACCTTGGTGTTATGCTCGATCCAGAGCTAAGCTGGAAGCTAAACATGTAACAACGAGTTAACAAAGCTTGTACAGACAAGAAAAGTCAAGAAATTGGGAATGCAGTCAAAGATAACCTTTTGGATTTTAATCCCTCTATCACTTTGGTGGACTTTATATTTCAAAGGGATTTGACAGAGTTCGGCCTTAGCTCTTTTTGTCGAAAATGCGTTTATATGGCATCGATGTGTCTCCTCTTTTGGACGGTTGCAAGTCTGCAATTCACCATACAAATGCTGGTGTTCCACAAGGCTCTTTTTTGTCTCCGGCTCCCTCGTGATGATCTTTTGTCTCAAACCTCTTACTCAATTCATTTCTTTGCTGATGACACCCCAGGTTAGGTTAGGTTGAGGTGGCTGCCAGCCGAAGCCAACACACTTAGAACCATGAGGGATCCATCGTGATACTACCAGGATCTCGGAAAGATCTTCTGTATATTCATTGAAACCAATTGGAACTCCTTATGAAGCGTAGGAGGCTACTAACACCGATGCTTATCAGGTTGCCTAAGTTTGTAAAAAAAAAAGCTCCTAAGTGGAGTTTTCTTTTGCGGGAAAGAGCTGGAAAGTTGACCCCTTAGTTACCCATACACATTTCCCAACACCCGTCCCTGCTCTTTGAACGTAGAAGAGGGACGAACAATTTTTGTTAAGCTCACTAAATTTCCACCTTGACAGTGCATAATAAAATGGAATTCAACCAATAGTGTAATAAATGCGTCCAAAACCCAATGCTGTCTTCTGTCACTTAAGTGAAACCCAAAGCCGTATCCATGAATTTTGCTTTCATCCCCGAATCTAAAAGACTTTCCATTCTCATCATGTATGTGTCAATGAAAACGTTCGTTAGAACGACCAAATATTTGAAGTGCCAACTATGCTGCGAAATTTCTGGATTTTCTCAAACTGACCCATAAGGCTTTCATTGGTCTGGTGCACCAAAAACCATTTAGCACATTCTGGATAGAACACAAAGTCGCGCGTTAAGACTTTAAAACAGAGACATTGCGAAGTCAATAGAGTCGCTAGAACACCGACGAAATGTTTTCTGTCTCTCACTGTTTTGTCCTTTTTTTCACAAACAGTGCTTTAGCGAAATAGCCAGTTGCGTTCCGACCCTTCAGCAATGCGCATTATGCTTTGAATGCACATTAGTTTACCCCTAAGCCTACTTTCGCATGTAGGTACAGTCAAATATAGGGAATGTGGATGTGGAACGATCTACATACAGAGCTATGTTCTTCCTCATCACGACACCCTACAAGCGTGTAAGACCAACGAGCATCCGTATATGCTTCGTGTCTGCCCTAAATCTCTCTCAAGATCTTTTGAGAAAAGGCACTCGAAGTTTAAGACGGGCTTTGTCATAGTGGGTAATAATCCCATATTCTTTCTGAGTAGGGGCTAAGTTCCGTCGTTCGAAGATTTCCATATTCGTCTCCAAAAGAAAAACATCCACCCAGCCATCCCGTGTGCAGTTTTTTCATCTACTGACTCGTCTGTTCTGATTCAGGATATTGTATCCCGCAGTTTGTCTCTCAAGGGATTATATTTCATCAACTTCTGTAGCTGCAATATTTTCTGGTTCAAAAAATGTCCCGCTTCTTGTTGCACACTCTGTTTACCGTTCCATGCGATTTCGTCCATCAAAAAATCGCCTATAGAAATAATTTTCAACAAACTACACATTAACGACACTCAAGCACACAACAATAACGACTCTCAGCTAAAAAACAGCAGACACCGCTTGAGAAAAGAAAATGGCACACAAACAAGGGAACAAATATCCTTTTTCTAGAATTCATCCCCATCTGCTTGCTACTTTACATACACACACAGAGCACCCTTTGAGATGGGTGGCATCTCCTTTACTCTGTGTGCCCGGACAAAAGGGAGGATTCTCAGCAAAGCTGTTTATCATAATCTTTCGCTTTTCAGGATATTCGTATTCCGTCTGTCGTCGGACGACACGTTCGACAAGTTTCAATGGAAATTCATTTCACTTGTCCTGCCCGTTATCCTCCATCACTTCCTAAAAAAAAACTGTGTAAAACTTTTACACTACCAAACGAAGTGGGCGACGTCCGTCGCGTCAGATCCTTAAGATCCTGCCAAGACCATCTAAAACGAACAGAAATTAAGCCGAAAACTAGATGGCTAACTGAAAGGAAAGAAAGGCAGCAACTTTATCTACAAAACACTGAGTAACGGAGAAAAGGGCTGAAAAAGACACAAAAAAAAACACGAGAAAATAGGATACGCCAGTAGCGCTTAAGTGTGAGACAGTGATTACGAAAAGTTTTCCATACTAAATACATGAATAACTTTTGAGCTTATAGTGCCTGGAAGGAGCTGCAGGCTTTTGGCGATGAGCCTGCCCGGTGTCTTCATGGTGTGCCTGGGTGTGTCTGTGTAGGAAGAAAGTTTCATAATTTTCTGAAACACACTAGATAGTGCTTAGACACTAATGTACGCTTGATGGTTTGTGTCCTTTTCAATGGGAGGACGATGACGACGACAATGCGTATGGTTTTATTGGTTGTGCCGTCTAGTGTGAGATGGCTATTCTATGCGGTCTATCGTTGAACAATTTGGCTGAGTATATTCGCTCGAAGGAGTTCCCATTAACTGAAAACAGCTATTGTTTGGATTATAGTTTCTGGATATCTCTCTGGCTCTTCCACATTATGGATGAAGTTTTGTATCAAAGGGTTGTCACTTTGTAGAACCGAAATGGAAGGCAGAAATAAAATACACTTTTTGGTTGTAATGTTACTTTTGGGATGCCGTCGACGTAAAGAATTGTTAAAAACTCAAAAATGAGCACACTAATGCTGTTTCTATAGTCCCAACTGGCATTGTTTTCGATCAGATGGGAGACAATGGTACCATTGTTGCCATGAAGTAATTGGAGACAAGTCGACAATTTTGAGAATGTTAATTTTTTTGAATGTCCAGTAAAAGTAACAGAACTATGAATTACAAGGACTTTGTCAAACTAAAGCTTCAATGTATGAGGGACCTATGAGTTTGAGTGTTGAGCACCTGATAAACGAAGGGATGAAAGCACGACATGCTAATGACATGCCAACTGTCGTCATAGCAAATGTCGAAAAACATAAGGACTAGCTAAAGTTGATCCTGAAAGATACTCTACACTATGTATTCACACATGTAGGAGCAGTCTACGAACATCCAACACTTTGAATATATATACATTACGACTAAAAACACAAGTTCTGCACCAGGAAGCATTATGCCCAAGAGACATGACCTTAGACTGCTATTAATCGTTAACATCATATCACAAGCTTTGCATACCCCACTACATATGTTGAGGAATGCTATGTGTGTAATGGCAAGAGTACCCCAAATTGAAATGCGGGCAGTGCAAACAATGGTGTAGATGCAGAAGACTTTAAGAATGCGCAAAAACCGATCAATGGGATGGATCAAGGCAACCGATTACGTTAAACGAAGACGAACCCAACCGAGGTATGAGCCAAGGTCTAGCTTCTCGCAACCATATATGTTGTGCGTGTTACATTTTGCACACGAAGGGAAGGGATTTACAACTTATTTCCAAATCCGAACAGCGAATTGAGAAGCTCTTTCATGACAAATTATACTCCCGGAGGTTTGTCATTCCCCGACGAGAGATGTTACCGCAAAGAATGTTCGGTGAACATGGCTGGGGCTTGAACCCACGCAACATGTATGGTCGGACGAAAGTGATCCCAATTTATGGAATTTCATCATTGTTTGTTTGAACTTGAAGAAGACAGACCCTCTAACAACGGTCCCCTTATAATCGCGTATAAGACTGTTCTGCCGTTTTGTGTAAGCCATTAATTGCTTTCGATGCAGATCTTCCCTTGGAAAGTAAAGTCAGAACAGAACAGCGAATCAGTCATATCCTAGACGATATGCCTCACAAGTTACCAAAAGAGAACTGAGGAAAATGTACATATACATATGTATGTCTATGTAGACCGTAGGAAATCATGCAATCAGACCTGGTATTTTATCCAATGCAAAGGACAGTAGCTGCAGCCACGTACCACATGGTCTTAAGTTGGTGGCTATCACACAATTTTCATGGCAGCACCTCTTAACAGGGAATGACAAACCTCAGAGAGTATAATTTCTTATTAAGAAACTTCTTGATTTACCATGAACGCCCCTCCCACTTCTGCAAAAAAAAAAATTAACAATTAACACCATGAATGATAGCGAGAAGCAATGCCTGGGCCCATCGGCTGTCTTAATCTGCACGTGTCGTATTTTGGACAGATCCAGATACCCGATATAAAAAGAGAGTCATCGTAACAAAATTGCACTCAACTGCAGAAATTGGAACTCGAAAATGTCAGCCTGAAACAGCAACAGTTTTCCCGTTCAAACGACTAAAAATTAAGAACAAAGTTAATGAATCCTAGTGAGCACGTCGTCGGCATTAGACCACCTCGAAGTTGATGGACACATTTATTGCACCATAAAGGTCTGATAGATCATGATATGCGTTGGAATCACAGGGACAGCCCTTAGGTCTATAATTGCATTGTCGTCAGTGGCAAGTTTTGAATTTGACAATTCATAGTCAATTTACAGTCTCATGAATGAAAGCTTAAAGTCAATTGAATAACAGACATGCTCAGAACGGTGTACGGTTTTATACTCAAGCTTAAAGCCTTTAGAGCGTTCGGACACGGAAAAGTCATGAGAGCAATTCAATCCTTTGATAGAAATACAAAATACACCCTTAAATATGTATATCACGGATTAAGCCTAAAGTGAATCAGACGCATCTTAGAAACTTGATCTCGCTGAAAAGATTCAATGCCAGCAAGACTACATAGCACATAGCAGAACAGACGACAGACAACTCGTTTGAATCCAACTGATCTTGCAGTGACTAGCTATTGAGTTCAAATCGGAGCCTTAACACCCTTTTTCAACCCTGGATCACTTAGCGGCATCAACAAAAAACACGAACAGTCTATTCAGTTCAAATCTGGTAAAACCCAGCAAAACACATCGATAAGAAGCCTACAGCCAAGTGGTCTTGTCAATGTCTACACAATGCACAGCACTCTTCAAGAGAGTGGAAAGGAAACTCTCACAAGAAAATTTTGCCCTTAGGCATGAAAGCTCCAAGACTTTCCGAAAATCCTAGGAATAAGAATAAGAAGTGCTGTAGATGTGACTCGATTAATTTTTTTCCACTTGAGTCATTCGTATTATTTACGAAAATAAATATAATAATGGAGTTCTAATCGAGTAGATTCATAGGAATGTGTATTGTGTAAAAAATTCACATAAAAACATGTTCTGTCTCTCTTATAATGTGGTACACAAAACACAAAACTTGCTCCATATTTTTGTGTCGATAACACAATAGGTATGTGCAAATTCTTCCCATTCGGTTCATATAAGCACACGTCTGCATGGGATCCATGCGTTAAGGGATGAAATTCGTCCAGTCGAGCGGCCGGTGGCTACTGTTGTTTGTGGATGTGGAATATGTCCGCAGCGAGCACATAACAAAAATATGCAGCTGCCGGTTTTTCAGGCGGGCACTGGCACACAATTTGCAGCATTTGTAGATGTTCATGTGGCATGATGTGTATGCGTGCTTTCCGAACTAAATTCACTCAAATTAGCTATACTACCGGAGTACAATTGGACTGAAGTACGAATGGACTCGAGTACGAGTGTACTCGAATATAAAAAAAATCGAACTCGAGTACGAGCTGAAACTAAATTACTCCAGTCATTCGAATAAAAGTCAACTCGAGTGCCATCAGTGCTGTAGACTTCATTAAAAGTCGGCACAATAGCATTTTAAATGAAGCTGCAGCACCTCAACCCCTCCCAACTCTTCGAAAAAAAAACTACATTCACTCTCCTTTCACCTCATGAGCTGACTGACACTAAAGCCCTTCATCGCTTCATTCAAAAGAAACTCCAACCAGCCAATTCTTCGAGTCGACCAGTGTAAACCTAAGATCCTGCTCTCTCCCAAACCCAATTTCAATCCAACCCTCCCGTCAATCAGTGTCACCAAAACCCGAGACAATTACCCCGGTGATTTGCATACACATTTGCTTCGCCTAGATGGCGCTTTCTTTTCAATTTCCAACTCAACCAACTACTATCGCCTCTGTTCATTTAACTTGACGCAGCTTTTTTTTCAAACGACTTCGAAGTAAGCAACTCAATGTGAAAAACGCAATAGCAAGTGCAACTAATCTTGCAGGCATCGCACACAAGGCATATATTTTCTAATTAACTCCGCAACAGCAATTACCCAAGTCATTGTGCAATAATTAATTTGCAATTTATTCCCACCCCTCTGCGCCTCACACTTGCTGGGCAATTCTCAGTTGGATGGCACAATTAAAACGGCATTAATTGCCACGCCCACTGCGTCCACCTTCGTAATGATTTAATCACAACCTCATCACTTCGGTTATTGACCCAGTTAACAGCAAATGAACAGAGAATGCCGAGAGTGATGCCTGCAAAAAAAAAAAAAACTAATTTACGAGGTATCTATGACCTCAACTGATTTTAATTGAATAATTGTTCGGATATCGGACTATGCACTACCAACTGACGCGCGAGCGAGAATATGTGCGCAAAATGTTAATAACACCAGCGACGGTTACGAGGAAGTAATATGCATCCACCAGCAGCGACTGGCTGAATATGGATCACGAGCACTGCTCGCCGCGTGTGCCAGTCGGGTTTATTAATTGCTGTAAAATTGCATAAATTGCAGCACAATACCCCGATGCCAGCAGTGTCCCCCGTCCCATTGCAGGACGACCTCACTCTATAATTCTATAATGACTTCATTTAATAACACACACGCTGGCTATACACAGTCGTGTACGGTCAGTACCGTCCTGTGAGTTTGAATAAATTTATTCTTCGTTAATTGATGGATCTCTCCGTGTATCGGTAAGGATGTGCACACAACACTAATGCGAATTAAATTTCACATTTCGAAATCCATTTATCACAATAATTAAATAATAAAACGATACACAAGCATTTGATTGAGTTTACAAAAATCATTATAGAAACAAGGATAACAGCCCTGTAATTAGGTGGCGTGCTCGGCGCTGTTCAGGTGCAAAACTGTGCCTGACAGCCTCGCAAAAACTCACGCGAAACAAATTGATGGCTTTATCCGAGGTAAATTAGCATAATCTCCGTTGAATGTAGAGCACGGTTGTGATTGATAGATGCGATAGTTTCAAATTAGACTTTGTTTACTTATTAGAGGGGAATGTATGTATGTACACAAGAGCCTCCAAACTATACGACACACGCAAAGTAATTATTTTAAAATATAATAACACATGTTGTAACAAGTTATCAGGGGACTCACATTGATGAGTGATAGAAGATAATTAAATTAAATTTAAATTCAATATGGAGGAAAATGATTAGAGAAAAAATAGCAAAACGCTTACCATTTCAATTCTTGAGGTTTGTCGGTTGTTTTCTTGAAGCAGGAACCACACACTGAATTGTATTACACACCCGGTCCCCCTGCCGCGGAAAACACGCACTTCTATCTTTAAATTATGAACCTAAATACTAGTGTTTCTACCTAATGCACAGAGAAAACACAAATCAACGTTACTAGCACTCGATAGTGAACTAAGCGGACGGCAAGACTACCCAATGAGACAACAGCTCCGACGCAGTTGTAAAATGAGGAACTATAGCGACATTTTCAGGAATCACCTCAAACTAAACCAGTGCGTCTGCACTGTTAAACATGCCTAAATCAAAAGAAGACCCATGGAAACAACTCAAAAAAAATTTGGTTACCTTGCTAGACTTAGTTAGAAGAAACTTTCAACAGCTTGGGTGCGAAAACCTTCATCTCTTCTTGTGAAAAATATTAATGGACACCTTTGTGATAAATAAATTCTGAAATAAGTTTCAAGCCACTTAGACCTTTCTTGCGTACAAACTAACAGCAATGGAAATCACCATACCAGACAAAGCTCTAGACTTCACTCTCGCTAAATCAAAATCTATGAAACTCTCAAGGAAGGCATCAAAAAAGAAGAAGAAAAAAACTGGTCAAATTAGGCTCGAGATGAATATGTACAATATGTATTATCTGACAGGCAGGGCACTACACTCCACAACTCTGCAGACTATTGCGGCCTTTTGAACAGCCTTGTGAACAAAATTTGGCGGTAAGTGATAAGAACAACGACGCTACTGGCTCTCTGAAGAAGGCATATGTAAAAATTCGCCTGTGCAATAACTCCCCATTGTCCTAAAGCAAACATGACAAGAAGATTAGGCAACTGCACAAAAATTTCTGCAAAAATTGAAGCGACAAAGAAGAAATAGAGTCTGCCAAACATCTCCCATACCACTGCGTACATCTCCAAGAGCGACGACCAAGCTGTACAAGTCTAAAGTTCTTCAAACGCTTGAACAACTTGCCAAAAATACCACTAACCGACCTAAATCGATTCAACCAGACAAGTAGATGGTTTAGATGAATACAGATGCTACCATGTACTTAAGGGCAATCACAATGGGCTACTTGTCCTCTAGAATTCTAATGTCTCTGAAAATGGAACAATACATTAATACAATCATCCCTTCTAACGTAAAAGCAGTGGAGTGAATAAAATTCCCAACAGGAACAGAACTGAAGAAAAAAAACCACCACAGTACCAAGCAGCTAACTTCCCTTATCAATATATTCCTCGCCACGATATGCTCAAGATATCTAAAACGTTCTTAACATCTACACAGCGGGCAAATCATCAGAAAAAAGCATAGATTGACAAACATTCAGTATTCGTCTTCAGAAAATGTATTACATACCAATTGGACTAAAGGGCAAGTCGGCAAAAACAAGAGCATCTTCCCGTCGAAAATTAAAGCGATGAACCGATGTGTTAACGTCAACCTCGTTAGAAACTGTCTATGGCGCCAAATTGCCACCAAGGCTTTGGACAGAGATAAAATGGAAATGTCTATAAAAAAAAACCAGTGCAACTAGGCGTGTACAACAGAATCGCCCTCTGCAGGATGATAAGCCACATCGGAGTAGAACTGTATGTCTGGCATTGACTAATATGTAGAAGAAATTAAATTTTCAACTGGAGGTACAAATCGAGAGGAACAACTAAATGACATTTCCTTACGGATTCTGCTGAGATTCTACCTAACTAACTACCTACCTAACTACCTACCTAACTAATGCCTCAAATATAATCAGTCAAGGCTGAATCGCCGGAAATCAAGAAAAAAAAACCCTGTCCATCGAAAGATGAGCTCATCTGTTTGAAGAATGGTTTGTAAACCAATTTACGTTAGCTTTTCCATTGGTCTTCCGACTAAAAAACTTAACAATCAAATAATGTGTGTGAACAATTTTACTCTTCAACGCCAATAGCAACCTACCTTCATCTATTCTCATGTGACGGTAAGACTACTCTCGTGTCTAACTTTGAACAGATTTCAAGACTAAGATTAGCAATTTCAAATCACAACCAGACTTCTGATTGTCAGCTGAAAACAAAGATTCAGAAATTGAAAGAACTTAGAATGTGGGGCCTTAAACGAAAGAAAAACTCAAAGAACAACATAATGCAGATGCTCAAGACATGTTTAGAAAAGAAGTGAAATAATTCTAGTAAAAGCAGAAAGGGGAGCCTTACGGATTGGTCGTCCAACTTGAAAAGAAGAAACAAACACAAAAGCCACCTTTGGTTTGAAAGTTAAAGATAATTTTGAAACTTCTCACTGCACACAACCTTCCGTCTCAACTTTGGCCACACCACCTGCCAATGGTCAATATATAGGTTCGACAGCATATGACCCTTGAAAACATCGCTTAACTGGAGAAAATGGACCAACAAAAGCAGATTGCAAATGACGCCACCGTTAACAAATGAACAAATCTACCGACCTGCTGACTTACACTACAGACATGCGAATTAAATCCTTCAACTTATGCTCCTACTTTTCCATGAAATGTCGGGGGCTCAATTCAATCCAAGTAGACCCTTAAAATCTCAAAAATATTTAATTTGTTCAGAAAATTAAGACAAGAAGTAAACACCTGACTTTGCTAAGCAACTCCTACAATCAATGCGTGTTCCATAGCTAGGGAAGTTACCTACGATAAATACCCCAAAAGAATTCTAATCGACGGACACCACGAAGTGACAGATAAGTATCATAACACGACGGATACCACGACGTGACGGATACCACAACCGACGGAGACGAGACCCGAACGGACGAGAAACGACCAAACGAAAATCGAACAAACGAACGGAAGAAGATGAACGTATCAAAAAATAGAGATTCGAACGATCCTTTGGGGCATATTTTATGGAAAACACCAGTTTGTCCAACGCGAACAACAGCCATGGATTCATTAACCCGCACTTGCCATGACTCCCCGTATACCGGCGCGAAACACTTTTGAGATCAATTGCAAAGTGAGAGGCAACTATAAATGCATTCCTACAGACAACATGGTTCCTTAATACTTTCTCAAACAAAGTCTATTAAGACTCCATCCTCAGGGATGGCTAGACAACAACAAAGAAAAACACCTTTTTTGTAAAATAACCCTACGTTTTTGACAAATATTTCTGTGATTCAACCTACGCAACCTTCTCTGTAGCATTCTTGACAGAAACAATAGTCAGACTAGTCAAAAAAAACTTGCCAAGAATTCATACACCACATGTTGCCAGCATAGTCAGTTAGGGGAAAATGGTAATCAACTACCTACATATGTACTAACTAACTGCCCTTTACGGTCCTTCTTGAGAAAACAAATTCTGAGAAAATTCTGAGAAAATTCTAGGAAGAACTTGAAGATGTGTTTCCGAAACAAAATATAAAAACTAATACAAGTCCTAGGCTTGATTCCAAGTCTAGGTTGACTTCCTTGGATAGTCGCCTCATCTAACCTTACTCTCACAGTTTTTTTCAAAATAGTAATCACCTAGATCCTAGACGATCAACCTTGTCTATCTAAACTGAAGTCCATAATGAAAAAACTGTGGTCAAGCCGCTCGGTGGATCCGATGAGCTACTGAACTTCCTTCAGGCTTTTTTTATACACCATCTACTATCTACCATCACACAGGCGTAATCAAATTTGCAAACAAGAAATAGAAATCCCCTACGAACTTGAATAACAACAAACTACACACTCTAGCATTTAATGAAGCACCTCAACAAACTAAATCTATCTCTGGATACAATCAGTTGAGGATGTGTAGACAGTGATTGAGAACCTCTCTAGATACTTTCCATAGAATGCCCTGCAAGTCTTCATGTAAAGAAACGAAAAAAAAAATAGGTCAACTCGAATACCCTTGCTGTGAAAAGAAATTAAATCGTAGCGAATATCCCCTCGAAACACACATAGAGCTCCGATCGCTATAAAGCTTCGTACAAAAAAAAATGTCCACTTCGATCAGAGACATGTCTTTGTAACTAACATATTTCGGAGAATCGTGCATGGGCAGAAATAGCGTACAGTAAAGCAATTCTATCAGCACTTACGTCCGATCCTCTACAAAATAGGAACAGATACCCACAGAAAGCTGTATCAGTCAAAATGTTCCTTATGGGGACACATTGAAACATCAAGTATAAACTTCGGCATGCAGTAATGAAAGAATAAAAGTGACCATCCGAAGACAGGTCAACTAAAAATAAAATAAAATGTATTAGCAATGGAAACTGAACTATCGATCAAATATTAAGGTCAAAGGAACCACTTATAAACTTGACTCCAACCCGCCTACAATCCGAAAAACACATCATCCAGTCATTACAACAAAAATGCCCTAAACAACACCTAACTTGGAACAAATTACAAGAATAAGATCTTCATAGGCATTTGCCGAGGGTGTGCATCCGAACGAGTCTATGAAAGTGAAGCCACTTAGAGTGTGGTGCCCTGAAATGGGAGAAGGACTCAAAAAACAACATGAACTTGCTTAGTAAATAAGTGAAATAGTTTTATAAGTTCTAATCCAACAAGAAGAGTGGCATTTTGCCTTGCGACTTGACCCCTCAACTTGTAGAGAAGAACCTCAAGCAAAAGCAAATAAAATCTCGAAGAAATCTTCCACAACCTTCCCTCTAAACTTCGGCCACACCACCAGACAGTAGTCGACACGGTCTATTCTTTAAAAAGATTAAATGTGGCCAATCAACATTGAATTAATCATTCCTATTTAGGAAAATACAAGTCACTGCTAACAAATTGCTGACCTGTTGACTCACAGTCATGCAAATTGAGTCCTCAAACGAGGTGGACTCTTAAGATCCCAAAAACCTTCGATTAGTTAAACAAAGTAAGACAAATCAATCTATCAACCATCAGGATGAATTGAGTTCTGAAATACAGATGGAATTAAGCACATTACTCGGCTAAGCAACTCTTACCATCAATGATAAATACCTCAAAAGAATTTTATTCGATGAACACCACGATGCGACGGATACCACGACGCGACGAATTCCTCAATCCGACGGAAATGAAACGCGAATGGACGAAAAGCGAACGAACGAATGGACGATGTATGTACGTACGAAACGATAAAGATGCGAACGAGCTTTTAGAGGGCATTTTTTCGAAAAACAACAATTTGTCCACACGCGAGCAACAGCCATGGAACCATTTACCAGCACCTGCAATGACTCTCCGTGTACCGACGCGAAACACTAAAGGCTTTTCTTAAGCGGCACAAGAAATCGCCTCGAATTGGGACAGACGTCCTCTTTTCTAAATTCCGCACTCCCGTCGCGGTTCTGTATCTGTACGTTCTGTACAGTACCCGCTTCCGTCGCGGTTCTGTGCAATTCCCTTCGCTGAGGTTCTTTGATTTCTCCTCGCGTTTCTATCCAATTCCCGTTGGTTTATGCGAAACAAAAATGCTACTCTGCAACTAAAGAGAAGTTTGATTTCGGGGCGCATACGCATATGCAAATAGCAACAAAAACCTTGAGTGCCTATGTAGCAGCACGAATTGTGCGTAGCCCTTGAAAAACTTGAAGTGGTAGAATGGGACAAATACCCAAACCAAAATGCATGCAGATGCTACCAGGTTCTGGTCGTCACAAAAGAAAACCGTTCAAAGGGCAGAACGGAGACAAAAGAGACAAGAAAAACATTTCTTCAGGGTTGATCTCTGTGCAAAGTGCATAAGGAAAACGAAAAAATTCGAAAAGCTAAGCGGCAGAAGAGCACCCGGCTGTGCTGTGAAAATTTTACTTGTTACAATGGCGGCCATCGGAGCCCTAAGAAAAATTGAAATCGAAAAGGAGTATAAAAAAAAGTTTGTGTAGATATTCCGTAAGAATTATGTGCCAAATTGATCGCTAAGGCGATTTCTAAATGAAAATTACCTGCAACCGCTCTGCAGAAAGGAAACATTTGGAATAAAAGAATTTGTGCAACAGGTCACGTAGGCAAAAAAATACCGCTACAATGTGAACTTTTTTAATTTCATTTTTTACTCACCACGAATATTGATATCGAACCGTGAATGTGAAAAAAGTGTCAAATATTTATCGGGCAATAAAGAGAATGTAAAAATTTCCCAAAAATCGGTAAAATATTTAATAAAAAATCTCCAATAAGAATTTCAAAGACTCTCACGACGAAGAAAAATTGCAGCAATGGCGGATTGGTGAAGGACGGCGAAATTGGTTAGAGTTTTAAGCTGCGGCGACCTTTTACGGCCAGTGCTTCCAACATCACTTTACATTTTTCGATGAAGATCAAGAAATTTTTTAGAATAAAGTTTTTTATTGTGAATGGGTTAAATGTGAATTTTAATTATTGCTATTTTTTTTTTATCATTTCACATGTAGATATGTATGTGTGTACTGTAGATAGGATTTAGGACTTATTAGGGGTTTTTGATGATTTTAAATTTTTGCAGGGTGAAGTGAAGGTGGTGGAATTGTAGACGAAAATCGAAGATTAAAACTTCAATGCTAGTAATGAGTGACGGTTATAGTCGCATTTGGCATTCTGGACGAGAACAAATTTCGAAATTTTGGATGGCAAAAAATACTATTGAGACTTAAAGTTTTTCCACTGAAATGAAAACTGAGTTTTCGACAAAAAGTTTACGAAAACTCTCTGAACTATTCCCACCGAACATTGACTTGGTTTCGCTTGACGTTTCAACTATTTTGCCACTATCTGTGAATATTTTATGCAGGCCAAAAACCATGCATTTGATAACCTTGGGTTAATTTCTCATAATTTTGTAAAAAAAAAAAGGAAAATATACAACTGTTTTTGACTCCTATTCTCTCAGCTGCTCTACTCAAATTCTCTGAGTTACTCCGTTGAATGTTCTGAACGTTTCAAAGGGCGCATTTGCTTTGATTGCCTTACCATTGCGAGAAGGTTTCGACTAGGTTTCGGCGAAATCCCGAGTTTACGAAAACTGAAAAATGTGTGGGAAATTTTCGGTTTTGAATGTAGGTTTCGTGAGTTTTCGCGAAAAGTCAGTGTTCTTTTCGGTGGGAATACGGTATTAAGGATTTAATGTGAACGTTTTACAGAAGATGGCATCATCGAATATGAGAACGTGAAGTTGATGAAATTGCTTTTTTAAGACGAGGAGTTGACGAGGAGTAGACTTGAACTGTTGCCAAGATCATGCGCCTATGTCAGTGAGCAATTTATACAGTCCGCCATTGTATATCTTCTTCTATTCATCGTCTAAAAAGACGGAAGAATTTTTCTGTAAGAAAGGCATCTTTGTCATGATGCAAGACTGGGATGATTAGGGTTTTGCATAGACTCACCATAGCTCTCAGAAAAAGTCCATTCGGCTTGCGATTGGCATGAGTTACTTTTCTTTTGTTTTCCCCCCTGCTGTCTTTATCTTAATTGATAGCGGAGCGTTGACAGAAAAGGTTCCGAATTATCTCAAAGTTATGTATGTAGCTATATTTGTTGGCAGTGACGTTAGTGCTAGACATCAACTTTGTTGGGTGTCCCGTTTTGTTGGCAGTTTTACCTTCCTTGATGCTCAGACTCCTCTTCATCACTTCAGACTCTATAACCACGAACGCTCTGCCGACATTACGGAGCGTTCTTCCCGGACTATGCGAAGGCCTCTTGAAAGATTATGCTCTGGTTTTGGCGTTTAAGCTTTTCACAGTTCTTTCAGCTTGCTTACAGCTTACAACATTTCTCTATAGATCGTCGCCTCCTCTAAGTTATTTTTAGACATCAAGGGTCTTTGTGAAGTCTTTACTGACCTTAATGAAGCACCGTTCAGTTCAGCTTCTTCTAAGCTTGTCATCATTTGTGGTCGAACCAGAGGGTTCGATGTGGTTGGCGAGAGATGTACAGTACATCAGAGACAACACTTGTAATGCCTTTTATTTAGTGCAGCTACTTGCACTGGTCTTGATGCTGGAGGCATAGACCCTAATGACCTACTGTGCATGTAGCAGTTTTTCCGTCTCCATCCAGCGCCAGCTACATATTTATTTATTATTTTAGGGCACTTGGATCGGGCAAATGGCAACAGAAAATAACGACACAATGCAGGACCGAGGGGAATGCAAAAGAATTCTAAGATCAACGACCAAATAGAATGAAAATGGGAGACTTGTTACGTCTAAGCTCGCATAATGCGAAAAGGCCTGGGGTGTCCGGGACATCTACCGACGTTTCGAAAAGATATTAGGTAATTGGAGGTTTGCCTTACGTCGATCTCATTGTGAACAATCTGATTGAAGGGCGATGGATCAGATAATCGATCATCTTTCTGAGATGCGAGGATCGCGTATTAACCGCTACAATGTTTGGTTCCGACGCAATGTCCATTGGCCTAAATCCATTTCCAGAGATGATGTCGTACAGGCTACACGCTAACTTTGGTGTGTCATCTTTCTCTATTGAAACTTCTAAAGGAAGAGCACGGCAATCACAAGCGAAAAGTAAGAGGCAATTAGGTTTGATTTTTATAATCCCAAGGTGCCGTTTGCTTACATTCACTGGAATGTAAATCTCTCCTTTATTTGCTTATTGCTTAATCCATTAATTCCAAAATCAGTTCTAATGAAAGTGCTCAAGGAATGACTCCTCTAGTTGTGTCTATTTCATGGGCGACCACAAATTTTCACAAAATCCCCAGAGAATTCACCTCAAGGCCTTTAAATGCTATTTCCACAGCACTTAAGTGAGAAAACACTTCGTTTTACAGAAAATGAAAATGTTTACATGTAAATTAATCACAACCCAACTAAATCCGAAACAAAACATTCCAAGTACACCCACCCAGGAGGGAGAGAGAGATTCCCCAAGTGTAATGATTTCCCTGCATTCCAGACACCTACACAATTTAAGCTCTGCGCCCCCTCTCCTCTCTGCATTATGTAGTTTCCTTACTCACCATCCAGGAGGAGAATATAAAAATAAAAATAAAAAATACTTAAAATACCTCAATTATTCGGCGAGATACCCAGATACAAACCTCACTCACATCTCCTCTCGACTTATCACCCCAGCTGCCAATTAGTTTCTTCCAAAATTAGAACTCAAAGAGATGAAATGACGCACCTCAAAGAGCATTAGGGTAGTCCTCTAATGCAAAGCCGCACTCGGCTTCAAATTTAGAAGCGCAATGTCGCAGTCATAAATAGTCCACCGAAACGAACTCAGAAGAGATACAGAGTTCGATGGTTAAGATTGAACGCGCGCACATCTGGAGCTGCAGCCACCAAAAGTATCTAATTAGTCAGAGAATGCACGGATGGTCGCGCCGAGTGGCTTCCCTGTTGCAGAAAATAGAACGAACAAGAGCAGACTGTTCCTCCATCCAAGATCGACAATCTCTTCATTAAAACGAAACTAAATGGTAACAAGATAGATGATGGACGCTCTCGGTGGTGTTCCTGCTGCTGGTGGTGGTGCTGGTGTTGCAACAGGAACGTGCCAATGGATTGTAGATGGATGCGAATGGATGTGAATGGATGTGGATGGATGGATGGATTGTAAAGTGTCATGCCCTAACGCCAATGAAAAGAAAGTTTATTACCACCACTGCGGCTGCGCCTGCTGCTGATCTAGATGCATTCTGTTGGCTCTGGGGCTTTGTGGTTCCGTCTTTTGCTAGGCAGAACAACTGATTGCAACGTATAGATCAATTTATAAATTCAAAAGCCAGCAAAGCGTTGCATGGCAGGAAACAATCGAGGAACGTGCAGCGCACGAATCGTTTGAATCTTTTCGCTTGATTTATGCCCTCAGATTTATAAAACTCGAAGGAAAAATGTGAAAATGCAATTCACGTGGATCGTGGTCAGTATTGCCAGAAAGGAACTGCAAATCGCTGATCTTTTGAAATGCAAATGATACTGTTGAGCTTAGAGTCCTTGAAAATGGCAAAGCGTTAGGGTATTGATTATATCCCTGCTGAGCTCTTCCAGGCAGCATCAAAAAAATCGGCAGAGCGTAGAACTCCAAGAGCGTTAAGATCATCACAGAAGTATTCCCCTAGAGTTTTTCTTCTTAGTGTCGCAAGAGCAGGGCATGTTCACTGATAGGGGTCCTTACCGGACATTGCTTGACGGGCAGACATGCACCTAGACTGGGGGTCCCCTCCAATGATTTCTGTAGAAGCTGCAAAGATGAGGAGGGAGAGGGTCGTAGTTTCCTCTTCCTCCTCGTCTCTTCGTCCTTGTCTAACGCGGAATCGCTCGAACTGTACCAGACTCCCAAGAGCTTCTGCTAGGAATCCGAGTTTTGTACTTGATGTTGAAATCAATATAGGGAACAACGTAGTCTATTTTACTAGGAATAGTATCGTTGCCTTTGAGGATCCTAGAGTGGCCCATTAGTGTGCTGATCAGCTGGAAGGATTCTCTGAGCCTTAATGCTGCTTTGACTGCCACTAGCTTTCCAAAGATATCAACAGGAAGGAGGTAGATGGAGTATTACGTACCATCAGTGCGGCATTGGGGGTTGTTCTCAAGGCACCCGTTATGCAGATATATGATCCCCTTTGTACTTTTTCAAGCAGGCTACTACTGATTTTCTTGTCCAGTGCTGTCCACCAGACCAATACTCTGTACATAAGGATCGGCCTCACCGCCGCCGTATATATCGAGTGGACTACCTTAAGCTGCAAGGTGGAAACTAACTAGGTGTTTGTGTTCTTTCGATAGTAGCCAAAGTGCTGATCATTGCGGATCATCGTCGAGTATATGTTTTACCTCATCTATTTGTAAGCACACGATCTAGAAACCGACGCTGGCAAAGCAGAACTAAGGATTAATGCGGCAAAAATAAACGCTCTGAGCCTTTTTATAACTTAAAGACTGAACTGAACTTTGCTGGAGAGGAAGGCGAAGAAGAAAAAGACAGAGGATTGGAGGTATCTTACAGAGTTTAGACAGTTCTTTTGCGAAGCATGCCATGCAATGAACTTCGCTAACCCAATCAGGCAGGAGAATGAGTGGCGCAGAATATTTGAGGAAAAATAAAGGTCACGGGGAATGTGCTGTGTGGGCTGAATCGCGCCACAGAACTTTGGGGTGGTTGAAACCCTACGCCCAGCACACAAGCGCTTTTGAGGTCAGGGACCTAGAATTCAGGGACTTGTGAGACGAAATAGAAAACTGAGTTGCTGTTTCAGCTAGAAGTTCACTAATGACTCTTCACGAAATGAAGCGAGACCATGTTTAGAGACCATCAAGAGATGGATGATGATGCACTGCTACTCCTAGTGATATTGCTTTTCCAAGAGGCGTTGTTCTGGTCTCGACGCATTTATTACAGCCTCCTACAAGATGGCACCAGAACCAAAACAATCTGTGGCTCTTGACTTTTAGTTGGTTGCTGTCCGAGGTTTTATCGAGTAGCCTTTGTAATAGTCAGACTGCCGGTAAATATGTTTCATCGAGCCAATGTTTCATGTTAAAAAGGTTTGAATTCTTATTTCCTTACTAAACTACATAAGTAGCTCTACAGTTCGGGGTGAACCTGACCTTCAATCAAGCTCTAGACCTTAGCAAAAAAGTGGTAGTCTCTGAAAAGTTTACTTAAGCCTCCTTGCAGTCCCTGCACATATTTCAAAGATCCATCCATTCACCCTCAGCATTGCCTACCTGGTAACATTATCCCAAGCACACTGTCTAATCTAACTCTTCCACTCCAGCCTTCGATTCTATTTTTTTTTTTTTTCCTCCAAAAGGTCGGTTGTGGTTTCGTTTGCACGACAATGTGACGACGATCTACAAGCGCTTGGTGGAACAAAAAAAAAAAGAATAAAACATGAGCATTCATCGTTGGACAAAACTTTAGCGTTCTTCTTCCGGATTTTGGTCGATCGTACCACACCGACCCGGAGAGACACATTGTCAATTGTTGGTTCTGTACCTTTGGTCTGTATCTGCCCGCCTAACCAAGTATTTATGAGCATCAATTCTACTGTGGACCGTTTTTCAATGGGTACTTTGTATTGGACACACACATCCAGAGTATAGAATGCCATCCAACCGAATCGGAGTTATAAAATATTACACCGCTCCGCTGATGATGACGACGACGACAACGACGACCACGATGATGATGGCATTGGGACGATAGGTATGCTGCAGCTAGTGATTTCTGGATTTTATTCTCTTTTTCTTCCAGCACTAGAATGGTTCCCCTGGAATACATTCCATCGGTCGTGGCCGCGATATTGCTGGCTGCCAGTGGTGTTGGTACAATGGTCGTGAAACCAGGGAGTGAGACAGACCAACGAAAAAGAAAAATCGCGACGGGAATTTTTTTTTATGATAAATCTGCAATCAATTGGGTCGTAGCAAGTAATCCAATTCGTGCACAACCAGATGATTCGAGAGGAAATAATTTTTTACGATCGTCATTCGAATTGTGTGAGCATGGGAGACATCTCTTTGGAATATATAAACCAGTGGAATTGTGTCGTGAACTTCAATTAAGAGAATGCGACTATTTACTTTCACCCCTCCTGGGACATAGGGCGTCAATAACTCTCCAATGATGCATTTCAACTCCCTTAAGCTCATCCTGAGTAACTTCAACTCAACTGTTTTGTGCTACGTTTGCTTAGAGCGAGCCATTGTTCTGGAAATTTCATATTTCACATGGAATGCCTTACCAGGGAATAGTTTTCGCGTAAGATGTGCCCGATTTGCTGCCACCACTGTTCGTTTGAGTTTCAGTGCACAAAAAATCCTTAGTACACGTAGCCACCTAAGCATTGCAACTTACGAGTAACAGCGATGGTCCAACTCTTACGATCCCACATACCATGTTCATGAGACTTTAATTCTTCCGAGGTTTTGAAACTATTAGAGGTGACCACCACGAATGGAGAATTGAAAGTCCTATAAGTAAGTACGTAGCTGGCGCGACAGCTCGGAATGAGCAAAGGCCCTGTTACATTTTTCGCACGAATGGAAGGGACTTTCAATTTATTGCCGACTCCGAACGGCGAATCGAGAAGCTTTTTCATGACTAATTATACTCCCGGTGACTTGTTATTTCCCCACGAGAGGTGGTACAACGAAAAATCTTCGGTGGGCACGGCTGGGGCTTAAACCTTCACCGCATATACATCAGTCCAAAGCACCACTGAGCCACGGCGACCACCATTGAAGGTCCTATAACACCACCAAATTCTCATCTGGGAGCACTGGTTCCGGGGTATATGGTTCCAGATTTCAATGCGTGATAGCGCTTGAGAAGTCAGCAAAGTATTTCAAGCAAAATTCCAAGCTATTGAACTATGTCCACGAGAATGTCTTGGGAACCCTCTGGAGTTACATCTTTCCGATAATCAAAAAGCACTATTCTCTCTCAAATTTTACACGATAGGGTCTAAACTTGTCTTGGATTCTTTTAATCTCCTCGAATGTCTTGCTTCCATGAACAAGATTATCGTAGCTTGGATTCCAGGTCATGAAGGAACAGTTAAGATTCCCTTACCCTTCCTTTTGCTGCCTAAGGCTAGGCTAGGTTAAGGTCGCTGCCAGATAAAGCGAACACACTTGGGCATGGATCTTGGAAAATTCCTTTACCTACTCGAAGAACGAATTGGAGCTCTTGTGAAGCGAAGGAGGCTTCTAGTTCTGACATCTGTTTTGGTCAGATTGCTAAGATCGTTGGAAAAAAAGGCATCTACGTGAAATTTCTTTTTATTTGAGAGAATTGGAGAGAGTTGGGCAGGAGTTGGCCGGTACACAGAATGTGGGAAAATAGTTTGATTTTTCGTCCACACAGCTTCTGCAGTAATCATGTGAGCAAACGTCAAACCTTATAGGCCAGTGTCCAGAGATGACACCTACATATGCAGTTTTTTGTGAGAAATCAATTCCTTAGAGCGTTTCAGATGCGGCTTTAGACCAATCTCTTTTGTGGCTAAGCACGTTTTACCACTTGTACTTGCCCATGCAGCGATCGATGTATACCAGTTCCCCATAGAGTGGGCATTGTTGTTTCGAATCTGGAGAGTCCATCGGGCTTACAGCTCCCTGAACGTTCCTGTGCCACGGCACCTATTGAATCGATATTGAACTGCTTTGCCATCTCTTCGAGAGACAAACGGCAATCTAGGGCTACTGGTGAATTTGAAAAGAATGAATTCAAGGTCTTCATTGCTGCACTCTAGGGTAAGATGGTCTATCGTTGTTATACCTGGTTAGCAAGTTCACGAAGGTGCTACAGACGGATGCTGTCGAGAGATATTTAGGACGTCAAAGCAGAAACTTCTAATCTGTTGGATGCTATCAGCCTCTTAGATGCAACCTAACTCAGTTACAGCCCTTCTGATCAAACAGTGCAGAGACAAACAGTTTATAATCCGCTCAATATTATCCTCTCGATATCCGAGGCCTTGAACTCCCATTACGTGTTTCAGCGTGATGTTACGGTTTCCTGTCTTCTTCTTAAAATCCCCTACCGGCCATCACCTAGTTGGCTGTACAATTTGCCCTTCTCATCTCCGTGCTTTCAATTCGTGCGACGTCTGATCTAAAATCTGACACCCTGAACCAAAACAACAATGAAACCACAAGGAAAGTACGTCTGGCTGTGTCCTAGGAGGACATAAAGGAATCACTTCTTTAAGCGGGATACAGGTACCCCACTCCCATGAATTCAGAACAAGACTGAGATGCTATAGATTTGCCCCCGTTCCTAAAATGATTATCGATTATTTCCAGACCCTCATGACGGCATAAGAATCATCTTATTATTTCCTAATCGACTGCCGCTTATCCTTTAGTGTTCATTTTCTTTAATTCCAATCGGTCCTCACCGGAGGGAGCGTATGTATAAATTCCCTTCATTCATCCACAACTAAGTCCTAATCCTTTCTCATCCATTAGCTCATCCCCTCACACATACGAAGGCCATAAATCATTCAATGGTCTTATTCTTTCGCTAATAACACACCGGAAGGAGAAATTTTGCAGCCAAAGATCACGAAGAACAACCAACAAGAGGAGCAACAAACTTTTTGCCACTTTGCCAAACTATCGATTGGAGATGTTGTTACGCTAATAACTCAAGGCCAGATGGATATGACACAAACAGACAGATACGACGTACAACTTCCAATGTCAATCTCTATTGTCTTAAACTCTTTCATATCGATTTGTCCGACCTTGGTTGATGGCATATTCTGTTGGATGTTGCCTCTCTCTAGCCCGCCAAAGCGACAGCACACGCATCCTTTTTTTTTTTCGCCAGCCACGCGATAGAGGATGACGACGACGCTTGAACGTCGCCATTCATTCACTTCTGGTTGTTTCGTGTTTGATTCTCTCCTCCTTTTGGGCTAATCCTTCCCTGGAGCTTTTATGCCACAGTAGTCGCTCCTCCATCTCACCCACTGGTGGCAACAAAGTGGCTGACATCTTACCCAGGGGACCTTTGCCAGAGCTGGAGCTGTAGCAGAAACAAGGCATGCTACTACCACCCACACACATATTTTGTAATCCTCGTGCTCAACCTAGGAGAAGTATGTGTGTTATGTCACTTCGGGAAGAAGGGGCATCCACTCTTGCGACGCCGTCGTCATCATCATCGTCGTCGTCGTCACTACCAGCGGTTGTGGGGGTTCTCCCACCGTCTAAGGTCTCAGCTGATGGTGTTAAACACAGTTACAAATGTATGTTGCCTCGATCCTGACATTCGACAGATAATGTACTACAGGACTACATGCCTTGTTGTTGTTGTTATCCTTGTTGTCTGGTTGGCTGGCTGTCAAATCGACAACATCGGTGTTCCATTTCGATGGAAATCGCAAAGCAATATCGATTTTGTGTGTTCATATTTGGAGGCGACAGAAGACGGCTCCATCCTTGCCCAGCGATGGCGCTACTCCCCCTGAAGGATGTGGAGAGGAAGGTGTGTGAAATTCTCATTGTCAAAGTTGTCGATGTAGTGATGGGGAAAATTGAATTAAGAACACGATATTAAGGAGAATCTTCCTCGGAGCTAAAGTTTTTGAAGGGCTTTTCAATTTTTTTTTTCGCTCATTGGATTGCGGCCAATTACTTTCTATTGGCTGCGGCTGTGGACAAGGCTCTTCGCAGGACAGTAAGAGAGAGAGCGAAGGCTTTCTCAAGAAAAGTTCATTCTTGTTCGATGAATGATGGTATAGGTCAATGGGATTGAGTGCTAATGATGTCGAAGCAAGTCGATTTTACAGATATTTAAGCAATTTCTCATTTAAGGACAACTTATACTTGCCACTGCGATTCAATTGGTCTGGGCGATGGGAAGGGTGGAAGGAAAATGTTTTAAGCGAGATGAGGAGCGGTTTACAAGGTGGTTTTCAAGATTCCGTGGAATACATTTAGTCTTCATATACATGTGAAGATTCCTTAAGGAGGCTTACAGCTTGCAGTGTAGGTGAAGAAAAATACCACCGAAGTCGGTGGAATCTTTAATTCAAAGTGGCATTTGTAGTTCCTGGTACTGAACGCAAAAAGGCATACATTTTTCGCCTTTTAGCCTTATACGGAGGATTAATGTGTTTTCTCTGCCAATCGAAGGACTCAAAAGTAATTTTTATACCCCACCAACAGCAAATGCTTAATGTTGCCAGAAGGGTTCGTCAAGAGCTTGCAAAACAGAGAGTTTTTGCAATCAAACTTAACTCGAGACATGCCAACAGTCGGTTGAAACCACAGTCTAACCTTTATTTTCTGTCCACACTGCACACTAATACTGCAAACTTGTGAACCTCTAAAGACCTGTATCGATACCTTCATATGCACTATCCTCCTTATGTTGGCGTTCATCGATCATAACCACGCAAATGGAAAAAGTATCCAATGAAAGTGCAAAGAAGCCGGTTTTGTAAAGGCTAAAGCAAACCGCGTATACTTCATCAGCTGGTACGTACCTTAGGCGCTTATGTCATTCGATGACATTCTCGTCAAATTTGGAAGCAAAATTCGGGACCATTTCGGCATGTCGGCATCACCTTGTTGAGTATCGGTTTTGTGTTGAAAGTAATTATGCTTCCAGTGCCAATCACATTGGGTCTTATGACCTCCGAGTGAAATTGAACTTGGTCTACTGACAGCCCTCCAAATATAAACTCGTAGTACAACTTCGGCGGTCAACTTCGAACTATGGCTCAATTCTGGTGAAAACAGGGAGGTACCAAGGAGGCAAAGCAGAAAAGGGACTGGAAACCAAAAACACTGGTTGTGGAGTTACACCAACAGATTTGATAAAAGCCGACATATTTCCATACCAAACAGCCGCCAAGCAGTCGAATCAGCTCATACTAAAAATGATAAGAGCTTGCGACGCATTGATGCAATGGTCCTCCAGGCGATCCATTGATTGAAAGTACATAGGTTGTTCCAGCGCTTCAGATATCATGATAATCAGAAAGAACTTCACGAGAAGTTCGAAACTACAAGGAGAAAACTGAGAAACGCAATCAGAGCAAATAGAAAGAGAAGCATCGCCCAGTTTATTAACTAGGTTGCGCAAAGACTAAAGTATCCGAAAACCTTATATTTACAAACTGGACGAGCTGGAATCCTCTTCACAATTATATAAATGCTTGACGGCAGTACTCTGAAGGTAAAGAGCAAAAGGTCGGAGGCTACAGTCTGGTGTGGTCCTGGCCCTCAACCAACAAGGTGGGTTTTAGTCGGCACAAACCCAGTTAGCCTGGACACCACCCTCGGACGCAATTGAAACCTGAAACTATCTGAGTTTCGAACCACTGCACCTCGCTCACGCTGTGTGAATAACATAATAAGGGTATTGATAACCCCTTGAAGCACGAGTGGATTATAAAAACACAATACTGCCGATCCTGTTCTACAATATTTTAAGAAGATTTCCAACTCCCACCTCCTGTGACAGTGGATAAGCAATCTTAGAGTTACGTAAAGCCGATCTCATGCCAAAGATCATATGATCTTGACAAGTTGCCACAACTCTAGTCGGTTGGAACAGGGCACTCCGGAGACAGAAAATATTTTTTGCATCGTTAAAATTAGGAATCACTTGCTTCCGGCGTATTATTGCAAGAATAGCAAGACCGGCACCTTAAAAAAAATAAATAGCTGGCGCGACAGTTCGAGATGAGCCAATGCCTAGCTTCTCGCAACCATTCATGTTGTGAGTGTTACATTTTTTGCACGAATGGAAGGGACCTACAATTTATTGCCGACTCCGAATGGTGAGTTGACAAATTATACTCCCGGAGGCTTGTCATTCTCCGACGAGAGGTGATGCCGTGAAAAGTGTTCGGTGTACCTGGCTGGGGCTTGAACCCACGCCGCTCGGTCAGCAGTCCAACGCACTAACCACTGAGCCTCGACGACCGGCACTTTGCGTCCTTTAATCTTTAAGTGGGTAGGTGAGTTATAGTAACGTAAGAAGGTGGTAGGTGGGGTGCTGACAACACCCCATTAAGATCTTCCTTTTCTGAGACAAATTTTACTCCCGTTAGTGGGTTTACAGTCAAATTGGTATTATAATATCTTTCTGAGGAAGAATAATGGAAAAACAATTAATGTTGGGACGTCTTTATATAACTTTTCACGTCCTGTCCAAAATAGTGCTAGTGTGTAGCACTAGAATTTGTCACACCTCACAGTCACGGTTCACTGTGAAAACCTTGACAATATCCATCGACAAGATAGGACCATGACAAACACTGCCCAAAATCCTCCGGATAGCAACCGCTCTCCGAAATCTACTATACAGACTCTTACTGAGCATGACTACCACGGCAAGGCAAATTGTCAAAAGGAATGAAAGTCGCGGGATATTGAGGCGAAAAATCACAAGAGCGCTTTTCTTAAAGCCAACTTTTTGGAAATATCCGAATCGAGAGAAGTGGAACCTTTCAGCGTACAGATTTTTTCGGCTTTATCACAACATTTTTAAAGCAATCTGTCTAGGATTCACGAGTGGTTGAAAAAGAAAGTGAGGACGCTCTCCAACAACGTTGCATAGTATTAAAGGCAGTAACAGCCATTTATAATGGCCAACTGTTTCTTAAGTATCCACATTCGGCTTTGAAGAGTGTTCAGAACCCCAAAATTAAGTATCAAACCAATTGCTAGCCTTCATTCTGTCAATAATTACTAGTTGTGTGCTTCAAACATCCCAACATGACTTCATCCTAAAGAACTCACAACAAACTATCACAAATTATAACCTTTCCGTGAGAAAGTCCACGTCCATGTTCCATTCGAAAGAACTCTGCCCTTACCAATCCAATTCAATCCAATCCAATGTGATTCTTTCTCTATGTGTACATTTCAAATGATTCCGCTCCACCAGAGATGACTTTCAAATCCCGACTTCCACTTAAAGCTCAACTATGTAAATATATTTGCAAAGCACCAATTTACTTAAAAGTAGGCCATAGCCGACATCAAATCCCAGAGCGCCGCCGCACCGCCACCACCACCGCCTCAGAGCCGGAGTGCCTCTTGGCGCACAACGCAATTAAACCAAATTACGGCCTGCGCAACACAGCCAACGAGAAATCATAACAATGACTCCGATTCACATCCGAAAAGACCTGGAAACCCATGCGATTTCGAAACGATCCAATAAAGAGTCGTGACGCTCGTTACGACCTCTGAAATTCCACAGCGCAACCGTGGAGTTGGTGGAGGAAGCATCAGTTGATCAGAGCAACAACCCGTAGTGATAGATTCATAGATTCACTGGTCTCATAATTGCTCTGATCTGGTACGATCATCTCTCCTCGTCTTATCTTTGAGATCTGCTCTAGAAAAATGTTTTTTTTCCAATGGTCGAGGCCTCATCGACTTGAGGCAATTTGCCTGGTGGATCGCGTCAAATGGCAAATTTGTCGCAGAACCAGGAAACGCTTGCTGCGAAATTAATGGAATCGTTGAACTGCGTGTCGCAAAGAGAAGTGTGACCGACCCTCGCAGTCCAATGGACGTCATGGCTCATTACAAGTGAAACAGTAAAACAACTTGAAGCACATAGTTCTCTTTATCGCTTCGGAAATATTCAAGATATTCGAACTGCCGCCAGAGGGGCATAGATTGATGCGGCATCTAAAGGAATATGAGAACGAACGGACGGAGAATTTTCGATAAGTTTTGCCTTTTTGTGACCCGCGGCATTACTACTAGACTAGGACAGGGAGAGATGTTGTCGTGGAACGGACAGTGGGTCCGATAAGGAGATGGAAAAGGAAATCGAGGTAATGGAAGCTTATAATGTTGGGTTGATCTCAATCTCCACAAGTGGCCTGCATAGAAATTAACTTGCTAAAATGAGGCAACAGTGAAGCCGGGCCGCAACCAAGAAACCTCCCTAGCTAGCTCGGTCCAAATTGCCTTCAATTGTGCATTTCAAGTTGATTTAGACCTTCTTCTACTTTACAGCGTTGCTCCTCTGAAAACCGTAAGAGATAGAACGTTGGGGTCCATTCGTTCTAAATGTGCTAGCCATCTTAAAAACCACGCTTCCATTGATAGGACTTTCTATGGACGATCTGTGACTGGACATGGTTGTCAAGATAATTGATAATTATGAGAGTAGCCGCTTTAGTTTTAGTGCAGAAACTCAAGAGATTCTACATGGGCTCCTAAAACTGGGTTTTATTTCCCATAATCCCTAGGATACGATAATCTTTCAATGCCACAATTTGTGTTTCATCAGACTTTCCACTGACGTGTGGTAAAGTCTAGATTAAAAACTTACTTCAGCAGAACGAATCAGTCCTAAGACAGGCCTAACTGGAGCATTAACTCTAGACTGGATTTTTGGTCAAAGCAAGAATCGATAAGACTCTGAATAGCACGAGATTTGTAAAACAACTCAACCGAAGCAAAGGCTTAAGACCGGCTTAACGTAGTCTGAGCCAAAGATTCGCATATGAAACTTAAGTTCGTGGTTTGGATTGGTTTTCTATTTTCTGGTTTGGAAGCAGAATGCTTTCAGAAGCTTTAGCACAACTGCTTTCTTACAGAAGCCAGAGCTCGAAGCCCAGAACCGCTTAGAAAGGAAGTTCGGCCTTTTATAATGCACCTCTACTCTACATCTACATCTTTCTGTACGAGCTTGTTACTGGATGGCCTCTACATCTCTGTACTAGTCTTCACGACTAGAAGAAAGGGTTCGATGATGTGACCATTTGCTTCTTTTTGTCTGAGCGCATCGGCCCAGATTTGGGAAATTAAGCTGTCAGGTCACTCGTAAGCTGCGAACCTTCGTTAAACGTCTACTCCTACGTATAAGACTGAGACAACTACATCCTGGACGAACAGATTCACATCAAAATGGGGCCAGAAACTAACAGACATCACAATACGAAGAAGGAAGTGACTGTGGATCGGATACACCTGCGATTCCGTTGAGAAGTGTGCCACGCAATGGAATCAACTCACAAAGTAAGACAGAAGAATGGGTCCTTCTAAGCAGACTGAGGATCGATTGAAAAATGCTGAATTACGTTACAGAACTTCGCACAAGATGGCGCGCAGGCGTTGTGGATGATCAAGGAGCATGAAAATGTATTAGAAGCTTCCGTTTAGGGTGGTTCTACAACTTCAGGCTTGATGATGAATTCGTTCTAGTTTCTGGTGGCTTCGTTTGATCTCGTTCATCAAATGTTGCTAGGATCACTAAGGATATCCTGACATTTTAGGTGTTGATGACTGATGACTCAACTCATTCTTCTCACAGACTTCTCCTTTCCTAAGCTCAATTTTAATGTTCCCAGCAACCAGGTTAAAAGCTCGGAAAAAGTCTAATTCCTCGAACTCCCCTGCTAGAACCCACAGTGTGACGGCACCACATCTAAAGAACACAAAAACCTAGCCCTACGTTCAAATAAAAAAAATCGAAAGAACAAAAGATACTCATCATACAGTTAAGAGTTCAACTCGTGATGCCACCATTGAAGATCCACAGGCAACAAGGAGAGGTAAAAACAACCATGATGCCACAGAAGATGATGACGACGACGACGACATTAGAGCACACACAAAAACCGAAGCACATACGGCTGAGACTGAGAATGCAAGGAGTTTCGAAGCCGTAATACTCATTATACTACCACAACAGAGAAACAATTTGCTTTGCCTATTTGTAGAGTTCCTTCCAGCATCAGTGCACGGAGCGCATACCTTTAGATGTCGCGTCATGGTGCATTGACGGAAATTCCTCGTCATTAAATCGCGTCCGTTCCAGCGCGTCAGGCAATTGTATCCGCGTGTATGTGTGTGGCTTTATGACGACGACGGAGCAGCAGGAAGAGAACACCAGAACTGCATTGTATCGTATGAATTATGCGAATCGGAATGTGGCCGTTTTGTCTGCTCCCCATGAGAACATAGTGCGAACATGGTATTCTAATGACAACACTAGAGTCGATGACAGCGCCGCCAGCGGTTCAAGATACATTTCTTTCTTTTGCGAACTGGTTTACAATGCGACACTGAAGCTAAACGTGCCGGGGCTTATTTATGAGGTCAACATGATTTATATTCATGTTTCCTTGAGGACTTTTGTTCGAGTGGTTTGTGGCTTTTTTGGTCGTCTATTTTGGAACGATTTCGGTTGCATTGTTCTGCGGAGCGACGAGAAAATTTGGATTCACATGAATGGGTTGGAGGTATTCTAGACACGCTGCACAGATGGAGTGGAACGATCTAATCGATCATGTTTGGATAGTTGTTGGTGCTGTTAGATATTATTTAAATATTTACACACAAAGCTTACGGTTTGGAGTCTTTTTTTTTGGCTTCTCGTTGGCATTTCAGGCGGCATAGACGTATCTGATTGATCTAGAGGACATTCAGTTTACCCTGAGGGAATCGCTAACAAAGATATTTGCGAAGTCCAAAACTGAGCGAATTTGGAATGCAATTTGAAATGCAAAGGTCATTTTCTACTTCTTATTGGATGAGGAATGTAATTTGGAAACACAAGGTGTACGAACTACTAAGGTGAAGAGTGTCTCATAGCTGATGCCGAGACCATATAGACGGTTAGTATCAGTCACTGAGCTACGAATAAACCTTCAACCTTTGCTGCAAGCTACAGCCAGCTAGTTACACACGAAATGCTGGGCAGTCACTTGATCTTCTAAGCACAGTCAACAAAGACAAGGCGGAGCTTTTCCCATTTCTTGAGGTGATGACTACGCGAAACGGTCTGACCTGTTAAGAAATCTGTTATGATCTTCGCATCCCTTAAGGGGTTGGCTGGGCGTAGGGGCCCGTTTTATGTTGCATTTGGTGGATTGATTCGTGCTCTACCGAAGTATTTAGTTCGGATTTTATGTGGCTTATGATAGGCGATTCGGAAAAGTGAGTTCAATACTCTTGTGCGGCAGAAGCCAAATTATTGTTGTTGTGGTGTAGGTAGTAGCTGCTTGATTTTAATGTCCCTCCTCACTTACTTCTTGGATTTAAAATTTGAAAGGACGAACTAGGTTGACTTATAATACAGGTACCGTGCGCTCTTGTCCAATTACAGCCCTAGAAGGACTACTTTCGTTGAAACCGACTATTCTTCTTAACATACAAATCAAAACCTTATTTGAAAGAAAAACCCTACAATTCAGTCAACAGCTTAAAGGAAAAATCTCGAACTCGATCGTGGTTTGTGTGCTCGATCTCGCTCACTAGTTGATCGAATTCACATGTAACAGATCGATGAAAAAATGTATGTAACGATCAATTTGAGCAGATCATTCTGCCATTAATGATTATTAGCTTACCGGGGAATACACTTGATTTTAAAGACTCTGGTTAGGCATTGTGTTGAGCAGTGGAAGATGACTAGGAAGTTTCAGTTAAGGAAAAGTGATTTTGAAAAACAAGAAAAAGTATAGAGAAATGGAAAGAAGAACTTTTGTGTTGATCTAATTAAAGATCAGAGATCAAAGCTTGATCGGTATTGTAAATCATTTGGCCACTCAGCATAAGCGAGTATGTATTTCTGTCTTCTTGGACTAAGCCGTCTAATATCATCAGGATACCAGCATTAGGTTCTGTGGGTAGACCTTCAACTTTTGGAGAAGAACAGAAAAGCACTTACATACATGTAAAAACATCTTTTGTGTCGTGCATAAGCTTGCCTAAAATTCGATAATATAACGTCCTTGACAAATATAGGAATCATAGAGCAACCTCAGAATCGATTTTGAAGGTGAGCCGTTGGCTAGCGGGATGAACTCCTTGCCAAATTATTTTATACGCCTTCAAGGTATAGCAGGCAGGGTTGACCATGAGTATCTCATAATTTTCCTTTAATAAAATAGAATCCTTTCACTCCTTACTCCTTATGACTTTCTTTTGATAAAAAAATAACCTAAATTCAGTGTCCAACGTTCGCCCAAAGATTTTTCGGTCAATAAACCGATTTTTCTCATCATTTTCGTATTTTGCACACTTGTTAACATTCGATATCTTCATCTACTTCAACTTTCCTTACATTCTCTATGTTTTTAAACCCAACATACCTCTAAAATCAATGAAAACCTTGAAGAAAATCGCACTAAACTTGAAGTTTCCTTCGTGTTACACGAAATGACCGAAAAAATTAGTTGAACTGATAATACATTTCACTGCACTTTTTGGCTGTGCACACGTCTGTTTTGAATTTTTTGCAAAAATCTATTTTCTGGTGGAAATATCTCTGGTAATTCATTTTAACATTTATTCCTATGTGTTACTAATTACAGTCACATTTCATGAAAAAAATTCAAAAGAAAGATAAAAAAATAAATTTAAAAATCTACTGACGTCATCAAAACTTTTTAGATTCTTCATATGTTTTGTGCTGAACTCGTTCAAATACCATTTGAGGTCAATTGTTGCTAATTCGCTCGATGTTTTTAGGGCAGTGGTGCCAAAAAGCTTTTTATAGGGAAAGGAAGGAAATAAAAATTTGTTTAATAATGTTTGATGTGTAAGCATTTTAGCTCTTGGGAGGCTCTTCTCCAGCCTCATAGGATGCATTTTATGGGGCTGGACAATGCGTGGAGTAGTCCAATGTGTTCCCAAACAAACACCAGGTGTTCCAAGGCATTTTGGCGACATTTTTCCAAGGTGGGAAGCCTTTTAATTCAAGCAATTCACATTCACGACCATTCCAGGAGATAAATAATATGCTTCCAGCCCGGTCTAGTGAGTCTCTGACCTATTTAACCATTTTGATGAAAATTGTATCCAATATGTTGGACACCAGTTCTGCTGAACTCGCAATGTGATTTATTTTCTGCTGTTTGAGTGAAAACCCCCACATGGATTAAATTGAAACTGAGATTACGAGGTAGACAGACGGAACAGGACCAAGAGACAAACATGACCGTAGGACGGACAGAAATATTGAGAATTTCCGATGAAATTAGAATCATTTTCCATGGAACTCATTAATTTCGGTATTCCTGACACCTAAACAAACGTATGCCAAAGTCCAATTAGATGAACCACCCCCAAAACACCTACCCAAGCACAACCTCACCCAACTAATTCGTCAACTGGCCTATCTAAATTATTGATCCCGAATTTTTCTGATGACGAATCTCATTTTAGAGGGAATCCTGTAGGAGAATTTCTCGTATACATATTTTCAAATTATTTTGGTCGCCTAACTCTGACCAATCCCATGCATGTACTCGTGCAGCCCACTTTGTATTCTTTTTTTTTTCTCAGAAAATGGTCAAGGACTCGACTCGAACAAAAGACGTTAGACGTTACAATTCTTTTCCCTTTCTTTCCTTCTATTTTCGGGGAAATTCAACAACAACCAACCGGGATGGGAATAAAGTGACAAAAGGTTGGTTTGCTTTTTCTTCTATTCCCATGTCAGGATATCTACATCCCAGCCCCCGATTGCCGGGTCTATTGTTTGGGGATTTATTGTGGTCCACATTTGATGATGAAAGTTGAAGAGAAAAAACAAAATTCGGCAAATAAATGTTTTTTTTTTTTTTCTTTTATTCAACACCATCATAGCCCTTTAAAGAGTTTGTACTGCTCCTGAACGAGTTTCTTTTTGGAGTTCTGTGTAGGTTTTTGTATGTGACATGGAAAAAAAGGAGCGGAATTCCTTAAGGGAGTTAACCATAAACCCGAACTTTTGCTGCATGCGATTTTATTGTATTTCATCCCTTTAGCCATTCTGCTCACCACCACTGTGGTTGTACGAGTATTTGCGTCCAGAAGTTGTCAAGGAAATGGTGGTTGGATAGTGTTTGTCATAGTTGGTAGGCTGTGTGAAATTTTAGGGACAATTTGGAGCTAAAGAGGGATTTATAGGGGTCGAAACGAAAGGTTTTCGAAAACTAAGCTTCATAGGCTGCAATTACTAAAGAAATTGGAAGCAACAAATCGCGCCAGGTTCCCAAATTTTCACAATTAAAATGTGAAAATAAGACTGTTGAACATCGCTTACAAAAATGAAGTAAGATAATGCAAGGGCGTGCTATATACAATAGAACACTAAGTCAACATTTAAGGTTCCTGTGGTACTTATACTTGTCTGTTCAATGGTGGATCAACATGCTCTGAGCATGAAGGGAAACTCTACTTATTCCAAGATCACAAAGCCGTCTGCATAGATGACTTGTTTGAAAGAATCCACCTTGAGGTGCTCTTCTGATGGAAAAATTTGCTCAAGAAAAAGGTGTGAGTGACGCAGTAGCCATGAGAATTGAGAATTCAGTTTCAAAAATTTACACATCAACTAGAAAACAACGACAATAGTAATAGTACTCTTTAAGTTTCTGGTAAACTTCAACAGGAATACCTTTTAAATCATCACTCTCATAATAACTAGGGACTGCCGTCTAAAGGAGTAGCTTTACAGACTTCATATTTAACCTAGAAAATCATAAACTGCTCAAGGTTCTAACAGAATCTGGGATGAGCAAGCTTTCTAAGATCATCAAAGGACGACAGTGGGTTTTATGCGATGCAAGACCGCAAAGCTAAAGGTAAAAAATAGTTCACCAAAACTCTGATGTTTTTTGTTGAATTTCCTATCCAAACACAGATCAAGTCCGCGGACTCGATTCGGCGGAGATTTTCACTTTTTGAGGATCAGTAATGGGCTCTGCTGCTGCTTACTGCGCTCAAAAGCACTCAGTTGCCGTAGAGCTCTACGAAGAATTATCGCACACTTACGAATGCGCATTAACGATTCTTAAGCTTTCAAGGTCTACCACTCGAAGTCCAACATAGTCCCTATACCAAGAGCTAAGGTGTTTTCACACCAATTTCTGATTTGTCTTCCAAACTTCTAATATCGTCTATAAAGTCATAGGTTAGGTAAGGCTAGGTTGAAGTGGTTCCCAACCCACTTACACCCATGAGGGGTCCTTTGTGATACCACCAGGATCTCGGAAAGATCTCCTGCCTACTCTTTAAAACCAATTGGAGCTCCTTATGAATCGTAGGAGGCTACTAACATCGATGTTCATCAGGTCGCCTAAAACAAAGTCTTAACAGGGTCAACAATATTGTCCATGTATTTTTGTTACGGTGGGCTTCAAACTTTCCTTTTGGCTTAAGGATAGAACTGTATGTGCAATAAATTCTCGAAAAGGTCTTATGATGGACGGCTAAGTTTGGTCTCAGCTGCTGGGGTGCTTATTATTGCAGCAGTGTTATCCGATGCAAGCTGTTCTCCGTATCCTGGCCATTATCTTACGGCCGACCATTTTGCTTCTTTTTACCCAACTAGACTGCGGTCATATCTAGCTACTGGCTTGTCTAAGATCGCAGTTTTTTTTGCCAAACATCAATAAATAGTTGGAGAGAGAGCCCGCAATGAGCCAAGGCTAAGCTTCTCGTAACAATGTTTGCTTTTTTATGACAAATTACACTCTCGGTGTTCGGTGGGCATGTCTGCGTCTTGAACCTACGCAGCTCGCACCGTAGTCCAACGCAGTGAGCCAAGGCGCCCAATCTAGTTCATCTTGCGAAAATTGAATTGAAATCGAAAGCATAACCTTGTTCCGTAGTCGCCTGCTTAATGGCGTACAATTCTGAATAAGCAAACAATTCCAATTACACCATACAATCCCAATTCTCCATAAAAAAAAGCCGCTTATTGCGTTACCATTATAAAATAAAATTAATTATTTTATTAAATATGCCATTCTCGGAACTTCCAACGAAAACAAAAATATCCTCCATCTATCGCGTGTTGAATATTTAACATTTCATCACTTACGGCCTTGACTAGTTGCCTCCACACATCCACCTCACTGGGGTGTACAGTGGGAATTTATACCGGGCCCAAGTGCATTCAGTGGTACCTCTCTGGGTTTCCCTAGGACCCAGGATTAGCGAAGTAGGTCAAAACAGAATTGAAACGTGTTTCTGCCTAACGATAATGCTTTAGATTGAATTATACCCGACAAAAAGGACATCGCTCCCACACCCACTCCCCCTCTGTGTTTCAGCAAAAAGCGGAAAAAAAAAACATTTTAATTTTCCCACCACACTTCGAGCGACAGAAATGAGAGCAGCAGGACGAAAGGAAGGAAAAAAAATGAACAAATCGCGGCGCACTGTTATATCGGAACCAGAGTGTTATAAGATTCTAGTGTTAATTTTTATTACGGTCGACAAGGATTCTCAGAAGAATCCATGCGGAAGTGCGCCATTTCCTTAGCACGTTACACTTCAAAGTTCCTTTGCCCCATCCTAATGGGATTCTTAATGTCTCACACAATAATTAAAAATGAAATGCACACACTCTCACACACTAGGGCATAAGAAATTAAATGAATATCCCTTGTGCACTTTTTTCCCCGCTGTTCTTCGGCCATGTCCGCAACGATTATAAGAAATTATTGTGCGCGAGAAGATATCCCAGTTCAGATACTTCTACTGACAGGATTATGCGAAATAAAAGAAGTTCTCAAGAAGAGGATAGGAGAACCCTCCGAAGAAGCATTTTAATAGAAATCAAGTTGGGAAAGTTTCACACGTAAATATTGTAACACTACACACAGACAGTCATGGCTAAAACTGGGATGGTACATTGCAGGGAGAGATAAAAGAAACGAATTTGTAAGGAAAGACAATAATTTGGCCAAGTTGCCGCGATGATTCTCTAAAAATGGAGAAGTGTAAGTGTTAAGTTATAGCCGGTGGCGTCATTGTTCATCAAAAACGGAGGACGGGATAAAGAGACTGCAGCCAGACTGAAGATTTTTTCAACGAAAACATTTCACTGTTCTCCGATAGGAGCATATGACCTCAAGGATCCTCCTGAACCTGACTTTGTGTGGAGCTTCCCTAGATATGTCTTTCCACTCATCGTCCGTCAATTTTCATTTCGTCAACTGTCCTTCACGAAGTCTAACCTGCAGCTGCTGGTGGCCGCTGTGGCTCAGTGGTTAGTTCTTTGGTCTGCTGTGCGAGGTGCTTAGGTTATAGCACCAGGGATAGGCCAGGACAAGTGCAGAGCAAATGCTGGATCGTTTCCTCCTCCTCTTCGTCCCTACAACTCCTGCAGAAGTCATTTGAGAAGAGGCCTATCCTTCTGGCATTAAGGCCAATGGGACAATGGCCGGTAAGAACACCAATGGCGGTCAAATATTTTAGATCGAGTGAGATTTACCATAGGCCAGATCTCCCTGGAAGTAGGGCATGTGGTATCATTCCTCCATCTTTGGTTTGTCTTACTGATCGGGTCGTACTCTAAGAGAAGTTTACATGTAGCGAGTAAAATCCTACATTCCTTCGTTCCGGCAGGCTTTCCAGGGTAATACCTCGTTTAGCGAGTTCATCGGCCTTATAGTCCCTTGGAATGTCCCTATGACCTGGTACCCAGCACAGGTGAAAATTAAAATGTTCTTTCATCTCCATGAGAGATCTGAAGTAGCTTCTGATGTATATGTTACCGATTCCTGAGATTTTTAAAGCAGCCTGGCTATCGGTAAAAATTGTAATGACCCTGAAGGATATCACATTGTGCCTTGGCCTTGCCTTCTTCCTCCATCTTCTCAGTAGATTCTCATTCAAAATTTATAGAAAACCGTCAAGGCTCTTTTCCAGAGGATGACGTGACCATGATTCACCACCTATCAGCCCTTTGGCAGTTCTGTTAACAATTTTCCCACAGCACCTACTTGTAGCTTTCTTAACTTGTTTAATCGGGGGATTTACGTAGTTTCTTCTATCATGGCACACGCTTCTCTTACTCTCTCCATAGGCCGCTGCAATTCGAGCTTAAAGTTATTTCTGCGTTTCGATTCGTCTCAAGGGTGTGAAGGCGGATATAACCAACTTAAAGGTGGTGATCTCGTCTGGCCGCGATTTCAGACGAAATGAAAAACTGTTTCTAGTCTGTACAAGTGTGTTCCTATAGGTCAGTGGCCTGTACTTATTGCCACGATCATACCAACGTCTATGCGAGTCATAATTTGTAGATCTTGTGTTCTGGACAACATTTGCCTTAATATGACACAACCCATGCCACCTAGTTTGTACTAGGATTTTTCCCTTAACAACACCCAAGGGGATGTAAATATGCTTTGTGAGAAATCTACAAAGGCTTGAACCTTGTCTCGCAGAAGCTAAGACCTTCTTAGGTGGGTCATTTAGGGTAAATTAAATGTCAATTTCTTGTTTTGACCTGAGAAACTGAAAGGTACCGACTCCAGCTGATGCAGGGCTTCCAAATTTCTCTTGCGCATCACACACAACCTCAATTTGACCACAAATCTCAACCTACTTTCAGATATTTCCCAAGAAACATGACCCCATTATAAGACTCCTTCAACAACATGTTTCAATTTTTTTTTTCTTTTTACCTTTTTACGAAAAAAAAGTAAATATTGAGGCAACTGGGAATCTATGTCATCGGTTGTAATTGCAAATTGTCGTTCCCCTACCTTATCCTGAACAAAAACCAATAATTGTCAACAAAAGCCTTGTTGGTGGTAAATAATTGCCAGGGAAATTTTTAAGTCGATAGCATTTCACGTGCAATTCCATCCCCGTTGTGAGCTCTACCTCAACAATTTTTTCAGTCAGAGTTCTGCCGAAGTGGCACTCAATACGCGAACTACACCGACAATTTCCTAACAAAACCGCCAATTTAAACTTTTATTCTGAGGTTCTCCTGGCTGCGCACGTGGAATACGTAGAATAGAAATCCTTTCTTCGTTTTTTTTTTTTTCATTAATCACCCGCCCACGTGTACCGGAGGGATTTGAATAGAATTCGACAGCATCGCCAGGGGAATGAATGCACACATACAATAGTTCACCGCCCCAACACCCACCGGCAGTTTTATATTGCAATTTGGGAATTTAATTATTTAATATTGCCTCGGAGGACTAGTGCGGTGTGCATTCGCCAGCCCCTACATCCCACGAGAGGAGACACGTTTTTTGTGTGTCTTTCTGGTAATTTTCATTTCAACTAAATTCAATTTCCTTGTATTGTGCCATTTTGGCATGTCGCTGGAGAGCATCCTTATCACACATGAGTGGGAGAGTGCTGTGGGTGAGTTTGTTGCGTTTTTTTGTAGAGAAAAAGCGGAAGGATATGACGATGACGAACATCGACTACGACAACGACGACTGGAATGAAATTGCATTACAACAACTCCATTGGAAATAAATTGTAATTTCTATTCAAATTCTTCAAGTGGTCTTCTTTGTATCTTTTCTCTTTATATGTACATATGTGTCTGTGTGGTAAGTTTTCTTCCTTTTTTGATGGAGGAAAAGTGCATACGGGCGATGCGCTGCTGGTGCACGTACCATTTACCTTATGTGCGTGGAAGAGCATATGGTGTACTGGCAGTGGATATGACAAGAACTGGGACAGTGACTATATTTTGTTGATATTTCGCTGTTCGAGTGTTGTTAACGTCTAAAGACATGCTATGGACCGAGTGGGTCAACCCGATTCACTTGAACTTCGTTGTCCATAGTAAAAAGGGAAATTTAAGATTATTGATGCAAGCGGATACTAACTGAGTATATTGGATAAAGAAGCTTCTAGCCGATCAAACGGAAAAAATAGAGTCTTAGCTCGAAAGCTTAGAGGCGTTGAAAAAGCTTAAGTTAACGAGTTTGTCTCTAGACTTCAGGTTGTCTTAATGTTAGAAAAGATTTGGTAAAAAGTCTGGTAACAACAATCGAATAGAAAGAGAAGCAGTACACAGACCAGAAGTACGGTCGATCCAACAATAGGGCCCGTACAATATTTCCTTAAAGCCGACTAAAACTATTCCTCTCGGATTAGAAATTATTTATCAGAGACTACCGCCATTATCTGGCATAGCAACAACCCTGCCAGAAGGTTTGAGAGCGCAAAATAGCCAACCGTATTTTATCCGATAGAAATTCCAGGCTCCAGTCGAAAACACTGGATTTAAGCTGAATTTGTAGACAAACATTAAAAAACACCTTTAAGCATTAAACCTTGTACACAGCTACGGTTAGGTTACGTAGAGTAGGGTTACGCGATCAGAGCTTACATAAGATCATAGGCACTATAGTGGTCACATCGCGATCTCTGTGAAACCAAATTGCCAAAACCTAAACTATTTTCTGCGAGCACTAGATTTCCCTACAGAATTTTCTTATGTTTTTGTAGTTATCAGAGCCTAGTTCGTAGAAAACCTAAGAAGTCCAAATAAAGAGACCAGATATATCCTTGCCAAACTCGTCCGCCGTTTGACGATGGAAAATGCTCGCTGCTCTATCAAGGTCTGTAACGATCTCACCGAAACCTTTGATTTCAAAAAAGGACTTAGACAAAGTGACGCGCTGTCATGTGACATATTTGAACAAATTGTGTGAAACTCTCAAGCCAACACCAGATGCACAATCTTTCATTAATCTCTCCAACTGCTTCCGTACGCCGACGATATTGACATGACAGGCAGAACACAGCGAGCTGTCACCGGTGCTTTAAGGAGTATAGAGACAGAAGGGGTTAAGAGCTAAACGAGGGCAAAACTAAGTATTTCCTCTCAACAGTAAGGGACATCCAACACCGACGAATCGGACAGAACGTCACAGTTGGTAGCTATAACTTCGAGGTGGTAAGGGACTTTTTCTATCTTGGCTCTGCTATTACCTCCGATAATGACACCTCATCGGAAATCAAACGAAGAATAGCTCTTGCCAATCGCTGTTTCTTTGGGCTGAGAAGGCAATTGCGTAATAATGCCCTATCCCGAAAAACTAAGGAGACTCTATATAAGACCTTAATCATCCCAGTCCTGCTTTATGGCACTGAAGCATGGAGTCTATCTTAGTCGTTTTGAGCGAAAAATTCTTCGAATGATATTCCGTCCCGTATTCGTTAGCCGGCTTTGGAGGAGAATACTTAATCGCGACATTTAGAGGGAATGGACACCAACGCTCGGGCACGCAGAGTTTTCAAATCAAACTCAGAGGGACAACGCAGTAGAGGAAGACCTCACCACAAGTAGAAGGGGACCTCAGCTAACTTAGCATGCACAACTGGAGGCAGTTAGCTAGACTGGACTAACTGGAGAAGCTTGTTGTTTAAGGGCCAAGGTTAACCCGGACTGTAGCGCCACCTAAGTAAGTAAGTAAGTAAGTGAGAGTCTATCTCCTCTAGACTACCTCAGAAATAGCTGCCGAGATACATATGTACGTGTCGTGGCAATTCCCTAACATTCGCATAATATATGTGTTATGTCCGCTGTGACGCAGAGATCGTTACAGTGGCTAGAAACATCTGAAGTTGAGAGTCCTAATCTTTTAACGTACTTCCCTAGTAGCCGGACAAGATGCCCGTGACTAGAGTACGTAGATAGCTGAGCCCTGCTTAAATTAAGCATCTTCTGCTGTCTAGCGTAGGCCATAGAACCTTTTCAAAACCTTTTTCATACCTTTTCATACCTTTTGTCCTATTGTATAAGACCAGCTTAAAGACTATAAAACCTAAAAAAGAGGAATAATTCCTTACCTATTTGCCTTATGTTCATATCAAGCTCTAATCGGTTTAATTAGTCCTCAATGTAGTTCTGGACTAGTCGTAGAACCTGTGGGATTATGGACCTCTTTTAGTCTAAGTATGTCTGCATACAGATGCAAATATCGGCATAGGGCAGCCTAGACCTCAAAAAACCTTAAACGAAAAATTTTAGTCTCCTACCTTTTGTGAAGAACGAAAAGCCAAGGCTAAGTCGAATGAATCTGCCCATATCTAGCATTTTGTCAAATCTAAACATGGAACAGAACCTTCTTGCCGGACACACTGTACGAAATGCCTTGGGGCCTGAGTTTCGTTTTGAGCGCAGCATGCTTTGAGGTAAACATTTAATTACATAAAACCAACATTGCCAAATTCAATTGGATCTGTGTGTGTAGATCTTGGGATGGATGCGAAGACCCTTTCTACTATAATGTTGCTCCCATTGATTGCTGTTGGGTTACTGGAATAGTGGTGCATAAATTTTTTTTTGTATTTTCTTCCACGCAAAAAGAAATACTTCCAAATGCATAAACATACGTACATACGTGTAAAGAACATAACGAAGGATGCCGCATGGCAGATGCAATCTTCACGAGAATTTTCGAGTGAAGAGTACATACCACACAGCGCCCAACACACACAGACGAGCATGGAAATTGCAAATGAAAATTAGATAAAAGTAAATGAAAAGAGAATGAAGAAAAAGCACAAGACATATTCCTATTTGTGTTTACTTTCGTAGTTTCGTCCTTGAAACGAAGCAAACTGGTTAGCATCCTGGAACTACTTGAGATCTATATGACATGGGTAAGTCGAGAGGAGCGTTTTGTTTTCGTTGAGTCGTCCTCTTTTCGGTATAGTTTTTGAAGTCCTTGCCCCCCCATGTAGGCAGTGGCAGTGAATTGTAACTTTTAAGTGGCGGCAAAAGCAAGAGAATACCCGTAGATAAGATCCTTTTGTAAATGGGGCTATGTTTGCTTATCATGATGGCGAGGAAATTTATGAAAGATGACGTTTTCTTTTGTTTCCATTTTATCGTCCGCCCTTTTTTCGAGAGTCCTTTTGGTAAAGTGAATTTTAATTTATGCTTATACTGTTGCGGCAACGCAGTGTGGTTGCACTGCTTTGTCCTGGGGCACGACGCCTGCCGTGGTTCTTGGTAAGACAATATTTACATAAGCGTGAGATTATTTGAACGTGTTTACTGAGCGAAATTGCACTTAAGGGTGGCACTGGGAGCAACCGAGTGTGGTGCGAATTTAAATTGCATTTAAGGACCTTCTATGAGGTCTAGGTCGACGATGATCTAGTCTACAGTGTGGTGATGTAAGTTGGGTAGGTTGGAAGGTATTTTGAAGGACAATAGGTGTTAAGGAAAATATCCGACAAAGACTGAGTTCAGATGTATGCTACTAGTTGCTGATAAATCGTCTTTTACAACAAATGGGACGAAACTCACGAGGTCTAGCAAACCAAAAGCAGTGCGACTGGTTTCAAAGAAAAATGACATGATCGATGAATGGTGCATTAGAAGTGGGCTTTCGGTTGATACTCTGAAAACTGAGAGTCCTATGACCGGTCAGCTAGTCCTTGACGGCATCACGGTCCAGATTTCTGATAAAGTCAAGTTTTTAGGAAAGACATCCAAGGCGCAATAAGTTTTCTGCTTCCGAATGGCTTTAAGAAATCAGTGTCATTCTTGCTGTCTCTCAGCAGACAAGACTGTACACAACTTATTGGCGTAGGGGATACCTCGCTGTTACTAAGTACCTCAAGGTTCTAGGCTTGAGTGGCAGTACTATATGCAACAGTTGTAGAAAGAACGACGATTTTTCGGAACAATTTCATAGTTATTGTCCTGCTTTGCTCGGATCAGATCCTCTCCGAAAGACAATGAGGCAATCAGCAAATCCATAGCTTCGACAAGCACAGCTCCTTAACAGTGGAATGACCTCTCGTGTCTCTAAAAAATCATTCCTTCTATCATCTTAGACTGAGTATCAAGTAACAGGAGCATGGAGTAAAATGAGGAAACCGATGAAAGTCAGAGTCGGCCTTTCTTACTGAAAAATTCTATACACCACATTGATGAGCTGACAAGGGATGTATCGGTTCACGCTATATATCAAAAGGTGGGGCAGGCTAGACATCAGGTTCACATAAATAAATCGCTGGCGCGATAGTCCGTGATTCTTTATACAAGCAATTTATCCGTGTATATAAAATTCTAGAACAATGGACTTTTCGAATGCACACTTATTGCTAACAGATCCATTCACACACGCCCAAGATAAACTTAACCCCTTCAGTTTGGAAATTTCCAATGAAATTTCGAGTACGATTCAATGCACACATGTGTTCTCAACATATCTAGGTCAGCCCTTGGGTCGATGAATGAATAAAAATATGTTCCCTCGTTTCAAAAAGGACGAATGCTTTCAATTAATTTTCCACACACACACACATATGCTTGCACAAATTGCAGCACAATTCACATATTAAATGCGCAGAACAAAGAATCGGTTACCCAAAGAAAAACTCGATATATAAAGCGATTTAAACGATCTCCCACACGTCCAAAATGGAACAACCTCATCGAAGGGGGCGGGTGGCCCAGTGAAACTGCCTTTATCCAGTCGACCACAATGCAAGGATACGATGAGTGAAGTATGGTGCTGGCCTTCTGCGCTGAGAGCAATGGCCCATCATTGAACGGGGAAATGATTGGATTGAAAGCTTTCACTCAGAGGATTCCTCATCCGTATGGTTCCTGGGAAACAATGGGAATATACTGCCGGTTACACACACAAAGCGAGCATGCACACAGCCCTGATGGATGCATTCGTTTGGATGGAATTGCGAATAATTAATAATGACACACGGAGAGAGCTCATTGTTATGCCCGAGGAAGAAGAGCAACCACATTACTTTACCGAGAAGATAAAGAAGTAAGGCATCCGCACAAGAGTTGCATAATTACAACTGATGCATCCGCCATAGATCCCCGTCATCATTACTAAGGTTCAACTTCGTGTGATGGAATTTTTTTTCCGCCTTTTTCCTGTTCCATTCTTAGATTGTCAACGATGAGACCAGACCACCAACGATAGACAGGTTGAACTCGAGCTGTGAGAGGCACAAAAACTGGATCTGGATGTGGTGCTGTGCCGCAACATTTTGTTGTTCAATCAGTGGACTCTAATTATCTGATCGTGAATATCCATGTACAAGTACCATCTACTCTGCGCATCCTCTCTGTAGATGTTGCATCTTTTTTCGTCATCACCATCGTCGTTGTTGTTGCTGTTTATGGGAACATATCTCAATTTTGATCCAGGATGGCGTCACGTCGTGCTGGTAACTTCTGCAACGCTTTTGACTATCTCGTGGATTTCCTGTTTGCAAGTTGCGTGAACATTGTCATTTCCAACAAATTACTGCACTTCCTTGTGGGTTCTTTAGTTTAAGCCGATGACCATTTATCTACAGGTAATGGAGGTAGCGGAGGATGGGATGCCTGAAGGTTGTTTACTGGTGGCAGGATGAAGGTACCCTTGGTGTAATAATACATAATCCGTGTTGCTGTGATCACGCTGAATTGTGTGACAGGGGAATTACAAGTGTAAGATAGGATGTGCAATGAAAACATGTTCAGGTGTGGATGGTGGGTAGTCAGCGCCTGAAAGTAGTTCTAAAGCGACGCTTCAGAAGTTAAGACTCAATGCACATGTGTCCCAGTGTGTTTCCTATTGGAATAGGGGCGCCAAAATACATATCTATTAAGATAGACAGGCCGCTCCTAAACAACTTACGTCCCACTGTGTGGAATCTAGGGCAGTTAAGTGCCTGCGTGATGTCTTTTTTACCTTACTTACATAGGCACAGTAAGGTCAAACTTGGTTGGATGCCTGGCCACAAAGGCATTGTAGGGAAGGATTCCGCAGATAAGCTGGCTAAGGCTTTCTCAGCTTCCGCGTTATTAGGACTAAAATCTTTCTATAACGTGCTAACAGAGTTTTGGCAAACATCTAGAAACAGCAACTTCGCATAGCCCATTGGGTACATTTCCCAGGACTTAGCCAATCCAAAAGACTTATCAAGCCATGACTTAACATGAGGAAGTTGGTGAGCTTCCTTACTGACCATTGTGGCCTAAGATACCATCTCGACAAACTAAACCTTTTGTTCAGATACAAAGTGTCGGTTCTATTTGGAAGAGAAGGAAACTTCTGAGCACAATGTCTGTAAATGTCTAGTACTATATTGGTTACAAAAATGCATCTTTCGTCGGTTTTACAGTTTCCTATGACGTCGTGGTGACCTGACCTCAGCCAAGTGTGACATTAAACTGTTTTGCCTTGTGGGTTTATTCTTGCGCTGGACACAAGGGATCTGATCGTAGCTTAACTGCTAAGCTTGGTGGCCTGACGTATAGTTGTGAGTTTTGCCTGAAAGAAGCAGCAGTGGCTAGTCTTCCCAGAAGGAGTGGTAGATACCCGGATCGAAAACGTGCTGTCGTGGGAATTATTTGTTTATTTTTCGATCAAGCTTGAGATCCTTAGGAATCGTGTGAAAGACCTTCCCTGTTTCGGGTATAAAAATACCTTCACCTCGGTCCAGGGGCTGGGTGCTGTATCAAGATCTTAACGAACCATAAGGATAGCGGCCAGTAGCTGTTAACCTCCTGGAAAAACCTATGAAGTCATGAGGGTGTTTGCCATCAAGTTCGAGCTTGTTGTCACTAAGATAATTGGTCAAAAGCTTTGGTCGTACAGTGCTATACAAACCGGCTAAATTTAAATTGGCAGGGCTCTTGCCTGTGCCTATTGGCAGATCTAGAAAGCTGGCAATGCTCTGCAAGTCTTCAAGGTGCCGTGCTTTGTCCATAAAAGTTTACTATCTCCTAGATATGAAACTTAACTTCCTTGAAGAGTTGAATAGCTGAGCACTGATCGACAAACTGCAAGGTTAGATCTGAAAGACGATTTCAAGATAAAGTCAGAGCTGCTCATAGGATCTTAGGAGTTATCAAAGAAACGCAGAAACAAGTTTAACTATAGACTCGGCTAGAGAGGCTTGTCAATTAAAGGCATATGTACATGACAAAGTACCAAAGCTGGCCTTAATTCACTCTGAACCGTTCTCTTTTTCAAAGTCCACACTGAAAAGAGTTCATCACAGGCACACAGACACAAGTATCTAACTTCTCGCGATAATCTTTATAATCACTGCACACTGCAGACCAATTAAAATGCCACCGTCGATATGTTCATAAATAACTGTACCGGACTACTTGCCGCGATTCTGTGAGCAAACACTCACAAAAGCCAAAGCAAACCGGACCTACCCGCCCCACTGATCTCGGTCTCTCACTTCTCCAACCATCATCGCGAAGCAAACGCACCACAACTTTGGAAAAGCATTCTGCGGTCTACTTGGGACTGGCTTAGTGGCCGTCGGGCGTCGGTCAAGCGACACAACTATCATCATCATCACGAGAAGTCTATAAAAGATACTTTCGTATCTTTATTTTTTTCCGTTGGCTATCCGCTGTTCTTTGTTTCGCACATTTTATCTGCGCGCGTTCAGTTCGAACTCCGACTATCTCCACAGCCCCAGAGGTAAATTATAGCTAAAGATTCATGATTATTGTCAGTTTCGTACGTCCCGGCCGTTTGGTCGCCCCGCTGGTCCACTGCACACCCATTAGCCGATGATGGCGTGAAACCCTACAATCACATGAAAGAGCAGCCACAGCCAGCCAAGCATTTATAACCTGTAATAATAATTTTTAATTGGATAATAATAACATTTCGCTGTAAGAGAGCGATTTTCAGAGAACGGACATTTCGGAGCTGGAGCTGGAGTTGGAGCTGGTGCTGGGAGCTGCTCCAGATTCGAGAGGAAAACTTCGTGAACGGAACTTGCCGTGCCGGGGAAGAGCTCTGACGATATACGATTTAATGCATTTATTACATTCGCCCAGGCTGAGGCAATAGATGGACGGACATTGAGATGGATAGACGCGGATAGATGGGCGACATTCCGCCAATAGACAAAGTGCTGAGGAAGCTTAGAGAGTGTTCTGTGTGAATGCCAGTCTTGGGAGATGGCTATGGATACATTGTTCCGTTGTTTTGCTATTGGGCGGGGGTTTTTCTTTTTCATTTTATTTTTTGTGTGTTACAGTTTTGAATCTTAAGGATTGAAGGCAAATAACTGTAATTTAATCTTGCAGAGTGTGGATGAAAAGTTTTCTGATTACATTCTGGCATCTGGATGGTCTGTATAATCTCGGGCCTTGGGAGTGGTCTCTGTTGGAACCTTTTCCAAGGTGAAAGTATGATAAAGTAATTGAAGTACAGATTGGATTCGGAGTCAAGACTGCTTCTGGGCAGTGGTAAATGCACAGTGGAGATAATGGATTGCTTGCGGAACTTTACTGCTTCAGTGGAGAATCGAAGGAGTAATGAAAGGCTTCAAGTAATCGATTCGAAGAGAGAGAGAGGAAGAACTTAGATTGTCATTAATTTCGAGGGATACAGAACTGCAAAGTCTGTGCGCCTGAGTGTTAATTCAAGCCGGGGATTGGTATCAAAAATAAAGACTCTCTAAGGCTTTGAATTTCTTGGGTTCCAATAAATAGGTACTGCTATGATTAATTGAGGCACGAACTTAGTAGATGAGAATTCGAACTGAAAGAAATGCACGTTAGCTCTTTTCATTCTCATTCGATAGAGACCATGCTTCAGCACCATAAAGTACGATTGGGATCATTAAGGCCTTACATTGTGAGCGGTAGCCCAACACTGATTTTCAATTAGTGAAATCCACCCCCGATTTAAGTAGGCAGATCCTACCTAAACTGGCTGTCCTCACCAAGCTCCAGATAGACTTAGACCAGCAGAGATCCTTGGTGATACCACAGAATCTTTAACTAATCCAGAACTGCATTGACGACAATTTAAACCAATTAGAGCTTGTTATGAACATAAGATAAATTGACAAACAATTGAATTTATTTACCCAAATGAAAACGTTAGAGGACTTGAAGTCCCATTTGGGTGACAAGAAATAGACGAAAAAATGCGTTGAGTTCATATACAAACTTACTACACTTTTTGACTGTGCACATGTTCGTATTAGATTTTTGTGAAAAAATCAGTTTTTCGATGGAAATTTTGTTGGAAATTTATTTACTTGTTGTTATGTGTTAATTGTTTAAATAAACGCAGTTGCTTTATTATTTTATATTTTATTAGATAACTGCAAAAAATATTAAAAGTTTAGTTCTCGATACTTCTAGTGACAAGAGTAGTGACTCTACGCTGTTGAGTGAATTTTACTACCAATTTGACAGTCATTGCAGTCTATTCGCTTGATGTATCTGGAAAAGTGTTTCCGCCGGAAATTTTTGAAAAATACATTTGTAAAGATAGTGGCTATTAGAGAGGAATAGGTATGTTTTTGTTCAGCGTTCGAGCGAGTCAACATTTTTTTGAACTGCATTTGACAGGAGATTCGACAGACTCGTCGGGGACAAATCAGTGAAATTTTCTTTACCTTGAGCTCTTCGGTTTCATCACCTAATAGTGGTTGGTTTTTATTGTTAGGAGAGTTTGGTCACTTTGGATTCTGTTAAAATCGTGAACAATTTTAAGAGGTCTTATGGCTGTCCAGGCCAACGATGAGATCTGTGAAATTTCTTCTTTAGAAGGCAGTGCTCAGTTGATGATTCGAAAGATATTTTTGTTCAAGTTAACCGGGAACTGGAGGAGAATTAGTGTGATGCAATTCAGTCCTGAAATACCCTACAAATTTATTAAATTTTATCAAACATATGCATGTATGTACATCGGTTGTCACCATCGGTGGTAGTGAGCAAAATCTTCCATTTCTATTTGAGCACCGACATCCAGTCTACCTCAATCTACTATGACTAGCTTTGACTTCACAGGGGCACCTAAGTATCAGGGAATATGAATACTGTCCTCCAGTAAATATTGCTATGCAAGATTGTTCGTTCACATGGCCAAGGTTAGGTTAGGTAGTGTTAGTGGGGTTGTCCACTGCCTCACGCCATTCGATTACGTTGAATACAACCATTAAATTGGGCCATCCTACGTGGCAATGTGTGTTTGCCGAGCATTGCACTTGAGTTTAGTTAGCTAACTAAGAGGTTTGTCTAGGCTATCCAGCAGAATATCTTAGGCCATCTTGGAATCATCAATGTATGTACTAAACGAGATTGTATTCCGATGGAGAGGATTTACTTAGTTAGGTTTGTTAGCTTATCAACTATTTCAGTGGAGATGAACCAGGTTTGGTTCAACACAATAAAAAAAAACAGCATAGAGCGTCCAAAGCCTTACGAATCAGTCTTGAGTAGAGTGCAACCCAGTGGAGTGCCTAGAAGCCTAAAACAGCTTCTCCGAATATTTCCTTTTGTGATCTTTCCTCGATGACTCGATGACGATGTTTTCACATTCATTCCCAAAAGTACTCAGACCTTTTAGCTTCTTATCCTCCTCGTCACACCCCAGCTACAGAAATAATTGCATCTGAATGGTTTCGTGTCGTTCTTCCTAACAATCTCAGGTTTAGCACCCTTCCTGAAATATTCCTCAGTTATTGTTAGAAAGTTAACCTCAAGCACATCGTTTGTGGTCTTTATGGAGCCAGTCTCTGTCCCTTAAAGAGAGTGTTAACCTAGTGGAGACATGAAGAAAAGCAATTCCCCCTTTTAACCTACCTATAGACGACATGGTCAGGAGGAATGAATCCGACGTGTATCTTATTGAACACAACTGCATCAAGTAGTACACAGATCAAAAGCATCTGATGTGAACTGGGATAGGTGTATACATTTCCTAACTTAGGTGGTGGGATGAACCTGGGCCTCAACCAACAAGCCTCTCCAGTTAGCCCGGTCCTTAGCTAACTGCCTCCAGTTGCACATGCCAAATTGTGCGCGCCACCTTAGGCGAGGTCTCCCTCTACTGCATTGTCCCTCCGAGTTAGATTCTAAGACTCTGCGTGCCGGAGCGTTTGTATCCCTTCGCTCTACGTGTCCCAGCCATCTCAAACATCCAATGCGCAGTTTTCTTTTTACTATTTTGATGTCGCTGTACAGCCCATATAGTTCGTGATTAAATCTTCTCCTCCATAGCCCGTCAACGCATACGGGACCGAAAATCACCCGAAGAATTTTCTTCTCGAAACAGCCAAGAGCGACCTTATCCGCTTTTGACAGAGCCCATCCCTCTGCGCAATATAGCAGAACAGGGATGATTAAAGTCTTATACAGGGTCATTTTAGTCGTTCACCGGTGAGACCTCTGTGCGTTCTGCCTGTAATGTTAATATCGTCGACACAAGCAGCTAGTCAGATTTATAAAAGATTGTGCCTCTGGTGTTGGCTTCGATAGGTGTATATGGACCGAGAAAAAAAGACAACCAAGAAACTGTCTCAGCACATTTCAAGCAAAAGTCTATGCAATCGAACGATGCGCTTAGTTCAATCTCAACCAAGATCATCGCGATTCTCTCAGACACCAAGGTACTATGCTTTCATAAAATATGGTCAGGAGGAGTATCGGACTCCTTGAGAAAATCAATAAACTGGGCTAAAGGAAAAGAGATGCCCTCCATTGTGTAACGAGAGAACGTATAAACTAGCAAGGCATGGGCCAAAAAGATAACCTTTAGGATTAAAGCCATGAAGGAAATATGTTTGTAGGTCCAACGAGTAAGCCGGTAAGAAGATGAATCTCCACAGCACAAATGGTTCTACTGTAAGGAGTCGATTGGTATGAAAATCTTTCGCGATTGCACTCTATGAGGCCCGTGAGAGACTGTTTTGTAAATCATTGGGCACGGATTGATATCACACTAGAGTAAGGTCATGCTTTTGCAACTCATCCATACACGCCGGCCGTGCCCCAATCGCTCTATAGAGTCGTTAAAAGATTTTAAGCATATCCAACAACGTCAAAAATTGCGTCATTAATAATTGAAGGCTTTGTCTTGTTGGAGGCACTGTCTTGCACTGGTTCTTCCCAAAGCTAATATCACCTTTTGTGTTCAGTAAACCTTTAAGTTTTATCAAATCTGCAACTGCTTCAGCCACTTCTCGTTGAACCATGTTGTTCTGACTGACAAAACAAAACCCGTCGATATGATCCAGAAACTCGAAATTTTAATCTGCTGGTCTACAAGTCCCTTTTTCACAATTCAATCAATGGACCAGTATTTATGCTGAGAAGCTCGTTTTGACCAATTTTTGGCATTCAATGACCTTAGAACTGGATTCGGATAGCAGAATGAGCTTTAAATTCCATCGAATTGAAACCGTAGTTACTCATAGGAGGGCGAGTGGTCTCAAAAGATGGAAGAGCTAATCTGTGGCTCACACTGTGAATAGCAAGACAAAAGCCCCTACGAGCAACACTTATCGATCGTAAAACGTGTCTGCCTGTTGTAAATGAAGCCTTGAGCATCCTGTCCACAAACCATACGTCCAATTAGTACGTTTAAGGGCTCCTCATCGAACAACATTAATGTCAAACAATTTAAGCCTCCACTCATGGCCACTTAATTGAGACTGAATGCATCTTATTTGTCCAATAAAACTTCACAAACGTGTTGGACAAATGTGAAATCGATGTAGGCTGATAAAATTGAAAGGTAAAAACCAAATGAGTTCTGGTTTTCTCTTGCCAAACACTGCGATCAACAGTTGGAGCCTGTGGTGGGCTGATAACGATGTCAATGATGATGATGATTCTCTGCATGGCACCGAATTAATCCGCGGATTAACAAAATCCGTTGACGACAATCGCTTAATTGATGATCGGAAGCACCTAGAGGACTGTTTGGAGTCCTTCAGGGAGTTTAATGAAACAAATTCAAGTGGAGACACAAGGTGGAGTTAAAAATCTAAGAAATTTCAGAGTACTTGTTGTGTACTGGAACGACCTATAACCCATAGTCTTGCACTCAACTTGAAATGACATTTTAATTTCCTGTTGAGCGCTTTCTCAAAATAATTCCCAATTTCTAGCATTAACTTGTCCACCTTACCTCGATCTAAACAAATTCCCGCGGTAAACCAACAAAAAAAGATAAATTGTCGAATGAGAAAAAGCCCACATTCCACCTCCAGCTGTAGTCCAATCCAACCATTCAACCATTTAACCAACCAACCGCCCAACCACATCCGACGACCAAAACCAAGAACTCGATCTTCCAGATTGTGAAATGCAATTTCCATTCAACGCACCACCTAACTCCGCCACACAAAAACTCGATCATAGTGCGAAGTGCCAGAGAAACCACAGAAAATAAGAATCCATGGACTTGGTAATGATATCTCGCAGCGGCGGCGCCCACCACACCCCCCGCAAAAGTCCATCTGCTCTAAGCCACATTCCTGGTGTTGCGCCATGGAGTGGGTATAAACCGCGGACGATTTCTAAGGCGTTGAGTCTATTACCCCACGGACATGAAGGCAGCTGCAACCGACACACACACCCAAACACACACTGGCTCCAGCTAACCAAGTCAGAGTTAGCAAAAAGCGTTTAACCAAGCCGCGGAAAGGTGCAATTCTCTGCGCTCCAATTAAGTTGAACTTGGTTTTTAGATGTGATACCTCGGTGCACCAGCCAAGGCAGGAAGACAGCAGATTCCAAAGAAGTGTTTGCATTTTCTATGAATCCATTTCGAGTGCTACCGACAACTTGACGGCGGCGGCTCAACTCAGTCACCTCTGCCTGGTGTCTTGCTTCACCCCTGAGGTTTCAGTCGATGCGGTCCGGTTTTGGTTCTTCTGTTTTTGCGCGGCCGACACACACGACATGCGAATGGATCACAATTATGTGTCACAGTCGAGCGGCTGTTCGGAGTTAAGTGTCTTCCCTGCTGCATCTAATTCGTTGGACATCGTCCGACCACCAAACACCGCCACTGTGGACAGACTCTATGGGAACCGCGAAGGAAAAATATGTTAATGACTCCCCGAGTCACCGTGTATTGTGCTGACGTTTCTGGATTGAATGCTGTCTTGTATGTCTGTCTCTAGGGGGATTAGTGGTAGTTGATCGGCGGCTTGTCTTTAATCCTTTTGGCGGCAACTATGTTCAGTGTCAAGTATCAAGTGAGGAAAAATTTGATTTCTGCTTGTGGGCACTCCCTACAGGACTCCAGCTGCAGGTGTGGAATTAATTAAAAGCAATTGGTTCAGTGTTGGAAATTTATTTTATTTCTCTCGCAAGGCTCTGTCGTCAGGTCGAATTTCATTAACCAGCGGGTCCTATTGGTCCCATAGGTCCAACCGGTCCAATTGGTCCGGTTGGTCCAGGTGGTCCGATATCTCCCGGTGGTCCACGACTTCCACGACTGCCTGGGGGTCCGATTTGTCCTGGTGGTCCAGCCAAACCACGGCTTCCACGCGGCCCAGTTGGGCCCGTTGGTCCCGGAAGTCCCGGTAAACCGTCAAGACCGCGTTCGCCCTTGTCTCCTTGCTGGCCATTTATGCCTTGTACACCAGTGGGTCCTGGCGGACCCGGTTGACAGAGGCAATTGTTTTGGCGACTGTAAATGACAGATTGGCCACGATTGCCGAACGATCGAGTTTCCTGAGATTTTCCATTGACCGAAAGGATCGTGGCGAGGATGCCTAAAGGAAGAAAATATATGTCTTACCAAACCCTGGCTGCTATGTGACTTTGTCTTACCCAATGCAAGAACTGCCGACAGCTTCATGATTGAATGAGTTCTACCATCATGGAGGCTGCTTTGACTATTTATATGAACCAAAAGAATTAGCGTGGTCTAGGTAGACACGTCTATGCCAGAAGCTTGATAAAACGGAATCAATCAGATAATTTGGCATTAATTGCGAATTAACTGTGAGGGTTTTATGGGGTCAGTGCGTTTAACTGATTTGCGTTTTCCCCATTCTAGGGTTTTGACCTCAATCCATTGAAAGATGGGTAGGAAATCATAAAAATTGTAATTTTGCCGATGGAATCTTTGGGTGTAGGCAATTCGAAGAAGTAGCTTGTGATTGGAATCCGAAAGTTGAATAAAAACCGACGAAGGCTAATCGAATTCCTTTGCAATGATCTATTGGTAAACAATGGCGGCGAGATTCTAAGAAATTAGGTTACCAAGTGCGTAGTTACTGGAAGCAATAGGAAGGTGAAGATTTGGGTACACCTGCACTAGTAGGACACTTGAGACCTGATATGCGTATGAAAATGCAAGAAAAAGTGCAAGACGTTTAAATTGGTCACTTTAGTGTGGTTCCAGCTATATCTTGATACTCACATGAGTGTGGCTTGCTTTTGAACACATGTACAGGTCTTTGAAGTATTTACTTATGTTTGTGCATCCGTTTCTGTGAATGCTAATCTCCTTAGATGCTTTCTTAGAAGGTAGAATCAGGCAGGGTTCTAGTTGATCTTTTAGCTGTGGCCTACCTATGCACTAGTTTTCTCGCTACTCAACCAATAAGGCCTGCGGTATCGCATGTCCTCTTTTGTAAGACCACCCTTAGCTCTTCATTTTGGTTATTTCTTCCAACATGATTGGCTTTACCTTGACTTTCACTCTTTCATCTTATGGAGGATTTACAGCACCAGTTTCACTTGTGCTAATTTGACATTGAATCCATTTATTTTTTTGTCCAGGGGTCAAATTTCCACCAACATCTATTGAAAAGGATTATCTAACGTGAAAAATAAAGCTCTCTCATCTGAATAAGATTGATGACGACCCTCACCAAAAGAAGATGGCAAGTGGCTGCAAGACTTCTTCATATTCCTCATGATCAGCACAATTTTACAATCACTTACGCCGATATCATGAGGAATATGAAGAAGTCTTTTGTGTAAGAGGTGCTTAAGGAGTATACAATTCTGTCACCCTGCAAGTTAACTTTCAAAGTCTTGACGTTAAGCTTAAGCTTAAACGCCCCTAACATTCCTCTGTGTAAATATGTCTTTCCTAAGCTCTGTATTCCTCTTCGATCATTCTTATTGTTCTAGAAATGTCTTACCTCATTACACTCTTGTTAAGCAGATTGGCAGTAAACTAAATTGAAAGCAGTTTTTGGAAAGATCAGGACCTTTGAAATCAGAAGTTCGACGTTGAGGCTTCAACTTTCCACGAGTGCTCGTTTGTCCTAAAATCGTGAAAAAAGTAGAAGTTGTGTCGTCTAGGATTTAAAAGCACAGGACTACCTCATGAAAAAGGTTCTTCCAAGTTTTCATCTGAGTTTAAATATCCTGCAGACCAGGGTGTGTTGTTGACATGGAAATTATTAAGTTCAGCAAGTCTTTCTAGCTCCTAAACGACGCAGATGATATCGACGTCCTTAACGAATCCTCCCGCTTGACTTATTTGCAAATGGCACTGGTGTTACGTCTTCTAACCCGGAAGCGAATCATCCCTGATAGGAGTACTTGACTGTTTTTCTAACGTAGGTCCACGACCTTTCCATGTCATGGTACTCCTATCAGGGATGATTCGCTTCCGGGTTAGAAGACGTAGAGACCTTCACCAAAAAATTCATTCTGCAACAGGAGCAGACCTCTTTCCGAAGAAACTTTAAAAAGCCTTCTATTTCAGCCTACCCAATTGTGATATTGCTAAGAGCCTTGAACAACTTGCGTTAGCTTCAAGTACCTTAGTAGAACCTAGCAATCATCAGGCGGATGAAGCAATACATCACTGGCAATGGAATGTGTTCAGAAACTCAATAATTCAACGGCTTGGGTTAGACAACGAATATATATTGAAGGAAGTGAAAAATCCGACAAGGTGACAAACCACGGATTAGCCTTTGAGTTTCTGGATCCTAAATAATTGACTGTAATGGTTAAGGATGCGATTGAATACCAGCCACGAATCAACAAATGATGCGATCTAGATGTTCAGGACGAAAATGTATCATTTTCTGTTCTCTATCCCATTTTAAATCTGAGTTTCTTGCGAATCTGAGCAGAAACGACCTTAAAATCCTAGGCGGTGTCTTAAGTCGTCACTGCCAACTTATCACCTGACTCTATATGCACATTGTGCTTCTTTTTGCTTTATCTCAGACTTTCCCACCCTCATGCCTGCAACACCATTTGATGGAGTGAGCATATCAAACCGCCTGCACGCGCAGAAGCTGATGAACTTCCTGAAAGCCAATAAAGTAAGCAAGTAACTAGTAAGAAAACAACGCCAAGGTAGCAGCAGTACAAAGATCTGCCAGTATCGCCATCACGGGTGTTTTTCGCTAAACACCCTCAGCAGATCTAGACACCTTTCTGCATCTGCTACCGCTAGACTTACAAATAAAACACCAGGCAGCCAATAGTGCGCTGAGACTCACTAACTCAGACTTCTCTAGGAATAAAATCAACAGATGAGACGGCTTCCGTCATGGACTTTGATACACCATTTATTACGTCGTATCCTGAGAGGGAAAACGGGCAGAGAAACGCTGTCATCTCAGCGGATGAGATTTCGGTCTGCACGGATGGTTCAAAACCCGCCAACGGAACAGGTTCCGTAATTTACTCCCAAGATGCAGACCTCAAAGTATCCATAAGACTCCCGGATACTTCTAACGTATTTCAAGCAGAGGTTCTGGCTGTGCTCATAGCTGCGGAAAACTAAGAATGAAATTGATATCGATATCTGGCGATATCCCTTCATTTAAATTGATAGTCAGGCCGCACTTAAAACGCTTGAATCAAATGTCGTCAGATCTGCCAGGCTAGGTGGCGAACGGCAACACACGGGCGGAGAAACCACAATGGATCCTCCTTTCTGTGTACCAAAAGCGAAGATCCTAAGAAACAACATAAATGGGCATAGGGCCTCCAAGTCTCTATGGCCTGCTCTGGATCGCAGGAAAACAAGAGATATTGTCAAATTAAACAGGGTACGACTACAATTAGTCACTGGCATTCTATCCGGGAACTGTCTTCTTAGGAAGCATGCTAAAAGATTAGGGCTCTCTGCCACAGATGTCTACAGATACTGCAACGACCTATGCGCCGCTGAGGACATAACAGACATCAGCTATAGGAACACAGTGAAATCCTGTAGGGAAATCAAATGCTTTCAGGAAATAGTTTAGGTTTTACCTCTTTGGTTTCACAGGGATCACGATAGGCGCAATATGGTGCCTATTGTCTTAAACAAGCGCTGGCTGCATAACCCTACTCTACCTAACCTAACCTAACCTAAGCAAGTGACACTAGAACTCTATACGTTCGCTCAAATCTTTCCAAAAGATCGCAGTACTAGAGCGAATCATCTGCTTCTAGCTTCCAGTAGACCTCCACTGCAGTAGCACAGCGGAAAAAATGGCACTCAGACTATTACTCGTAAAGGTAGGTTTATGGACACACAATACTTGAGTCACGCCTCCAAGACACCTATACAAGTGGTTAAGAACTAGACACGGGAGGCTGTTCTCAACCAGCCTGTATACAGAAATCTGCAGCTAGAAGTTAGAATCACTCAAACGAATGGCTGAAACTGGAACGTGGCATACTCTGATCCTAAATAAGAACCTAGACAATCACGATGATCACTTTGCAGAGCATTATTTTTCTTCTCTCCAGGATAAACTTTGTCACCGTTTCCCCTCTTAATTTTGTCGTTTCCACAAAATATGGTGGAACCTCAGAGCACAAAAAAGACAGAAAATTTGTTTGCAAAATTATTAGTTTTATTCAGTTTCGAGGAAACCAGGAGTGTTGCTGACTTGATCAAAGCGAAATGAACTGCCGCACACATGGAACTGGGTTATAGGGCACCATCCAGGGGTTTTCCAACTCCATACTATTAATTTCAACGATGAAGACTAGACGGTATTCGCACGATCCTTACTGCAGTAGGAGATCAGTCAAGATGGTATCAAGGGCCGAATCAGAACCGAAAGCTTAAGCAGTCTTAAAATCTTGACTGTATATCTCGTCTACTATTCAGCTTCCTACGCTGAGTAGATTTCAAAGACTCCTGTATGAGACATCTCTGGGAAATGATCAAGTTCCTGCAAGAAATTTTTTTAGAAGGGGCATAAGCAGCTTGAATTCCGTTGATATTAAGAAACTTTCTAAACGTTAGAAGTGAACTTTGGAAGACCTTCAAAATTCGCATCCTTTTTGAAAACAAAACACACTGTGCTTCCATTTCACTGGTCTCTTTATTTTTCATAACCCTGACAAATACATTTTCTTTTCACTTAACATCTGACTAACCAGCAGGTCCAACGAGTCCCATTGGACCAGTTGGTCCAATTGGTCCAATAGGTCCAGTTGGACCAATAGGACCCGGGTAACCTTGTGCCCCACGTCGTCCGGGTGATCCAGGTGGTCCAGGAATGCCATCTGCGCCAGCCACCCCAAGTGGACCCGGTGGTCCAATCGGTCCGGGTAAACCATCTCGTCCTGGATTTCCACTATCGCCTCGTTCGCCTTGTGTTCCCAACAAACCGGGCTGTCCCGCTAGTCCAGGTGGTCCCGGCGGACAAATACATTGTTGTGGTGATGAAATATAAACGGGATCTGATGAGCCACCAAATGCACGTGGTTTTCGAGTATCCACCGGGTCTGTAGTCGATGCTAGGACTGCAGATACTAAAATGAAAGAAGACATCTTTGTGTTAAAGGATCATGAACAAACCCAAGTTATCCTTACAACAAAGAAGAAATACAAGCCGCAACATTGTGCAAAACAATTCTAATGCTTCCACCGAAGGGTTAGGCCATTATATACCTTGAATTGGTTTCTAACTTTTACTTCTGTGCCATTTCGTCTTGTAACGGTGATTCTTTCGCACACGCCATAAAAAAAAAACGAAGAAGCAAATTACATTGTATCTGGAATCAGGAATCTTGATCAGTTTAAGTGGACCCACTTAAATTTTATTTATTTACTTGTTTACACAGATTGGTCATTTTTTTTTTCTTTTCCGGGAGGGTGCTGAGAGCTGATGTCATATTCAAGAATTCTGATCACTTATCTCTGGTTTATGGGTGTGTGAAAGTCAAAAGAGAAATATGCTATCAAATTGAAATGACCAAGCACGCATTCATTGAGAGGAAAATACTAATTTGACCAAAGAAGCAATCGATGAATTTTTAGACTCATCTATTCAGCGGTAGTTGCAAAAATTAACTTCAAAGGACACTTGCATGAGAGGCATTCGATATCTTTTCCAGGTTTTTGCTGCGAGATTCCAGAAGTTTTCAACCAAATGTCTTGTCTGTTATCCAAAACCAAGAATTGGATTTAAAGGATCTCTTATGTGCCAACACTGAAGATAAAGAAGTCAAGAACTTACAGAACATGATAGAAGCAATGGGCACAAGACTTGGCATCAATTTAAAATAATGTCGGGGGCTTTCAACCGAGGGTGGTACATTGACCGGTTCCTCGGTTCCTAGATGGCAAGACGGTGTGATGGAAGCCCTGGAGTGGAAGGTCGACATCCACATTCCTCTGAACCTCTAACTAAGCAAATGAGCTGCTAAGATCGCACTAAGACTCGCATCCTAGTAGGTGTACTGACGGGACATTGTGTCATAGGTAGCACGGCCAGCAGACTCGGAATTGACCTCCAGACTACTGAAGAAGCTGTCAGGATGCGGAAGAGACAGAAACCGTCAAGCACTTACTCTGTGAGTGTCCCAACCTCGAAAATCGCCGACTCCAAAATATGGGAAACAGGCTGTTTGGAGAACTAAGTAACCAAACAGAAGTACCGATAACGAGCATACTCCACTTCATTAAGAGTACAGGGTGGTTTGATAGACCACCCATCTAGAACCCAAGGTTGGAACATGGACCACAGCACAAAGGGGAACACAACGGACCAGTAGGCCCCCGTCTCAGTCTTTGGACCGGGCACTTCCCCCATAACCTAACCTAACCTAGACTCGGAAGATAGTGTTATGGTCAAACCATCTCATCGCGGTGGAGGACAACTAGACACCGACCCACCCATCTGACACTGCTCAACTGAGGGTACAGTCATCACAGAGGAGCTTAACTATTCTGGGATAATGGTGTATCCGGAAACCAACCACCTATGTATATGTGATTGACTCAAGGCTAGTGAAAATCTGCAAGCCATACGCATATCTTGGACAGGTGGAAAGGGTGACTATCATAGATCACACACGTTCCCTTGACACAATAGTCTTTTTTAGAAAAAAAAAAGTAGAACTCGGATACCCCCGCTAAGAGCGAGAGCGAGTCCTAGATAAGAAAAAGGTCCTTCTCAGTCGTAGAGATGCACGCGTTGTTTCTAATGTCCTCGCTGAACCCAGTGTCATTAGTAGACTGACTTGGAATATCTTAAAACGTTTTTTCCAGGAGCTGCAGGGGCGAAGAAGAAATGGAATTCATTAAACATCTGCTCTAAGGGTGACTTGGTCTATCTAGAAGAAGAATGCGAAGACTTGGCAACCACTTCTTCAACCAGCTGGAAGCCTTATTGAACTGCAAAGCCTTCTGCGATTTCTATCTCACCCTAGATGGTTCTATTCTGTCTTCTAGGTTCTGATGGCAGCAACTAATGGACACAATGGACCCAACGTTTGGTCTACGTGAACAGCAAAGCCTCTCCATTCACCTGGACAGAAGAAAAATCTGGCTTTTCTCAAACGAAACAACGTCTTCCCAAATGAACTCTCTATGGCTTCTCAACGAAAAAAAAACACCAGTCCTTACTTGCTTCCGCCTATCCATGTAAGAAACCGGTACCATTTATCTAATTCATTATACGCGTAAAGCTGTAGGCGAGACTTTCACAAGAAAATCCCTTAACACGCAAATTCACTTTAATAAATGAAAATTTAATTTTCCAAGCACCACCACGGCACCGGCAGCGGCATTGGTACCAGCAAAAAGTGGTACCGCACCCTTCATACCCATTAGTTCCGCCATTATCATTACCCTGTTACACGTTACAGTGACAATTTTAAATCCCATTCTACACCTACGCCGAACAGTCGGTATGTGTATATCCCTTTTTTTTTCCTGCACACTTCGGCGACACACAAGTTTACTCAGGGCTAAGCCTCGGGTATAGCAAAAGCAGGTTTTCTAGGATTTAAACTCTGCCGTTCCTGCCCCGTAAAATTACAATAAAATGCGATTGCACATCTTAATAAATGTCAGTTCGTTTCAGGACAACACTAAGCCATAAGGGCGAGCACCCAGTCACACGAACACACGCACACAGCCAAGCCGCCGCCGTCGCCCAGGGAGTTGGACCGTAAAAAACGACGCAAAAGGAGTTAAGCGAAACGAACACACAGAAAGTACGGCATAAAAAAACCTCTAACACCGCATAGCCGAGGATAAAACTGAAGGTGATTTATGCAGAATGTTAAAGCCAGTAGTCGTCGTCGTCCACCCTTCGGTTTAAGTGAAAGGACGAGGGTAGAGCACTAAAAACTACACAACTACACAGTATTTTGCAATCCGTTTTTCGGTTTTTCATTCCGATCTCATTAACTTAGTTAAAAGCTCATTCATTCATTTTCCCATAGACATGGAAATTAAGGCTCATTTGGGAAACCACGTTCAACCCTTAACAGGGCTGACATTGCCAGGCCGCAGAGTCGGAGCAAGAGCCCCCATACAATGAACATAGGCCGAGAGCTGGGGATGAGCATAATTACGAAAACGACGATGATGATGATTACGACACGATGCTTATAGGGGTAGGCAGTGGCACTGGCAATGCTTTTAAATTCACACACAGTGCCATAATTTCGCCATCCTTTCTGAGTTCGTTTTGCAACAATGAAACACGACATAGTGGTTGATATTCTTTTTTTTTGTCCTGCCATCGCGCCGTGCCAGAAGAATTTGTTTTGTTTTCCGATGAATTAAAAATGAGAAGACAATGAGTAAGGGGTGGTTTTTTGTTTTCTGTTTTTATTTTTTTTTTGAGCAGCGGACATTGCCCCAATGGAGTGTCGTCCTGTCCTGAACGGGTAAAGTGTCCTGTGCTGGCTGCTACTTATAGCTGGAGATGTTCACTTGGTGAATTTGTGTGGAGTGCTTTACTTCTGTGCCTGCAAGCTTCAACATTTATGAACTGAAAGGGGGTTTTTGTTAAAAACCCACTTCTGAGTCTTGCGGCCGTCAGGGCTAGGGTTCATTGTGGTACTGGACCATTTCCGAAAGTGTAAAATTTAGCCCTTCAAAGTGACAATAGTCTTTTTACTACCGAGCTATGCTGGACTTATTTAGTGGTCCGCTAGAGAACTGTCATTAAACCTAAGATAGGTCCATTGTGTTGTTCTAGATGTGATGCGAAGCTGCAATGGAATCTAATAAAAGTTCGAAATCCGCTCTGACAGCTTAGCGTGTGTGCAAACCTCGCTATCGAAAGGCAGTTTTGACACGATGAAATTGACGAGGATTGTGATAAATGTAAGAGCGTCGACGGCTTCACAGTCAAACCTCAGGGAGGTCAGTGGAAAACCATTGAAATCGGCCACGTTATAAGCAACGAAAGGCATAGTAGGCACACGCGAAGAAAATGATGGTTGTAATGGAGAATCTTTGAATTCACAGCTGTTGCCGAAGATCATATTTAAGGTGAAGCCCACAAGTTCTAGAAGAACTCATTCAATTTAGAGCAGCTGAAAGCAGTTATATCTAACGATCATGCTAACTGGAAAGACACGTTGGTTAAGGCCCAAGTTCATTCCAAAAAGTCGCGCGTTTTCAAAAGAAACTTACTCGGTTCGGACACTGTGATTCCCAGCTTCGATCCAGTAGAACTGAAGTGTGATAGGATGTAAAAAATACCCTAGCTTTGAGTAAGAAAATTTTTGGACAAGGAGGAGACAGTGGATGCCTATTTAACAAAACGGTGAAGAGCAAATGTTGCGAAAGAAGGAAGTCAGGAAGTTTTTTGATTTTAATATACCTTGCTTCGTCACGTCACTTCGTCACGTCACTTCTTCATGGAGCAAGCGGCTAAGTGTCTTCTTAAAAACTTATCGCCGCAGGCGCAGACACACGCTGCATATGTCCAGCCCTCGTTAGAACCAGCAGGACACCCTCAAAGATCTTTCGGCAAAAAATATCTTTAATATAGTATCCTACAGACTAGATATACAGATCACAGGACTCCCCAAATCACAGGTCCACTAGTGTTTCCAACACATGTTCATTGTCCAAGTATCACCTAAAGAAGCTAGGAATGCAGACTGCCTTGAGAAATCACGGCATTGCTTCCAAGATTTCCTCTTAACACAGTACGCAATTGCAACCAACCTCAACTTAATAAATGTCATTAAACACCAGCAATCTAAGTTAACCAATCATTTATTCCATCTCACTTCCTGTTTGCATATATAGGCTCACCATAATCATAGTAATCATTTATGTTAAATCCTGGGCTTTCCTCATCAATTCCATCATCATCTTCTAAGCCCTCATTGTTGTCGTCAGAAGAGCGTAGTGTCCCTACCACCCCCGTTGGGCCAATTCGACCTTGTAAACCAATAGGTCCCAAGGCACCTGGTTGGCCTATTGATCCTCTGTCACCTGGTCTACCTGTTTCTCCTCGAGCACCTCGTATTCCGGGAAAACCTGACCTTCCATCCGTGCCTTGTTCTCCAACTGGTCCTATTGGTCCTATGGGTCCCGGTCGACCATTTGGACCATCCTCACCTCGTAGACCGCGTATACCCTTGAGTCCGTCTGGGCCTGGTGGACCTGGTGGTCCTGGTGGTCCAATAGACAAATGCCTTGCGGTAAATTGAAACGGTTGACGATAGTTGGTGTTGGCGAAGAAGTAAGGGTAATGGGCGTATGCCATCGATGCACCCACGATACCTAGAGTACGAAACGAGATATATTATTATGCCAAGACATTCTGGGGCTGTATTTTGTACTCACAAACTACAAATGACAGGAGAAGCTTCATGGTTAAATGGAATCTAATATCGGGGTGATGGAAAGGCATGAGTTTTATACTCAAAATTATCGTGAATATCATCTGGAATATGTGATGAAAGTATGTAGGTTATCCAAAGACTTGAATCTCATGCGTGTATCTTAGAATTTTGGCTCAGAAATATTTGAAAAAGAAACTACATTCTCTGTCCAGGAATGTGTGATTGTATCACGTTTGCTACAAGAAAGTTGAAAGAATAAAATTTGCATATCGCGATTCCCTTTTACCTTAAAACATAGTTTCCAATGTTTTCATTGAATATACCCGAATGACGTTGCGAATATGAGACATCAAATTGGTAGTTCTCAGCTCATCTTTGGATGGTCCCAGCTGATTCATTCGAAAGGAATGTGTGCGATCTTACAATTTGACAAAATTGATTTTTTCGAAAGTCGGCTTGAATCTAAACACTGTTTATATACAGTCGCGTTGATTAAAATTAATAACAGTTCTTAATGATTTTACTGAAATTATCTATAAGACTGAGAAATCGGTAGATGACGCTAAGTCACGCAACAGTAACATCAATTGCGTAAAGAGAATCTGAGAGCTTCTTGCTCTAAGATGGTTGAAAAAAAAAAATTAAAAATTTTCAGAGCAGAATCTATGTAGAATCTGTTTCCGTGGCTACATTGGCCAGAAACACTAATAAACTGATACATTCACTCGATCCTTCATTTATACCCCATATGCAATCCCTTCGGATTAAGGGTTGGGTTTTATTGAAACTATGCACATGTGTATATTTCCATATGCGAGTTCAAAAGGAGTTGACAATAATTTTAATTTATTCAGTACTTTAGCCAAAATCCATTTGTCAATGATTTTACTGAAACGATTATTCACCCCCAGCCATCAAATTGTATTGCTATTACGAGCTCTCCTATTACGTCATTGTTTTTCCATTTCGTCCGCGTCAGCATGATTTGGCCACACTTTTTCACCGACATTACTGCCCTCTTTGCAGCGAAAGTAAAAGTTTCCAACCACTTTGCATATTTCGCCACCATTGCACATATTTCGCCTCGAACAGAAACTTGAATTTTCTAATTGGAATTTAAAAATTGACAAACCAAGAAAAATCGGCAAATTCTTGCTTGCAAAAGGCATCCCGTTGTAAGTTTAACTTATTTTGAGTACCCACACGGTATAGTAATAGTACCAATCGTGCGGTGAGTAAAAATTCCATTTTTGGTTTTCGCTTCGATCATTTTCTTTGTCTCAGTAATGGTGGTCTGCGCAAAGGGCTTACATTTTTTGGAAATTATCCTCATTTGTTCATACAGTGTAGCTGCAAATATTTTTATGTACATAAGCAATCGATAGATTATTTAATTTCCAACAAAAATTTACCACTTTTTCGGTAAATTTATGTGAATTTTTCATGGAAAGAACATTTTTCATTTTGCTGAATCCGCCATTACAACGATTGAAAGGTACCGTTTTTCGTCGGGTGCTTCTCGAAAGTTCTTCCTGATTTTCGTTTGCAATTCTTATGAAATTGCACTGGGAGTAAGTATTATGAGTTGTTTTCCCAGAAATTTGCACATTTATTTGCGATTGCACAAGATGCTCCTCGAAATATCTCAATGTGCACGGTCGGTCTCGGTAATCGGGTTCGAGAATTTTTAACGAAAGTTTTTCTTTTCCAGCGTCATATGTACTTCCGCCGGGATTTGTAGACAGCCGCGAGTGTGTGTTTCCGCGAGTACTAAAGCCAAAAAACTCTCGTCTGGCACATATCGGCACGGTAGTCATGGCCAGTGCGGGGAAGGAGTCCATGACAATTGCTCGCGAGTGAAAGAAACTGAAGCAGCTGATAATTTTCGTTTCGTCTTGTGCATAAATGCGATTCCTCGTCCGATGATCGCTCGTCTCTCGTCGTTCGTGTATCCGTTTCGTTTCCCTTTGGACTCAAACGCCGTCGCTAAAAGTTTTGTCGCTGATGTTCGTGGGGCATTTTACTTAACTTCCTTGCTATGGAAAAACGCATTTACTTAGGTATTTCATAAGTTGTTGACCTGTTGATTCTGTAATATTCCTTTTTTTTTTTTCCAGAGATTTGCCTTCGCCGGATAGAAAATTACTTTGACTAGAATTTTAGAAGTAGATATGGAATCAGTGCTTTGTAGAGAAAAACAATTGATAGGGGTGCAATGTTCATGTCGTTGTAACGTACGTATAGAAAGTGGTGTAGGCGTTTTAACAGCTTTTGATCAGTTTCTCTGGAAATAAGGGTGAGTTTTGCACAGAAAGAGGGGTTCTATCTTCATGTTTTTATCAGAATTGAACGAATCCGATATGTTTTTTGGTAATTTTAGTCATGGATTCATTATTTTGTCTTAGCAGGAACTACTAAATGTCTACTGAACGTCGCGTACAGAGATTTTTGTACTCGAGTGCAATGAGTGGTGTGCACAGTTCTTGTCGTTGTTAGCGGCTGATATTATTCTCGATACTGATGGTCGTTTGTGTCCATATCCAACTCAATGTTTGGTCAAGCTTCAATCACAACATGTGGTACTACCCTCTAACGTCTAATGGGATCTGCGATGTATTCTCGTAACGATTTTATTGCATAAAAAGACTTAAGCGCACCTTCTGAAGCTTTTTGTCGGTTCTTGTGGTGGACCTCTAATTAGTACCAAAGATAATTAGTGCTAAAGATATAGAAGGAATTTGTTTACTTGGAATAGCAACCCACGTTCATTTGTTTTGTCATTTAGTTGATTGTAAAATGAGTATCCATTGTGTTAGCTGTGATAGAGGTTCACACGAATAGATTTGTCATTACACTTAGGAGAATTTTCTCTAGATGATTCTTTCATTGGATTTGGGTGTCATAACTCTAAGGAAGTGAATCTCAAGCTTTCTTTCGACGAAAATGACAATCACTTCCTAACTTTCTTACTGCCATTGGCCTCACAATTGTGTCATGCTGCTCGACGATTGATCAATTGCACTAATCAAGACAGGGATAGGTTGGTCTGAATTGCCCTAAGCGCTGTACTGCTTTGTTTTATTAGCATGACTCGTGACCTGTAGATTTAGATATATTTAAATGGGGCAGTGAGTCCTAAATCTAGTTCGTGGATCTGAAAAACAATTAAGACACCAAATGTTTTCCCCATTTCGGATGGGTGGAAACTCTTCATGTCAGGAGTAGCACCTTCAATGTCTGCTCAGGCGGGAGTGGGGATACTCACGAGTCCCAGGCTGGCAGGCAGAGTACTGGAGTGGATACCATTGGGAGGGAGAGTTGCGATCTTAAAGCTTAAGCTTGAAAGGTCAACTCTGGCTCTGGTGCAGGTATATGCGCCGAATCTGGAGTCGGAGTATGCAGCTGGATGAAGTAGATGCCGCCTTAGAACAGGTGGCAGATATGGATTCTTATCTCCTGATGGGGGACTTCAATGCTCACGTGGGTGTGGACGTAATGACATGGGGAAGTGTGATTGGGAGGAACGGCGACCCGGATCAGAATGCGAACGGAGAGAAGTTGTTGGACTTTTGCTGTGCAAATGGCATGTCCATTATGAACACCTTCTTTCCGCACAAAAACATCCATAAATACACATGGTACCGTCAGAGTCTTCAGCAGAAATCGCTGATAGACTTCTTTGTGGTACCATCGTGTGTTAAAAGGATGGTTTGTGACGTTCGTGTTGTGAGAGGGGCTGAACTGTCAACTGATCATCACCTCGTGTTGTGCAATTTGTATCTCAACGATAAAGTACCTGTCCTACCAAAGCGTAAACCAAGGCTAGTGACACGCATACGGTGGGAGAGTTTACAGAACGATGAGATACGGGAGGAGTTTGCACGACAGGTTTCCGAAAGGTTTGAACAAATTCCAACTGTTCCGACAAATGTAGAGGAAGAATGGCGGTTGTTTTAAACAGCAGTCATTGCCTCTGCAGGAGGTGTTTGCGGAGTGAAGCGGCTCGGTGTGGCGGCTGGTGGTGAGAAAAGAACTGCGTGGTTTAAAACACCCGGAGTTCAAGAAGCCATCAGAGAGAAGAAGGAAGTCTTCAAGGTGTGGATACACTTGGGGGATTCAGCTTCTCGGAACCGGTACATGGAGGCGCGAAGAACTTGCAAGCTGGCTGTTAAAGCAGCTAAGGAGCAGTCTTGGAAGGAGTTCGGTGAGAAATTGGACTGTGATCACAGATCTGCAAACAAGGTGTTCTGGCAGACCATCCGCCGTCTCAGAGGAAGGAAGTTTAATATCATCGAAGGAGTCAAATCCAAAGATGGTGTACTTCTTTCCGATGAGAAGGACATCTTGCGCAGATGGAGCGAGCACTTTTCGGAGTTGCTCAATCCCGAACAGGGCACTGAGGATGGCAGACCCATGGTTTTGAGTAGGGCGGAGAATAGTCCCACCGTAGAGGAGGTGACTTTGGCGATTAAAACGCTAAAAGTCGGCAAATCTGCTGGTGTGGATGAAATACGGCCAGAAATGCTCAAGGCTTTGGGTAAAGAGGGAGTGGAATGGCTCTCTCGTGTCATTAAAGTGGCCTGGGAATGCGGTGAAACACCTAGTGATTGGCAAACTGGGGTGATTGTTCCTCTTTTTAAAAAAGGGGATAAGAGGGATTGCTCCAATTATAGGGGTATATCTCTTTTAAGTTTCCCCGGAAAAGTATTTGCAAAGGTGTTGGAAACGCGTTCCAGAGCTGTGGTCGAGTCCCGGTTGGGCGATGAGCAGTGCGGCTTTCGTCCAGGTAGAAGCACAACCGACCAGCTGTTCACTCTCAGAATGGTACTTGAGAAGGCCTGGGAGTATGCCAAACCTATCTACAGTTGTTTTGTGGATTTGGAGAAAGCATATGATCGGGTCCCTCGAGGTAAACTCTGGAGTGTATTGCAGGAGTACGGGATTGACGGTTCTCTTCTGAGGGCCATTCAATCTCTGTACACTAACTGTAAGAGCTGTGTTCGGGTGAACGGCGTTAAGTCGACACCTTTCACTGTGGGCGTTGGACTTCGCCAGGGGTGCGTTCTGTCACCTCTCCTTTTCATAGTGTATATGGATTGGATGTTACAGCGCAGCCTTGGTGAGGAACGTTTCGAATTGGGAGACTTAAGGATAAGTCATCTGCTTTTTGCTGATGACTTGGTCATCCTTACGTCCACCCAGACCGAACTTCAGCGCGCACTAGACAGGTTCGTCGCCGTCTGTGTTGAAACTGGGATGAAGATAAACGTGGACAAATCAGAGGTAATGGTAATTTCCAGAACACCTGTTCAATGCACTCTGCATGTTAGTGGAGTCCCATTGAAACAGGTGGAGAAGTTTAAGTATCTCGGGGTCCTATTCACGAGTGATGGTAGGAGCAATACTGAGTTATCCTGTAGGATTGGTCAGGCTGGAGCAATTTTGAGACAGCTTGGTCAATCTGTTATCAGGAGGGCCGAACTTGGCATCGAAGCTAAGTTGTCGGTCTTTAATTCAGTGTTTGTTCCGACCCTCACCTATGGTCATGAGGTTTGGGTAATGACCGAAAGAATAAGATCGCGGATACAAGCTGCCGAAATGAGATTTCTTCGTTGTATTGCTGGGGTGACTCGACGAGATCGGGTTAGGAACACCAGAGTACGCGAGGCACTCAATGTCGAGCAGCTACTTCTTCGGACGGAGAGGTCCATACTTCGATGGTTTGGGCACGTCAAACGCATGTCCCCAACTCGGTTTCCAAGACGTGCCATGGAATTCGTGCCATCGGGTACGCGTTCCCTGGGCAGGCCTAGGTTGAGATGGCTGGACCAAGTCCGAAATCTCACCTCTACCCGTATGGGGATTGCCCCTGATGAGTTAGAGTCGATGGCGGAAGATCGGCAAATGTGGAGAGTCCACTTAAGCTCCCTAAACCCGCGACCCTCATAGTGGATAAGCGGACCATTGGAAGGTGATGATGATAATGTTTTCCCCAAAAGTTCGTTCACTCTATTCCGAGCAAGGAAGCTGCTTCGCCACCTCAACATTTGATAAGCATTGGATAAACAGTGTATAAAACGACAATTCTTTTGGCAATTTCAAGTGAAGTGAAGGCTCTCTTTACAAAAAAGTTGTGAAAGGCAGATATTTATTGGCTTTTTCTATGACCCTTGGACTTGGGGGAAAGACGATTTCCCAGAATAGAGTAAGGACTCAAGTAAACCGTGGATAGTGTTGTGAAAATAATTTCGTTCATATCGAATGAACAGGAAAGTGAGACTATGTTCTCAGGTTATTCCAAAAAACTTGTTTGGAAATTCCGATTCGATGCAGACTTTTACGTAAAAGAACATTGCTGTCGGTTTAATTTCTCGTAGCTTCTTGGTAGGTAATAGAGTAGAACTTGCATCTTTTATTCTTTGTCGTGCAAAGTCAATAATAAGGTTTCTTCCATCCGTGTGACTTAAAAATAAAAAGCACGCAAAACATGAATAGTTTAAGTAGACATAGATGCATTGACTTGTCCTCTATCGGGTTGTTAATTTATCTACACATCATAAGCTGCAGTATGGTTTTGTCGTCACGGAGTTCAATTCAATTTGTTTTCTGGCAAAGTTTACCGACTTTTTTGCTGCCTTAGAGACCGACGTCTCCTACACCCAAATGAGTTGAGATCTGTTTGTGCAGGTTAGTGCTATGAGACATTTTAGAAAATCCCCCACTGGTGTTAAGGTAATTTGCTAGGTCTGAATAACTAGCAGTGTGGCGTTGCTATCAGGGAATATAGCTTTGTCACATACATATATTTCGACTTGACGCATAGTTACTTTGTCCAAAGGCCTTTCCGTATAGAAAATTCGTTATACTTACTTCAACCATTAACTTCAGCTCTAACTCCTTTAATTGTCTTGCATCCATCTTTGTCCTCTGTACTTCAATCGATAGGTAGTGTAAGGTCGAAACTAATTAATAGCGTTATCCTGACAGCTGCATGTGTTAAGTTTCATTTGCTGGTACATATCTAACATGTGTTGTATACGTTCACGCAATAATCGGTCTTGCTGTTCAGAGCGATTTCTACTAATAAATTTGTCTACGTTCGTTGTGAAGTAAGGGTTCATATACATAGGTATGCAAGTTTACCATGCAAATTGAACTTCCTTTAAGGATTCTACGGTTTGACCTGCCCATTTCGTTCGTCGCTCTAAGAAAGATTATCGTTCGAGATTACCAAGACTTGGTTACAATACGATTTAAAAGATCTTTTGTGAATTTTGTTACTTTTTTGCTATTAGAGATTAAATTTTGGGTAAACTAGGACGTCGATGAGTAGGTTGTTGCTTTCGAATAGGGTGTCACATTTTTCGAGTCTGCAATAAAATAATGGTAGGGCATTCGCACACTGTGTGCTCGGCAGATTTTTTAATAATTGAATTTTTTGGTCTGAAGGATTTTTGTTTGCCGAACAATTTGTCATAAAATTGGGCTGTTCAGTGTTAGAAGATTATAATTTTAACGTCGACTTTCTTGACACGATAGAGGGTTTCCGCTGAATTTCCTCCTTTTTTGCTTCTTGTGAGCACTAAAGAGGTTAAGAAAAACAGGAGAGACGAAGAAAATAGCGATGCAAATCGATTAGAAATGCTTGTGATGAGAAATCAGAGATATTTATTACTCCATTCGTATATTACGGTTTGTACTTGTGAACGCTGGCTAGGGTTTACTCTTAATAATGAACATTCGAAGCATGGTGCGTATTATGGATAAAATGTTAAAAGGGCGGAATACAATAGGAGAAACGATAAAGCGGTGAGAGGCAGAAAATATTCTTTCGATGGCCAAGCGAATTGAATAGACTACGCATTGTCTCTGCGACTAATAAAACATCATGTACGCCCAAGATTTAGAATGTGCCAGCATTTTTTAGTGCACTAGGCGTTCTACTCGAGCTTTGGACGAATCATTTGTACATTAAGGCTGGATCAGAAGCAGTTAGGTTTTTTCTGCATCAGTTGAGGATTTTTTATCCATCGTTCACGTTTCAGTATCTTTGTGTATGTGGGTATTAGAAGAAAGGTTGTCATTAACAGAAGTACGTAGGAAAAACACTTTCAGTTTCGACGATTTAAGGACCGAGATTTGGGTTTTGCTTAAGTGACCTTTCGAAAAGCAGACTGTTTCTTGGAATTTAAGATCTTGAATTGGATTGGTTTATCAGTACGCCATGGAAGGGTTAATCATTTTGAAAACGCTCCTGTCTTAGACTCAAGAAAGAAGGATTTCGTCATATGGAGTTAGTTGCTTTAGGGTGTTTCTACAATTTTAAAAAACCTTCCACTCCAAATACTGGTATTTATAATCATGCCGTTTACGTGATTACAAAGAATACGCTCCAAATTGAAGGAGTATAATACATAATGCGTTGTTCATAGCAGGGGAGCGGTCGTAATTCAATTCAGTGTTGTGTCTTCTACCTGCGAATTCATCATGCGAACTTCAAATGATTTTCAAGAAAATTTAACTTGGGTAAGTGCTAGATGTCAAGTTTTGTTGAATACTAATTTATATTTATCGAATTTACTTGATTTACATATAAAATGTTTGACCCTCCTTGCATTTCGATTGAGTTCTATTTGTTGCGATTGATTTTTGGGTTATTTTGTGAGCAGTTCTTCGTAGAGGACATAATTTTTTGTAAGATTGGGTAATTGAATTACATTGAATGGTACGCTTTGCTATGGTGTTGGACTTCCTCAATTTATTGTGTAGAAAATTAGGCATATAGTCCAACCATTTTAAGGCTTCAGTGCTACTTGAAGGACCGCGTATTTTGAACGTCTTTCTTGTATCTATTATTCGACATCTTTTCACCGTAAAGATTGCCTTTTGTTTTAAGAACCTGCCCTTATAGCTGACATTGCGACTTAGCAAGATCTATTGTGTCTCCGGTCCACGTAGCCTAATAGGTCTACCGTCTTCCTAGTGAAGGTGAGTACATCACTAGTAGACGAAGAGAATTCTTTCTTTTTTTTCTGTTGAAAGATTTATCTGCTTAGCCAGTATAGTGCCGGACATTCACAAAGAATGTGCTCAGAAGTTTCTTCCTCTTACAAACAGAACCGACACTCTGTATCTGAACAAAGGTTTAGTTTGTTGAGATGATATCTTAGGCCGCAATGGAAGCCCGCTAGCTCCCTCCCTGTTGTTTCTGTCAAGGTTTAGAATTTCCGTAAAGGAAAACGGCTTGATAAGTCTCTTGGATTGCCTAAGCCCGGGGACATTTTCCCAATGGGCTAGGCGAAGTTGATGTTCCCAGTTGTTTAACAAAGCGTTTGCGGTAGCCCTAATAACACCACAGAAGGGTTCCAGTCCTAAGAGCGCGGAGGCTGAACCGACTCTAGCCATCTCATCCGCAGTTTCAGTGCCTATAATGCGCTGGTGGCCGGACTAACAACCAAGCTTGACCTCGTTGTGCCTGGCAAGTGATTGTAGGGTATCGTAGCATTACTTGGCTGACCTTGATTCCACGAAGTGGGATGTCAATGCGCTGCCTGACTATCTGAATAGATATGTATTTTTGCGCCTCTAATACCTTTATCGAGGTTTATCCTGACTCGAGTCTCAATAGGATACATTTCAGCGTGGAACACGCTGGGGCACATCCCCATCCCCGAGACTTTAGTGTTGGGTCCAAAAACGCCTGCACCTACTATGGAAACCATTTGTGATCCGTCGGTAAACCATTAGACCAGTCGGCACTGTCCAATATTTCTACCTCAAATAGCCTTCCGAAACTTTACACGCTGGCCATAATGCCGGGGATAGTGCAGTACATGTCCGTCCAAGTCCAAGTGAAGATATGTGTGGCTGCAGTGGGGCGGGTGTGGATAGCACCTGTTATACTGAGGCAATGACTGGACCACTGAGCCTCAGCCATGTCCACCGAACATTTTTCGCGGCACCACCTCTCGTCGTTTTGGGACTAAGATCCCAAGTTTTGCCGTAAAGACGCCGAGTGGCCCATAAGGCTCTGTAGGCACGATCAGTCGCGAACTTGATATGTGCATTCCAATTTAAACGTTTTCCTAAAACAACGCCGAGGTACTTCAACTCATTGGAATAGCCTACAGTGAAGCCTTTGACGATGATATTTCCGAGATTGGCCCGTCTTCTTCTCGCAAAAGGGACTAGAACAGTCCTGCAAGGATTGATAGAGAGTCCTTCAATGGTTCACCATTCTAAAACATGTAGTAAACCACTCTGCTAAGATTGCTTTAGCTAAGGTCCAAAAAGAAGGATTACACCGAAGACGATTAACTAAGGTGTTATATAGTTGTAGTTTTTAGGTTTCTGTTAGAATGGTGGGGAGGTCTCCGAGGTCTTAGATCTAGTGGTTCTTGTTCTTTGGGACATGCTTTTACAGGTCTATCTCTGCTGTTCTTTCTTGCGTAAAGTGTTCTTTGAGTGGCTCAAGTCACTACGAGCGGAAGTTCTTAACAAATTCTTGAATTTCGAGGCTTCTCTGACTACTTACTGTGCACGTTTACTCCAAAGGGCATTAGTACCTTTGAAAATATTGAATCAAAGCACCAGATTCCAAATCAAGCGTTGTCTTTATTTTATGACTTATTTACGTTCGTACGTGTACAATAAATATTTTAAATTTAACCTGCTGCTGCAGGTCCCACCAAACCAAGTGGACCTGGTAATCCAACTGGTCCAATCGGACCTAATGGTCCAACAGGTCCGGGGAATCCTCTAGTGCCAGATGCACCTAAACTGCCTCGGATTCCGGGGAAACCAGCTCTTCCGTCTGGACCTGGCTCACCAACTGGTCCTATTGGACCCGGTGGTCCTGGACGACCCTCAATACCGCGTTCACCTCGCTGCCCAGCTGGTCCTTTTTGCCCGGCTGGACCCGGTGGACCTGGTGGTCCCGGTGCTCCTATACCCGATTGTTGTTGTCCCGAAAAGATGACACCACCGCCACCGCCACCGCCAAACACACGCGGTTCAGAAGCGAAGGCTAAGGTGGCACCTAAAATGGAGAATGTTTATTAGAAAATGTTACAAAACCCTTGAGATTTGATTTGCGAACTCACAGAAAAGAAGCGGCAGAAGAAGTTTCATGGTTGGAAGGAATCTAATGTGGAATGGGTTGAGAGAAGGCATTTTATACTGAAACATGGCGGTAAAGAACCCCACTCTAGATGGCAATCTTACATCCCAAGAACTGGGTTAAGTGAGTCGATATCTCACAATCAGCGAACTGCCGATTTTGACCACAGCCACGAAAATCTTAGACTGACTGTTCAGTTTCGTAATTGCTATCGGGCAAGGGAATCATCAAATCAAAGTTTGTTACCACCTCTCCCGACCAACGCTCCAGATCAAACACATCAAAATTCCTGATTTAGAGAAGCTACCCAACAGAAAGTTTAACGGTCGATGGTCGTCATCATTGCCTCTACACGAAAATGTACGAGCACATATGACATGCCGCCATAGAAGGTGATCAGCTGCGTCATCGTTGATGTTGATGTGTGTGGAGTGCTCATTAATTTGAGATCATCCGCTTGGAGCATTTAAAGTGAAACTCTCAGGCTAAGTGTGAGGGGATCAGAAACTTCACAGTTGTGTCGAACTGAGTAAACACAGACAATTCCTCGAATGAGCAATAAGAACTTGGACATGGATGTTCATCTTTTCATCGGTGTGTCGGCTGGGGTCACATAATTAAGTTCTACTCGGGGGGGGGGGGACTGGAACTCCTTAACAAATGTGTTCTTGCTCATGGTAGAGTGTGCGCAACAAGAAAGGTGACACTTGCGAGGAAACGAAATCTAGTACTCCTATCGTGAATCCTTAGAGCTATTCTAAAACAGTTTTCTTGCGTTCGGAGTAGTCATGGATTGATGGGGCTCTTGAATTATTCTTGCCGGCATAGATTAGGGTCTTTACCAAGCCCTTCTACATGATCCCCTGTGGATCTCTTGATGTCTGTTTCACAAAATATTGAAGTTTTGAAAGTTGGTCTCCACTTGATTTGTGGAACGTAAATCGGTGTTTAGTCAAAAACGGCGGTATGAGGCGGTAATTCAGAGAGGCCATCACGACAGACTACTGTCACGATACATCTACCGGGCTTCCTTTCGGAATCTTATGAAGATAGCAGTCTTGACACAGGGTAACTAGCAACTAAAGGTTCCTGAACGAAGACAACACCTTCCTCGAAACCCGGTGAATTGTTGTTTTGGAACGATGTGGGCTGACCTGAAATAATTGTTTGGCTTCTCTGAGTCCAAATATCGAAAGTCGTAGAGTTCAGATTAGAATTTGCTGAAGTGACCGAGAGAAAAATACCACGGTACATGGAGGACCTAGGAACTCTTCGTTGATGGCAGTCAGTGCACATCTAGGGTGTCCTTCGGTGAATTATGATTGGATTAGGGATTCCACAGAGGTCTAACTTTGGCACCTGATCGCTTCACGTGATTTGTAGTTTTTCGTTTGGCCGGACCCATTCAGTCGGAAGGTCGTAACTTTGTGGGAATCAGCATATATTTGGTCACCACATGCAGCAGCTTCGCATGGTCTTGTTTTGTTTTACTGTAGTGATGGGCGAAAGCAAAGCCAGGACTACAATTTTGCTTTGACGTAAGATCCACACTTTTTATTTACTATGATAGTCAGCGCCCATTCGCACTTAACGATCTTGGCAAATGCCTTCTGTTTCCGATGCTGGTGTTGATCTTACGAATTCACTCTTCGCGTCAATACACGATTCTCTGCCGTTTAGACATGAAGTTATTGGAGATGCCCGTGAAATTTTGGTTCACGTCGGCTTAAGAATCTTATTGCTCGTTGGGTCTTTTTCGTTCGGAATAAGGCAACATGCTTGGCGGCGGTCTTTTTAAATATTTTGTAGATGTCAACGTGACGCGAAATTGATATGACAAGCCCTGACTTAAGTTAGCCATATAGACTTCGGACAGTAAAGACTCACTGTTCCATGCTGTTTTAGTCATAGCTCATGCAAATGACATCAGATAAGATGGGCGTGAACAAGGAGTCGACGTGATAACCTGTCAATATGACACGAGCACTAGGTTATGCGATCTTAACTTCGGGTGAGAAAATACTGTCTGCTTCAAGCTTCCTATGTCTCAGCTCAGATCAGATTTACGCTTGAAAATCTTTGCCACCAGCAAGCACTTCTTGAAGACTTGGGGAAATGAGGTCAAAATCACCAAATAAAGGAAAGCGAGCAAAGGGTCGACATAGCAATACCGACATGATACCAGGCTGTTCCATTTAGGTTTCCAATGGGGGAAGTATCTCTGTTCCACGGGGCTTTCTGTGTAGTTCAGGCCAAATTTCCGGAGCGCTTGGGGGGCGATCTATCGGACAGGGCGAAAGTAGGAAAGAGTTCGACCAGCACTTAGAGTCTCATCACGAGAGAACTTTTCGAAGATCCGGACCATTGTGAGGACCTTTACCGCCGGAAGGTGAATGGCCACCTAGACTTTCAGGTCAGCCAAAATCTGTTATGAAAAACCAGCTAGATGTGAGGTTTCTCAATCTGTTGCTGTCTCTTGCAGGAGTGTATACTTTCTATGTTCGAATATAAGCGAATGCCACTGTTTTTGTCTCCAATATACCCGTGGAACAGATGTTTATTCAACCTGCCTGGTAATTGAGGCTCTACCTCAAAGCTTTGGCAGTCACTCTGTTGAGGTATTCTTTCTTCATATTTTGTTGACAACGACATCTTGTTGTTCAAATTAACATCTATGAATGGTTCGTGAATTTGCTACCAAATTTTGTGGTTAGCTCTGTGAACCTTTCCATTCCATTTCCATTTCTGAGTCCATTGCTACATTTAAACTGCAACACAGACTGTATCAGTGTTCCCTGGAGAGATGTAAACAGTAAACACCCATCCATCGACGACAAGCATCCCCGTGAGTCTCCAATCAGTCGAACAACCTCCAGAATAGATGCCATTGCCATCGAATGATGATTGTGATGTGCTTCTCTCACGTGATGATGATGGCGATGATGACTACAACAATGATGATGGTGATGAAGTGTTCTTCACAAAAAAAAAAAAAAAATTAAACCAAAGAAGCGCGCCCGCTCATCTTCTTTATTATTATCCTCCACCTCTGTGCCGGTGCTGTGTGTGATGTCTGATGACTGCCGCCGACAATGGGTGTTCGGTGATGAGTTCCTCTTTTGATTGTGGTTTCTGTGTTTTTTTCTTCTCTGATTTTGTTTTCTTTCTGCTAACCTTGATCCTGATCTTGTTTTTCTTGGACAATCCTACATGGTCATCGTGGGGTTGATTGTCTATCTTCTCCTTCTTCAGCTTCTTGTGATTCTTTTAATTGATGTGAACATTAGCATTGCGCGGGTTATTGTTGTCCCAATGATTAATGACCGGGATATGGTCAGCTATAGGATAAATCATATAAAAGGAGACTTCCATCGCCCTTGTGATGATGATGAGGCTGATGTATTGATCTGGATTTTTGTAGCCTTCTACATCCCATCCAGGAAGTCACATCTAAGTCGATTCTAATGAGGGATCACTTCAAGATAAATTCTTATAAATGATCGCGTGATGAGATATTAATGACAATTTTTAGTTAAACGTGGGTAGGTTTGAACACACCAACCAGTTGAAGATGAGGAGATTAGAGGCCGGAAATAAATGCGTGTTTGGGGATTAACAAATGGAGTATCTGTTACTTGTCATTGTTTGCACAAGGTTTCAACAGAAAAAAAGTACCGAAACGAGTGAACTTGAGATCTCTGTTTATTTTCTATGGAAATAATTAATCAATCATCAGACTAAATGAGGTTCACTGAAACTGCAAAAGGAAATGAGTCACGGTCAGGCATGGTGGTTAATGGCGATTCATTAGAAACAACTCAATTTGCGCATGAGAATTTGGGAAGAGTTTTATGTAATGGTTGCGCATGGTGAAAGAGGAATGGGTTTCCAACGGAATCAAATTAAGTTCAGTTGAACTTTTAAACTTCCAAATGTAAAAGACGATGAACCCAGGGCTTGAAAAAGTGTTTAAACAAAATTAAATTCCACTCATGAACAGGAACAGTTTAGATTGTTATTGGATGGGAGCCGCCAGCTTGATCATTGTCGCTCTTCATGATCAGTTTTCGGGATCCTGCATTGTGCACTTTAGATTAGGTAAGGTAAAGTGGCTGTCCAGACAGTGTTCGGTCCCTTGTAGTACCACATTTATTGAAATTCCTTTCGGAAATATCTTGAAGTTCTTTTAGGAAGTATTTTCCGCGAATTTGTCTTCTCGAGGTTGAAAGTTCCGGTCAGTTAAATAAATAACAGGTGCGAGGGTGCCAATTGCGCTGAGGCCTGTTAGTACACCTACTAGGGTGCTAATGTGTCCTCTACCAATTTTTAGTAGGCTATTTGCGTTGTTCTCTCTAAGCCGGGGTCAAATCTGGTCTGTCTGTCAGTTGATCGATTTTATTTATTTAAGAAATAAATGTTTTTTCGACGTCAGGAGTTGAACCTGGACTTTCAGCGTGACAAGCGATGATGTTAACCACTGCACGTATCAAGAGTACATCGCCTCACATTAGCCTGTTGCAGTGCTCTTAAAGAGATTTTATGTCCAGCCATTCCTATTGGCATATGGAGTGCTTCTATTATAGTTAGGAGCTCCTGTTCTGCGCATCGCCGTTTTGTGTTTCACTTTGCCTCAGTGGTTCGAGCTGCGTGGGTTCAAACCTCAGCCATGTCCACCGAACACTTTTTGCGGCACCACCTCTCGCCGGGGAATGACGAGCCTCCGACAGTACAATTTGTCATGAAAAAGATTCTCAATTCACCGTTCGGAGTCGGCTAATAAATTGTAGGTCGCATTCGTACGAACAATACAAACACGCACAACATGAATGGTTGCGAGAAGTTAAGCCTTGGCTTATCCTGAGTTGTCGCGCCGGCAATTTATTTACTTTTTTACCTTTGCTTCTCTGTAACTAGGCCTGATAAAGGAAGTTAAATTGAAAATGAGCTCACGAGCACGTCAGGAAACCATCCTCCGCTTTGCACTCTTGGAAGGGATCCTTAAACCAAAAATGGGGCATTTGTCCCAAATAATGCATTGGCTTTACGTTGTAGCACTGGACAAAGTCAACTACATCAGTTCACTTAGCAAAATCCAAAGTGTAGCTGAGGTTGAAGACTTCGTTGTCTTGTCACTGTTCTCTGCTTGGAAAGACCCATGAAAAGGGTCTCTCAAAGTCCAAGTACGGGACACTGAAATCCGTGTTGACATTGGCGCCCAAGTGATTGTCTAGTATCTCACCATGTCTTTACGGAACCGGTCTCCAGTATTTAGTGTTTATTCTGAAGCATTCTTCCCCGCGGCCTTCTGAATCAAGAGATCTAGAGGCAAAAGGTTAAGAATACCTTCCATCGCCGCAGTTGGTCTTGTTCTCATCGCAGTGGTTGTTCACGTGCTCTCTGTATTTTGGTCATGTCCAGTCCTCAGTACGTGAGTATAGAGTCCCCAGTTTTTTCAAAAAAATCTACTACCGGTATAGAAGGCAATAGATGCATTTTTTACCCTTTCTTCAATATTAAGCTTCCAGTTTAGCTGCCTGTCCAGTATAAGACCTAGGTATTTTGCACTTTCAGACAGTTTAAGGGGAGTTTTCTCAATGGCTGGAAGCGTGTAAGTTGGAATCGCTCTTTTGTTAGTAAGCAACACTAGTTCGATTTTCTGGGCGTTTACCTCTTTTCCACATTGCTTTGTCCAAACGTTTAGTGTGTACTTTTGAAGTCCTTAAGTCTTTTAGGCCTCTTGTGCTTTTTGGCTATGTTGAAGAGCCTTCTACTAACTATCGTACTTAGGCTTAGTTCAGTCGTTCAACATGGGGTATTTTTACCCTTGGAATTTCTGCTTATGGGGCTCGACTTAGAAAACGAGTTGTTCATGGTGTTGGTAATTTTCATTCCCAAGGAGTTGTATGTCGGATGTAAAAGAAATATTGTCTACTTTTTACCCGTACCGTTCTAACTTGCATAATTTCAAGCTTTATTTTTAGGTCTTCCGAATCCTCGATGGAGTCTTTTATGTACAAAGAGGCATGAAGTCTTTTAGCTACGACACGTATCGGCCTTTCCGACTTGTCCTCGTAGGTGTACCATTGGATTAGATTTTCTCGGCTTTTGATTTATAAGAAAATAGGCGGTAGCTGTCAGCGTCTTTGACATGCGATGTTACAATATAATCGAATTGCAATGTTGTCTTCAAGATGATTTGCAGTTGGCTGTAGTTCGCAATCCCGATAACGTAAATTGGAGGTGGTGGCCTTTGCTTCGGTACGAACGTTTTTCAGGTCTTTCCTTTGTTTTTTTCCTGGCTTGTTTTCCTTTCCTTCTTTTTGTGTTACGATTTCGGGTGAAGAAGCGGCTTTCCTTTTCTTGCCTGTAAAATCCAGTCAGTTTCGTGACATAATTCTTCTTCGTCCGTTTCGTAGATAGCTTTGCCGGCACAGTTCGAGGAAGCCTCAGTACTAGGTTGCGACATATTCTTTATACCTTCTCGAGTATTTTTGTTTTTGAGTTCTTTTAGCTCTTTTTTGAGTTATTCTTCCACTTCAATCTTAGTTAGCCTGGCGCGGAGTTCTGTTTTCCTCCCTCAGGCTTTTTGTTTTCGTTGAAGTCCGTTGTTCGTGAGCCGACACTTTCGGTATCGTCGGACTTTCGGTTCCGCACGTAATTGTTTAAAATCTCGGTGTTGGTGATCTCGATATCCTTGAGCTTTTGCCAAAAGGGTTGCATAAACGCAATAAACGGTTCATCACAGAATCCAAACAGCCGACCTCCGAAGGGGGTGGATTTTCCAGTGTACCTGGTCTGCCACCTGTGGTAATGTCATCATTTGTTTTGTTCATTGCATATTATGAATGCGCTAAACACTCAGTATACGGAAGGTCGATTATAGTCGCCTCTAACGACAGGCATGCCTACCTCAGGTATATTCTAACCCCTAACCGAGAAGGAGGTTGGAGTTACATAGATGAGCTAATGGACGTTCAGTCCAGATCCCTATTTAGGTTAGCTCTATAATCTCTCAGTTAAAGTTGTAAAGGATATAACGGTTATCAGAGAAATAGTTCTTCTTAGAAACCATCAAATTTAGGGATTGTCTCTATTTCAATTAGAATAAAACATAAGGAAGTCACTTAAAGTTTTGTTCAATCTACATGAGATTGGACAGCGGCTTTGAACCTTCTGCTAAAAAACTATCACCAAAGTAGGAATCAATTTCTTACAATAACTTAGGAGATTCCCGATCATCCACATAATGATTGAGTTCCCCTTAACTAAATCTAAAACCCTTTGATCTACGTCCTCCTCCGGTTCATTTGATTTACACATGCCTGACAAGGTTCCTCCGGAATATTCTCCCACTTCAGTGGATATGTGCTCCCATGCACGGGGCCACCATTCAAGAACATTAGTTTGCTTCTTTATGTCCCGCTTTTGAACTACAATTTTCCGCCCGATACGATACGAGCCAACCAACTCTACGAGCACGTGTCAGGAACAAAAGAATAACTGTTTAAACTTAATGGCTTAGAATTGCCCCCTCTTTTGCGCCCCTCTCTCCCTCTCTGATCGGATAACCTATGGAAACTGTTAAGAAGAAAATAGAAAACAATTTCGCCTTCGGATTCCATTTATCCGAACAAATTTTCGGTAGAAAACTCGCGAGATTCCCTTTCTCAGCGCGGAAATGAAATCACATTTTCAACGAGGAGCTGCGCTCTACAATAAAAGGACATCAGCTAGCATCGTGAAGAACTGGTAAGAAAAAAGTAGCTGCTCCCCACGATTGCAATTTTCAGGAAAAATTGTTTTCAATAAAACTTCGGCAGCTTCGCGCGATCCTTCGCTCGCTCTCCCTTGTGAGCGTTTTAGGGAAAAGACAATTTCCACTCGAACACTCTTATCAGGTTTTATCCTTCAATACTAGTGTAGTTCCCATTATCCACGATGCGTACGGAAAATACCATTTATTTATCTAAAAACATGAGTGTTTCCCTCTCGTGTGTTTTGCTGCTGACGTCCTTGCTATAAATTGGCGACCGACGCTGGCAGTGCGCGAGGGGATGGGAATCCTTGCCAACGGCTGTGCTGTCGCCGTGTCGTTCTGCATAAATAACACTGAAAGACAAATTCGTAGTACGTAAGTACACAACAAGGAAAACATTGTCTTATAATATGTCCTTATAAATCCTTGTTCGTTCTATTCTTTCACAAGAAAGGAGCGGCAACAGCAACAACAAAAAAAAAAATGAGAAAAAAAATGAAACACAGATCGACGGAGACGCGCACTTTTATTTCACGTGACAATTTTCACGGAAGACAGGTGTACAAACAGTTTGATAAAGTCCTTTTCTCCTTACAAAAAAAAATGTGCGCCTTCTTTCTTTCTGTTTGCCACCAAATGCTAGATGGTTGCTTTTTGTTATTTTTCGCTCTTGCCTCGAAAGACTATTGCAGCCGACAAAGCTTTGGCAATAGAAGGACATTTTTTATTCAAGGATTTCTTACACAAAAGGATGTTTACGTAGCGGATTTGGAGCTTCCTTGTTGTTTTTCTTCTTCTATTTCGAGAGCACACTTTTCGCACGCGTTTTGTCTATTTTTGGGTAAAAATTCCGACGAGGGTTTCTCCTCGAAAACAATTTTAAAATCGGATTTAGCTTGAAGTGCATTACTCAATGGTTATGGTAATGTGAACGATCGAAATAGAGAAGTGGATATCAGTAGTTCTTGAGGCGGCACATCATGGAAAGTGGGTTTTTGGGAGTTAGATTAGGTAAATGAGTGAACGAGCCTTGTGATATTCGCTACTGTTCAATTAGATTAACAGTAGGATCCATTCTGTGTTCTGTACTAGGAGCCCTACTTGTGCATTGCGACCTATGAGGTGTATTGTGGTGGCTCGTATAGTTTAACAAGAGGTTATATTGAGGCTTTTGATAAATCTCAGTATAGCCTTAGGTTCGAATTTTAGAATTTCCCCTGCGTTGACGAATGCTCCCGTCAAGTGGAGTAATCTTTTCCTTGCCGTGTCTTTCTGGTCTCTCCAGGGTCAGCATTTGATAATTTTATTTTAAGCAGATGGTATCTGAGTAATCAATGTCCCGTTAGATAGCGCGTTAAGGTTATTAATTCGCCTTTGGTGAGATCAAGTAAAGTCTTGGCCTTGTATAGGTTGGGGTTGATGAACATTTCTGGTTGTCTAAGGGCCTGGAAGTTGGTTCAGTAGTCAGCGTGTTTGATGATCTCCCATTGTGCTATCTTGGAGTAGGCACTGTTGGGCGGTACCCCCCAGAAAAGTGTTTGGGAGCAACGAGTGGGCGTCAAGCGCCTCTTCTCGCCAGGCAGTCAAGGCGTTCATTATCCTCGAAGCCTTCATGTCCTGGGATCTAGGCTACGGTAATCTAAATCATCCATGCAAGACTTTCGAGGGTGGTCCCGGTGGCTCAGTGGTAAGTGCGTTGGACTGCTGTGCGAACGACGCGGGTTCAAGTCTCTGCTATGTCCATCGTATTGTGTCCATCCAGCCACCTCAGCCGTTGAATCTTCACTCTTCTGGCTAAGCTGATGTTGCTGTACAGGCCGTACAGTTCGTCGTTGTATCTCCTCCTCCATTTACCGTCTATGCAGCCGGGACCGAAAATCACCCGAAGAATTTTCCTCTCGAAACAGCCAAGAGCGACCCCATCCGCTTTTGACAGAGTCTATGCTTATATGCCGTAGAGCAGGACTGGGACGATTAAGGTCTTGTACAGGGTCACCTTAGTTGTTCGAGAGAGGGAAACAGCGATTGGCAAAAGTTATTCTTCTTTTAACCTTCTTCTTTTAACGCGCTGATGTCGTTGTCTCAATTGATAGCGGAGCCTAGGTAGACAAAGTCTTACTCAAAGTTATAACTGTCTATAGTGACGTTCTGCCCGAGACGTCGGTGTTGGGTGTCCTTTCTTGTTGGCAACATATACTTCGTCTTGGCCTCATTGACCGCTAAACCCATCTTCGCCGCCTCTGTCTCAATACTCACGAACGCGCCAGTGACATCACGCTGCGTTCTTCGGATTATGACAATATCGTCGGCGTATCCGAGTAATTGGACGGACTTTTAAAACATTGTGCCTCTGGTGTTGGCGCGTGAGTTTTGCACAACTCTTTCAAGAACGACGTTGAAGAAGTCGCATGACAGCCCGTTGCCTTGTCTAAATCCTTTTTTGACATCAAAGGTCTCGGTACTGACATTGATGGAGCAGCGTGCATTCTCCATCGTCATCCAAAGATGCCAAGCTAGAAATGGCTCTGTATAGCTCGTCTCTATAGATGCTGTCATACGTGGCCTTAAAATCGATGAAAAGGTGGTGTGTATGGATTTGAAGTTCCTGGGTTTTCTCCAAAAGTTGCCGATGGTCACCGAACACAGCTATGTCCACCGAACATTTTTCACCGCAACACCTCTCTTCGGGGAATGCCAAGCTTTCGGGAGTATATTTTGTCATGAAAGAGCTTCTCACTTCGCCGTTCGGAGTCGACAATAAATTGTAGGTCCCCTCAATTCGTGTGAAAAATGTAACACGCACAACATGCTAGGCCTTGGCTATTTTCTTTTTTAAGACTTTCGAGGAGGTTAAGACAGTCCCAGACAAGCTTGGACCCTACCGTATAGGATTTAAATGCTAATATTGCTGCTTGGTTGTCTGAAAAGATGTAGATGTGGGTTCCTTGTGTTCTTTTCCGCAGATATTCTCTTGCACACAATTCAATAGTGTGAACTTCCACTTGAAATACTCTTTGTGACTTTTAAAGCGCTGTCGAGCGTTAGAAACTGGGACCACAAACCCCAGCACCAGTGCTGACCTTTTCCAATTTTGAACCACCTGTATACCAGATTTGGGAATTTGGTAGTGTAGAAGGACCTTAATTTCTTCATTCGCTGCGGTCGCCTATAACAACTTCTGTAAAATCGAAATCTCTTAAGCCTGGTATCTGGAATCTTAAGATTTGGTTCACGATGAATGTGTTCTAGTATTCTCAGATGACGTGTAATAATTTCTTCATTCGCTGCGGTCGCCTATAACAACTTCTGTAAAATCGAAATCTCTTAAGCCTGGTATCTGGAATCTTAAGATTTGGTTCACGATGAATGTGTTCTAGTATTCTCAGATGACGTGTAAAGTCATAAAGTCACCGACTTTAAGGCCCAGTATCTGAGGCCACCTGAGAGCAGCAAGCATAGCTTCTTTTTGTAATGTCAGATGTAGCGGCGTAAGGTTAACCATGGCTCCTATTACTGCCGTTGAGGTTGTGTTTCCTCTTTCTGGAAAAGTGTACAAGAATAGTTTTTTTTTCCGGGATTTATGGTCAGGCTCTTCGTCCTACACCTCCTTGAAGTTAGATTAAGGACATTTTGCATCATATTTGCTATGATGTCATCGAATTTGCCCCTGAGGTTAATAACGACATCGTCTGCATATCCTTGTCCTCTGTAGCCGACTTTTGTTAGAAGTTCTAGGTGTTCGTAGTGTATTTGTGGACACCTTCCACTTGGGTCCATACAAATCCATTTTCCTTGCCCACAGCTGGGATAGCTAAAACGACCCATTGTCTCTTTGAAAAAGAACCACGATGCACTATGAAAAATGATGCTAACAACAAGCCATCTATCCTCACGGCCTTCACTTTGTACATCATCGACAGCCTTTGCTGTCCCAATTTGTATCCACCAACGACAAGGGCCATCCAAACTGCCATTGAAAAACCATAACACTCGATCGCTTCGTAATTTATGACGCCCGACATCGGCCCGCTTGAATGCGTACAACGAGCAGGAGGACCTCTTCCGTCTTCTTCCTCTAAAAACGCATTCACTTGGATTATATTACAAGCTCGGAACATCATTTTGATGTTCACCCTTGCCGGGCCACCAGTCTGCTGCCGAAGCGGTAAACATTTCAACTGATTTTATGACTGCAGCTACTACAATGTAACCACTCTATTATGGGTGGTGGCGGGAATTGCCTTCCATTACACTATCACTGTATCAAACGCGAGCCCGACAAAAAAAAAAAACGAAACAATTCGAGACTCCTGTGAGAGCATAAAAACCCTCAAAAAGCGGGAGCGGAACAAAAACCAGACCCCGCGGATCTCTGGAAAGGGAAGGAAATTTACGACGAACCAGTCACCGAAAATAGGTGCACGTCCAAATATAAATAAAATCCACACCCACTCGATAAATTTCACGCCGCGATGTTGGGATCCTTTTGCCCCGCTGTTCTATGTGGGGCTTTTATGTGGCGTAAAGTGTGACTCCGTGATAGTGTGGATGGAAGAAAATCAGTCGAGAAGTACACTGGAGTTCTGAACAAATGCGAGTGGACGGATGGTTCTTAGGGTTCAGGTTTTGAAGGAGTCGCATGTGGTTTTGTGAATTTCAGGCCTAGAGTCTTTTAGTCGTCTAATTGGTAGATGTTCTGTTTCTCGTATTGAGAGGCATCAGATTAACTTTACCTCCTCGTCAGTCTAGCACAGCCGCTAGAGGCTTCATCTTAACTTTAACTCCCCGTCACTCTAGCACAGCCGCCTCTTCCTTCTAACTTATTGCAGTCGGGGTTGCTCTGGTCAATAATGGCTGCCATGAGTTCTGTTGAGGACATGAAGGTATCTTTCAGGTTCTTAAGCTCAGTTCCTTCATCAGATCGATCTTTTCTAGTCGTCTACTTGCTTTTGGTACCTGGTTGATTCCTTCTTAAAAACCCCCCTTGTTTGAAACAGTTGGCTAGCCTCTTCTATTAAAAGTTGGTCTTCTGCAGGAAGTGTGAACGGATTTGTCCCTTGCCGCTGAGCCCTTCTTGTTCAGTTAATTCGCACGCTCGTTTCCTACCTAAACCATGCAATGTTCTGTTTGTGCGTTGTGTCACTGCCGAGTTGCGTGCAAGCCTCGCGGATTGCCAATACTCCGGCAGGCGGTATGATCTTGATATTTTCAGTGATTCTAGCGCCGATAGTTGTGTCAAAAGACTTCAAATCTAACTTTTACTGTGCTCTGGTGGGTAATCCACGTGTAGTTTGGTGGTAATATAGACGGTTGAAGTCTTAACCGTGCCATTTGATAACGAGCCCAGAATTTTGCTATGGCCGCAGGGCTTTGCACTCCAGCACATAGAATCTTTCAGTTTGACTGCGCTGCATAGTGTGGTGTTTCTTATTCGAAAGTCAAGAGACAAAGGATGTAAACGCACAGTAAGGACATTTGTTGGGGTCAACCTTGTGGTTCTGTCCTTTGGAGCCTTTTGAGTTTTGTTGCTTTTGCTCAATGCGGGCCACCATACCACTGACCTGCAGGTGAGGATTGAACGCACTACATGCTGCGTACATCCCCAAAGTCTATAGTGTAAGTGGTGAAAAATTTAGTCGGGGAAGGACCTTATTGTTCCCAAGAGGTAGGGCGTGAAATATACCATCTACTCCTGGTGTCTTGAAGGGCTGAAAGGTGTGCAGATATCTGCTGCTTCCAGTCCTCCCTGTTGGGTCTTCGAAGAGGTTTCTATTTTACCTGGTAAGTTGGATGTTGAGCAATTTTAGTTTTTCTATTTGTTGTTCGTTTACCGTCTGCCTGCCATCCTAATTTTTCATTGATCATGTTGCAGCCGGTTTGTCCCTGAATAGAGCTTAGATGCTGCAGATGTGGACGAAATGGTGACTATGTTGGCACCTGTTCCTATATCCATCTCTGACCCATCTGACTTTGAACCCTTAGTCCCATCATGGCGCGCCTCTCTGTATTCTTTTGTTGGGTAAGTGTCAGCCAGTTTCGTATGCCTGAAGTATTGCCCTACTGAGCTTTCCTAGACTGTCTTCTAGTTCAAAGAAGATTCTCGCCTCCGTTTTCCCGTTTCAATTCCACTCCAGTGTGCTTTTGTATAACTCTCAGTCAGTTTTAGTGGGTTTCTCCTGGAAGTGACTCCTCCAGTGGTCTCCAGTGTAGACCTTGCAACCTCCGAGCCATTTCCTACAACAACTACTACTACTACTACTACTGACAGTTATGTTAGGATACTATGTAGTTATCTTCTTACTTTCAGTGTAGATGTGACCTAAACATCTGGTGGTGGAATTCGAATTTCACTTACTCTTCTGCCGATGAGGGGTTAAGAATACATTTCATCCTAGAGCAACACCCTAGGATCCCTTACTTTCAATCTCCGGAAATGTCCAAACCAAAATTTTCAATTCTGTAAGCCTCCACACCCACTGCTACCACTCTGGTCAGAGGAGTGACGGATTCGAGGGAATTCTGTTCCTGAAAGTGTAAGCACTTGATTTCTGCTTCCGCGAAACCTCATTCCACGTATTCTCCGAACACGAAACGCACTAGGAGGACTGTGGACAGTGGAAAAGCGAAATCAGAAAGAATAGTTACTTACTGCCAACGAACCTAACCACTTCATTGACTACAAATAAAGTCCCTGAGATTCATAGGACTTTCTATTGCGGCTTCGGAAACCACCAACTTTCCAGGAGGTTCTCCAGAATTACCCCTACCATTCCTCTTTTTATTCTATAGAGTTTCACGGCAACACTGTAGGGAATTCCTTAGAATAGCTTCCTTCAGAAACTCCTCTACCAACTCCCACTGGGTACATGCTCTGCCTCTGCAGTCTATCCACATCGGCTATTATCCTTAATTTAAATAAAACATTTCCATTCCGCGACTCGTGCAAGGATAATTATTGTACAGAAATGCAGTTAATAGTTATCCTGGCAGGTTGACCCATATTGACGTGGTGGGTAGGTAGTAAGGGGAAGTTATCGTCGTCATTGGGTTTGAATAAAACATCGATATCAAGTTTGTGCTTCGCTTGTTTGCCCGTCATGTTTTTTTAATTTTTTTTTTTTTTTTTTTCGCTTATACCTTGTTCTTGTAAGGGGGGCGTTATTGGTTCCGCGAAAGGATTCAGTTTTATCATACAAGAGTAGGACAACATTGGGTGCGACCTCATTTTGACTCTTGTAGCTCTCTGCTATCTTCGATCATTTGGTCACTTCATAGCTCTTTTCTAAGCCCAATACGAGGGAACCACTATAACTTTTTTCTTGTGCTCTCGTCTTTAAAACAGTCACCGGCAGGTCAATCCAACTCCGTTCCAACCTTAAGTTTCTGTCTGCCTTCCCTTTGTTGTTGCACTGGAGGAAGCCATGTTCGTCAAGTTATTACATCGTTTTTTTTTTTTGCTCGTGGCCCAGATTGGTTCCATTATCGTTTAACCGACGAGAGCGGAACAAGCAATGGAAACCATTGTGTGGCATAATTTTAAGGTAAGAGGGCCGGAACCAGCAAACCACTTACAGGTGTCGCTGACCGGTGGTCTATTCCCAGAAAGTCACGTACGACGAACGACAAGAGTAAGTGAGCGGGCATGAGGAAACCTAGTTCTTTGGACAGTTTATGGCGTTTAATACTGTTATTATTCTATTGTTGGTGGGCATGGAGTTTGGTCGGGCTAGAGATGATAAAATTACAACATGATGGCAGCGGAAGGCATGCGAATTTTGTAAATTGTGTTTGAAAAAAAGATGGCCGCCAAAGTTGTCTTTCGTTTTAAGCAAACTCACTGTGTGCTAGAATCCAGTGAAGGGTACCTCGCTAGTTCACTGAGTACAGGCTGTGTATCCAAGACTAGTTGAACTGGGTTGCATTACTGGTGATCTAAGTGCTTTTGCGGCTCGGCTAATTTAAGAGATGAATATGGTTTTCTCCGGAAAGTTAAAGATGGATGTGCGGTTATGTATCACACACTGATCAATGATCAATGACATCTGTCCGCAATAAGGATGAGTTAAACAGCGATTGACAAGAGTCCCCTTCTGCTCGTAGAGCTCGCGAGCAGCCCTGGTTTTTCTATGCAGCGCCGCTGCAGTTTCGCTGCATGGGCTAGTCAGCACTTAGCGTCAAACCAGGAGTTTCGTTGTGGTGGCCGTGGGAAACCCAGCACATCAGAGGCGGCATCTTTGATGGCGTTTTGGCCAATGTTGCCACTAGTCTTCAATATTTGATACTGGCGGCAAAGGACTTCTTGCGAGATTGATCAATCTGGTTGACGGTTGATTGATCAGGAGATCTCCATGTTCCTTTGTGAATATCGAGATGTGGGAACCGCGTACTAGCTACAACAACGTTCCGCTCCGCCCCTGTCGGTAGCGATCGCCGTATTAGATATCGCAGTTTTTCATCTTCTTTTTGGCCTGTCCATCCCATCGCACTGCTTGGATGGCGGTTATGTCTGTTTTGCAGCAGTCTAGGGTGCTAATTGTTCGTCTGCACGTGGTCTGTTAAGGGACCTAACTTTCCACGTGCAGATCCGAAGGTCGTTGTCCTTGTTTCGTTTGCCAGGGTCGTCAACAGTAAAATCCTCCGTAACCGAGGCTGTTAGTGTTTCCGTAACAATGTTCCTGGAGGGCGGATGAAATCGTGATACAGTCTGCAAAAGTGGTTCTCCCAAATCCTCACCACCGACTGGGTTTCTACTACGCTGTTCCCTTATTCGTCTTTTCAGGTTTCAGTTCAGCTTTCGTGGCCTTGACTCAACTCGAGCGCTTCTCTTGCTATTTCCTTTTCCCTCTGAGAAGCCGGTGTTCATATCTTTTGCTCTGATTGTAGAGCTCGCAAGCAGCTCTATATGCCTCCTGTTTCGCTGCATGTGCTTACTGGCATTCGTCGTAAAACTAGGAAGGACTTGTGATCTGATGGTCGAGAGCAACCCAGGAGCAGCATCTCTGAAAGCTTTTTGCCAATGTTGACCTCTAATGATATTAAGGGGTACTCCATCGGAAAAGGTTCTGGTGCTCTTTTCATTCCAATATATCTAAAAAGAGGCTGTCTATGGTCACATGTCTTCGAAGAGTCTTTTCAAAAATCACATTGGAGGGACTCTTCCGCTTTAAACCTCTCTACACACAATGAGTTGCAGTAATTTCCTCCAAGTCAACCACAAGCTTTCGCTGAACTCGTACCCTCTCGTATTCATTTCCTTCAATTACCACGAGTTCGGATATATAATAATCACCGAAAAAAAAATCCTTTTCCTGCGCTTATTCGTCCTGCAAAGCAGCATTACAAAGGCGATACTGTGTGTTCCTTTTCTAAATCTTCCACTACACCAAATTCTATGTGGATGGTCAGAGGCAACCCACTCTCTCAACCGCAATAGTTGAAACCATTTTAGCGTGGAAAATGCCATTTTGAAGGTGCAACCGTTAACATAACGGCTCCACACCCCGCCATTGTGGAGTAGGTAGCCCCTAAATTTCATTTCGACCAAAGAAATATGTAGGTTAAGTGGGAGGTGTTTAGGAGTTCCACAATCCCTTAGCCATGTGATATACCGATCCGGGACGAGAATTTAAACGGCTTCAAAGGAGGGCGAGATTTATAGCCGACCGCGTGCTATAAAGCCCAGAGACCCCAGCCCAGACTATCTGCGCCAGCACATGAAATTGAGTGTGGTGGGTTGCCTTCGTTTTTTCTGGAGGTTTCCTTATGAGATATATGGCTTTCGGATGAAGTTGTGGCTAAGAGAGCTTCTTGCCTTCTTGCCGTCTTGTCGGCTTGCCTTTTCTCTCTTTATGTGTGTGTGGATGTGTGGAAGGATGTTTTATGGTGCTCCTTGGTGGGTGCAAGTCTGTATCAAGTGAATTTTTTTTCCCCAATCCTGTTACACTACATATTATTGAAATAAATTTTCTATAAAAAGGACATTCGAACATTGACGTGCTGTTTGAATTACGGGAAAGGATTTGTGGATTGAATGGCTTTGAGGGAGAAATTTCAGGGTTTTGCATGAAGGGCATGGAGGTGTACCTAATTTAGTGGTGTTCAGGAGTTGTGTGGTCACATTTGTGGATCCAAAAGGTTAGGATGATGATGAATTCTTGAAGTAACTCAATTCCTTTCGTTCCTCGACATGCATACACGTTTCAGCTCCCTCCAGCTCATCCCTAGTAACACCGATTTCTCCTCAGCTCTTCTGCGCTAAATTTGCGACCTTTCTTTTCGCCCGACAAGAGAAGTGGATTCCATTGTACGGCATACTTTGTAACAGACTAGTCTTCACACTTCTTTCATCGTATTGTGATGTTTATTGGTTCCCGACCTGTTCTATTGCGGAGCAGTTCGTTTAAGTTGCAGATCAGCCAGAGAATTGTCAGTAGACGCCTATTTATGAAAGATTTGCAGACAACGAGTGTAAGCAATGTCACATTCCGATCTACCAATCGATTTGGCTTCGCATGGGAGAGCGCAACAGAGATGTTACTCGTGCCTGTCTTTTCATTCTTCTTGATGGCTCTGATTGATGTTGTAATCTTTGTTGTGCTACAAAATTAACTGATAGTAATTCGACCTCATTTCAGCTTGAGATCATTGAGCTGACCCTCATTCCAGAGAAGAAAGGAACCATCTACAATCTAGACTCTTGATTGGGTGGTTGTACATAGGTGCTATGTCGACCTACGAGTTCCTTGGTAATGCCCTAGACGCCCCTACTGTCTACATCGCCCCTACGCTGCATCTTCGGCTTTGCTAAAGCGTTCATGCGCCTTCTCTAATCACGCCCAGAAATACAGCCTGGGTCTTTTTTGCGCTAGAAACCAGTAATGGTGTGAAATTTCTTCCCACTACGTCCGCCTCGCCATCTTTGCTTATTTTCCGCCTTGGAATTTCATCTTTCCATCACAAGAAATCTGCCTACAAATAGGTCTCCGATTGTCCATCAAGAACCATGTGCTGGGACTTGAATGTCTTTTACCGACATATCGCTGCGTCCCGATTACAAACATTATTTCAGTGGACATTGGCAGTTGCGGCTTTAGTAGGTGCATACCACTAGGTGGTGGTGATTTTTCTTAATCTGCTCTTGAATCTTACCTTCAATACCGGGCTACTATAGGGTCTCCGACTACTTTTGCAGTAATCAGTCCTATACGCATAAACTCTTGCTCGAATTGAAAGAATCTGGGGTCTTTCATTCTATGAGTCGAGGAAGGTCCTGAATCTTGGCTCTCTCAAAATGGAGGAATCTGGCGTTTTTGAAGACCTGAATCCCAAACTTCCAGGGGGGAACTAACATTCCATCTTATTTAGCGTGGTTTCTCGTTTGGGTTGAAAGATTTTGGCATTCTATGGATCTTCACCCCGCGGGTTTATTAGGATTCTCATGTTCCATCTTACACGATGTGAGCTCTTGCTCAAGTTAGAGGAATCTTTCACTTGAGAACCTTCATTTCACGATTCGAATAAGGTTCAGGGGTTTCACATTTTACTGCATGATCCCGTGAGTCCATCTTCTACCGCATGATCTCTAGCTCGAGTTGGAAGAATTTGTGGCTTTTGTGGACCTTGGTTACTCGAGTCAAGTAGGGTCCGGGCTTTAAACCCTATAGCGCGTAAGCTCTCGCCCAAATTTGAGGAATCGAGCACTGCGAAGACCTGTATCTCGCAAGTCAAGAACGGCCCTTATCTTCCATATTTACACGTAAACTTTTACTGGTGTTGGAGGATTCCGGCGTTTTTGCGGACATTCATCTTGGCGACCTAACGTTCCATGTTATGCTATGCGAGTTCTTGCTCGGGTCATCTTGCGAGTCGGATAAGGTGTTGCCGGCCTAGCTTATACCGCGTGAGCTTTGTCTTCTATTGGAGCAATCTGACATTTTATAGACCGACATCCCGCAGTCAAAGACGGTCCTCGCGGCCCATCTTCTACCGTGTGCGTGCCTGTCTAAAGTTGAAAGAATCAGGGGCCTTTGTCGAACTTCATCCCGCGAGTTGAGGGTCCAGAATCTAAATGCTCTTCACAGTTAACGGCCAAAGGTTGTCCAAGAAACACCATTTCCTCTCTAAAGCGTTCTTTTCGTCTTTCCAATTTTAACTTGCTACCAACAGACGCTTCTCTTGTTTTCTAAGGACATGGCTTGCCAATCGTCCAAGTTGTAGTAACACAGCTTCAAAATATTTAATGGTATAGGTTTCTTGTTGTTATTTCTGCAAGGCTTCTCATCGTAACCCGCCAGCTTCTTTTACAACACAGCAATAAGCACAATTTAAAGTGGTGTGGGGAATATTTGCACATTTCCATCCCTTCCCCCATCAGCCCCAAAGAAAACTCTAATTTTCCTTAGAAGACAAACTAAAGTCTAATCCTTCGAAATACTGCTGCCAATTAAGCGTCAAACTAAAGTGGCTCCCCACTTGGAAGGAGCCCACTTGAGCGCCGCTCACATTTACATTTACAATTAACTATCGCCAAGCACAACATTGGAATAAATTTCCACATCATCATTTTCGTCCCTATTTGCAGGACATTTGCGGCATGGTCTAATTAAAAATGCAAAAATCCAACGGTAGTACCCGGCGATGGCCGGCGCCTATCAGCAGTAGCACCAGCAGCATATTAAGCCCGGGGTGGGAGCGGCCTTAATGGCGTTAAAATTGTCAATTAACAAAGTAATCTGCATTCAATTAAAATATCTAACGACGAATATGAAAACTTTGTTGCTCCGCCAAAAAAAGGACGCACCCGCCGCCAGTTTGCCACACGCTCTTCAATAAAAAACAACTGCCTAACTGTTACTGCTGCCTCTCTCTCTGCTAAAAACTTAACCCGTCCTTGTTTTAATTATTCACCGAGAATAAGATACAATATCTAATTTTGACAAAAAAAAAGGAAGCAGGACTTTTGCTTTCCCCTATGAAATGAGCACGAGGATCTGACGAAAAAAAAAAGAAGAAATAGAAAACGGAAAGTTTTCGAAGGACGAAAAATGGGTGACTGGAACGATTGTAATGCTGGGACTGGCTTTGTGTGGGTGTGTGTCTAGGGTGCTCCCTGTGTGAACAAGATAAATTCGAAAATTATTCAAAAAATATATATTTCTCCACTCGAACCGACTTTCGTTGTGTGGAAATTAAAATATCCATCTCGGTCTAGAGGACTCCGTCCATCTCGGTTCCACATTTCTTTTGCCTTTTTCTCATGGTGCGCTGCTCTTTTTGGGTGTCTAAACTGCTCTGAAGAGATATACAGCTGTCGGTTTTGATTAAGAACAAACTGTTAACGGGCCACTGTCGAAAATGAATGTTTTTGTCGTTCCCTTTCTTGTTCCGGAATAATGAATGAATAGATAAATGAAAACCCGAGGATTTTGACAGCCTGGAGGATGTTAAAAAATAGAAAATTATTGCAAAACCCCGCCGAGTATTGGATTTCGGAAGATGAATGTGTGCCGGGAGAAGAAGTTTTGCAAGCTGATTGCAGAAGTCATTGGCAACAGTAAGCAATAAGATTGATTGATTGGCAAGGAGCTCGTTTCGAAGGCGAGATTCTGGGCAAGTCACTGAGAAATTTACTCCTTAAGAGCGTAACGCGCTTCTAACAAACTTTGTAGTGTGTCCTCTAACCTCTTTTCTTAAGAACCAAATGCGGGGGGCAATATGACTTAAAAGATATTTTGTGCAAATCTCTATCCATTGTCAAATAACTCACAAATTCGCTCGTCATATACCAGGCCCACTAACAATAGGATATTTTACGGTGTTCATGGTTAAACTTTTCCGTCGTGACTGATACAAGCTTGTTCTTGGAAACAGCTCAGACAGTCTCACTCACGTGAAGCCCAATCAGCGCCCATAGGGTGTCCCTTTGAATTTAATTCTTACGTTCCTCATTCGTTTTGAGACATTGTGTGGTAGTACCATGACAAATAGACTGGAGGACGTCAAAGACTCTTAGATTATCAAGCCAGGGTTTGGTGTCTTCGATAACATGGAAGCACTCTAGCGTGTGTTGTTTGTCCATGTGTCCATGATCATATATTCTTCGGCCTTGATCGCGCTCTTAACACCTAAATTGGCGTTAATATTCTACTTCTAAACTTAGCATGTATTCTGAATCCAAGCCTAAGTACTTTTCTATCTAAAAATCTATTGTTCTTCTCTTGTGACTCAGATGAATCAGCTCCCAAGTTTGCCGTTTTTTTTTTCCTTTATGTCGAGAAAATAATATCAGCTAAGTGGCCGCCGCCAGAATTGATGACCATTCGGGCCCGATTTGTGGCATTTTCCACCGCTCTTGCCAGAACTTCCGGCGATAGGTCCTTGCATTCTTGACGAATATTCTCTTTGAGGGCTTCTTGAGTCTGAGGCTTATTGACATAGACTCGTGACTTCAAAAAAACGCCACAAAAAGATGCCTAGAATGGTTAAATCAGGCGATCTTGCCGGTCAGTGCAAATCGTCAAAACGAGGGACTAGGCGACCTGTTCCTTATGGAACCACATAAGGATTTTTCGGTGCCCCGGAAGCGATAATTTTGCTTATTCACATATCCATAGATATAGGAATGGGCCTCGTCACTCATTATGATTTTCGATGAAAAGTTGCCTCCCTTGTGGTCGAGATTCAGGATGGCTTGAGCGTAGATTATACGCACTTGGCGGCCAACAGCTAACAAGTGATGCACTGTCTGCACTTTGTAAGGGAACATTTTACAGTCTTTCACCAAAATTCTCTGTAGAGACCGCCGATTGATGCCCAATTGCGCGGCACGTCGTCTGGTCGATACTCCGGGGTCATCTGCGACATCTTCAGGCACAGCTGCGATATTCTCAGCAAAACGGCTGCTGCGGGGCCGGCCAGACCTGACAGCGTATCTTGTTGTCCCGTACTCTTCTAGGTGAGCGGCTAAACGTCGTATTGTTTGCCCAGTTGGTGTCGGACGGCCGGGAAATCTGCGCCAACACCACCAACGAATTATTCCGCAAAAAAAATCGAAACAATTATTCCTCGTTCTTTAGGAGTATAGCGATTCATGTCTTGTTGACGTGTATTTTGTATCTGTTTACTTCACAAATGGCAAAGTAGAATTGACATTTGTGGTCATTTGCAAAAATTATAGCATCTTCCAATAGGGTGATGACTTTTGCGCCACCTTGTACTTCTTCCTAACCGAAGACGGCTCCTCATAAAAAATTGATAGCGCCAAGGCTCCTACTCCTGAAACACGGCTACTACCATGCACCGTCATATGAGCGGTATTCACCGCCTGTACCTTGGACTCTAACCAGCTAAACTTACCCTTCTTGCAAGCATTAGCATTAGGTCCTGCTCCCTCCACGCTGCTTTGTACACTCCTTTTCAGCAGAAGCTTACTCGATCCCAGAAATCCTCCATCATTTCCACTTGGAGACCCGAAAAGGAATGAATAAAACTATCGTAGCCTATCACACTTCAGTTCAAATACCAGTTGACGCTGCTTATAAAACTCAGTAAATCCGAACTCCGTTCACTCCGATCAGACTTGTAGTTCATCTTCTACTAATCTCTGTGCTCAAACTTTCTTACATGCGTTGCTTGGTAAGTTTCTTAGCTCTTGTCTATATCTCTGTCGCTAGAAAGTCGATGGATAACAGTTTAGCTACCACTAAAATGACTGGTTAAGGCACGGTTCGATAAGAACTCTCTAGCCAAAGCGGTCCTATTCTCTTTACGACGACCATTCACGCATTAGCACAAATCTCACAGCCGCACAGGATGATGGCCTTCGTGATTTACATCAAAAGTATTCGCTGGCTTCCCGTGGGCCCTGGCTCATTGGCGATGATCAGGGATGCGGTGACACTTACTGCTGAACTTGAACACATTTCTCACCTCCCTCTGAGGTAGTTTATTCCTACTTTTGTGAGTACTACTTTTAAGCCCACTTTGAGTTTGATAGTCGAGGCGATACGCCACCGTCTTCTTCGACTTTAGAGGGACCTGTGGTCTTCAATTCAGAAGCACACGCATCTAATGAGTTTTTTAAACCTTCTCTCAGCGTCTTCCTTGTCCCTTGCTATAAATTCGATATGTTTGATACATCAAGTTAGCCCTTCCTTGCCTCCGATATTATTTCTCTCCCAAGCATTTTTCCAAATGCTGTGCCTTGCGGCAGGAGTGGTTCAAAACTTCCATCGTAATTTGCCACTTTATCAGCCGGTATTTTTTAAGAGATCTATGTAAGTAAGTCACTAGCAATTGCGGGACTGCTGCTTCCATAAACTATGAAGTCGCAGTGGACTTACAGTCCAGCAAAGTTGATCATAACATTGTGATTGTCATCAATAGAGCACTTATCTGTCAGGAAGGCATGGGGCTGTTTCGTAAGCATGGTGGTAGTTTGTTCCAATCAGCGCCGTATGTGCGATATTCCCCCGTGAAAGGTAGAGGTTGAGTCTTGTAATCTAAAAATTGGTTTAAGGACGAAGCTCTGGATTGACAGAAACAAGAAACAGAAAGTCGCACATAACTGACCGAACGACAAGACACTTCAATGGAACTAATTTAGTGAAGGCATGTCTGTTCCAAAGGCTGGCAGCAACACGAAATTGATGCTAGCATCGCACTTTGAATAGACATGATTGGGGTGTCCTAGATAGATTATTACCGCTTCGATCATTGGAGATTCAATCCCGTTTTCGCGGTCGAGTTTTTAGTTTCCACTGATGGCAGTAAACTTCGAAACGACACTAAAGAAAATTCGTATCAGGCGACATGCCTTTCGCAGACCCAGAGGCCAAAGGCGATCAAGTAGAAATCGACAGGGTAGGAAGTTGGAGAAAATCTTAAGGCACAGCATTTTTTTAATGAAATGAGATCCTGCCCTGAATCTCATACTGGCGTACAACGCCTATGTTACAAAAAACTGCATGTCCACCTACTCCAGTGTACGGGTTGCTACACCTTTCGGTTTACGATTCGTAGCCTTTTAGAGATGTCAACTTCAATAAAACACGCCACTATCCCGCTAAAATTTTGAAAAAATATTTTTTCCAAAATTTCTGCGGTAAATATTCCACCGAAAAGCAAGGGAACTTGACGACGATGAAATCACGGGCGCAACCAACCCGGAACTCGAATGCTAAGGAAAAGTCTAAAGTCATTGGTGTCACTTAGTCTTAAATGCGCGCTCCCACCCTGTCGATGGCCCATTCTCCGCCGACGTTCTCTGCAAAAGCGCTTTCCCCGTATTTAAATTTATACGTGTGTCTCCAGCGAAATGTGGTTTAGTAGGGACAAGGACACACGTCGCCCTATTATAGCATCATCACCATCGCCACTGCCATCATCAGCATCCGCAGCCGCCCCCTAGAGACATTGCAATCGCTGTGCGGAGGGGTTTGTGTGTGTTAGACACCCACTTCGACCCGTACCGCTCCTATAAACGATGTAAAGACGACGGTAACTGTGTGACTGGCTGCCGTTTTGCTCGAGAGTGTGGAATCTGGCAGGTTTGCTTAGCCGGAGGTATCCTGCGGGTGTAGTTAGTATCCTGGCATTGCTAACCGACAAAACAACTTGTCTCACAAAAATGACTACGACAAGCCCTACTAAGGCCGGGAACGAACGACAATGAGGCATAATGGAAGGGATCCACTGTTCACTGTACGACAATGAGGATGACAACAACGACGATGACGACGACGATGGAGACGATGACTACAATGAATCCTTGGTAGTACGTAAGGATGCTGGCATTTGATTGGAATGAACACACGCAGAGTTGGTGTTGGTTGCTTCGCCGGTTGCCCGGGTTGGAATTTGCATATAAACTCGTCACGTTTGCGGTTTTGTATACTCCTCCGAATGGACCTCTTTTCTCGGCGGGAATCGTCTCGTCCTTACTGCTGCTGTGTCTCTCCCCAGAATGGAGGTCGAGTTGTAAAACAATGATTTCGGGTGGGGCACTGTCTTTTTGTTTCCTTTATGGGTTTTCTCCGACGACGACGGCGGGTGGAGGACATTCCAAATACGAGCATATTTTTGTGTGCGAGCGTGCCGAGTGAAAGTTGCCGATTCGAGAATTAGATCAGCGCGCTTCCTTGTCAGAGGGTTTTCCTGGACTCGTTTGTGTGTTGTTTTTGCCAAATTTATTTTCATTTAAATTTTGACATATTTGACAGAGAATATATTTGCAATTAGTTGTGTGATGAAGGAGCGTGGAGGAGAAGTGGAAGGCACGGGGGAATAGTGATGAATGGGTCGAACTTCCATAATTGCTTAAGTGTGAGAATTGAGCGCGTTTGACCTTTAGTTAGGAGTTTCAAAATTGATCATGAAGGCAGAGTGACACAGTCTGAAAGAATTATAAATGGCAATCAGTGCAACATGCAACAGTCCCGAGGATGCCAAGTCTTTCAAAACTGAAAATTTATTAGGAAAACTGTTTCTACACAGAAAGCCTATGGAGTCGCCATTGACAGGAGGTCAGTGTCAATAGTGAGGTCTAGATAGCCAATTGAACTTGAGAATTTTTGCAATTTGTCATATCTGCGGAGTCTACCAGTTCTTCTTGAATTCGTTCCCAACACGTTAAGCTCTTGCCTAACTAAAGCTTGACAAAACCGTTTTTCCGGAATTTAACGAACGTATTCCACTGTTTGACTGGTTTTACATAAAAACTGTCTTTATGCGAACAGTTGTAGCTTCATTATCTAGGCCTTCCTCAATCTCAGATGCTTTTAGACGTGTTGTTGACGTGGTGTCTCGATATTTCAACGAAGCATTAGCAAAGAGCTATCAGTCAAGGACGCCCGTCAAAAATGTTGCCTTACAGCACTTTTGAAAATGCAGGATAGTGAAGTATGGGCGAATGATGTGTGGTGTTGAGTTTTAAGAGCACAAAGGAATCAATTTGTTCCTAAAGCCTTTTCAAGACTCAGACGTAATGCAAAATGCACCACAGATGACCAGAGGCAAAGGTGATTTTAGTGGACTGTAGTGTTACAACCAGGCTTCCACTGTAACTTACTAAACTCTCCCTCTACCTTTGGTGCCTTTCACAACACATCCTCCTGGGAATCCTGTTTCCTTTACGTCATCTCTTTTGGACCAAATAGGCTACCGCTTGAAGGAATGTCTTCGTCTTCGCTTGTTTTCTTTTGTTGTCAGTACTGCGTCGATTGAGGAGCCTATGTGACTCCATCTGTCGTTACTCCAGATCGTCATCCTCACGGGACTTTCTTGAGTGATGTTGCCTGTTTCCGATTCCATTTCTGTTGCCCTTCTGCTACAGGTGAAGAAAGTGTGGTTTGCATCATCAGGCCAAGGTCTATACTTTTCTCGTCGAGGTACACGTCGAAAATTGGTGATGCAGTTGTAACCTTCGCCATGTTTCCGCTTTGATGCATTCAACGACTTCTCTTATCAGTTTCTCATTGCATCTTGATCTAGTTTCTAAGCTCCATAGCCTTTGCTTGATGAGCTCTTTCACGTTTGGGGTCACTGTTTACTCGTAGTTCGTAGGCCTCAGGCCTCTGCCACAATAACATCGATATTTTCGCTACCATGACTACTAAGATGGCTGGTTCCAACCTCGTTCAGTAGGAGCTTGCTATTTGGAGGGATCCACGTCTCTGTAGTGCTTCCATTTGCTTTGTTGCTTTCCTCTCTGCCGCTAGAAGATCGATAAGGTCGCTTCAATACATATGAAGATGGCAAGTTGCGACATTGTTGGGTTAAAGCTTATAGCTTGACGGAATCCACGTCTCTGTATTGCGACCATCGCCTGGGAATGTACATACGTCTTTCCTCTGTGCATCTAAGGAATTGAAGACAGTCAGTTTTGCAATGACCATGATGGATGGTTCCGACACCGTTTGATTTCTACTCAAAGAGGTCCTCGTATCTGCTCTGCGGCCATCTGCTGTGCACATATGAATTCATTTCCTTTCTGCGTCAAGGAGATCAATGGGAGGCACTCTTATGACTACGAACATGGCTTTTTCCGACACCATTCTCTGTACTGCGACTCTGTAGTTGTCTTCCCTGAGTGCATCGGTCCAGGGCTTTTCACGTTTGTTGTTATTCTATAGAGTGATAGAGTGACCTTTTGAGCGTACGTGGCTTAGTGGTTAGTGCGTTGGACTAACTAAAGGAAAATACCAAACATTTTTCGCGGTACCACCTCTCGTCAGGGAATGACAAGCCCCCGGGAGTATAATTTGTCATGAAAGAGCTTCTTACCTCCCCGTTCGCAGTCGACAATAAATTGTAGGTCCCTTCCATTCATGAGAAAAATGTAACACGCACAGCATGAATGGTTGCGAGAAGCTAGGCCTTGGCTCATCCCGAGCTGTCGCACCAGCAATTTATTTTTTTTAGAGTGACATTTTGAGCTCATTCAGATACGAACTTCATCTAGTGCCAGAAAGTGAATGTGGCATCTAGAACCTCATTCTCATTCTCAGCTACTCAAGCACAAGGGCCAACTGCGTTATTAATGATAGTCACCTCCGAGCCTACTTGGAAGTCCGCGCCTGTTATAGGTCCTTTTTCCCCTTTTGTGTCCTAGGGCTTTTCTTATGCCTACGCGTCATCGGTTTCGATTTTTGAATATATGCCGCAGATCTTTCCAACTTCGTAGTAGCTATGGTGAATCCTCTTCAACTGTCGTTTACCTTGTCTTTTCCGATCGACCTGAGTTTGCGGATTTCATTGCATTCCTTGATAAGCAATGATAATATCGCTTTTTCGAAAAGCATGTCCAATCCACAACCATCCCCGTCACTTCTCTTAACTATGACTTGTCGTGCGTCTTCGGTGTATCTTGCAATAATAACCAAGCCGATGTCATTCGAAAGGCCTTGCCGGACATTTCCACTGATAGCACCACGAAGGTAAGACAAGCCGTTGAGGGTTCGTTATTGTCTGCGTTTGGTTGGTAAATTCGGAACTAATGTGACTTGAAACTTCTAGTGGCTTTTCTAATATGGGCAGCATACGAATGAGGTGCTTGCTTTTTGAATCTGGTTGTACTCTTCTCAACTAGAGTTAGTTACTCTGAGCAAGGCAACGCTCTTCAAATACTTGTCTACACTGTGTTTCAGTTCCTTCCTTACACACGAGGATCAAAAGGTCAACCGCAACTTGTGTCATAAGGCTTCGCCTTTCATGCCACCTTCTTGAACACCTAAAGATTCTTAAGACTAATTCAGCAATGAATGAATGAATTGTGCAGCTGAGCCAGTAAGAGTGAATTCCTCCACCAAAAATTGCAAGGACACAATCTCACCCATTTAGTCCGTCTTCATTCACAACTAACACAGGATCACCCATCAAAACTCGTTTTGCCCTCAAAGACCACTGCAACTTCCTTTCGCCCACAAGCAAACCCAGTACCCCAGTGCCACTGTTATTCCTCTATTGTATCCATCGACAAAAGGGTACATACCTCCTTTTGCCATTGTCACCTAGTCCTTCGCAGTGAATATTTTCCCACCGAAGATTACAATTAGTGGTGCCTGCATCCGCTCACGTCTACCCACTGCCGCCGCCGTCGCTCGCTGTGTGTTTATATTTGCCCTAATGGCTGTTTGCTTATCCTGCCAATATGTTTACAACAAATTTCAAAACATAAACACCGAGGCAAGGCAGAGCAGCACCAAAAATGGCCCGAAATACAAACGCTCCGGGGAATACCAATAGCAACACACACCTTGTCTTTGCCACCTCCGATATCCTCGGCTCTGCTGCTGCTGCTGTGAGAAAGAAAAAAGCCGCATAAAAGAAAAATAAAGGCGTCTTCAGCTTTCCTCCCTCGTCGTACCCATCGGCGGCGATGGCAATCTGAATGAAGCCATCTAAGAGGCAAAGTCAATGTCTCAGGATTTGCCACCCTACCTTCCATGGAATTCTTTTTTTCTTTTTTTGCTGTTCCTCTCCCACATGCCCTGGCATTCGTGCAGAACTCTTGTTGAGGAAAGCTCTGGTGTAGGTGTGTGTGTGTACGCCTTTTAAACGGAAACCCGGAAGGCGAACATATGCGAGAGCATCCTGCGCCTCTTGCCGCCAAGTTTTTTTTCTCAAACAGGCGCGACCACTTATATTGTGCTGCTCCCAGTCGAGGTCCTTTCGCAAATTCAAAATGCGCGCCGAGCAACCGACTTCGTGTAGTGAAAATGAATTCCAAAATGAAAATTGAATAAACCAAGGATTCGCAGGATCGGGAAGTCTTTTTTGCGTTTTTTGTTTGCTTTAAGTGCGCTCGCGAGGGTTTCGCTAAATCGTGTTATTCCGTTATTCCAATTTGATTGGTAATGAAATCCTGAAATGTACCGTTTGAACAATTGAGGAAACATCCATTTTTGGGCGAACAATGTTGAAGGGATTTTCCAATTTCTTCAAATCACCATCCTTCATTGTGCTACAAGGACTTTCTGTGTGAAACATCTTGGGCGGCCCTAAATGAGTGTGTATCGATTGATGGATGGATGGTTGAATGGATGGATTGGAGGCACATCGATTGTGCGGACGGGGGAAGGACCAAATTAGCATAATTTTTATGAATGACTGAGGGATGGAGGAAGTAAGTGAATTTAAAAGGACGACCCAACTACGAGTTGAATGAGTAAATCAATCGGGAGGTAGACGACGACAGTCCGGGAAGTGAAGTCATTTTGCGTCTCTTCAAGGGAGATGGAACTGAAATAGAGGGGCACTGCGGGGTAATTTCACCGATTTTTCGGGAGTTTCAGTGGTGGCGACTAACGAGGATTTCTGAGCTGGAAGGATGCGACAAGTGAGATAGAGGTTCCTCTTCATATGCTCATTCAGATAGATGAATTGATGCGTTCATGACGCGGCTTGGAAAGTTGCTTTAAAAGCGAATTAAGAACATGAACTGATGCGTCCCGTGTAGGTTACGTTAGACGGGAAAGCAAAACTGTCAGAAAATACTAGTCAACCATACGTTTTCATCTCCATCCCTGAAATCTACGAAGCCACACAGGTTGTTTTAGCTTGTTCACGGATTAACGCAAAACCCCGATGATGACAAGAAGAGTTAGACAGGCCTCGGATATTGCCAAGCCTGCTATGCCAGGGCGCCTTCGGAGCCAGGCCTAGAGGGTAGCAGCATCGGTGGTCGGCTTGTCCCGCTCGGCAGCCGGCCGGGTTCAACCTGAAATGGCTACGAGCTTCCCGGCAATGGTCTCGCAAACCATTACGGGGGTCAAAGGAGAGATGCGCTATGCCCCGAGGGGGGCATAAGTGGACTTTCGGCTTTTCGACAACGGCATCGACTTAGGATAGGCACATGGAACATTTCTTCGCTCACAGGAAAAGACCTTGAGCTCATTGGGGAGGCTACTAAATATCGACTTGATATAGTTGGTATCTCCTCAACAAAGCAAAGGGGTTCTAGAACTGTGGACCTTTCGGATGGGTGGAAACTCTTCATGTCAGGAGTAGCACCTTCAATGTCTGCTCAGGCGGGAGTGGGGATACTCACGAGTCCCAGGCTGGCAGGCAGACTACTGGAGTGGATACCATTGGGAGGGAGAGTTGCGATCTTAAAGCTTAAGCTTGAAATGTCAACTCTGGCTCTGGTGCAGGTATATGCGCCGAATCTGGAGTGGGAGTATGCAGCTTTCTTGGATGAAGTAGATGCCGCCTTAGAACAGGTGGCAGATATGGATTCTTATCTCCTGATGGGCGACTTCAATGCTCACGTGGATGTGGACGTAATGACATGGAGAAGTGTGATTGGGAGGAACGGTGACCCGGATCAGAATGCGAACGGAGAGAAGTTGTTGGACTTTTGCTGTGCAAATGGCATGTCCATTATGAACACCTTCGTTCCACACAAAAACATCCATAAATACACATCGTACCGTCAGAGTCTTCAGCAGAAATCGCTAATAGACTTCTTTGTGGTACCATCGTGTGTTAAAAGGATGGTTTGTGACGTTCGTGTTGGGAGAGGGGCTGAACTGTCAACTGATCATCACCTCGTGTTGTGCAAATTGTATCTCAACGATAAAGTACCTGTCCTACCAAAGCGTAAACCAAGGCTGGTGACACGTATACGGTGGGAGAGTTTACAGAGCGATGAGATACGGGAGGAGCTTGCACGACAGGTATCCGAAAGGTTTGGACAAATTCCAACTGTTCCGACAAATGTAGAGGAAGAATGGCGGTTGTTTTCAACAGCAGTCATTGCCTCTGCAGGAGGTGTTTGCGGAGTGAAGCGGCTCGGTGTGGCGGCTGGTGGTGAGAAAAGAACTGCGTGGTTTAAAACACCCGGAGTTCAAAAAGCCATAAGAGAGAAGAAGAAAGCCTTCAGGGTGTGGATTCACTTGGGGGATTCAGCTTCTCGAAACCGGTACATGGAGGCGCGAAGAACTTGCAAGCTGGCTGTTGAAGCAGCTAAAGAACGAAGGAGTTCGGTGAGAAATTGGACTGTGATCACAGGTCTGCAAACAAGGTGTTCTGGCAGACCATCCGCCGTCTCAGAGGAAGGAAGTTTAACATCATCGAAGGAGTCAAATCCAAAGATGGTGTACTTCTTTCCGATGAGAAGGACATCTTGCGCAGATGGAGCGAGCACTTTTCGGAGCTGCTCAATCCCGAACAGGGCAATGAGGATGGCAGACCCATGGTTTTGAGTAGGGCGGAAAATAGTCCCACCGTAGAGGAGGTGACTTTGGCGATTAATGCGCTAAAAGTCGGCAAATCTGCTGGTGTGGATGAAATCCGGCCAGAAATGCTCAAGGCTTTGGGTAAAGAGGGAGTGGAATGGCTCTCTCGTGTCATTAAAGTGGTCTGGGAATGCGGTGAAACACCTAGCGATTGGCAAACTAGGGTGATTGTTCCTCTTTTTAAAAAAGGGGATAAGAGGGATTGCTCCAATTATAGGGGTATATCTCTTTTAAGTCTCCCCGGAAAAGTATTTGCAAAGGTGTTGGAAACGCGTTCCAGAGCTGTGGTCGAGTCCCGGTTGGGCGATGAGCAGTGCGGCTTTCGTCCAGGTAGAAGCACAACCGACCAGCTGTTCACTCTCAGAATGGTACTTGAGAAGGCCTGGGAGTATGCCAACCCTATCTACAGTTGTTTTGTGGATTTGGAGAAAGCATATGATCGGGTCCCTCGAGGTAAGCTCTGGAGTGTATTGCAGGAGTACGGGATTGACGGTTCTCTCCTGGGGCCATTCAATCTCTATACACAAACTGTAAGAGCTGTGTTCGGATGATCGGCGCTAGGTCGACACCTTTCACTGTGGGCGTTGGACTTCGCCAGGGGTGCGTTCTGTCACCTCTCCTTTTCATAGTGTATATGGATTGGATGTTACAGCGCAGCTTTGGTGAGGAACGGTTCGGATTGGGAGACTTAAGGATAAGTCATCTGCTTTTTGCTGATGACTTGGTCATCCTGACGTCCACCCAGACCGAACTTCAGCGCGCACTAGATAGGTTCGTCGCCGTCTGTGTTGAAGCTGGGATGAAGGTAAACGTGAACAAATCAGAGGTAATAGTAATTTCCAGAACACCTGTCCAATGCACTCTGCATGTTAGTGGAGTCGCATTGAAACAGGTGGAGAAGTTTAAGTATCTCGGGGTCCTATTCACGAGTGATGGTAGGAGCAATACTGAGTTATCCTGTAGGATTGGTCAGGCTGGAGCAATTTTGAGACAGCTTGGTCAATCTGTTATCAGGAGGGCCGAACTTGGCATCGAAGCTAAGTTGTCGGTCTTTAATTCAGTGTTTGTTCCGACTCTCACCTATGGTCATGAGGTTTGGGTAATAACCGAAAGAATAAGATCGCGGATACAAGCTGCCGAAATAAGACTTCTTCGTTGTATTGCTGGGGTGACTCGCCGATATCGGGTTAGGAACACCAGAGTACGCGAGGCACTCAATGTCGAGCAGCTACTTCTTCGAACGGAGAGGTTCATACTTCGATGGTTTGGGCACGTTCAACGCATGTCCCCAACTCGGTTTCCAAGACGTTCCATGGAATCCGTGCCATCGGGTAGACGTCCTGGGGTGGGTCCTGGCCTAGGCCTAGGATGAGATGGCTGGACCAAGTCCGAAATCTCACCTCTACCCGTATAGGGATAGCCCCTGATGAGTTAGAGTCGATGGCAGAAGATCGGCAAATGTGGAGAGTCCACTTAAGCATAGTGGATAAGCGGGCCATTGGAAGATGATGACGGTTTAACTCGTAGGAGGTAAAATGGAGTCGATTTTGGGAAGGCGGTATGCCCCATGATACTGGGCCTATACTACGACGCAGCTCTCTTTTCAAGGTGTGAAAATACTCTCTAGCCCGAGCTATGAGTTATGCCCGACTTTATGCTCCTGAAAGTCTGCGTGCTGATCAGATTTATTGGGGTCATTTGGCCGTCAATTTATCTCTCTAGCACTGCGTTCTAGGATTTCACAGTGGTGGTAGAATGGGTCATTCACGTGCTTGTACTTGTAGAGGTATTCTCATAAGCATCAACGCTCCAATACCTCCTCGTGGTTTCTTCTAATCCATCCATCGCTCCGTTGGTTGTTCCACCTATAATGCCGTTCTTCTTTCATAGCTTCCATAATTTTTTTTCTGCACTCGTTTTCGCACAGTCTTCTTCGCTCGAAGGGATCTATGTCGCTTAAATGGTGTCATTTGTTTCGTTGGATTCCTCTCTGCCACTAAAAGATCGATGAGGTCATCTCCATGCCTATGAAGATGGCTAGTTCTGACATCGTTGGATCAAAGTTTATAGCTTGTCGGCATCTACATCTCTGTATTGCGACCATCGAATGCGAATGTACATAGGTCTTTCTTCTGCGCCTCTAAGAGATTGAAAAAAATCAGTTCCGCAATAAGTTTGCTACTCAATAGGATCCACGTCTCTGCACTGCGTGTATTTACTGCGCACGTATGAATTATTGTTCTGCACTCGTTAGCACACAGTGCCGCGGTCGTCTTCGCTCCTAAATCGATAGGCAGACGGTCCAAAATTACACTTATTCCATTCGGTGACACAGTTCTAAGGGCGCAGCATACTTTTAACAATGCAATCCTGTGCTCCAAGCTCGTATTTCTAATGTGCAACTTATAGTGTGTCGCTGGGCCCATATTGAGGTCGCGTACAAGAGTATGGACTTGCTCACGGGCATTAAAAGCTTTCTGCATGGCTGCCTTGGTCCAGCCCTTAGCCAACATATCTAGTGCCGTTACTGCCCGAGACGCGTTATCGCCTGCGGTCTATGAAGCTGAGTCTGTGGTCCAGCAGAACTCACAGGCACCTGATGCCCGGCTTTCGGCCTGTATGGTAAGGTGTTCCACTTTTTTACGGCTGATTATGAGAAAGGCTGAACGGTTTTGTGATCCGCTAGCTCTAGATCTGTTTTGGTTAGCATCTTAACATCTGTCTTCTTGGGTAAGCGGATTCCATTGTCAGCAATGATTGTGCCTATTGGTTTCTGGCCTGTTCTCTGGTAAAGATATTCGTTCAGGTCAAAAAATCCACAGTCTAAGTCTGTCAAGATTCCACATTGGAGAGTCTAGCTTGGTGTTTATGTGCAGACTTTGCCGTTTTGAATATCTTTACTTTATCCGATGACGCGAACTGGATTTTGTTCGGAGGCTGATAAATTTAGTTTTGGCAGTGCCTCTAGATTGGATGTTGCTTTCAACACCTGCTATCCGTATCGAAATGACTTTCCATCGCTTGATTTGGTCCTCATCCAAAGAAAAGAAAAATAAATTGCAATGGCTAGGATTTTGACCACCTTTGTGCTTTTAAGACGTTAGGGTGCCACCATGCAATCCGAAAAATCAGTCCCACAGGCCGAGCTAAATGTATACAGACCTACTGTGAGACCAATGTGGTCTAGGTTCCCAAATGCATGTGAAGCCATGTTGGTCTCATGTGGCACTCAACGTGTTAAGCGGCACTCAAGTGTCAAGTGGATTAATGAAATTGTCATTGTCTTGTCGCACGCTACTTACAGACCCAAGTTCGCCCCTCTCTGCTTATGGAGTAGCTGCAATGTTACCTTTCAGCTCGTTTTGATCACGATTCTTCTCCAGGTACCTTCCAAAAGACAATCATTTCAGTGTGAGACGACAATGGTTTTGTATGATGACGGACATTAAGCTGCCTAGCACGTGCTTATCGACATCATGTCTAAGGTCTTCATTGTCAGGAGCTACCTTGACATTCAAATCCCCCATCACCATGGAATAACGATGTCTGTATGTGGCGTTGTGCTGAAGGCGACGCCAAGAAAATCTTCTTATCATTAAACGAAGGCTCCACTGGCGCTTTTGTTCCAATAAATCTTCTTTGTAACATTGGCTCCACGATCGCTATGACAGTGTCTCCATTTGGTATTGTGTCGAAGACGGTGCCTAGCTGTTCGTAGAAGGCATCCTAGACGCATATTATATGTTGAAGACGTATCGTACTCTAGTAATATGACCTCTGCTGATGGACCCAGGAATCCCACCCTAGATTCCCGTTGAATACCGGAACGTTTGCAGCGTATGATCGTCTTACGCCTTGGCATTGAACTACTACACTTGGTTCCTCCTATGTTATATAAATTCTTGCTCAAGTTGCAGGAATCTGGCGTCTTAAGATCTATCGCTTCATGTAGTTACCGGTGTATAGCAAGTATTTTTCGTGAAATTCGGTTGTTGTGATGCGATCGTAAAATGATCAGTAGAAACCGCACCCAGACCACTCAGGCAGAATGTGTTGACCACATCGATTCTTTGCAGAAAGGCTGTCCATAATGCCAGTCAAAAGCATACGCACAGCGAATCATTGCGTCAGAAAGAGTCCGTCCTTCAAAGGTTGATTTCAATCAGTGCAAACACCAAACTTGGAAAAATGTAACAAAATCGAGCCACCGAGCTCCGAAACCTCTTGATTTTTTTTTTTTTTTTATAAATTCGTGCACCACATCCTTTGAAACAAAAGAAGTAAACCCCCGTATTCAACTCACGATTGTTTGCATCGAGCACATCTGCAGTTAATCACGTCCACTAATATTTATGTGCCATTAAGTGCACAATTTATTTTAATTATCTCTCCGCTATCGCGAGTCCTTTGGCCGCCCGCACTCGCTATTATCAAGAATCGCAGCGCCTCCGAGTGGCCCCCTTTCCCCGGCGCAAACGATTGCTAAATGCTCAATAAAATTCAATTTTAGAACTTTTTCTCCCTTTAAAGCCGGTCCCACGCGTTTTTTTTTCTTTCGCCCCACGCCAAACAAAAAGGAAACCAGAAACTCATTTCCAAAGCCATTAACGCAAACATAATGTCCTTAAATGTTCTCCTAAACTTAGGACCGGCGGCATTAAGCAAAAGAGGAAAAAAAAAAAAGTACGTAAACAGAAGAAGAAACATCCACCAGTGATCCTTTCTCTACCCAAGCCCCAAGAAATAATTCATTTGGTCAGGCAAAAGAGGGGGTAGGGTGAGTTCGGTCATTGGAAAAAAATTAAATGGAAACAGATTCAGTTGCCGGACAAAAGTTTGCATAATTAAGATTTTTTTTTCCGTGTTGTCCTTCCACCCATCTCATGGCAGCGTCTTCCTTTATTTGGTTTGTGGCCCCCCAAAAAGGGACATCACACCCACACTAGAGAGTTCTTCGCCGTCTCATCCACCCGTCGTCGTAGTCTTGCTAAAGAAAACAAAACTCTAATGGCTGGCAGAACAGATATACTCCAATTCCCCATGTTACTTCCGCAAAATTTAAGTCCCATGTGTCCAGGACGTCGTCGTCATCATCACAAAAGCAGGCTCTCTCTCGAACCGGCAGAAGAACAAACAAACGCACCAACTTGTGTGTCCTGAAAGAAAAAAAAAACGGAAAAGAAAAATTCCAACTGACGATACAAGGATCTTCGAAGGATAACACGCGACGACGGCTATGGCGACGACCACGGAGCAGGAGGCTTTATGACGGTTAATAAAACGTTGTCGAAATAAAAAATGATGTCATCGAATTAAGCCAAACAGGAGCATTTCCCCCTGGCAGTCAGAGATCCTTGTAGCAATGCCAGGGTGGTCATACACACAAAGATAATCAGAGATGGGTGTCAGTGAGCCTCACTTATTTCGTATTTTATTTTATTCATCAAGGATGTGACTGTAATTCTAGGTCATATCGCCTTAGACAGAAGCCATTGTGAGTCCTTGGAAGGGGGCAGCGCACGAGAATATAAAGCATAAACAATGCCAAGGCTGAGCAAGTGCGAGAGAGAGAGGGTGTGAGAGATCCCTGTGTAGTTTCCAGCTTTCGGAGACAAATCGTTGTCTAGGGAAATTTCCTGTTAAGACATTTGTGCCTGCCTGCCAATGGATTTGTCTGTTGTTTTTGTACGAGTATTTCGAGGAAGACGCTTCGGTTTCCTTATGGTGGGTCGGGGGTGGGGGGTGGGTCTGGCATCCACTGCTAGGTTCATAATTTTCCGTTTTTGCCTCAGTGTGTTCTCATAAAATTCAGCCAGCCATGTGGATATCGTTTGATTTATTGGCCTCGCTTCGAATATGTTTGCCAGTTGTAATTATATGCGTGTGAGGGTCATTAGTGTTTTGTTTACGGGAAATGTGCGCGGAAGGATGGGGGTGGAGGATGTCCTACACGCGGTGGCATTGGGATTTCAAGCAATGGGTGTTTTTTTCTTACAAATCGGAAGGTGGGACTGAACTTGTTCACCTACTAAATTCGCCTCACCTTCATGGCCCGGTTGGGCTCCTTTTCTAAGCCACGCAGTTTGCTCATGGAGCCTTTCGTCTTGATGGCGTTTCTAAAAAAGCTGGTAAAGCAGCTCTAAGCTGCTCTTTCCATGACTGGCTGACTTCATTTTTGCTCACAAATTTTTAAGCTGAGCTTTCGACGTAGACTCGAAATAAATTGCCAACTCGCTGGGAACAATTTCTCCGAGTCAAGATACCTGTTGAGGACTTGATAGACTGTCAAAGGGCTTCAAGTCCCATGAGAGTTTTCAATTCCAGAAACTCTGACTCAATCGCATCCTCTGGTCAAACCCTCCTCCCCACATTTCCACATTTCATCACATCATATCGTCACCTGTCGACGATTTGTCATAGTCCTTCCGTCCGCTTCAAGTTGCGCACTTTGCATCCTTATCGCCAAACACAAAGCAGTTAAGCGTAATCTCTAAGTCGAATGTCTACCTCATTTTTCAAACCACGCTTCCAACTTCACCTTCACCTGAATTGCGTAATCGTCATCACGTAACCAGGGCTTCATTCATTCAAATGCCCTCAATCCTCCATTACGGCCAACAAATATTTTTGCCATATACAACAACGAAGCTCGAACGGCTGCTGCTGCTGCTTGCCTACTTGGCCAGTTGATGAGAATCAATTTTATTTTAATGTTTGCTAGAGGAGGGTCCTCTCCTCTGCATGCTGAACATACAGCTTTGTTTCGTTCCCAAGCTACTAGTCCCGGCTATTGCGTGCCATTTGCATATGGAGTCGCTGTCAGATGTGCGCATATCCGGCGATTGGCGGATTACGAGCCGATGCACGTTGGCATGTCCATGCCAGGCCACGAGCAGTGACAATAATTAATAATCGCAATTGGAATCGATTAAATTTTTTTGTTGCTGGCCGGCTAGCGCAGCTCCATCTATGAGAATGCGACGGCCCCTTGCCCGCCAACTTGGCCAGTATGTTGGTTTGGACTAATCTTGGTGGACATGACGCGACATGGTTTCACTCTATTCAGTCGACGGCTCATGGAGACGACTTATGATTCGAGTTACTGTGCACTCAGGTGCGCATTTGGTTGTCGGAGGAGCCGCGTGCGGAGCTGGTTATTTATGATTTTACAGGAGTTTCGCGTGTTCTCTGTGCGCTGGAAGGTGATTAGAGTGGTGCTGTTGTGTGCTGGTTACACCATAAGCATTTGACGGTTCTTTGTAAGAATTGACATGCGACATGATTGTCCGGGGAATGCCACACACACTGTTGGTCGTCAGTGGCACGGTGGTGGTTTTGTGGAGGAATGTTGCGCATGCGTTGTCAGGTGTGGTGTTATGCAATTGAAGACTGCTAGCTGGCTGACGGCTGTAGAAGGGAATTCGATAATTGAATGAATGTTTGATGTTTTACCGATGAATGGAGGAATGTTGTTTGCTCGGTAAACAGATGGTCAGAATTCAACTTCTAAAATCAGAGGAGACTCTACTGAAGATTTGGTGAGGAAGACATCGTGGTCGATACAAGCCTCATGATTATTCTGATGGGTAAACTGATTTGGGAAGTGTGTAACGTCATGACAACCATCGAGTTTCTCTTGAACTTGTTCGCCATAGTACCAGTTTATTCACCGCCGCAATTGAGGGAAAGGGAGAGAACATCGCCTTTGGCATACCCCAACGAAGCTGAAGCATCGCCCAACTTGGTAATAGTTGTTCTGCCTGTGATCAGTTTTTTTTTATTTTTTATTTAAAGCCTGAGTGACGAATTAACTCCCTGGTTCATGAGTGGATCAGTGGCCGCTTCTGATTTGATGTTGTTGAAGGCTGTATCGATGTCTAAAAAAAAACAAGCATGGTAGGCTCATTTTTCAATGGTCTGGTCTTGCGACTTTGTTGCAGCACAGACTTTCCAGTGTTTTTAACAGGAAGGATGCTAGACTGATGAGACGGAGATCCTTAGGGTTAACGTATGACTGTTTCCTACCTTACGTATGAAGGCGACTTCTACCTCAGTCTAACCACTGGGAATATGGACAAGGTTAAGGCAGAATTTTAGAATAGTGTGTAACCAGGGAAGGATTATATCCAGGTATTGCTGGGTTTCGGTGCGAAAATTGCCATCCGGTCCGGAGATCTTGCTATGTGAGATTATAACATCAAAGTCTTTGCAGGTTGTCAATACAATTGAGGAAACGGGTGTCTAGAAGTAGGTCAACTGTCTTCTAACTGAAGGAAGTCCAATATCCTTCTGGAGTCAGAGGATTTTTCAAAGTCGTGATTCCAAGATTTCTCCTATGTTGCAACCGAATAGTCTCCCCAAAGCTCATTGTTCCTTCGTATGACTTTTTATAAAGTGCAAGAGATTCTTTGTAGGAATCACAGAGCTTTTGACTTTGTTAAAGTTTTATCTGCGACTTTTCCTAGGAGCACTAGGCGTAGTATTCCAACAAAGTAATTTTTTATTACCACGTGGTTTGCGGAGTGAACAGGCCACCGGCATTGCATTGATGAGAGCGCTGGTATGGGTTTCAACGATAGACTCAAATTTTGCGGTACTTCAGTTTCGCACGCCGGGTTGGTTAAGGTCCCCTTCCACTTGCGTGTGCCACCTAAGTTGCGTCTTTCTCTACTTCGTCGACAATCGGGCCGGAGCATTGGTGTCCATCCGCCACCTCCGTCGTTGGACCTTGACTCTTCTGATTAAGTCGATCTTGCTGTACAGCCCGTACAGTTCGGCATTGTATCTCCTCCTCCATTCACCGTCCATGCGGACGGGACCGAAAATCACCCAAAGAATTTTCCTCTCGAAACAGCCAAGAGCCACCTCATCCGCTTTTGACAGAGTCCCTCCCTCTGCGCCATAGAGCAGAACAGGGATGATAAAAGTCTTATACAGGGTCACTTTAGTCATTTAAGAGAAGGCTTTGCGATTGGCACGAGTTATTCTTCGTTTGATTTCAGAGCTGGTGTCGTTGTCTGAATTGACGGTGGAGCCTAGGTAGACAAAGTCCTTAACTGCCTCAGAGTTATAGCCGTCTACTGTGTTCTGTTCGAGACGTCGTTGTTGGGTGTCCCTTCTTGTTGACAGCATATACTTGGTTTTGCCTCATTGACCGCTAAATCCATTTTCGCCGCCTCGGTCTCAATACTCACGAACGCGCCAGTGACATTACGCTGCGTTCTTCAGATTATGTCAATATCGTCTGCGTATGCGAGTAGTTGGACGGTCTTTTGAAAGATTGTACCTTTGATGTTGGCGCGTGAGTTTTGCACAACTCTTTCAAGAACAATGTTGAAGAAGTCGCATGACAGCACGTCGCCTTGTCTAAATCCTTTTTTGGCATCAAGTCTCGGTGAAGTCTTGACCGACCTTGATAGAGCAGCGTGTATTCTCCATCGTCACCCTGCACAAATGGACGAGTTTAGCAGGGATGTAACTGTATAGCTTGTCTTCATAGATGCTGTCATACGCGGCCTTAAAATCGATGAAGAGGTAGTGGGTATTGATTTGGGTTTTCTGCAAGATCTGCCGAAGTGTGAAAATTCCGTTACTAGCCTGAAACCGCACTGATGGGAACCGTTCAAGTTGTTGACCAACGGCTTCAGGCGCTCACATAACACGGCAGATAAGATCTTGAAAGCGATGTTAAGAAGACTGATGCCTCTGTAGTTGGCGCAGTTCAGAGGGTCTCCTTTCTTGAGGATCGGGCAAACAATGCTGAGGTTCCATTCATCGGCCATACTTTCCTCCGACCATATTTTACAGATGAGTTGGTGCATGCTCCTTATCAAGTCATCGCCTGCCGCTTTGAACAGCTCGGCAGCTAGGCCGTCAGCTCCAGTAGCTTTGTTGAACTTAACTTTCTTCACTTCGTCATGTCGGAGCTATCCCACATTATACTATTCGCATTAGCATCGCCTCCAATAATAAGTTTAGCCTTTCGTGTCTTTGCTTCCGATTAGCGAACTTGGTTTAAAGTTCTGTTGCAAAAACTGTCATATAGCGTTGCCATCATTGCACATTGTTAAACGGCTGTTATCTGTACTGTCAGTACCTTTACTTGGAAAATTATGCTGCAATCTGGGGACATCTGTTAAGATTACACAGCGTGTTGTGTAGTCTTTGCTTACAAGGTTGCCTATATGTTTGTGCAGGATTTGATAGTGCCCTGTCGGACTGGATATCCAGCTTTTTGGCGTATACATACATACATATGTACTCGTACTTACTTCGAGCACTGGATATAGGCATTAGACTCTTGTTCAAATACATCTAGAGAAAGAAGTTTGACTACGGTCTCGAGACCTGTGTTGTGGTGGTCGTCAGCACTGGTTGTATCCATGCAGGCCGCTCTCTGAATCTTCGTCAATATATTACGGCTGGAGGTGAATTTTCTGTTGCTAGTATTCCCATCTCAATCCTCTTGCTGCACATTCCCCCCTCCCCCTACGCTTACATTTTAATAAAATTTAAATGGCAGTGCTGTTGTTGCTTAGGCAGAAGAAAACCAGGCATCACACTATTGAAGACCCACCCTGCCTTTGACCAGATAATTTGTGGCTTCCAATTCAGGAATATACTAATGAAACGCACATTAGCCCCAAAAAGCATTTAAGGAGTACAGAGTTGATTCCTCAGCCCCTCTAGCCAAATGAGAAGAAAATAACTCCATTCGTGGATATTTAATGTGTTCCACGTGTGCTCTATTAAGAGAGTCCATGTCAATTATATCTTTCCGTTCTTTTGTCTAATTTGACATAAAAAATAATGGATCCTCCAAAGATGAAATCAACACAACAACAACAAAAATTCTTATCTCCTGGAGCACACTCCAATTAATTTTATTATCCCAAAAGGACACTAAACTAAACTGAATCAAATGATTTCCCTTATAAGGAATGAAATTGTCTTACCTATCGAATTTTACGCACTTACATATCTCTTGTAACGATGTTGGCATTATGAGTCGTTTGGGGATAGAGGATCCTAAGCAGACAGGCCATGTGCTTAAAAAAATGATCGGATTGGGAAAAAAAATCCAAAACAATTAACGATACAGAGCGAGGATTTGTAATTTGAGGAGAAAAGTCTGGAGTAGGCTCAGGATTCTTCATTTGTTTTAGTGCTCTCACAGGAAGCGATAAATGTTTTTAATCAAAGAACTTACTTGACTAGAGGAGGCGATGTCGGTTCCAAATGACCATCTTCCTTGATTTTGTTGCATAATTAAAACCCATTGGCTCGCGTCCTTTACTGTTGAACTACCCTAATTGAAATTGAGTACGTAGAGTGAGTATTTAGAAACTTTATTTACATCTGCTGGTTGAAAGAAGAAGTTCCAGTGGTTCAGTACAAAAATGCGATTCAATAGTCGGTGGCGTACAGTAATCACCGTCGTACTCTATGAAATACTTATAAAAAAAAAGTGATCAAAGGCCTAGCTTCTCCCAACCATTCATGTTGTGCTTGTTACATTTTTCGCACGAATTGAAAGGACCTACAATTTATTGCCGATTTCAAACGGCGAATTCAGAAGCTTTTTCATGACAAATTATACCCCCGGAGGCTTGTCATTCCCCGATGAGAGGTGGCTCGAAAAATGTTTGGTGACATGGCTGGGGCTTGAACCCATGCAGCTCGGCTAGGGCTTGAACAGCAGTGATTAATGCTTGTACAGCAGTTCAGCGCACTAATCAGGGCGACCACAAAGTGACCATGAATTACTTATATCTCGGGTAATATTGCATCAAATCAAGATTACTTAATGTATCTTTTTGGAAAGTGTAGATTTCCTTCTCCATCAGTAGACCACTTTCTAATTTTCTTCGATTTCGTGGTGAATATTTTACCTTAAATCCTAAGTCGGTGCCGTTGTCGAAGGAGACTCCACATTCATGCAGATCCGAATTGTTTCATTTGCAGGTGGTCAACAGTAAATCCGTCCTCACCCGAGGCTTGTTGCTGCTTCCACACAACCCAACCCTCAAGGTGGGGAACAATTTTGATGCAGTTTTCTGCAATACCTTGATAAGTTCTTTCGTCAAATTAATGAAAACAGATCATCGTTCCGGACGTCAAGAATTTCTTCCTTCTTCTCTAGCTTCAAGGTTTTTGTCAACTTGATGGTATGGCCTCTCTTTTCTTTCCAACAGCTCAATGGCTTCCTAAATCAATGCAACCCGCTGATACACTTTCAAATTTCCTCGATAAATTGCCAAACCCTGACATTAAGCAGAAAGCCTCCTCCGAGCTGAGTGCAGGAAGCATATGTTTGTCGAACTCGCATTCATCCCCCCATCGCCGTTCAATTAACTCAATAAATCTCTCCTATGCTCTCTAGCAAACCCCTAAATGAAATTAAAAGTTTGTTATCCTTTAAACCTCTTTAAAACACTCTCACTACCACACACACATACACAAATAAAATCTCAAATAGTAGAGGCAAACTCCCACACTCTGCATCTAAGCGATGCATTATCCTTTCAGCTTACTAAAAAGTGCATACACAATCGTGTACAGCCGTCACACGCCCACTTATGATCACTCACCCGACCGCACAACCATACGTCACCCACATAATGTGCATTATAATGGGGAGGTGGAGGTTTGCCAACAACAAAAAGAAACGAGAAAAAAGGAAGTGAAAGGAAGGAATACTTTTAGCAAACGCACAAGGATATGCGAGAAGGTATGACAGATGGCACACAAAAAGCTTTCTATTCACTTGCTTTTGTTGTCTACGTAAATTCCTTTTTTTTCTTTATTTTCATTTCGCGTTATTGTGCTTAGCTGTTGTTTCCTTTTTTTTTTTTGCTGTTGGCCGAGGAGGAGGGGGTGGGTTATGAGAAAACATAATGATATTCATTGCACAGCCACCCGCTGTCGCGAATCCTCCCGGGCAGGACTTTCCGGTGGAAGGTATGCAGACGCGGAAATGTTATTCGCGAACGATGACCCACATAGCCAAGCGCGCAAAAGACATCGCCCGTGTGCGTGTGAGGGGTTCGTCCCGCCAGTGGGTGTGTTTGTGCCCGGGATAATGATTTATGGGCATGAAAATTCAAATATTTAAAAGTGGATTTTAGAAAATAAAATGAAAATCCTGACACATATTTGTGCTTCGCTTTATCCTGGATTGAGGTTTTCACAAATTAAATTCAAGTCAAGTGGTCTCGTTGTCGGGTTTCGTAAAATTTCATTTGACACGAAAGAGAAAGAGAGAGAGAGTTTGAGAACCTTTAAGGTGATTCAACTTTAAGATTGCAGTGTGGAATGGGAGTTGGTTGTGAATTGAATTTGGTTTGAACTGGTCTACGGGTGCCTTAGTCACTATGTAGATCAACAGTTGTGTCCGTATTTTCAAACCAACCCGGGTTGATATGAAATCACCCAGATAGGGGTATGAGTCTCAGGAGGTCTTTCGGCTGAATGTTACACAACAGGGCACAACATTACCACAGCAGGTGAAGGAGAGAATCCATTGCTTCTTCGTCGGTTCGGCTGTATATGTTACATGGCTTCAGAACTAAAAGTAATGGTTGCTACGGAAGTGAATACCCCACAACTTGGAAAAACCAAGTGAAGTCTTTACGCTTCTCTATCCCTCTGCGCCATGAGAACCCACTTATCTTTAAGACCCGTCGCTTCTGCTTTCTGAAATTATTGAATACACCAAATTTCAATGACGCAATGCTTGGAATTGTTTATTATTGTGGTCACACTTAGAGATGTCCTTTTGAGGACTTCTCTGACCGTTTAAGCATTTGTTTGAAAGAAGTTTGACTGATCCTCTGCGTTTAAATCCGTTGGCAGCCGAAATCACTGCTGGACTTCATTCTATGGGCACAGTCTGTATGCGTCATCTTTCAATCCAGTAGACAGGTCATGCTTAAGACTGTCATGCAGCCAGCAGGAACTTATAATGTCATTCGGGGCTCACTTATTCATCATGTCGTTCACCATTCCTCTATCCAAGGCAACAAATGGTTTAGGATCCAAGAATTTGACGACTGGCTCCTGTTTTACTAGCAATCGTTCAGGATCAAGGCATTTTAAAGCTGATCCCTGCCTTGCCAGGTTATCCACCTTTTTGTTTTTTTCCATATTTGCGTTAGAATCCATGCCATCATATCAAGTTATTCAAAGGGCACAGTCTTTAAATTGTTCCCCATGCACCTAATCACCGCTCGGTCTTCCCTTGCGATAGGTGTCCAACGCACTTGGCAGTGCCAACTATTTGCCTGCAATTTTTGTCACTACGCTGAGATAGGAGCCTCGAAGAATCCTTCAAAGAATCGCCTGCTTCTGCTCCACCATCCATTATAGATCCGTCGACCAAAATGACCAACTTGTTTCGCCTGTTTTTGGATTTTCCGTTCACAAATCCGCAATTTCCTTCATCGGTGACTATGTTCCTTTCACTTTTTCGAAAAACCTGCGTTTAAGCTTGAAGGCAGCTACCATGGATACAAGCTGCCGAAATGAGTTTTCTTCGTTGTATTGCTGGGGTGACTCGCCGAAATCAGGTTAGGAACACCAAAGTACGCGAGGCACTCAATGTCGAGCAGCTACTTCTTCGAACGGAGAGGTCCATACTTTGATGGTTTGGGCACGTCAAACGCATGTCACCAACTCGGTTTCCAAGACGTGCCATGGAATCCATGTCATCAGGTAGGCGTCACCTTAGTAGGCCTAGGATGAGACGACTGGACCAAGTCCGAAATCTCACCTCTACTCGTATTGGGAAAGCCCCGGATGATTAAGAGTCAATGGTGGAACATCGGGACATGTGGAGAGTCAACTTAAGCTCCCTAAGCCCGCGACCCTCAAAGTGGATAAGCGGGCCATTGGTAGATGATGATGATAAGGCAGCTACCACTTGCTTGGGATTGTCAAAGAACTACCGGGTGTTTTTCTTGTCGTGTGACTTTTCCATTTCCTTGAGTTTGTAGGCTGCGTGTGCCCTCTGCCTCCTACGCAGAATATTCTTCTTCTCTCTTCATCTGAGTCAATGCTCTTCCTGCGTTGCCCGGGATAATCCAGTTGGGTTTCCAACGTTAAGTTTCGTTTTTCTGTGCAGTTCACCTCTTCTTCTCGTTGGAAAGTCGAACTCTGAATTTGGTCAGAGTCGACGTTTACCCAATAGTACGATTTTTACATCATATTTCGGACAGGGTTCATAGGCTGTGTCCAGTTTCGTAGGTAGGGGGATGTGCACAAGACGTGTTGTACTAGACTCCGTCCATGATGTCTTTAAACTTATTGATAGCGTCTTCAGATTGGTCTGTAAAGGCTTGTGTTCACAATATGCTGATGTTCTGGAATCATGTCTTGGATCCCAGCCAGAGGACCTCTTACAGCTTATTTCCAATGACGAATCCTCATCTTTGCAGTCTTTTGTGACAGCTGCAGTCTTTCCCTTTTTGCATACCTGATCGGGAGGACAGAACCAAGTTGTTTGAGCTGCACCAGGGTTATGCAGTGCCCAGTGCCCCGTGCGTTCCAGGTGTACACTAACAACTCATAGTGGTTGGATGTTTCCGATTTTAAAACAAAACATCCATCCGAGTCTTGTGCCTCTCGCATAGCTATATCCTTGTCAGGTGATAAGGAAGTAATCCCTACGTGGAGAAATAGTTAAGTGGAAATCCAGTCAGTAATCCAGTTCCATGATATGAACGCTGCGGTCCCTTCCGCCAACATCTCTTTTCCCAAGACCATGTCTTATTCTTAGAAATCCTTTTCGGGCGGTACTCCGAATTTTTCGATTAAGCACAGAAAAGGGGTTCCTGCGTTCTGGAATTTTTTGACGACATTGTTGTCTTGCTCTACGAAATTCGTTCCCTGTCGTGTTTATAGTGCTGCGGTCTCTTGGTCACGCGCTTATAAGTTCAGTAGGTAGTGAGGGTGGACACCAATAAGAATCCGGTGGCTAAAATGGGCAAAGCGAAGGTATGTAGACGTCTCCTGATCGCCATTAACTCCTTCTGGACTTTAATTATCCAGGTTGATCAAAAAATATAATTTTATTGTATTCGCAACCAGATGGCCTTGTTGATCGATCACAAAGGAGGCTGAGTTAGGTTAGAAAAGCTAGACAAGTTGACGGAGGCAGAAATAAACCTTTGGGGCACACTCAGATCAGCACAGACACTCATGGACAAAGACGCCAATGAATCTGCTTGCAACCCTTTGTCGATGTGACCTTCGATAATTTAAAAGATATTGGTGAGGCAAATGTCTTCGCTACTACAAAGACCCCAAAACAATGGGCTCCCGAGGCCCCAATTTCTTTTACGTCCTGTGGCGCCGTTCCGTCCGACTTTAGCCAAAGTTAAATCAAAGCAAAACCAACTCGTTCTCCCCGCTCTCAAATAATTAAAAATTCACCACAAATTCGCACCCTAAAACGTGATTAAAACTACTTCTCTCCGATGTCCCCGCTCGTCCTCAGAATATCCTTTCATAAGTTTAAAACGTAATTGTCACCTCCCAACCCCAGCAACAGTATGGTTAACTCAATTAAATTGCCAAAATTGCTTTGTAACTCAATTAAAAAGTAACATTCCAACTTGTCGTATCCTTTCTTGCTGTGTATGCTGCTCTGTGCTCTGCACGAAAGGAAATCACAACTTTTTGTGTCCTGTACTCTGTACGGTCCCCTTCATATCGCATTGACATTGAAATTGCAATCTGAAATCTTTTTGTGTTTTTGAATCTTTCCTCCTCTTGGCCTCTTGGCAGCAAAAAAATCTTCACAATTCCAAGTCGCCACTCCCCTCTGGTTGAGAACATATTCAGCATCAGAGTGGGGAGGTACTGCCAAGCCAAAGGGTCGTCCGTCTAACCCCAAACAATAACCAGGTCCCCTGCCCCACAGTTTAAAAAGTCAAACTTTCTGCGGAAAGTCATGCTGTTTGCAATGTCATAACTCACTATCCTCCCCTTCCGGTTGGGGTTGGTGGCACTCTCTGGTCTGGAGCAACATTAATTTTTGCAACTGATGCCACACACCACCCTCAGCTGCCAGTCGTAATCCTTAAATTGTGAGTTTTGGTCGGTTGGCTGCTTGTTTATCCCTTTATCCCCGGCACGGCTTCACTTGCGCTGCTCTTTATTTTTATTGTCAATCCCTTGCCATCCATCCCCTCGCTCAGATCGCAATCATTTGAATATCAATTCGTGTCCTGCAATGAATTCTGGGTCCTGCCCGCAGATTTTAAGTACGTGTAATCTGCAAGGATATACAAGGGTCTCCCGTATGCCCCGAATGTTTGTGCAAACATGTGCATGATTCCTTAAAACCTTCCACCACTCCATCCCATCCATTGGGGATGAACTACGTGATTGTGTTGCGTCTTCATTACTCGAAGAAGACCGGGATTTCCAAACGATAAATTGCAATATTTCCAAGCGTCTATGCGTACACAGACCTCTGCTGAAGGATTTGCGTGCCCATTAATCTTTTTTTTTTTAGAAACTGAAAAGGAATTGGCAATACGCTGCATTGTACTCCTATCTCTTGTTTTGGATAAGGGAAGTGTGTAAACAAAATGAAAAACGTTCCAATGTGCTTGCTCGTCCCAATCTGGAGGGGGCAGAGGATATTGCGATTTTTACGCACTTGCACGTCGCGCTGTTGAAATACTTGGAGAAATTGAAAGGAATCGCGCAATGTGGATCCTTGGTGACAACAACTGTGAGTGCGTCAGTTGGTTTTAAGTGTTTTTTCTTCAAGGTGAAAATCGAATTTTGATCTAACGTGCGATTACCCTGAGAGAATGTGTTTTATTTGGTGGTTTCGCTGCGAAGGGGGAGTCCTTGCGCCTGCTTCTGACGCTGCTTTGTGACGACGACGTAACATTCAATTGACAGATTTTTTTTCCGTGTGCGAGTATCGTGTGTTTATTTGCTAAACATTTAAACGATTCAATGAGGACATATCCTTGCACAACATGTGTCGTCAGGCACATGCTGTGTTAAATTTATTTGTTTTCGTCCTGTTTATCCGGGTACGGCGAACAATGAGCGTCTTGAACTTTATGAGAAATCGTGAAAGGAATTTTCCTCGATTGTTAGTTTTTTTTTTGAATTTTTTTTTAATCAGCGTTTGTTGTATCCTTCGATGCTGCTGGTCATATCGTTAAGATTTCGCTTATCGTTGGAAAGTGATATTTAGAGCGCTCACGTGGCTTGAAGTTATGCTCCTCGTTTCAGTTGCTTTATCCACACACTTAAGACGATAACGAGGTGAACGTTGAGTCGTTTGATCTGGATGTGTTTTTTGAAAGAAATAATTGGCATGATGCCCCCCTTAAGCCGCTGTACAGAAACATTTTGAAGACTGGTTCAGATATTTCGCCCTTTTAGGTCTGGGATTCTACAGATTTCCATGTTGATATACAAATCGAGAAATCAATCACACAAATCACATATTCTTTTCATATACAGCTTGCTTCAAACTGGCAACTCCGTATTCGAGCACCCGAAGACTACACAACGGACTAAACCAACTAAAATACACCGCCCACTTGAACCCGAAAAAGGTTCTAGCCTTAGGTGTTTGGCTCGTTCGGTTTTTCGCGCTCCTGCATTGCGTAACATGCTCACTTCAGTCGGCGTTGACTTTTCTTGTCAATATGTCTTGTCAATATGTCCCTAACTGCATCCTTACCTTGCTCAGAGTCCATCATCTGCCTGATCATGTAGTCTGAGCTTAAGTCCTCACCTACTTTCCTCTCCAGCAAGTGTAGTACGATCAGGTGAAAGTTTAGCACTAGATATCTCCTGTCGATGTTCAGGATGACTCTGTTCGTCTATCTTGTCAGAACAGTCCTATCTCTTACTTACTTAATTACTAAAGGTGGCGCTACAGTCCGGGGTTGACCTGGGCCTCAACCATCAAGCCTCTCCAGCTAGATCGATCTTTAGCCAGCTGCCTCCAGTTCCGCACGCCAAGTTGTTTGGTTGGACCTTCACTCTTCTGACTCGTCGTTGTATCTCGTCCTCCACTCACCATCTATGCAGACGGGACCGAAAATCACCCGAAAAATTTTCCTCTCGAAACAGCCAAGAGCAACCTCATCCGCTTTAGACAGAGTCCAAGCCTCAGCGCTGTAGAGCAGGACTGGGACGATTAAGGTCTTACACAGAGTCACTTTAATCGTTCGAGAGAGGGCTTTCCTACTCAATTGCCTTCTTAGCCCAAAGAAACAGCGATTGGTAAGAGTTATTCTTCATTTGATTTCAAGGCTAGTGTCGTTGTCTGAATTAATAGCGGAGTCTAGGTAGACAAAGTCCTTAACTACCTCAAAGTTATAGCTGTCTATTGTGACGTTCTGTCCAAGACGTCGGTGTTGGATGTCCTTTCTTGATGACAGCATATTCTTCGTCTTGGCCTCATTGACCGCTAAATCCATTTTCGCCGCCTCGGTCTCAATACTCACGAACGCCCCAGTGACATGACGCTGCGTTCTTCCGATTATGTCAATATCGTCTGCGTATGCTAGTAATTGGACTTTTGAAAGATTGTGCCCCTGGTGTTGTGGCGTGAGTTTTGCACAACTCTTTCAAGAACGATCTTGAAGAAGTTGCATGACAGCGCGTCGCCTTGTCTAAATCCTTTTTTGACATCAAAGGTCTAGGTAAGGTTTTGACCGAACTTGATAGAGCAGCGTGCATTCTCCATTGTTAACCTACACAGATGGACGAGTTTGGCAGGGATGCCAAAACTAGACATGGCTCTGTATAGCTCATGTCTATAGATGCTGTCATACGCGGCCTTAAAATCGATGAAAAGCTGGTGGGTATCGATTTGAAGCTCCTGGGTTTTCTCCAAGATCTGCCGTAGTGTGAATATTTGGTCGATGGTGGACTTTCCTGGTCTGAAGTCACACTGATATGGACCGATCAGGTTGTTGACAAACGGCTTCAGGTGCTCACACAGTAGTTCGAGTCAATGTTGGCCCCTCGGAACGTTCGGACATCCATAATACTGGAGGAGTGCCTTGCGTCGATCGCAATGTGGTCAATCTGGTTGACGGTTGATTGATCAGGAGATCTCCATGTTCCTTTGTGGATATCGAGATGTGGGAACCGCGTACTAGCTACGACAACATTTCGCCCCGCAGCAAAGTCGACCAGCCTAAATCCGTTATCGGAGGTGGTGTCATGTAGGCTGTGCTTTCCGACCGTACTACCAAAGATGCCCTCTCCTCCTAGTTTTGCGTTAATATCACCTTATTGTCAGAGCTAGGACATTGCTCGTAAGGCTTGTCCAAGAGCACGTAGAGCCTGTCTTCGGTGTCGTCGTCTTTTAGCCTTAGTGGCACAAAATGAATGGCTGCGAGCAGCTAGGCTCTGGCTCACCTCATGTCGTTGTGAGGAACTCAACACAGATTGCCTCGCTTGTCACGAAATAAAAATTTAGTTACTCATTCGGGAAGAGATGCAGATTTATTCCAAAATTGTACTCAGCCCTCTGGATGGGACACCTTTTTGAACTTGACATGGTAAAGTTGATGATAAAAAACGTTCAAAACTTCGATCGAGGACCTCAGCCGTGGATCTAAGAGTCGGTATGCCCAAGTGTGTCTGATCTATCTATCTGAACAGTTCCCAACATTGTCCGTCGCTGCTTGGATTACCAAATACATAGCAACATTTTGTATAAGAGTTTAATCAGCTTCATCAGGTCCCTGTTCCATCGTCTGTGACCTCCAAAATCAGTTTCTATAGAACTACTGAGCTGTGCACAACCTTTTAGTTAACAATCAAGACCTTGTGTTGCTTCCCACAGAATCATTTAGACTCCCAAAACCCGAACCACCTCCGCATTCCAAATCGATTAGCAAAATCAAAATCACTAAATCCCTTGCCTCACCACTCCCAGGACGAGATCGAGCGAGAGTAGGAGAGAAGAGAGACCCGTGTGGAGCACAATTGCGAATCGATTTTAATTAATATACCATTCCACGTCGGGAAATCCTCGAGAATCGAAGAATCATAAATCAGAATTACACCATGCTGTGGTTTCTTGTCGGATTTCTCTGCTCCCTCTCATCTATGTAGACCGGCAGAAGCTGGAGAATTTCAACTCTCGCCGAATCCTGCTGATTCCGGATTTTCCTCTTGTTGTTACTGCACATCATCTCCTGGTCTAATGTAATTAATTTCATATCTCCCCGGCAGAAGCATTAAAAAGACTCCACTGCTCTCCAAGACTATAGCACCGAGACATCCAAAAGGAGTCCCGTGCATCATAAATATTAATAACAAAGTATCTACGAGCAGTTCCGTTTCTTTTTTGCGGTGTGCACCGGGTACAGAAAAACTTCTTCGTTCCGCTCCAAGATCTCCTTGGTCGAGGCGGGAAAATTATTCAATAGCAGCTCGGGGTTTGGTGGTGGTCTGTACACGAAACATCTTTCACCCAACAGCTCTTGTCTGCAGTGTTGGGAATCTCTCCATTTATAGCTCAACCATCAGCACACCGCCAGCATCGTCGTCGTCGTCGTCAATAGTCGACGATTGGTATAGCGCTATCGGAATTTTTGATTGCGATTTTAATTCGATTGCCCGAGTGCGCGCCCGATAGCAGTGCCATTCGGAGATTCACTAATGGACACGGGGGATGATGGAGCGCTGCCAGGCAGCTGCTGGTTCTCATATTCCAGATGTGTCGGTTGCTGTTGTAGTTGGTGGGATAGGTCATGTGGTAAGTGGTGGCGATTTATGATGTTTGCTTGGGTGGAAGAGGAAAACACCGCGCTTCGATTAGGGGACGTTTAAGGCTCTCCAGACGACAAGAACAACAATCGTCTGGAAATTTTGTTGCTGGAGATGTGGAGTTAGTAGGCGCGCCCTTGGTTGTGGAGTTGTGACATTGGACAGTGACCTTGTCATTGGAAATTGTTTTATCAGATCGTTCTCGACATTAGTGCTAGACTTCCACAGGGATTAGTCGGCTATAGAAGGTAGGGTCTAAGGTGTAATCGATTGATAGAAGCTGCTTGCATATTTCTACTTGCGATTGGCGAGTCTTTGGAGTCTATCAGAAAAAGCGTTCAAGAGAAACTGGTTTATTGTAGAGGCGGTCGACGTCTAAGGGTGTAATGCTATACTCCGTGTGTAATGGATGTTCATCACTCTCAAGGTCCGGTTTTGAATTTAGTCTGTGGAAATTCGTTTTCCATAGGCAGTGGTCACTTAAGACACTGGTTAGGGTTTCAGGGAAGTTCACAAGACACTTAGGTTTCAACGTTCCGCCCAGGTAACATGGGATTCGAATAAGAGCTGCTTCTTCGTATGATTTTTTTTTTTTTTGTAGGAAAGGTGGAAAGCTTCGAAAGTGAGAATGTGGGATTTTATCCCTAACTAAAACCACCTCTGTCTCCAACCCCTAATACCCACGGTACCGCCGCTAGGCATTTTCAGCCGTAGCTGAGGAGGTTTTTAGCCGTAGCTGACTTCTTCTGTCTCCACATGCGTGTGCGTCCGTTCGGTTGGGGAATGTATGTACGTGCAGGTGCACGACTGTGTGTCTGAGTTCGTATTTGTATTTTTTTTTCTGGCTGTGTGTTCGTGTATATGATTGGGCATATGCCTATAGTTGGGTGTGTGTATATGTGTGTGTATTGCGTGCGTGTGTTTGTGTGCAATAAACTATGGACTTTCCGTTTCCTTAGCTTACAAAATTTGTAGGCTCCTCACTTCTTGCTGCTCGTTCCTCCAGGCGCAGTTGCTGCATCATGCTTGTGATGATTTCGTCTACTGTATTCCAGGCATCGCTTGTCATCAGCATAAATGCTACAAGTCGGCCAATTTCTCTTTCTAGGATGCTTCTGGCCGTCGTATACCTCCGGCACTCCATCAGGACATGTTTTGCTTTTTGAACCTTGCCTTCACAGTGTGGGCAATATGGGTCATCCAAGTGCCTGTATTAGTGAAGGTACTCCCGGAGCATCCATGCCCCAATAGGAACTGTGTCAGGTAGAAGTTTACTTCTCTGCGTTTTCTACTGATCCCCTCCTCTATATTGGGGATCAGCGTATGCGTCCATCTTCCTTTGGGTGAAGTGTTCCACCTGTGTTGCCATTCTGCTGTATAGTTTCGCTGATGGTCATCCTATCTTCCAGTTCGCTCTCGCTTAGTTTCGCGGAATTTTTTATTTTCAGATCGATGGGCATTCGACCGGAGATCACGCTTATCACTTCCTCTGACACCGTCCTAAAGACACAGCATACTCTCAGCGTTGCAATTCTGTGCACCGAGTTCATCCGTCTCATGTACGTCTTCCCATCGCGTACATTAGGATCGACTTGCTCGACGTTGCTAGCGGGTTTCGAATTGGCTATCTGGGTCCTCCTAAGTTTGGTATTAATCTCGACAGAGTCGCTACTGCCCGAGAGGCTCTCTCGACTGCGTACATCATGTGCTCTTTGAAGTTAAGCCTGTGGTCCAATAGCATTCCCTCATACTTAATGTGTGGACTGGACACGATGGTTTGCTCACCGACCTGTATAGTGAGGTGTTCCACCTTTGTCCTTCTACTTATTAGCACTGCTTCCGTCTTGTGCTCTGCCAGTTCCAGACCTGATTCTTGCAGCCATACCATCACGTTTCTAATTACTTGATTGCATTTTTCGGTCACTTGTTCTAGAGTTTTAGCTACAACGATTAATGCAATGTCATCAGCATAGCCGATATATGTATGCCATCATACATTATATTCCATAGGATTGGGCCCAGCACTGACCCTTGAGGCACTCCTCTCGTGATTTCGTACATCTTAGGCCCTTCGTCCGTGTCATAGTGCAGGGTTGTCTCGTTGAAATAGCTGCCTATTATTCTCAGTAGGTAGTTAAGTATGCACATAGAGGTCGCTTAACGCTCTAACTATGCAGCTCCAGCTGGCTGAGTTGAATGCCATCTTCGTCCCGCTCTTGCTTCGCGCGTATATTGCTCTAGCCTTGTGTGCATTATTTTTTCAAACACTTTCCCAAGCGTGTCAAGCATGCATAGCGGCCTGTACGACGACGCTTCCTCTGGTGTCTTGTTATCCTTTGGGATGAGGATCAGCCCTTGTCTTTTCCACTGTATTGGGAACTTGCTTTCCATTAGGCATGTCGTGTAGGGACGTGTGAAAACCTCTGGCATTGCTTTAAAAGCTTCTTTTAGCACGAAGTTTGAGATTCCGTCAATTCCTGGTGCCTTGTTACTCTTCGTATGAGTTTAAAAAACCCAATTATGCACTCCTCAGGCTGGTTTGGGACCAATGATCGGGGTCAATGCACCGACCTTTATTAATGAGTGTCCAGGGATCAAGAAAAGTATATCTCGGTTTCTCCAGCTAGACGCAAAATGGCTGGACCAGTTTTATCTGGATCCTGAATTCTACCATCGCCTTGTAGAGCTCAAAACGATAAATGCTACCATACCCGGGTTTAAAGTCAATGAAGAGGTAATCACGTTGCCCAGCGGAAAGCCCTACAATCCATTTGAGAATTCCTCACATGATACTGACAACTTTTCTGTTGGTGCAGAAAATTATTTTTGAATCATACCCATGTTGCTTAGGGAAAGAAACAGTTCGGGCCCTCAGAACTAAAAAGGTTGCCTCCCAGCTCGCTAGGACGTCTGATTTTTTTACGTGTCCTTTGATTTCTTCAACCCGGATTACGTAAGGAAATTGGCTGACCTTAGACGACATCGAGTTATACTGGACTCTTCGCTAACCCAGGCCAGTATTAGCACATTGCAGGCATTGAGTTTCTACACACAACCGATCCCCAGTAATGACTAAATCGCAGTCTGACGCATTCGCCTGTATCCAGCTCAAAACAACCTCTCCACGTCTCTCCCTTAACAGTTTTTTTTTTCATCTTATTGGCGAAACTTCTGAAAGTACCTACAAATCCCTAGATCCACAAAATTTGTCAACATCGTCCTCTCAAACTACCTACAGTGTTAGCCCACCCTTGTTTCTCTGCTCCAAAGTGTCCTCCATTTGGCGCACATTCCCTTCATCAATGTGCTTATGTCACTGCAATGAAGGCGCCATTACCAAGTGGCAATAAAACCAAGAAACCGTATTTCCAATAAAAAGCATATGTCCCCCGCCTGACAAACACATCCATACTGGCGTGTGAAAAAAAAAAAACTCGCCAGAGAAATATTTTTTCATCACCCAAAGTGCTGAAAACCTAAAACAAATCACCACCCACTCTCCATCTCCATCCACCTGCCTCCGACAACCACCATCAAGGACAAAGTTAACTAGTTGACGGTTTTGTCAATTTTTTTTTTTTTTTAGAAATTCCTTCCATTACCCCTCAAGTAACGACTTTTTCTTCAAAAAAAAAAAAAAACGATGGAACGAAAGAAAAATCGTTAAATGTGCAAACTGTCATCACACTTAAAGAACAGGCAGGCAGGCTGCTCCTGCCTCATGGTACACACACACACACACACATAGTCATAAACGCTTGACTGAACGAAATATTGCTGCAAAGTGTCATCGCGCAACTTAGTACGAATGACTCTGTGTTCTCCCGGCAGGAGGACGCTGCAGAACGACTTGATTCATATTGCACACGGGCAAAAAACGGTGTCAAAAGAAAAATGGCCAAAGGACTCTTGATTGAAGGTCCTTGTCACATCGTCATTTTAGATAAGCAAACGAAAAGTGAGTGAAGCGGGGCCATGCTCACAGTCGTCCGCTTGACAGAAATTGATGACCATCCCAGAGGGGAGTCCACTACTTACTGCATTAGCATATGACTGGCAGGATAACACCCACCCCTCTTCTCCGCCTTTGATGTGCCTATAAATTATTAATGCTTACACCCAATTAACTGCAAGTTAAATAATAGGCTCGGGATGGAGAGTCCTCACCAGTTAACCGGTGTCTAAACACTCGACCCGGGGATTACATTTCGAATGCAAATTACAAAATTAGAATAGCAAAACACAAATAATGAAGCAACCCCTTGTGCGGTACGGACCGAATGCTTTGGCAAACCCTTCAAGCAGTGCTGGTGGCGGTAACTGTGTAGGTACAGTGTATCGGTCATCTTAGGAAGGGGTTCGCCTGGTCGATTGGATGAATGCAATTCATTTTTTGTTTGGTTTGCCTGGGCGATGGCATTGCTAGAACCGCAGGGATGTTTATCAAATGATTTTGCAATTGAGCGCAGGAAACGCGCTCCACAGGACAGGTCGATAGATGCCGATGACTGTTTGCCTGCAACAGTCAGATGTTGGTCTAGTTTCTATTCAGCGATTGCTCTGATGGAACTGAAATAACCAAATTTAGATATTTGTCTGGGGGAACGTATTATTTTGAATTAATTTAGTTTTCGGCGTCCATGCATATTCATGTGGGTTCCTCTCTGTGTTTACACAGAACGAAGCGGCTGCTCTCATGAATAATGCACGAGAGCGTGAATGCTGAGAGGGAATTTCCTTGCAGAAAAAACGAAACCTGCGGCTCCCATTGCAATTGAAAGGGAAAAAGTCGAAGAGAAGGTGGATTCTTCTCCCAGACTCTAATTCTTAATCGAAGTCGAGTAGTCTGAGGATGATTTGAGAAAATCTGAACGACGCCAGGTCTGCCTGTCTAACGATAATCAATCCAGGACGAACACAGTAGGCATGCCAGCAGTTTTCATCGAGTTGAGGCAGAAAACTGTGTCTATTTTGGTTTATGTCAGACTGAGAGTGAAAATGCTTATCAGCAGGCTCATCGTAGACGATTAGATGTTAGTTTAGGTTAGAGTGGCTGCCAGTTAAAGCAACACACTGTTACCGTGTCTATGCACCCGCTTCGCGCCGTCGCGCGTAAAGTTGCTCGGCCAACTGCGAAGAATGGCCGTGGGTATAGATGGTATTTGGGCGCCACGCGATTGCCCTTCCGTGTACTTACCCACTACTCGAATCGCGACTTAGCTGTGGGGTTCGCGCTTGAATGGTCAAATTCGCATAGTCTTACGACCCCGTCGTGCAATTATCCCCCAAAGAAAGGAACTGAATGACCTTCGCCAAACGAAAACCTTCAACCGGGCCACCCTTAATAACACTTAGACCAATGATAGGTCAATGGTGATACCACGTGGATCTTTGAAATTTCCTTGCATACTCGTTGAACGAAGTGAAGCTTCTGACGAAGCGTACGAGACCTCTTCCATTTGTACTTATCAGATCGCCTAGATCGTTTTAGAAAGCTTCTATCCTCCGGGATTTGTATGACAGACGATCGGTAATCTAGAGCTGCTATTGAGTTGAGAAGAAAAAATGAGACTTTGGCCTCAACCAACAACCTCAACCTCAACCAACAGCCAGCTACTTCAGAACGACTGTATGATATGAATTCCGATAGGTTCTTGGAATGTGCGTGTCGCATTTCTCTACTACATTTGCCCAAGTCGTTGAAAAGAAACTATTGTGGACAGACAACCCCTTCAATCGGATCCTTCGGCTTGCTCAACTCATACTCCATTGCTCCAGTCCGAAGCAACGCGACGCCCTAATGACCTTAGAGGAGTTCACATTTCTTCACCGAGATCCCCACCCGCATCACGTCTCAGCTTCCGCCACATTGTTTCACATTCCAAACTTCTGGGTGATCGTTCGCCACATGCCCAATGTTCCAATCAACGCAAAACATGCAAAATTTCTTTGCCCTCACGCTGATCAGCCAGTTCCGTCCCGCCTTGGCTCCGTTTACAGTGTATCCCGTCACATCCCATTGTGCTACTTCCATGGACTTGATTTGATTAAACAACTCCAGAGGCGCCTCAATAAATTCGCACATTTGGCTTCCATCATAAAAACTCCGTTTTATTTTCTACTGATGATCTCGACACTCACACACATGAGCAAGACAGGAACGTATCAAGCTATAAACTCCCAGATGGCAGGGGTGTTCTCTCAAATTAAAATTTATTGTAAACAAAACCTTGAACGATGCTAATGCCACTCGTGCCCTCTGGATCTGGATGCCCACACCACCGCGTCGGCAGCACTGCAACAAGGTATCTATCGCATGGGAGGGGGTAATTCAGTCCGCCGTTACCCCGAGGGATTTGTTTATCATAAATCCACGCATCCTATGTCCCGGCATCAGCAGTGCAGTGCAGTTTCCCTTCTTCTGTTTGATGTTCTCAGCAGCACTGTTGCTGTGTTTAGATTGTCTGTCCAAACATGTTTAGCATCAATGGGAAGTCGGTGCTCCTTTATGCGTTTCTCAGCTTCTGGATAAATCTTTCAATTCACTTCCTCTCCCAGTGCGAGGAGGAGGAGTCCTTTTATGTGAAATAATCCACGTTCTCGGAGTTTCCGTCAAATTAATCCAAATTGGCAATTTGACTCCCACCACCACCACTAGCATTACCATCGCCCCCGTCCACTCTCGAAGGATGCATAAGACGAAGCCAATAAAACAAAGCAAAAGGACGAAACACAATAATAAAACAAAAACAATGGAAAAACCAATAAAAATTAAGGATACATCAAGTGTGCTTCGTACTTTACGGCGTTTTGACTTGGAAGGAGTCTGAACTCGATGGACGGGGTGGCGGCACACATCCCCAACTTTAGACGCAACTCACCACATGCCACAAGATGCCTTAACATTTCACCAGGACACAAGTACATAGAGTAGTGCCATTTAGGGCTTAGGTCTATGCCACCACCACCACCACCATCATCCTCTTGGCTTAGTGAAGTGTCGTGCTCTTCCCAAATGTCCTTTACGATACTTGTGATATGGCACATTACACTTGGAGATACGAGCATCTACCCACACACCCGAAGAGAGGCAGAGGGACTTTGTTTGAAGTAAACTTAATTTCCTTCAATAATTGTCCAACGAAACTGAATGTGCGTGTGAGTAGGAATGGAAAGGAGTTAATTCGATTCAACTGAGTGACTGACTATATATGCTGCCACCCTACTGAAAGGATCAAAAAGTTTGTTTATATTGCCCCAGTGCAGACAAAGGGAATCTGGAAGTAACCAGGACCATATTTACTGTGCTGTCGAGGAATAGTTTTATTGTCAGGACTTCATTTGTTGTGCGAAACAGGATTGTGTGTGTTCATTTTGAGCAGGGCCGACAACAGACAAGCCAAGGAAGTGTGGACATCACACAGCAGGAGGGACAGAAAAGAGGACATTTCTAGTCTTGAATTCACTTTAAAAGTTTTATTTCTATGCCGCAACACAAGCAAGGATCACAATGTTGAAACTTGTTAAGATTTTCTGATCCATTTGGTAGGGGAGGTCTTTGAAGGGCGGAACGGGCTCTTCATATGATATTGCATTCCAAAATGATTTAATGTCAACACTGACTAGCAGCGAAAGACACTACTTTACTTTTATTTCTGCACCGAATACCCATCTTTCTACTAACGCGGCTTTACATTGTCGATCCCCACAACGACACGCCATGAACCCACCTACCCACAAACCCACCAACGCATGTGTCCCCCAACATTTTGCAAAAGCACATGCACACGCCAGTCAAACGCCGGTCAGACGCCAATCCGACGCCAATCCGACGCCAGTGCGATGCCAGTCCGACGCCAGTGCGACACCAGTACGACGCCGGTCAGACGCCAGTCAGACGGAGCAGATTCGTGACGTTTAGCTCTTCCATTGGGCAAACCTGCACCTTTGTGTGACTGTGTATGTGGTCTATGTTTTTGTGCCGTTTCTATCGTTGGACCTGCATCGTTTGTTGGTATTCCGCCCTTTTTGTTTTGCTTTTGCTTGATGCAAAAACTAGACATGGCTCTGTATAGCTCGTCTCTATAAATGCTGCCATACGCGGCCTTTAAATCGATGGTGGGTATCGATTTGGGTTTTCTCCAGGATCTGCCGAAGTGTGAAAATTCCTTTCCTGGCCTGATACCGCACTGATGGGAACCGTTCAAGTTGTTAACGAACGGCTTCAGGCGTTCACACAACACGGCAGTTAAGATCTTGTAAGCGATGTTAAGAAGACTGATGCCTCTGTAGTTGGCGCAGTTCAGAGGGTCTCCTTTCTTGAGGATCGGGCAAACGATGCTGATGTTCCATTTATCTGGCATACTTTTCTTTTATAGATGAGTTGGTGTATGCTCCTTACCAAGTCATCGCCTGCTGCTTTGAACAGCTCGGCAGCTAGGCCGTCAGCACCAGCAGCTTTGTTGGACTTAAGCTTAGATATGGATATCTTCACTTCGTCCAGGTCAGATGAACGGAATTATTGGTCTTCGTCGTCCAGGTTGAATGGTTCATGTCTGCCTGACAGCGGGATTTGATTCGTCGTCGCCGTTAAACAGTCTGCAGGAGAAGTTTTTCCATATCCTCAGTATTGACTGCGATTCTACTAAGATGTTCTCTTATTCATCCTTGCAGGCTTCGGTTCGGGCTCTGTAGTCTTTACAGGTTCTTTTTACTCTTTGGTAAAACTTTCGAACCTCATTTCGGCAGTAGCGACCGCGGCATCTCTGATGGGGTTTTGGCAACATTTCATAGGACCTCTTAAGAGATTGAGAAAGACTCGATCGGAAAAGGATCTGGTGATCTCTTGCGATTGCAGCCGTCCGACGTCGAACTTCCTCACAGTGTTTCCTTGTGGGGGCTTGCGCGCATATAAGGCTTATCTTGGCGAATTTAGCTTTGATCCGGATTGTCGTGAGGCGTTCACTCACATACCTGAAGATTAAGACTTCTTGCCAAAGTCTGCCTTCAACGACAAATCGACATCCAAATAAGCGCTGCTTTTGTTGCCGATAGCAATCGCCGTAATATATATCGCAGTTTTAAATATCTTTGATACGTTATACATATATTTAGCAAAGATATAGATAATCCTTCAAGCGCTTGTACTGATGTGCACTCTGTGAAGCATGATCTGGCATTCCCCAAACCCAGACCAAAATATGGTACGAGTCACATTCTTCCCATCAAACTACTGACAAGAATGATGGTCCCTTATACAGTTATAATCCTCCTTTCAACAGTAATGTCCAATCTGCCCCCCCTTCCCCTCCCCGATTGGATAAAGAATTATAAAAACCATATGCTGTGTCAAAATGAATTCCATTTCCGACGAATAAAGACTTTTCGATGTCATCCCACTTAACCCTTCCCCCTTGACGAATGCAAATATTTGCTTATCCTTCATCCTGATCCGGCATTTTTCTTCTTTTTTTTTTCTGCCAACCATTTTCAGTCAAGTTATCACTTCCGGTTCGTAAAACATATTCCGTCGCCCCATTCTACAGCAATTTGACATTTATGACTAAATATCCCATCAATAGACTCACATCCCCTACCAGACACACACACACGCCCTCTCATCTATGTCCCCACAGGGGAGGATCAATTTCCAAAATTAAAGCTAAACGCAATAGGGATATTTATTTATTTACTTCAAATAGCACAAACACACACACACACAAATGGTAAAACACTCAGTGTGCAGGAGCAGGTCATCTTTCTGGCAGAAAGGATATAGGAGTACTATTTTGTCAGAAACAGTCGAGAGAAGGAGTCCATTTTTTTTTTTTTAGAGAAAATTTGATGAAAATTTAAGGAAAATTTATGTTAAAGTCCTGAGAGATGTGTGCCGGTGTATGTGTTTGTGTCATATACATTTATGCATGAGTAATTTATAGTTAAATGTGTTACGTGTGTGTGTGTGTGTTAAGGGGGGTGAGAGCTCCCTAAATGAGGGCTAATTTCTATGTTTTCTTTCGTTTTGAAAAAGGGAAGCAGCCGAATAGGACTTCCTCTCTCTCTCTCTACCGATAGACACACGGAACGAAGCATTAACACATCCTCAAACAGTGCCATCAAAATAAATTGTCTAGGTTGTGTGTAATTTAGATAAATGGCATTTTACTTGGCTTGGTTGGGCTTTCGTAGTTGTTTTGTTTTGTCCTTGAGTACAGTGGTCGAAAACAGGACAAATGCGTGGCAACAAAGTGAAATGCTGCTTCTTCTGGACCTGCCAGTGCGATAGTGCTAGGAAAATCCATGTGAAAAGTACGAAGTCTCACTTGACAGTTGACAAGTTCAAAAAGTATGAAGTTAGGCCTATTCAGTTAGTCAGTTAACTTCTGTTTCACATGCCCATTGAAGTCTTTCCCATTTAGGTAAGCCTTTGAAGGTGAATGCCGTCTGTTTTGCATAGTTCATTTGGAAAAGATTGGGGAGGTTTCATTCCATCCTACACAATTGGTAGGGAAATTGTGCAAAGTGCTCGTTTTTCTTTTGATTTCTTTGGAATACTGGCATAGTGGACAAACTTCTTGAGCCTGTAACTATTTCTTGTGTATATTTGATCAGGTCGTTGAGTATGAATACAATTGCAAGTCACTGATTGTTGGTTGGTTTAGTGGATGTCCTAAAGACTACTTAGACCTCAAGCGGGTCTATTGTACCCATAAGTAAACTCATGGGAGTCAAACCAAGTGATAGGGTTGGCTAATCCGGAAACCACCCAGAATATTAAAGTCCTCCACCCATGGGAGAAGCTACTACCAAGAGTACGCAATCTTCTGGTGGGCAGCGCGGGACATTTGCATAGCAGGTGTCGGACGGAGTCTATTTCCTCTTCGTCCCTGCAGCTTCTGCAGTAGTCGTTGTAGAGCAATCCAAGACGCTCTGCATGGATTCCTATTCCGCAGTGTCTTGTGAGGACACCGGAGACGATTCGTATTTCCCTTCGACTAAGTTGATGAGATTTTTGGAATTCTTCTTATCGAAGGCTGGCTGACATGTGTCCATGTGACACCATCGCGTATTAGCCCTGATCATGGTTTCCTCATCTATTTTCCCGTAAAGAGTGCTAATGGGTATCTTCGTGACCGGAAGGGTATATGCAGGATCTAGTTCTGGACCCCTCGTGGCAAGTTCATCCGCCCTCTCATTACCTGGCATATCCCTGTGGTCGGGTACCCAGCATAGGGTCACCTTGTTGGTCATTGGTATATCGTTTTGATTTTGTCTGCAGACCTTTACGAGCTTCGATATTCTCGATGCTGACCGCAGAGACTTAATAGCCGACTGGCTGTCAACATAAACGCTGCATCCGTCTCGAATGCAAGTAAAACTGATGCTCACCCTTTTTTCTGGCGAAACAGTCATTGAGGACTTTGCTTCGGACACGAAGCTAACTGATGGCCTTGAAAAATTGCTTTATATTGTCGAAAGCTGAGTCCTAGAAACAAAGAAACAAGGAACAGACGAGGATCGACCTTTGATAGGTTCTGATTCTAAGAACACGGAAGCAAAGTCGCTCGTTACTTGTTCATCCACAGGTTCGTTGCTTGAAATTTCTTGGTTGTCAGGTACCAAAGCAAGTTTGTGTCCAGTAAGTGACGGGCTCGTTGTATTCCCTCCTTTAATCGTCGGAACTGCAGGGATAGGTTTGACTTGGGACGCATGTTTGGAGGGATCTAGGGAAGGTGGAAACAATATTATGGAGTTGACACTAGTGTACGTGTGGCCTGGCGAATCTTCCTGTTTCTTTGGTGAAGGCCAGGATGACCGGCAGCATTTCTTTGTCCTTGAGATGTTTCAGGTCCGGTATCCACATGGACCCCAGGGTCTTCTTTCGCATTCTCGCTAGGGCTGGACCGTGGCATAGGATGTGTTCGAGGTCTTCTTCTTCTTCCTCACAGTGCCTACATGTTTCTGTGTCAGCGAGGCCCATTCTATGCATGTGTTTGTTGAGGTTAATGTGTTCTGTGATGCGTCCCACCATCAGCCTCAATTTCTCTCTTCTTGGACCTAGCGCCTTCTTGGTGAGCAGGTTGCTAGGTTGGTGATCTAGCCACTTTGCACGTCGGGAGGTTTGCCCAGTGATCCTCGAAATCCATTTGCATCCTATCGTTGGTTTCTATTTTAATTATTGTTAGTGCGACTCTCACTGTGTTCTCGGCGGTTCATTCTATTACAATCGCCCCTTCTCTTGCCAGCTCATCGGCTTTCTCGTTCCCCGTGATACCTTCGTGACCCGGTACCCAGACAAGGCGGACGTCGTTGTGCCTGGCAAGCTTATTGAGTTTGTCTTTGCATTCATTGACCAAATGAGATCTGGATGTTGGATTTGCGATGACTTTAAGTGCTGCTTGACTATCCGGGGAGATTTCTATTTTCCTACTTTGGGTGTGGTGTTCCAAGAGAACACTTCTGCTTGAAATACTGTGACGAAGGGATCTAGATGAATCGCAACTCCTATCGGTGGGTTATGACAATATACGCCAGCACCGGAGTTGCCTGCGATGTTGGAGCCATCCGTAAATACTGTTATCCCGTCATGGTTTCATGTTTCATTGGTTCGAGTCCAAGAACCCTTGAAGGAAATTCAGTTTTAAAATTGTTGACAAAGCTGGTTTGCTTGTCTTCAAAATCACTTTGATAGTTGATTAGTGGCGTGATCGTTCTGATCTCTTCAATAATTTTTTTGATACCCTATATTATAAGCCGTGTCGAAATATCAGAGGGTCTTCAGTCTTGCTACTTAGTTTCCTGCCAGTCTCTTTGCTTCGATGTGTGCTAGTAGGATGTTTAGAATCACTTCCATGGCAGCTGTTGGTGTCGAGGCTTGAGCATCGATTAGAACCAAGCAAGCCATTCGTTGTGTTTGGGTGAGCATTCAGAACTGGCCTCCAGACTAATGCGCTAAAAAAGAGTATTGACTTAATGACGCAATACAATACAATATGCGTGAGACACAGTATCCTTCCATCCTTATCGAGCTCGAAAACACTGCTTCCGGTTCTCTAGCCCGAGCACTATTAAACTCGTAAAAGATTGTTAGAACGTTGGTTTGGTCTTCCTTTTAGTCACGAACCTGGGAGCTGTGAGTTGAACCATTATTGTCCATTCGCTCGATGCGTAACAATTTTCCTTATACTTTTCATGATGGTGACGGTATAGTCCAAATCAGTTAAGTAGCTTCCGTGACTATTTCGGGCGAAAAAAAAGTCCATTTCGACCACTGTAACCGGTTATTTGGTTCAGAAAACACTGCCTCGGTCCGTTGATCCTTGCTATGTGTTTGTCCTGGTTGTTTGCCGATTTTTGCTGTTTCTATTGTTTTTCTCAGTTTTCCTCTCGGTTTGTCCCTTAACTCCTGTATTGTCATAAAAATGAATTTATCCTTGCTAATGTATCGGCAAATACACACACACATATACGTGTGTGTAGAAAAGGATTCACCCAAATTATGTTTAATATCTGTTTAGCCAATTTGTCAGGAATAATAACCCGTTGGAATTATGGGAATTATCGATGTATTTCTTGAATTTCTTTTTTTTTTTTAAATCCTTTGACCTTATGGCTCCGTTGAGTGGTTAGTTTGGGTGTTATTTTCTCCCAGGGACCTCCTCCTGCACACAAGCTCACGCCATTAGAATTAAGTTGATTACAAGCGACCGGGGGTACGTAATTGGCCCTTAATTCGAATTGCTACAATTAACCGATAATTTGGATGTGATATATGCACGTAAGCCGGGGCTAACCGGGCTAAATTGTTGGTAATTTGAATATTCAATTGAATGGTTGTTGTTGTTTGCTGTGCAATTGTGTGTGCCTGTGTTTGTGTTGAATAATTTTGATTGATGTAATGTCGCGCATTGAAGGCTTGACCGGGCAGTGGGTTCATAAAATTTATAAATAAACGGGGAATTTACATTTTAAAAGAGGCTATAGAGGTTATTTCCAGTTGGGCGATGGAGGCGTGCATGAAAATTTAATGGAATTTGTGGTTATTTTGTTGGTTTTTTTTTTTGCATATTCGTACCGGAATGTATGTATGTAGGTCAACTGTTTAGTGAAAACAAACGTTGGTTCAGAGTTTTTCATATCTTTTTCCTCTTAACGCCTTGCTCTCGGATTGATTGTAGATTGGGCTCGAGAGGTGTAAGTAGCAAATAAGATGGATCTAGCCTTCTTTTTCTGAGGATTCCGGTCATTGCTTGACTTAGAGCATAGCATCCAATCCAAAGGCTCTGACAATTTAAAATGTCTTTATGCGACCTAGCAGGCGTAAATCTTCGTCCGACAGTAGATTCGATGAGTCCTTCTGCTTAGTCATGTCTCACGCTTGTAAAAGTCTGGCTTATTAATGTGTTGGTCATGTTTCACACTTGTAGGAATCGTACCACGAACCCTAGTGGAGTTCCAATTAAAAATCAATTTTAATCCACTTGTACGTCTCTAATTCGCTTTTTTCCCGAAAACAGATCCCCATTCCACACAATTCCTGTTCCATCGCCTTACAACTGTTCTCCAATTGCACCTCGACTGATTAACTCTTCTGCCATCTCGACTAAGAAAATTCCATTATCATCAATGGAATTTTCACTCTTTGCTAAAGGTTTCTGATTTGTTAACGTCTTGAGAAGCACTTTAGTCTGTCAATGTTGTACACGGACAGTTGCACTGTGGCTGATATAAGATGGTCATCACTTACCATTCTCATGTCTATTTTAGACGTCCAGAAGATTACTTCTCAAACCGTGGCTGATGGAAAAATTGTGAATTTGGTTGGATGGTTGCTTATCTGTCAGTTCACTTGACACCGTGACGCAGAAGGTGATTCGCATTGCAGAAATTCACAAATTGTTAGCCATCATTGCAGTCCATGTGTCCCAGGAACATGTCTTTGCCCCTCGATGTCATTGCTTACTTTGGCATACATGTCCCCTATAGCCGCTATAAGATCTGTCTGTTGTTTTGCATTAGGCTCAGTGCCTAGCTGGTTGTAGGAGCTCTCGTCATCAGAGACTTCGTTTGGACTGTATAACGGTGACAAGTTGTACTGCAGTCCTATCTGCGGGCGGCTACCAGACATGTATTATTCTGTATGCTGTTGGTGAAAGCGGCAGATACACTTGTCAGAATAGAATAGTACAGTGTTACGCGTTGGAGATTGGTACTCTCCCACATCTAACCACTTCACTCCGCTCATTCCCAAAATGCCTAACTTACATATGTATGTACTATGTACATTTATCTGACCCTAGTTCCATTGATATGCCGTCTGATGCAATAACACCAGAACTTCTGTTGCTGTACAAATTTGAAGTCGACTTTCCTTGCCTTCTGGATGGGGCTGTGGTCGAATCTTCCTGAATGGCTCCAAAATGAGTCCGGTGCTGGTGTTTTCGTGGAGGTCGATAACACTAGACTTTACTACTCGTTGGGCAAGCATGACTCTGTTTTTCAAGAAGAGACCTTTGCTATCCTAATGGCCACAGACTATGTTGTTAAGAATAGGTGGAAGGGTCGAATCATCTGCGTCTGTAGCTATAGCCAGGCTGCGCTTAAAGCCTTGCTCAACCCTTTAATCAGTTCCACAATTGTGCGAGAATGCAAGAACTCTCTGAACTCGGTCGCAAGGTTAAACTCTTTGGGTTCCAGGTCACACTGGGATCTCTGGAAATCAGATCTCCGATGAGATTGCTAGACAGGGCTCAGAGGATGTTTTCTCAGGACTTGAACCTGCGTTGGGTCTTCCCGCGTCCTCTATTGGGTTTCCTACAAACACAATTGTGTGTAGCACGGCTCTCCAGGATGCAGACAGACTAAACGAATGCTCCCGAATGTTTGTAAGAAATTAGTGGCATTCTTGCTATCACTCAGCAGAAGAGACTGTAGACAACTTATTGGCGTTCTAACGAAATACTTCGCCTTTGCCAAGCATCTTAGTGTGTTAGGCTTAAGTGACACAACTGTCTGCGAAGCCTGTGGAGAGGGCGACGATATGTCGGATCATTTCCTTTGCGATTGTCCTGCCTTTGCTTGGTTCAGGTGGCAGTTTTTCGGTGCTGATGGGATGAGTGCTGATACTGTAAGCTCCTCATCATTGAAGTACCTTCTCGGCTTTTTCCGAAAGTCAAGGTAATTCTAGTAAAATGGGTAAAAACTGGGTCCTGCTTTCTGCTAGTACAATGAACCAGCTGCGTCTGAGGGCTCCAGTACAGCGTTTCCAAACCCGGCAGAAAAAATGTACGTACATATAACGAGTCTTGCTTAAGTTATGAAAGTCTGGCATTTTAAAATCCTTTGCTCCTGAACCCAAGAATGACTTCACTTACATGTTCTAGAATAGCTTGTCTGTTCGTTTCATACATGTTGTTCCCAGAAATCATCCCAACAAAGTGAGTAGGCACTTACGCCAAGTTGATCAGTATTTACCTGACAAATCGCTACACAGGCTACTCCAAATCTGTACGTACAATTGCCTAGAATACAATTCGTAGAAGACCTTTGCATTGAAAATCTAAAGCCACGTTTGTACTGTAGTTGTACCAGCTTCTACAGTAGCTATCGTTTCAGCATTGTATGCTGGTTTTGAATAAACTTCCCCATTCTTCAAGTCAATGTTACGCATAATCCGGCTAAGACGAGAATCTGGCTTCTAAATCTCAAGGCAATTCGGATTTTGCTTAAGGCTATCCTACTGGAAAATGCCACCTTTGTATTTGATTGTAGGTGAAGCTACACACGTTGTCCTTATTTGCATGACTCCTCCCAATAGCAACGTATACAATTGCGTCTCTGGAATTTTGGAGGAAGGCCATCAGCTTTAGCAGAGCCTTTTGCACCTAAGCAAGGGAAATTTTAAACCAGAGTTCGCACTTCTTTGCCGCGTGCATCGCTCTGGGAATACTGTTCCACCCTAAACTTCAAACAAAGGTAGTTTCTGATGACCAACTTTTCCTCAATTTACCTCTGAAGAGGTCTCCAGGTCAAGATGTTTCCAGAAACAGGGTTGAGAAAAATGTCTTTGGTTTTTTACGTGTCAACACATTTGGCCTACAAATGTGACACATAAGCCAACTTTATCTATAGCTGATCTGCTTCACTATTCTATAGTCATCTATCAATTTCTTATATCATCATCGTCATAGAAGCTGAATTCGTTTAAAACAATGAATTTTTCTTACAACGTCTACATCTTGTATTGAAACTTTAAACGATAGGTTCATCTCCTCGCTATCTTGCAATTCTAAGTTATGATCTATGGTAATGGCGCCAGACTTATCGATTCTACACAGACCTCAGTTTGCGTCAAAGGTTTTAATTAAATAAATGACGTGAATGCGACTCTGTCACATTTTTTTATCATTTATGACCCACATAGTTGATGTCCATTCGAAATTAAATACTCTTCGACCGAGTTCGTCCTGGCATCATGTCCATTCATAAATATTACAAACGGGTCTACAAAAAAAAAAATAAGATTGCACAGCCATCAATGATTTTACGGAGAAAACGTGTTAACTCATCCTGTTCCAGCTGCGGCAGAATCTTTCCAGGCACATTCAGGCAATAAAATTCCTTTCTAGCTGCGAGCTACATAAACCTCAAAGGGGGCAAATTCCCTGCGGTCCTCACTAAAGGACACTGTGCACATAAATTCCGTGTCTCCGTTAGCAGCAGTGAGAATCCCCCTTGGTGATGCGAAGGATACCCAAGTAGTTTTCTCCTTTTTTTGTTGCTCCAACGTTTCTTTTTTTTATTTTGTGTTTTGTTGTCCTGCGTGGCTCATTTCGCACTACCCAAAGTGTTAACACACACGTATGCACAGAGACCTCATATCCTTCATATTTCTCCCATTTTTTTTGTCGGCGCCTTCCCCCCGTCTGTTTTAAGCGTTTTTCCCCCTGTCACATGCCTGCCTGACTAGCTGACTGGCTATTCTCCCCTAGTAAAACAAATGTCGGTCAGTACATTTCTTTCATCGTTTGTTCAACACTTTTTCAATTAACTTGATCAAAAGGACACCGAAAAGGAGACACAACAACGGAAAAGGCAACAACAACAAATCCAACCAGCACAACACCATCCGGCGAATGAAATTTTTTAATACGCGCTGGGATGGTGACATGACCTCGAGAATGCCCGCGTAAATTCACACCCATGATTTGACAGGACTCGCTGGATGGTAGCGGAATGTGTGCGGGTTGAGAGCAAGGACACAGCACCACAACTGAGTGTTCCTTTGGTGATAGGAGCGGGTGGTGTGCCTGTTTCCTTTTTTTTTTTTTATTTATATCTCTGTCGTTTGTTTTGAACCATTTTGTCTGGAGAGGTGTGGTCTGGTGTATAACTTCTTGTCCTGCGGATCCTATTGTTGTTGTTGTGAGAGTCGGTCATGGGAGATGATGATGATGATTTTTTGGAGCGACGACAACGACAGTAAAAACTCGATTTATGATTAAGTGTAAACGTGCCACAAGAGAATATTGAGTTTCCAACTCTGGACCCGCAGCAGAGTCTGAGCAGGCGGTTGGTTATAAATCGCCAGGATGTTGAAACGGCAGTAATATAAAATTCTGTTGATATTCTGGATGTTAAATTGTGTTATTGCCGTGATATTGGATGTTGTTTGTCGGCTTAAATTTTTAAATTAAAGCGCGGCGCAGTTGTTTAAATTATTTAGTCCACTCTTTTGCCTTTAGAGTCTGACATGCTTTCCAATGTCTCTATGAGGTTGAAGGTAATATTTTCTATTGCTGAATAATTGTTGTGGGTTATTTTGGGGACTTTGGCATAATGCAGAGCTAAAGACCTTTTGAATGTAGAGGATATTCTTCGATTGCTTTCTGCTGAGTTCTTGAGGAACATTATCTTCTTCTTTCGTCGTTTGAAGCCACAAACTCACCTTGTAAGACTTTGAAATTTTGTCTAACCGACTTGTTCCTTTATAAAGCTGTTCATCAGAGGGATGGTTTCTGACATTTTTTGACGGGACATCCGTGCGGTTCTGAGACAAGCAGTCTTGTGACTTTTATGGTCGAAGTGGGGATCGACGGCACGCTGGAAACTGAATACATTACTCCCTGGATTGTTAAAGAACAATTCCTTGAGGCGTCGACAATAGCTAGTACTTCCATCTGAAATGCACCTCGCAGTTCGAAAGTTTTATTGATTTTCCTATAAATTTAATCGGTTCTATGCTTTTCTTAAGTGGCCATTGATTAATGACGGCATGCGAAGGAAAAGTTTTTTTTTTTTTTTTTGCGCTGGGAGGTGGTAATCTTCAAAAGACGAAACTGAGCCCGTACTCAGTAACAGTGTGGGATTTTTACCCACTAACCCCTTCTCCCTTCTTCCCCTTATCCCTGCGGTACGGCCATCTTGGCATTTCATCACAGGTGGGGGAGAAGCCAGCCTTTCCAATTATTGCACCTAGTCGTTAGACTAATCAGCAATTTGTCTTTCGTATACATAAATATGTATTCAATGGATTGTGTTAATTATGTTAATCTCCTGTGGACGGTTAACTATTGTTTTATTTATTTAATTACTTAATTTTAATTTTTTATTTTTTTTTTGGTTAACTAGCTAGTTCGAAAGGTTTTACTCTTCTTAATCTTCTAGTCAGATTGTCAGTATTTAATAATTCTGTCATTTCTACGTTAACGTGGCTGAAAAGCCTAAGTCTATGTCTATTGGCTACTTTCTTTACTTCCTCTTCAATCATTTCAACTTTAAGGTCTCTATGTAGATCAGCGTTTCTTATGTACCAAGGTGCATTTACTATGTTACGTAGTACTTTACTTTGGAATGTTTGTATTATTTGTAAATTTGTTTTGCATGTGCATGCCCACAACTGAAGCCCGTAGGTCCATACTGGTTTTAATATTTGCTTATAAAGCAGTAATTTATTGTAGTTGGACAGACAAGAGTATTTCCCGATTAGCCAATACATTTTATTGTAGCGCATATTTAGTTCTTCTCTTTTTTTCTTCACATGCGTTTTCCAGCGCAGTTTTGCATCTAGGGTCATCCCTAGATATTTGGCTGTGTTTGCATATTCTACTTCATTACCATTTATGAGTACTGGGATATGCTGAAGGAAAAGTCCTTCCAGCTTTTTCTCACCTACTGACCGCGGAAGTGTTAAGACGTCCTTCGTTCTTTTTACAATGGCATTAATCTGCTTTAAATGTGATAATCTGATAAAGACTGATAAACTCATCTCCTGTGCGTTTTGTCACTTAAACTTTCATTTAAATTGCTCAAACATTTGCGATAGTGTATTCAATTTGCTTAACTCTAACGTAAATTTATTTTGGAAGTGTGATGCTTGTGTAAAGAAATCAATTCCTGTGTGCATTGCTAAAATAAATAGTGTCTCCGATTCCCTAAATAAACTGAAATCAGAATTCCTCGAATTCAAAAACACGCATAACCTTAATATTATTAATAATAAAAGTAAAATTAAATCGATCAACGATGCTAAAGCTGATTCGCAAATTATTACTCGCTCTCGTCTAAAGTTAAAGGTGAATGAACCCTCATGCCGTTCTTCCTCTAAGATCGGAATTATTAACGCCTCTTCTCCTGTCACAACGAAATCAAGTGCTCTAAACTCTAATAAAAATTCTTCATCTCTCTCTCTTCATAAAACTAAATCTAAAACCGCAAATACAAATGCTGACATTAGCATAAATCAAGAGAGTGATACGATTTCCACTCTACAAGTTAATGTTGATCACAATGTTTCTCCGGGCATTGCTTCTGAAACCGTGTCCCCTGCTCTTACTTCTTTTGTTGCAATTAACGGAGTGGGAGAGAAATGCACTGCCGACAAAGTCATCTGTTCGCCCACAGCTGATGTTGCTGGTGGAGCCGTTATTGCTAGTGCTGCTGATGTTGCTGCTGTTTCGGTTGTTGCTGGTGTTGCTAATGCTGAGGATGTTGCTGCAGTTTCTGTTTTTGCTGGTATCCCCGCTGTTGCTGGAGTTATGGATGCTGCTGGTGTTGTGGATGCTGCTGGCGGCGCTGTTGCTGCTGATGTTACTACCCTAAATGCTTCTGATGAAAATATCACAGAAAAGTGGATAACTGTGGCTAGTAATGCTAGCAAAAATCGGAAAGTTGTTGTGGGTAACAATAGTGATACTTGCTCCAACATTGAGGTGGTAAGAAAGCTGAGATGGTTTCACTTATCTAGTTTTCGCCCAACCACAACTCCCCAAGCTATATTGAAATTTGCCGCCTCCAAGCTTGAGATCGACGAATCTAATCTATCTTGCTTCAGATTAATTCGGACTGGAGAAATTGTTGAAAATCTTCGATTTGTTAATTTTAAAATCGGGATTCCTACGGATCATGCTGATAGAATCTTTGTATCTAACTTCTGGCCAGACGGCGTTCGAGTTCGATTTTTTACATTTGAGTCAAAAAACTCGTCGCCCGAAAGAGAAGTCAACCAAACATAGGGTATAATGATGTTATTGTCTCACCTGTACCTGTTTCTACTACTACGGCTTTCGCGGATGTCTATGCTATGGTGGCTACTACTACTCCTATTAACGATGCCGTCGCAAACGATGCTGTCGCTATTGTTGGTGATAATAACGTAAACTGCTCCGTAACTGAAATCAATGCGAAGCTGCCTCAAATGCTGCCGAATGTTATAAATTTAGCATGTACTACCAAAACTCCGGAGGGATAAGAACCAGATTGGATAAATTATATTCTTACTTCTCTTCCCGTGACTATGATCTAGTAGTTCTAACAGAAACTTGGGTTAATATCGATCATTTAAATGCTGAAATGTTTGATGAAAGTAAATATGAGGTCTTCCGCAAAGATCGCTGTCACATTAAAACTGGTCTTACTAGAGGTGGAGGAGTTCTTATAGCTGTCGGGACGCATATATCCGCCGAAGAAATTCCATTGAATTTAGATTTGCCCACCCACGATGTGGATTTATTAATTGTCAAAGTGTCGCCTACCAAACATACTCATATTTATATTATTGTCAGCTACATCCGCTCAGGTAGCTCCCTAGAGATGTATGAATTATATTTATCCAATCTGGGCTCTTTTTTGAGTAGAGTACACAGTAACGAGCACATTATTTGTTTGGGTGATTTTAATGTTGGTAATATTTTGTGGAATCTTGATTTGGATGATAAATATTTAGTCCCATTTAATGTCCGATCCAATATCGAAATCGCGGTTACCGATCTTTTTAATCAGTTTGATCTAATTCAAATTAATAATTTTCGAAATAGTTTAAATCGCCAATTGGATCTGATATTTGTGGATAAAGAATTAGTTACTTATATTGACATGGTTGAGGATCCTGTTATTAAAAACACTATTCATCATGTTAGTGTCTATCTTGAAATCACACTTCTTCATTTTATCAAGAATATAAATGTCCAAAGCGAAAAAGTATTCGATTTCAATCGCGCTGATTTTAATGCAATCAATGGTTTCCTTTCTGTTATCCCTTGGGGGAATCTGCTCCTAGGTAATGATCTCAGTCATGCGTACGATATTTTCATAGAACAATTAAAACGGGCATTAGAACAGTTTATTCCTAAGAAAACTATTAAGAGAAACTTAAATCCTCCTTGGTTTAATAAAAGATTATCCTGCTCTAAGAACAGAAAGAACAAAGCTTATAAATTGTATAAAGAAAATAAAAAAAATCCTTATTTCCGGTTTAAATACCTTCAATGTCTAAAAGGATTTGATTTTCTTAATAAATTTCTTTATAACAGTTATGTCTTGTCAACTGAATCTAAAATCAAAAATAACAGCAAACATTTTTGGACCTTTATTAATAATAAAAGGAAGTCAATCGGTCTCCCTAACCGAATGCAATACCTTGATAAAACGTCAAGTGATGTTAGTACCATTTGCAACTTTTTTGCGGATTATTTTAGATCCGTCTATTGCTCTTCATCTCCGGTAGTCCTTTATGAGGATCCCCCTGCGAATATAACCGACGTAGGGAGCCTGCAGTTAAGTTATTCAGATGTTTTCATTGCCTTAAACAGTTTAGAAGTCAACAAGGGAGTTGGTCCAGATGGGATCTCTCCCTTTCTTTTGAAACATTGTGCCTCATCTCTTGCTCTGCCTTTGTGCATGATTTTTAATTTATCCCTTAGAACGGGTAAATTCCTAAATGAATGGAAAGTATCTTTTATATCGCCAATTTTTAAGTCCGGAGCTAAACAAAAAGTTTCTAATTACAGGCCTATAAGCAAGTTGTCAGTCGTCCCTAAAATTTTTGAAAAGATTGTGTGTGGCAAACTTAACTTTCTTGTCAAAGAAACCATATCCGCTTCTCAGCATGGATTTGTCCAAGGTAGATCAACTGCTACAAATTTAGCTATTTTATGCGAAAAAGCTATCAATAACTTTGAACTTGGTTATCAGACCGATATCATTTTCACTGATTTCGCCAAAGCCTTTGATAGAGTGAACCATAAGTGCTTGATCCACAAGCTCAGACTGATTGGATTCCATTCCACCTTTCTTGATTGGATTACCTCTTACCTTTATGGCCGTACCCAGTTTGTCAAAATTGGACTTTGTCTATCTGAACCCATCACAGTGTCGTCTGGGGTCCCTCAAGGAAGCCGTATTGGTCCGCTGCTTTTTCTACTATTCGTCAATGACATTCCTTCATACTTTACGAATTCCACATGCTTATTATTCGCCGACGACTTAAAACTCTTTCGGACCATTAAAACAGTGGATGATTGCTTGCTTCTTCAAGAGGATCTTAATAGTCTTGCGAGATGGTGCAAACACAACCTTTTGGACTTAAATGTATCCAAGTGTCAAAGCCTCACTTGTTCCAGGTGTGAAAATCCGATATCCTTCGTTTATCAAGTCGACAACGCTCAATTGGAAAAAGTATGCTCGAAAAAGGATCTTGGTGTTATATTGGATACACAACTTAATTTTAATTTGCGTGTGGATTACATCGTTAGTAAGGCTTTCAGAATGCTTGGCTTTATTAGGCGAAATACAAAGGAATTCTCTGATCCTTACGCACTAAAGGCACTTTATTTTTCTTAAGTTAGATCAATTTTAGACTACTGCAGTTCAATCTGGAATCCTTTCTACGCTAACCATTCTCTGAGGATAGAAAGGGTCCAGAAATGTTTTACGAGGTTCGCTTTTAAAAAGCTGAGGTGGAACATAGATACGCCTACCTATTTAACTCGTTGCCTCTTGTTCAATCTGCTAACTCTTGAAGACAGACGTAGGTATTTTTGTATTATGCTGATTAGAGATATAATTAATTTTCGTATAAATTGCCCCTATCTATTAGAGCGAATAAACTTTTATTTCCCTGGAAGGATTCTGCGTGTGAGATTCCACATTTCCACAGAACAAACTACGGCAGAAATGAACCTATTGAGCGTTGCATCAGGGAAGTCAATTTAGTAATTGATGCGTTGGATATTTTTGAAAATTGTTCGAGAGAATCATTTAAAAGAAAATTAATGTTAATGCTCTTCCATAGTAATTAACAAATTGTTATTTATGTACGTTAACCTTTCTTTCTTGTTTTTTTATATTGTTATTTTTAATATTAGTTTTAAGTTGTCTAACGGAGCCTGTAACTCTAATTGACTAAATAAATAAATAAATAAATAGAACTCTTCTCCATTGTCGAGAAATTGTCGTACTAAGCAAGAGTAGTGCTAAACTCCTAAGGAAATTCCTGGTTGGACACTGCTCACTCAATTGGTATAAGGAAACATTCAAACACCTGTCGAGGAGAATTTTAACCATGAACCGCACAAATTTAATTCTGGTATCCTTAAGCAGGATGGTGGTCATCAAATCGGCAAGGACCAACAGGATTCGCAAGAATTTTTGAAGTGAAATCATGTAGCTCTTCGACAGCGACAGCAATCGTGTAGTTGGCCACTGTACTTTGCGAGAGCGGATTCGATGGTAATTTCTTTGATGCTCCTGATTTCGTCTCCACAATTACAGTGCGGTTTGTCGACTGTTTCCCATTTGCATGGGGAACACCAAATGGTGAAGGACAAATCGCTTATTTGAACGTAAGTCGTGATCAGCAGTGATGCGTATATGGACATGCAGGTGACACATCACATTTGTGAAAGAAAGAAAGGAGTCTATTTTTACATCTAGAGGTCGCAGCGATTTTTCAAAAAGGAACTAGCTAGATAGAGGAATAAAGGAATGTTGGTAGATAGAGGTGGCGGTTCTAAAGAACCCAATTAGCGCTGGGACGTTGAATTGAAAGCACAACTCAGTTGATCTGGTTGTTTGTGGGCGTTATAGGTTGATAGACGAAGAAACTTAAATCCAACCTGTGGAATTAAGAAACAGGATTAGATCACCAATCTTTTTTCTGATCTTTTTAGGTCGTCGAAGTAGGGATTGCCTAGAATGCGCTGAATGACCCTCACTAGAGCTGGGCATTTACATAGGAAATGATCCAGAGACTATTTTTCACTGTTATCTTTGCAACTACGGCAGAAAGTGTTGTGGAGGATACCTAGTTTGGCTAGCGGCTGCGATTCTTGCAATATCTGGTCTTGATCTGCTTAGTAGCTCGTTCGTTTTTTTGTTTTTTGTAACCGGACTTTGAGGTAGTTGAGGACTTTGTCTATCTATAGGCCGCTATAAATTCAGACAACGACACCAGCGCTGAGATCAAAGGAAGAATGACTCTTGCCAATCGCTATTTCTTTGAGCTAAGAAGGCAATTGAGTAGCAAAGCCCTCTCTCGAACGACTAAAGTAACCCTATATAAGACCTTAATCATCCCAGTCCTTTTCTACGGCGCAGAGGTATAGGTTAGGTAAGGTTAGGTGGCAGTCCTCGCTCAGGCAGGGACACATTCAGACCAGATTGGCCCATTGTGATACCACAGCGAAGAAAACAGGCTTACCAGCACCAGGGAAGTAGAACCGTAGGGGTGTTAACCCCAACCATTTCGTCCCAGAGATGAAGTTCCTTATCTTCTGGATGTCGAGATCAGCTAAATTGTTAAGATCATTATGGAGGTATTCCCTGAGGGTTCTTCTTCTTAGTGTCGCAAGAGCAGGACATGTACACAGTAGGTGGGTCGTAGTTTCCTCTTTCTCCTCGTCCCTGCAGATTCTACAGAAACTGTTGGAGGGGACACCCAGTCTAAGTGCATGTCTGCCTATCAAGCAATGTCCGGTAAGGACCCCCCTATCAGTGAACCTAGGTTTTTCCGGTTTGTGGATAAAGATCTCTCCGTCTTCTTTAAATGCAGGTTAGGCCAGATTGATTTTGACAGGAGACAAGTGCTGATGTTGTTCCACCTATGGCTTGGCAGTTTCTTGGCATCTGTATGAAGGAGGAATTTGGTCGATTCGATAGGCGCAGGGGGTTCCCCCAGGTTTTCTGGGGGATGTCGTCCTGCACCCTCTTTTGCCAGCTCGTCCGTTCTGCAGTTGCCTGGAACGTCGATGTGTCCTAGGACCCAGCACAGGGTTACGTCGCACCTATCTGCAATCTTGTTGAGAGATCTGCGGCATTGCTTTACACCTGTCTAGGTTCCCAAGATCTTCGTAAAATACTCCCTCAGAATTGTCCTTTTCAGTCTTGAAAGGACAAGGCAGGTACATAGAAGACGGTTTTTGTTTCCTCCTCCTCCTCGTATTTACAGCTTCTGCAGAAATTAGTGGAACAGCAAGACTTATTCTTCAAACAATGCCCCGTGAGGACTCGCACTCTAGAGTCTAGGCAAACCCCCTGCGGTAAAAAAAAATTTTTTGAGACATATGATCACCCGGAGAACGATTCAGTAGAAGCGATCCCATAGAAGGTGTCTCCGACCCCACTTGACAAAAATTAAAACTTTTATCTGCTTTCAATTGATTTATAGCCACGCTGCTCATATCTCAATCATCATCTCCGAGGATCATTACAACTAATTGGCTCTAATGATGGTTTTTTTATAAATTGTAAACCTATCCCACGACCGATGCGACAGTTATTTAATTGAAACTCCAGTTGAGCGACTTATTAAGCGCCAAGGGAGCGAAACAGAGAGAGTGTTGTTAGACCAACTTAAACAAAACGAAAGACAAATGGGATAATTGGAGCAAACTCTCTGGATAGGTGGACCATGTGGATGAGTATGCGATGGGAATCTCAATCCAAATTTCTGTCACCCGCCAGGTCTGGATGAAAAAGACAAACTCACTGACAGACCGAGCGGAGTAAATTACCGTCTTCAATTGTGTTTGTCAACAAGTCGAAGATTTATGAACCTGCATGGGGTGCATGAGTAATTTATTGTGGCCAGCGGTGGTGGGAAAGCAATGAACCGTCCCCATCCCCCTTTTTTCCATGTCCGTGTGTGTGTCTTGTTTTAATTTTGACTATCGAAATGGATTCTCTGACAGTTGGAGGCTAGGGTCACTGAATTGTTAGGTGGAGAGTCCACCTTCCAATTTTATAATTCCTTTGTCCTCGCCTTGTTGCTTAAAACGCATGCACGAGACAAATACAAACACTAAACCTTGCGAATTTACTCAGTTTCGGAAGTAACAGATTTATTTTCTAGATTTTCTGAACTTTCGAAATTTTCTGTATTTTTGGGATTTTCTGTATTTTTGGGATTTTCTGTATTTTGTGGATGTTTACGTGAATAGTAATAGTAAGAGTAACCATAGCGAGATCCTAAGGAATGGTAGTTAGAGCAGAACCACTGTGGAGCTGAATCACCCATGCCAATGAAAAGTAGGAACAGCATCACACCAGTCAGATTGATGAAAATAGATAAGAGTTTCTGGAAAGAAAATGGCTATGCCACGTTGTTGGTTTTTTTTATTTATTTTCAACTCACCATTTCGATTGCGCGACTGAATACTTGGAACTGAATTTAGATTCTGCGGACCGACACTGTCCACGTTAAACATATGTCTTCGTGGTGATTTCGTTTAAATATGTGAGGCTAATGAAAAATATAATAAGTGTGACTTTGCCTATCGAATGTGTTAAATATCGCAATCGTCACACTTATGTAAGCTGAACTTTTCGCGTTTTAGGCTATACGATGCAATTCGACTTGTTGTTGGAAATCAATGTTTTTTCCTAATTCCACTGCCTATAAACTGTCTACAGAGCAAATTCGTGTGCATTGGATGGCTGTGCGAGCTGCAGCAATATCCACCGAAAATTTCTCGCGGCAATGACTAACTTACGAGAGTGTAATTTGTCATAAAGAAGCTTCTCAATTCGCACTCGGAATGGGCAATAAATTGTAGGTATCTCCCATTTGTTCGAAAAATATAACATGCACATCATGAATGGTGTCGTGCCAGCGACAGTTTTCCATCCTCCTTATTCCCGTTCCTATCCAACTCCTGTGTGATGGTTAAGTCTCTACTTGTGACCCGAACTATGCATGTTCGTGCCCAAGCGAGGAGCAACAAAAACCATAGCCACCAAAACAAAAAAAAACCACTGCACCAAAAAGGGGCTTCTGCCTGGGAGTACAATGGACCGGATAATGAGTCTGAATGCTCCTGGGATTTGGAAACTTCCTTAAAAAAAAAAGTCTCTGCTTATTATTCGGGAGTAGGCGGCCTTTTAAGGATGCAGAACCGAATACACATACGTAGTTGTCTTTATTTCATGTACCACGATAGTCAATTGTCGTCCTAATCCAAGGCTTGTGGTCGGACGTAACATGCAGTTTTTTCCGTGGTCGTCAACTTGCAGGACCAGTTCCATTATACAAAAAATTCCTAGAACAACGGATTGGTTAATCAAATGACAGTAATCCACTTCGGGAATGTGAGCGCCGTCGTTAGCCTCATATGGGGCTCATCTACCGCCATCGCTTTTTCAAGACCCTGACTAGTCCGTGAAAATCCCTTTCAGCTTGAACTAACTTAATTGAACCTGTACTCATTGACAGTATAAAATATCAACCCTCTGAACTCATCTCCCCTTACATACCTTATCCTTCGTAGCACTGCCGTCAAGCATTCCATTGCGTTGATGTGCTCCAACCTTATGTCATCAGCCCTCTCACATTCAGATTACCCTGCTGCTCTGCTCTGTGTCTCTATGACGCTGCTAGACAGTTTCACTGATTGCGTTCCAATTTTTTCCGAGGCCTTACCGTCTGCCTAATTTGGGTGATAGTCTCCCCAGTTGATGGCGTTCGATTCTGCAGTGACAGAATCGTGGACAGTGAGCTATGACAGGCTTCATTAACGATTCCTGTGCAACTTGAGCAATTGGGATTGTTGTCGTGCCGGAACTTGTGAAGATATGCCCTGACGCAGCCATGGCCTCTTAACATCTGGTTTATGTAGAAGTTCAGTTCGCCTTTTTTTAGGTGTCCGTCTTGTCCACCATTCCTTTATTCGAAGAATCCCATATTCGTTTCCATTCGATTACAGTGGCCACTCTTTGTTCTGACTGGACACCACCTGGTGAATCTAGTGCTATTCTCTTAATCTTGTACTTCTCCTTGGCTTCCTTGGCATTATGGCGGTGTCACATACGTCGAATCAAATAACGTTGGCCGCAAGGCGCTTGTTGCTCTTAGTATAGTATGGTATGTAACGGGGAGCGGGATGATTTTCACTTAGGCCTCAGTCGGATCCGTTGTGCTCCCCTCATTTATTCGTCAAAACTGCTGGAAAGTGTGGGAAAGGATCTAGGAAAAGTGGGAACAATTATGGAATTGACATAAGCGTTTATGTGTGTTTGTGTGGGGAATCTTCCTGTCAGGATGTCACTAATTTCTTTGTTCATGAGAGGCATCAGAGATCATAGGGTTTCTGCCCTACTCTCGATAAGACTGGACAGTGACATAGGAAGACACCTACACCTACCTTCGCCTACCGGTGAGTGTGCTTTCATGGATAGCCACCCTATACACTGATAAAGGAAAGCGTTCAAGGTCCGTATCTCCTTCCTGGCAGTTCTTATAAGTTGCTGCGTCGAGGTCGGTGAGTGCTGATTGTTCTGAGTACGTTGATCCTGTGAACCGTTTACGATATTTTCATATAGTTTTTGACTCCCATGACATCTGCCCAGATTTGGAATCCATACAAGATTGCTGATGCAGCAACTCATATCAAGAGCAATCTTCTTCCGTATTTGCCAAATGTTTGGCTTTATGCGTGCTTTGTCGCCTCACCAGTTGCATATCGCAGGTGTTGATGAAAAGTTAGCCCTGCATCTATTATGACACAAAGGTGCCATATTTCTGATTTGAGGACTACAGCCGACTGTTATTCCTCACCTACCGCTGAAGAATACCCCGCCCGTGCTTTTTAGACTTTTAATTGCAGTTTCATATGCCTCGGCCATTGCTGCATAGTTTGAACAGTTTCGATGCTCGGGTGCTCCATTACCGAGAGCGTATCCAGCAAGAAAATCTTTGGGATGCTCAAGGGAAAACTCAAGCATCCAGGGATGAAATGAAATGCTCAGAGGATGTTGCAGGCTCGTATATAGGGCTTAGCTGTCTCCTATTTGTGTTGCTGTGGCTTAGTGCATTGGACTGCTGAGCTAAGCGAGTGAGATTTCAAACCCCAGCCATGTCCATTGAACAAACCTCCATTAGTACCAATTGTCATGAAAAAGCTTCTCAATTCGCCATTCTAGCACGGAACCTTCGGGAACACCGCTTTTATTCCATCCTCTCTTTCGAAGAGCAGTCCCCTTGAAGCAGAATACATGTCCATCGTGATAATAAGGCAGACCTGTCCCGTCCCTCGTGCTGCCTCTATGGATTTTCTCGTTGTGCTTACCACTTCCTAAATAGCGTCATGGCGTAGAGCTATCCGGAAACTAAACTTGTGCTTCATAAGAATATCCGCATTCTCGATTGCGATTTCTAGTCTATAACATATGATGCTCTCTATAATTTTTTCCCATGGCGTCCAAGAGCTTGTTTTGTAGTGACTACCTTTCTTTAGAGTAGGACCTTCCACTGATACAACTATACGCCTTCTCTCAGACATATATACGTGCCCTGATAAGGTAATGGTATATCTGGTTTAAGTCACGATTTAACGCTTAGAGTACATGTTCATATAAAGTTTTACATAAACCTTTTATCCGTTGAAGATGTTGTCCATCACTAAAGGTTTTTCTTCTCTTTTCAGCACATCAACGTTCTACAAAAGATCGTTGTTCCGAGAAAATATTGCCAACAATTCGGTAAGTCTGAACTATATATATTCATAGTATTTTCAAGGCTGTCTACATTATTCCCTTTTTATCACTTTAATTTGCCCCTAACTACTTGTTCTTTCAATGATCTAAAAATATCTTCAACCATTTGACTTGTTTATTGTGTACACTATTTGTGAATCGCACTGTTTGTCTATACACCTAAAATTATGCAACGAAAAATTGTTTACACTGCTCTCTTTACGATTGTGCCAGCCTATGTATGTACATATTCCTTGAATGATCGGCGATCGTTAAGAAGAAACCAATTTTCAACTTCTGTAGAGAGAATTTGTTTCATTCTTCTCATTCCAGCTGTGAATTAGGGCGAGAAAATAGTTCTTGCTGTGGGTTAAGGTTAAATCATGAAATGCAAACGCATCTAGTTCAAGTTTACCCTCACCAACAACTACGCACATGCATATGGTCTCTCCTTGGTTGTGTCTTGCCCGCATTTGTCACTTGATTTTGAATTCTTTGCAGGCACTAGCATTCTGTTTCGTTTTGCGGATTTGTCCCTCAACTTTGTGCACATCGTTCTGTAAAAGTCAGTCTGCTCCATATTTCAACACAAAAACCCACTCTGTGTGGGTGTGGTGAACTCCTCTCTATTCCCTCCAAGATGAGTGAGATTGTTTGTTATCCGTTTCATAGAAAATTGTTGAGGAAGGAAAAGATGATGTCGCATATCACAGCAACACACACAATCACAAACCTAGCGCAGTATACATTAATTCATCTTGACTATGTAGCACGAGATACGACCATTATCGTTATCATCATCATCATCATCTTGGCAAGGACACACAATAAATTTCCTTAAACTACCATCATTCATAAATCTATCTTCCTTCCTCTGTTCTTCTTCTTCTTCTGCTTCGGTGGTAGTAAGTGAACAAGCCAAAAGGACACTAGTCTTGCAGACACTTTTGTCCGGAAAAAATCACCAAAAAACCACTCGAGAGATCCGTAACGATTTCTCTTCTCACATGACCAATGACTGTAGCCACCGGGTAGTGCTGCATACCCAACTAGCAAATTTCGAATACTTATATACATTCGTGAGGCATGAGATACCTATTACCCTAGATGAATGGCAACGATGCTTGAGAGCAGTTTTCAATCTTCATTTTTGACAGGATATGCACTCTCGTGAAACTTGAAGTCCACTATCTCCACTGTTTTCAGTTGAAAGTTGGACTTTTGTTGAGTCGCATACAGTATAATCTGCAAGAGAGGATTCAAAGTGGAAATTAGCATCAGGAGGCCTATGACCCATTCCATGTTCGAGCGAACAGAATTCGCTCTAATCCAATGCGGTCTGAATGGGAAGTCCAAAACAGAAATGTATGAAATACAGTCATCCTGATCTGGCTCACAAGAGATCGAAGTTTCCTGTGGATCTGAGTTCAATCCCAGCCGGTGTTTTGAGTAACCACTCCTCCACAGACACCCTTCCCTTTCACTGAATGCGCGCCCTCACATGTACCATATACGTGACAAAACGCTCACGGTTTCAGCTAATAAACTCTCTGATGATCTCTGGAGAAAAATAATTTAGTCTAGAACTTTATAGGCACAATAGGTCTCAACAAATCCACGATTCAACTTCCATTTCAATTGGCCAGTGGTTTTGCCTGTCATAATAGTAATGAACATCATCTCTGCTATGAACCTAACTGGCACCCTGATTGCGTTCTCATTATCTCTGTCCATATGCCATAAATCATTATCCCGAGCATAGAGGACGCAGATCCTGTGCTATAGCTACAACATAGTCATGCAATAGTAATCTCATCTTTCACATCCTTGTGGTCACGAATGTCGTCGCTGTCAGTTCTTGTGGGTCTGTGCCTTCATTCAACGTCTCTTGACCCTTCTAGCCCCTAGTCTCGCAATCACTATAAGCGTCCAGCTCCAAATCAGTTTGCGTAGTTGATTAGTCCTCTTTCTTAAACAGATCGCCTGCCTATTTCCTACAAAGCTTTGGCTTGTCCGTCAGCCACTCTTTGATGTTTCAGTCTTCCTCCTTCTGTTCTCTCTAAGCAGCAACTCTCACAAGCCCTCTTTTAATGACTGTCGAGAAAAGACCGCCGGGACTAGCTTCAGTATAATGTTACAAATCTGATTTCAAGCATCCACTAGGCCTAGCATCGCCTTACCTCATTGGCTATTCCTGTTCAAAAGCTGTTAAGGCTTTGCTTTCTAAACTAATCGCCTGCCGCCCCAACTTATCGTTTTTCTGCCATCAACGGTAGTCTAGGTTCTACATACAACAAGCCACAAAATCTGTCCTAACATCCATACTCTGGCCACTCAGCTGAGTTTCACTTGGCATTAATTTCTTTCCTGCCCGCCATTGTCCATCTTGGAGGTCTTTATTTGTGTTGCCCCCAAGGCCATCTGTGGTTTCTCCTACCATAAGGCTCCAAAGCCTGTCGCTAGCATCCACACTTAGATCACCTAACCTTGGAATGAACTGTTGTGCGTTCGATTTCTAAACTGATCAACTGTCATTCCAACATGTGAGGTCTTCATCGACAGTAAGGCCAAAGAGCCTCTCCACAGATGCCCATATCCACAATAGGACTAGACTTTCTGAACAATCAGTCAACGAACTTTGAGTTGTCGATTTCAGTCCCCACTCCGGAGCATCCGAGCATCTGGATGTCCACAGTGGCCATGGACATATGTTGTCGATGCCCAAAGCCCAGTTGGTTCATACAATAAATTCAAAAAGCATGCACCTATAGGCTAGTCAGTGAGAATCTAGATGAAAGCAGAGAGGGCTTGAACAGAAGGTTAACCAAGGCCTTGACAGCTTGCTGATTGTAATCGGTATCGACCTTTTAGCGCAAGGTTTCGGATGATATCATGGTCTGGATTGGTTTCCAGGTACTTGTTGCCGGCCATTTGTTCTTAAGGGGGGGAGTAACGTAAGGCCTGTGCCTTTATTTTGACGGACGAATGGACCTAAGATATGAGAATACAGCAGCAGTATTTACGACTACCCTTTCGATTTCATCGAACCCAAAGATGGACTTAGCAGTCTGCTCACCCCTTCACGTCCTCGTCGTCCTTTGGCAATTCCGAACCATCCTTGGTTTGCGCTTGTATTACTTGAAATGATCTCATTAATGCGTTCAGTCATGTAGAGTAGACGATTTTGAATTCAAGTTTCTTCACACGATAAAAATCAGCAGTTCAGCTCAGTTGATCCATTAGACGTCCTTATGGTTCTCCTTTATGCGGGTAGTCAAGTCGATCTTCAAATGCAAGTATATGAAATCAAAGGAAAACAACGAGTTTGGCTCGGTATTTGTTATCCTGCCTGCATTGGGGAGGTATTCTCTCCAGTTGTCCTCAAATAGTTGTCTATGACATTTTCCATTGTTTTCGATGTGAATGAGGTCAGGCTTATCGGTCTTCTAAAGGATTTCGGTGAGGTGGTGTCTTTCTTTCCCACCTTTTTCTTCTCCATGTACTCGGTATCTACCCGAGGGCTAGACTTATCCTTATTGCTCGTATGAGGTACGGCATAATTGTACCTTGCCCTCTCTGTAGGAGGGCGGGAAATATGTCATCTGCTCCTGGTGCCTTGAATGGCTGAAAGGTATTTAATGCTCAGTTCAGTCTTTGTTCTGTGCAAACATTTGCTGCTACCTTCCAGTCTTCCCTGTTTGATCTTGTATTGAGCTACCCGGGAAGTGAGTTTCCAGTAATAGCAGTGCTCTTTGCTCCTCATTCGCGGTGTGGCTTCCATCTTATCTTTTCAGTGACCAGGTCGCATCCGATTTGTCCCCGGACAACGCCTTGTGTAGCCTGGCCGCGGCAGGTGCAGATGCAATGGTCTCGCAGAAAACTCTGAAGTTGTTCCTTTTCGCTTTCCGTATCTCCTTATTGTACTCGGTAAGTGTTTTTTCGTATCTCTGCTAGTCTCTGTCACTTTTGGCTCTATTAAAGAGCTTTCGAGGTTTGGATCTCAAGGCGCATAATGTCCTATTCCACTATGGCGCGTGCTTTTGTGCTCTGGGGTTGGATAGAGGGCAACTGGGTTCGCGAGCCTGGACCATTGCCCTGTTGAGCTTCTCTAAGTTATGTTCTAGTTCAAGGGGGTTGGATTACGTAGAATTTACTTCGATTGACAAATCTAGTCGACTACACTCGGTTTCGATCACACCAACCAATTTTGGTTCTGCCTACCTACTGCCCATCTCAGGTCACTCTCAGCGTACCTTAATTTGACTCTGGATGACAACTTTAGTCTATCATCAGCTGCAAAACACTTCTCTGCTTCACTTTAGTTTGTCACTTTTTGCCACTGAACATCTCTAACTTATTATCTTACCCATTCCGGTTTTGGATCCTTAAAATAGTCCCGATTCCCTTTCTCACCCCCACTCTCTCTTTCGTGCTTACTAGTTGCTGTGTCCTTTGTATCTTATGCCAACTTCATGAAATCAGTTTAAAATAAAAAAAAAAAGGATAAAATTATCCTTGACATGTGAGTGCGGTGGCGGTGGCTATGGCAGTGCCGTTTCTTCTTTTTCATTTTCAACATTTCCACTCGGCTCTTGCCAAAACCAAATCCCTTACAGTAAAATTCCCCAAAAAAAGCCTCAAGAGATGAAGGCAAGCAAAGCGGTTTTGCTTTTAAATGTACACACAGGCATTCAGGCGCAGGATAGTGAAGATGGTTTCACAAATAGACAAAAAAGGATACCCCCAAAGAATTACAATGTGCAATGTGAAATGGAAATCCTTTCCTCTCCTGTGTTCTCTGCATTTAATGCCGAATTTAGATCACAGCGACCCACCCGGGCCTATACAAACGTTTGCACAAGTGAATCCTTTCTTCTGCCGCTCTGTGTGTGTGTATGCTAAGCCTTCGCAAATTTCTGTTTGAAAACTCTCGGTGCTTACATTTTTCAATATGAAAATTAAACCGCATATCCTGAATAATTTCGCCTGCAGAGAAGGCCGAGGAAAACCAAACAAAACCACAGCACCCCCCTGCTCCCACCATCGTGGTGGTGGTGGTCGATGAATGTGTGCCGACGTACATAGAGGTGTGTATCCTGTGTGTTAATGCAGTGATATGATTGCCAAAAAGGAAGAAAGAAAAAAAGAACCAAAACAAGGACAAGGACGAAAATTCAAGAGAGTAAGAGTGATGACGATGGGATGTGCTTGAAAGGATATAAAAATGAAACACAAGGAAACACGTATACGTATAAAGGATACCTTCTTGTTTCTTCTTCGAGGGGAATACAATAAGGACAACAAACCAGCCACCCCCGCTATCGCTACCAAGTTGAAAGGAAGCAACGACTAAATGAGAGAACAGATAGTGCTGCTGCACAAAAAAAAAAAAGAAAATAAGGAAAAAATTAAGAAAAAGCTACAGAGATACAGAGATACATCACATCATACACAGCTCACGTTCGCAGATGATTGCTGGAGATAAAAGTGTGCTTAGAAAAATGAATGGAACGCAATTTTTCATCCGCCCATGTGAGTGTGCGCCAGGACCAGGACTCTCCGGGCATAATGGGTGCGCATTGTACGAACACACCGACCGGTATTCTGGCGGCGGGCGGCAGTGAACGATGTATGAATGGTGTACGTGTACAATTGCTACAAATTGGGTGAATGGCATTGTGTGAGGATGTTTGTGCGTCGAGCATGGTGAATCCAGTTGAGTGTGCCACTGTGTCAGTGGAACTGTGAAATTACTTTAAGAGCCTTCAGGCCGAGCGGAAGCGCGCGGGTGAAGTTGTGCTTATATTCGAGGGCGGTCTGGGTTATGAACGGCTTAAAGTTTATGCGAGTTGTTCGAGAGCAGAATAAGTTTCTTTGTTACGAAGTATTTTTTTTTCTCTGTTAGTTTGTGGAAGAAAGGATCAATGGGACACTGTTGAGTTTAGGGACAGTGAATCGGAGAGAGGAGAAGTATGTACTTGAATTTGAGAGATTTTGGGCTGCTGATTAGGCGGTAATTTGAAACTTGCTATAGGAATCATGACTTAGGCATGAGAGTTGCTGGTTTGAAGTTTACATTGAGCAATGCGATGTCTCCCGAGTTCGTGCTGGAGTGGTGAATTTATCCTCTGTCAATCTTACGAGCTCTTAATGTTGATGAGTTGGTGGGAAAATATATGTCCAAGGTTACGGGATTACATCCAGGATAATCCTGAAAATAAAAACAAAAATAACAGATCTTGACACTTGAATGCCACGTCGAATATTGTTGTTTGATCTCGACGATGAGTTACTTGAGATAATTTTTTGTGCTACTGAGCCAAATTCCATTCCTTAAGCTTCTTTCGCCTTCCAATAAAATAAAGAACAACAGGGCAAAATCTCAAAGCCTGAACATTTTCACACAGTAGGTGTTCAGGGTTGGGACTTAAAGTCTTCATCTTCAGATCCCTGTCAAGGTAACTACTTTCGAGAAAGTTCACTGATTTTTAGTATGTTTCCCTACTTCCTTACTTAATTAATGTGGCGCTATAGTCCGGGGTAGACCTGTACCTCAATCAACAAGCGTCTCCAACCAGCTGGATCTTTAGACATCGACACCTGAGCCGCGGTCTTCCTCTACTGTGCCGACCCTCGGGTGTGGATTCGAAGATTTTCCGGCTCGGAACATTGGTGTCCACCCGCTCTACATGACCCAGCCACCTCAGTCGTGGGACCTACACTCTTCTGGCTTACTCGATGTTGTTGTACAGCCCGTGCGCAGTTCGTCGTTGTATCTTCTCTTGCACACACCGTCTATGCAGACGGGACCAAAAATCACCCGAAGAATTTTTACCTCATCCGCTTTTGACAGAGTCCATGACTTTGCGCCGTAGAGCAGGACCAGGACGATTAAGATCTTATACAGGGTCACTTTAGTCGTTCGAGAAAGGGCTTTGATACTCAATTGCCTTCTTAGCCCAAAGAAACAGCGATTGGTAAAAGTTATTCTTTGTTTTATCTCAGCGCCGGTGTCATTGTCTGAATTTATAGCGGAGCCTAGGTAGACAAATTCCTTAACTGCCTCAAAGTTATAACTGCCTATTGTGACGTTCTGTCCAAGACGTCGGTGTTGGGTGTCCTTTCTTGTTGACAGCATATACTTCATCTTGCCCTCATTAACCGCTAAGCCCATTTTCGCCACCTCCGTCTCAATACACACGAACGCGCCAATGATATCATGCTGCGCTCTTCCGATTATGTCAAGTAATTGGACAGACCTTTTAAAGATTGTGCCTCTGGTTTTGGCGCGTGAGTTTTGCACAACTCTTTCATGAACGATGTTGAAGAAGTCGCATGACCTTGTCTTAATTCTTTTTTGACATTAAAGGTCCTGACCGACCTTGATTGAGCAGCGTGCATCCTCCGTTGTTATCCTGCGCAGACGGACGTGTTTGGCAAGGACGCCAAAACTAGACATTGCTCTGTATAGCTCGTCTCTATAGATGCTGTCCTACGCGGCCTTAAAATTGATGATGATGGGGTCGATTTGAAGTCATCATCGCCATCATCATCTTCTTATAGCCCGCTTATTCACTTCGCGAGTTTAAAGAGCTTATGTGGACCCTCCACATTTCCCGATTATTCACCATCGACTCTAAATCATCAGGGGCTATAGCAATACGAGTAGAGGTAACATTTCGGACTTGGTCCAGCCATCTCATCCTAGGCCTACCCAGGGGCCACCTACATTATGGCACGGATTGCATGGAACTTCTTGGAAACCGAGTTGGGGACATTCGTTTAACGTGCCCAAACCATTGAAGTGCGGACCTCTCCGTACGAAGAAGTAACTGCTCGAAATTGAGTGCATCGCGTATTCTTGTGTTCCTAACCCGATCTCGGCGAGTCACCCCAGCAATACAACGAAGAAATCTCATTTCGATTTGAAGTTCCTGCGATTTTTCCAAGATCTGCCACAGTGTGGTCGGTAGTAGAGTTTTCTGGCCTAAGGCCACGCCGATAGATAAAATCAACCGATCAGGTTGTTGACGAACGGCTTCATGATGCTGAGGTTCCGTTCATCGAGCATACTTTCCTCCAACCATATTTTACAGATGAGTTGGTGTATGCTCGTTACCAAGTCATCGTCTGCCGTTTTGAATAGCTCGGCCGTCAGCTCTAGCAGCTTAGTTGGACTTAAGCTTAGATATAGCTATCTTCACTTCGTCCAGGTCGGGTGGAGAGAATTGTAGGTCTTCGTCATCCAGGTTGAATGGTTCATTCAGCGGGATTTGATTCTTCGTCGCCGTTAAACAGTCTGCAGAAGCAGTTCTTCCATATAATCGACTGCGATTCTACTACGATGTTCCCTTGTTCATCCTTGCAGGCTTCGGTTGGGCTCTGTAGCCCTGACAGGTTCTTTTTAAAAAAAATAAATAGCTGTCGTGACAGCTCAGGATGAGCCAAGGCCTAGCTTCCCGCAACCATTCATGTTGTGCGTGTTGCATTGTTTGCACGAATGGAAGGGATCTACAATTTATTGCCGACTCCGAACGGCAAATTGAGAAGCTTTTTTATGACAGATTATACTCCCGGAGGGTTGTCATTCCCCGACGAGAGGTGGTGCTGAACGCTGAAAAGCTACCGGACCTAGTGCACACCTTTACAGTACTCCACTTGCAATCTCACTCCTCATGAAATCTCATGCTAATTCCATCTCTTCCTCGATTCCTTAAAAGAATCTTTAAAACGATTGCAATGAAAAGCTCATCAAATGCCAGCAAAAAAAAAAACTTTATAAACTTCCACATGCATGAGTCCTGTCTTTGCGAAAGGAATTTGCCAATCCTTGCATGCCATGCACGTGAGTGTATGTTGTTGCCTTTGCTTGGAAACTTAGTTTCACAACTTTGCTTTCTTCTTCGCTCGACAAAGGAAAGAAGACTCTGTCTCAGAGACACAGAGTTTAGAAAGAAAAACAAAAAGAAACACCCATGCGTCAATTA